>OY720677.1:139109139-141509139 GCA_963170755.1 Amphimallon solstitiale | reverse complement strand
CATATTAAAAAAAAAAAAGTACTAATCTAAATTACCACGTCCGATAGTGAAAACCACTTAAGCAAATCGAAGGCGAAAAAATTGGTAGAATATTGCACCGATTATGAAACAGCATTGCTATTTGATTTATGGGATAAATTATTCGAAAGAATAAATAGCAAGCAAATCATTACAAGACACCCAGTGCAATTTATTGTTAATTTTGTAGTGACTGTTGGGGACTACATTGAAGATACTGAGGAAGGGTCGAATATATGTATTGACAGAAACTGGACTACCAAGAGACGAGAATAAAAAAAATCAATATGAAGAAACATCGTTAAATAATACACATTTTAATGCAAAAGAAAATCTACTCATAGACGTACATAATGTTACTTGTGATGTACTATATTTGAATCGTTTAAGCAACCGACAAATTCCCATCGATCGTAAAAATTGCAGAACAACAATTAATATATATTTCAGGATACTATGGCATACGCTACTAATATACCAGCACATGAAAGACGTCTATAAATGGTTTATCATGAGTAAATGTACTAAATACATATTAATTTCCTATACATGTGTGTTGTTAAATACTTGGCTATTCTGTATAGTAGGCGAACAACGTTGACAAATTTATACTGTTTGTATGGCAATTATAATAAATGTCGAGTGATAGCTATGACAGATGTCTGAAGGTGTATGAATATTATAATTTATGACATAAAATTTGAACACATCTTAAGAGGAGCGTTTACCTATCGAATACTAAGGCATCGCTGTTTCGCGTTTTTTGAATTTATTTTGTAATTCTAGAATCTTAAATTTGGGTTAGTGATACAAAAGACATCAATTTATAATGTCAAGGTCAGTTTTTGTACTAATTTATTTTCTTAAAATAGTTATGTCTTAGAAATAACGACAAAAATGCATGAATTTAATTAATGTCTACTAAATAAGGCTGATACACAAAAGAAAAAAACAACCTCCACGCGCCAGCTGCACATTTGATGAACGATATAAAACTTTCTGTAATTATTTTTGAAGATAAAAAACATTAAATAGTAAACATTGTCACACACACACATTTCACACGAGTTTTTCCAAGCTATTGCGTCGTCTGTCCCCACTTTACGGTATCTCTCTACCGGTCCTAGCGAAGACGAAAATCTATCGGAATCGGTCGGCTATTCCAGACTTAAGTCAGAGTGACAGTTTGTAATTAAAAAGAAATGTCATATAAACCTATAATATTCGAGTGTTTAATAATATAAGTTATGGGCAAGCGAAAATTGACTTATTATATATAAAACATCAACAACATCAGCAGTTCCGTAAGTACTCATTCTTTATACATTATGTTTCCCATCTATAGTATTCCTTTATCTATGACAGAATCTGCGAATAAAACCGAAGCGCTGTGACAGAACCGAATATCGTCTACCTCTACCTACTCACACCCCCTTGCGTCTACCCGTTCCGCGAGTAATATACGTTGCATAAGGTTCTGTTTGTTAGTAAACGCCCCTCTTAAATTTGACACCAGTTTAATTTATTGAAAAAAAAAAAAATATCACGTAGAAACTCCATTTACGGTGAAGTTCTGCGGGATTTTGAATTTTTTTTCAATTAAAAAATGCCTGGCGTCCACTTTAATAACTATGTGGAAAATTCATACACAAAAATAAATTAAAGATGAGCTTATCCATTTGATTGCCTTTTATGAAAATGTCAGCAGTCCTGTTGACATGTATAAATTATTAGAGCAGTCTGCATTTCTTCCTAATGTGATGACAGTTCTGAAAAATGTTTGACACTTCCTATTTGCAGTGCAAGTTTGAGTTTTTAAAATAATTAAAAATTAATTTAGAAATGCCTAACATCAACTCCGTTTAAGTCACTTGTCTATGATGCTTATAGAAAATGGTATATGCATTTCGATTATGAATGTCTAATTGATAAATTTGCTAAAGCATAAGGGAGAATTAATTTATTTCTATTACATTTTTTTTATTGTTATTGTTATATTCCAGTATATTTTTAATGTTTAATAAACAGTAACAACTATATTGATTGATGTATTTTTTTGAGTATTCTGTTAAGAGAACCCTAGTTTGAAATACACCGTATACCGGTGGTCCAAAAAAAGTGGGACTTAATATTGAAAATTAACCAATATATAGAATTTGAAACGTCTGGCTTTATTTAAAGTTTGCTTATGTTCAAGTTGTATAATTATGAAAATTATCGGTAAAAGAATTACTGAGTTTCAGTAATTAAAAGTGTTGAAAACCAAAAATGTCTAGTAATCCATCATTATAGAAAACCATTTATTTTTAAAATTTGATTTGAGCTTCATAAAGTTGTAATTGATCTCATTCCAATATAAAATAAATGTGATTCTATGGACACCAGGTAAATAGAGTGTCTTTAGCTAGTACTAGATATAGTTGAATTTTTTGAGCACTAGGCGCTTTAAATTAATACGAAAATAGGTCATAATTAACAAAAGAAATGAATATATGACGCATAACCATGTGAATCGCCATCTTTAAATATTAATATAGAATTTAAGAAAGTAAAAAAATTACCTGATCAACTCAGAGAGATTATTTAATCCCACAACTGGGTTAAGTAGAAGCTTTCGGAGTTTTTCTACAGAGTTTAGTAATACTAAAACGGCATATATCTATCCCGAAGGATATGCTATTAATAAGAGACCCCAAAAATAATTGAATTTTTAATAAGAGGGGACATCTTATAGGATAACGTAACAACAGCAACCAATTATACACAGACGTAAAAGGAGAGATCGACAGCTCAAAAGTTAAACAGAATATGAGGATCCACCGAAAAGCGATTCTTATATATACATAAAGGGTTTTGGAAAATATACCTATATCTAGAATGTACTTTTGGACAGTGACGTATTATTATTATGTAAAACATAAAATTTACGTGATTCCATTACATAAGCTAAGAAAGACTGAACTGCCACACGCGACTTGAATGTTGACATACATGTTTCCACTCTGTTGCTTCCTACGGAATCTTTTTTGGGGGTTTTCCCGAGTGTTTGGACTGCAGAAGAAAGCATTGAGGGCATTATGCAATCTGAGAAGTTGGACAGCTGCAGACAACACTTTAAGAGACTAAAAAGAAATTCTAATATTGCCAAGTGTTTATAATCTACACCAGAATAAGATGAGTTTTGCGATCCAGGTGGAGAGACTCATGACTACCCCACCAGAACGAGGCTGCATCTTCAAATTCCTTATCATCGGGTAGCCAAAACCCAAAAATATATTGATTTTTGAGGTTCAAGACTTTTTAACGTGCTACCTCCCGAGATTAGATCGCTACCGACGAACAAGTTTAAAACAGTAATCAGGAAACACTTAACAGAGCATAGTTTCTATACATATGATGAATTTCTAAAAAGCTTTTGATATTCTATTTTTCTGTGTTATTCTTACAATAGATGTTTTTAACATGTATTTATATTTGTGTTTAATAGTTATATAAGCTTTATTTATTTATCTGTGTACATATTCTCTGACGTTTCTGTAATGTTAATTTACACAAATAAGCACTATTATTATTATTATTATAGAAGTAACTGAACAATGAAGCTTCTTTTTTATAGAGTGTCTATGATTATGTTCGCAGTGTTAATTAGCTAAATCTAGCAATAATTACTTATTGTGCAATTTTAAGTCGTCTAATCAATTCTGTCACACTCTGTATATGAATCCCTAGATATTATTCGCGACTGTTTTCTTATTACTACTCGAACGTATTTCGAAATACAAGCACATGACTTCCGCCTTGTTTTCTAGAAGTACTCTAGGTGTTAAAACATCTGTTTACTTTCAGTATAAAGTAGGTTTTCTTCTACGCTGAGTCGTGGGCGTCGGAGTAACAATCCCATTTGCCCGTGTTCGTTTCATAATCTCTATTTATATTGATTGTGTGATATAATAAAGTTCTTTCTTTTTAATGAAACCAACTGGTTAAATACGATTCTTTTTTTTCAGGCATTATTGAAAATGAAAACTTTAATGCAATATTTTATACAATAATTATTTAAAATGAATTAAAAATGTATATTAAATGATTGATTTTTAATAAATAATATACTGCGGTTCCTAATTGAAATAGTGCTTATTTCAAATTATTAATTTTTTTATGGTGTCTGTAGGCTACTAATACTAAATGTTGTCTGAAGACATTTTCAGAGAAAGGCGTCCTTATTGATTCATAATTGGTACGGTTAAAGTTTTTAGTTTTCAAAGAACGTATATTATACTATGATAGTTGTGCTTTATATTTTTAAAACGGATATTACAATCTTCATGTTTAATTTATTAGGAAGCTGATTCTTATATTTACCCAATACGAAATTTATGCGTAAAGGCAATTGGGGGATCCTGTGTAAGCTATACCCGTTAGTTAGTTTTTTATCACACTTGTGCAGACCTATAAACAGACAAAAATCGTATATTTTTGATTGATTGTAAATTTCCTAACTAAATAACGTAAGATAATTGAGAAAAACGCTGCGGAAAAACTTAGCCGTTGATAGCATTGCAAACATTGATGTGAATGTTTTCGAAGTGGTTGACCACATTCCTATTTTTAGTATTTAGCACCATCAGTCCATTATTTCTTCTCAAAATTCTTAAAAACATTCGAAAGTTGTAATGGACCTCGTAAAAGGAACAACTAATAGCCCCACGTTGGGCGCCATGATGTAATGGAACAACTAAATAAATTATTAATAACGTAATGTGATGGCCCTACTATTAATAGCCATATTGTAATAGAATCCTTTTTATATAAAATAAAATAAAAATAATTTAATTATTTACCTGACTAGCTCATTTAGGTCGATCCCGGTAAAAGAGATGTTTATAATTAAATATTCTTGGGCATTATTTGGCACAATTCAATAAAACGCTATTGTATAAATTTAAATAATATTTATATTAGAAATCAATCGTTTTTTCATATTTTAATACAAACACAGGAGAAAACATTTACAAAATAAAACTAATTTTAATGAAAACAAATACATTAACATAATAACATTATTGCATTTTCCATACTGAAATATTCAACGTGACTTATTATTAAGATTATCAATTCTATAAAATAGTATATATCTTAGAGCGTTGGCATTCCACCGCTTCAATATATTATATATCAGTGTTAACTACATTGGCATTAATAAATAAACAAAAAATGCTTTATATTTATTACATAGATATGGAAATGACTACTACGCATATAATTACAGCATCGACAAACAATTTAAAAGATGCCGCAATGTCATATTTAAAACAATTTATCATTCTCAGATTGTTATATTATTATTTATTTCGTCTATACATTAAGACGAATTTTAATATTAAAGTTTATTTAACATTCACATAATAACAGTTCCTAAATACCTTCATAGATTTTCTTTCTTCTTTCTTGAATTGAAGAAGATGTGCATATTATCGATGTGCCCTGTCGGTCTTCCTTCGACGATCAAGACGCCGGTAACTTTCACAACCTGCTATTCACAGAACAATAACTTTTTATTGGAAGTTATGATAAACTGAACCCTTTAACACTTCGTTAGCGGTAGATCTTTTGTAAACAAGAACCTATTTAATTACTTTTAAGGTTCTCACAATAATTTTATACTTTATCGACCACTATATATATATTTATGTGAGTCGACATTTTAACTAGAGGACCTTATCACTTTGCAGTAAAACCGAGATATCTACCCTGATGACTGATCCCATCGAAGGACCTTTTACAGTTCAAATCTTAGGGTTCTCCTTATTCTAGGATGCCCGTGTATCCTCGTTGTGGTTTTCACATGTAATGGCACGTCTAACTTGCAAAATAGTAAATACCACGTCACTAATCTTATACTAAACACAAATATTCGGCGCCAATATTCTTACAAATACTTGCTTATCTAACTAATGCTTCTTTTATACATAGGTTAACATATAAGAAATACAGTTCTAAAAATATATATATTTTTGCTTTCTAATACGTAATTATAAAAATACCATTTATACATATATTCAATACTATAAAATTTATTAAAACATTTTCGACCGCCATTAAGAAGTAGTTAGCCAGAAAAAAGTGCAGCTCTTAGAATTATTACTTTATGAATGTTCTGCCAATTGTGTAACTCATAAAGAAAAATATTGTGGTGTTTTATATATAGTTATTAAGGATATTACAAACAGAATCTCAATTAATGAAAAATGATATCTTGGTAGGTTTTGCTTGGAACCGGCCAAGGTCAGGCGTAGGTTTCAATATTTCCTGGCCGCTTGTAGATGTTCAAGTTGTTTTAACTTGAAGAATTCTTAAAGCTGCTTACTTGTCGCATCTACCCCTAACATGATGCAGGCAGATAATAATATGCTGCACCTCAAATATCAACAGCCGCGCCGAACCGTTCATAGACATTACTTAATATATCACAAAAAAAAATGTCGCAATAAATTTTATTGCTTAATTTCTTAAAATGTTTATTGCAATAATGAAATTAAATGTAAAAAAAACTCTAGTTTTACGCATTTTCCTCTTTAAAATCTAATTTTCATCAATCTCTAATTGATTATCTTTGAAATGTTAGAAGCACTTATTTTTTCTATGTTAAGGTTATTCAAGTTTTGCGCTTCATCACCTCTAGAACCGGTTTTATCATAAAGAAAATACTACAATAATTGTCTACACTTATACGTAATAGTTTTGTTATATTATTTTGTACTTCTTCTGATGTTTAAGTGAGTAGAATCTTCGTATTCTAATTATTTGCAGTTTAATTTCACGAATTTCTTATATATATATTATACTATGTGTTAGCCGTCAAGCTGCGGATACAGTCTACTGTAAGATAAAACGACGACACCGAGAGTTTTTATGAGTTAGTACGAGAAAGCAATATACAAGCTGCAGTACAGCTGCTATCTATCCTTGTTGCCCTGATTAAACGAGAGTCAGTCTAGCCCGTCTAGCTCGGCGTAAATGTACTCGAATCCCCTCTTTTCCAACACTACACTCTACCAAACAGTAGTTTGTATATTGCTTTCTCGTACTAACTCATACAAACTCTCGGTGTCGTCGTTTTATCTTACAGTAAACTCTATCCGCAGCTTGACGGCAAGCACATGGTATATATTACTAAAAGATGAAAAATTAAATCACCATTCTCCTCATTTCTTGTAATTGCAATTCTTTCCAAATCTGGTCGCTTCATAAAATTACTTGTAATTAGAACTATAATATATTTCTAGTTAGAAATATATTAAGAACAGTTAACTAAAAAAATAAACATATTTGACTCCTTTTACCGCGCGCGAAAACGAAGAGTAGTTAGTATATAAGCCTCTTGTAAGATCAGCATAGAATCACTCACATTTTATTTAATCTACTTCTGCTTTTAATACTAATATACCTATTGACTTGCAATAAGTCCAATAAAAAAACATTGGAACGAATTTCAACAGTTTACTAGTTGTTTACCACGAGAAGAATTAAGTAAAACCTTGGAATTTATTTTAAGTATAAATAATTTTCAGTATGACAATGTATTTCATCAAATTTTCGGTTACGCTATGGGATCTCTAATTTAAAGCTCTGTCGCACAATCAGTATTAGAAGAGTTAGAAAAGATATTCCTTCAAAACTTGATTTTAAACCAATTTTTTATAGACGTTACGTAGATGATTGTATTTTATCTTTACCAGCAAACCAAGCTGAATTTATTTTACAACAATTTAATAGTTAGTTATCATCTAAAACTCCAATAATAAAATTTAAAAAGAATTATATTAAAAGATATTAAAAAATAATAATTTAATATTCTTGTTAACAACAATTAAACATAAAGATTCTTTTAATAAACAAAGACATCTAGTATATAAAATTTCGTGCGGAGATTGGAATGGTGTATATATACCGTGTGGCCGCCGTTCATAGCGCGATGCATGTATTAGTAACTACTGGTCGACTATAAATGGGCGTGCCAACTTGAATTGCCACACCGACAGCGGGCGTATAAGTTATACGTATAAATGTATTCGTAGGCAAATCAAGTGAAGAGCAGTGTAATAGGTAATGCGTTCCCGTTGTAAGTAATTATTTGTAGTTGTTTGAAGCATCAGATAATCACTGATAATATGTCAGTGAAGTAACTCATCACAGCTTCATAAACAACATAAAAGAGCAAAAATAAATAATAAATAACTCCTAGACTTTAGAATAAAAAAAACTTCTTAACTAAAATAATATTTTTCAACAAATATTATAATCTAAAAACTCAACTATAATAAAATACTGAAACATAAAATATTTACTTCTTAAAACAGAATTGTAATTCAACATTGCAATTAACCTGTAATTAGCTAAAAAGATGTTATTCTTAAGCAATAATAAAACTCGAACTGACGCCCATATGTGGAAGCGACTGCCCGACTACACCGTATAAATGTCGATTTTTTGGACAAATACGAGTGCATCATAGGCATATGCGAAATACTAGCTCTGTTGTAATCCAGTATAACACTGCGTCTACTTGTTTACCGTTCTAATACACAGGCATCTCTATCTGTTTCGCTTACTCTACAGGTATCGCGATAATGCAGACGCACGCGGTCATATGGTATACGTAGGTCAAACGACGCAATATTTATCGATTAAATTGCCATCAATATACCAAAAACATTATTGCTTTAAAAAAAACTTGTAAGTAATACAAAACAACTTTAAGTTTGACGAAACACAAATTCTATACAAAGAACAAAATAACAAAACTAGAAATATTTTAGATTAATAATAAAAAACACAACAATGCAGTAAATGACCCCACGAAAATTTAAAATCTGGAATTGTATTAGTTATGTTGATTTTTTTCTTTACACTTGAAAATGTAGGTATCCTGTGATACACTTCTCATAACAATTACTTTTTTCTGTATAAAATTATTAAATCGGTAATCACAATACAGGCATACCAGCTGGCGCGGTATCATAGGACTCTCCATGTTGCCCGTTATTTGTAAAGAAATCTACATTTTTTTTAAAATTTCATAAAATGAATTCCGGACAATCCACAGTTGATTATCACATATTGTATATATCTATAGGTAATATGGTAACTAATCTACGAAATGATATACCATTTATCATATTTTAACGTTAAAACCAGACCTTCTCTCTCCAATTCAAACAGTCTGTATACCAGTCAAACGAATTAGCCCGTAATTGAATTAGCGATTTTTTTATTGCCAAGGACGCAGGAGTCAACCAATCCAACAACAATCGCACAAGAGCAACGAGTATTACATTTGATCAGACAATAACGATAGAAATGACAGAGTGGGTTGCGCGCTTGTCAGGATTGTGTTTTGTAAAATGAAATCGTACACTTAATAACAACTTAGAACTTTGGAATCGCGTGATAAAGTTTTAATATAGCATGTAAATAAAATTAAATTCAGAAAAAATACGCCGTAGTTACGGCTTCCGCCAAGTTTACTAGAATGAAGTGTGTTACCTTTCTGTCAATTGCTATATAAAAATAGAAAGAAAAAGGCCAAGACCTCAATACAGGCGGTTAAATATATATTTAGAAGAAAATAAAAGCATAGTAATAATAATATTTATTACCTAATATATAAAGTTAACACTTACATACAGGATAATTAATTATAAATGGGACAAATTTTTTTGGTTGCGCCCCTATGCCATAACGATGTCTATTTTTCTAACATTATGGCAATATATCAGAATTACTCTAATATTTATGATACACATTGGTATCAAACTATAGACTAATATATATTCCATCTTAATCTAGCTAATGTCTATGAGCATATAATTTATAATAACAGCTGCCATATCACCTAATCAACGTATTATTTTTCGCGGACACTCGGCTGACACCAGTTTGGTGTCTTTCATTCAATTTATATTATAGCTCAGTAGTTAGATTAGTTAGGTAAACAAAGACAGATGAATGTTATATACAGGGTGTCCAGAAACTCTCCTGACAAACGAAGACCGGAGATTCCTCAGATAATTTTAAGACAATTTAACCCAATTCACCCTAGTCCGAAAATGCTTCCTAAGGTCATAGGCGTCCGTTTTGGGTAGGTAAACGGTTATTTTAACGCATAACTTTTTTGTCTTTAACTTTTAAGCATTTGTGACACTAGATTATTAAATTTTCAAGTATTCTAGTACTAAAAGGTACTCTTACTTTAAGTCGGTAGGATACACCGTTTTCTAGAAAAATCGATTTGAAAATTTTTCGTTTTTTCGTCATTAAAATTCAATTTATTATTTTTTGCACTAGTTCGCTCTGAACTGCCAACAGAAATAAAACCTACGTTTTTAATTGTCAAATTGTTGTCAGTTCGCGAAGTTGAAATGGCGAAAGATGAAATGACGAAAAAACGAAAAATTTTCAAATTGATTTTTCTAGAAAACGGTGTATCCTACCGACTTAAAGTAGGAGTACCTTTTAGTACTAGAATACCTGAAAATTTAATAATCTAGTGACACAAATGCTTAAAAGTTAAAGACAAAAAAGTTATGCGTTAAAATAACCGTTAACCTACCCAAAACGGACGCCTATGACCGGTACTAGAAATTCGCAATTGATGGAATCGATTCATCTCTGGAGGATAAATAAGCATACCAGTTTTTGTTTTTCTAAATAGAAGCGTTCGGGAGATATTAAAAAAAAACTAATTACAAGGCGCCATCTTCAAAGAGCTCTAGCTCCCTTAGGAAGCATTTTCGGACTAGGGTGAATTGGGTTAAGTTGTCTTAAAATTATCTGAGGAATCTCCGGTCTTCGTCTGTCAGGAGAGTTTCTGGACAGCCTGTATACGTATTATACTTCGCGTTTGATATATTCATCATGTTATTTTGCTTAATCATTTTGAGAACAGTGTATTCTTACTTCAACTTTTAGAGTCGTATTTACCCAACATACCGGATCATGTGTATTTCATAGGAGGATTTTTGGAGTTCCACGTTGTTCAAATTTGGACCCATTACAGTGTTCATTAATTATCTTATTGCATCTTTACCTTTTTCTGTTTTGGCCAAATGGAAATGATTTCTCGTCACCACGTGCAAAGATGTTCTGCATTTACAAATTATTTAACTGGCGTACTGATTTTAAATTAAATTATTTCAAATGCATGTCTTTGTTTGTTGCGTATACTAAAAAAAAAAAAAAACTTTACAATCACACGAAATGTGCACTTACTAGAAATCTTTGGGTTTATTTTGATTCTCAGTTGAGCTTGACGAGTCAATAATGACAGTAACCCGAGCCGAGTTACTCCCTCGCCGCTTCGCGGCTCGGTTCGTAAATTCGGCTTTCGGGAATAATAGTCATTATTGTGAGTTAGTATACACTACTTTATCTACGACTAACTGATGATTACTAAACAAATCAAAATAATTAAACGAAAATGTCAGATTACTATATCAATATGACGTTCGACGGTTAGACAGTTAGAAAAAAGAAAGTTAACTACGACAACGTTGGGAATGTTTTGTTCTTATTGGTGGAATGCAGGGAATATGGCAACGTTATGTCTCAAACCCCCCCCCCCCCCCGGTCGCATTTCATTTTTCCCTCCGGGTATTATGAGTGTTATTATTAACCAATAGTGATTAATATAATACTTACTTTATTGTTCAGTCGTCGATAAACGATGCTAGTATTTGATGGTATTTTCAAATTTAACATTTATTGTCAAGTTTTGAAGCTAGAAAATTCCCGAAATTTTCAATTATCCATATATTCGTAACTATTGGAGATAGAACTAATATAAAACTCATATTTAATTATCAAGATATAACACAAATTTATGTTTTTTAATTTGCAATCATAAGTTGGCCATGACTTCATAAAAATGCATATTTTTTTCTGATTTCATAGATATATGATATTTTTTAAAAATGTTTTATTATAGGTACATAGCAAGGCTTTTTAGAATTTATTTCCCATCATATTTTTCAACAAAAATCGAAAACAACACAAAATTTTCTGACTATTGGTATACAGTTACTACATAATTTCATAAAAATTATATTTTATTTATTAAAGAGTGAAATCTAAAATCTGTCAACTTGAGGAGTTAGATCTACCGTGAAGAGTTAATCTAAGTGTGTGGATGGGACGTCGGCATTTCAATTTTTTTTTGTGTAACCTGCGACAAATTCCAGGCTATTTTATTCCTTCTTGAGAGAAGTTTTCTTTTTAACTTTTTTTCGGATAGTCAACGGTTTTACATGGCTACTAGATATGTCTTTTATTTTACTCATAATGTGCGAACACTTGTCAAAGAACAAACAAGCAATTACATTAATTAGAATTAGCAGCAACTATAAAAACAGCATCAGTGGTTAAACTTAATTTATAATTATATGCAATCAACCATATCTCTGCACTAGTACAATAGAGAGCATATAAATACGGCTTTTGTTAAAGAAGGGTAGCCATCCCGTGGTGAAAGCCATATAACGAGCGCTTAATAGAGGTAATGAATACTTCTTGGAAAAGGCATAATAGAAAATGTATGAAACTTTTCCTAATCATTTTAGTGATATAAATGGAATATTTTTAAGGGTATAGGTAAATTGCACGCCAAATCACAGGTCAATGTAAACCTACAGGAGTTTTGCACTCCAGACATTAATATTAAATAAAAACAAGGAATTTTCTATCATATTTTCTTTAACATAAAAATACAATCATAAAAATATCAATTATTACAAAATATAAATATAAGTATGCTTAGACATGTGAAATACGTATACAGGGTTAGTTTTAAATAGCGTCATTAAAAAAAGGGGGGTGAAAGAAAAATATGAGTAATGCCCGTACAAAAAAAATCGCGGTCCAATGTGCACGCAGTGACGAGAAATTGATTTTTCGTTCCTCGAGTCCGAACCTGTCGCAGTTAATATACAAACATAATAATTTTCATATAGAATATTCAAATTAATATACTTCTATTTAACGAAAAAAAAAACATGGTAATGCACCGAGGTTGTTGACCTTTTCCACATAAATGCATGCTATTCACAAAAAAAAAAAAACATCGTCATAGAAAATCTTTTCAATTGCCATTCATTCTCAAAGACTGTAACTATTTGCAATTTATCTTTTTTTTTTGGAAGAACCCTAAACTGGAATTACGTAAATGCGTATAAGATAAACAAAGTTATGGATTGACGTCAGCTACATTTTGGCCCTAAATATTTAGAAATTTTTGATGAGGAACAAGTAAATTTCTTTTTTGATTTTCAGTTAGACATTTATACGTATTCTTCAGAACTCTGACCAGAAATGGTAATTAAGTTAGAGTAATTTTATTTTCTCGCTTTATTATCTCAAATTATGGATCCTCGTATTTTGAGAAATCGAGAAATTAGAAACGTCAAATTGGAGAATTAGTATGTACCTACTGATTGTGATATGTTTAGACAAAACGCTACTTGGCCATTCTTGTTTATTTTCTACACTGTCTATACTTTTGTAAAAAAAATTTGTTGTAAAAAACATGATTTAGGCCTACTGGGAATACCATGAGAAAAAAACGCCCTTTGCACTCTACCTCTAAGGTGGTGCGGAAAGGATTGCGTTTGACGTTTTGTCTGCCACATAACAGTTATTTAAAAATTTTACCGAAGCATTACTGAAAAAAAATTAAACAGTGCAAGATATAAATAAAAAAAAATTGATAATATCTATAACATTCGATTTCAAGTTGTGGTATTAACATTGGCTTCTAATCAAGGATTACTTCGGAGTCCGCACAGTTCGTATCTTACCCACGGTGAAATTTTTATAATTTAATTTCGCTAACTAACAATATCAGTGTCGACTGTGAAGAATATAAATATTTTTTACATTTTATAAGAAACACCGGCACTGTTGTTACAATAGATTTTTTTTTATCAGATTTTTAGTTTTCTCTAAAACATTACTCATATTACAAAGCCTCCACATGTAAAGTAAATACAAATCATGGTGAGAAATAATAAGAAGTACAACTTAAATAATTAATAATCATAAATAATAGTAATAAAACTATATATTTATTGCAGAATAAGATTAAATATGTAATTAATTCTGGCAAATATCATTAAATAATTACAAATTACATAAAACAGGAGTCTTAATAAAACTAAATAAATACAAGACAAGAGAATATTCAGAAATAGCAAAAACAAATTTCTAACAAAAGAGATGCACCAATATTTTCATGCAATAAATGCAGGAGAGAAATATCCCAAATTTATTTGCTTTCCAGTTGACCAGGCATCGCTTCATGTTGCTGGTCGTATACCTGCATCGTGTAAAAGGTACAGGCATATTAAACTCCGTAAATATATTCAATATATTTCAGGCAACCCGACATACGCCGTTCCAGAATTTTTCTTAGGGAAAGCCCACCCTTAAGCGAATTCAGTAGCGTGCAAATTACCTATACCCATTATTAAATAGTGTATTACTTTATAGGTAAGAGAATTTTATAATCTCTTTAAAGTAGCGGTAATATATTAGTCAGGTACTGTATATTGAAAATAATACATGTAGTATTTTTCTAGTATGTACCATAATTAAAATAATATAAATATGTAATATTATATAACATTTCTTAAAAATAACTTTAAACACCAAATAACATGATTTTACCAGAGTTAAAGGTCTATCAATATATGTTTTGTATATATAGAGCTGATTACGACATATCCTTTATCAATGTTGGCTGTTCGTGTTTCGTAATTGTACAAGCGATCTACAATACGTATTCTACATATGTGCATGTTCATAACAATGATGATTCATTTTTTTTTTAAACGTATGCAGCTATTGAGAAATTATGTGCGGTCGAGTTTTACGATCGAATTTCTCAACACGATGTACAACGTCAGGAAAGAAAACAATGTTGGCAGACAAAAGATGTGACGGGCGCGCATAAAATATGAGTTATGGACGCAGAATGACTGTGTATAAAACGGCAGTGAATAAAACTGATGAAATATACAGGCTGATTCGCACAAGTGGACCAAATAATTGCACTGTCCATAGTACAGTTGCTGCAACTCAGACACTTAAATAAAAAAATATTTTAAGCGGTGTAAACTTTTTTTTATCCCTACTCAAACCAATCATTGGCTTAGCATGCAAGATGTATTGCAAAAAAAAGTAAATTAAGAAAATAATTAATAAAACTGCAGATGGTGTTCTGCTCTAATTAAATTTCAAAAATATCATTTCTCCAGTATCAGAATACAAAACTTTACTTCAAAAATTGTCAAAAACAGTCAAATAGAATTGATTCCTGAAGCACCACGGTCGTTTCAAATGGTGCAGTCTGTCTTATGGCGTTAAATTTTTTTTCAACTTATTAATTGCAATTTTGACATTTGGAAAACCACCTAGGTATTTTGATATTATAGAAATATAATTAATGTATTGACTAGAAAAATGTTTCTTTAAGATGTTCTCACTTTTTGCAGACGTCGAAACCACTCAATTTAGGAGGTGATAGATTGTGGGATTTGACATTTTTGACGGATTCGGACGCATGGTTAAGTTCTTTACTCCTATGCTTTTAAGAAAACAGATAAGTTTGTCTTTCTTAAATGTAATTCATTATGTAATTATTACGTTCTAAATCTGTCAACTCCATTTCACTGACAGTTAATTGGATGATGAAGAAATTATGCTGCTCATCATTATGTTTACCTATTTCTACATATTGGTTTTCAATTTCTTTAGCACGTTGCCATTCCTATGGGCTTACTTATTCGAATGCCTGACGTATTTAGTCGGTTGTCTTACTGTTTTAGTCTAGTTTACGTCTTTTAAGTTTACCTTAAGTTCAGTTGTTAATCGCAGTGGCAAGGAGTAATCTTAAAACAGTATGTCCACAACTCAATGCAAAATTATCAACGTCATATTCAGGAATAGGTTTGTTTTTTGCTTGAGTATTTGCAAGAGTTCATATTTTACCATTCCACATTATAATGGCATGGAAGACTTTTTGGGTGCAACTACGCCAATTTTTTTTTCCGATGAAGACGTTGTACTTTATTAATCTGAACACTGTGGTGTGGAGCATTATCCATGATAATAGTAATATTTTGATAACAGTGATTAATTCTGTTATGAACTACTTCCACACGAAAATTCCAATCACTTTTTGTTTTTGAGTTAATTCATAAACATCCGTCAATGAAACCTGTATTGCCTCCAACAAGATCAATGACCTCATCACTTTGCCGACATTTTGTTATTCCGTAATTTTTGTACATATAAGTCTCATCAAGATAACATGTCTTTCGTGCGGTTCAAGATCATTATTGTCCATGAGAAAACATAAACAACATGCTCTCCATGACACAATATATTGGTGTTCCATCAGTCAATATCTATTTGATTGGCATTTTTTTTTATATTGATCCCCATTGTTATCATAATTGTTACACAATATCTCCTTGCAACCATTAGATGCTGTTTCTGGATCATATACCGATCATAGAAAGTCAGGATATTTCTCCCAAGTTTTCATTATAGCTAGTTTTAGATATTAACATTCAGAAAAGATATAATAATAATAATAATTTATTTCATTTCAATATATACCGGGTGTAGAATGGATTTTCGTACATAGGGATTTTACATGCAAAACTAATAATTTGCGAATATTCCCTCCCCTAATTTTTTTATAGGAAAATGTTAAACACAAAAGTTGTAGACAAAAAAAATGTATCTAAATTCTTTGATATTTATTTTCTAACACCTTCTGGTCCTGCTAGACTTGAAGAAAAAGTATTAGGAATGAACCGATTAGTACTAGCCATGAATCCTGTCAGCAATAAATGTCACGATTTGACAATCAAAATAAGTTTGCTGATTCTTAAAATGAATTGCTATAGCCAAGAAGAGAAAGTCAACTTTATTAAATGGTACTACTCTGGATTGTCTTTTAGGGACATACAAGCAACTTTTGCTGGATTCTACCCGGAGCGACCAATTCTAAATTTGAACACCCTGAATAGAATTGTCAGGCACTTTGAGACCAACGGCACTGTTAATAAGAAATGTAAGTGCCAGAATGTAACAGCTGGTGCAAGTAGAGAGAAGGTAGATGCCGTTCTCTTGAGCGTTGTAGAGAACAAAAATGTCTCCTTAAGACAAATAGGTAATAATTTGGGGATTCATTTTACTACTGCTCAGAAAATTTTAAAGAGTCAAGATCCGCGGTTTCGGTCTTATAAATACGAAAAGCACCAAAAAATATTCGAGGAGGATAAATAAAAAAGATTGCAGTTTTGTGAAATAATGATGGAGATGGCCAATGATGACCGAAACTTTTTATCTAGGATTTTATTCAGCGATGAGTGTCGATTTCAGTTAACTGGTGAACCAAATCAACAAAATTATCGCTACTGGAGCACACAAAATGAACATTTAATGTTGCAGATTCATACGCAATACCGGGGTAGTGTCAATGTTTGGGCTGGCATACTAGGTCCTCACATAATTGGACCGTTCTTTATTGCAGACCGCTTAACTGGTGCTGCGTATTTAAATTTTTTGCAAGAAGAAGTCGGGCCAGCTATCGACGAATTGGGAATTAATTACGAATTTTGGTACCAACATGATGGATGTCCGGCGCATTACCAGCGCGATGTTTTAGAGTACTTAAATCATGTATTCCCAAATCGCTGGATAGGTCGAGGTGGAGAAATTAATTGGCCTCCAAGATCTCCGGATCTTTCGCCAAATGATTTTTTTCTGTGGGGCACATTGCATGATCGGCTATACAATGGAAGGACGTATCAAAATGTCGACGCTTTAAGAGCTGCAATACTTGCAGAATGTCGTCAAATATCACACTATCAACTGGCCGCAACTAGAAGAAATTTTTACAACAGATTGGGGTGCTGCTCAGCTGTCAACGGAGATTTGTTTGAGCATTTAATTTAGTTATTACTACAACTACCTTTATTACCACGTTCAATAAAATTTTAAAATCTCTTCAGCACGTTTTTCATTTTCTGCAAACGACTTAAAACCTATGCTTAAAACAGATTTAAACGCCTCTACTAAAATTGCCACATTGTTGTGTTAAATGAATGAATTTTGTTACTTTTGTTGTAACATGTCACGGCTGTTGCTATTTTGTATCATTTCTTCAATTCTTTTTCCTTTAATGACCCGGAGGGTGATAGTAAGCAAAGAAGAAAAAAAATGGGACGTTTTTTATTTTCTGCAAACGACTTAATTCCTATGCTTAAAACAGATTTAAACGCCTCTACTAAAATTGCCACATTGTTGTGTTAAATGAATGAATTTTGTTACTTTTGTTGTCACATGTCACGGCTGTTGCTATTTTGTATCATTTCTTCAATTCTTTTTCCTTTAATGACCCGGAGGGTGATAGTAAGCAAAGAAGAAAAAAAATGGAACCTATTTTTAAAGCTCTATAATTTTTGTGTTTAACATTTTCCTATAAAAAAATTAGGGGAGGGAATATTCGCAAATTATTAGTTTTGCATGTAAAAACCCTATGTACGAAAATCCATTCTACACTCGGTATATACATATACATCTGTGAGTTGAAACATGTCAAGTAATCATTCAAATAATACTACATATTATATAAATTTAAATTATAATTATAAATAAATAGTTACTAATTACTTAGAACATACAAGCTAAAAAGTAAAGATATAGCTGAAAGTTACCAGAAAAGGATAACTGGAAGAGTAGAAAATGAAGAAACGAGTAGAAATATTGAAGAAATTTGGAATACGTTCAAAGAAATTATAATAACTACAACTAAAGAGATATGTGGAGTAAGCAAGAAGAAAAACAAAAGACAAACAACGTGGTGGACAAATGAAATAAGGTATCAAGTAAAGTCAAAAAAAGGCATGGAAAATATATTTAGCAGAACAAACAGCGGAAAAATACAATATATACAAAGAAGAAAGAAAAAAAGTAAAACAGTTAGTGGCAGAAGCAAAAAAAGAGACATGGCAAGAATTTGGTGAAAAGATGGAAAAAATAGTAAAGAAAACCAAAAACTATTTTATAGAGTTTTGAAGAAATGTCTCAATCTACACACCATAATAATATACAAAATAAGAAGGGAGATATACTAAGCGATAAAAAAAAAATCATAGAAAGATGGATATGTTATTTGGAAATACATCAGTAATCTCAGCAGGAGTTCTTTCCGCTATACGACCCAGTGGTTCGTCGTCACTATCAATCTTATTGTCATTATTATCAATTTTGTTATCGTTGTTAGTTAAAAAATTTGGATTTTCCATATTGTTTTGAATCACGTCCTCATTACCTGATAAATAGTCGTCAGCTAGAGATTCCCCGTCTGAAGAAATGTCAGCTAAAATCACTGTGTTTTCCTACGTATATCAGGTTGATGTGTTCTATAACTTTATATTTCCATGCTAGAGATTTAATTTTGCAATAAATTTCGCGTTAATGCGTATATTCAGTTTTCTTTTTCTCTGTTAGATTGTTGCCTTGTATTTTGTTTTCTAGTTATAGGAAATACTATTAAGTGTAAAATGTCCTGTAATTTGCATATTTGCTGGTGGACAAATAAGGACTATTATTATTATTATTATTATGTCTCGAGAAATGCCAGCCTAAATAACAAATATGTATGTATTTATTAATATTGAGATACCTAATTTTAATAATATTCACCAGTTCCTATTGGAGAACTGTAATTCCACTAACAATAGAAACTAACCAAAAACGTATCCTATTCACGAATAAAACTTTATCTTTTCCTTTTGTAGCAAGTATTTCCAACAATTCTCTGACCTTTCCTTATTCATCCTGTCATCCTTTCTACTCTATTTTTTCTAGAGAGAGAGCAGCCTTTTCAACGAGAACCTTTCCATCACCGACAGACAGTTCCACAAAACGTTCTTCTGGCAAACGTCCCCTTCGGTGATTTTAAACTTGCGACTCGTGCTGTCCCTAGTTCTCTACCCCTAACACCCGTACCATTGATTTACGAAAAACGTAACGAAACATGTTCGATTTTCACCTGAACATTCACCCTAGTGTCTCATTCAGCTGGAACTTCCCTTTGCCTGGCCGTCGCTGCAGTCAGAAAGCATAAAAACTCCCCTCGGTTCGGTCCTATCGTTCAACGAGCGGCGGCGGCGATGGTGGTGGTGGTGGTGGTAGTAGTAGTAGCAGCAGCATCATGCAAATAACAAAAGCACCAAGGGCCAGACGGGAGCGTGAGGTGACTGGGGAAGCAATGGAGGGAGGAGTTCGATATAATTGCTGCTGTATATTATGCGTTTTATAATGGATCCTTTATATGACGGACAGTGGTGCAGGGATGAATTCAGGCATGGTCAAGAACGAAATGGTTGGTTGTTGTTTCACATAAAGCTTAGTTCACAGAACTTCGACGGTCGCGGGCGACACTTCCCCCGCCAACGAAATTTGGGAGCGCTCCAGTAGTCTAATGTCGCTTGCGACACTTTACCATATAACCTAAAATTCAACCAGATTTATATTTAAAAATGATAAATAAACGAATTTTCTTATACATGCTAACTTATTTGTGGTGGAGAAAAAGAAGGCACGTAAAGAAACAAAAAAAAAAAACGGTTTGTTGCATGATTTTTATGATTTACGAAAACTAAATTGACTTATTATGAAATGTATATTGTATTTAGTATTTGGGTCCGACCTATTTTCACACAAAGTACACGTAATAAATTTGGAGCCGGAACCAATTTAATATCTGAGATGAGGATGAATGATAAATTAAAATACAATAACTTTTTTCGCATGGGTCCAATAGCCTTTGAAGAACTACTTGGTTTAATTACACCACTAATCAGTAAAGTCGATACACGTAGAGAACCTATCAACCCTGCTATAAGACTAGGTATTACTTTGCGGTAAGTGATTATTATAGTGCATCATATAAAATATATAGAAAAGTGTAATTTATAGTTATCTTGCGACCGGAGACAGTATGGCAAGTCTTTCCTATTTGTTTCGAGTAGGAATTAGTACAGTCTCTCAAATTATATCTGAAGTGACAAAAGCAATATGGCAAGTATTGCAACCATTGGTTGTTGCACCTCCTACATGCTCCAAGTGGAAAGAAATTGCACATGGTTTTCAACATTCTTGGAATTTTCCTAACTGTTTAGGTGCCCTGGATGGCAAACATGTTGCCATACGGGCTCCATTCAATGCTGGAAGTGAATATTATAATTACAAGGGATTCCATTCTGTAATTATTCTAGCTCTGGTAGATCATGAATATACTTTTTCTGTGATCGATATTGGGGCACAAGGACGTCAAAGTGATGGAGGTGTCCTAAGGAGTTCTGTATTTGGTAAACTGCTTGATAGAAATGCATTGGATATACCTCTTCCTAAAAGCATTACTGCTGACGGCCCTTCATTACCATTTGTCATAGTAGGTGATGAAGCATTTCCATTAATGGACAATCTTTTGAAACCGTATTCATCTAGAGGAGGATTGAATCTTGAGAAAAGTATATTTAATTATAGATTGTCACGCGCAAGACGAATAGCCGAAAACGCTTTTGGGATTTTAGTTGCTAGATGGAGAATCTATGGACATAGTATGACCAGTAAATTAGATAGTATAGACTGTATAATTAATGCAACTATATGTTTACATAACTTCATTATGAGAGAACATATGAATACATCATATTTAAGCCCCCATCTGTTAGACAGTGAAGAAGATGGAAGATCTGTGCCTGGAATGTGGAGACAGTATAGCTCAGAATTGGGTCCTATAGGACGCGCAGGTGCAAATACATATACCAGAAATGCTCAACAAATTAGGGATGAATATTGTCGATATTTTAATGAAGAAGGTGCTGTTCCATGGCAGTGGAATCACATATAAATATTAACTTATATTTTTTATAACTAAGATGTAATACAAAGTAAATACTAAATAAATAAAAAAAATTGATATCATCTACTTAGTAATTTATTTTTCACTATACATTTCTTCAGCCTCACATACTTTCTGAAAGAATTCGATTTCTAATTTATTCTTGACATGAAGCGGCAATTTTTGTAAACTATCAGCTAGTCGCATACAAAAATGCTGTGTCGAAGTCATTGGAGTACTGGCAGCACTTTCACATAACGTATCCATTTTTTTAAAAAACAACTCGTCTGCACTTTCAGCACTTCGCTTGGTACCTCTACTTGTGGGGGTCATTGAAGGTGATGGTGAATGTGAATCTTCATCAGCTACATTAGTTGATGTACTAAACATAAAATAATTATTTACCAATTATTTATATCTATCATTACTACCTTCGTGGAGTCAAAGTGTCATCAAGAAATTGCAAAAGTGTATAATTTTTATGCTTTAATTTTATAGACTCTGCCTTAATTTTATCTTCTGCTGATGAACCAGATGCAATTTTTTTAGTTATATTAGCACGTGCTCGCATGTAACTATCACGGATGTTCTTCCAGCGAGAGCTTATTTGCTTTACAGTGACTGTAACTATTTCAGCATTACTTTATTACAGTATATATATTTTATAATAAAATACTTACTATTCAGTTCTGAAATAACTTCTTCCCATAAGGAGTTGATAGTGTCTTTAGCTCTCTCTCTTAGAGGTAGTCGCATGTCATACAATGGTGGTCTTGCAGACACCATTGAAATTAATAATTCATCATCCTCGTCTGTAAAATAGCCACGAACCTCTTCGAAAACACGTGCACTTCCCTCTGTGTGAATGTCATTCACATGTTCAGACTTGCCTTGTCTAACTAGATTGGAAGATGTTGCAATTGAAATTGTATTATTAGAGAAATTGTCCATGGCACCCGAAACTAAATTATTCTTATATAATTTTAAAGTACTTCTCTATCATTTCTGTTGCAAATACTTCATCTACAATAAGTAGTAAGACAATTTAGAATTTAATTATGTAAAAATATTTTTGTTATTAATTACCTTCTTCAGCTTTCTGTAATTCATATGTTGTTAAATTAACATTAAATTTAATTCCGGTATTGTGTACTAATGTACACTTTTGGGTTTTTGTTGGCTCAGCACACATTATGTAAACACTTTAAATCTCAAATCGTTCTTTATTTTAATGAACATAACCTCACTAATTTGGGCGACAGTATGTGTAGTTCGCAAATTCCAACTTCACAGCGACAGAGGGGAATACGAAACAACAAACAACGCTATTGGATGATAGTTGTGTCGCGCGCGACCGTCGAAGTTCTGTGAACTAAGCTTAAGACTGTTAGAATGATTCGCTTGAAATGGCTCAGTCGATATATGTACATACGTACAGTAAAATTTATGTGTGTTCGGACAATGTATTGTCCAACCATATGGAATTGCTGCACGGTCGTTTCAATTCTGCGGTAAAAGTTTCTAACTTAGCAATTGCATTTTGGATGTTGTAATATTTCTTCGTAGAATTATAAGTAAAAAGTAAATAATGTAGTATTTGCAAAACTTAGATATCATTCTTTTGAGATAATTCTGATTAAATTATCAGGTTAACAGTTATACTGACATTTGACTGACATAAAATTTGTAAATATATGTTTATTTAAAATGATTTACATGTTTGAATAACATAACACGAAAATTATGCAAACATAAATGCTTACTGTATTCCCAAATACCATTAACTAGCACACCTGTTCTAAAATACGCTTCAATCATGTAAGTTTTGTGTGCTGTGGTGTAAAACATAATTGAAAAACTACAAGATGTCAGAGAGAAAATATAATGACAAATATTAATGACAGTATGACACTTAATGATATAACTTAAGGGTCCTCGCTATTGAATGGGAAATGTAATATTGGTTGCATAAGCCAAGGATGTCCGAGTACTTTTACACATAGGGAACATATAATAAATATTTGAAATAATAACTCAATATCTAAGCGAATAAAAATCCATTTATGACCAACTATTTACACATTTGTAACTGTGGGAAATATTTATAGCAGAATAACAATTCATTGTAATGTGGGTTGCCTAATTTTAATTTATTTTATATTCATTTTAAACAAAGTAAGGAATAGTTGAACGAAAAATAAGTGCACAACCGGGTAGCTTTCTATTCAATTTATAACGTGAACATATCTCCTCCGAAGGATTTTTGAGAAAACTGGTTTTTAATATTTTGACATATTAATTAATTTTCTGTAATCCGATAATTTTTTTCTAAATTTGATTCGTCAGCCGGTTAGATTACTAAATTCTTTATAAGTTGACGTTGAAAGGTTTTCTCCATCTTTAAAATCAACAAAAATATCTGGATTCTAAAATCTGCTATTTTGCCATTGTTGACAGATCCACTAGCGAGGACCCTTAAGACAGACGTTTTACATTCCATGGCAAACCTTTATCAATATAATTTTTGATTTCGCGGTATAAGGAAGTATTGTGATGATGAAAATTTTGACCTCGCAGATTGTTCACGTTTTGAAGTCCCCTGATACCGAAAACGTTGTTTTTGCAACATGTGTGCGCGTGCGTCTGCCTGCCTGCCTGCCTGTCTCTCTGTGTGACCACAATAGCGGCCGAACGGCTACAGCTATCAATACCGAACTTATATTTACGAGTACACAGACTAGACCGGAAGAAGCAGTTTACTGCTGTAAAAAAAATGGGCGTGCTTAAGACCACACGGCAGAAGTAAAAACTTCATCAAGGCGATATTAATAATACGAAATACAACTTTTTACGTTAACTATATCTCTCTCGCTCCCTTAGTCGACTCGAGCCGACTTTACCCGAACAAGCGTTACATAGCCGAGCGTGACGGATCAGTCTCGTTCAGTGCCCACAATCAACGCGCCCATAGAAGTTTTCACGTCAAAAATCAAAATTTCCTAATATATTTTGTCAACAGCTAAGTTTAGACAAATTTCTAAAGAATACAGACGAACTAACGCCTGAATTTTAGAAAGTTTTATAAAAAAAAGTTCTTGGAAATTCCTACCGGAAGTAGGTTATTTTATCTTAGCGAAACACCGTTTTTTTTACAAATATCATATTGTGCATTCTCTACAGATTTATCTAGAAAAGAGGTATATTTAGAGCCCGAATTGGAACAACTTTTGTTTATTCAATATTTGAACCGGAATAACACATTTAATCTTATCAAATAGCAGTTTTTTGCAAATAATTCTCAAATTAAGCGTTCTATGGGGATTAAGGGAATAAAAGTAATTTGAGCTGGATTTTAGATAATTTCTGTATACAAAATTTTTCAAAATTCCGACGGAAACTTACCACTTTTACACAGAGATTTATTTTTTTATTAAGAATATACAGAATTTAAAACTTGGGAACAACTTTTGTGTACACATTTCCGAACCAGACGTATAAAAAATTCGTCTGGTGCAATTTTACTTTCTTATACACAGTATAAGGAAGTATTGTGATGACAAAAATTAATAACCTCCCTCTTGAGATCTGTTTAAATTTTCAGTAAAATAGGGAGACGGGAAATAGTAGTTTACTTCAGTAACAAAACAAAATTTACTAATATCTCGTCTACTACTAACTTTAAATAAATTTATAAATAATTCAAATATACTCAGAAAAAAAATATTATTTTTTGAAATTCCTGCCGGAAGTAGTCTTTGACTTTGATGGAAAATCAGTTTTTAAGGAATATATGGCAAATTATGCATTCTAGGCAGATAGATTAAGAGTATAAAAAGCATTGATTTTTAATACTTTTTGTGCAAAAAAAAATTCAAAATTCGGATCGGAAATAAGACTCTTATCGGCGGATTGCCATTTTTTGTAAATATCTCGTAAAATACGTATTCTGTATAGATTTATCAAGATTGCAAAAGCATCAGTAGAAATGTATTTGGACTAATTTTTGTATAAAACACACTTTTATCGCGTAAGAATTCTTTGCAAATATCTCGCAAAATATGCATTCTATAGAGATGTATACTTAGAATAGAGATGATTACTTAGAATAGAATTTTGATTAATTCTTGTATAAAAAAAATCCATAAAATTCGGACCTGCGGTAACACACATACAGGTTTATTGTTTTAAGGAGATAAAAGTTAATTTAGAACAACTTTTGTATATTCGAAAGCACACATGTACAAGAAACTGGTGTGGTGGCCACACCTCATTTTTTTATATTTGTATATAAAACATAAATATACATTTATTAGCTTGAAATTAGATGATAATGCTGAGTAAATTATAAATTCAACTACGTTTAATTATGAATTGAGCAATGCACATGTTTATACAAGATTGAATCATTTTGAATATAAAGACTTAAACGCCAGAAAGATCGTCATAATATAATATAGATAAAATCTAGTAATTAGCTGCCTAGAAATTTCTTCCAACGTGATTGGTTTTAAACTCGAACTTTTAATTGTCCAAATTCTAATATACGGCAGTGTACAAACTTCTATAGCGTGTAACACTTTCCACAAATTCTTTCTTATTATTCTTTTGTTTCTTTTTATTACTTCACATAGCACGACCACCTCGTTCCAGTACTATTAATTTTTTTTAATAGCGGTATTTTATATTCACATTGGCGAGTAGAGATTTTTTCTTTTGTAAAACGTATATAAATTCAGTTGCGTTTGTTGGATGGCTGTTATGCGCTATTTGGAAAAAGAACCAAGATAATATTATGCATACAACAAACATACGTATGCGATGTTAAGTTTTTGACATTTACCTTCTCGCACTGTATATATTAG
Organism: Amphimallon solstitiale; assembly: GCA_963170755.1. Taxonomy (NCBI): domain Eukaryota; kingdom Metazoa; phylum Arthropoda; class Insecta; order Coleoptera; family Scarabaeidae; genus Amphimallon; species Amphimallon solstitiale. The sequence goes on along the minus strand of OY720677.1, from coordinate 141,482,280 downwards.
CATAGCATTTCCATTTTGATAATTATTACAACGTTAATATACATTATTAATTGCTGAATGGAGAATTCCTGTTTATTACAAAAAAGCAGAAAGAATTAGGAAGAAATTAACATTTAAGACAATAAATATTAAGGTATTTTATGCTGATTTTTGTGCGTAAGTGAGAAGGGGTTAAAGTCCGGCTTAACATTGAAAAAATAAATAAGAATAATAATTGATGTTGATTATCTAACAGTAATAAATTCCAATTATAAGAAAATACGGTATAGTCATACAGTATTGGCTATAAGTATTAGTCATCTGTTATTTTTATGGGCAATAATGTCATTAAAATGTAATAATTTACTTTCCAAATCATAGTCGGAATAAAAATAGTTTATATGTAAGGGCTTAAACTCTCTTATAGCATCTGAGCATATACTGTGATATATTATATATCTAGGACGAAGATGGCCTTGAAATAGAAAATATATGTCTGAACTTAATCAGATATAACTTAACGCTTTTGAAAATTAGTTTAACAGTGACATTGACTGTATTGAAAATGAAACCACAAAACCTTTGGAACATCTTTCTCAAGAGATTGGACTTTCTTATGGAACATGCCAGAAAATTGTAAAGCAAAAGTTACTCATGCTTCCTTATAAGATGCAATCATCTCAGGCTATTTTTCTGGTCGACTACCCTAGACGTCGTGCCTACTGCCAGTGGTTTGCAAATAATTTAGTGTAAGGTAATGACCTGCTAAATTTGACATTTTTCTCTCATGAAGTGTGGTTTCATCGTTCGGGGTTTGTCAATTCCCAAAATATGAGGATTTTCACTACTCCACATCCTCGGATGTGGAGTTGTGAAAATCCTCATATTTTAGTTGAATCGTTTCTGCATTCTGCGAACTTGGTGTTCGACTAGCTGTTTCTCGCTGCAGATTTGTTGGACCTGTCATTGTGGGTAATTTATTCCAGTTATTTCGGCAACAGCAAAGCGCACCACTCACGACGCGTTTTGAGCAAATTAACAAAATTCATTAGACGATTTAAGGAAATTAAAATTAGAATTGCGTTTGAGTTTTCGCTGTTTACAAGGGAGACTCTTATTGTCGTACGAAATCTGTTGCAGTTGCACCTGAAAAACTTCGACATAACATTGAGCACTCTGCTGACATATTTGCGGAATGTCGCAGAGGAATTTTCTTACTACTTTGCTCAGTTGTCGAAACAATCGAATAAACTTACCCACAAATTAAATCTGAGCATACTGCGAAGTCAAAATGGCGTTTCATGGGAAATTCTTGCATGGCCGTTGCTTTGTGTAGGGTCAGTGAGGAAATTTTACGAGGACTGGATGCTGGGGATAAAGTGGTGGAACTTTTCCTTGACTTTAAGAAGACGTTCGATTTTTTCATATCATACCTAAACAGGTCGAACGTAGAGGGTTAAAAGTGTCAAGTATACTGAGTGGTGCCCTCTCCAAGTGGGGTTTGGTGTACCGCAGGGTACGGTTTTGGGGCCGCTACTTTTTAATATAGCATAAATGTTATCTTGTCAATATGTTTTGCAGATGATACTGTGGCTTACTTAAAGAATTTATCTATACCATGGTATACTATTATATTGCGTATATAACGCTCCAAATAATTAAAATAGAAAACGTAATGCTATGCCGTTCTAATGTGACCCGGTCAAAATTGCGGAAACGCAACATATTATTATTATTAGTTTAAAAATCGACCAACTTCTTGACAGAATAATAATTCTTCCTTCTTAAATGAGGTAAAATTTTTAACCTTTACACAAACGAATGAAGAAATATCATAATCTGCACATTGAAGAAATATATTTGTCATTGTTATATGAACTGTGGTTATGTTGTAGTAAATTAAAACCCAAAGACAGTTCACTTGCGATATTCTCCTAAAATATTAGGAGTAGAAAGAAAAACATCTCTGTATAGGTCATGTACAATAATTTGTGACATATTTCAAATAATTGGAAAAATGAATATTTTGTAATTCGGTTAATTTCAAAAAGTAGGTTTGTTTTTGATTATTTTCGAACATATTTAATGAACAAGAAAGAGGATAATTAAGTGTATCAGTTTTACTGTAATAAGCACAACGCGCACAATAGATAAACAACTGATTCAAATTATGGGATATGCAGACGAGTTGCTTTTAACAAAAAACAAACGAAATCTAATAGTTAGCAGTAAAAGTAGTAAGAAGTAAGAGCAGAAGAACAAAGTCTGATAATGAACGAAAACAAACAGTTTCAGATTTTGAATTTAAGCGTCTATTCATGATAGAACAATGATGCATTGAAACACTGTACCCGAACAATTCGACAACAATTACTGAATATTGGAAATTTCCACCGCTCTTTGATTCGAATTTTCATTTACATTGAAAATGTTAATATTTATTTTTTCTAATATTAAAAAAACCAAAACGGCAATGTTACGAAACATACTTGTATTTTAATGTGTAGTAGTATTTAGCAAAAAGTCAATGAACAATTTTAATTAATCGTTAACATCCCGAATACTCTCAAGAGAAGATACAAATAATAATAATAATAATAATAATAATTTATTTATTGCCCAACGGATAATCAATCCAATAACAGGACAAACAAAAAAAAACAAAAATTGTATACATACATTTAGAAATAGAAATTATACAAAAGATGCCGTGTTTATTGATAATAAGACATCATACATTATACCAGTGCCAAAGGTGAATGGGTCACGAAATTGGGTGGAGTTTCGCCCAATAAATACAGTGCCGGTGTATGAGAAAGTCTTTGAACGTGCAGTAAAAAATAGACTTAGTTCGTATTGTAATGACAATAATATAATAAGCAAAGACCAGTCGGGCTTTAAAGAAGATCATTCATGTGAAACATTATTAGTGAATTTAATTGATAAGTGGTTAAAAGAACTGGATAAAGGTAACATAATCTTAGCAGTCTTTTTGGATTTTCGTAGAGCCTTTGAAACAATAAATAGAGACACTTTAATTAAAAAACTGGAATCAATAGGTATAATAGGTGGTACAGTTCGAAATTGGTTTTCTAGCTATTTAAATAATATAATAAATAATAATAATAGTGTATCAAGTGCGATAGAAACTAGGTACGGAGTGCCCCAGGGAACTGTTTTAGGCCCCGTTCTATTCAATATTTACGTGAATGATATGTCGTCGTGTGTCGGCCGCTGTGACGAGTGTATGTTCGCGGATGATACAATGCTCTGCGTATCGGGCGATGATATGGAAGATATGGTTAAAGTGATGAATGAAGAACTGGAAGCGTTATATATATGGCTATGTAGAAATAATTTAGGTATAAATATTGATAAGTCCAAGTTTATGTATATTGGAAGTAGACATAAATTACAACACAATGATAAAGATAAGATTAAAATATTAATTAATAATGTTGAATTAGAGTCAGTAACACAAATAAAAAACCTTGGCATAATAATTGATGAAAATTTAAATTTCAAAAAACATTTAAGCTATGTACCTAATAAGTAAGATATCTAAAAAAGTAGGGTTTTTAAATAGAATAGGTAAAAACTTGTCACACTATGTTAAACTTATGTTATATAAATCGCTTATAGCACCACACTTTGAATATTGTTCAACAATTCTGTTCAATGCAAAGCAAAATGAGATACAACAATTACAAAAACTACAGAATAAATGTATGAGAGTAATACTGAAATGTAGTAAATATACACCCATCCAGATAATGTTGGGTGCACTACAATTAATGAACATTAGACAGAGACTAGCATATAGAGTACTCGTTTTTATACATAGAATTAAGTTAGGTCAGACACCTTCATATTTAACGGATAAGCTAGTACAAGTAGGAGATACGCATAGTTATAGCACACGTAATGTTAAAGACTTTCATATAAGTAGATATCAACGAAGTCAAACAACAACAAGTGTATACGTTCATGGTTTGAAACTTTATAATACATTACCCGATAGTATAAAAGAATGTAATAGACTAAGTTTATTTAAGACGTTGGCTTATACGCATATACACTTGAATTATTGAATTATTGACTTTAGAAGTTGGTTTGTAACACATATATCAAATTAAGATGTTATATTTGAACATATATTTATCATGTATACATAATAGCAAATTGCTAAATAAAGACATTATTATTATTATTATATTATTATTATATCGAAAGAAAATTTAATATTGTTTTTCTTTAATCTTCGAAAAAGACTGTAAAACAGTTAGTTAGGTACCTAGAATCATTTCGAAATTATGATACTTTTATACGTATTTTATTTCTGTTAAAAGATGGAAATAGTGATATTACCTTGAAACACTCTGTATAGTTATATTTGTTATATATAGGATAACAATTTCTTGCATAACAGATAATAGCACCTAATATCAATTCCTAAAAAATTAACAAAAAACTCAAGATATTCTTTTTTTTCAAGTAACAACTCTAAAAGTAAAAGAATGAATGTCACCTTGTAATATTTTATGTAATTCCAAGGACATTTAGCTTACATGAAATGACTAAACATATTTAAAGTGTATGAGTAATTTTGTTGAAAAAATATTGTTTTATCGGACTAGCAAATACTTTTAACTATAAGGTATGACTAACACAGCCTTCATACGGTTCCTTATGTACAGAATTCGAAATATTTACATACATACATACAAGGTATTTAAAAGAGGAATATTCTTTACGTTTCTAGCTTGAAATGTCACCCCGACACTTTCTAATTGTTCTATCTGAAGTTATTTTTCGTCGTAAATTTGCAGTACTGATAAAAAGAATGGCTCATTAACTCATTACATATGCTATTTATGTTTAACATAGCGTCGAAATTACTAATAGTACAGCATATTTATAGCGATAATTAGAAAGTATGGCGGAGGCTTGTTTTTTGCCGAGATATCTGTTAAATAAATAAAACAGTATACAATATAAAAAGTGATATACCTAGTTAGTAGTGAAAATCTATAAACAAAAAATATTTATCATCCACTATATCTTAACTTGTGTTATTAGAAGCTTAATAAGGATTTCTACATTAACATTTCGACTTAATATTTTCAAATAACATAAGTTTTCACATTCCTTCCTTTTCTAAATCTGCTAAATGCGAGAAACTCAAATTTTATATCAGAAATGTAGTGATTCATGGTCTTGCAGTTAAATTAGTATGCTATATTACTGGAAGTAGTAGGTACTACCTACTGAAATGTCGTATTCAGGTAACTGAAGTCGGTAAAGAGGGAGTCCCAAAACTGCGCCGCCGAACAAAGGAAGCGCTAGGCACTTGTGTGTTTGCTGGGCTACGTACCTAGTTATTTGTGGAAACACATATTTTCAATTATGTTTCAAAATATTCCACATAATCAAGGAATAAAATTCATAAACGTCGTCATGCATTTTTTTACCTAATTCCCGAATAAAAGATGTATTAAGACAGCGTTGTTGCACCACACACTCACTAATAGAATAATTAATGACTTGATTTTCTAACATTCAAGTAAAAATATTCGGTAGGTAGTTTTATCGGGAACAAGTATAATTTTTTAAGGGAAAATATGTTTTTTTTAGATTTTATGGGAACATACTATATATCTACTCTACCAAAAATTAAAACTTACGGAGGTGTGTGTTGTATCTTGGATATAAAAAATAAAAAAAGAAAAACTAGGAGAATGATTAGAAGTAAATTACACTATATTTTGTTCTTGCTGGTTGTGGTTAGATTTTTGTAACAAAAACAGGCGTAGAAATGAGGACTGCTTTGAACTTAATCTCTTTATAATTGCCGTTGATTACAGACTAAAAGCACATGCTTCTATGTGGAGGTCCAACTACATAATAACATCGATTTTTTTCGTGTTCGTAAATGAATGTTTTTCTCATTTATAAATTAAACAAAAATATATTTTCAACACACCGAATTTCAATTTATTTCTTCTAGCTTTAATAAAAATAAAACAAAAATTCTGCCAGCTTTAAAACTATTTTGCAAAACACAACCGATCACACCGACAGGCACTTTTGAAATGCAACCAAACCATCTTCTGTCTTGCTCTACCGCAATTATCCGACTGTTGGAGACAAACCTCGCCTTCTAGGTGGAGTCGCGATCGGATTCAGCTCCCCACTTAATGTCGCCCCACCCTCGATGACATTTCTAATACCGAGTGTTTGTTTTATCAGCCACGAAAGTGTTTTTCTTCACTTGTTCCCAACAATAACAGCAACATCGGTCGCTGTATCTTGAAAATGGTTTTATTATTAGTATTGATCTAAATTGGGAGGACTGAATTAACTTGTTTGTAATAGATATGCTCGTAAATGTTTGTCGATTGTTGGATTTTAGTAGGCGATATCATAATACAAGAAATGTATTGATTAGAGAATATGTAAAACTTCATACCGCAATCTTATTTGGCTGCGCAAAAAGTATTAGCACACCGACGAGTTGATAAAAACGGTTGCGAACTACAGTTTTGTAGTAACGGGCTTTAGTAACAATTATATAAAATTAAAGACCACGGCGACATCCCATACTAATAATCAATGTGATCGGTTAGAAAAGGCAGAATGAATCCCGCATTGATTTTTCTTGAGGTTTTTTTCTTTAATCCTAAAATATTGTTAGTAGTCTGGAAGATTACCCTTGCACAGAATGTAGAAGACAGGATCTACACCACTGCCTTGTGGTACTCCAGATTTTATTTCTTTAAGAAGGTCAGAACAGGTATAAATTTGCTTGATGTCTGTAGTTCTTGAGGCAGGACCGCCTTTACATCCCTGTGCGTAGTTACAATGTGATCAATCTCAAGTGAAGGTTGCGTGGCCAAAATTTTTAAGTTGGCAACATTGTCTAGTTTGTAGTATTGGGAAATACTGGTATATACCTGTAAAAGTGCACATATGTTTTCGACAATTGTTTCATGTTATATTTATATTAGTAAAGAAGATGAACAAAACCTATTTCAATTTTTATAAAAAAAAATCATTTAGATCATAATGTTAGAGAACGTAAGTGTTCGAAAGAAATAGAAAAATTTAAAATAGGTATCTGTCGGACAAGAAAATAAATACCCTTAGGAAATAGGTATTCTCAAGAATAATTTTGACTTCGAAATTTTTGATGTCCACGGTTTGAAGTGTTGCAATAGCGAAACAGTTGTTTTTACAAACATCTCTCTTTGTGTGTGTATGTGTACGTGCGTGTGTGCCTGTGACTTCGATAGCGGCCCAATAATTTAATTATCTTATTAGAATTCCAATCAAATCGGTGACACGGAAGTAGACGTTTAATTCAGTGAAAAAATTAAATTTTACCACTATCATTAATTATTAACTTTAAACAAAATGACTCAGAAGTACCTAAATTTCAGAACAATTGCGTAAAAAAGTTAAAAATTTCACACTTTCACTCCTATCCGAAATTTTTTTTTTGCAAATATCTCGCAAATTATGCCTTCTACACAGATTTATTACGAAGATAAAAGTAATTATAATGTAGATGTTGAGAACAGTAAGCCAAATTTGTAGGGGGCGGGGCATAAAGTTTTTAAGCCCCCTAAATCTCTGTTGTTTTTCAACTCTGCTGTTCCTGGGTTGGTGGCGGCATATATCCTTCGAGAGGAGATATAAAGACATTCACCCCTGATAACATTTCCTCCAGAATGCTAGGGCAGATGTTGCTCAGAACGTATATAGAAATTAGGACAGATGGTGGCCTACTAATTGGGTGAAACCATTGAGGCAACCGCAAGCGTCCGTATTTTCGTCAGAATCCATTTTGAAGTTAAATAGAACTTGCCACGTTGGCTGTAACATATAACAATCATCTCTATTAAGATTACGGGGATATTTGTGAATCTCAATCAATACACGGAATTTTCTTAGGAAATAATGCGATTCACGGGACAGAAGTTTAGCATCTTTGAATATAATTCGATGATAGGAATTGTGTTTGTATTCTGCAGTGCTGTACTAGCAGTATACAACGTGTTCAGATATACGTACGCTGAATGGCCCCTGAGTTTTGCCAATATAAACACTGGCGCATGAACACACGGAATGCGATACACGCTTCGGGCATGTAGCCGAGAGATTTCTACACCTTCGTTTATTTAAAACTTAATTTGGAACGACGTTTGCATAATAAATTCGGACCACGTACATATAAGAAAGTCGTGTGGTGTCCACATCTCATTTTTTAATTGATGAATATCATATCATCCTATGCGAATGTGCTTAGGTCAAAGCTTAATCGAACATTTAAAAAATCAAGTAGTTTCCAAGATGACCGTGATATTTTTCCTAAGTCAAATATCAGATTGTCGAGAAATAAGTAAGTGCTTTTATAGATGAAAGGAGAGAGAGATGACGACAAGATCAATATATAATTTATTTAGTTTTAATTTGCTATAAACCTAGCCTGAATATCTACCAACATTTTATATTAAGTACACTGAAACGAATTTGGGTTGGGTAGACTGGGATCAAACATGGGTCGATTGAAAAAAGACAGCAGATAGCTTCGGCGGCCCAAGAGGGGCTTTCATGTTGCACCTGTCGGTCAATGTTCCGGGTTGCTCCGACTGAGTCATACATTTTCATGCAGGTATGATGTTTGTCGTCACACAAGTATTTTTACTACTAATCTTAACACTAGAGAACTTTTAAATATATATTTTAGAATATACCGACTATTAATATTGCAGTTGAGATGGTGTTACTATTTAATATCCATATTAAATTATTCTGTCGTTTAGTAAAATTTAATTAAAGAGGTGCTGTGAGGGATTGACACAATTTTTTACTTACAATACTTTTACGGTTCTTCTAATAGATTATTTTATGGTATACGCATTCACATAAATTCTTTTTACCACAACTATGTTCCACATGTTGAGAAATCAATAAAAAAAAATGAGGTGTGGTCACCACACGACTTTCTTATACGTATGAGCGTTTCAAATAATACAATTTCAAAAATTATTTTATACAAAAAATATTCCAAATCCAAGTCTAAATACTTTTATACTCTTGACAAATACATATACCGTTTGACTGAAATAAAAGTAGATATAGGGAAATACAGACACGCACACATGTGCATGCAAACATGAAATGGAGGGGTACGATAGTAGGGGAGTACAGATGAGTTCATATCGGGACACCGGGGTACCCAGGCTTTAGTGCAAAACGTTGAAAGTTTGTATGTAGACGTTTGCCTTAAGGAATTGCTACGCTCTTTACGGCTTTTGTATAATATTTTGGTAACCGATGTATAATGTATTAACATTCAACTGAAACAAAACTCTATAAAATTTGTAACTAAAATAAAATTCTTATAAAAAATTAAATAAAATTCTCACATTTAAAACGAAACAATCGCTCTATTTCCTTCAGCGGTATTAATATTTGCGAGTTTGCTCAGATACGATGTATGTACGTTCACGCTCTAAAGTTACGGAACGAATGTGTTGTCCCCGCTCTCGATCTCCCCACTATCTCCCCACACCACCGGTCTTATACATAGGTACATGTTTATGTGTGTGTATTTGAAGATGCATATTAACTTTTAACTACGACAATCTGTATATAGAATGCACAATTTACGAAATATTTGCAAAAATCGCTATTCGATAAGAGTAAAAGTGGTACTTCCGGTCCGAATTTTGAAATTTAATTTATACAAAAAATATTTTAAATCCAACTCTAAATGCTTTTGTACTCTTGACAAATATATATAGAATGCATAATTTACGAAATATTTGCAAAAATCGCTATTCGATAAGAGTAAAAGTGCCGAATTTTGAATTTTTTTTTATGCAAAAGATATTGAAAATTAAATTCTAAATACTTTTATACTCGTAATGTACCTGTCTAAAAAGCATGACTTGCGAAATATTCGCAAAAAACTGATTTTCGATAAGAGTAAAAGACCTACTTCGGGTAGGAATTTCGAAAAACTTTTTTAATAAAATTTTTCTCAAATTTAATTTTGAGTATATATGAATTCTTTCCAAATCTGTTTAAACTTAGTAGTTGACGAATAATTGGCAAAATTCGATTTTTTCACTGAAGTAAACTACTACTTCCGGTCTACCGATTTTACTGAAAATCTAGTCAGATCTCAAGAGGGAGATTATATTCGTAAATATAAAATTTGGAATTGATACTTATAGCGGTTTCACCTATCGTGGTCACACAGAGAGAGAGAGCGAGAGAGAGAGAGGGAGAGAGACATTTTTTAAAAACCACTTTTTCGGTATCAGGCAGTGATGTAAAATTACCTTAATTTATATTTTCGGTAAATTATGACTCTTTTTTTACCAATATTTATTCTTGCGTAATTACCATAGCAATTTACTCAAAAAATGGTAAATTACGCAAGAATAAGTCTTGATGCATGCTATACACTATTTCTTTTGTCCGTCGTATTTTCGGCCTGATACGTCCGAACGAGTGATGTAAAATTACCCTAATTTATATTTTTCCACCATGGTAATTTAAAGAGCGGTAATTTCCGAAAAAAAATATAAATTAGGGTAATTTTACATCACTGGTATCAGGGGACTTCAAAACGTGGACATCTGCATAAATCTCGAGGTCGAAAATTTTCATCATCACAATACTTCCTTATACTACGTATAAGAAAGTAATACATATCGAGAGGCATATGAGATGTACCAAAAGGTATTGCTTTACGAATGCGTTTCAATATTAACAAATTTGTTTCTGTTCCAATTTAGGATTTTCGTTTTTCGAGGTTCTCCTGGAAATAATCGGATAGCGCTTCAGTATCAATCCTAAAGAAAATAAAACAGTTTGAAAGTATGGGGACGGTAATTCTTTGAATTATACTTACGGGGTTTATATTCTTATGTGCAAATGTTAGGGTTTGAACATTCTGATATAAATTTCCTACACCAATCAATGTTGGGTAGGAAGGAAGTAACAGATTTGAAATTTACTGGATGCTAAAAGTCTTGATTTATAAAAATACTTAATTTTCTGTCTTTTCATGTTTTTTCCCCCATTTTGGCTCCTGGACAGTAGCCTATTTAAACGCGAACTTTGGTCATGGATATTGTATGCACAATAAGATTACCTATGGCAGGTAATTAGCAGCAGCTATGTCAATTCAATTTTATTTTGTACATAGTTCTGTATTTTGAGGAAGCATATCGTGGACAATGCACAAAAACATAAATAAAATGCCGTTTGAGAAAATGTGGATTATTCATTGAAGAAATACCAAAAGGTGAAGAATTATAGAAAGTGCATTTTCTTCCAAAATTATTTTTGTTTTATAAAGAGGGGTTCACACTGATGCAATTTCTTGCAGCAATTCCAGTTTTATGAAAAGTTGCACGAAAATTCGCATTTACACTATTCAATTTGTTGCAGCATTTATCGCATGTGAAAAGTTCTGAAGAAATTGCATGCGATTTCTTAGTAACTTTTGCGCTGCCAACCTGTCTTATGAAATGTACCAAAGCACATGTATTATTATTCATCATTATACATTGAAAGTAACGATGACGTATAATTATTTCATGTTGGTAGTACCACAGACAAAAATTGCATTTGTGAAAAATTTCTTGTATTTCCTAATCAGTGTGAACCAGCTGTGAAACTCTTAAAAATTGTAACGTTCATGCAACTTTTCACATGCGATAAATCGCTGCAAGACATTGCATCAGTGTGAACCCCTCTTAAATATTAAAAAAATTAAGTATTAGTTAAAACTGAAATTGCCAACATTCCAACAATTTATTACCTTTTCTTTGTTTCTGTAAAACTGAAGTCGATTAAATTTTACGAGGTTGGTGGTCTTACTTAAACTTACTGCAAAATTTTACATAACCTGACATCTTATTCATCAGAGTGCTAAAGTAACTAGGCACGGCTATTTACATAATTTATTGAATTATGTGAAGAGTAAATTTTAAGAGGTTTGAATTTTTTATACAGGTAGTGCCCGGGTTACCGGGATACGTTCCTAAGAACGTCTGTAAGTCGGATTTGCTGTAACTCGGATCTTCGTTGAAACACAGCACATGTAGGGTAATAATGACAACAATAATTGTAATATGTAATATTTAAATGATGTTTTCACTTACTGACCGGTAAACTTTTGTAAACCGCTCATCTTGTTTTCGAAACAATAACGTTCTACAACAGGAATAAAATAATTCAAGAACCAATCTTCAAGTAACGCGAGTGTAACCCAAGCCCTTAAATTTGATTTCCAAATGGCGGGAAGGGCTGCTTTAGTAATGTGGCGAAGAGCTCTGGGATATTCAGAGCGATAAACAAGCAAAAACTTGAGCTAAAAATCTCCGGATGCTTTACCTTCAAGCAAGGTTAGTCTATCCTTTGCTGCTTTGTGATGGGGTGCATATTTCTACTTTTGAGATATAGATGCGTTCAGGCATCTTCTTCTAGAGCAATCCAGTTTCGTCTACGTTAAAGATTTGTCCTGGCAATATCCGCCATCCTCAATAATTTTTAGCTACTTTATAGGAAATTTATTTGCTGCAGCTTCATCAGCACTGGCTGCCTTCCCTTGTACTTTAATATTATGTGTCCTATTTCTAAAGCGACTAAACCAACCCTTACTTCCTATAAATTCTTTGTCACAACTACCTTCACTCTTTATGGGCGCGGCTCGAAAATTGTTGAAAATGTTTCGGACTTTTTCTTGCACTAACGCTAGGATAATATGAACGTGGCACCTATTTTGATCTTCTAACCAAATCACTAATTTCTATAATTAATCCACTACGCTGTTTAGTAATAATTGATCCTTTTATCGGGGCACTACCTTTAACATGTTCCATTATGCAAACTTTGTCCTTTATAATTGGTCCGATAGTCGACCGACTAAATCCCAACGCTTTTCCAATGGATGACGGTATCTGGCCTTTCTTTGCACATTTAATTGTTTCTACTTTTGTTTCCATTGTAATCATGTTTCTTTTTGCTACTTGACCACCTGTTTCGTTTTGAAGGCATGGTTGTAAAGATAAACACAGACTCACTAAATCGAATATAAAGGTTAGAGTAAACGTGGCAACAGTAGATTGACAACTAGCGCAAAAAGATTCTGCGCCAATCCATTTCGCGCTAGTAATTTACTAGAAGAAGCTGTGAGCGCGCACGTTCGTAAGTAAGTACGAATCGCCGTAAGTCGAGTCGTCCGTAATCCGGGGACTGCCTGTAGTTGCGCATTCCTACATCTTGATAAGAGAATTTTTAGATTCCAGAAGCCAGTTTTGTAGTTACACTGTATTAAGTATTTGACCCACTTATTTACCATGAATGTCATCAATTTCTTGGGCAATTTATTGTTGATTACTAACTGTTTTGAATTTCTTTGGCAAGTTTTTTGGATGAATTAATAATATAAGGTGTGCGAAAGTACTGGTAGTTGACTACCATAAGATAACGCATTTTTAAAATAAAGACATGAACTTAATTTTTTTTCTCTTGGGCAAAATATAATTTTTCTGGAAATGGGAAAAGCCCAAATTTTCAGAAGTTAATGAACTACGCTTATTTATGCCTATATAAAAAATTTAATGCTTTTACTTGTAGATTGCCAATTATTACCAAACAAATAAACTCGGATTTCTAGATAAGTCTAAATCAGAAAATTACATGAGCATCAGATATTGGACCTGGTCATGCAGTTTGCAATGCTTTTTAGTTATTAAAGGTGTTACAGAAAGTACTTTTTTCAAAATAAGGGAACGTCAATTAAGCCATCATGCACGATTTTAAACTAATGAAAAACCTTAATTTTCTACTGTTATGAATTATCATTTGTCGAAAATTTAAATGCAAAATACAAACTTGTACAACAAGTTCGTACTGCAAGTGTATTATAAAATAACATATATTCTGTACACAAATTTCAACATTACAATTAATTTCATTGAACTTTTGCAATCGCGATCGCCAAATTTAGAAGCAGTAAATTTAAATCTATCCTGTCTCCGGGCCAAAAAACATACTAAATCACTTCTTTTTTCTTGTACCAAACTGGAATCCGTAACACACCTTAAAGCATTCCGGCTACATAAGAAGTCTTCAAACCGACGAAATTTCACGCAGCGGACTAGAAAGGTAACAAGAACTCAAAAATAATTTTATTTTTAAAATCCCCACCTCAAAAAAAAAAGAAATTCGATTCATACCTATTTTCCAAGCATTTTAAATATAAACATAGTATATTAATAGAAAAAAAAGCATTATTAGAGATTGTTTGCAATCGTCTGATAACTATTTTAAAAGTTAAACAGAACATTGAGAACTACGTGAAATGACCTTGGAAATTGTATGTTTATTTTGACAAGGCCTGGCGATATCAGGGAAGTGATGAAAATGGTGCTCCGGTGTTTAATTTTAGATGTATCCTACATTGCCTTAGATACACTTCCTTCCAAAATTATAGAACGCATTTTCATAATCGTTGCTGTGTAGTATTCTTTGCAAATCAATTGTTTGATAAAATTTTAAACACTTTTTTTTTGGAAAAATTCATAATTAATTTATTTATTTGTCACTAATTATATATGCGAGCTATAATTTTATGTGTATTACCGATACCATTATCAAACATTTTGTATAACTAATGTGCACCAAATTTTAGATATTACGGATGTTAAATCTAATTGCATTCCTTCTAAGAGTGGCAGCTAAACGTGTAGTGAACATTTCTGTTGAAAATTATTTGATTAAAAACTGGTATATATGTTAGGAAATTTGCTGCAAAGGTGTCCCATAGCGGTAAGACAGTTTAGTGAAGTTACTCTGATGAAGACCGAATCAACATTTTTTTCCACTAATGGCTTAGTACTGAAGTAACAAAGCTACGGAAGATTTTACACACAGAAGAATAGCGATAGACGGTGCTAGTAGTTGTAAGAAGCTTACATGCACTTACAATTTATGAATAGGCCGCACCACAGAGGAAGGAACAAAGAAATCTTTATACAGTAAAATTGAGCTCTTAAAAAGCTGTAATGTTTTTTGTCCTGATTTGAGCTTAACAGGTTAATTTATAGTCAAAATGAATGATCAAGGGCTTTATATCTAGTGTCATAGATATTGGTGCTTTGTTTAATGTTATTTGCGGGCACAGGATTCATGGTAAATGTAATTTAGGTTGACTTAATACTTTGTAAATCTCTATTTGTTTACCCTTAACTCCAGATGATTTAAATGATCCCGTAATATATTTTGGCGCCCAGTGTGGGGCCCAAATAAATAATTGTTTGGTCTGCCATCAAATTCGCTATCATAGATTGATTATTATGTAATCCTTGGTAAATAGATAAATATTTTTATTGTTTGAATTAGACTCTGGCAGTAGCATTGTCATTTATAAATTATACACGTACATATAAAAATATGAAAATACAAATATAAATAAGGAAATAAACATTAGAACAACAATTCTTTCAACACATTAAAGTTTTGTAAATAGACTCGTCGATAGAATAAAATGGGTGCTCCTGTAGTAAGTATGTAACTTTAGTCTTCAACTGGTTTGTGCCCAGTGTTTTTATGCTTAGGAGCAAATTTTTATATATATTTTTATAAGGTGATAGTTCTAGAGATTCTTACGTTATCTATTCGGCCTCACTATAAGTATTCCTTTCCTTTAATATTCTAGTAATGTTTTTTTTTAATTGGCTTACCCACTTTGATCATTAATAGTAATAATAAATAATAATTAAAAGTGAGCGCCAATAAAATCATTTTTTATGTTGCTAGGGTATCCAACCAAGCCTAACTGTACTCCCTAATCATTTGTTTCGTGTAATATGTTCCAAATTTTGTTTAATTGCAAGCATGTGAATTTTAGATATTCAATTTAACATATAATTGTAAATTATTTATTCTTATCCCATCTATTAAATATATGACGAAACAACCACAGTATCAGCTAACAAATATAACAAACTAAATATTCTAATTTTCCGAGTTCTTCTGACGCGGACGATGTTTTGACTATTGGCTCTTTGATTACCAAACAAGCAACCTTTGATCGAATAGGATGATACCTTTTTGGTAGAATTTGTCTGAACGTGCAAAATATAAGTGACTAAATAATCGTAAACGACAACCGATTTGTCATTTAAGTCAGTCCAAAATCCAAAGCTCAAGAGATTCATTTAAAATTCACACAAGGTGTTTTGCTGCTATATATAAATGCACCACTACACAAATTAAGACTTGTAAAACCAGCTGTTTACAGATTGTGACACCATTTTAACCAGTTCATATAATTTTATGCATTAAAGGCTTTCACTAATAGATACTAGGTGTAAAAAGTATGAGAGAATTTTCTCCGATATTAATTTATCCGGGATTATGCCTGAAGTGTGTTCTAAACTGTCCTTGAATTATCCTAGTTTCACCAGATCATCAAATTAATTTTAAAATGTGGCTAATATTGAAGATTATGTTGTTGATAAACTGTGCAGTTGATATTTTTGAATTTGAATCATCTGTCTTCTATGAATATGTAGTATGAGATGCTATAATAGGAGTACATATATTGTACAAGTACACTTTTAGGTCATATTTCTGAGTGAATCTAGCTACTGAGTTTAATATTTGGCAAATACATGTAGAAACTTTACGAGAAGGGTTTAACAGATTTAATTATTAAAGTCTTATTTTGAACAGCGGCTGCATTAAATAGGCTAGTTAGTGATGAAAAAAATTAAGGAATAACATAAATAAGCGGCAGGCATGGTTTTCATATTATTTTGGTCAATAAATTGTGCATCTTAAAATTTGCTTTAGCAGTATACAGAGTGACCCGGAAGTCATCCCTTGGAGGGCTGATGGGCTAGCATATGGCTAACCAGAATATAAAAATATGGCTTCTATAATGAATTGCTAGTTTTTGAGATATTAACAGTTTTATGAACTGTATAAAAGCTACACATTTATTAGATCAGCTTTTCGAATGCCATAGATACATTTTTTTATTATTCTAATTCTGCTATACTGTTAGGTTCCGCATTAGCTCAATTATACCCACATTCAAGTTGATCCAGAACGAATTACAGCGTTCCGAAAACGTAACATTGGAACCTCGTAGCCTTTTAAATTTTTTCAGTTGCCACAGTTACGCGGCCACTGGCTGGAATAGAAAGGTATAATTTATGCCAAAAGATGGGGGGATTTAAAAATAAAAATTGACCTGTCTGAGGAAAATTGCCAAAAAGTAGGGATACAAATTTAACTAATTTTATTTCTTTACACTCGCACTGAATATAAGCAGTGTGTGTGGAACATTGAATGCACGAGATCTCCAATTCCAGTCTCCAGTAAGAAAAGCCTGTACGTATTTGGACACATAATCGTTAAATCTTGTTACTCGTTCCCTTCAAGTAAGCACAAAGTTTCATGTACTCGAAATAGGGATGAAACTAAACTCGTGAAGCACACTCATGAGTAAAAGCCTGAAGGGGGGATGCAATAAAACAGCATATTTAGAATTTTCATAATTCAGACAGTATTTTTATACTTTTCCCCCCCTTATGCCTCTTACTGAAAATGTACATTGTTTTAAAAATGAAAATAATAAATGTACCCATTACGCAACGGCATTGATTTAATCGCACTCACTTTTACACTGGGCCCGTCTACCGACGTAGAAGGAAAAAAATCATATATTTTCCATGTCAAAAACAATAATTTCCTTATCAAAAAGAAAGAAACACAATAAACATAAATTACAAAACACTCTGTACATCGACTCTCTATACCCGTCTCTCTCCTATTCACAATTATTACAATCGAATCCTTAAGCTTCTCCCCACCATTCGAGTGGGGAAGATGGCCGACGAACTGCCGGCCAATGAGATTCGCAATCGTCAGTGGATCCAGTGAACGTGCGCCACGCCTATCGTAACATGCACAGCTGGAGGATTTCTGGTGTTGTTCTCTAACTCCGTGTGGACCTGTGTGCGGAGGTCAATGATTTGTAGTACTACACGCAATTCAAACTATGCAAAGAGAGTCAGAACGGTGTATACCTTCTACTGTACCTATACACGTTCGAATTCGAGTTAAAATCGAACCCCCGAGTGCTGTATGTAGTTGTAAAATATTTTCTCTGCGGTTTGTTATGCTTCAGGCTCAGATGGAAACGCAACAGCATGCATACAACAGGGGTTTAGTTTACGTTGACAGCATTGCAATATTTTCCGACGGTAACTATTCATATTTAATATATTAGCGATCCTTTAAAAGAAGAGTGGGGTACTAGTGATGTTGGTTTCGGTTACTTTTCAGTACTTCTAACTATCCGTTACTTTCTAATCCAATATCCGTTACTTTTTATTCGTTACCGAGTACTCGTTCAAATGGTACAAACACAATGTTCACTTATATAGTAATTTTAATGTACAGAGTGTTAATTTCGAAACTTCCCACCCTAAATTTCTGGAAATCTATTAGAAATTCCATGAAACACGTAAGAAGTATTATCGTGGGGACCATTTCTTGATGCAAAAATTGACTCATCCATTCACCCCGAAGCTAGGTACTATGTTTTGAAACAGTGAATTTTGGCGTTTACTTCTTTAAAAATTGGTTGATTCGTTTTGATGATTTTTAAAAAAATCTTTTCCCATGAGTTGTTTTATATTTCTAGCTATCTATTTTAGGAGCGTCGGAATAAAATTAAAATTTTTTATAGTTTCTCAAAATAAAAATAAATAATCTTATGGTTCTTTAGCTTTATAGTTATGTTTAATACAGAATGCTTTTCTTTCTTTTTGTAGTTACTTATTAAACAAAATTGCATGTTTTAGGAACGTATTTATACCGATTTTGCGTTCATTGATTCAATTTTTGTAACAGCACAGTAAAATAATATTTAACCCAAAGTTATTTAAATAAAACAACAATAATGGTTTACAATTTGCAAGAGAGGGTTGAAATTGTATTAATTTATCGAGCCGAAAATCAATGTGCTTGACGAACTGCCGCAATATTTAACGAAAGGCATCACATCTTATAGATATGTCCTAAATCTTATTGATAAATTAACTCAGACTGGATCTGCTGCAAATGCAAAACATAATCAGGCGAGCGTTCTAAATGAAGGCGCTCAATTGGAAATGTTAGGTCATTTCGGCACAAAACCTAATACATCATTACGTCAGATTTCTGCTAGAACTTCCTTGGGTTCGGTTCATAAAATTACAAAACTTCAAAAATTTCATCCTTATAAATTGAAAGTATGTAACAACTCCCATCTGTGTGTAGAAGGACAAACCCAGTATCCTGAAAAAAATAATGTATAGGCAGACATCTCTTGGGACCAAGTGACTGGTCACCTTTTTTTCAAGGGAAATCTAAATGTTGGAAAATACTATCAATCCGCTAATTATTGATGCTCTCAAAAAAACACTCTAGAAGAACTTCGTCAGAAGATTAACGCAACCTACCGTTGAATTCACAGAGATGTTTTTGAAATTGTACGCCACCGTTTTGAACAACGGATATACTATTGTTTAGCGATCAACGAACAACATTTTGAAAAATTATTGGATTGAATTTTTCTGCAAAAAAATATTTAAATTCTTAAATAACTTTGAAAACAAAGATAAGACATTTTAAGCAGTTAAAGAGTGTTTGAGTAATTGATATTTAACCGTAAAACAAAAAACAAAAAATTTAACGAACCGAAAGTGAAAAAATAAAGTTTCAATAACATTTCGGTCACTAAACGAACTTCTAAAGATACAAACGTAATTTTAACCCATTTTTTTTTTAATTTACACTTGTATGTTGTACTTACTTACCGGAAGTAGGTCTTTTATCGAAAAATACACTCACCGTCAAAATAATCGATCCACTCAAAAAATTGATGAAGTTTTTTCGTTAATAAGTTTGTTATTAAAGGTAAATTTAAATGTAATCTATCACATCTTTGGAATTTTAAGAAAATTTGGCGTACATCATTTTATACAGGGTGACACAAAGTCTGTTTTTTTAAATCAACTTTAAAACCACAGATGGATTGTCAAAGTTGCTCCACCTTGTATTTTCTTATTTTGTTAACAAGACACATCATTTCTTTACAATTTCTTTTTTTATTTATTACAATAGCTTAATTTTTGTAAAAGATACAAGGCTTTAAGAAAAATCTTACATTTTTACATTTTTCCTATGGTACTAACAATAAGTTTACGAATATATCGTTTTTGCATAGAGGGCTATTGAAATACTGTCAGTTCTGAAATCTAAAACTTGTCAATTACGTTTTTGAACGTGTTTCTTGTCGAATAGTAATTTAAAATATGGATCTATCTGTAACCGACGCAGCGAGAGCTGTTGCTTTGATTCAGGATGGTAGGTCACAGTATTATGTGGCCAGAGTGTTGGGAGTTTCAAGATGTAAAGTTCAAAGAGCTGTTAAACGGTTTAATGAATTTGGTGTATACACAAGAAGAAATCATTGTGGTCGAAAGAAATCTACTAGTGAGCGAGATAATCGCTTTATAACGTTAAATGTTTTGAGGGACAGAAAAGTTACTTCTGTGCAAATGAAAAACAGATTAGAGGACGTAAGGCAAGTTCAAGTAAGTGATAGAACAATAAGAAGGCGGCTGTTTGATATTGGACTGCGTTCTAGGAGACCTGCAACTGGTCTAGAGTTATTGAGACACCATCGAGTTGAACGCCTTAGATTTGCTAGGGAACATGTAAATTGGGGTAACGAAGAATGGAGCAACATCCTATTCACGGATGAGTCAAGATTTTGTCTTAGAACACCAGATGGACGTGAAAGAATTTACCTGAGAACTGGTGAACGTTTCTTTCAAAACCATTTTTTCCCTAGAGTAAGTTATGGAGGCGGTTCGGTAATGGTGTGGGGTGGCATACATTTTGAAGCTCGGACGGACTTGATTATAATGAACGGGGGAGCCATGACAGCCGATAGATACATAAGAGAAGTTTTAGAGCCACATATTGTTCCTCTTGCACCGTTCATCGGAGATGATTTCATGCTGATGCATGATAATGCCCGACCGCATGTTGCCAGAATTGTACGCGAGTATTTAGCCGAGGTTGAAATCCCAGTAGTAAATTGGCCTGCTCTAAGCCCAGACCTAAACCCAATTGAGCATGTTTGGGATGCACTTGGGAGGAAAATACGATCTCGTGTACCAACGCCTGCAAATTTACAGCAGCTTAGTGACGTTCTAACTGAAGAATGGAATCAAATCAACCAGGCTTACAATCAAAACTTAATTGAGAGCATGCCAAGACGAATTGCAGCTGTTATCCGTGCACGTGGAGAAAACACTTCGTATTAAGTCTTTTATGTTTTTCATTTCCTTTTCATTATATTCGGTGTTAAGTTAAATTCGTAAACTTATTGTTAGTACCATAGGAAAAATGTAAAAATGTAAGATTTTTCTTGAACCCTTGTATCTTTTACAAAAATTAAGCTATTGTAATAATTAAAAAAGAAATTGTAAAGAAATGATGTGTTTTGTTAATAAAATAAGAAAATACAAGGTGGAGCAACTTTGACAATCCATATGTCGTTTTAAAGTTGATTTAAAAAAACAGACTTTGTGTCACCCTGTATAAAATGATGTACGCCAAATTTTCTTAAAATTCCAAAGATGTGATAGATTACATTTAAATTTACCTACAATATGCAAAAAGAATGAATCAAATCGAATTTAAAATAACAAACTTATTAACGAACAAACTTCATCAATTTTTTGAGTGGATCGATTATTTTGCCGGTGAGTGTAGTTTATATGCGAATATCTAGGAAATTATGGGTTCTCCGTACAATAGTATATTAAAGGACAAGTTTCATTTTGACGTTTCAAAGTACGAATTCAGAGTTTCTTAACTGAATGAGTGCTTTAATGTCAAATGAAACGTGTCTTTTATGCTATTTTTTGCAATTAGTTTTAAAATTTCTCTTTTTGTAAAAGCAAAACGAGAAAAATTTGATAATCAAGGGAAATTTTGTGGCGGTTGTCACCTTGGTTTGGCACAAGATTTAAATTGACAAGTTAATTTAAAATTGACACATTTTTGATAATTTTCAACAGAATGTTTCTACTGCATACGGTATCACTATCACTTCGAAAGATAATTCAAACGTTAATATAAATGTTTATAATAGTTGTACTATTTCAAAGATTAATTAAAAATATCAAATCTTACAATGAATTTCAATATAAAAACCTCAAACTTGCTTACAAAATGTCATATTGACATCTCCATTTCTGTTGCAATGTGACCAACTTAAAATAAATCTGTTTAAATGTTCCATTTCTATTACGCAACTAGTGCTGTAATAGACCCTATTACAGCACTAGTGAAATAAATGGTATGATTACGGTACTAATTGCAAAAAAGTATTTATATGTATATTTGGAACAATTTTCGAGAGATACTCGAAATTCGGAACGGAAGTAACACTTTTACTCACAGGTTTATTAAGAAGATAAGTATTTGATACTTAATTTGAAACAAATTTATATACAAAGTTCCTAGTGGTGTGTTGTATTTTATAGACTGCAAAAAGTCATTAGTATTATCATGAAATTATCAAAAAATTTGAAAATAGCACTTTTCCTTTGATGGAAAACAACAAACAATACGAGTATTCAGCCGTTAATTTTGAATAGCTATTTTCTCGTAAAAAAAAAATGAGGTGTGGCCACCACACGACTTTCTTATACGTATGAAAGTGTTACTTCCGGTCCGAATTTTGAAATTTCATTTATTCAAAAAATATTCCAAATCCAACTCTAAATACTTTTGTACTCTTCATAAATATACATAGAATGCATAATTTACGACATATTTGCAAAAAATCGTTATTCGGTAAGAGTAAAAGTGATACTTTCGGTTCGAATTTTGAAATTTTTTTTATACAAAAGATATTGGAAATTAAGTTCTAAATACTTTTATATTCGTAGCGTACCTGTCTAAAAAGCATGACTTGCGAAATATTCGCAAAAAACTGATTTTCGATAAGAGTAAAGGACCTACTTCCGGTAGGAATTTCGAAAAACTTTTTAAATAAAATTTTTCTCAATTTTAATTTTAAGTATATATGAATTCTTTATAAATTTGTTTAAACTTAGTAGTTGACGAAATATTAGCAAAATTCGATTTTTTCGCTGAAGTAAACTGCTACTTCCGGTCTACCGATTTTACTGAAAAACTAATCAGATCTCAAGAGGGAGATTAGACACGTAAATACAAAATTTGGAATTGATATCTACAGCGGTTTGACTGCTATCGTGGTCACACACACACACAGAGAGAGAGACAGACACACAGACATTTTTTAAAAACCACTTTTTCGGTATCAGTGGACTTCAAAACGTGGACATCTGCAATAATCTCGAGGTCGAAAATTTTCATCATCACAATACTTCCTTATACTACGTATAAGAAAGTAAAAGGATAATTTTCATACTTAACATCTCAGATTTTCTTAAAATTTGCCACAGGTGTACTATTAGTATAAACTTGGAAAAATATGAAATTCTACTCTCGTTTTTGAATTACAGAGCTATAAAGTTCTCATAAGTGGACCCAAAAATAAGGAACACCAATTTTTTGAATTGCTCTAAAAGCTTTCTTAATTGCCATTTTACAGCGTTCTTATTGTCCATTTATATGAATTTCTGTGTAGTAGTGCAGTACTTCCTGTTCTGATCCCCTTTCCTGAAGCTTCTTAAAAAAAACGGTAGTTTAGGACTCTGATAAAGTTAATTATTTTGATAGGAAAATAGGCAAGGTTTGTGATGCCATTGCATGTCTTCTTAATGTGCTGATAAAATAACACTTCTACACACATTTTCTTGCTTGTACACTTCTTTTTCATACTCGGGGCCTTTTTGCCTTGTAGATGTAATACTTACGCATGTAAGAACTAAGTTAATAAATAGAAATGAAATATTTAAATATGATAAAATCGAATGTAAGGACCAAAAAAAAAAGGAAGAAAACCATACCCTTCACCCTCGACATAGAAGGTTGGTGTCACACAGGAGGTGTCAATCAAAATATATGGACAAAAACCCAAAAATTATGTTACACAAGAAAGAAACCCCTTATTAGCTGATACAGCCTGTATATATCAATCCACAAGCAGGTTTGCAATTATAAATGTAAGTAACATTTGTATATGTTATATATATATATATAAAAGAATTACATTTAATTCTGTTGCTTCTTATTATTAATCCTAATAATTGAGGTTTTTGAGTAGATGCGTTTACTTCATTTTAACTCTACGTTTCCTTGATAATATCAGAAAGCAATTTTTGTACTACATTTATTTTTTCACACTACCATTAAAAAAATAGTTTTAATTTTTATATTTGAAAAGTTTCTCGAATATTTTCTTACGTTAGATGGACATTTTTTGTCTGTCATTTAGAGAATTGTAATGTTTATTAAAAACCAAATATAAAATTCCGTTGGAAAATATTTTAAGGGGCCTTACGCAGAGGTGCCGACTAACTGCGATGAGGTAGGACGTAAGGGGGCGGCGCCATATGCGCTAATGTAAATTCCGCCGATGTAAGGTATTCGTTAAAATAAAACAAACAGGAGAAATTTTTGCTTTTCTTATTATGTTTTTGTATTAAATTGAATACAAAGGATTAATTAAGGTTTCGTTGGAGTACTTTCTTATAATTAAAATTATTTACTCCTACATTTCACTCTCAAAGTTGGCAAAATTTACAACATCATAACACAGTTTCAGAGACTTTATTTTAGAAACTAATTCTAGTGGAGCATGTATTGAGCCTTTGTTTATTTGTGTTTAAAATTTCATCTTCATATTTCGTAAATAAAAGCAGTACTATTGTTTTAACGAAATCTTGTAAAGTCCAGAATTTACATTAGCGCATATGGCGCAATCCCCTTACGTCCTACCGCAGGGCAGTTAGTCAGCACCTCTGCGTAAGCTCCCTTACTAACTTTTTCATGATCATTAAAAAAAAACCCAAAGAGATCCATGTAAGAGAAAACTTTTTGAAAATTCTAGATAACGTATTTTTGCCTTATTCCTGAAAATCATCTGCTGAATTTTATTCGAGTTTCCTCATTTAAACAAACTACATATATATTTTATGTACCTGGATTTTTTTATTTTTTGCATGCATATTTTAATATATCATATATAGAGAGTTATATGTTATATGTATTTTTAAAGAAGACTTAAAATTACAATACACCATTACATACGCAATCAAATTTATATTATATTCGTGCTTGTAGTTCATGATGAAAGTAAATAAACTGATTATGTTGTCATGCCATCTCTTGACAACCTATTTAACTTTACGCCATTCTATTGTGTATCTAAAAATAAATACCAATAAATAATACTTCTACTGATGTATTTTGATTAAAAAATAAGCATGTGCATTAAAAAAAAACATCAGTATCATAAATCTTAAAGAGATAGGTATATTTTGAAACTTTGTCCACAGAATTTTTGTTTCTAAAAAAGAAACATTCCCCCTTTATTTCAATATATTAAAGTTTATTAGCCTTTCTTTCCATTATTGATTAGTTAGTTCTAATACATATGTATGTATGTACAATATAATTCAAAAACAGAAACCTACCCAATACTCGTTACTATCATTATTATCAACGTTATTATTGTTGTCTTTAATGGGGTGGCTTGAGGTGGGAGTGTTCAGGGGTTAACTTTAACAATTTGTAATTGTTAGATATGATGATTCTATATAAATTAAATTTACAAGCAATTCGTTCGTATAATAGGTGAACATCGGCTGAACAATGACATCACAGAAAACAATACCACGTGTTTCCCATGACAGTGTATTCACCTATTGTTTCATTGTGGGGATTCTATCTATGTGTTGTAACACTACATGCGATTCCTACAGCTTTTGAAATGCGTAAAACATGTAGGTATACATATTTGTACAGTGGCGACACGTTCTGCTTGTACGATCTACAGATTATTTTCGCTCCTTATAATAAATAGTCCGGACAATAAATACTATATTAAACTCTGTATTAAATATTATTCACAGGAAATATGGTTTACAAGTGCTTTAAGGTGCACTTGTTTTACTAATATTAATCAATGAGTCAATACTTAGTAGTTCAGCTGACTTATTTTGATTATAATATTTTTAAGAAAGCTTCTGGAAATGGTATTAATCAAAATTTAATTCTTTATACATACATATACACCTAACCGTTGGTGCGTCTGTTAGTGACCGTTATAGACCGGACGTACCGGGCAGAAATTACGACTGACAAAAGAAATAATAACATCAGGCAGTTACTTAATAGCTAGCACTATTCATATGCTGAACTGCAACATCTGTTGTTATCGCGAAAACGACAGCAAAAAAAGTGATTTTACTCTTAAATTCCTTTCGTCATGGGCGTAGGTAGAAGCGTGAGGAGTTTTTAAAATTTATTCTATTTACCTTATATTTCGTAAGATAAATAAAGTACGGGGAGTTAGTTTCGTTTTTTCATTCTTTTGACGGTTAATTACATACTTCGTAATGCTTGTAATACTTCTTGTTTAATACCGATTCATTGAATCTACTGCTTCCAATTATCTTGACGTAAGTGTGCACTGGATTTCGTTAAGTTTCAATAACATACGCATACATTTTTAGTTATCATTTATTTAGATCTAGCACATTGTTTATGTTACTTTTATTGTTATTGAAACTAAACGAAATTCAAGTGCACACTTACGTCTAGATAATTGGGAGAAGTCGATTCAATAAACCGGTATTAAACAGACTATTACAAAAATTACGAAGTACGTAATTAACCGTCAAAGCAATGAAAAAACGAAACTAACGTAAGTATGAATGAAAATTTTATTTCTCTTGCGAAATATAAGGTAAATGTAATAAATTTTAAAAACCCCTCACGCTCCTATCTACGCCGATGAAAAAAGGATTTTACTCATAAATTTCTTATTTTATGGGCATTTTTTGCTCTCATTCTCGGGCGTAAACAGATGTTGCAGTTCACCATATGAATTAGTGCTATTCAGTAAGCGTGTGTTGTTTACATTATTTCTTTGCTCCGTTGTAACTTCGTCGTAGTTTAAACCGGTCATGTCCGCGCCCTACTATCAAGTAACATGGAAACTGGGCAGCTTGAGGTCCTGGGTTCTAAATAAAACTTTAAAGCAAACTAAACACTTATTTATTAATAGACGGAACAAAAGGAAATTCAAATGAAATGTAAATAAATTATCATAATGCAGGTTAGTTCGAATTATAGCTTTTTGAATCTTGTTCATATGTGGCATATTATCCTGACAATATATGACAGATATAAATGACATTAAATATAATTTTGACATGCTACAGCCAAAATCAACCAGTATTCTATGCAGCCGATGGTATACATAATTATTATTTTTCAGTTTGCTGAAAGTTACTCGTTTTGATTTATTGTTGCAATATGAAACGTAAAGTAGATTATTGCCCTTGTTTTGTAAGAGAACCTCTAGAGCTCCATAGGGGATAAATTGATTTAAAATTCCTGTTCTGATTCATTGTAATACAATTAATGCTCCTGATATATTGTCTTTTGAACAAAAAATAATTATATTTTAAACATATATTGTGGACTATACTTTCTGGAGACACATGCAAAATGTAATATTCTTATAGTGGACCATTTTTGCTAAAATTGAAATTTTGGTTGTGTATTTTGCTTAATAAAAATATGTACAGTTCTGTGCAATAAATTGGCGTACACTTATTATACGGTTATGTAAATATGACTTGTTTGAATATCTGTCATTTATGACAAATTGAATTGACGCTATAATTGAATTTGTCATACTTAACTTAAGCCATTTTCACAATGGCAAAATAATGTCAAAATTAGCAATAAGACGTGTACGCCATTTTATTGCACAGAACTGTATATTTCTCAGAAAGAAAATGTTATACACACATTTATAATAAGTTTTTATGTGTCTTGACTAAGCATTCAAAATAAAAGATAAAATGAGAATATAATATGTTACCATATATTTTTATATTGTATTACCTATGTATTTTGTACTCATATATTCTATATTATTATTGTATGTTGTATATTGTTATTGAATAAATTTATTTTATTAAAAATGTCTTGTAAATAATATATAGGTTTACCATTATTTCTTTGACGAATATTCTTGAATTTTACTTTACTATTATTAATTTTACTCCTAAGAATTATAATTGTATTTTCTGTCGTGCAATATAAGACTAAAATCAATAACTAGAGATCTACTACCCATGTAACATTTTTTGAATTTCGCAGGTATGCATTGCAATCTTAAAACACCCGCGAAATTCGAAAAATGTTGCATAGGTACTAACCACATCTTTAATATTTTATAAGTATAAATTTAAAAAAAAACGGTATTGAAAATGCCGAATATAGCAAAGTTACGCACCATTTACGCACAGCCAGAATATAGATGGCTCTAATTTTTGGGCAGAGTTTCTGTTTATTAAGTTGCCTTTCTTCAGTTAGTTTACTCTGATTATAGCATTTCAGTCGGATACAGTCAGCCGATGGTTGTTACATATTTACCAAATAAGAATTCAAAATACTTCTGCTAGTTTTATTATACTGCTTATACAACGCAGTAGGCAAATAAAAGCACAATTCTAATTAAACATTAATTCTTAGTAAATTATTCTATAAATTTACTAAATAAATAAAAAATATGCAATAATTCAAATTCATTTTTTATAAAAATCTAATTCGAATGTGAATTATTATTTGAATTATAAATTACGAAGTATTTGTTTTGGTTTTCATAATACCGTTCCAGAACAGTTTTATAATCATCCATAATTGCGTTGCATACGCAATATAATAAAACTGGCAGAAGTATTTTGAATTCTTATTTGGTAAATATGTATTTACGAAGCGTGTGATGCTTAGATATTTACATGTACTACATCCATCAGCTGACTGTATGCAACTGAAATATAATCGTACTTCACTACGGCGACGACCTGGGCGTTGTTGCCGGTATGCATAGTATACATATATCGTATCCCCAATATGATTTTACACATGCTGTATATTAATACTCCTTTACTCGACTTGAACTACAAAATGAACAAATAATAACGTATTTTGTATTTTATAGATCACCACGTCTTATGCAATTATATAAATAAAATTAAAACCTATTTAAAAATACAACATTTCAATAGCCCCTATAGGCGATGAGTCATCGGCCGTTCGTGGCCGGTCTATATTGATGGTATAACTTCTGAACAACTTGACAGATTGAGGTCATATTCACACATTATATTTGTTTTGTTGAGACGGTGGTTCATAGCTCTGATAGGATCCGATAGGTGGTGCTGTAGTCATGTTATTAACAACTTCTATATTTATGGACCAAACTGACTCATATTCACAATATATGTTGGTTAAGTGTCATTAAAGAAAACTAACTATCGGAAAGGACAGAACAACGTGTACCCGGCAAGCTAGTGTTTATATAATTGTTTATCTGTTGAACATAATATAAATATTTTGAGTTTGATAATATGTGCTACTTACCCGTACAAGCCGTACAAGTGAATTTGCATATTTCTTTACCTATTCATTTTTTAGAACAAATATAGTTAATCATTTTTGCGAAATAGTAATATTTAGCGATACAATTCATTATCATTTAGATTTATGTGCCGTCAGATAATTTCATTGTCAAATGACCCTGATGATAAATTACTTAACGAATTATTTAAAAGCGTAAATAAATAAATAATCTAACATTCCAAAACTTCATAACAACAAATTCTTCTATAAATAAAAAAATGATAATAATAAATTTCCAGCAAATATTTCTTTAGAATAGATTACTATAAGTGCTTTAAAATATGTATATTTAATTGAACAATGAAGTTTTACTAATTTTAATATGCAGGCCCATAATTTACTTCAGAATTTCAAAATTAAATTCGAAATTGTTGTAAGAGTAGACATTGCATTTATTTCCGAATTAATACTTATATTGATTATTGTGAATATGGAAATTTTGTTCCAGATCGAAGCTGTATCTCAGGAATTATGCAATTACATCAAGCTTTGAAATTAAGCTCTTAAAAATGATGGGTGGTCACTCGAAGGTGACAATATTTCATTAATAAAACTCCTCCGTTTGATGTAGCTCAAACAGTTTTTCTACGGCAATGTAACATTTATCAATAAATAGTTACTTAGTAATTGTTCGATACTTTTTGGGGCATGCTGTATAATGTATGATAATGATATTGATGATGATGATTATTGATCTGCTCTGCAGGTGTAATGAATGAGCTGAATGTATTGCACAGTTCTTCTAATACATTCTTGTTACTAACGTTATCTAAAAATACGGTAAAACGTATAGATAAAATTGCACCTACTTATATATTGGAACATAAAATTACTATCATCCAATGCTGACACTTTTTTCTAGCCTCATTTCATGCAAAAATCCTTCCAAAATATTTGTATGTATCTTCTGAAGCTAGTATAAACCCAGTTTACTGTATTAAATAGAAAGGATCATTCCCAACCAGTTACGTTATCATATCGTATATGTTCAAGTCAGTGGAACTTCTGTTTCCTTTGGACCCAACGTAAAGGGACAAACACATTCAATAATTCTAATATTGTCTTTATATCACGTTGTAATGTCAACAGATATTCACATTTCTTTTAAAACGACTTGATACCTCATTTTATTGGTGAAATTCATTTTGAAAAATATATACCAACATAGACAATTAATATAGATACGAAAATGCTGCTACAAATGGGCCACATATATAGAGACTGCCATATTATCAAGTAGACGTGTCACTTATTCTAGATAACTACATATACAATTACATAATCTCAAAATTTATTCCCCTACGTCTTTTTAAAATTAATTAATCGTTTCATATCCATGAGAAACGATCTAAATTAAACAGTTCTCCCTATATCTTCGCAGCTGGAACACTTGTTTTATCTGTTTTTGTGTATAATTCAAGTTGTTTATATAATAATTTCGGCATCCTTCACTCTGTACCTCTACCAATCTTTATGTGTGCCACGTTAGGATCTTTCAAGGTCATTCATGTACACCTCTATATATATACTAAATACGTGGATGATTACGACGCGTGATGTACAGAAGTAGTTCTTTTAATGCAAACATACGGAACTGCTGTTCGTAGAGGCACAGTGTTACATCGTGCGTCATGCGATCTGGGTCAACATCAGCGTTTAAAAATTCATTGACGTATCCGAGATTGCAGGTAGGCTTTTTATAAGAAAAGAAAGTCGGCTCCCCGAAGTGGTGATACTTCTTGTAATGTATTTAATGTTTTTTATGCGCTCGCGGAAGCTGGTTGTCTTGAAAATTGATTTCTGGAACACACTATACAGTTAATCGTAAAACTGAGTGTTTACCCCCTTAGGGCTCAATTTCTTGCATGGTGTTTTTGGTTAATAAAGTTCAGGAAATTTGTATATGAAGTTATTAAAAACGGGTTTGTGGAATTAATAGTAACTAATAGTAATAAATAACAAAATGTATTCGGGTCGAAAGTATCAAGAAAAATCATTCATCATATTATTATACTGTCGATTACAAATTGTTTTAGTTTTTATAGCTGATTTTTATATTATTTTTAGTGCTGGTTTTGAAAATTAAATCGATTTTTGTCTTATACATATTTTTTTTTTTACAAAATTTGCAAATTGTTGAAGGAAATATCTCAAATAATATTTTGACATTTTCATTTTTAGTTTGTTACTTTGGAAATACATACTGTACACAATGAAGAATTACGTTATAGCAGTGTTGGTGTTCTCTCGAAGCGAAATTTTCACTTTTCACTGAAAGTGTCATTGAAAAGTTTTGAGAAAGATAAAGATATTGAGGTTATGTTATTATTTTGTGTTTCACAAAATAAAAAAGGATAAAAAAACTGGTTGTGTTTTAATGATGCCAGTTGTCGCCCGATGGGGATCAAGTTTTCACTGCATAAGGAGTTTAATTTATCTCGATCCGTTTTAGAGCAAGCGACGAATATGCAAAAATACACAGTCACTGACTGATTCATCAAGAAAAAAGAACGTCTTAAAAATTAAAAACTATGTATTAGGTCATGGCTTCTGGGAATCTATTGCCGAGATTAAAAGGATTTTAGAACAATGTGTTGATGGTATAAATATTTTACAGAACGATCTCCTAAATGCTTACCTGGTCGTAAATGTCATTACCAAAATTGACACTTGCATTAATAACACTGCTTCGGCAAGGGACAGAGATGCAACAAGATATCATGTTATTAGAGAAAATGAAGAAAGTGATCTAAAAAAAATTACAAATCCGAAACATCCATGACGTACATTTGGCAGCTAATTTGTTACATCCAAAAAAACAAAGCTGTGATCTGAATGTGGACCATTTTACTTCCGCCATGCTTTTCATAGAAGCCGTTGGATAGAAAATGAGTTTGTCAAAACTTGATATTGCAGTTGAACCAACCAATTTTCGGGCAAAAGAAGCTCATTTCAAAAGCGACTATCTATGGAATGTTTTAGATGCTGAAACAATGATACTTTTGGTGGAAGGGTTATTGTAGTAAAAGTATTTTATGTAGCGTGGCTCCCAAAACACTTACTGTTTCTTCATCCTCAGCTTCCACTGAACGAAGTTTTAGCGTGTAGGTCATATACATTCCAAAAAAAAGGAATCGATTGGATAATGAACGGGTGGAAAAATTATCATTTATTAAAATCAGTACCAACGCTATTAAAGGTTTAACTCGAGAGGTTAATGATTATGGCGACATTGAGGTAGATGGTTTTGAGGAAGTTGAAACAGTCTTCATATAATTGAAACAGAAGATGATGAAGACAAAAATAATGACAATATAGAAATGGAAATATTAGATAATACAGGTAGTGTGGAAGATCAAGTAGAAATAGGTAACAATAATAATTAAGAAGAAGAAAATTATGAATACATAAAAGTTATTATGGAGAACGATGAAGAAAATAATGAAAAAATCAATACTGACAATGAAGAACAGGAATTACAAGAATAAAAATTAGGTGTGGCCACCACACGACTTTCTTATACGTATGAAAGTGTTACTTCCGGTCCGAATTCTGAAATTTCATTTATACAAAAAATATTCCAAATCCAACTCTAAATACTTTTGTACTCTTCATAAATGTATATAGAATGCATAATTTACGACATATTTGCAAAAAGTCGTTATTCTGTAAAAGTGATTCTTCCGGTCCGAATTTTGAAATTTTTTTTATATAAAAGATATTGGAAATTAAGTTCTAAATACTTATGAATTCTTTATAAATTAGTCTAAACTTAGTAATTGACGAAATATTTGAAAATTTCGATTTTTTCACTGAAGTAAACTACTACTTCCGGTCTGCCGATTTTGCTCAAAATCTAATCAGTTCTCAAGAGGGAGATTATATTCGTAAATACAAAATTTGGAATTGATATGTCCAGCGGTTTGACCGCTATCGTGGTCACACACACACACACAGAGAGAGAGAGAGAGACATACAGACACACAGACATTTATTTTAAAAACCACTTTTTCGGTGTCAGGGGACTTCAAAACGTGGACATCTGCAAAAATCTCGAGGTCGAATTTTTCATCATCACAATACTTCCTTATACTACGTATAAGAAAGTAAAAATTACAAAACATCAAAACAAGAATACCGATTTTGTTGTTTTTTACCTTTTATTTTGTGTTTATCTATGCTTCTTATTTGGTTTTGCGTATTATTTTTTAATTCAATAAATTTAAGTTTGTTAACTTCAATAATTTAACAAAATCAGTAAATTACAATGTGTATAAAGTAAGCATTTAAAGCAAGCGCGACACGTTTAAGAGCACGACGCGATAGCGGAGTGGTCTTAAATGGAGCGACTTTAAAACACACGGAGCTTTAAAGGCACGATTTCGCATCTAAATGCGTTCTAGATACCAGGATTATGATTCAGCTAATCGGGTATAATAAAAAAATATATTTCAGTGAATGTTTCAGTGAAACATTTCAGTGAAATTTACAACAAACCAATCTTTCATCGAAATTTCCCAACACTGCTTTATGGTGAAAGTTAACAATTCTTATAGTGCATTTTTTCTTGTTGTTTTGAAAATTTCTTTTTCCGGTTAGTCAGTTATCATACTGATATTCATTTCCATTTTCCTTGATGGCGGCTGCGGAATATACATTGTTTGGTGAAAATATTTTTCCCAAGTTATGAGACTGTAGCACAATTCAGCAGTTTGGAATTGCGTTAACAAAAAGTAATTTGGATTTGAGAAAATGTAAATAACGTTTTGGTTAGCAATTATCACTGTGTAAAGTGAGTGTTAGGAGAAAAACCTATTCTTTTCAAAAAAAATCTTGATTGTATCGAAACCCCTTTTGGTAAATAAAAAAACCAGTAATCATTTAAGATAAGATAAAAAAAAACTTGAAATTATGTCGAGTTGTTGATTTTAAATATGACTTAAGTCCAAATGTTCATCAGTATCGCATTACCAATGTATTAGTCATTAACCAACGACATTGCCTAGCTTTATTTGTGAAAAATGTTGATGTTAAAGCAGCGAATCTACCTGGTGAAACGTTATGTATAGGTGGTGTCTCGTATACAGTTATTTAATGGGAAATACCCGAATGTAAATCTAATCAGAACAGCATTGAAGAAATTAATTGATAAGTTTGATGAAACGTAATCCGTTTTCAATAAAAAGTAGCATCGCAAAGCGTACAGTGATGATGATGCTGTGACCATTATGGCTATCGAATCAGTTGCGGAATATCGTAGTTCTTTACGCCAGCGAACAATTGAACTCAATGTTAATAATACATTATTGCAAAAAAAATACAAAGTGAAGAAAATTTATCCATGTAAATCTAGATTTAAGCACATCTTAGAAGATCAGGCTTTCAGACTCGGGTTTTGCTTATGGGTTTTCGACAAGTCAGTGGCACTGTTTCCTCACAAAATTGTAGATAGTGCCCAAAGGATAATCCAAATTTTAGAAGCGATATCAAAAAGTCAATGTTTGGTGTGGAATTTTAAATAGATAAATTTTCGGGTTTGTATTTTTTTCAAGCGTCATTAAATTCACAACAATATCTGAAATTTCTGCAAAGAATTGGCAGTATACATTACACGAACGCTTTGATTTACGCGGGGTGGAACAATTGCAGGAAGAGTAACTATTTAGCTAGATGTAACATTTGGGAGAAAAACGGATGGAACGAAATGCATCTTCACCTAAATTAAACTCCATTGATTACTTTGTTTGGGATGGCTAAAGAATAAACTATTTTTAAAAAGACCTTTTCAGAATTTGACAAAAATTAAAAAATAAAGTAGAAGATACGGTGATGTTCTTACGAAATAATCTTACAATGTTACAAACTTATGCGTTCAACGAGAAGGGCATCCTCAAGAATATTTTTTTTATTGTTAAGACTTTTACATTTGTTGTTTTTATCAATTCATATTATTGTATATTATAAATAAACCTTTGTTAAAATATTATGTATATATAATTTCTGTTTCATTCCATGTATTTTAGATCTAATAATTTGACACCAAATGTAAGATCAAAAAATAATAAAATCATAACAAAAAATTCTTTATGGGACCAGATAACGCACGGAATTTATTATTGATGTGACAATCCAAATGACAATCACAGAACTACTGTCACGTAGACAACTGTTAAAAGCAACTACATATTACGTATTCTCCGTTATTATTTCTCTGTAGCAGTGTACTTTTAAAAAAGGCTGCAAAACGGCAACACTGCATATTATTAATTTTCCTGTCATTATCTGTAATTTCTAGATTAGTCGTAGAGTACGAGCCATGAGGAGTAAAGTCCCTAGATATATAAAGTACCGCAATTACCGCCATTTTGGCGCCAAAGAAGCGCCAAATTTAAAAATCTGTACGTTTTCTTTTAACTTTACAAATTTAATATGCGAAATATTGTATTTTATTTTCTGAAAAATTCTTGTCCCGTGCGGATTCGAACCCGAGTCGACCGCGTGTGAAGCGAACATCTTACCATTAGACCAACGCCGAATACACGAATGTAAGTTGTCTCATCGTATATTTGTATATATATGTACGAATTACTAAATGTCACCAAATCGCCGCCATTTTGGCGCCGTTATAATGGGACAAACCAATTGCGGTACTTTATATATCTAGGGACTTTAATGAGGAGTAACGTGACACGACATCTGGTGGACACAAGCGGAAATAGGTAGTACCTTCTATCGCTAACAGATAGCGCTAATAGCACGTACAGAATAATCTCGTTGGTTCGAGAAAGTTCTGGTGTCTTCCA
This sequence comes from Amphimallon solstitiale, assembly GCA_963170755.1. Lineage (NCBI taxonomy): Eukaryota > Metazoa > Arthropoda > Insecta > Coleoptera > Scarabaeidae > Amphimallon > Amphimallon solstitiale. The sequence continues at coordinate 141,445,762 of OY720677.1, read as the reverse complement.
CTCACTTCTAGATGGCAGTAATTGGAATATATAAGAAGGCTAGTGGCGCAACCACAAGTCAGTTCCTATGACACTGTTGTGAAATAAAATAGTGCGTACCTCCTTAAAACGTGTTTGTGCGTGTTTAAGACATCTTTGTAACAGTATTTTGATTTGAATTGTTGCTTTTGTGTGTGATTTAGTAGTATGGAAAAGAAGCGAAAAATTGATAGTGAATGCAGAAAATTCAAAGATCAGTGGAACATTCAGTATTTCGTAATTGAGTCCAGTAAGAAGGCGCTATGTTTGATTTTCAATGAAAGCATAGCCGTTCTCAAAGAATATAACATTAAACGTCATTATGAAACAAAACATTTTCAAAATTACTCAAAATATACAGGAAGTTTGCGGACAGAAAAATTCGAAGCTATGAAGCGCGGATTGAAATCGCAGCAATCTTCATTTACAAAACTCAAAACTGAACAAGAGGCTGCAACGCGTGCCAGCTTTCGGGTGGCTCTTGAAATTGCAAAACGTGGTAAACCATTCACCGATGGAGAAATGATCAAAGAATGCATAATTGCAGTAGCCGAAGAAATGTGCCATGAAAAGGTAAATTTATTAAAAAGTGTCAGTATGTCAGCAAACACTGTGGCTCGAAGGGTAGAAAACATCGCTGAAAATATATCCTCTCAACTGTTCGACAAAAATGGACATGTTGAGTGGTTTTCTTTGGCCTTGGATGAGTCAACGGATGTGTCAGATACTGCTCAGGTGTTGATTTATATTCGAGGAGTAGATAAAAGCTATGAAGTGCATGAAGAACTTCTTGATATGAATAGTATTCATGGCACAACTACTGGTACAGATATTTTTAAAGGAGTTGAAATGGCCATTAATCAAAAGAACCTTCGATGGAAAAACTTGAAATGTATTACAACTGATGGAGGCAAAAACATGAGTGGGGAAAGATAAAGGAGTGGTCGCTCTTGTGTCAAAGGCTGTAGAAAATGACGGTGGTTTAAAACCATTAGTCTTACATTGTATCATTCATCAACAGTCTTTGTGCGGAAAATGTTTGGATATGTCTGAAGTTCTGAAACCAGTCATATCAACTGTTAATTTTATCAGATCTTTTGGGCTGAATCACCGACAATTCCGATAATTTATTGAAGAGATTGGAGAAAATGGCTTACCTTATCATACTGCCGTACGTTGGCTTAGTTGTGGGAAAGTCCTTCAGCGCTTTTTTGAACTTCGAGCAGTGATCGAAATTTTTTTGAATGAAAAGCATCGCCCTCTTACTGAATTACAAAACAACGCATGGCTGTGGAAGTTAGCATTCTATGTTGATTTGACAAAACATGTGAACGAACTGAATTTGAGATTGCAAGGAGAAAACCAGCATCTTCCTGATTTATACACTAATATCAAATCATTCCGGAAGAAATTGATACTGTTTCAATTACAACTACGAAGTAAATGTTTTTCACATTTTAAAACATGTGAAATATTCAGCCACACTACTGAGACTGAGTTTCCTATCGATTTTGCAATCGAAACTTTGAGTGCTTTGAAAATAAATTTTGATACTCGTTTCTCGGACTTTGATGCCATTGCGAATCAAATTAAGATTTTTCAGAATCCTTTTGATACTGACATTGAAACCCTAGCCCCGGAACTTCAAATGGAAATAATTGATCTACAGTGCAGTGATATAATTAAGAACAAATATCAAAACTCATCTTTGTTGGAATTTTATAAGAGTCTTCCACTGACACAATTTGATAATTTGCATAAATTTGCTCGTGGGCTGTTTTCTGTTTTTGGTGCTACTTATTTGTGTGAGAAGACCTTCTCCAAAATGAAGTACACAAAAAATGTTTACAGATCTAAATTAACTGATGAGCATCTTAAATCTCTTTTAATAATTGGTACAAGTAAAATTAGTCCACAACTACAAACTATTGTCAGTGGAAAATCTCAATTAGACAAATCTCATTAGTATTTCATATGTCATTATGCTTGTTATAAGTTATGTTTTTATTTAAAATGTATAAAATGTTAGTTGGATTCATTTCAATAATTTGTTAGTTATTATATACTGAAGTAAAATTTTCTGCATATTATACATGTCTTTACTCATTACAATTCTGTGTTTCTTTATCCAACTTATCACAAAAACAATAACAATAAGCCTACAACAATGTTATGAGTAGTTAGCCCATGACCATATCAATGTAGATGTCATATTAATAATTATTCAACATAAAATTAGAATACTTCAGTAAACTAAATTTAATTTGCTATAAAAAATATGTTCTCTAAAAGGAGTTTTCAAGTATGCTAGCTCTCCGCGGGCCGGACAAAATCTGTCCGCGGGCCCGATGTGGCCCTCGGGCCGTAGTTTGGAGACCCCTGCCCTAGGGTATACCATTATTTATGACTTCACCGTTGGCGCCACAGTTATTAATTTGTATTAAAAAACAACAACAAATTCAGCGATTTCTCTGAAACACTAGCTTGAAAATTGCAATTATACATTACAGGAACGCTTTGATTTACGCGGGGTGGAACAATTGCAGGAAGAGTAACTATTTAGGTAGATGTAACATTTGGGAGAAAAATGGATGGAACGAAATGCATCTTGACCTAAATTGAACTCCATTGATTACTTCGTTTGGAATGGCTAAAGAATAAACTATTTTTAAAAAGGCCTTTTCAGAATTTGACAAAAATTTAAAAACAAAGTAGTTCTTAAGAAATAATCTTACAATGTTCCACAACTTATGCGTTCAACGAGAAGGGCATCCTCAAGAATATTTTTTTTATTGTTAATACTTTTACATTTGTTGTTTTTGTCAATTCATATTATTGTATATTATAAATAAACTTTTGTTAAAATATTATGTATATATAATTTCTGTTTCATTCCATGTATTTTAGATCTAATAATTTGACACCAAATGTAAGATCAAAAAATAATAAAATCATAAAAAAAATTCTTTATGGGACCAGATAACGCACGGAATTTATTATTGAAGTGACAATCCAAATGACAATCACAGAACTACTGTCACGTAGACAGCTGTTAAAAGCACCTACATATTACGTATTTTCCGTTATTATTTCTCTGTAGCAGGGCACTTTTATTTTTTCAGTTATTCTAATACAAATTCATCATATGTAATACTTTGAAACAACATGTTTAAATGAACAATAATGTTAACTCTAAAAATAGTTGACTCTCGCAACATTACTATTTTTTTTAATTTTCTCTAGCCAGGTACTATAATGCAACTCTGAATAAAAAGTTAGGACCAAGAATTATACCCTAGGGTATAGCATTATTTATGACTTCACCGTTGGCGCCACAGTTATTAATTTGTATTAAAAAATAACAACAAATTCAGTGATTTCTCACTAGCTTGAAATGTGGAGGCAGAATATTGATATTATATCCATAGGAAGTAGAATAAAATCGTGGCAGTTTCGATTGCATTTTATTGTTTTTATAGTGAATTGACAAGCATGCATTAATTGTAAATATTATTATTTTATGAACATTATTTATGAAAATACTATTTCTTTTCTTTGTACCACAGAAACCAGTATCATATACATTTATGTAGATTTAATATTGACCAAATCCTATTCGTGCTTTATTTGAATAATTTTGGAGCTAACCCCTCCTTTGCTCCTCTCTATGCCTGTTCCTTCGGTCCCATCCTGCTATCTCACCCCATCCAAAATTTAAATAAATTTCAATCAATAGTATAATTTTACAATAAATATATCTACATTCTGTCTCCTTCTAACATTCCAGACAGAACCACACACAGCCAGACTTGTACAAGCCGTCCAGGTCACCTTTACCGCCAGCGCCCTCTAGGTATCCTTTCCCGGGATCGCCGCAGCTTCAATCTCAAGTGGTCGTTGGTCAGCTGGCAGCGCCTCCGCCTTCCCAGCAGGCACCGCAGACGATGCCGCCATCTAACACCCAACAGTCGCAACAGCAACAGCAGCAGGCCCAGCAACCCCAGCAGAGATTTAATATCAACAGCGTCCCAGCACCGCCTCAGCCTGCCCTCCCGCCACCTACCGGTTACAGAGACACCTACCGGCAACACAGGATCTCCCTGCTGCATCCAGACTATGGCGGAAGAAGGGATATCCTGCTCCAGGGTGGCGCTGGGGGAGGTGCCACAGGCTCCGCCCATCACATGGATTCCTCCATGTCCTCGATGGGGCAGCAACCTTTCAAGAAAATCAGGTTGCAGGATCACAAGGACATTCAGCCTTTGCGCATAGACACAAGGGTAGGGACTATATCGATTTTGATAGCGTTATCTAGCGGTGGAAACAAGCATTAAAGTTGTATGCATTGATTTAATTTAAGCTGCTCCATCTGGTAGCAGAAAGAAGAAGTTTGTTGAATTTTTGAACAAAGGCAACTCCGGGTTCTCTTCGTATTTTAAAAAGTGATAATGCCATCTATGAAATTTCAACATAACTACATCAATGTTACGCGAATCACATTATCTATATTTTTTAATAGGTTTTTAATAAGAAAATGAAATTCTGTAAAAGCATATGTTGTTATTAAAGTAAGAAAAATAGATTTCGCGTAAAAGCCTTTAAAATTATGAACTTTACAATCTACTTAAAATTTTATTTCACGTCAGTTGGTCACATTTGTCTGAAATATTGTTAGACATTAAAATTAAAAACTTATTTAAGTAATTTTTGAAAAGTTTTCTTAGTGATTTGTGAACAGCAAACCGTTTCAATTCATTTAGTCTTAAGACTTTTCTTGTACCATGGTTTTGTACAATAAATTCATATTTATAAGTTAAAGTAAAACATCACACGATCATGATAATTATTTTATACTGCCATTATATCTTGTTGTTCAAACATAAGTCTAATACTAACCCAACATTTTTACTCCAATTATTTAACGGACTAGTCAAATATAGTAAGGCCACTCATCAATTAATATGTTTATTATTAATTGCCAAATTTTCGCGTTTGTATCGATGCTTCTTCATGGCATGTGAAGTGCAAGCAGTCACAATTAATAATTCCATATTGTTTTAAAACATGTTCAAGATCGATTTAATCTTAAGAATATATAAAATAGCACAACTACATATAACGGCAAACACCAACTAACAAAAAATATAGTAATTATATAACCATCTAAATTATAAGAAAAATAATTGAGAAGTTTTTCGACCGTTCCGGGACATTTTACTAACTCTATATATATATTTGTCACTCTAAATGTTGTATTTTTTATATACATACATCGTGGCCGGAAATTCGCTGATGAACTTCAGTGGAGCGATTCTATGACTAATTCTGAGTCAATAATCCTAATACAAAAAAGTTGTACGATTCTTCGTTACTTTACACAGATTATCGAAAAGAAGTGTTACGTTTGGCAACACCGTACTAGAGCAGTTATCATACAATTGTACAAGTCAGTAAGAAGTAGACAGTTTTATTCATATTTCAAAATCCTGTCCTATTTATTAATTACTATATTAAAATTTAAATGGATTTTAAAAATGGTTAAGGCTGTGTCCGAGCTTGAAAGAATCCGATCCTAAGTGGGCGCGTCGTGTATTTCTCCGATTTTTGTAAACGGACATACGTTTTGGACAATCATGGTAATCACAAGTGGTGAGAAAGAGATCTATTATTCAGGTTAATTTGCAGGCGTAAGAAACTCTAAGTTATGCGGAAACCGTGCGTTTGATTTGGTGAATATTTCTTTTCCTTTTTTTAATAATTTAAAAAATAATTGTTTAAATATTTTAAAAAATAAAATCAGGATTTGGAAGATACTTAATGAGGCATTGGGCACTTCCCCTTAATACATATTCAGTCGAACAATAGTCACATGTGATCATGTTCAAACTGGTAGTCATTAGTTTCCAGACAGAACTGTAGCATTCGGGGAATAGAATTTAATACACGTTGCAACATATCGGGAGTAATTAATTGAAGTGTGGTGTTAATTCTATTGCATTTAGACGATTTGGAAGCAATATTGATTCAACAATGTGAAAGTTTACGATGAAAACCTTCTTCGGTGTCCAAATTCTCTTGATTGGTTGGGACTCTTATCCGCCGACACATGAACAAGCTTTCATCGCTCCAAAGAATTCTGTTTAAAATTCTAGTACAGAACATTTATCCATTCATATTTCATTTGTGCAGTGGCGCAGTAATAGAAGCACGGCATGACCATTTATTGTTCAGAATAATGACAAGCACTAAAGCAGAATGAGGTTATATTGTATAGACTTGTTAATAGACACACTAAAAACGCTATTATTAAGGTGGCTACACACATGAACAAAACATCGTACCGAACTCCGTCGGGCAACATTCCTTGTTGCGCGACGAAGTTGCGGTGTGATGAAGTTTTTGAGATGCAACAGAACATCGTCGCGTAACATCAACGCGAACATAATGCCGTCCCATCGTTCTTGATCAGTTCATGAATGTTTTCCAAGCAAGATGGACATTGCGGCTGTAGCGTATATAGTTATGCATTGCAGTGGAAACGAGAAAACGTAGGCCAAGACATTGGTGGCAGATACAATTTTTTTTAACTTTGTCTGGGATGCTAAGGTATTCCACAAAATTACTTTTCCTCGATAAATGTCGATCAAAGCAAGAATCACATCCTCCGTTCACTCCATACCGAACCGATGTCTAATTCAGTCTGATTAAACTTAATCGGACATAAATTCCAAAAAGAACGATTCAAAAATTATATCCGACAAATTTTATTACTTGAAAAAGTAAGAAAATGCGTTTTCTTCCACAAAATATGAAGATGGTTAGAATTATTTTGAGACAAAAAATGTTTTGAATTATTTGGAAGGAACGTTCGCACGCCATAAAAACTTTTCCTCGGTAAATTTAAGTGAAATTAATAATAATCTCGGGCATTCATTATTTGTTCGCCAGAATGTTCGCCAGGCCCGTCCAGACATGCGAACATGTAGCGCAACGTGAACGCGCAACATTTCTTTGATGCGACGGCAGAAAACCGACAATTGATGGGAAGCCGTTATGTTGCGATGTTGCACTGTTGTGTGGTTGCGTCCACACTTGAGACGCGACGGAGTTAGGCACGATGTTTTGTTGCATGTGTGTAGCCACCTTTAAATGAAAATAACACTGATATGTACAAAATAAGCTTATTTATCAAAATTGTTGAAAATGTTCTCCATTTGCTAGTAAACACAACATTATTCGTCGTTTCATGTTTTCAAATACCTGGCAAAGCTATTCTTGTGTTATGTTTTGAATTTCATGCCTGATCGCTTGTTGAAGTTCCTTCAAATTGTGCAAGCGGTTTTTATAGACATTATTCTTTACCTGTCTAAATAGAAAATATAATCTGGTGGTGTTAAATCTGGACTCCTTGGCTTATAATACGATTTTCATAACATTCTTGCAAGAAATCTATGATGGTCCGTGCAGGATGAGCAGGTGCTCCGTCTTGTTGGAAATAGCCCCTTGTTATTTCGCAGTTGTTTAATAAATTCTGTCAAAATGTCAGTTTGATATCTCTCTGCATTAATTGTTTCGTTAAAGAATATTGGCCCTATTCATCCCGCCTTGAAATTGCAATCCAAATTCCAACTTTTAATGGATGCAAATCTTTTTCAACGAATTTGTGACGGTTCTCCGTAGTCCACGTTCGGTAATTTTTGGCCTTCAAGATCATTAACAACAGCTTCAGTTAATATTGTAGGTCTTCCGGTTGATTTAACCTTACAAATACAATTTTTTCTCGCTAAACGCTTCACAATCTCACGCTTGTGACGGTCGAAAACCTCATAGTTGACATTTTCATTAGGAAACCTTTCTACAAACTGATCGAAGCAAGGCTGCAAACTGAACGACCAAGTTCCATCCTGATTACGAGTTGCATTTCGAAAGTGGGCCATAAGAATATGTGCGTCTTGTTCAGGCGTAAACAATTTTGGCTTTCCAGTCAATACTGAATAAAGTTAAAGTAGTGGTTATTCAAACACAAGTTCCATTTCGTATTAAATTATTACTTACCTACAACTTACAAACGATAATTATTGAGCTCTAAAAGAAAACTGTTCGAAATTAAAGCTATAAATAGGAAGAATTAAGAACAAATCATTTTTACAAGACGACGATAACAACTGTCAATACAATTAATGACTGATTAATGATAATTTATTTATCTACGTCTATGTACACAGCTCAAGCGGCAGAGTTACCACTAAACCTTGATATAATTGCAGGCATACTAACTTAATTAATTGGCGAACGAACATTAACAGACACATTGTAATTTTGCAAATAGCATCTTCGTGAGCAGTATCCAAAATTTGTTCTTCTAACTGAACCGTACGACATTTCAAAGGTCTATCTGCGTCATAATAATCAGTGGTGAACGTGCCAGATTCACGAATGCGTCGATCTAATCATGATCATATTTGCATTCCCTTGTCAAATCCGAATACTATACCGATAGGTCCAGCCCGCGACGGGCCATACATAGGCAACAATATACGTATGGAACGTGCTATGTGGCAACGTGTGTACGATACCACTCCGCGTGCTCCTATTTTGAGTGACTTTCTTAAAATTTGAATTTATTTTGTAGAATTATTGATTTTTTTACTTTTATCTTTTAGAAAACGTTATTGTTTTTTTTATTACTTAAAATTACTTTTCCGTAGCAGCTAAGAATACAATAATAATAATAAATTGGACCTTATTATGTCTGAAACAAATGGGCAAATTACGTATACAGAACGAATATGCAAACGACTATATCCTTGCGCGGTTTAAGTCTTACTAAATTCTTAACTGCAATGTGCTGTCTATGGCCCGTTCCGAGCTGGACCTATCGGTATACATATCAGCCCATTAACTAAAAATATACATCATAAAATCGCATAATATAATGATATAACTACACTAAACGAAACAGCAAAACGTCAATTTAACAATAGGTTTTTGTGCAACCGAAAGAACATCTTTCTTGTGCAGGGTTGCCATATGTACTTTCATGTAAAAGTGCGGTTATAGAAAAATTGAAAAATTCAAAATATTGACAGTTATATCTACATAATTTTATTTTACTGTAAACAGCAATGTTTTTCGTAAAAGATTTCAAAAATAAGATTTATTTACAGCTGAATATTTTCAACTTAATGGCTTCATGCGACTTAATGAAAGACCCCGTACTACCTTGTTGTGTTAGAATTGTTGACTCAGAATTAATCATAGAATTCCCGTACCTAAAGTTATCCCCAAATTTCATGACACGGTGTATGTATGTAGTGTTAGAATGTTTCGTGTTATTGAATCCCCAGCTTGGAAATGACTTCCTTTATATATTCTACCGCCAGAGTCGTACCTAAATATTTATTTACAAAATAAACATAATCTTAATGTCGTATGATCACGCTTTCATACAATATGATGAAATAGCATAAGTAATATGAATTTCAAATAACAGCTTATTGTCATTTGAAATTTATATTAGGTTAAAGTTAATTAGTTTATGTCGATAATTTTCAAAGTTATTTCTAAAGTACCTTTTAAACTGCGTTTATGGGATGATAGTGTACAATTTGACAATTACGATGAATTCAAGCAGGGACAGGAAAGATATAATTTGCTAAAATGCAAATGGCTGACTAGTAAAGCAATTACAGGCATTAGTTTTAACAAACTAACATTAAATGAATATAGTATTATTCACAGTTATTGAATTTTTTTTTTTTTTTTTTGGACTATAGGATCCACCAGGTGCTTACAATCCCCAAGTGGAAGCCATTTCTCCAACACTTCCCGATCACATCCAGCAAGAAGATCAGGCGTTTCGTACGACGAAAGATGAACTTCTGCAGCAGATCGGTAAGGTCGATAGAGAAATCGCCAAGACGGAATCGCAAATCAGCATTTTGCGGAAGAAAATGCAAGAGTTGGAGGAGTCAGCGTCCAAACCGAGCACGAAAAAAGTGGTCGAAGAGGATTGCCAAATTAAACACCAAAGCTTGGCGCAGAAAATCTATGCTGATAATAGGAAGAAGGCGCAAAGTGCCCATGCCACCTTGGATTCTTTAGGTCCTAAGGTGGAATGGCCCATTTACAACCAGCCTTCGGACGCACCCGGTTACCACGAGAACAAACGGAAACATCTGGCGTACAAACGGAGGTTACTGGAATATTTTAAGAAGAGACACATCGAGAAGGACAATAGGAATTCCCACCTGATAGTAACTTACAGCAAAATGATGCAAGAGTGGCACCGAAAGGTTGACAAAACGGAATCCAGTTCGAAACGGAAGACGAAAGAGGCGAAAAATCGCGAATTTTTTGAGAGGGTATTTCCTGAGTTAAGGAAACAGAGAGAGGATAAAGAAAGGTTTATATTGTATTTCTTTCTTTATGTGTTCGAAGCACGATCTCATGTTAGTTTCTCTTGTAGGTTCAACAGAGTGGGGGCCCGCATCAAATCAGAGGCGGACATGGAGGAGATCATGGACAATCTCCAGGAACAGGTCCTCGAAGACAAGAAGATGCGTAGCTACGCCGTCATACCTCCCATAATGTTGGACGCCAAAGAGAGAAAGAACGTCTTTCAGAACAACAACGGCCACATCTTGGACATGGAAGTGGTGCATAAAAGCAGGCAATTCCTCAACATATGGACGGCGGCGGAGAAGGACCTCTTCAAAGAGAAATACCTGCAGCATCCGAAGAATTTCTACCTGATAGCGTCCTGTTTAGAGAAGAAATCCGTCGCGGACTGTGTTCAATACTACTACGTCAGCAAAAAGACGGAGAATTACAAGCAGCTATTGAAGAGATCGAGGCAGAGGACGAGGCATCGACCACCTAAAAGCAATGCCGTCGTTGATAATCTACCACCGGGTGTGGTCACGCGACATCAGAAAGAGCAGCAACAGAAAATCCAACAGAATTACGATTCCGTCGACAATAACGGTAATACATCTTCCACTTCTGTCACTATGGGAGGTCTAACGGCTTCCACGACCGTCGTTTCATCGACCAATCCGAATAATAATAATAATAATAATAACAACAGTTCGACAGCTTTAACACCGACGAGCTGCAGTATAACGTCGTCTTCATCGTCACCGGCACCAGCGTCCACCCCAAGCACAGTGATATCGAATAATAACGGTAACGGTAGTGCCACCAACGTCACGACAGCGAATACCACTGCGGTGGTCGTGAAAACCGAGATTATCGAGAGCGGTAGTGAGGAAAACAAGTGCGAAACGACGAACATTAGCGATAAGAAACTGTTGAACGATATCGCGGTTAAAATTGAAAATACGTCCAGTACTGAGGGTAGTAATAGTGACGCTGTTGGTGGGGCGAGTGTTGTTAAAAAAGACGAGGCGAAGAACGAGGACGTGGGGCTCGTTAAGAAGGAGGAAATTGTGATCAAGAAGGAAGACGGAGTTATCGATAGTTACGGAAGGTATAACATGTTGTAGTACTACATGGGTTGAAAAGTTTACGCCATTAATATTATTCGTTGATAGATAAATAAATATCGTTTATCTTTTGACTAACGACGTATGTTAAAACAACTAGTAAAATAGCTGGAACCGACGACTTTGTGTTCCCTCCGAAATATTATAGCACCTCAATGTTTGTGGAAAAAGTCAAGGACGTGTGCGACACAAAATTTGCAAAATTTTCAATTTTAACATGAAGAAGACGTTAAAATAAGACATTTTTTTCTATTGTATTTTTTCTGGAAATGCACTGAAAAGCCACAATTTTAATATGAACATACCTCGTATCTTAGGGGTATAATAAATACGAGCATACATTATTCATATTCTTATGAAAACACCATTTTACAACATACTCATCAACAGTAATCCCTGTAAATCAACATTATTTATGCAAATATATAATTTAATGTAAATATTTGTAGGTTTTTCGAATGAAAATATTTGACGTTTTATTTTCTGTCATATAATAGAAAGCACCAAACAATCCACCTTCGTCATCAAAATCTATGATGTAATAGTTGTAGTACGTCAGTGTTAGTATAGTGATCGACGAATAAAATTTACGATTTCTGAAGTTTACTTTGAGGTTATATTTACATCAAAATTTACCAAATTTTCTGAATGTAAATTAAGTACTTTTTATTAAAAATAAAGTATTGTGTGAGTATAATGAAATAATTAAAATTACATCTTGAATTCACCATTTCACTTAATAAATAGTAAAAATAAAAAATCAAACTTTTCGTACTTTTATGCTAGTAATTATTTCTTAATACGGAAGACTTAAACAGTATATTTTAGCAAGCAAGCTCTTTCAATAATTCTTCATTATTTAAAATATCTTTTTAAATCTGACTTCAATTTATATTAATGTCGTATTTTATAATTGTGTTTCAAAGTATGGTACAGCTTAACACAAATTAACACGTCACTTATCCAAATTTGTAATAAATTATTAATGATAACACTCTTCAACTTAGAACATACACAAAGACAACAAAAAGAAAGTTACAAATGTTACGGGCAATTAATAAAATGTAGATATTTATTTTTATATTTAGTGATTTTTCTTATAATCGGTATAACATTTTGTACAAAATTTAAATCAGTTCACATTTTTAAAATTAGTATATCTAGCCAATTTATTATATCATATATTGTACATTTTCTGTTTATGTATTTATCTTATAAATTTATTTAGAAGTAACAAATAAATGAATACATCTTTGACTTGAAACTAAAATTCTCCAATTTGTGTAATAAAAATATACTCAAAATATTTACATATTCTTATACATTCACATAGCATATTATGAAATATGCCGCCCTCTGTCACATAGGTAAAGATGAGCACATAAAATAATAAAACTACTGGTAATATGAAAATTCTTTAATTTACAGTACAAAAATAAATATACTAATTTGATATGTTTGTGATATTTCCATCGCACAAACTACATATCACATTATACTACATAATTAATAGTTACATGTCATGAATAAATACTAAACTAACTCTAATCGTCAATAATTAGATCATTAACGTCTAATGTACACTCACATTGCTATATTGTATAATCACTACATATGAAAATAATAGTAGATTTTACAGACATTGTTGTTCATTATCACTGTTTCTACTGTCTTCAGATTCTGAACATTGATTTATGTTTATAATAAATGGTATTACTTCTTCTCGGTTCTAGCATTTTCTAATTTCGCTGTTAGTGTGTCTAATAGTATTCGCCTAAATTTCAGGTGTGATCATTTCTAGGGCACGATTCCACATCTTAACTGCATTTTTTTCTTCATAACCCTGTCGTCCAATGTGCTTATTATAATATATTTTGGGTATTCCCCAGATATGCTCTATTGGGTTGAATATGTAGTGATATGGTGGTAGTAATACAACTGTACGCATTAGGTATATTATGCCTCTTAAGCACTATCTTATTTTGACCTTTGTTCCAAGAATTATTGGGAGATTTATCATATAAATGCTATGTTAACTTCTAGTGTACAGCAGTTCATTTTCAAACTAATTTAAGAAATTATTTCTATCTATTTCACCATGGTAATCAGGATTACTAGTATTTGAAAAAAAATGCTAATGAGGCACCATCAATAAAACTACTACACGAACCTGCATAAATGACTATCAACCTAAAAGCAAAGCAACATTTGTATTACTTGACACGTGTCAATTTTAATGCAGGGCATTACCTCTTGCCGTCAACTTTCAAGTTTTGAACACTTTTTTGACTGTCATCTTGTCATGATCCTGTTAGTGCCATTTTCAAAAATCCAAGACACATTCCAGTGGATTTTCAGAATGTAAACTACTCATATATTTCCTTAGAAAATTAGTTCGAGGAAGACCAACACGTGTTTGTTCCATTAATCTTCTTTGTGTACAGTTTTTTCTTATCTTTCAAACCAATATCTGTTAGTACTCTACCAAAAGAATCAACAGGGCCATCAAAGATATGATGCTCCCCTAGCAGTGATAATAACGAAGCTCATGTAAAGTGTTGGTCTAAAATGACAAAATTAACATTATAATATTCTTTTTATTTTCATTGAGTTGTATAAGGAACTTACTGTTTTTATACAGATCGTACATAGTATCGTGTATTGTTGATTTTATTGCAGGAGTAATCGCATACAGGCTTTTTTCCTGAAACGTTTTTTTTTTGGGATTTTGATGAGCATCATTTTGTTTATGTGTCAGAAATACTGCTGCCAGATTCAACGGAAATATTTAAAGATTGTGCAACTGTCTAAAATGATAATATTTTATTTGATGTCATTACAACAAAAATGTATACATACCTCTCCACACTTTTCAACGGTAAGAGAAGACCACTGTTATTCCGTTTACGTTCAAGATATGTAATCAAAACCCTAATGAGCTCCCTTGACTGACTACTGAACTGCTTTCTAGTATAGGACAGAAAATAAAATATTTTTATCGCCAACCGTCAGTAAAGTGATGCGTTACCATAGCGTTTTGCGGAGGTAAAGAAACACTTTATCGTACTGTACAATAAAGTACTTTACCTGCCGCTAATATCTGTCAGCGTAACCATGACTGATGATTTTAAAAATAAATCGTTTGTCACTGTCATAAACTGTCATAAGTTATTATATCTTTATTTCTTAAATTAACAATTTTCATGGTTGGCGATAAAATTTTCTATGCACCACGTCAGTAAAGTACCTTTATCGAACTCGTCTTTTACTCGCCGCGCTCGCTTCACTCGCTTGGCTCGTAAATCAGACGCGTTCGATAAAGTATCACTTTACTGACTTGTTACATAAATAACTATTGTCGCCAACCGTCAGTAAAGTGATACGTTTCCATAGCGTTTTACGGAGGTAAAGAAACACTTTATCGTACTGTACAATAAAGTACTTTACCTGCCGCTAATATCTGTCAGCGTAGCCATGACTGATGACTTTAAAAATAAATCGTTTGTCACTGTCATAGACTGTCATAAGTTATTATATCTTTATTTCTTAAATTAACAATTTTCACGGTTGGCGATAAAATTTTGTATGCACCACGTCAGTAAAGTACCTTTACCGAACTCGTCTGTTACTCGCCGCGCTCGCTTCACTCGCTTGGCTCGTAAATCAGACTCGTTCGATAAAGTATCACTTTACTGACTTGTTACATAAATAACTATTCTCTGTGACGGGAAAAAAAGTTGACATTTTATCCTTCTTGACAGGTAATAAAATGTCACTTTATCAACCCGGGCGTAAAGTGTTACTTTTTGCCCATGGGAAAAAAGTACTACTTTTTGCCCGCTTAAATTGGCAGGTTTCCATAGCAACGCAGGTGTAATGTCACTTGAAATGTCACATCGATTGATTTTCTGGCTTTAATATAAAGTGTTAACGTGTTTTTTTCAATATTAAATCGTCGTTTTTCCCGTCACAGAAAAAAATTGTGTATTATACACGGGAAAAGTTAGTATATCGAGGTACCCAACCTCGAGCTAAAAGCTAATACTTTTTTCCCTTGTATAATAAATAACTATTATTACTGCTCAACAAAAAAAAATAGTTAAGTGTTGTTCACATCCACTTAACTTAACATAAATTAAGGTAGTAGTAAAATTAACAAAAGTTAAAACACATGGCTTCTTATGTATCTGGTCACAATGAAAATTATTGCACTTAACGTAAATTAACATCGTACTAAGTTGGCCGAACTTCAACTTAAGGAACACCTTAATTTACGTTTATCAATTCCACCAATCAACAATAACCAGAAACGGCAAAGCTGTATATGCGTACTTTTTTTATTTTCTAATCTGTCATTGAAACTCGCATAACCTAAATTTGCAAAATTGGCTGCACAGTTTTATTTTATTGTTTTGTACGTTGCTATTTTATATTATCATGAACGACGGTGTTTTAATTGATCTGGTGCATAGCTAACCCCAGTTATATGATAAAAAGCCGTTTTAGGCAATGTGAACGACTTCATAATTTTGTGTTAATTTTCCGGTACGTGAATTATGGTTTAAGTTAAGTTAAGTGGATGTGGACAAGGCTTTACTATAGTTGAGTCGCTCTTGCAACCGACATGCGCCACTAAATTAAAAAATTGAGATATAGCCGAGTCGTTTTGGCAACCGACACGGCCTAAGTACAAACTAAAGACGACGATTCAATACCACCACAAATTTCGATCGGTCGGAACAATTTCAATACAATTAGATTAAACTAATTAATTAATATTTCAGGATATATACCTGCCCATAGTAAAATACCATTATATGAAAGCCAGTTGCAAATTAAATATTATAAATATAGTTACTAAATATTATTTTTTCTACACCCATATTTTATATATTTGGCTATACTGTTTAGGAGGTAAGCATTGTTTACAAATTAAAAATGTTAAGATGACAATTATAACAAACATCAAAAGATAATTTTGACAAATGTCAAAAGGTGTATGAATATTATTATTTATGACAGTCCTGAAATGGCTTTTTTCTATTCCGGTGCTATAAAGTTCACTTTACGACACCCGTTTTGGTTGCACAAAGTATTACTTTATCGCACGCTAATTTTATTTTTTTGAAGTTGGTAACAAAAAAAAATGGAACCAAATCGTATTTAAATGTCAAAATATAAGCCTTTAAAGTAACAAAAATGTGCAATAAAATTGTACAAAGAATAAAAAGCACACATGCTAACATTTCACTTACTAATTAGCAATATAAATTGTTAAGCAGACTTGGATGATAAGTTTTCGGATGCTACTATTGACATTTACTTACCATGTTGAATAGTACCTGTTATAAAAGTTTGTTTTGATAAATATGTAGAGAGTTTGTGGAAGAAAGATTTTATAAATTGTCTTCTGCTATTTTGCGAATCTCTGGGGGCGTACAGTTATTTATTTCGTCGTTTTTGTTGATAATATGAAATAATTTATTGTATAAATCAGTATGAATTTTAAACACAATTACATATAGCACCACCTATATTCAAATATTTAAAACGTTCTACTTAAAAATCAGAGTAACCAACTTCAAAAAAGCAGAATTTCTAAAATATTCGAACAAAACATGTCTCTTATTTTAAGCTTTTTTGAACTTTTAATAACCGAAATAGAAAAAATAGTATAAAATACACGTTTCATAAGACATTTTGCGCACTTGTTCTTTAGAAAACTCGCCTAGCGGCTCGTTTTCTAAACTTGAACGCGTGCGCAAAAATCGTGTCTTATGAAACTTGTATTTTAATATACTATTATAGAACTGACAGGTAAAATTTTGCAACATCTCAAATTAGACGTCATTTTAATTTAGTAGCGCATGTCGGTTGCGAGAGCGACTATACTATAGCAAAATTTTGCCTGTCAAGTAATATAACCTACAGAAGCCATTTCAGGACTGTCATAAATAATAATATTCATGCACATTTTGACATTTGTCGTAATTATCTTTTGACGTTTGTTATAATAGACATCTATACATTTTAAATTGCTTGCCTCCTAAACAGTATTACCAAATGTTGTATAAATATATGTGTAGAAAAAATAATATTTAATAGTTTTATTTATAATATTTAATTTGTAACTGGCTTCATGTAATAGTATTTTCCTATGGGAAGGTATATATCCTGAAATGTTAGTTAATTAGTTTAATTTTATTGTTTTGAAATTGTTCCGGCTGATCGAAATTTGTAGTGGCATTGAATCGTCGTCTTTAGTTCATACTTTGGCCGTGTCGGCTGCCAAAACGACTCGACTATAATATGAAAGTGGCTAAAGTACGAACTAAAGACGACGATTCAATACCACTACAAATTTCGATCGGCCGAAACAATTTCAAAACAATAAAATTAAACTAATTTATTAATATTTCAGGATATATCATTTCTATCTTCCCATAGTAAAATACTGTTACATGAAAGCCAGTTACAAATTAAATATTATAAATGAGGTTATTAAATATTATTTTTTCTATACCTATATTTTTTTATTTTATATGAGATTTGGCTATACTGTTTAGGAGGCAAGCATTGTTGACAAATTTAAAATTTTTAGATGACAATTATAACAAATGTCAAACGGTAATTATGACAAATGTCAAAAGGCGTATGAATAGGCGCTTTCTTTTTGCTAGAGATCTGAGCTGGGCTAAAGTGATATGAGTATCTCTGCTCACTTCAAAGTTGAAAGATTTTGACAAGTGAGATTTTAAATTTGTGTCTTGCTTGTCATGTCATTACAACCGCAAAATTAATTTTTAATGTGATATTGTAAGTACAGTAATGGACATAAATATAGTCGGATTCAAGAAAGATGATCCCTGCGTCATTTTTTAATATCGTATGATTCAAATCAATACTTCGCCATCATGATAAGTACTGTAAACTATAAAATGAACATGGAAATTATAATGATGACATCCTACGTTTTCCGGTTAGATTGATCGATCTAATTTTAGGTTATGTATAATTAGATAACTAAGTTAGCTAATCGCCTTTATCGTTTATTAAAAATATGTAATATAAACTCAATAGTCTTTTAATGTACTAAATTTAACATATGCCAAAATACAAATGATAATAGAACTTTATTGAGAAATAACGTGGGTACAAAACAAACAATAAATACAGTTTATTTACATCAAATAAATGTGATCGAAATTGTATACATGTTTTACATGAAATGAAGTTACATCCTATAAATATAAGAGGTGGATTTTACTGTTTAGGTATAAAATATATGGAATATCCATTTTCAAAATATGAAGCAGAGAGTAAACACTTGTCGAGCTACACTTTTAAAAAATATATAAACAGATTAGATGAATTAAATACAACCGTAACAACTGTAACATGCTTTTCTAAAATTAAAGATATTATTACTTCAATACTCAACATTTTTAAGGTCTTACTCTGTAAATACATCGTGTATAATGTATTTCGGATTCTCATTTTAGAGCTTTCTTCCAAATGGTCTGTTTTAGCTTTTATATGGGGCCTTTTCTTCACTGGACTAGATAGAACAGGACTATTTAGTGATCGGGCTTTAATACGTTTTACTGGAGCTACTCCTACCTTCAATGCATCTGCTACTCGCTAAAAGATATTTATTAGAATTTGTAAAATGTTAAATCTCACAATGTTTACCTGTTGTACAGATGTAAGGGATATTAGAGGACCACCATTAACCTTCTCTTGCTCGAAATATTCTAATAAATTTAAAACGAGTCCTTGAGCTTGTGATCGTAATGTTTTACAGCGTCGTGACATTCTGGTTTAATAAAGATTGAAACAACAAACAAATTGTGAAACGAAATCAAACGATCAAACTACTAGAAATGTCAAAGCGTTAATGTCAAAGCCAAAACGCTAAACGGAAGTGTATGTACAGCGCATGCAATCACTCCGTCTTTGTCTTGCTCAAATAAATTCTATGAAACGTATGTCGTGCTTGCATCGCACTGAAAACACATGCATTCGCTTATGCTATCCTTGTTATACAAGTTGATACTATTTCTTATTCGGATATAGACATAATTCTTTGATAGAATTATATAGTAGTGACGCAGGGATCATCTTTCTTGAATCCGAGTGTAAATAGGACAGTGTTTTTTTTCTAATGTAAACTAGGTTTTGACAAACATCCCCACTTACCAGAATTGTAATTCAAATGCAAGTTAATAATTTTATAATACATATAAAACAGAACAATTTAATTTCGGTAAAGATTTAATACACATATATTTTTTAAAACTACAACTTTTCTAATACTTGGTCATCGCACCATTTCGGTTGATAACATCAGTAAGTCTCCGTTGCATCGAGTTTACCAAATTTATACAATACTCTTGGGTAACAACATTTTCCCATGCATTATTAATCACTTCTAATAATCCTTGGGCATTTCTGGGTCTAATATTTTGGTTTCGGATGTTTCTTAATAACAGTCCCCAAACATTTTCAATGCAGTTTAAGTCGGGGCTGCGACTAGGCCAGTTAAGCATATTAATGTTGTTTTCTCTGAACCAGTTTTTTACTGCATGAGCTGTATGGATGGGACAATGTCCCATCCTGTTGAAATTTAAATTCATTATTAGGATATAATTGGGACACAGAAGGCAACATGATATTATCTAAGATCCGTATGTATTCTTCGCTATTAAATCTACTGTCAATATGCCACAGAACACCAGGTCCACGGGCTGATATCCAAGCCCACAAATTTATGGAAAATCTGCCACTCTTGTCTGAATTGTTAATATATCTTTCATCGTACCGCGAATAAGCAGGTCGATATACACGAATAGCACCACTATATGTGGACTAAAAAGTCTTTTCATCCGTAAAGATGACATTATTCCAAAAGTTATTATGGAAAACCATGTGTTCTAGAGCAAATCCCACACGCGCCTCTTTGTGTTCTTGCCTTAAAATATTTTTTTTGCTGCTGAACGGTAGCGCAAGTCCGACTCTTTAACACGTCGTCGTCCAGTTCGTGCAGATCCCGGGAAATTTGTTTCTTCAGCAGCTCTAATTACGGTGAAAAATGGATGTTCCCTTAGTACCTCAATTAATCTTCTGTCCTGTTCTTCATTTGAAATCCTGTGTCGTCCTTGTCGTGGGTTCCTTCCTATTCTGCCTTCTTGTCTCCATTTTTTGACAATGTTAGTGACAGAATTTTTGTTAATATTATAGCGCTGAACAATCTGTCTGACCGACATTCCTTCTTCCGCTCCAGCAATTACAGAACACTTCACGATATCGTTAATTCGAGGCATTTTTTCTACTTCAGTTCGACAAATAAATTTTTGACAAAACAACTTGACAAATGTCATAACTATAAAGCCAAATTTAAACAACTAGATTTTATAAAAAAAAGTTACTTAATTTTTTGACTTGTCCTAGTTAATTATGTCCACTACTGTACATATCAACCAACCGAAGCATTTAGAATGCCTGGCATGTCCAAATTTCAGATTATGTCTGTAAGTTATTTAATGCCTTGTTATAATAGTTTCAAGAACTTAACCATGTAGAATGATATTGAAGAGATCGTTATTCAGAGTCATATAGTAAAACGTCACCTTTATCATTCATAATCCACCCATTTTTAGTTCGCTGAATTTTTTTCCGTCTTGGTACTCAAATAACATAACCCTACTTCCGCCTACAATTAAATGCATTTGTTACCACCACCGCCAAGTGATATTTAAATCTCAGTAGTGAGGATGGTTCTGATCAACCCCAGAATCGGTAAGGAGGGGAAGTACAAAATCTTAATTCGTCTGAGTCAGCTGATTACAAAAGGAACACTTCAAAGTATAATCTCAGCCAAAGAGAGGTGATATTATCTGAGATTTATGTCAAAAGGAAAGCAGCTAATATTATTATTTATGACAGTCTAGAACTGACTTTTGTAGGTTATATTACTTGACAGGTAAAATTTCGCAACATCGCAAATTTGAAGCCATTTTAATTTAGTGGCGCATGTCGGTTGCCAGAGCGACTCAACTATATCTGTTCTTATCAACTTAATATCTGATACGTCTCTCTTTTGGAGCCAGTATATTAATCTAATTTATAGAAATTGGCGAGAATCAATCACTTCGTTCATGTCGCGCATACCCCTAACCTATAAAGTATGTTCGTATTTTTTTAAAATTGTGGCTTTCCATAACTTTTCCCGAAAAAGTGCAATAGAGAAATTAGTCTTACTTAATATCTTCTTTATGTTTAAATTGGAAAATTTACAAATTTTGTGTCGTACACTTTACTTCCTTGACTTCGGCCAGTTTTGCATGTAGAAACCTATAAGTTGACAAGCTACTATTAAACATTGTGCTGTTGTATACAATGTGTCTAGAAAGTCTGATAATAAGAAAAACAGGTCAGTTAGTATTTTCAAAAACTTCATGTTAATAGTTTCAGTATGAGTTTTCTGATGACCTTGAACAAGTTGTGATATCAAAAAGGTTTTTAAACAGCAACCTTGCATTTTACTACTATTTTTAATACACCTTTTGATCCAAATGCCTAAAAAATCCAGTGTACATAAGAAATTATTAAAAAAAAAACAAAACTTATTACTGAGAAAAAAGGTAACAGTAATTTTGGAAGGCAACAAAAACTCATAATAAATGTTGAAAATGTTGTCTTTGAGGCTAGCGTTTACTCTTCAGTTTTGGGTAAGATTAAAGTAGAATGTGGGGGGGGGGGGGGGGGGTAGAATTAGGTGGCAACTTGATTTGACAAAATAAAAGAAATGCAGATTCCTTTTACAGTAAGAAATTTATTTGATCATTATTTTTGGGGAATTAAGCTTTTAAAACGATTAAATCTGAACTCGAAGGTAATGTACATAAGTAGATTTAAAAGCACAAAAAAACATTTAAAAAAGAACATCTTGAAACTGGCATGATTTTTTTCTGTACATAGCATTTATCTGCTTAATCATAAACATCTTTCAATCATTTTTACGGCAATCAAAAGCTTAATTTTCTGCTCAGAATTCCGTAAATTTTTTAGATCAAGAATTATTAAAACTTTTGTAGTAGACGATATAAAATATACCTGTAGTAAGTATACAATAATCTTTAGTATTGGCTAGTTTATCTATTTGTGTATATAAATATAGTTTTTTTTTACTTCATGGAAATTATCAACATACAGTTATATGCACAGCTCTTGTAACTCTACACTTTTTACTTATTTCAGTACATTTATCGCTGTAGAAACTAGATATTTTACTCAAATGGTATTTAAATAATTCAGTACTACAATAAATATTTAATATAATTATATAACATTATACAGGCTGATCCAAATTACGTGCGCACCATTGCTAACTCCGTTATTCTTAATTATATAAAGTAGGTTAAATTAGCAAAGTAGTAGTGTTTTTAATGTTGACTAATATGCAGTTCATGCACAAACAATTGAATAACGCATTTCCGAGAAACATCGAAAAGTTTTTTTTTTAAATAGAACTCACTATATATTTCTAAAACATTTAATAACAATTTAATTTTTTTTTAAAAAAATAGTAACTGTATAATTTATAAAAAATTCTCGAAGGTGTCACCTTCCTACACAATACATTTCCGTGCTCGCGTAAGTACACTCTGTGTAGCTTCTTAAGTTTATTCTTCCATCCAATTCGTTAAAAATATCTCTGAGGTTGTTCTGCAATTCGTGTACGGCATTGTACCGCGTTTTGTACATCCTATTTTTAAATATCCTCAAAAAAAAGTCTTAAGGGCGAGAGGTCCAGGAACCGTGCTGGCCATCGAATGTGACCATTGGTACCAATCCATTTATTGGCAAAGGTGGCGTTGGGATAGTTTTGTACTAGGTGACAATTGTATGCTGGAGCATCATCCTGTTGAAAGTATAAATTTTGCCGCATCATATAATTGGCGTTGTCATTGAAAACCTCCAGAACGTTACGAAGAAATTCCAGATATCTTTCTCCTGTACTTTTCCGTACCGTTATAGAACACTGGACCGACGATTATCGAATCTATCAATCCACACCAGACATTAAAACCAAATCGAACTTGTGCAGCATATGGACGCATTATTAGTAAATTTTCTTGGGACCAATAGTGACTGTTAAACATGCCTCTAATTGAAAAATTCGTTTCATCACTCCATAAAATACATTGTGCTCCTTTTAAATTGTCGTTGCAGAAATTTACGAACTATTGACAGAAGGTTAATCGGTAGTAATGTTTGTAGGGTTCCGAACTTATATGGGATATACTTATGCTTTTTCAAAATTCTTTGGATTGATGAATCACTTAAACCCAATTCTGTCGTAGCATCCCTAATAGAAAATTCACGATGAACTTCAAAATATGCTAACACCGTAGTTTCGACTTCTTTATTGAGGATGATAGTTTTCCTACTTCTTTTACTTTCTTATACCTAGTATAAGGAAGTATTGTGATGATGAAAATTTTCGACCTCGAGATTTTTGCAGATGTCCACGTTTTGAGGTCCCCTGATACCAAAAAAGTGTTTTTTAAAAAATGTCTCTCTCTCTCTCTCTCTCTCTCTCTCTCTCTCTCTCTCTCTCTCTGTGTGTGTGTGTGTGTGACCACGATAGCGGTCAAACCGCTGTAGATATCAATTCCAAATTTTGTATTTACGTGTATAATCTGCCTCTTGAGAACTGATTAGATTTTGAGCAAAATCGGCAGACCGGAAGTAGTAGTTTACTTCAGTGAAAAAATCGAAATTTGCAAATATTTTGTCAATTACTAAGTTTAAACAAATTTATAAAGAATTCATATGTACTTAGAATTAAGTTTGAAACAAATTGTCTTAAAAAAGTTTTTTAAAATTCCAACCGGAAGTAGATCTTTTACTCTTATCGAAAATCAGTTTTTTGCGAATATCTCGCAAGTCATGCTTTTAAGACAAGTACGTTACGAGTATAAAAGTATTTAAAACATAATTTTCAATATCTTTTATATAAAAAAAAATTCAAAATTCAGACCGGAAGTACCACTTTTACTCTTATCGAATAGCGATTTTTTGCAAATATGTCGGTAAGTTATGCATTCTATGTATATTTATGAAGAATACAAAAGTATTTAGAGTTGGATTTGGAATATTTTTTGTATAAATGAAATTTCAAAATTCGGACCGGAAGTAACACTTTCATACGTATAAGAAAGTCGTGTGGTGGCCACACCTCATTTTTTTTTTAAGTAAGCCTATGCTCGGCATCTGGGGGTATATCACCGATAATAAAGGAATCAGTCTTGTCTATGTACGTGCCCCATCTAAACGTACTTACCAGCCACCACTGCAAATTAAATTATTTATCAATATTTTTAAAAATATATAGTTCTATTTAAAAAAAAAACATTTTAAGTTTTCTCGAAAAATGCGTTATTTAATTGTTTATTGATGAACTGCATATTAATCAACATTAAAAACACTACTACTTTGCTAATTTAATCTACTTTCTAGAATTAATAATAACGGATTTACCAATGGTGCGCATTTATTTTGAATCAGCCTGTATAAAGGCTAGTTAATTATATCATTTCAAATATTAAAACGAGAATGATTTTACTTTCGACACAATTCACTTATCACAATATAAATAATCCACAATAACGTGAAACCTTAAAACAATCATTTGATCTCAACAGTAGAATGATACCATCAGGTTTGTTTGCAGAGAGTCTTTGACTTTTCTAATGGGCATGTGCCAGTCAAAGTTTTATAGCAAACTAGTTTCAGATTTTGACACTATGAACGCTTTGTTAATCTGTGATAATTTAATAACAGCCCGAATATAGAGGGGTTAGGTTAGTTTAGTTTCAAATCATTTTTATAATACTTAAGACGTCATATTTGTTTTAGGAGATTTAATACACGAAGTTTTAATGTTTTGAAGTACCACCAATAGCATTAGAACTAAAAGGTAGAAAATCAATAGGTATACATTAAGGACCCATGATAATACAAAATTATTTATATTTATCAAATAATTTTTTTTTATATATCTATTTCCAATACAAATTTATCTTTTATATACAATTATGATTATATGCTATATACAAATATGAATATAATTGGAGGTTATATATTTCCAAAATGTACAACAACAAATAAAGCAATTGTGATTGACTACACCTAGACACAAGTGACACTTCCAGACGCAACGGTATTTAAGGAATTCTATTTGAAAGACGTAAACACTCATGTGCGAAGTCTTAGAGTTAAAACACCTAATTCTGGTAAAACATAGTTCGAATATCGTTTAGAGCTGTAATAAAACAATAGATAGTTTTAAATATTTTGTTTTTCGAAGTATTCTCCACGATAATTAATGCACTTTCGCATCCGCTCGAACTAGAGAGCCTATATAATCAGTGTGGTGACATGGATGTGATTCGTACTGATTGGTTGTCGCTAATTGTTCCCCACATAATAGCCGCTTATGTCAAAAATATATTTTGCTGTTTGCTTTTTTTTAAATACATATCCATTTAACAAGAAAATTTGTGCTATTTACAGTTATGACATACAGTGAACGCATTTTTGGATAAATTCCACAATTAATTATTTATGGTTTATAAATAATGTGCAATTTTAAATGCTATCTGAGCAATATAAGATGTGTAACTGTGGAATAGTGTTTTGATTGCTTTGCATACACTTAAATAATAATAATGCACAGACAATCTATGTAGATACATGCAGAGAAAGTATTTGCATTAAATCAAGAATATAGCTGTCTTTTCGGAACTAGAAAAATATTGCCTTTTAGGTGTTTTCTTAAAATACTGTTTATTTTAATCAAATTTACACACTTTGTAGTTTTCCTTCAAACTATTGGCTAATTAAAATTATGTAAGTATTCCATTTGTTTAACCAATTTAAATAACTAAAGTCAGAAGTTGTGGTAAAGCTATACCAAGTGAATGATTGTCGTAGCCTAATAATATGTTGGATTACATTAAAAATGTGTATTTTCTTAAGAAAATTTTCTCCGCATTGATTTTTTTATGAATTATTAATACAGTTAAATATATGGTGCCCGCATAACAATAGTAAGTAAATTATAAAGCATGTCTTCCTTAGACAACCCATAATATATACCTATCCAGATTACCTATCATTGCTTTTCTAATACAATAATAATAGCCATAAGCAGAACAACTAGGAACATTTAATTTAAAATTATTAATGAAAACTTAAGATGGAACTTCCTTATAGATATTTCAACAAGTCATCGAGTTCCAAGCAACATGATGATGTTAATGTTTCTACCAGTTATGGAAGAATATGTAAGGTCCATGGTGTAATTAACAATATGATTAAATATTTACTGGTTAAATAAATGTACATATCAGTATTATAAAAACACCAGCTGTAAAGTATATATTTACTTTATTGTAATATAAATAAAATATATAATATTATTCCTTTTGCAGTAATAAATAAAATATAGAACTAGAATTTGTACTCTGTATAATACGATAAATAAGATTATTTGTATCCAAGAATAAAGGAAATTGTATTGTTGATTATACATTTATATTCTTACTAGCTTTGTTTTTGCAGCCGTTTCCAACGGTTGTATGTATCAGGAGCATGCGTACTGAAAGGTAAGCGTTCGGGCAGAGAAATATTACCAAACGCTGACTAACCGTTGGTTGTTTTTGCAGTTTTTAAAATCGTTGTGAAACGATTTTCAAGCGATTGGAACAGTTGGCGTATTTTGTTCAAATGAAATATCAGACGCATGCGCATTTGATTTTTAAAGCAATAGACTCTTGATTCGAGCAGTTGTGACAACACTTAGAACGTTAGTTTTGTTGTTTATTGTTCAATGCGTTGTATTAATACTACAATACTGTAATTACGTATATTTATAAGGTATATTTCATTAATAGTGTTGCTTTTACCCAATTTGCATCTCAAATTGTAAAAATGAGCGATATATCTACGAGTGATGCGTCTATTTAGAGTGATAGTGACTGGGAACTATCCAGTGAAGAGGAAGCTGCCTTGTTTTTGGACGACCTAAATATAAGAAATGATAATTATTTTGAGAATACTGTAGAAGCGTATACAGATGAAGAATATTTTCGACACTTTAGAGTAAGCAGACATATTTGTCAAAGTTTGTCTGAAAAATTTGAAGATTCACAATATTTTACATACCACTCTGGAGGAAATGGAAAATTAACAGCATCAAAAATAATGCATATATATTTATGGTATGTGGACCATGAGACTACATCCTTTAGAGATGTTTCAGACAGATTCGATATTACAATCAGCACGTTATTTACTATTATTAGAAGAGCAACTAACTTTATTAGCAATTTAGCCAATGACATCATAAAATGGCCTAACGAAATTGAAAAAATTGAAATCGAATGGCACTTTCGCTATAATAACTTCCCTGGAGTCATTGGCGTTATTGATGGGACTCATATTCGAATTGACAAACCAGCAGCAGATCCTGACTCGTATTTGAATCGAAAGCACTTTTATTCTATTCAGGTAATTATGTACTGTATAATTTTTATTATATTTTCAGTAATTTGTGAATTTACATTACAACATTGTCAATTTGTTTCAGATGCAAATAGTGTGTGATCATAGGCGTAGAATTCGAGACATGTTTGTGGGCTACCCAGGTTCTGTTCACGATAGCAGAGTTTACCGAACGTCACCCTTAGCAAATGAATTGCGAGATAAATGTCAGCAGTATTATTTGTTAGGTGATAGTGGTTATCCCTGCTTACCAAACTTAATAACACCGTACAAGGATAGGGGTAACCTTACACCAAGGCAAAGAAATTATAATTTGAAACTGGCACAAAACAGATACGTGGTTGAGCATTGTTTTGGTATCCTAAAACAAAAGTTTCGGCAGCTTTATCACATTAAATTACACCACATACCTACCATTGTGCATTTAATAAGAGCTTGTTGTGTACTGCACAATCTTGTTCTAGATGATAATATCCCAGATATGTGGGAAAACGCAGTACTTGGTGAAATTCACCATGCTTTACCTGCTGTTGCAGTTAATGATGAAGATGTGGAAGATGATCGAGATGGCTTAGCAGTTAGAAATAATATAGCAAATAATTTACATATGTAAATGAAATATAAAATGTATATATTATTTTCAATTAGAAATGTATAAATACACGGTAGCCAGAAAAATGCGGACAAACCCCACGCAGGCCAAATCTTTGTTTAATTCTGAGTTGACAATCTTAATTGAAAAAAGTAGTCAGTGCTTTTTTTTTTTTTTTTTTTTTTTTTTTTTTTTTTTTTTTTTTTTTGTAAACCATTGGTATTAATCGATTAGTTACATCAATGCATTTGAGATAATTCCATTTCTAAATTTCACCACAATGATTTTACATAGATAAATTTGACGAATTTTGCTAAATTTTAGCCGTACAACTTAATGTTTGATGGTCTCGTATGCCGTAAGGAAGGACCGTATAACTTTTTTGGATTAAGATTATCGCCTCAGAATTGAACAAAGAATCGTTCTACCTGGCGTTTGTCCGCATTTTTCTGGCCACCGTGTATATGCTCTACTTAAGTTAAAAATTTTATAATATTGTAAGAGATATCAAAAATTATCCTGGTCAAAGGAGGTCTTGGTAAGAAATACATACAGGGTGTCATTTTGAAAACGTACCACCCTCTATATTTCGGCCCCTATAGAAATTCCAAAAATATGCAAAAACACGTCAAACTTATTTTTAAGGGGGACATTTTGTAGGCTGGTTTTCAATTAAATTACATCAACCCTCTAGCGGGGGTGGACATAACCTCTAAAAATTTAAATGGAAATGGGGGTTGAGTGATACCTCATTTTAAAGGTCGTTTAACCCGCTTTTCAAAAATGCTAATTTCTTGTCCTTTATTTTTAATACTTTTGAAGAAATCAAGTCAAACCATGAACATACAAGTATCAAGTGTTTTGCAATAAAACATTAAAAAACTAATAAAAAGTAACTTATTTTATAAAATTTTCTCGCGAACTGCTAAAAAGAAAAGGCAAGAATTTAGCATTTAAAATTTTATAAAATAAGTTACTTTTTATTAGTTTTTTAATGTTTTATTGCAAAACACTTGATACTTGTATGTTCATGGTTTGACTTGATTTCTTCAAAAATATTAAAAATAAAGGACAAGAAATTAGCATTTTTGAAAAGCGGGTTAAACGACCTTTAATATGAGGTATCACTCAACCCCCATTTCCATTTAAATTTTTAGAGGTTATGTCCACCCCCGCTAGAGGGTTGATGTAATTTAATTGAAAACCAGCCTACAAAATGTCCCCCTTAAAAATAAGTTTGACGTGTTTTTGCATATTTTTGGAATTTCTATAGGGGCCGAAATATAGAGGGTGGTACGTTTTCAAAATGACACCCTGTATGTCTTATCTTAATATTAATTATATTCTAAATTGTCAAATTGGTTTGTCAAACTTTTGACATCATGACGAGGCGAGTACATTTATGCATTGAACAAGGCAGACAACATTTTCAGCAGTTCCTTTAATTCAGTTTTTTGTTACTAAAATCGTAATTAAATCTTTTTAATGATTAACCTTGCAGTTTTATTATTTTGACATTAGAATAAACACATCATAAAGACTGTCAATTTTGACATAATATCTGAATTAATTCAAGAGGATGATATATGTATAACTAAGGTAAGACAGACGTTTTCCTTACCATGACCACCTTTGACCAAGATAATTTTTGATATCTCGGTACTTCTTAATAAAACGTTAGTTGAAAAAGTCTATTATTATATATATGATATTTAACTACCTAGCAAAAATTCTAGTGATTTTATTCTTATTTATTTCTTGTGCCTGCTATTCAGACCTATGTTGTATCATTTACTTTATAAAAATTAATGAAATACAAATGAAATTTATTCAAATATATATATTGGTATATACAACAACAAAATAGTAATTCTAATAAATAACAGCACAAAATAAATAAAATGTATGTTCTCTTTAAATAAATAAAATATGTTTTCTTTAAATAAATAAAATCAGTCTTAATATATTTTGTTAATTTTTAGCCCATTTCACAGCCTAGGTTAATAAAACTAGACACAACATTGTTTCTAAACAGGAGGCATACGTTTTTCCATTTCAATATATTTGAGCAGGATGGTATTTCTCTCTTTTATTAAGATATTCCTGTCCTGGAGAGCTTGTAACTTTTGTTTTTGAATATCTATTTTTGTTTGATGTATTTTCAACATTTCATTATAATAAATTTTTTTATCTTCGCTTAACAGTTTCAAGGTGTCTGTACGAGTTAACTTCTTTTTACTAATAACAGGTTCAGTCTTCTTTTTTCTTTTTATCTCATTTTCTTTATCATTATTACTCATCTTTTCAGGTTCATTTCTTTCCTTTTCTTATCTTTCTTCTACTGATGGGCCGTCCGTAATAGTACTTACTGTATTTGCTGACAATAATATCTCGGGATGAATATTTTTCTTTTTACCAAATATATTATCCATAGCTTCGGCATATTCATAACATTTGCGTCCTCTTCCTGTACTATTATTACTGTCAACAAATTTTTTGTAGTTTCGCTCCTGAACCCTCCATCTATTTTCGCAGTGAGCAGCAGAATAATTTGTATTAAATTGTTTATTTATTTCTGTTGCAACTACTTCCCATAACTTCTTCATGGTTTTTAAATCCAAAGTACCAACATGATTTCTATATTTACCATACAGTTCCATCAATGTAACAGTTATTCCATGTGTCCATGTAGCATGTTCCTTTTCATTCGAATTTTGTTTTAAACAAATGTCTGAATTAGTATTCATAATTAAGAATTCTTCCATTCCTAAAATAGGTTTATTATTATGACAAATTCTACATAAATATTACATTAGTTACATACCATCCATAATGCAAATATTGCCTTCAAAAATTTGTCTTCTTTTTTGCAACTGACACAAACTTGTAAACTCTGCTTTGCTCTGCTTGTAAACACCAAACAACTGACATTCGTGATTGTACATGTGTGCGATAGGTGTCGCCCCTTAAATTGAAATTGTACAAAAGTGATCACAAGATCGTTCGGTCATATCAACTTATTATCCATAGTTTGAAAACAATTTTTACTCACGCATGCGTACATAAGTTATCAGCAAATGATTTTCAAACTATCACAAAACAACTGCAAAAACAAAGCTACTAATATAGAAGTAAATTAATGTTAAAACTACAAAAAATAAAGCAATTTGTATATTTCAGCTATGTTTGAAATCTGTGCTGAATACTACCTTTTGCAATACTTATATATTGTTTCTTATATTTCGCATACATTATTTCCAAGCATGCATCATATACATTTTTAACGTAGTTTTCTACCATACTAAGCATAAGCCAGAAATTTAATATTCTTATGTTTCAAGTTACATATATGACATTTTATCCAGTGTTCGAAACACAAACTCTTCATAATTTCTGATATTTATGTATATTTTGAGGTTCTTTCACTTTGCCGAATGGTTCTAATGTTATCCATCAAGAGTAATCATTTCCATTTATGAGAGTAGTTGTTGTGGATTTTTCCAATAACAGTGCAAAATGTTCTCCAATGCACTCGATAATCCCTGTACATGCTTAGAACATCCTAGCATTGCACTTATTTCATGTTCCTCATCTGTTATAATTAGAATTCCATTTTAGTTTTATATATCGCACTATTATAAATAAATGTCCTTACTTAAATATCTGATTTGCTTAAAATCATCAAGCTAGAATGCTAAATATGCTTCGCTTTTTCTGTAATCTCTCACCATATATTTTCCTTCTATACATATATTACGTGGATATGTATTGGTATTTTTCCAGTAAATCATATATACAATAATACATGTGTTATTAATATTGGTCGTTAATTAACACTTGCGTTTGTAATGTTAGTAATTCAAAAATATCGTTTATTTATATACGAAATTGTAGGTTATTACTCTACAGAGACAGATACCCATAGGGTATCCATATAATGGTCGAATTATTTTTACATTGATTTCGTATCTCGTGTTACCACTATAAGGCACTTTAGCCAGGGTTGCGAGATGCTTTTTTCTTTTAATTTCGCTAGATTTCTTGTTAAAATTTCCCTAGATTTCCCTAAATTACCTTGAATTGCCTTGAAGTGCATAAGTTTTAAAGTATATAAATTGAAGTTGGTATTCTTTAGTATTAAACTATTAGAAAACTTAATTCGATTCTCCTAATCTTTTTTTTTTTATTCAAAAATATAAATTATTAACTGAAAAATAAAAATACAGAAACTGAAAGGCACAAATTATGGGTTATGTGTTTTCTCTGTTCTGCATGAACTTGCGTGCACTATATTTTAGATTTGTATTTATTGAATTATATAACCTATTTTTAATATTTTCCATATTCGTTTCAAAGACACCTAATATATTGAGCAAAATACAAAATATAGATATTTTTTAGTATTGAACGATTACAAAATTCATTTCAAATCTCGTCACCTATTTTTCATTAAAAAAACCCTTATTAAATAAGAAACGGCCGAAAACTGAAAGTAAGAATCAGATAAGCTAAACCTCGGCAATAAAAAAAAAAGTAATTTTGTATTTATACAGGGTGTCCAGAAACTCTCCTGACAAACGAAGACCGGAGATTCCTCAGATAATTTTAAGACAATTTAACCCAATTCACCCTAGTCGGAAAATGCTTCCTAAGGGAGCTAGAGCTCTTTGAAGATGGCGCCTTGTAATTAGTTTTTTTTTAATATCTCCCGAACGCTTCTATTTAGCAAAACAAAAACTGGTGTGCTTATTTATCCTCCAGAGATGAATCGATTCCATCAATTGCGAATTTCTAGTACCGGTCATAGGCGTCCGTTTTGGGTAGGTAAACGGTTATTTTCACGCATAACTTTTTTGTCTTTAACTTTTAAGCATTTGTGACACTAGATTATTAAATTTTCAGGTATTCTAGTACTAAAAGGTACTTTTACTTTAAGTCGGTAGGATACACCATTTTCTAGAAAAATCGATTTGAAAATTTTTCGTTTTTTCGTCATTAAAATTCAATTTATTATTTTTTGCACTAGTTCGCTCTGAACTGCCAACAGAAATAAAACCTACGTTTTTAATTGTCAAATTGTTGTCAGTTTGCGAAGTTTATCTTTTAATTTTTTACTTTGTAGCATTCAAACACGATTTCAATTTTAAAAAAATGCTTTTTACTAATGAAGAATACGTCGATATGCACTTAGTTTATGGCGAAATGAGGTATAACGCTCGAGCAGCGCAACGTAGATACGCTGAAAAATTTCCCAATCGTCAGCATCCCACTCACTCAACATTTACAGCTCTTCATCAACGATTAAGAGAAACAGGTTCAGTGGTCCCCAAAAAAAATGAAACAGGGAGACATAATAATGTAACAGCAGAACATGAAGATGTTATTTTAATGGAAGTTGAGGAAAATCCAGAAATTAGCGTTCGAAGACTATCTGCCATGTACCCCACAATTTCAAAATCTTCCGTAGGAAATATCTTACACAAAGAAAATTTATAGAAAATTTATATCCTTTTCATTTTACAAAGGTGCAAGCACTGCTAGAAGGAGATTTTCCTGCTCGTGTAGAATTCGCTAGATGGTTACAAAATCAGATAAATCAAGATGAAGATTTTTTCAGGTACATTTTGTTTGGTGACGAAGCTTCATTCTCAAAAAATGGAATTTTTAATGTACATAATGCACACTATTATTCGTACGTTGGTGACAATCCCTACGTTGTTCAAGAATTTAAGCATCAGCATAGGTTTAGCATAAACGTCTGGATTGGAGTAGTTGACGATTATCTACTTGGATCTGTGGAATTACCTGCTCGTTTAAATGGTGTTGATTACTTACATTTCCTGCAAAATATTTTACCTGATTTGTTAGATGAGGTGCGTTTAAATATTCGGCAAAACTTATGGTTTCTACACGACGGCTGTCCGGCCCACTTTAGCAGGAATGTACTTTCTTGATAATAACTACGAAGACCATTGGATTGGAAGAGGCGGTCCAGTTGCTTGGCCAGCAAGGTCGCCGGATTTGAATCCTTGCGATTATTGTGTTTGGGGATACATAAAAGCATTTGTTTATTCCGTTCCGATACAAAATCGTGCACAACTCTGGCTAAGGATACAAGATGCTTGCAACGAATTTAGAAATAACTTTGGAATTTTTGCAAGAATTCGGCGTTCTCTAAGCAAAGGCGTAAATTTATGCATAGAGACTAATGGTCATCACATCGAGCATCTTTTGTAACTATCTACCTTTGATACTTGTTCTTGTCTTATTAGTTTCGTTCCATTGTAATAAATACTTTATTTTTAAAAACCTTCAGCTAAAATTTTGTTTCAAATTGATTTTTGCTTCTTTTCCCAAACTTTTTTTACGAATTGTGTGCTGCATTTATTGAAACAAAAGATGATTTATTAAATTAATTTTCATCCATGCCTTTCCTAGTCCTAGTCCTAGCCAACTTCGTCGCTAAAAATAAGTAGGTACATAACAAATTGAATTTTAATGACGAAAAAACGAAAAATTTTCAAATCGATTTTTCTAGAAAACGGTGTATCCTACCGACTTAAAGTAAGAGTACCTTTTAGTACTAGAATACCTGAAAATTTAATAATCTAGTGTCACAAATGCTTAAAAGTTAAAGACAAAAAAGTTATGCTTTAAAATAACCGTTTACCTACCCAAAACGGACACCTATGACCGGTACTAGAAATTCGCAATTGATGGAATCGATTCATCTCTGGAGGATAAATAAGCATACCAGTTTTTGTTTTTCTAAATAGAAGCGTTCGGGAGATATTAAAAAAACTAATTACAAGGCGCCATCTTCAAAGAGCTCTAGCTCCCTTAGGAAGCATTTTCGGACTAGGGTGAATTGGGTTAAATTGTCTTAAAATTATCTGAGGAATCTCCGGTCTTCGTTTGTCAGGAGAGTTTCTGGACAGCCTGTATATGCTTACATTAAATAGATATAACTAAGCTGTAGTTAGAAAGGTGCAACTTATTAAACGAACCGATAAATCTAAACTTTACGTCCTACATATACAAATTATACGTTCACAACGATTCACTCCACGAAAACTTGATTTCAAATGTGAAAAATAATATTAAATAGCTGTTTTAACATTAGTGCAGGAACTTTTTCCAAGGGATTTACCTTTATTTTATTATACTGTAGTCATTTGATCGATTTGCAGAAAGCGATAGAATGTGTGCAGATGTTGTTAACCCTTAAATTTTCTACTTGCCATAAGATGGCATACTACTCTTAGAAAAAATTACGAGGAAAGAATAGAATAGGGGAGATAATAAACTGGTGGGGGAATAGGTATTATTTAGACGGAAGTTACCACTTTAAGGCAGGTCAGTTATGGTAATATTGACCAATCATAATTTATAAAATGATTATTTTGAATAACTTGTCATATATCCGGTATGTTTGATTATGTGTTCAGTGGCGTAACATACATATTCTATAGTCCGTCTCAACCTTATTATGCAGTACAGGGCTTATGGGAATTGATGTCATGGTTGCCAAATCGTCTCATTGTATAATGTCGTTACAGTTCCGGTTCAATATCTGACATTTTTTGTAATCAAAACATAACCTATACGACT
Source organism: Amphimallon solstitiale (assembly GCA_963170755.1). Lineage (NCBI taxonomy): Eukaryota > Metazoa > Arthropoda > Insecta > Coleoptera > Scarabaeidae > Amphimallon > Amphimallon solstitiale. The sequence goes on along the minus strand of OY720677.1, from coordinate 141,409,462 downwards.
GTTTCTCATTCAATTGATGCATACTGTATACAAAAAAATAATAGTAATTTGAAACACTAAAAGGAGAGAATATATGGGAAGATGGATTAGTTAAAATATTTGTAATAATATAATCCTTTGGGATTGTTCTGTAAACAATTATTTAACATCTAACTGAATATAGTAAGCCAGAGTAAATGAATTAATATTTCAAAGAAACACTTAAGGTATACAATTTTCTTCGTTACTGAATATTGACATCTTAATCAATTATCCACTATAAATTCAGACCAAGACAATGTTAATCACAAGTTTATTTTTCATAAAAAACTTTTCTATTTATAAAAACAACTTAAATACATATTTATGAAAAGAATAACAATAACCACACACAACATGTACTTTTATTTTTTAATATGTTACATGACCTACACTCGGATTCAAGAAAGATGATCCCTGCGTCACTACTATATAATTCTATCAAAGAATTATGTCTATATCCGAATAAGAAATAGTATCAACTTGTATAACAAGGATAGCATAAGCGAATGCATGTGTTTTCAGTGCGATGCAAGCACGACATACGTTTCATAGAATTTATTTGAGCAAGACAAAGACGGAGTGATTGCATGCGCTGTATTATTTCATACACTTCCGTTTAGCGTTTTGGCTTTGACATTAACGCTTTGACATTTCTAGTAGTTTGATCGTTTGATTTCGTTTCACAATTTGTTTGTTGTTTCAATCTTTATTAAACCAGAATGTCACGACGTGGTAAAACATTACGGTCACAAGCTCAAGGACTCGTTTTAAATTTATTAGAATATTTCGAGCAAGAGAAGGTTAATGGTGGTCCTCTAATATCCCTTACATCTGTACAACAGGTAAACATTGTGAGATTTAACATTTTACAAATTCTAATGAATATTTTTTAGCGAGTAGCAGATGCATTGAAGGTAGGAGTAGCTTCAGTAAAACGTATTAAAGCCCGATCACTAAATAGTCCTGTTCTATCTAGTCCAGGGAAGAAAAGGCCCCATATAAAAGCTAAAACAGACCATTTGGCAGAAAGCTCTAAAATGAGTATCCGAAATACATTATACGCGATGTATTTACAGAGTAAGACCATAAAAATGTTGAGTATTGAAGTAATAATATCTCTAATTTTAGAAAAGCATGTTACAGTACAAACTTTAAATGCAGAAATTGCTGAAAACCATATTTTGTTGAGTAGAACCAGTTTAAATCGTGTACTTCATAATATTGGCTTTAAATTTAAAAAGGAGAATAATCGCCGAGCGTTAGTGGAGAGATCCAACATAACTGAGATTCGATTATTATTCCTGAAGAATTATTTAAAAAACATAAATTCTCCTTTTCAGAGAGAAGTGATATTTCTCGACGAGACTTGGATTGTTTGTTTTGTACCCACGTTATTTGTCAATAAAGTTCTATTATCATTTGTATTTTGGCATATGTTAAATTTAGTACATTAAAAGACTATTGAGTGTATATTACATATTTTTAATAAACGATAAAGGCGATTATCTAATTATACATAACCTAAAATTAGATCGATCAATCTAACCGGAAAACGTAGGATGTCATCATTATAATTTCCATGTTCATTTTATAGTTTACAGTACTTATCATGATGGCGAAGTATTGATTTGAATCATACGATATTAAAAAATGACGCAGGGATCATCTTTCTTGAATCCGACTATATATAGTCTTATTGAATATTAATATGTTAACCTACATTGCGTTATACACATTTAAAGACACAAATTCCTCACAAATTCATTTTGCAAAAACATATTTTCCCATTTATAAGAACAAGTTAATAATACATGATAACATTTATGAAAAAACTAACCATGACCATACAAAGGAATAGGTACACATACTGTTTTATTTTTCTTCATCACTTAAAGAATCTTGATCTGATGATGAATGTGTGACGTTAATTATAAACTGTTCAACATCGTCTTGCAAGTTGGCAAGGTGGCCAATGTCATTCCGCCAGTTGTTCACTGTTACATTCTGATAACTCTTCACAATTAATTGTTCAATATCTCTTTGTTTGAATGTAGTATTGTGCATTTCAACGTAGTGCTTAACTTGTGCCCACACCATTTCAATTGGGTTTAATTCACAATGATAAGGTGAAAGCCGAAGAACATAATGCCCTTTATTCTTTGCAAATTCATCAATTTTGTTTCTCTCTTAGTGAGACCTAACCTCTGACAGACAAGCCAATAAATCTCTTTTTAACATGTCATTATCAAGTGGAATATTCTTCTCAGTGAGCCATTCAATAATTTGGTCTTCTCCGTGCTACTGCTGGAAACTTTTCTAATTTTCTCGTGTGATATGAGGCATTATCGAGACCAACAACCGAGTTCCCTAGTATATTTGGAAGCAATTTATTCTTGAACCAATCTCCATATGTATCTGCATCCATTTCGCTATGAACATCAGCAGTATTTTTCTTACAAAGAAATGTACATTCAGCACCAATAACAAAACCTTGCTCGCCTTCAGCATGAATTAATGGAAATCGAGGCCCAAGACCACTTGGTGATTTTAAACCAGTGCTGAGTCCTTACGTAAAGGCTTGTCGACTGCTTTGAACAGTAACGTCAGTCCACTTTTTATTTACCGAGTGTCCTGCATTCACTCATGATTCATCAGTATATATTATACTTCTACCTAAAAATAAAACAATCACAATCAAACACAAGCAAATAATAAATTGCGTAAGGAACATAAAAGTATAACAAATTAAATGATAAAACTATACCTTCGTCTCTGAATTTTCTGATGTCTCGTAAGTATTTATATCTCCACCTAATGATGTCTAATAATGTGTAATAATATGCTTGCTAAAAAGAACGATTTAACAGAGGTTATATATAGATAAATTAAGACAATATAAAAGTTTACACACTACGGCAAAAACTGACAATTGACAGCAACGATTACTCATATACCCATCATATACTTTGCATAATAGAACTTGCAACCAGGCAACCGGATATAAAGATGTCGTTATTAAGAGACTACTAAAGATAATAAGAGATGCAATATCCCTGTTAAACCTGTACTGCATAATAGGGTTGAGACGGACTATAGGCATTATAAAAATTCCGTAGAACTAGGAAAATTTTTAGCTCGAACCAACATTGGAAACAGTTATTCCACTCGATTCTTGGTACAGTCAAAATTGCGTTTTTGAAGGCATCGACATCTTCTGCTGACGACTGGAACCTTTGACCACGCAGGTCGTCCTTGATTTTCGGAAAGGTAAAGAATTGTTCCAACTTCGGTCGGGATTGTAGGGAGAATGGTTTAACAATTCGACGTTTTGTTGCGTTAAGAATTCAATTGTCTTGCGAGTAATGTACGAACTTGTATTGTGTTTGTGGAGGATGATTCGTCGTTTGGGGTTGGGGTTTCACAGTAACATATACAGGGTGAGTCATTAGTAGCCGCTTCTTCGATTGCTCTTTTGTGTTTTAAATAAAAGAAAAAACAATTACTGGAAGATTCATGGTTGCTTGTGGCGTATATTGTAAAAATACTTTAAGCTCTGACGCACTTCCGGTTTCACCGGAAATGCATGGAACTTAATTATTTTAAATGACTCACTCTATATATTTTTGGATTTTCTAGTACTGCCTTAAATTGCCTATTCAACTTTTTTTTCTTTTTCAAAATTGAGCCAATAGTTTTTGAGTTATTAATTTTTTGTGAAAATATTTGACCAAAACACGTGTTCAAAAAAAAAAATCATTTTCTCATTGTTTTTAAAAGTAAAAACATTAACTTTGGTGGTGCTTGTAGCCAAGAAAATTTTGCATCATTTGGTAGTAGTTGCAGTCGACAATATCTTAAGAAACTTTGTTTTTTCGAAGCCTAACTAAGAAAGTTACCAATACCTTAGTTACCAATTTCTTAGTTTAGTTTAAGTCTGTAAACTCTTCGATAATGACCGAGAAGTCGATACACGTGTCAGAGAAAAATAAATCTCCTAAGTGAAACAATATAACCTAGTGTTTATTCGTTTTAATATTCATAATGTTTCACCAAGAATCAACCGTAGATTCTATTTATAATTTTGAAAAACTACAGCAATCTCTTATGAAGAGCTTCAACAATGAAAGAAGACGAGCAATTAGGCAAATTAAATTGAAGACAGCAGCATTGTTTTTTGCACCTTTTAGTGGAGCGGCATATTGAAATATGTCAGTAAACATAATCTTTATTTTATTTCGTTGTTAACCAACAGTGTAAAAAATGAACATCTGGACATTGCCGGAATTAAAAAACTGAAATGCGATGCCCTTCATTCTATAAAATTATTACTTTTGGGATAGTTGGATTTAAGCTTTACTTTGTTTGACAGTTGACTAAGGAAGTTGGGCTCCAGTCCAGCCTTCCACAGGTTGAACGAATATTTGGGTGCATAGAACAACAGCGCTCGTAGTTCCTTATTTGACCGCTGATTGCTTCCATAGTGATTATCTCAGAAATTACAAAAGATAGATATAGGACATTGTTAGCAAAAATAAAAGAGAATAAAAAAGGGAACAAAATGCCATGATAAAATACCGGGTGTTCCATTTAAAAAAATAAGTTTTTGATATGTGAAAATTTCGGAAACTAGGGTTTGAAAAAACAAAGTTGTTTGAGGTAGTGTCTAGTGCAACTTATACCAAATGATGCAGAATTTTCTTGGCTACAAGCACCACCAAAGTTAATGTTTTTACTTTTAAAAAAATGAGAAAATGATTTTTTTCTGAACACGTGTTTTGGTCAAATATTTTCAAAAAAAAATTAATAACTCAAAAACTGTTGGCTCAATATCAAAAAAGAAAAAAACGGTTGAATAGACAATTTAAAGCAGTACAAGAAAATTCAAAAATATATAGGGCGAGTCATTTAGAAAAATTAAGTTCCATAAATTTCCTGTGAAACCGGAAGTGCGTCAGAGGTTATTTTTAGAATATGCGCCACAATCAACTATGAATCTTCCACTAATTGTTTCTTTTTTTATTTAAAACACAAAAGAGCAACCGAAGAAGCGGCAACTAATGACTCATCCTGTATATTACTCCAAAAAAAAACGAGTTTTTCATTTCAATATCTATAAATTTAGATAATATTATTTTTGAAATTAATTGTGTTTCGTTATATCTTATTTAACTTTTGGATTGCAGATTTCTTCAAGTTCAGATTTTGCATATTTCCATGTCGCCTAATCATTTTTCTTTTAATTTAAATTTTCTAATTTACCAAAGAGTTCGTTTTATCTAAATGAGATTAATTAAAATTCATGAGGGAAGATAAAAGGACATCATCTTTTCGTCTGCGGCCTCTCCGTTTCAAAATTTTAAACTTCCTCAACCCCTGCTTATACCTCCTCCCTTGTTTACGCATCAATTTCATTTGTAGAACCAGAAATTTTAATTCACCCAAAAACCACCACACCACCACTGACGATATCAGTATTACTAACGATAAACTAGTAGTAATCATGATGCATTCCCAGTATCGAATGTAATTGAAAGATATCGAAGCTCGCGTTCGGCGGTTACAAACAAACGGTTGAGGGCGGCTCGCGGCTCCCCATTCTCCCCCCACGGACTAATATTACCGATTGAGGCAATCGCTATGCGTTTGGGGTTCTCGATTTTGACAAACACGATTTGCATTATAATCTCTAAGAGTGATTTTACTCTGTGGATGTGTTGTGCATGGGGTATGGTGATCATGGGAGGGGGGGGGGGTTTGAAGTTGCCTCTCGCCCGCCGAAAATCCCGTGGGACACCGCGATAGCGGATCGTGAATGAATGGGTGACTTGTGGGGGGGCTTTAGGAGAATGAGGGGTCGAACTGTGCCGGTTGCTGTTTCTCACTGAATGAGCAATTATTGGACAAACTTCGATATCAATTTTGCAAATTAATAATGTGATTTGAGGATGGATGTTCCAGATTTGATACCGTCCCGCTTGCCTCGACATATCTGCATAGTTCTGTCGCCATCTGTCGGTTAAAAATTATATTAAAAAAGTATTTTTTTAACAATTTTAATTTAATTCATTTTATATATTTTTCGTGGAAAATTAATTGGTTTTTCTGCTTTTCTGCGTGCATCGACAAAAAAAAAATAACCGATATCCCAGCTGAAAATAATATAATTTAAATTGATTGTTTGCTCTAGAAAACTCATATAATAAAATTACTTCAATATTTGAAATTAAAAACGAGTATGGTAGTGAACAAATAACAACTGCTGAATGTATTGTTTGTTGTAGTGATCTGTACCATTCTTATGTTATTCATGTCGCAATATTTTATAAACGCCTCTAAACCCAACTTGACAAAAACATTTCATTGAAATTTTGAGAATTTGGTGCCCGTTTTTTATCGATGTTGATAAATTCTAGATGCAAATGCGTAAGACGAAATGTTACCGAAAGAGTTTGTGGTGCTGTTACACTTACGTTTGTCGAAGCAAATTGGAATTTTCCGGAGCGCTTTTGGCTAAGTCCGAAACAATCGCTTAATACTTGGGGCATTATTGTATACGTGACCAGAAATTCTTAAGTTTTACATGTACCTGCTTGACAGAAACTCAGAAAAATCATGTCGGAATTTGTCACGTCGCACTACGCAGATGATAAGGCATATACCAGGTGCGGCAGAAAAGTAATGGGACTGGATTTTTTTTCTGGTAGAATTTAATTTTATTTTTATATATCTATGTTACTCCCTTCAATGTTGTTCCTTTTAGTAGCTAAATATTTGCAGTGTTGTTTGTAGTCATCGCAGAAGTGCCGGAAGGCTTCAAACTTTGAAGGTACACAGCGTTGCTTTAAATTTAAATTTCCTATTTGATATTCCGTAACGCACTACAAAAACACACTCATCACACTCTCTATCATTGTGTATCGTGCGCACGAGATTAAAGCTTTAGCTAAGCTGTACCAGGAACTAACCTTCAATCAGCGGCCGCTCGTGAGTTCAATAACAGGTGAAGCAATGCCGGCAAAAAACATACCCACCTCCCTTCTTAGCAAAATTAATGTGTATGCAGTTAAGATTAAAAAAGAAATATTTCTTTGTCTTTATTTTGCTACTTTACTAACATCCAAATCTGGCACAGGTCTTTTACTTTTTAAAAAGTCCTGTTTATCTTCCCCATTCCACAACGAAAAAGGGTTTTCCAACACACGGGATCATATAGTGGTAATGACATTTTACACGACAATGCAAAACACGCCTGGAGATAAAGATACATACATAACCGACACAGACCCAACGAGTGTCAGACGCAGACTGAACGAGTGAAGCAGTGTACTGTGTTGCTTCACTGGGATGGCGTAATGCGATTTCCTCTCGCTTACGGCCTACGTGTCGTTGTCATGGCAACCGCATAAACAAGGGAATCAAGTTGCGGCGAATTGTGAATCGATTCACTTTGTTGAGTTTGTCGTTTTGCTTAAGGGGGGAGCGTTCTGCTCTCGTTTAAAACTGCCTACAACCCGTATAGAGAAGAAATTCGCATATTAGTCTGACCATCATGGAGTTAAGTTCTTAGGTGTACCTTTGTATTATTTTTTGCTTTTCATAATTGTATTATTTATATAATTTTGTAAGATGAGTGATACTGAAGGTAGCGTTATGACTAACAAAACGATGTATAACGCTGACAAATTTGACGAGAATTCGAAGTTTTCCAAAATACCCTTAATAGTATACAGAATTTGTCTACTTTGAGGTTTTGAGCAATTTCGACAATTTGGTAGTGGTTCCTTCAAAGATACAAAGCTTTAGAAACAAATACATATGTACGTATGTTTTTCAACATTTTAATTGAAATTGTTTTATATACAGTTTATGCGGGCAAAAAATACAAATTAATTGGTTGTTCTGCGCGCATCATGAAAAAATAACCGATATCCCAACTGAAAACAAAACAAGTGAGGAACTTCGGACGATTTTCTTTTACGTATGTAATTTGTTTCTAATTAAGTCCCAAATACAGATCACAACTCATAAAACAAAGATGAGACATATTAATCAATAACAAATATTTACTAAATTTAATAATTAAAAATCCCAATCAATAGATATATAAAAACTTGAATATGTAGCGATTACTTATTTAGCAGAAAAAAATTGTCAAATATTACGCCTCTGGAATGTAAAAGTTGCTTATAAAAAATTAATAATTATAATAATAATAAAAAAGATCCTTTTAATAAACAATACAAAATTCCATGCCGAGATTATAATGGCGATATATTGGTCAAACTATACAATATTTATCGGATAGCAAAAACATATCAGTAATACAAAACATAACATTAAATTTGATGAAACAAAAATTTTAAGTACAAAATAACAACACTGGAAATATTTTAGAACTAATTCAAATTAAAACAGCGCAACAATGCAGTAAATGACAGAACCGAAATTCAAACTTTAGAAATAGCTTAGCATTCAATAATAATTTAATAGGGAATATTACGCTATTTTCACTTTCTTATACGTAGTATAAGAAAGTATTGTGATGATGAAAATTTTCGACCTCGAGATTTTTGCAGATGTCCACGTTTTGAAGTCCCCTGATACCAAAAAAGTGGTTTTAAAAAAATGTCTGTGTGTGTGTGACCACGATAGCGGTCAAACCGCTGTAGATATCAATTCCAAATTTTGTATTTACGTTTATAATCTCCCTCTTGAGATCTGATTAGTTTTTCAGTCACATCGGTAGACCGGAAGTAGCAGTTTACTTCAGCGAAAAAATCGAATTTTGCCAACATTTCGTCAACTACTAAGTTTAAACAAATTTATAAAGAATTCATATATACTTAAAATTAAAATTGAGTATAATTTTATCTAAAAAGTTTTCCGAAATTCCTACCGGAAGTAGGTCTTTTACTCTTATCGAAAATCAGTTTTTTGCGAATATTTCGCAAGTCATGCTTTTACTTTCTTATACGTAGTATAAGGAAGTATTGTGATGATGAAAATTTTTGACCTCGAGATTTTTGCAGATGTCCACGTTTTGAGGTCCCCTGATACCAAAAAAGTGGTTTTTAAAAAATGTCTGTGTGTCTGTGTGTGTGTGACCACGATAGCGGTCAAACCGCTGTAGATATCAATTCCAAATTTTGTATTTACGAATATAATCTCCCTCTTGAGAACTGATTAGATTTTGAGCAAAATCGGCAGACCGGAAGTAGTAGTTTACTTCAGTGAAGAAATCGAAATTTGCAAATATTTCGTCAATTACTAAGTTTAAACAAATTTATAAAGAATTCATATGTACTTAGAATTAAGTTTGAAACAAATTGTCTTAAAGAAGTTTTTCGAAATTCCTACCGGAAGTAGGTCTTTTACTCTTATCGAAAATCAGTTTTTTACGAATATCTCGCAAGTCATGCTTTTAAGACAAGTACGTTACGAGTATAAAAGTATTTAGAACATAATTTTCAATATCTTTTATATAAAAAAAATTTCAAAATTCAGACCGGAAGTACCACTTTTACTCCTATCGAATAGCGCTTTTTTGCAAATATGTCGTAAGTTATGCAATCTATATATATTTATCAAGAGTACAAAAGTATTTAGAGTTGGATATGGAATATTTTTTGTATAAATGAAATTTCAAAATTCGGACCGGAAGCAACACTTTCATATGTATAAGAAAGTCGTGTGGTGGCCAGACATCATTTTTTAGACAAGTACGTTACGGGTATAAAAGTATTTAAAACATAATTTTCAATATCTTTTGTATAAAAAAGATTTCAAAATTCAGACCGGAAGTACCACTTTTACACTTATCGCGGTTTTTTGCAAATATGTCGTAAGTTATGCATTCTATATAAATTTATCAAGAGTACAAAAGTATTTAAAACTAGATTTGCAATATTTTTTGTATTTACGAAATTTCAAAATTCGGACCGGAAGTAGCACTTTTACTCTTAGCGAAGAGCACTTTTTTGATAATATCTTGCAAAGTATGCATTCTATAGAGACTTATTAAGAGAACAGAAGTACTTAGAATAGGATTTTGAATAATTTTTGTAAAAAAATTCTTAAAATTCTATAATTTAAAACGTTTATACGTATAAGAAAGTCGTGTGGTGGCCACACCTAATTTTTTATATTTCATTAAGTTATAAAGAATGTATGTATATGAATATTGACTTTTGTGTACAGCACCATTCACAACATTATTAAACACTTTTCCACAACAGTTGGTGATTTGACTGACATTATCAACTGGAAAATTTCAACAGAATTTGAAATAAAGTGAAACTTAATACGTAAAACAAAATCTGTCAGCCAGTAGATTGCAAATGCAGTTGTCTATTTCGAGTAAAATTTATCTACATAAAATATAAATTTGACAAAAAAGAAGTTTTACACCTCAACGCTCCTAGTAAGTTCATTTTCAATATACAACAATCCTACCACAAGGCCATCTTACACACAAGGATATTTTTTTACTTATTACTAGATTAAATTTGAAAATTTAGAAGAAAACCGAAGAAAACATGAAAAGAATATATTTTTTTTTATAAATTTAGTTCGCTAGTTCTAACAACTTCAACACTTAAAAATAAGATAAAAGCAATTATTATGGAATAACTTGTTAAATCAGTTTGTCTTGCTCAACTTTAAAAAAACGATTTTTAAATTTACATTCAGCAAAAAATATTCTTGTTTTTATTTTTCCTCTATATCTTTATCAGTAGAGATAATCATTAAAGAAAAAAAAACTTACCGACTCATTAAATAAATTAGAAATTATATATATATTGATATGTCTTCCTGTTTCTGGCATTTTCGTACACAAAAACGACATTACCGTGTAACATATAAATAGCTGGTGTACTCAAAATCAATTAGGTAAATGTGCGTTACAACTGATAAATAAATAAATACGTAATAAATTTTCAAATTTCATTTTAAATTGAGTTAATTCAATTGGTACCTAATGGATCAATATGTTTTATAATTTGATTTGATAAATTCACGAGTTCGTTCAGACTATTATTGTGTATTTCAATATGATTTCTTAGAAACGATTAATAATTTTAGTAGGTAGTGTAATTTTTGTGAAATTAAGAAGCCACTTGTTATAGAATAATAAATGAAATGTGAAATTAATAATTTTATTCTTTAATTGATTTAAAAAAAGAACGAGTTCTCAATTATGCATAACAAAAGGTTATTATATACATATTTACTTATTTCATTTACTAGCCCAAGAGATTTTTTAATCCAATTATAGGACAAGCACATAAAGGTTGGCTGTGAATATAACATAATATAATTAACACGGATATTGTTCTGCAAATTTGGGTTTCGAACAACTTCGTATACTTTTTTCTTAATGTTTAGTAAAATTTCAAATTCAAGTCTTTACTTTAGGAGCAGACATTCTCTTTCTCTCAGAGTCTTTATATCTCACTAATTATGTGGGATAGGTAAATTAAATAAAAAAACATGTCGATAATCAAATATAAACATTTACTATTCTACAAAGATGTGTTATAAAGCGAATTATATTGGGAAGTATTAAAAAAAAAGAATTAAACCTGTATATAAACAATATAGTGTAAGTACAGTTCTATATAATAAAAATTAACGGAAAAGATAGAAATGGCATATAATAATAATGCCGTATAGATTATTTAGTTTAGTATGGTTCATTAATAATATTACCTAAGCATTGTAACATCAAAAGACGATATATTTCTTGTCCACTTCATCTCTATTAATTAATCAGGTCCTCATTCTATGAATCTTCCTTTTGATTTTATTAAGGCTATATGGTTAATAACAATTACATGCTAAGTAATAACATAGTCGAAACCATCTAACATTAGCTATAAAATTATTACCTTAAAGTGTTGGTAATTTTCATACGTTATCTTCAGCCTGAATTGACTAAATATTTAGAATCATTTTATGCATTGCACTCATGAAAAATGTTGCTTCGTATAAAATATGATGTATAGAAAACGACGTTTAAGGAATGGTGAGAAGTCAGTGAAAGGATTAAATATTTGAGGTTGATAAATATAGTCAGGGATTGTTTAAATGTTGTTCTCCGTAAAGAAAGAATTACAAAACATGGAATAATGTATATAAATAGATGAACGTCTACGTGCTTGCACCATACTACATGAAAATAAAGAGTTCATTTTCATATATTCAGTATTGTACTGCATAAAATGATTATTATCAAGTACTTGACAATTCAAACTGAAGATCATGTAACGCTGAAACTAGTTCATGTGAAAATTTATTAAAGGAGGACCTTTTATTTATTTATTTATACTTCAAATTGTACCCATGGATTGCCCACATTTATACCATAAATATTCAAAATAAACTTAAGTATTACTATTTGCACAAACAAATGTATATACATACATACCTATGATTTTCAGGAATTTCATCAAATCTTCCGTTTTTATAAAAACATTGTTAGATTGAACTGTTCAAGTGAACATGCTTTTGTTGAACTATCTAAAACAATATGGGTCGTATACTCGGCACTACTAGTCAAACACATAAAAGTCTGTTATACGAAATATGTTAACCTCTATACAATGATTAATTGCATAAATCAACTGTCCATGTCTTGTAATCTCAAAATCATAATAAATATTCTACATGATTTTTTTTCAGAATTAACTTGATTAATTAGAAAATACCATTAATATTTTTCAATATTACATAAACATCATTATTATTAAAATCATTGGCTTAAAATTAATTTTTGAGTCATATTAAAGAAAATATTTTCGAAAGTTATATTAAATTAAATAAATCAATCAAATTTACTTTTTATATTTTCTGCACGAAAATGCAGAAACAAACACAGAGTTATTACTTAGTAAATAAATCAACTTAGTATTATTACAACATTTCTTCATATTTATCAACAAACTTTTCTTTCTTATAAAATGTAATTTAATTGTTTTAAACACCCATGTAATAAAAAGAAAACTTTCTAAAAGTAATACGCACTTTATAAACGCTTCAGGGTATACTAATTGATTAAAACCTTATTTAGAAAATGTCATTAATATTGTTCAATATTACATACACATTGTCATATATTAAAATCATTGGCAAGGCACTGTCAATAAGAAATTTGCTGAAGGCATGGTATATACAATTTGGCGACTCAAACAAAACGTCGTTTCAAGTCTTTAGTTCAAGCGGAGCTACTGTGGAATATTGTTATCAACACGTGAAATGTAATCTCTATACTGTATCATTACAATACATATCCTATGCATTTATGAATGATATAAAGTGTGTAGTTTAGCACCATTCTTAATTTACTATTAGCGAACTACAATTAGTGTCCCACGTTGGGCGCCATTTACTAATTTTGGGCGAAATAATAAACTTATGATTTAAAAACGTTTTCTATAATTTCAATTGATTTAACATTAGACAAAACATTGTACAATTTATCCAAATCTATCACAGCAGTATGATAATTCGAATGAATTCTACTTTTTTATATTACAGTTAATTCGGGTGTATTAAGCTATTTTTAATGTGATGATAGAATTAAAATTAGGAGCATTACATTGATGCTATAATTCATATAGGATAAAATTTCTTTATTAATTAGCAATATTCAACAAGAACATTCCTTATTCTGTTCATAGATGTAAAATTTTCAACCTTTTCTCATTTAATATATAATAATAATATTTTCAAAGAACAAACATTTATAATATGTTTTTTTTTTGTTTTAGCGATCAAAATTTCACACCAAATACAGTCGTAGAAAACAAGAAAAAGAAAGAAAGAAGAAAAGACAAAGATAACTGCCAGATCGAATCAAGCGAAGATGAATCGGTCGACCTTATAGGTAAGTTTATCACGTCTTTTTACATGATTTAACATTTCTTGACGATAGTTATTAAATATAAAAGTTTTTATACGATTGGTAGATGTTAATCGGAGTAGATATTTATGTATTTTCTACGTAAATTCTATTAAACTATGATAAACCCCTCTTGGTGCGACATTGTCAAAACACTTTTTGAAATTTTTATTTACTAATTCCAGCAAGCAAACTGGCCAATTTCATACAGTTATATTTTGAATTGTCTTTCTAAGTATGCCTAATGTCACGGTTGACATTTCTCATCATTTTTAATGAAGGAACGACGAAAACGCTTTAAGTAATAAACATAACCTTAAAAGTGGTTGAAAGTTGCATACTGTTGCATTACACTTGTATGATTGCGATATATTATGTAAGGTTGTAAAGTATACTTTTTGTACTAACCTCCTTTAATGTGATATTTCGCGTATGCATCGCTCGACCAGCAACTAGTGCCTCCCGCTCTACTCACCTATAAAAATTGCAAAAAACAGTGGCTCTTTGGGACGTGGGAAATGTTTATAATAAAATAACACTTTCATGGATTTTCCTTTATTAAAAGTTAGGGAAGTAGGTATAATTGCTAAAACTTCTTCTAACAAATGAGTAAGCGCCATCTATTGGAAAATTATTTAAGCGGCAATAGTATTGGCAGTTATTTGTAATCAAACCAAAAACACCATAAATCCACTATAAATATGTGAATAAGTACGTCATGTGTAAGAATGCAATAACTTAATTTAATAGAATGGTGAGTAATAGGTTTTTAGGTTAGGTGTGATACTAATCATGTTAATCAACATTATTTTGAATTTAATGTTCGTACAAAAAATATTGTACTAACCACTTGCGTGAAGATATCTTCCACGCATTCGTGTAATTAAAGGCACTCGCCCTTTACATAACAGAGTCTTCCCGCACTTGTTTCGTAAATAAATATTTGTAGACTTTTCTTTAATTAGTAATTATAGCAATTTTTGCATAATTCTACGGCCATGGGAACTTTGGAAATCAGCGTACCAAATGAAATTACACACCTTTCGGGTGGCATGATTTACTTTTTTATTTTTCAAGAAATTATAATAAATGGGAAGTTGTATTCAATAATACTAAAACTAGTTTATGGTATTTACAATAGAAAAATATTTTATCGTGGTAAAAACGATATCAATATTTGAAAAAATCTTGCAGATTTAAGTTATGATAATTAAAATTGTTAGACTTTATTAATTTTAGTAAAGTTTTTTTATATGTATGCTTTGCTTGATTATTAGATTTAAATTACTTATGCAAATATTATTTGCTTAGCAATAAGCTAAAAATGTGCATTGATAATAACCCCAAAAGAGCGAACAAGGTAAAAATAATACTAAAAAATACTTGACAGCGTAATGGGAATTAATATATTTTATTTACCACATTTTATAATGATATAAAAAAATCTCTTTTACATTTTTTGGTTAGGATTTCTGCATGAGCCCTCGGTCAACAAAGCCAGAAAAAAATCATTAAAAATTTATAAAATCCAAAATCATTTAAAATAAATTTAAAACAATGATTGTTAAATCGTAAAATCAATACAAATATGGAAAAATCCCTCTGATAAATTTTCTCTAGTTTACTTAATTCGTTATTTTTTAAAAATTTAAAACTCTTTAATTGTGGTGTAAGGTTCATTCAAAATTGATTTTTTAGCCTCTTGGTAAATAAATAAAACACAAATAATACTGTTAAATTTATTACTTGATTATATGATTTTTTTTAATTATTTATACACATACTATTTACATAATTATAATAATAAAATTAGCAAAGATAAGATAAATATAAATTATTATTGTAAAAAAACAAAAACAAAAAGAAACATATTTTAAAAACAATATTTTCTACATAATGACAAATACAAACACGAAGAGAAATTCATTTACTTTCGTCTGTTTCTACATCAATTACTATGCTCGTCTTACTACTGTCGTTCGTGTTATCATTATTGCAATTGTTTTCCACAACGATTTCGTTGTTTTTATTGTTCGTATCCGCCATTTCTTCGGCATGACACATCTTCCTGTGCTTGTGGACGAAATAGTAACTGGGAAACTTAGATCCGCATGTTTTACAAGGATAATACTGAACGTTCATATCCAATAATTTCACTTCGCGCTTTTGTTGACTTTGTTCGGGGATTCCCGGTGCCTTGCTATCGAGGCTGACGGGATTCAAATGTCTCCTGGCGTGTTTTTGATAGCAATATTGCGATTTAAAGGTGTGATTGCAATAGAGGCAGGTGAATACTTCATTACTATTATTTTGAGAGAGATTTTCGTCACTCAACAACCTCTTATCTCTTATGTTTTCGCTCATGACTTTGTTCATAACCTCATTCCTGTTGATCTTTTCAATTTGATATTCATTTTCCGTATTCAACAGTCCATAATTTTTGTTAAGGACTCTGTGAAATCTCACCGGCCCGTCGCAACATGCCACGTCGACAATCACTTTATCGCCACTCTTTTCTAACTTTCTCTTGTTTTTCTCCACGCGTTTTTCATCTTTTTTCACGTCCACTATATCGCTGGCCTTGGACGTGGAAGGTTGCGCTTGTTCCGGACTCTCGTTGTTGACATTTATGGCGCGAAAAGGGGTCGCTTCGGATTTTTTGAGGTTAGAAAATAGCGGTGAGTATATCTGTTGATGTGGCAGGACTGATTTTCTACTCGGGATTGGTTTTATCAATTTCGAACGATTATTTTGATCGATTGTTGCGGCCGGCTGGGTGTGCATTAAAAAATTTCGACATACTTCTAGCGCTCTAGGCATATGCAAGATATGTGTGGCCAATAGGATGTTGTAAATATTTGAGATGTTTAGATCTAGATAGCCGGTGTACATGAATGTTAAAAGAGATGAGAATTCGTCTACATTGACATTAGGTACCGCAATAGGTGTGGAGCCTGTAAAGAAATCGTTTATTTTATTTAAAATAAGAAATCTATACTTGAAAATTACAAAGTTTGAAATAAATGTAGATCATCTGATTATATTTTTAATTTAATTAGTTTTTAGAAAAGTTAATAAAAAATAACTTCAGTGAATTTAGATGAAGTTTCGTTAATTTTAGCTGCGAATGTCATAATAATTTATTGCAAATTGGAAATATAATAACAACAAAAAATAGATCTTTTTTAAACATGGGTTTATGAAAATGTCATCTCTGTGCCTATTTATTATAATAAAAAGGTCCTTGAATAAAATAAATAAATTGCGAAATTTCTAGTGGGGAAGTGCAAGGGGGTTATCAATATTGTAGTATTGATTTTTTTCGTAACTAATCTAGTTTAAATATTTTTTATTCGATTTAAGACAACTATACTGGAAAAAAATAAAAAAAAGTTTTCATAGAATAAGTAAATAAATAAAGCATATAAAATTTATATTTTTTATTTCATTAATTTTTAAAAAAAATAATTTTCTTTGAAAAACAAAATATCAAAATGCAAACAGAAAATTAAAAAAAATATATATAAAGAATTTGTCTTAAATTATTAAAAATATCAGTAATTAAAAAAAAATATTACTTTTTTTTTAATATTTTATCATACAAAATTTAAAAAAATAGGTAATTGATGGAGGAAATTAAATTTATAATGACTAACCTGGATGATTAGACAAAGCCGCTTTGAAAAAGCCACTGTGACATCCCAGTACAGATCTGTGAGCTGAAAATTCAGTCATGGTGGGCCCGACTTGTAAGGTGACATCGGGCGCTCCTGTAAACTGTGTCGACCCACTCAGATTCAAGGGAACACTGGTTAACGGCAGAGGTGCTAAACCGGGTAAACCACCGCATGGACCCAACGATAACCAGGCCCGATATAACGAATACATTACTCGTCCCGTTTTTTTTTAAATTAATTTATAATTTTTATTAATTTTTAAGACAAATTAAACATTTAATATATTAAATTAAATTTACCTTTTATAATCGCGAAATCCAAAAATATCTTCCAAAAAAAATTTAAGAAAAAAATCTATCCAATTATATTTTTTACACAAAAATGGAGAAAACAATTTTTTTCTTATTATTAAATAAATCAACTTAGTATCATATTATTACAATTGCTTTGAATTAAAATGTTTAATAATTTTATTATCATTTCTTAATATTTATCAACAAACTTTTCTTTTCATTTAGAATTTGATTTAATTCTTTTTAAGCATCCTTGTAATAAAAACAAAACTATTTAAAAGGAAGACGCACTTTTCTGATAACTCAATTTCGAACATCTGTACGAGGACAGCATTCGAATCGCACTCTGTGATCTACTGCCAACATTGCGAAACGATTATCTCTATAGACTGTTGATAGCACTTTATAAACGCTTCAGTTTATACTAATAATTCTCTCTCTCTCTTGCGCGTTTTGCGGTTTTAGTACGCACACGTTAGTGTTCGTTTTGAATGTCTAGCGGCGAACGTTACGCGATGGTTTGAAAATCCACGCTGGTGGGGGTATTTTAACTACCCCTATTACGATTTCAAGTGGGAGTGGGGGGCGTCAGTCCAAGTGTTTTAATATGTATTCGATGTGTTCCTCTGAAGTTTTTCACTTGTTCTTTTGATTTTTATTTTATTTTCAACATAAATGAATATCACCGAATGAGTGTTTTCGCTGGCTTCTAAAAGGGAATATCAAAATAGTTAGAAGTTAGAATAGCGCGGCAAATAAATTCTAATGAATTTTCCTTAATTTTTCAGTTTTCATAAAGCTTACTTTTATTATTATTACAAAACGAAAACTAGTAGCAAAAAAATTGAAATTAAAAAAATTATAAGAGTAATTGTAAAAATTTGCTAGTATAAAAAAAAGGACATACTATTCCTTTTAAAATAGATACCACAAATTTAAGTGGTTTTTATGATAATTTAATTAAAACTACAAGATTATACATCGTAAGATTTTTTATCTTTGGCGACTCTACTATTCTGTGTTCCCAACCCTAGTTCGTTTTTACAATGGAATTGTTAGGGTTTTTAACATTTAAATTCATCAATTTTTTTTATAAAATACGCTCTGTTTTATAATGATCTTTTCTCTTCTTATTCACTAATTACATTGTAGGTTTGTTGAGCAAGCAAATTATGAATACCCTTTTAACATAACATAACCAAATCTACAGGATCAATAATTCAAATAGTCATCTAGAGAGTGGCAGTTGATTGCCAGTAAGTTGCTTCTTACAGCACCTCTGAAAAGCTTCAGACTCAATGACTGTTTGATTTGTGAGGGGAGCTTATTAAAAAGTTTGCATCCCATAAATAGTACATTTCTCTGAAAAAATGCTGTCCTGTGAACATGTGGCAAAAGATAGTCTAGATTTCTCGTACTATATTGATGAGAGACACCAGCAAGCAGTAAACTCCGATCTAAATCTATAGACCAAGCTTAGCAGTTCTAAAATGTATTCGTCAGCAAACAATTTATTGACTATCATCCAATTTTTTACTTGTGAAAGTGTAAGATTTAAGCTGTCAATCAAGTTCCTTAGAGTATCAGAGCAAAGAATAATATTAATATCATCAGCATAAAGTGATACAGTTGCCGACGAATGTAAAGTCCCGGGAAAATCATTTATGTACAACAGGAATAGGATAGGCCCAAGAACTGAGCCCTGCGGAACCCCAATATCAGATCGAAGTGTTGTTGACTCATGCTCCCCTATAGTAACTTTTTGTGTTCTACCATTCAGGTAGGATGTGAACTATTCAAGAGCAACACCGTTTATACCGTATCTCTCCAGTTTGTGTAATAGAATAGGATGGTTGACACAATCAAGAGCCCTGGTAAGGTCAATAAATAGAGCAATACTTAAGGTCTTTTGGTCAATACTACCACAGCAGATTTCACTAATAAAGCGAAATAATGCTGTATTGGTAGAGTGACCAGGCAAGAAACCATGTTGACATTTGGTGAAAAGTTCAAACTTAAGCAAGTAATTAATTAATTGGTTGTTGACAATTTGTTCAAAGATTTTGGAAAATGTTGATAAAATTTGTTGTTGATATAATTCTGGCATGATTTTATAATGTACTCACCCTTGACATGTTTCTAGCATATACCTTTGTTATTTATAATAACAATATAATACTTGAAATAAAGATTATTATTATTATTATTATTATTATTATTATTATTATTATTATTATTATTATTATATCTAATACTATTGTACTACTAGACACTTTACGCTATATCTTGCTTATTGCGAAGTGACCCACACCATGTGGAAAGAAGGAAAATATACGAACATCGAATGTTTGACAAGAATGAAAGGAATTGATCATGTGAGTGGCAAGAGATACTTCTTTTGCTATAGCTTGTAATGGCTTATAATTTTTTCAAGCACTAGTATGTTAAAAATATGCTATATTAAGAGGAAAGTATTGCAATTTTAATAATTAAAAGGATAAATAATGAAATATATATGTATTATTAATATGGTATTCAATATATTATGTTTAATAACATTTTAAAGGTACGTATAATTGGTTGCCATTAGTCAATAATTAAAGAGACATAAAGTTATATATTACTACTAAATGATTAAGATATAATTTATATGATTTTTTTCTTCTATTTATATCTCATTCAGTTTTTATTTGTAACCGTAGTATTAGAAAAAAATAATTTAAAAATAACTATGGACATCATATGAAAATTTTGAACTGGGCATTAGAATTACGAAAAGGTATTAATTGAATGCAAAGAAATTGGAGCTTGAATAGAATGAAAATGCAATATATGAACCAAACATTATAAAAACAAAATATTATGTTCCAAATAAAGCTAGAAAGCGACAGTATTTTATACTTCTTCTTTATAACTTTGAATATATGTACTCAAGAAGACAATTAATACATAATTAAAATTTTATTAACATATATAAATATTTATATGAATTAATAAATTGGTGCATGAACAACATACAATATAGCAATTTCATAATAATAGGAATATTTGTTGAAAACAGTAGCGACTGTAGTCATTTTGTCCTTCACAGAACTGTACTGTTTGCTGTCACACAGGAGGTGAAAAACTGCAGAAAACACCTCATCAGGGTGACTAAATAAAGCTTTTCATCTTTTAAATTCCTTTTGCACCATCTGGACGTAAGGAATATTCTTTTTTCAAATATATTTGCACATCTACATTTACATAGGTACATACGAGGTAGGCGCCATAAATCCTCGGCCTGATATACAAAAAAGAAACTTGGAACAATATAAGAATTTTTGTTTTCAATGTTATCTCCCCTAACGTCTATACATTTATTACAACGATTAATTAATAATTCGATACCCTTGTAAAAGTAATCCGAAGTTTTTCCGTCAAAATGTTCTATAACAGTTGCTTGCAACTCACTGTCATCCTTAAAACTACGTCCCCTAAGGTCTTTTTTTTAAATTAGAAAACAAAAAAATCATCAAGAGCCATATCGATGTTCCAATTCATGAAAGCCGCATTCGCGGATGGCAGCTTGTCAATCAGCAAAATGCCCTCACAATCCCAGAATATTGTGGCCATCACCTTTTTCGTTGATTGAACGACTTTTGCCTTTCTGGGACGAGGTTCATCAGGTCGCTGCCATTCCATGGACTCCCTTTTCGATAGAGAATCGTAAAACAGAACCATTGTTTCATCATCCCCTGTGACAATGGAGTCCAAAATCGGTTTTGGGTCGTCTCCACACATGTTTAAAAACGACTGCGCATATTCGACTCGACGTTCACGTTGGAGAGCAGAAAGAAGTCGCGATACCCATCTAGCACTAATTTTATTCATACCCAAAGGGTCATGGAATTGAAACTTTTACTATTCGGTTAACGGCTATGTTACTTAGGATAGAAGTTCCCGCTATTATCCAAACACTGTTTACTGCATGCTTATTGTACGTATTGTAAGTGTATAGAAATAATAACTTCGTTGTATGTAGTGTCCTATGAAAATAGATCCGGTAAGGCAACTCATATTTCAATGATTCACTGAACTAGGAGCTTAAGGTTTAATATCATTAATAAAATTTTCTCTGGTTCATTTTATACTCGCAGAACATTCTACATAAAATACAAACTAAAATACATTAAAAAGTAAAATATATAGTTATGTAATACAGCACAGAAAAGTATATAGCTTAATTTACAATTATATGACACTACCTAAAATTGACACTGACCAACTTCAACTACAATAGAAACAAAGTTATCGAAACGAATGAAAGTAACACTAATTATTAAAAATAGTCAAATAAAATAAACCAAAACTTTTGCTTAACCCAACAAAATATTTAAATATGAATAAGTGAAAACTAATGCAGAATCGGCTAATTTAAAGTCAATTGTTTCCAAAATTAAAAAGATAAAGGTGGTAAATTATAGGTAGCTAGTTTAGTAATCTACATATTTTATGACAGTACTACACAGAACCACCTGGTGAGGTTTGCAGGTACCAAGAACTATAGCCACGAAGTTCTAACTTAAGTTACGCCTCCTGGATATATCAGAACGCATTAGCTTTAATAATCATTTAATAATAATATAATAATAATAATCTTTATTCCACGCGACTCAAAAAAGTATGGGAAACGTCATAACAATGTAAATATAATACATGTATATATATATGAATATAATAAATATGTATAACATAAAATACAAAGCCCACTATTACACACACAAATGAAAGTCAAATACACATGAAAATAAAACACATTATCCATTACAAAAGTGTATCTCCTAAGTATTCATTTACTGAGTAGTAACCCCTTTCAATTAGTAATTCCCCAGTTGCCTTTTTGAAGATCGTCAGACAGTGATTTGAATTTTCTTGGCAATCTATTATATACTTTAATGGCCATATATCTGGGACTTTTTTCGGTAAAACTTAGTCTATGTCGAGGAATCTCGAGCGTGCAACAATTTCGAGTGCAGAAACTGTTCTTATTTAATTTCGGCCACTTGTTTAAATTTTCTGCAGCATACAACAGCAGCCGCCAAATATAGACGCACGGCAGCGTCATAATCCTGTGTTCCCTGAACAAATCCCTACAACTAGTCCCTGCAGATACTTTCGACATAATTCTCAATGCTCTCTTCTGCATTCTAAAAACACGAATCATGTCTGGTGATGATCCCCATGCTATTATGCCGTATACCATCACTGAGTGAAAAGAAGCAAAATAGAATATCCTCAGTACTGTATAGCTCACCACATCCCTCAGTCCACCCAGCGCAAAACATACCGGACCAATCCTACTGCACAAAATTTTTATATGCTCTCTCCAATTGCATGTGGAGTCAACAGTAAAGCCTAAAAATCTAGTGTTGTCCACCTGAGCTATAGCTGCAGTAGGCCCCCTAACGAGATGAGATTGATCCCGATCGCGCGACGCTGCCTTGAATTCAATGAATACAGTTTTATCATTATTTAGCACAAGCTTGTTGTTAAGTAAATAGTTATTTAAGTCACCCAAAGTATTAGACGCATGTCGTCCCAAGTCTTTCGTCTTCTCAGTGGGCACCAAAAGTGAAATGTCATCCGCGTACATGATGGCGTTATCTGATGGAATATCAGTCACATATATTATGTACAATAGGGGCCCCAGCACGCTCCCCTGTGGCACCCCACACCCGAGTGTGCACTTCCCCGAAATAGCGTTTCCAATTTGAACGTATTGACTACGGTCCACTAAATAACTCTCAAACCATTTCAAAGGCGTACCCCTAATACCATATCTAAACAATTTCTGCAGCAACAGTCCGTGATCAACCAGATCAAATGCTTTACGCAAATCTACAAAAATTCCAGCACATGCGTTTCCGTCATCTATGTTCTTGTATAATGCATCTAAAAACTCTGTAATTGCTGAAACTGTGCTGCGACCTTTTCTGAAGCCAAATTGGTGGTCATTAAACAGATTATATTTTTGCATAAATTGCACTAGTCTATTGGCTACAAGCTTTTCAAAAATTTTAGCAAATACACTTAACAAAGATATCGGACGGTAATTCTCAACAAGTTCCTTTGCTCCTTTTTTAAACAACGGTTTAATTTTTGCTATTTTCAACCGCACCGGGAAAGAACCCTCCAAAAACGATTCATTGATTAATGACATTAAGGGAAATATAATCTCATCAATGCAGTGCATAAGCAGCCAGGCATTTATATTATCGCAACCAGCGGAAAATTTACTTTTTAAGCTTAGAATTACTTTACGCAGTTCGTGTTCATCAACTGGGTGTAAGAAAAATGTAAATGGATTGAATTCTATATTGCTTTCATGTGGCACATCCTGTACTATACTATGCCTCACTTTACAAAAATACATGCTAAAATGTTCTACCACATCATTTTGATTGGATATTATTTGGTCTTCAATTTTAAGCGCTATATCATCGTTGGTTTTAGTTTTCTGTTTTAAGTTAATAATATTCCATGCTGATTTGGATTTATTTTTTGAATGTATTTAGTGTACAGCACGACAATTTGTGAAAATGATTCTTGTTATTAAACCGGAATAGTATGTATAGAAAATAACAATAACACTTACTTTATTAATAGCCGTGCAGGATAAATGCGCCAAACACTGCTATCCGGTAAAATTAACAGTTATTTCGTGTATTTCAAAAATGTAATTAAAACATGATAAGAAGTCATTGCACGTCAAGTAAACATTCTGAGTTTCTCCCAAATGAATAATTAGTAATTTTAAGGTTCGACAACAGAAGTGCGAAATAATTTGCAGGTCGGATAACTGAAATTTGAGATCTTTGACCGGAAAATGTTTGAAAACCATTCCTTTTCATGTTTTTTTTTGCTGACTCAAATTTCATAAAATACTTAAACCCAAGTGTAAGAATTATTAATTCTTATCAAGGCAACAACGATATTGTACTCGCAAAATTGTTCTTTATGTAATAACGTTTTCTGTAAATATAATTATTTTATAAAAACCTTCATTTAGCATTTGTTAATATTTAAATGTTAGCTATTCAATTATGAATATTTCATTGGTATAATATTTATTTAGATGCTGGTGGGCGTGTTCATTTGTGGATAAGCAAGACATGTTTGCGTGCTTTTGGTCTTTATTAATATTGTTTGTATCTCTTTTATTTTATTAATTTACGAATTGATTATTTTATTTTCTCAGTGTGTTTCCTTGAGGTGAGTAATTACGAATATTTACGATTCATATAAATTAAAATATGTAGAAGTGACATATTTTAATTTTAAAATTTTATTTTTGAACATTCCTAGAATGTTTAAAAGCATACGATAATAACTTCTTGATGTAAACACATTATAGCTGTTAAGAAAAATAATCGTTAATATTTTGTCTACTTTATCTCTGTTATTGGCACGTAGTTGTTATTAATTGAGTACGTCTTCAATGAATTAAAAGATCAACTCATAGAACGGGGACTTGATTAATTGGCTTTACGTTTAGTTGAACAGAAAGTACTGTTTGTTGCCGCGAAAACTGTTACCAGCACGTATTGAGCATTCATTAAGTACGTCTTTAATGAGTTAAAGGACCAAGGACGATTGGTAGTGAAAGTAATAAAAATGTTCATGTTTCTTGTGTCCTGAAGACCTATATAATTATCCACATTAAATTTATAATTTAATATTGTTATTTTATAGTTTAAAGTTCATTTTAATAAATATTATTGTGAAACTATTGTCTTTTTTTTTCGTTAATTACCAAAAATTAAATCATATTAGCATTTATAAAACAAAATTTGGCGATACCTTTCTAGGGTTAAGCAAAAAGTCAGTACTTAATAGTTAAAACTTCAGAGTTTTCTGTAATGCATATTTAAAATATTTATGTCACCTTAACGGGAAGGAATGTGATTGTGATTCTGTTAACGCCAACTTTAAAAAAAATAAATTTTATGTTAATTGAACTTTCTGTAGTTTGACGCTGGTAGAGATGAATTTTTATCATTTATTATTACTTTTGCACGTAAATAGACAAACTAGCTACTTAAAAGATCATAAGGAGCTGTATTTTATGAATTTTCTTCATAAAATATTAAAATTCAATTTTGCGCATACCTTCTAATTATTTTTCAACACAAGAAACGATTTTTTCAAATTATATTATGACTTTAGGAAAAATTACATAATTAAGTGATAAATAAAATATTACTTTTTCACCGTAATGTTTTTAGCGTTCTGCTACATCTGAAAACGTATTTTTCTTCGCGTAGTTTTTTTTTTGTAGAATAAATGAGCGAAAAAAACACTCCGCGAAACTCATAAGCTTAATGTATCAAATCTAAATAACATTATTTACTTTAGGTAAACATATCTATCCAGATATAAGTACAGCAATAAATAGGGAGACATAAATTAAATAAAATCATCCGAGTCATTCATATTTAATGTTATTTATATTTAATCTTTAATCAATAAATCGACTCACCCCCGACTCAACCTACCTAACCTTACTCTAATAAATAAAACAAATACAGAAACGAATTACACATATGTTCACATATTTGAATATGTGTTTTTAATCATTCATTAAAGATAATTAGATGAGTCAGAAAGAATTTTCAAACAAACAAAAAACGCAGAAATAAAATGTATTTAATTTATTTTTAAATATTTTACTTATGAATTTATTAATATGTAATTATTCTACTCGTAGTGGCGCATATCGACTTGAATTAGAAAGGGTTTTACATTTTTATACAAATCACTGAAAAAGGTTTTTAAATAGTAGCATAACATAGATATTTTATATCATATATTGGGGTATTGAATCTTATTAATATTAAAAGGACATTTTAGGCATTATCATTTTTATATGTCGATGTAGTTAATAATATAATTAAAATTAAAAAACTAAAAAATGGATAATTGTTCAAATTAACTTGCAATTTTACATTAATGTTCCATAAATAAGAAAAACTTTTTTTCATGGCGTTTGTTCATCCCCTACATTTATTCCAATAACATTCAAGCCGATTGTCTTGAAGGCTTGTGAAACAACCGATATAAACACAGACAGTAGGGGGTCCATTTTTCAAACATACTTACGGCTTGGAAGCGATCTATTAAATTTGTAAACCTGACTCTGTGAATCCGAATTAAATGCACAATATATTAAATTCAGTGTGGCCAACTCAGGACAGTTCAAAATGATCACGTTGTACATTGCTGATTTCTTAGAACGAACGAATTGGCTATACAAAACGGACAAAGTTGAAGTGCAAACGTGTAAGGAAATAATAAATATTTTTGTCTCTTTTGTTCAGAAATTACCCGGCAGTTACCTTAAATTTTAGGGCATAATAGACTATATTTAACACGAGAGCCACTTTTGTCGGTTACTGTATGAAACACGAACAATTTAAATGCAACCTGTTTATTATTAAATAAAGCACGTCCGGAAACGATATGTGATATCCATCTGTGCGCGGATTAACGGCATTAGGGAGTTAACAAATGACACAAATCACATGACAGTTGGATGATTGTTTTGAATTATGACTCCCTGTATTTAATCTTGCCTGGAGTGAGAGAGATACATATGTAAACACCCACAGATCACAGATAGAAACGTATAAATACACATGCATGCCGTGAGTAATGTTTAGGTATACGTTGCAGATTACAGTTGACAATTGATGAAGCCGGTTCCAATAAGCGAATTTCGTTTGATCATTTTACCTGTGTGTATTCGTTGTTTAACATGTGACAGACGCGTATTATTCAGGCTTGCGTTATCGTTGACGGAAAAGAAGTGCTAAGCTCGAAAATTGATAATAATCGATCTGGTTGATGCGATGTGATAAATGATCCGTTTGTAAAATTGGACGTTCCTAAAGTTACATTCCAAATTTGCGAAAAAAAAAAAAATTAACGATACAAACAAATCCACTGACTGTCAAATTAAAGTCGATATTCCTTACTCAGTTGTTTTAAATGTATGCGGTTGAGTGCATTGTTGTATTTAAGTTTCATAGACGCTCTTCTTCTTATTCTTTTATTTTAGGTCGACACCTGTTTTTCTTCACGCATCCATCATTGTGTTTCAGTGGAAGTGTAGAGGCACAGCTGACTTTTCATCTTTTTAAACGGTTTCCCAAGATCTCTCTTTCCTGCTGGTCTTTGGTATGTTGCTATTTTTATCAACCTGGTCTCATGTGCCCTCTGGACGTGCAATTAATTTAATATTATAATTATATTGTTATGTCATATAAGTAAACCTATTTGCATAACAAAGCTATTGATTGCATCTCTGTACCCACCTTTTTAAAAGTAAGCCCTCGCAGTATGTATATTTTACTTTCTTATACGTAGTATAAGGAAGTATTGTGATGATGAAAATTTTCGACCTCGAGATTTTTGCAGATGTCCACGTTTTGAGGTCCCCTGATACCAAAAAAGTGGTTTTTAAAAAATGTCTCTCTCTCTCTCTCTGTGTGTGTGTCTCTCTGTGTGTGTGACCACGATAGCGGCTGTAGATATCAATTCCAAATTTTGTATTTACGTGTATAATCTCCCTCTTGAGATCTGATTAGTTTTTCAGTAAAATCGGTAGACCGGAAGTAGCAGTTTGCTTCAGCGAAAAAATCGAATTTTGCCAATATTTCTTCAACTACTAAGTTTAAACAAATTTATAAAGAATTCATATATACTTAAAATTAAAATTGAGAATAACTTTCTTTAAAAAGTTTTTCGAAATTACTACCGGAAGTAGGTCTTTTACTCTTATCGAAAATGCTTTTTAGACAAGTACGTTACGGGTATAAAAGTATTTAAAACATAATTTTCAATATCTTTTGTATAAAAGAAATTTCAAAATTCAGACCGGAAGTACCACTTTTACTCTTATCGAATAGCGATTTTTTGCAAATATGTCGTAAGTTATGCATTCTATATACAGTATGTCCACGGATCGAGTTCCAAAGAGGAAAAACTTTTTTATTTTGCATTTTACAAGAAAAATGTATTCTTGATAAAAGTTTTTGCATGTCTCGAAACGGCCAAATCAGTTTTAACCTTTTCAAAATTTCTTTTAGTTTAAGATAAAAATCGAAAAATTGGTCGTTTTATTTGAAAATTTTTTAAAGTCCCAGAAATTAAGTTGCGTTGTCATGGTAGTTATCCATATTTAATTATCTAATTAACTGTCAGTTAGAAAAATCAACCATAATAGTTGAAAATGTTGTCAAAAGACCAACGAATTTACCTAATTCAATGCTATGGCAAAGGTAATAAAGCGATCCGTCTAGTTGTCGAAGAATTTAATCAAAAGTTTCCGGATATTTACATCTCAAATAGAGGTGCACGAGCATTGGTCAAAAAATTCCTATCCACTGGTTCCATATTGGATGTAAAGAAAAAAAATATAGCACGCGATGATGACGACGCCGCCACTCTTCTTGTAATGGATTCAGTACGGAACTATCCCAAACTTTCTTTGCGGCGCAGATCAGTCCATCTGGGAATTAGTAAATCGCTCATTCAAAAGATTTTGAAACAAAGGAAGTTCCATCCCTACAAGCCCATTTTTAATCATGCATTAGAACCCGGAGATCCTGCGAAACGTTTGTATTTTTGTCTGTGGACGGGCGCTCAAATTATGGATAATCAATACTTCTACCGAAATATTATTTTTTCTGATGAGGCCACGTTTTCTACTAATGGTACTGTTGCATCTCAACATGTGAGATATTGGAGCGATTACAATCCGAATTTTCGCATGCCTCATAATCGACAATATTCGACAAAAGTAAATGTGTGGTGTGCAATTTCTTACCATGGTATCATTGGACCATATTTTTTTGATAATACTGTCAATCAGCATACGTACTTGGATATGCTGCAAAATTTTGTTGATGAACGTTTGGACGATCTACCGATTAATTACCTCGCAAGGTGTTATTTCCAACAAGATGGTTGTCCGGCTCATTATGCTAGGATTGTTGTTGAATGGTTAAATCAGCAATTTGGACAGAATTGGATAGGTCGAAATGGTCCCGTGATATGGCCACCAAGGAGCCCTGATTTAACAATGGCTGATTTTTATCTTTGGGGTCGTTTGAAGCAAATAGTTTATGCAAATAATCTTCCTCCGAACGTAGAAGATTTAAAGGAGAGGATTAGAGACGCTGTGACGTCTTTAACTCTCGAAGAAATTCGAAGAAGTTATAGAGAATTGCGCCGACGGCTAGAATTGTGCGTTGAAAAGGGCGGTGAATGGATTGAGTAAAATAGTTATTAGTTATATCATTTTTGTTTTTGAGTTTATGAAAAAATTTTCAAATAAAACGACCAATTTTTCGATTTTTATTTTAAACTAAAAGAAATTTTGAAAAGGTTAAAACTGACTTGGCCGTTTCGAGACATGCAAAAACTTTTATCAAGAATACATTTTTCTTGTAAAATGCAAAATAAAAAAGTTTTTCCTCTTTGGAACTCGATCCGTGGACATACTGTATATTTATCAAGAGTACAAAAGTATTTAGAGTTGGATATGGAATATTTTTTGTATAAGTGAAATTTCAAAATTCGGACCGGAAGTAACACTTTCATACGTATAAGAAAGTCGTGTGGTGGCCACACCTCATTTTTTCCAGTTGCCCCATACCCTCAGAAAAAAATTGCTTCGGTAACCCCGCAAAATATTCTTCAACAGTTTCTTTGAGTTCTTCATCAAAAGCAAAACGCTTTCCTCTGAGATGCTTTTTTAAATTTTTGAATAAGAAGAAGTCTGACGGAGCTAGGTTGGGGCTATAAGGTGGATGCCTTAACTATATAAACCCACAGCCATTGATTATCTGCTGAACTTTGTTTGCCTTATGAACCCGACAATTGTCGTCCAGCAACAGTTTTTTTTGTGGATAAGAATGCGGGTGTTTTTCCTCCAGAGCAGTTTTTAAATTTTTAATTGCGTTTCCGTAGGCCTCTCCATTTATGGTAGACCCTCTCGGCATATATTCAATATGCAAAACTCCTTCAGCATCCCAGAAAACAGTTGCCATCAGTTTTTTTTACAGAAAATTGTGTCTTGGCCTTTTTTGGTGGTGGAGAGCCCTTATGAACCCACTGCATGGATTCTTGTTTAGTAGGAGGGCCCCAGTAATATACCCAAGTCTCATCCCCGGTAATAATTCGAGATAAAATTGTTTTGTCCCTCTCCAACTTTACCAAATTTTTTTGAGAAACTTCTTTTCTGCACAGTTTTTGTTCAGGTGTAAGCAATCTGGGTATCCACCGTGCAGACACCTTCTTCATACTCAAATCGTCATGCAAAATTTTGAGAACACTTGTTTCGGATATACAGACTTCATTGGCAATGACAGAGATCTTTACACGCCGATCTTTCAGTACCAAATTTTCGACTTTTCGCACAATGTTTTCAGTTCGAGCTTCAACGAGTCGTCCGGACTTTGGGTCCATCATTGATTGACTCTCGGCCCCATCGAAAGAGTTTAGACCAATATTTTACTTGGAAATAAGTTGATGTATCTTCCCCATATACAGCAACCATTCTTTCATGAATTGCTTTTGGACCATTGCCTTCCTTTGTCAGGAACTTTATTACGCTGCGATGTTCAACTTTAGAGTCACTCATCTTATTGAGAAATAGACCGTCTCAAATCTCTATACACAGCATAAACTAAACACAACTTAGCACATGTACTTCTAAGAGTGACAGCAATTTTTCAATAATTTGTTTGACATCGTCACTCTTTTGTTTCATGGCTAGGTAGATAACATAAAAATACGCCCTCGTATAATACATATTAATTTTATTCTCAGTTTAAGATTTTACAAATCCGTGCATTATTTCAATAGCAGTAGAGTAATTTTAAAATCTGACCTGTTTAAAATTCCCGCGCTACTACATTCCAATTTAAATGTCCAAGATCATTGAAACTTTGACGAATAGATCAAAGGTTCTGCCCGAAGCGTGGTATCTTTATTGTCTAATCTTGACTAGGCTAATTCATTATTATCACATAATATTCATATATATATATTCATATTTACTGAAGGTGATGTTAATACATATCTACCTTCTATCTACCATTCTGCTGAAGAGTGAATTATATTTTTGCGTTTTGGTGTTGTTACTATGTCACAAATGATTGTACATGACATCTATATAGAGATGTTTTTTTCCTACTCTAACACTATTGCAATGCAGTCTGATTGTGTGTGGGTTTTACTATTTAATTTACTAAAACATAACCACAATTTATACAACTTGTGACAAATATATTTCTTCAATATGGTCGGTATTTCTTCATTCGTTCAAGTGAAGTTTACTGTTTTTCCATATTTAACAAGGCACAATTATTAATTGTCAATTAGTTCGTCTATCTTAAACTATTTATGTTTTCATGACGATTTACAGGGTTTAATTAAATATTTATAATACATGTATGTGATAAACAAACACGTCTAAAATAGAAAAAACTTGTAGCGCATGCGCAGCTTTGGTCGAGCGGTATAGTCCTTCTTCTGTTTTACAATGTTGGAGAGAAGTTTTCTTTGTCTACACCCGATATACTATATTCAACTATATTATATTGAATATAATTGAATCGCTTATCGACACGGCCAATGTATTAACTAAAGACGACGATTCAATGCTACTAGAAATTCCCATTAACCCCAACAATTTCAGAACAATAAAATTAAACTAATTAATTAATATTTCAGAATATATAGCTTATGTTAGTAAAATACTATTACATGAAGGTCAGTCACAAATTGAACATAATAAATAAAGTTCTTAAATATGACTTTTCGATACCTATATTTTTTTTAATACCTGGCTATTCTGTATAGTAGACAAGCATTGTTGACAAATTGTATTGCTTGGAAGACAATTATAACAAACGTCAAAAGGTACTTATGACAAGTGTCTTATTATACCGCGAGATCAAAAATTATATTGATAAAGGTTTGCCATGGAATGTAAAACGTCTGTCTTAAGTTATATCATTCAGTGTCATTCTGTCATTAATATGATATAACTTAAAACAGACGTTTTACATTCCACGGCAAACTTTTATCAATATAATTTTTGATCTCGCGGTATATGATAGTCTTGAATTGCTTTTGTAGATAATATTACGTGACAGATAAAAATTTTCAGCACCTCAAATCTGACGGCATTTTAAATTATTGGTGCATGTCGACTGCCAATGCAATTCAACATCCCTCAATATGATATGATGCACATTTATGAGTTTCGCGTTTAGTCAGCTGACCGACTAAAGTCTTTATGTACTTTTTTTATGTATTTTCTTGTTTTATTATTATTATTATACCCTGTCTCAGAATAAGAAGGAGTGATTCAAATATCCCGCCAAAACATGGAACACATAGCTTAAAATTTAGTAGACAATTTGATATGACATCATGACAATTGAGGTTAGACAATTTGATATGACATCAAGACAATTGAGGTTAGACGAACTGTATTAATACTAACTAAGGATTTAGCTGTTTTGTGTTTCATTTACTACTTTCATTAAAATAGATGGATGTGCCGCTTTTCATTTTACCAGTCAAAGCAGCAATACGAGTGCACGCCAATTGGAAAGAGGAGAGTAAGGTTATAAACACAAGTGAGAGTAAAGTTATAAACACAAGTAGGTGCATACATCTATAATTTGATGAATATAAATCTCTTAACATTCAAATCTGTTCATTCTAGTTTTTCAAAAAAAATCATTAGAAGAATCTATGGATAAAGATGTAGGCCCAATTTACAAATGAAAAGAGTAGACTTTGTTCTGAGCGTTTTGAGAAGGATTGCCATTATAAATATATAATTACTGCACATTTTAGTGAATGTGCTATATCAACATGAAAATTGTGAATCAAGTCTATTTATTATTAAATATTTGTATCAGCGAGCAAGAATGAATCAAACCTTTTACCTTTTATCAAAACGTCCTTAAGAACTTGCAGAAAAAGTTTATGCTTATTAGTTTCTATTGTAAATATCAATAAAGAACTTGTACAGATAAGTCATTCGTATTACTGCTACAAACCTTGAGGAGGTAAATTCAAGCAGCTACTCTTGGAAATGTGAAGCTTACATAGAACAGTAATAAATTGAAAAATTTACATCGGCTGAAGTTGTTTACACGACCTGCAAAGATAATTACATATACCTACACATTACTAATTATTCTTCTCTATTAAAATGTATGTATTTTGAAAATATATAAAGTATAACACATTTTTATTTCTATTATATATTGGAAATTAACAATAATTTAGTGTTCACAAGATTAAAAATTTACATGGTCGGCACAATTTTTCCAAATACTTATTGTAACATTTGTAATTGCTTCTGTCAAAAGTTCTCGAATAACTGATATTCTGAAAGGGGATTTTTTTGAAGTAACTTCACCTTATGTATCAATTCAGAACATATATGAAGTATTCTTAATTGCCTATCTTTATCGGTATGGCTTTTTAATCCTACAGGTTATCAACAAAGCTTCTCGTGCACTCATTATACTTGTGGCAATCCAAACTTTTTCCCAAATATTCTCCACCAGATATTTTCACCTTTTTCTATTAGTACAGGTTTCTTTACGTTTGACATATCTGAAATATAACATGTATATGAACATGTGGTAATATAATTAGTATTTAATTAACACTTACTTGAAATTAATGCGTCAATTCTAGAATATATGTGAGTTGTTCAGTTCATTTATGGTATGAACTCATCTACTTATAGTTATTTTTGCAATGATATTATTTGTTGGACGTTTGATTTTTGCACTGTCGTACAGTATTTTTGACAGATTCATCAAATTCAAAGTTTTAAATGCCTGATCACTTGTTCCTTAGGTCTTAAGCCGTCTGATCAACTCATGCTCGTGTTGTACATAAAAGTACGGATTTTATTTAATAACACAATAAACTATAATAAACCGAAGTAAAAATGTAAGAGACTAGGTTATGGCTTGACTATAAACATAAAATGACGTTTTGTCAAACTTATTTTCCCATGTTAAACTTGCCTACGCAAGAACCAATGAAATACCTTAAAAATATACGCCATTTTGTCGCGATATTTGAATCACTCCTTCTTATTCTGAGACAAGGTATAGTTTAAAATTAGTAATACCACGCGATCATTTAAATTCTAAATTATAGCAGGCGGGATTTTTTTTATTAGGTTGTCCAGAATGTCAATTATTGATTAATTGAAATTTGCGGTTATGTTATACTTTGTGACATTTGTGAATCTTATGTGTAATCGATTTAAATTTAATGGAAATGAAAGCATTACAAGATAAATTAGTTTTATTGTGAATTACAAAAGGTGTTCAAAGTGTTCTCCCCCTGTTGCAATGCAACTGTTAACCCTCCGTTTCATATTTTCAAAAGCATTTGCCAACATCTGAACGGTTATAGCGTTACATGCATTAGAAATTGCTTCTTGTAGTTCTTCAAGATTTTGTGGGTTATTTTTTAAACTGTGTTTTTCAGATACGGATAAATGAAATAATCAAGAATCGTTAAGTCCGGACTGCGAGGCGGAAATTCAATGACTCGATTATCATAAAACTCGCGAATTCGAGCAATACTTTCCCATGTTTTGTGAGCTGTTGCATTGTCCTGTTGGAAATACCTATGTAAAAGTTCGTCATCATTAAGATTTTGTAAAAACGGTTCAAGTAAATTATTTCGATATCTCTCAGCATTTATCGTTCCTTCAAAAAACACAGGTCCAAATATACGCCTTCTAGAAACCGCTAGCCAAACACCAATTTTCTGCGGATGGAGAGGCGATTGAATAAACTCATGAGGATTCTCCGAAGACCAAATACGCATATTTTGTTTGTTTATATAGCCGGATAGGTGAAACCATGCTTCGTCAGAAAAAAATGTTAAATCCAAAGTGTTGTTATTTAAATTATTCAAAAACCACTGACAGTATTCTATTCGTACAGGAAAATCTCGAGGGAATAGCTCTTGAACGACGTTAATCTTATAGGGATAAAGATTTAAATTTTCTTTTAAAATTTTTTGACAAATTCCATATGAAAGGTTTATTTCTTGGGCTAATCTGCGAAGAGATTTTTTGGGAGACTGTTCCATTCTTTCTGCAACATCTGCCACAATCTCAGGAGTCCTTTTTTTGGGCGCGCCACTACCAGCTTTCCTACCTACAGTTCCAACATTACGAAATTTCGCCACACATGTGTAAATTTCTTGGACTAATTTTTGATAATCCGCAGGAAAATTAGGGAAGGCATTTTGAAAATCATTGATGCAATGCGGTACTGAATATGTCCATTCACCATTCTCTTGTTGTTCAGCGTTTTTAAAATAACTTTCAGTAAGAAAAATCTTATGTTCTAAAACAAACATTTTGAAACGTCACTTATATTATATACCAACTTAATTTAAATTTCACAAACTGCTCTAATTTAGAATTTAAATGATCGTGCGGTAGAAGTTTATATATTTTTAGTCTGTAGGACATTTCTTAATTATTTTTTAGGGCGTACTTTTTGTTGTTGAAAGTTATTTGGTATCATGTTTCAATAGATTACTGCCGAAATTTCAGCGGTATCTATCGGTTGGGTCCATTTTTACAATCATTTTGTTTTTCTCGAACTATAGAAAAAACGAGTTTCGTGCAATGATTTAAGGCTTCCGTTTGAAAAGCAATACACCGAAAGAAATCAAAGCAGACTTGAATGGAGTTCATTAAATATCTGCATCAGCGCTCAAGATTGTTTACAGTTATTGGGTAAACGGCGTCTAACTTATTCGTGCATCGAGAGGGGATAAACATAGATGAGCATTTGAGGTAACTAGGCCAGAAATAGACAAAATTGACGATATTGTTTTGAGTAATCAGCGAATTAAAGTGCTAGGACTTATGTGGTCATAAGTCATTCTGCACGAAAAATTTGGTATGTAGGAGATACCTTTTCCTCAAAGTAGAGAATGCACGTTTATGGTCGATTTAATAGCTCGTTTTGGTGCACTTTTGTCGCAACTTCACTTCTGAGACGATGGAGCAGTGGACTTTGCAGGCGATCCTGCCCCGAAAATAGTAAAACCATCCATAAAAGTGATAGCAACGGTTTTTTTTTGCGATCCACGAGGAAACATCCACATTGACTAATAGGAAAGAGATGAACGATAAATGTAGAGTATTATTATGCGTCGTTATTGAACCGGTTGAGCGAAGAAATAAAGCGAGAACGCCCACATTTGACAGGTGTGCACGAATTGAAGTGCGAACGGGTGCCGGAACCACCATATTTCCCAGATTTGGCATCTTAAGACTTACTCTTTTTTCCAAACGTGAAGACATGGTTCATCGAGAGACGATATATCTCGAACGAGGAGGTCGTTGCCGAAGCAGATGCCGATTTTGACGGCTTTCTATAATCTTGCTTTATGGATAGCTTGAAAAACTAAAAGATGCGTAGATATCGAGCTAAAAAAGTAAAAGGAATATTAGAATTCAGCTCCTTTAAAATACTATTTACTGTGAAAATATCACGAATTTATTTAACTCTGATGACAACTTGACTGAGGAAAGAAGTACGAGATATATTCCAAGGATTTTTTATTCAGTTCAAATAAATTATAAAATTAAGAAAAAAAAACGTCCTCTTTATTTTTCACTTATATCTATATAATACTTTAATTCCAGTAGTATATTATTGACAGAATTTGTTCACTTTATTAATGAAAGTTAAAAAGCGACCTCTTCCTCCTGCCTTTTTCTGACATTTGGAACCAATATCCGGATGTATATTGCAGTAGTAACGTTGCATCATTTCCATAGTGAAGCACACTTCATTTGCGTACTGTTGATTCGTTATATAGTACAAGGCGAAAGATATGACCAGAGATTCCACGAAATTTGTATAAACACTGTCGTTTATCGGCGTTCGTTGTAAGTAAATTATGTATCCATATTCCCTGGCATTTTCTGAAAGAAAATAATAAACGCAATTAATTCTATTTACGTTAGGAAGCCTGGAAAATATGATCTCATAATTAATAATCGTAAAATTTACAATGTAACCAGTCGAACTGACAAATGTTTTTGTTGGTGGCATCTAATTGAAGAAAACTGACCCATCACAATTTCTTATTTCTATTCGCCAACTTAGTAAAAATATAACGTGATAAGAGTAAATAGTACAAAGGATTTTAGAAAGACTGGTGAATATTATTCTTGTACACTTGCTTCATTTGATCAGGTGTACCTGGTTTGCATCTCGGTATTTCTTACTCTATTCTTTGAGTTTTCACATTCTCTCTCGAATGCAGAGAAGCAAGAATTACGTGCAATTTAAGGCGCTGACTTAATAGTTATTCATGAGCACCGAATCCCCCTATAATATCTTTAGCACTGAGAAATAAATAATCTCATGAAATAAAATTATCAGTTTTAGCAATAACAGTGGCAGAAAGCGATGACATATTTTGCAAACAACATAAATTAGAAAGAGTAACAAAATATCGATAATTAGGAAGTGTGATAAGTAATGATGAAAATCAAGATGCAGAAATAGCTAAAAGAACACAGAAAACCACAAATACTTACTATGCTATAAATAAAACTATCTTGGCTAAAAGAGAAATAAACCAGAGTATACTACATGCAAGTGCATCATGGGTACACCTCTAAAGAAGTGTGAATCAAAATTTAATACGGTGCAGATTAAATACTTAAGATGAGTATCTGGAAAAATTGAATTTAATAGTATTAGAATTGAAAAAATAAGAAAAATGGCAACACAAGGACTCATCACTAGCAAAGGAACAAACAACGAACTGACATGGCATAGTGATGTAACCAGAATGAACCCTAATAGTCATGGAATCAACTAAAAGAGGAAGGGAGAAAAATGAAGACCCTAGCAAAAGATCGTATAAACTACAAAGATGGATATCAACAACAGGAAACATGAACCCAAGTCCGACGGCATAAGATTATACAGCATGTGTCAATTCTCATTAGCCATAGGCGATTAATTCATGCAATACGTGACAACATGGCACTCCTACTTTCCTCTCCAATGCGAGCGCGACCGATACAAGCTCAAGTTATAGCAGTAACTGTTGGACCATTGACTTGGGTGTTTGTAATGCGTTCAGAAATAATATTTACGCGTTGCAAGGATTTGTTTTTCTTTTCCTTTCAGTAAATGCAGAGAATTATTAAGCTGCGTTCACGCTGCATGACGCAAACAAAAGCGTAATTCTAATAAAATTAAAAATAAGGTAAATAAAAAAGGATTCTGAAAATAATAATAAACTAGTAGATCAGGAGATCGCGGCGGCCATTTGATGTTTCCCGTTCCAGTAATAAGACGGCTTTTATGGCAGACTAGACCGCAACGTGTTCGCAGCTAAAGATTGAATGTAAAATCTGGTGGGGAGATCGGAGAAAATCGTAATGTCAATTGTTGCCGGGATTGGTGACGGAGAGTAGGGGTGACACGCGTTGCCACATATTATTTGTATACGTATAAATCGCACGTAAACATTGAATCCCTATACCTAATGAAAATTGACACATACGGTATATACAACGAAGGGAAATAACGAATGACACCAAGGATAGTTTATTAAGATTTAGTGGTAAATATGCTTACTTTTGGGAGTTACAACTAAAGCGTAATATTTTCAAATTTTCTAGCAATTTCGCTTTTTATTCGAAAATTAAAAGTAATTGACATATACGGTAATTTTAATATTTACATGCAAATTATACAAAATACGTACCAAATCTCACAATAGAAGGGGATGGTAACAAATTTTCGGTTGGTATATCTGATCTGTCGATATTCTGCGGAAAATATGGAAGAAGAAAAAACATCAGATTTTTTTTATCACTCTGTATAAATATACGTATAGATTGTCGAATTGTATGGACTATAAAATAAGTAGGTAATGTCTTAAATCCTGAATATAGCAATTGTATGTGTTTGATGCAGTATTTGTTTTTTTTTTTTGAGTACGTCTCTGTACTGTAAATACCAGTATGGAACTATGCTTGCATTTAAAGTATATGCAATGGTCAATGAATCATCAGTTTATAATAAAGAAGCATAAAGCAAACAAATTACACGGTAATGTATTAGCTTTAAAGGTTAGTAGTGCTGTTCAAATTCGATTTTAATTCAACCTTAAAAATATGATGATTTCATTTGCATATGGATCAGAGCACATAACGATTTATTAAAGAATTTCTTAAACAATTAGGTGACTTCTAGATTTAAATGACTGTTCTTTGATAGTAACAAATTGTTAAATAATAAAAGAGATTTGAAAGTATTTAAGTAAATATAATTTATTTACTAATTATTTAAAAGTACATTATAGGAATTAAAAATGTATTCGTTTA
This sequence comes from Amphimallon solstitiale, assembly GCA_963170755.1. Classification (NCBI taxonomy): domain Eukaryota; kingdom Metazoa; phylum Arthropoda; class Insecta; order Coleoptera; family Scarabaeidae; genus Amphimallon; species Amphimallon solstitiale. The sequence goes on along the minus strand of OY720677.1, from coordinate 141,369,091 downwards.
ATTCTTTCTTTTCATAGTTCATACCTGTGTATGTCATCTCATGATTGTTTTAAATCTGTGAGATCTATTAAATATAAAAGCATTTAGGTTGTTATCAAAAAAACATAAACAACGATTGTTTGCTGTTTGCTTTGCTATTGTGTTTTTCTGTATTTTATTTATACTCTATAGTCTATACAATGGACACGTTGTATACATATCAATATTGTATTACCTCGTACGTTTTGTAGATCGACGCAAAATCCTCTTTAAAATATCTGGAAATTACTTTGAAATATACCAGCTCGTCGTAATCACAGTCCTTGATCAAATCGTTCTCAGTGATCAGACCTTTTTCAAGTCCATATCTCACCAGCTTCTTAGACTTCTCCCGGATATTTCTCTTAACATCCTCAAGATCTATGGACGTTAACTTCTTGAAGTGCCAAAATATTCCGGCAGTGGTAAACACACTCGGCCAATTCGCTTTCATATCGTTTATGGTTGGTGGATCGTTCATGTTGTTGAAAAATCGCCTCTGCTCGCCGTATGTCAGCTCCAGGTAGCAGTAAAAATTATCGTCTGCAACCTGCGTGTCCTCCAGTTGAATTTGTAACTCTCCCGTGGCACCTTTATGCGGCGGTTCCCAATTCATGCAGCCTATTTGGGCATTCATGACGGACCTGCGATACTTTCTAGACTTGCTGCTCGAAGAAGGCCAAGGCCTCTTACTTGGTCTGTTCAAGTAGTTATTCCTATCTAACAGTTTCATGGTCACCGAATGAGTTCCATCACCTAATACTGTTCCGTCTTCGTCCAGATCCCTGAAGACATTCGGAAATCTTTCGGCTAACTTTAACGCGACGTACTTGAAGGCCTTAGATGGTATGTTGGTCTTGTACTGCCTCATTTCGTACACGATAATGTGAATGATCTGCGTCATGATCTGTTTGTTTCTCTTGCCTTCATCGCAGGACTCTATCATGTGCGTGGGAATCTTATTGTAGGGTATTTGGAAGTTGCTCCAGACCGCATCTAGACGAAAATTTTGCATCGGCGATGTGTTCTGTTCAAAGTCATCGCATCTCTGGACGGCAGCCTCTTCTGGCATGTAAGTCACGTCGCTGCTAGCGTGGCCGGGATCGGAATACTCAGAAACATCGCTTTTTATTATGGCGGTGGGTTCAAATGATATGTCTAACGTTTTCAATCCTAGTTCCGCCAGATCAGTAATCGTTGCAATTCTCGGCGTGTTGACGGCAGTTGTTGGAGTTTGAATAGGTACGTCTGTGTCCGGTGTAATGATCACAGAGTTGGAATCGCACCATTTCTCATCGCGAGTCAGGCCGATTAGTGTTTCGTCTTTCAGTAGCACTAGAATTTCGTCGTCGTCTATGAGAGTACCGTCTTTCTCCAAGACGATTTTTTCGATTGGTTTTCGAAATTTCGTGGAAGCTTTAATTGAATTTATTTATTATTTACATGATATTAAGGAGTGATAAATATAATAGTAGGATTGTGTTGGTATAAATTCAGAGGTAGATGACATAAATTAATGTTGTTATGAAAATTTCAGATATTTACAGTCATTTTCTTTTGCTTTTCCGCATTTGTCAATTGCGTTTCACTATTTGTCAAATGATTTTCCATGTTTTTAAACGTCAGCTGAGTTTATCAAGTAGAATTCTCTTTTTGTCAAATTACTTTCCCTTTATATCAATTGCTTTTCTTGTTTATATATACATATGCCGTGATCCTTACATATTTTTAAAAATTAGAATAATATTAAGAATTAGTTTAAGTGTTAAAAAGAATAGAAATCGTAATATCAACTTGTTTATTTTTGATTTAAAGCATTATACAATACAAGTAACACAAAGGTATAATGGATTGCCTATATTTAGATATGGAAATTTTAAAAATTAAATATGATTTATTGTTACATTATAGGTTGGATAAGTATTAAAATTAAGTATTATATAAAAATAAAAAACAAAATAAGTCTAAGCAATATATATTTCTTTTGTAGAAAAGATAAACAGTAGGTATGGTTTGTATACACTGAAAAGCAACCTAACTTTTCACAAGGCGTGAAAATAGCTTTAAATATTTTAAATAATGGACCTTTGTTTAAAAACAAAAAAAAGTACTTAAAGCTAACAACAGAGAAAGAGTCATGTTGAGGGATGGAACGGTAAAGAAAGTGAGTCGTTTAAACGCTATAAAACTATATGAACAGGGTCACATTCGTTATGCACGGGACGAAAATATGGCAGTATAAATAATGTGAATTTAAACGTGCACAATGTGACAAATTTATAAGAGAGATTTTAATAAATCACGCTTAAAGAATACAGAAATTACCTCAAACTTATGACTATAAATAGGAAAAGGATACAAGTATGGTCAGCAACAATGTTCTGTATAAACAACAACTGAACGAATAAAAAAAATATACATTCATGAATTTGTATGTGTGTGTACAGGAGCTTCTATAAACAATAAAAAATAATTTGTGCCATTTAGAAGATCTGCAAAGAAAAAAAAAATAGTATAAACATTGTTTACAGTTTCTTGCAGATAAATGTGTTACCGTGGAAAAAGTCCTGGATAGAAATTAGAGACGACCTAGTAGGCCCGAAGAAAACTAAGGATTGTGTTAGCAAATGGAAAGAGAAAGTATGTAACAAATAATGAGAAAGGCAATACGTTTATAAACAAATACAAGGAGAGACTGTATTAAGAACATAGAAAAATATACCGCGCGATCATTTAAATTCTAAATTAGAGCAGGCTGTGAAATTTAAATTAAGTTGGTATATAAGTACTAATTTACAATTTGAATTGTCAAAGTGACGTTTCAAAATGTTAATTAATCAATAATTGACATTCTGGACAACCTAATAAAAAAAATCCCGCCTGCTATAATTTAGAATTTAAATGATCGCGTGGTACCTGCCGATGGAAATGCATAGGAAGTTGGTGAAAAGATTTTTTAAATAAACAAACAATTCGAAGTGTTGACGTTGGTGAATGAACTGTTTTTAACAACAATGTAAACGTCATCGATGACGTGCAACGGAACTTAACGCGCCTCCAGACATAATAAACAAGAAAAGCAATTGATATAAAGGGAAAGTAATTTGACAAAAAGGGTTGACGTTTAGAAACATGGAAAATCGTTTGACAAATGCGGAAAAGCAAAAGAAAATGACTGTATATGTGCATGATTAAAGTGTAAGTTATTTATACTATGTTTATTTTAACATGAAATTAAAAAAAAAAACATTAAATAGTCAAATGCTTAAAATGCGTATATCTGTCGTACTGAACAATCTTATATCGGAACATGATGATGTACAATTCGACAACACTTTACAGCAGAGTGTATTTTACATTTAAAATAAAGCAATTTTTAAGTTTCCCATGTTTCATTAATGTTTCTAATTTTAAACCATTCTTAAGAAACACATTTTATAATTCACAAAAAAAAAATCACTCAAACTAATAAAAGTGAAAGAATATTTGTTTTAAATACCTAACATCTTTACGTAGCAAAATCATTATTTCGCATCAGGGGGTTGTTTCGTACACCACATGCTTTATAACGCAAATGATAATTTCATGCCAAGATGGAGGAGATTGTTAAATATGATAATCTAATGGAATATTACCTCTATGAAATAATGTAAGTAAATCCCGTATGGTTTGTGTCTATAAGAGCTATCACGAACAACTTGTTACGTTATTATTGAGTTTTAATCTTGATTGAAGAAAATGCATTTATGTTAGAGTACAAGGTAAAAAACATCCTCAGTTGTCGAAGCTACAAAACTCTGGGTAAAAATTATCGAAGTCGCAATATTTTTTCGCAAGAAGAAATCGGTTATAAGAAACTATTTTATTAATTCATTTAGAAGAGGCACTGAAGTACGTTGTCGCTAATTAATCCTAAAAGCCTTCCATTTATAATGAATTATGAAACATTGTCTTCGGCATTGTAATATTGCTTAGAACATAATCATAAATTCAATACTAATTTTACAACTTTACATGTTTTAGGAAAAAGTAAAAAACTTAATATGCTAGAAAGTTTAGAAATTAATAAATGTAATAAATCAGGTATAATATTAAATGATCAACTAGATTTAAATAACTCCCCCCTACTAAATCTAAAATTTAAACATGTCCACCCCCTCTTAGAATGAGATTATGTTTCTAATTTGTATTGATATATATACAGCAAGAGCGCGCGAGGTATGATCACCCGATGGTATACGTAAACTCGCATCTAAACGTGGTCCGATAATACATATTAGAGTAACGGCACAACATACTAGCATTGCCTGCTCATATTCGAACTCATAGTGATCTGATTATTTTTTTGCAGATTGACAAAAAGAACAAATTAAATTTTCTCTTTAAGTGATGACGATTGCTTAGATAACTAAGTCGATAATAACGCGAAGATTGTAATACTTATAACGTAATTATGATTATCCTAATGAAATTAAATAATAATGTAGTTGTGTACAAAGTTATAGCAGTACAACTGGGTTTTAGAATGAAATAAAAACAACCCGCCTGAAACATCTGCAGAATAAACTAAGATGTCTAGAGAAAAATAAATAAATAGAAATTTCATGGTAAAAAAAACTATAAATAAGTATAACAGGAATACCATAAAATAACATAAAAACGACCCTTGAAATAGAAATTAAAATTAGAGATTCTCTCCAGTAAATATAACGAAATAACAACTCTGGAAAAATAAATCTATATATCTATATCTGGCGAACACAGCTAGCGGAGATCATTTGCCGAATATACGTCCGAAGAATATCGACTAGCATCGGGTGATCATACCCCGCGCGCTCAAGCTGTATAGGAGCTAATTTGTATTTTGAAATTGTATTTTCATCCACCTGATGAAGCCACAGTGTGGCGAGACATATGTAGTGTGTTAAACATTATAATAATTTTGAAACTATACACTTGTGTTTTATTATATATATATATATATATAGTGGAGTTTCAACATGTATCTCCTTCGTCGATTATTAATTTAACCCCTTCCCCACAAACTGTTGCAAATGTGATACCATGCTGAAATATTGAGCTCTAGTACTGCAGCTCCATACCGCAGGAGTAAGAAGATTGTTTTCATTCTTCGGCCTACTTGATAAAAAAAAGAAGGAAATGGAAAGTTTCCAGCAACCAACTCACAGATACGTGTTTTAGTCTGCTATGACTTCATCAGTGTGCGCCGTGCTTAACTACAATGCTGAATGAACTCCATGCATATCGTGAGCATTGCAGCAAACACGTCGTACACCGATGAAATCATAGGGTGAAACACGTGCCTGTGCGTTGGTTGCTGTAATGATGACTCTACGTCGGATTGTGCATCCATTTCATGCATGCATGTATGAATTTATAATTCGTATATGTATGTGGTATACGACTGTGTATGTATGGTTTCCGTTATCTACTGGAGATTTTCCAAGTACTTATTATTATTTTTGATATTAGGTAAGCCACCTGTTGGCGAGATACTGAATGCACATACGAGTATATCTACAGTGGTCTAGGATATCATAACTTAGTTATGGATGGGCCACATTCCGCTGACGCGTTGCTTTTGAATAAAAGATGTCGCCGAGATTTTCTCATAGACATCGTTATGCGAGCTCACTGAGCATTCCAGCGAGCACGTCGCATTGTGATGAAGTCATAAATGGAAAGTTTGTTGAATATACGAAATATATCGTAAAATTAAAATGATTGTACCATTTATGCTTTCTGATCTAATAATTATATTAGTTTGATTCACTAAAGGACCTAAAATAGGTATGTATATTGCCAAATTAAATAATGTAAATATTATACCATACAAATGCAGAAATAAGAGAATACACGGTGGAATTTCGATAATTCCAGTATTTCTATCAGTAAAAGAAGGTATCAGTGTTTTTTTTTTCGAAAGTTTGTCGAATTGTGCGCCTTATATGTGTGTTAGAGTAGGTAAGAGAAGTAAAACATCGCAGACGTCACTTACCTTGCGTCATCACATCCTCAAATATGTTTTTGTTGGCTTTAACTAAGATAAAATATTTTTCTTGTCTGTTAACAGACCACACTTTGAAGAGATGCATCGTCTGTTGAAGTTACGCCTTACTCTAAAAAAAATACACGAATGTCTAATTAAAAGATGGGTATTTGTTAAATATGAAAAGGATATATTTTAATGCTTGTTTTACTTTTCGAACTTGAGGATTTATAAATTGTTCCGGGGTAATACCATAAAAGATTGTGTTTATTCGGACAAACTTTCATTTTGAACGAAAGTTTTGTTTCTTGGTAACTGACGAGAACAAATAATATGGTAAAACACCGAAGGTGTGGTGGAGCGGTTTACCTTTTATTTGTTCGAGTCGAATTACCTTTAAGTAAGAAAGCTTGAGTTTTGTCAAAACCAAAGTTTGTTCCAGAAATAAACACAAGCTCGAATGGTACTTGGTAAGAAAATTTAATGAATCATTTAATTAATATTAATAAACAAAAATATTTTTATGTAAACAACGCAAAAACACAACATTTCTTTGAAGACACAGATAAATAATTGTTATTAAAAGAACTGTTAGAAAATGTAGAGTTATTATAAATTATTTTAATCGCGGCCGACTCAACATCGTTTAGGTTATTTTTGCTTCTTAGATTTGTAACAGTTTCTGAGTGATGATTTGGATCAAACTGGAGGTAAGACTTTAAGGATTTTGTGTTTGAATGTCCTGTTATTTTAGTGATTTGCAAGATTTGCAGATCACTTAGTCCAGCTATTGTTGAAATAGCACTTGCTCGATTTGAATGATTGGTATATTTATTGTCCGCATTTAGGTTAATTTTGATAGCTGACTCTCTGGTGCATTTTGAGAGTTCATTTGGACCAATAGGCATATTTATGTACATACCTACCATCCCTTGCTGCCTTCTTTTTCATAATACTGATTCACAGTCAAAACCAATCGATCTTTAAGAATGTTTGGTTCGCTTTTGCTTAGAATTTTATAAGACGGTGTAACAGGACATAAATCCAGATTTTTTTAATTTTCCAATTCAAAGGTAGCAATATAGAAACATTTCTGTTGCAATCCATTTGGTGTGTTCGCGTTCCACAAGTTCAAGACTACATTAAAAGGCACAGGGGACGGACGCGCTTTAGGCGCATGCGTGACGGACGTCTACGCTTGACAGCGGCAAATTTAAATTTGCCGTTTTTTGAATTTGTCTGCTTTTATCTGTGAAAATTAACAAAAAAATTGTTTAAAATAATATTTTGACGATAATTTATTTAAAAAAATAAAACCTAAAATTACTGTTAGAGACGCCATCTATGAAAGTGTCTTGATATTATTTTAAATATTGACTAAAAAAATTATAAAATATAGGAAAAATGAAACAAAAGCTTTGCGTGATATTAACTGTATTGTAGTAGGTTCAATTACTGCTTATAAGAAGAACCTACAGGAACTTATGAGAGTACTGAGTAGATAATATTTTTAACCTTATTTTATTACACAATACACACAAACAAAAATAAATTATTACATGTGGCATTTACAAAATAGGTATCTAAAAGGAACAATTTGTATTCAGTCTATAATAAACTATGCAAGACAATAATATTAAAAAAAAAACATAACTAAATACACCTATCATTTAATCTATTTTCCATCCTTCGCTCCAAACCTTTAAAACTAATTAATTATTATTTAAAACAACGGTAATAAAGCTAATAAATATGAAACTTATAACAAAAGTAGGCGCTTTTAGTCGCTTTCTGTGAATCAGTAAAGGTGATGCTGATCGACCAAAGAAGCGGGAAAAAGTGAGAATTTGCCTGCATATTTTTGACATGTTACGCATGGTAGACATGTTATGTGGTTGGTATTGCAAGGAATTAAGTTGGCGGCATCTACCCTCGACGCATGCGTATAAATCGCGTCCCCTGTGTCTTTTAATGTAGTCTGCAAGTTCATCATTTCTATAATTTCTTCCTTAGTTAAAGCAGTAGGCAGTAGCACTCGATTTTCTTTTACTGGAATTGCTTTGCAGTTCTTTCTTTTTACGTTTTTAGCATTACGAGCTGATTGAAAAATAATATCCATGAACGGGTCAAAAATTATACCAAATTAACTGTAATTTTTTTTGTAGTCTGTCCCATCTCTTTTCTTCATATTTTTGGCACAGTCTTCTAGTATTCTACCAGTTACATTAACTGGTGTATTGCCGTCCAATTTATAGTTTCGCTCGGAGCAAAATTGCATGAATTGCTTCCATATTTCTTTCTTTCGTATTTTTTGTATTGTTAGGCATGATATATTCGATACAGCACTTTTATTTTTTCTATAGAAGCACTGCTGAAACGATTCATTATGGAAGAGAAAATTATAAGAACGATACTGTCAGAATTGAATTTTCGTTAGCACGGGAAAATCTACATGCAGTATATACACGTGCAAACATGCCTACTATAGTCCGTCTCAACCCCATTATGCAGTACAGGTCTTATGGCAATTGATTTCATGGTTGCCAAATCGTCTCATTGTATAATGTCGTTACAGTTCCGGTTCAATATCTGACATTTTTTGTAATCAAAACAAAACCTATACAACTGTTTGTCATTCAATTGATGCATACAAAAAATTAATAGTAATATGAAACACTAAAAGGGGAGAATATATGGGAAGATGGATTAGTTAAAATATTTGTAATAATATAATCCTTTGGGATTGTTCTGTAGAAAATTATTTAAAATCTAACTGAATGTAGTAAGCCAGAGAAAATAAATTAATATTTCAAAGATATACTTAAGGTATACAATTTTCTTCGTTACTGAATATTGACATCTTAATCTACTATCCATTATAAATTCAGATAGACAAAGTTAATCACAAATTTATTTGTCATAAAAAGACTTTTCCATTTACAAAAACAACTTATATAATACACATTTATGAAAAGAATAACAATAACCGCACATACACATATCTTTTATTTTTTAATATGTTACATGGCTTTTTATAGTCTTATTGAATATTAATATGTTAATCTACATTCCGTTATACACATTTAAAGACACAAATTCCTCACAAATTCATTTTGCAAAAACATACTTTCCCATTTATAAGAACAAGTTAATAATACATGATAACATTTATGAAAAAAATAACCATGACCATACAAAGGAGTAGGTACACATATTGTTTTATTTTTCTTCAATCACTTAAAAAATTTTGATCTGATGATGAATGTGTCACGTTAATTATAAACTCTTCAACATTGTCTTGCAAGTTATCTACTATCCACATTTTGCTCAATGTCTTTTACGTGGCCAATGTAATTCTGCCAGTTGTTCACTGTCACATTCTGATAACCCTCCACAATTAATTGTTCAATATCTGTTTGTTTGAAAGTCGTATTGTGCATTTCAACGTAGTGCTTAACTTGTGCCCACACCATTTCAATTGGTTTTAATTCACAAGGATAAGGTGGAAGCCGAAGAAAATAATGCCCTTTATTCTTTGCAAATTCATCAATTTTGTTTCTGTCATCCTGAGACCTAACCTCTGACACACAAGCCAGTAAATCTCTTTTTAACATGTCATTATCTAGTGGTAAATTCTTCTCAGCAAGCCATTCAATAATTTGGTATTCTCCGTGCTACTGTTGCAGTTTATCCGATGTCAAACTAACATAACGTGTATTAAAATGTAATGTTTTTGACAGATGAATTTAATTGTCATTTTAATTTGTTACATGTGACTCAAAAACATTGATGAATTCTGAATGCTCCAAGGATATCAGAATTTTAAAATGTACCTAAATATAAATTCATTATTTCAGTGTTTTCGGATAAAAAAATTACCTTTACGGAAGTGGAATGTGATAATCTTTTGATAGTTTGCAAGAGTTATATCTCTATATGCAAGATAAATTTATGTTACGTTACAATGCCAACATTATGATCAATATGAATGTTTATGCCATGAATAGTAGGAAGGTACTAAGTATATTATTAACAAAATCTTAAAAGACTTAGATAAAAATAAATGTAAGAAATGTGAAAATATGTTAGATATGTATTTATTATATTTGAAACAATAAGATGAGGAACAATAAAGCAATTCATTCTCAATATGCTTTTTCATGTTATCGTATAGATATGTTTATAACACATTCTTATTAGTACACTCACACACATAGCAAGATTTGTTTATAATAAATAGTTCAGAAAATATAAGGTCCTATAAGAGCGTTTAATATAGATGTTATTTATATTTTCCAAGCAATGGCACACTATGTTGAGACTCGTAATTTATACAACAATATATATTTCTATATTATTTCTAACGGCTAAGGGATTTATCGAAGATAGGTATGACGAGTTATTGAGTCTCGCATACTTACATTGCTGTTATGAAACTTATATAAATAAAAGTACAATTGTTTTATTTTACAATATACGTATTTTATTTGGAAGATTTACAACTGTCAACAAAGTATGAGGTCCGGCTCGTCTAATACAGAAGTCAGGCCTTTCCATTTTTTAGAGTAGAGCCACTAATTTTATAAGCAAAATTTGTTGAAATATAAGTAATCTATAAGAATAACTAGCTTTCGTTCAAAAATCAAGAAAACTTTTGTTAAAGTTATCCCTATTAACTATTTTCACCACATAAACAATTTTTTTATGCGCATTTTACCCAGATTTGTATTGCGTCTACTGCCTTCTAGGTACCACCGATACCCATACGAAATATCAATTCAATGTGATTAGAATTTTGTAAAATCTTATAATTTTTTTTTATTTTGTTGTAAAAATCATAGATAAATAAAATTGTTTTTTTTAAAATAATATAATAAAATATGAAGGAACCACAATCCACCGATGTTTACGAGTAATGTGACGGAATAACATTGTTTTAATGCTAGTCGTTAGGTACAAAGCACACTCACGCTTATGCCACCTACACCCATTGGATTATTTTATGTACAAATACATATTATAAACCACCTATTATAACAACGACAATAATGTTAAAACGCTAACGATATGTAATATTACTAAACAATTAGATACCTACCTCCAGTAATACAATTGTTTTTACACTACGAATTCCATATTGGCAACAAAATAAATGTAAAGTTTCACTTATTCACCGAGGAAACGCGAACTTGCCTTGTGTAGTTCTGCTACTGCTCATGTCTGTTGCGTTGCGAGGTCATTTGTGGGGGGGATATTACGCCATGCCAGTGTAAATTTACGCCTTGTCGTTGGGAGATTTTACAGTAATCGTTCCTAGTTCGTATATTACATGAATAATATTCCACCTTCATATATGTATATGTAATAATAGAAATACATAATGATTGCGTTTACTTAAAAAAGCATAACAATATATAGGGACGCTCAAGTTATGGTAAATCAATGAAAGACTATATACAGCGTGATTTTTTATGCTTTAGGAGTGAATTTGATATTTTTCAGGGTTGGTAACACTTACTATTTGATTCTTAGTTTTCTTCAGTGAGGTCTTATTACTTTACTATTACTTTAATATTATTAGGTATTAATAAAACATTACATAACTGGAACAGGTTGATATATAGTATAGTAAATCCTTATTTCACGCCCAAATTGTAAAAACGGTCGCCTCTGACAACGGACTCTTTTCAAGAAATTTTAAAAGAAAATATAGAAAAACATCAATCAATAATCCAATAGCGGCACCCGTCAAAAGAGTTTATTTAATAAAATTTGTGTTGGAAAAATGCTTGAAATTTTACCTTTTATTAGCAGCCATAAATTGTTTTGTCCACAACGACATGCAATGCAATAATCATTAAACGCAAATTTTTAAAGTAGTGTATATAGCATGTATATATACATGTTATACAGTGCGCGTCAAAAGTAACGCATAAATTCATTTCTAACTTCCATAGAGGATTTACAGCGAAAATCCTTCAAGGGGTATAGCGATTTTGTAAAAAAATCATGCGACGATAAAGATTTACTTTTGCATTTCCATTTTCATGGCCAACTGGATTAGACTTTTTTTTTAATGACAAAATCGCTGTACCGCTTGAAGGATTTTTCTGTAAATCCTCTCATCAATTTACACCATTACTTTTGATGCGCCTTGGATATTAATATTAATGCATTAATCAGTAAAACTATTATAAATACATACTCGCAATTCAATTCTAAGTAATCGTAATTGTTTCATTACAACTAACAACGTACTAATAGGATTTCCCTATTTCTTTTTGCACACGTTGCATTTGCATCGCTAGATTACATATTGAGTTAGTTTAAATGTTCAACGGTGGTATTGCTACATATGTACAATTATCATGTTAAAAAGAATATGTTTACCTCTAAAAGAAAAAAATAGGTGTGGCCACCACACGACTTTCTTATACGTATGAGCGTTTCAAACTAAGCAATTTTAAGAATTTTTTTATACAAAAATTATTCAAAATCCTATTCTAAGTACTTCCATTCTCTTAATAAATCGCTATAGAATGCATACTTTGCAAGATATTCGAAAAAAAGTGTTACTGCCTAAGACTAAAAGTGTTACTTCCGGTCCGAATTTTGAAATTTTTTTTTTACAAAATATATTGAAAATTAGGTTCTAAATACTTTTATACTCCTAATGTACCCGTCTCAAAGGCATGATTTGCGAAATATTTGCAAAAAACTGTTTTTCGATAAGAGTAAACGACCTACTTCCGGTAGGAATTTCAAAATACTGTCATAATAGATTTTTCTAAAATTTAATTCTGAGTACATATGAATTCTTTATAAATTTGCTTAAACTTAGTAGTTGACGAAATATTTTCGAAATTAGATTTTTGCACTGAAGTAACTTTTACTTCCGGTCTGCCGAATTTACTGAAAATCTAATCGGATCTCAAGAGGGAGATTACACACGTAAATTCAAAATTTGGAATTGATTACTACAGCGGTTTGACCGTTACCGTGGTCACACATACACTCAGACAGAGAGACAGACATTTTTTAAAAATCCACTTTTTTGGTATCAGGGGACTTCAAAACGTGGACATCTGCAAAAATCTCGAGGTCGAAAATTTTCGTCATCAAAATACATCCTTATACTACGTATAAGATAGTAAAATGATGTAATTGTGAAAAGTGAAAAGTTTAGTACCAGTGCCAGAAAGATAGCTGAAAATTTTGGTGTTGATTGGACACAAGTTAACGAAATTATAAAAAAACATACTCGAATTAAAGAGGCTTTTTAAAAAGGTGTCAAATACAGAGCAAAAGAGAAACTTCCCAAAAAACTGAAGGTACTGCAACTGACCAAGTACAATTGGTGTTGTAAAGCTAGAAATAAAAACAACCGCATATCTGGTCCTTTTATAAAAGAAAAAGCTTTGGAAATAGCCGAATTTTAAAAAATTACGGATTTTAATTTTTTAATTGGGCGTTGTTGACTTATTATGCGACAATTCCTTACTATTCCATGTCATATACAGGGTGAGTCATTAGTAGCCGCTTCTTCGATTGCTCTTTTGTGTTTTAAATAGAAGAAAAAACAATTAGTGGAAGATCCATGGTCGCTTATTGTAAAAATACTTTAAGCTCTGGCGCACTTCCGGTTTCACCGGAAATGCACGGAACATAATTTTTTTAAATGACATCCTATATATTTTTGGATTTTCTTGTACTGCTTTAAATTGCCTGTTCGTTCAACTGTTTTTCTTTTTCAAAATTGAGCCAATAGTTTTTGAGTTATTAATTTTTTTTTGAAAATATTTGATCAAAACACGTGTTCAGAAAAAAATCATTTTTACATTGTTTTTAAAAGTAAAAATATTGACTTTGGTGGTGCTTGTAGCCAAGAAAATTCTGCATCATTTGGTAAAGTTGCACTAGACAATACCTCAAAAAACTTTGTTTTTTTCAAAGCTTACTTCCTGAAATTTTCACATACCAAAAACTCATTTTTTTTTTAAATGGAACACCCAGTATTTTATTGAGTCATTTTGTTGCTTTTTTTATTCTCTTTCATTTTTGTTAACAATGTCCTATACCTATCTTTTGTAATTTTTGAGATAATCACTATATGAGCAATTAGCGGTCAATTAAAGAACTACGGGCGGTGTTCTATGCACCCAAATATTCGTCCAATAAAGGCTGGAATGCGGCTGACTGCCTGAGTCAACTGTTAAAGAAAGTCGGTATACATTTATGGAAACTTATAAAAGCATCGCTCTTAGTTATCATCCAAATGAATTATTCTTAGGAAGAGTTAATAGATATGTTTGACGTTTTGGGTGAATCTTAAAGGAAACTCTTTGCTAGCATCCAGACTTTATGCACAGCGATCCCTGGTAGAAGTCAACCGAAGCCAGAAATCTTTGAAAATATAAAGTGGACGGTTTGAGTGAAGAGAAAGAATTGAAAATGAAAGAAAGAGCGGAAAAAGCAATAACTGGTGAGGATAAGACGTTTATGGTACTCGCGAGTGTAGTTGAACACCCCCATACTAGTACTACGAAAACTAGTCGTCAGTTAGATGTAAGTCAAATTTGAGAATCCAGAATAATTAGAAAATATGAAATTCACACGTAGCATATTCATATACAAGGTTAGATGAAAGAAATTTTCAGAATCGCTTACATTTTTGTCAATTGGTAGCAGATAAATTATCCTGGCTTTCTCAATTTTTTGTTGTTTACCAACGTTACCGTTACTATATCACATAAAATCCCCCACTTATCACACCTGTAAACTTTCAAAATCGTTGGTCATTAAAACTGTTGGGAGGAATAGTGGGTACTTACATAATTGGACTTTATTTCTTTGATGAAAATGTTAATGGAGGAGAGTATCTTCGCTATCTACGGACGGATTTTCAAAACTTTTTGAAGACATCTTCAAATATGTCAGTAAACATAATCTTTATTTTATTTCGATGTTAACAAACAGTGTCAAAACTGAAATACTGCAATTGGACATTGCCGGAATTAAAAAATTGAAATGCGATGCACTTCATTCTATAAAATTATTACTTTTGGGATAGTTGGATATAACATTTACTTTGTGTGACAGTTGACTAAAGAACTCGGGCGCCATTCCTGCCATCCATTGGTTGAACGAATATTTTGGTGCATAGAACAACAGCGCTCATAGTTCTTTAATTGGCCGCTAATTGCTCCTATAGTGATTATCTCAGAAATTACAAAAGATAGGTATAGGACATTGTTAACAAAAATGAAAGAGAATAAAAAAAGGAACAAAATGCCTCAATAAAATACTGGGTGTTCCATTTAAAAAAAATAAGTTTTTGGTGTGTGAAAATTTCAGGAAGTAGGCTTTGAAGAAAAAAGTTTATTGAGGTATTGTCGAGTGCAACTTTACCAAATGATGCAGAATTTTCTTGGCTACAAGCACCACCAAAGTTAATGTTTTTGCTTTTAAAAACAATGTGAAAATGATTCTTTTCTGAACACGTGTTTTGGTCAAATATTTTCAAAAAAAAATTAATAACTCAAAAGCTATTGGCTCAATTTTGAAAAAGAAAAAACAGTCGAACAGACAACTTAAAGCAGTACAAGAAAATCCAAAAATATATAGGGTGAGTCATTTAAAAGAATTAAGTTCCGAGCACTTCCGGTGAAACCGGAAGGGCGCCAGAGCTTAAAGTATTTTTACAATAAGCGACCATGGATCTTCCACTAATTGTTTTTTCTTTTATTTAAAACACAAAAGAGCAATCGAAGAAGCGGCTACTAACTGACTAACAGAACTTTCAGTACTTATACTTAGATATAATGTACAGCTTTCGCTGCAGGATACTTCCTCTTCAAAAAATATATAATGATTAAAGGAATTTACGACATGGCTAGGTCAAACATGCACTTCTTCTCGGGAAATAATAAGATTTGTAACGAATGAATATTAAGTGAATAACAGGAATGAATCTAACAAACAACAGATGTGGAAGTTGTAAATCATCGAGCAACGATCTACAGTTTCAATATTCGTATGTAAAGGATATATACACAGTGTAAAAACAAAGGAGTTTAAAGTTTGCGCGGAAGCAAACAGTTTTAAAGGAACTCCTAATGACAAACTGCCGCTAGAATAGGTGTCTAATAAGAAGGCTTGCATGACAACAGAGATCATGACTTCCTGACTGAAAAAAAAAATTGACGAAAAAATGAGAAAGCAAAATAGAAAAGTCTTCTTATTTCTGGATAACTCAACGTCTAATTTTTATGACAAATAATTAAATCCGTCTTTTTTTTTTGGAATCGTGAATGGTATATTGTATATTTTAATGATAGTATTACGTTTTCGGGTTCGAAATAAACAACTCGTGCAAATGTTTTGAAACTGTCTGTATATTCACACACGTAAAATTAATTACAATATAAAAATATAAAACTAATCAAAATATAAAAATGTACAATAAATGTAACGCACTTAAAATTATTACAAATAGATTAACACATGTATTTATGTCACTACTGTTATTTATGTCGGTATTATTTATGTAACACTGTACCGTATTTATATCACTTCTATTTATATTCCGTAATATTTATGTAACAACTACACTCACTTATTTATGCTTACTCTTCGACTACCACTCAAGGAACTATTTATTTATGTTTAATTATTTATCTGCCTGTTCCGCACGAGACAATTGAATGAATCTCTTATTCCTGAATGACTGCCTGCATTCTGGGTACCGACCGTTTTTTTATACCGGCACACAAGACTCTGGAAACACTCGCGAAAATTCTATCTTTCTCTCGATGTTTGTAGAACATACGACAGACCCTCCGTCGCCCGCATATTATACACATGTAGATGATTAAGATGCGTCGCGCCAATGTTTACTATCCTTTTGTCGTCGCCCGGATGTCTGCTTCTTTGTGGGCTTGTTTCGTTACATTGCCCCCTTCTTAAAAACTGCGTTTCTTCCCGAAACACACTATTCCATGTTCTTGTTGTTGACGGATGACGGATGACGGAATCTACATTGGGACCCACTGGTGCAGCCAGTTGTCTTGTGAAAATGGCAATCCACCGTCTTAGGTTGTATAACGGGCTAATCAGGCCGATAGCTGACTAGACTCTGGAAACACTCGCGAAAATTCTATCTTTCTCTCGATGTTTGTAGAACATACGACAGACTCTCCGTCGCCCACACATTATACACATGAGGATGATTTATGATGCGTCGCGCCAATGTTTACTATCCTTTTGTCGTCGCCCGGATGTCTGCTTCTCTGTGGGCTTGTTTCGTTACAATAGTATCGTTCATAAACTATCCGACTTCTATTAATATTTTCCAATTTAATCTTGTATTTATTATATTATTATTTTCTTTCTTGCACCTTTTACGATATTTTAAGCTTGTTACGTACGTCTATATTTCATATCAGAGATTGGATAACTTCTTCCACCTCAAGTAATATTTCATTAAGTCTGTTCGGCCGTTTAGGCACTCAATTAAATTAAACAAATGAAAAACGGTTTAATTAGCTGACCCTGGTACGGAGCCCCCCTCATTCCATTTTGGTACCCCCGTGTCGCCCATCCCCCTTCCTCCCACTTAAAAAACGAGAAGCCGCAAGTTAAATTAAATAATCAAACGTTAAAAATTTTATGCACGAAAGGCAGACGAGTTTTCATTTGCTCTGTGTTTACATACGTATTCTGACGGAGGTTGGAGGAAGCGCAGGAGTTAACCGGCAAACGAACGAACGAACGAGCATTTGCAATTCTTTACTCTTCTGGTTATATATATATATAGTATATACATTACAAGGTTGGTGCTTTACCGTTGTAAAATCAAGATGAAATATAGAATAAATATTTAAATGTATCAAGTTAATGAAATGGTGCGGAGTCAAGTATGATGAGGAACCCGGGGGACACGTTTTTTTCTTCATTTTTTCTTGTTCTATTTTCACATTGCGTACATTTTCCGTACCTATTTGGGAAATTACCCCCTTTATTGCTTCAGGCGGTGTGCTACACTCTGTTTACATTATGACAAGAGAATAGAGAGCGGATTTTTTGTATAGGTATAAGAAATATCTGTACCAATCTGTGACGAGGGAAAATATAAAGAATATTCCTCTTGCAAGCTATAACTCAACATATTACTCCGTGGCATTTTACTATTAATTGAAATTAAAGAAA
Organism: Amphimallon solstitiale; assembly: GCA_963170755.1. Taxonomy (NCBI): domain Eukaryota; kingdom Metazoa; phylum Arthropoda; class Insecta; order Coleoptera; family Scarabaeidae; genus Amphimallon; species Amphimallon solstitiale. The sequence goes on along the minus strand of OY720677.1, from coordinate 141,350,856 downwards.
TGTTTAACTATGTATATAATAGGAACGGCAAAATACTGTTTTCCACTCGTTTAATAATAATAACGGTTTGTTGTCGAGTAAGTATATACAGGGTGAGTCATTAGTAGGCGCTTCTTCAGTTGCTCTTTTGTGTTTTAAATAAAAGAAAAACAATTAGTGGAAGATTCATGGTTTCTTGGGGCGCATATTCTAAAAATACTTTTAGCTCTGACGCACTTCTTTTTTTAAATGGCTTACCCTCTGTATTTTTGGACAGCACTGCTTTAAATTACCTATTCAACTTCAAAATTGAGCAGAAGTATTTGAGTTATTAATTTTCTTTTGTAAGTTATTGACCAAAACACGTGTTCAAAAAAAAAAATATTCGCATGGTTTTTAGAAGTAAAAACATTAATTCTCTAATGCGCGGGCAAAAGGGCATAAGTCAAAAAATGGCAAAATAGAGTTAAGTACACCTGCGATGCAGAAATCCATGTAAATTTGTCTGGTAAAATAGATTTAAGTCAATGTCGATAAATATGGTTTCTATATTGTTTGGTTTCAGGGACATAAGTTGTATCTCGACAAATATGATCGGGCAAATGGGCGTTTCTAACATAAGTCCCTTGGATCAAGTTGATAGAAGTGATCTTACAGACTTATGTCGAATTAATCCTATTGTACTGTAAACCTTTGTAACATAAACCTTTTTGACCAACATCAGCTGATGCGTAAACGGTGTTATTTGATGGTGTAACGCTGTTTCTGCATGTTAACAATAATGTCTAATCGAATAAAACGTATATTAGAGATGTGTGCAAGACCGACCGATGACGGTAAGTCAGAATAAATTATTATTTTAATATCATAATAGAAAGTGTGGTTATGTTTGGGAATGGCTTTCGTAATCGACCAATTATTATTGATAATACTAAAAGACTGTTATTTTTCTTTTAGAGGCTAGCACGTCCAAGGAAAATAATTACTACTGGGATGGATACGATAGTGACAGAGATCCCAACTATCTACCATCTAATACGAGCTCTGATGATGACGATGATGATGTTGAAGATAGCAATAAAATAAGAAGTGATATACAACATGACACTACAAGACTCGCAAGTGATAATCAAGATATTAGCGAAGTAATGAATGTTATTCCCACTGAAGAGGTAAACGGGAATATTACTTACACTGAAGAAGTAAATAATGGTAATGTAAATCCAGCTGAAGAAGTTAATGGTGAAGTTCCAAACGAACCGCTTTTCAAACCTTACGCTAGAAAATTGAGAAGAGAAAGGACAGTTAAACGTCACACAGGTCAAGAATATGTAACTGCTAAAGGTAGATTGCAAAGAAAGCGTGCATTGAGAGAATTGGGCAATTGTAGAATGAAGTGTAAAATGTGGTTAAACGAGAACTTAAGGGAGACTATTTTTACCGAGTACTGGCAGCAGGGAAGTTACGAAAGAAGAATTAATTATATCGGAAAACTGGTAACATCATCCGAAGTTTGTACTCGCCGCATAAGGAATGCAAATACTCCAAAAGAACGAAATATCACCTACAATTACGCATTTGAAATCGACGGTGAAAGGCGCAAAGTATGCAAACGTTGTTTTCAATCAACTATAGATGAAACCGACAAATTTATTCGGAACGCTTTAATGAAAAAATCTGAAACTAAAAGTGGAACAATCAAAGAAGATCAACGCGGCCGACATGAACCCGCTAATAAATCAAAGCCCGACAAATTAAAAGAAATTGCTGATCACATTGAATCTTTCCCAAAATATGAAAGCCATTATACGCGACGAGTAAATGATAAGAAGTACCTATCATCAGATTTAAACCTTTCAAAGATGTACCAACTGTATCGTGAAGTTACGCCTAAACCCCTTGGGAGGAAGATTTATGAATTAGAGTTTCATAAGCAGAAATTAGCGTTCAAAGTTCCAAAAACAGATACCTGTCACAAATGTGAGGTAATGAAGATGCAGCTTGATGTCATTACAGATGAGGAAGAACTTAGAAATGTAAAAGCAGCCCAAGAGATACACCATAGGGAGGCCGACTTGGCTTACCTATCCAAGAAAAATGACAAGACTCTCTCAAGAAGCGACCCAACTTTAATGTGTTTCACATTCGATTTACAACAATGCCTGCCAACGCCGTTTTTAGAGACCTCTGTGAGTTTCTATAAAAGAAAGTACTGGACTTACAACTTGACAGTACATAATTGTGGGACTGGATCAGCTTCATGCTACCTATGGCATGAGGCTGTAGCGATGCGCGGTGCCAATGAAATCGCATCTTGCCTGTTTAAAGAGATTATGAGTCTGCCACCAGAGGTAAAAAAAATTACTTTATATTCCGATACTTGTGGCGGGCAGAACAAGAATTTTCATGTAGCTGCAATGTTCATGGCAGTTTTGCAACTTTCCCATATAGAAGAAATTAATCACAAGTTTATGGTGTCAGGACATTCTCATATGGAATGTGACATCGATCACTCATTAATTGAAAAACAAAAGAAGAGGTCTGGTATGAAAATATCTCATCCTCAAGATTGGGCCACTTTGATACGTTGTACTAATAAAAAGCAACCATTCAGAGTTGTGGAGATGACGCAGGATGATTTTTATGACTTTTCAAACTTGCTAACAACTGTATTTGTAAAAAAGCAAAAAAATTCAAAGGGAGGAACTTTTAAATTGCAAGAATGTAAATGGCTAAAATACACAAAAGAATATGGAATGGTTTATTATAAAAAAAGTCTAGATGAAACTGAAATGTTTGAAGAAATCAATTTCAATAGACGTGGACGTCGCACTACAGACTTAAAGCTGATAAAACGCTACAACGGTCCTCTCCCCATAGCTCCTGAAAAGAAAGTCCATCTATTAGAAATGCTTTCATTAATTCCAGACGTTTATAAGAGTTTTTATAGGGAGCTTAAAACTAAAGATATGGCTGATAATGATCCTGACCTAGAAGACTATGAATTTGACGACGAATAATGTCCTGTATGTAATATTAGAACATAATGTTACGTAATTGTACATTGTTTCTAATAAAACTTTTTTGATACAAAGGAATTATGTTGCTTTTTTGCGGTTCTTTTAGACTTAAGTCAATATCAACTTCTAAATTATTTTTCATGGAGCAATCATTAAATACATGCTTGTATAACATCGTCCAGTTATACCATAAATACTGATAATAAAATACTTTTACAAAAACAATATTTTTCAAAGCCGATCGAAACTTCATAAATTTCTCCCGAGAATGTTTATTTTTCGACTTATGCCCTTTTGCCCGCGCATTAGAGAATTTTGGGTGATGCGTGCAGCCAAGAAAATTCTGCATCATTTGGTATAAGTTGCACTCGACATTACATCAAAGCCTACTTCCCGAAATTTTTACATACCGAACACTTTTTTTTTTAAATAGAACACCCTGTATTTTATTGTAGGATTTTGTTCCTTTTTTATTCTCTTTCATTTTTGTTAACAATGTCCTATACCCATCTGTTGTAATTTTTGTGATAATCGCTATAGGAGCAAACAGCGGTCAAACGAGCGCTGTTGTTGGTTGAACGAATATTTGGCTGCAGTATTCGTGCAATCAAAATAAATCAATTTCCTTAAGAGGTAATAGATATGCTTTACATTTTGGGTGAATTTGAAAGAAATTCTTAGCTAGTATCCAGACATTATGCACAGCGATACTCTAATAGAAGCCATCCGAAGTCTTTGAAAGTATAAAGGAGCGTTTGAGAGGACTACATATATAAAATATGAAAAGAAAAAAAGCGGACATAACCCATACCTGCTGAGCACAATGTATTTATGGTACTTGCAAGAGTAGTGAAAGACTCCATACTACTGCTAGGAAAGTTAGTCGTCAGTTACATATAAGTCAAACTTCAGTATCCCGAGTGATTAGAAAACATAAATTTCATGCATATCATATTAAATTAACACAATAGTTAGATGAAAGAGATTTTCAGAATCGCTTACATTTTGGCAATGGGCAGTAGATAAATTAGAAGAATATCCTTACTTTCTCAATTTTTTGTTGTTTACAGACACAGCCACCTTTCATAAAAATTTAATCGTCACAATTTTCATTGTTATGATACACAAAACTCTCACTTTAGCAGACCTGCAAACTTTTAGAATCGTTGGTCATTAAGTAATATAAGTTGGGGGGGGGGTAGTAGTTCCAATATGGTGTTTATATTATCTAGAGTGACATGAAAATACATATATAGGATAGAAAAATATATAATACCATACACACAAGGTATTGATAAGAATTGGCGTCCTAAACGTGGGGCTATGAATGAGAAGTGGCACCCAATACGTGGGGCTATTAATGAGAATTTGCGGCCAATACATGGGGCTATATTATTTATTAGTATTATTATAATATTTGTACTGCAGAAGGCATAATCTGCGATTAGTACTACTATATTTCAGAAACGAGTGATTTCTCAAAGTGTGAGTTTATCATGACAAAAATATTTTACTTCCATCTATACGCTCTTAAAATTTTTAAAATAAGCTTGTCTAACACGATTAATAAAATAGTGGTACTAGCCGTGAACGGTATTACATGATGAAGAGGAAAACGTACCGAAATCCCGTATATGAAATGGAGGGGTTAAGGTTATCTTACCCTTTCATCGTGTTCCGGTTCACCAGCACACGTGACCCGTATGGGAGGACGATGCCGTTGAATCCTGCTCCATTTCTGAATAAGTTAGGGATTAGCTCATAATCCTATGCACTTCAAATACGAAAATTCACTTCTCTGTCCTCCATATCTTCGAGATTGTGTGGTGTTTACTTATGTATGTAGAATGTATGTGTACGTGACGTCTGTTAGTGAAGAGATGATTCGCTTAAAATGCAATTTGCATAATTAATTTGCATATTTTCGAATCGCTTTATTTGAGCAGCCAATTCACATCTGCACTCGCAAATATGGAAGAAGTAGAGTAGAGGTCCTGTTCAGTAATTTCCGCGTTTACTTTACTCAATTTTTAAATGTTGATTATTTTCGAAATTAATCCTTTTAATTGAACTAAGGTTGCAGGGAGAAAAATAAAAGTAAAAGAGTAGACACTGAAACAACAACAATAAAAAATATAATGTATATAGAATTTATTTCTTCCATTTTCAATTCTAAAATAAATTATGTATTAAGAAGCAATCTGGAGAACCACAAGTAAGGGAAAATTAGCAGACAAAAATCGTACACCAAAAGTGCATTTTAATATTTAAAATATGTATTACTGACAGTAAATAAATTAGATAGTAAATATTTTATTTCATTCATTATATTGTCTCATAACATATGATTAATCATCGAAGATATTAAATTCGCAGAGATTGAAGCTGGTAACTGCTTCGGACTCGTGGAATCTCATAATGTCGTTGATAATATTATGATTAGGGCGCGGACAAGAACGGTTGATGACTCATCGCCCATGGGCGCACTATTGAAATGTATTTTTAAAGAGGTTTATATAATTGGATAACAAGTGGCTGGTGATCTATAAAATACAAAATACCTTATTATTTGTTCATTTGCTCTTCTGTAAGACTTGTTCTATTTGAATTAAGTACATCCTTGGAGATAGAAAACGTCATTTCTACATCGCAACTGGTTATAGGTGCGTACTGGAAATATTCTTTTATTTTAGCGTATTTAGCATACAAAATTGCCGCAATGTTATTAAATCTGAATTTCTATTAAAAACTGCGTCTAACTTTTGCCGAAGGCCACATCCGAAGTCACTTGGAATACTTTTGAAATTATTAATAGCCCACATCTAATGTGGTTAATCCATCTTTTAATTTGAGATTTCGATTTTCAAAATATATGATTAGTTTAGGCAAATTTCCAAAGTGTTCCTGAAGGAAATAACAACTGATTCTTTAATTTGGGATTTGTGTTAGTTCCTTGCGCTCAGAAATACTTCGAGCATCGTCGTTTAAACATGTAACGATATTTTGAAGACTTTGTAATAAATTTCGGAATCACTGACAATTCATTTTCATATCAGAAAAAGTAACATAAACAACGTTCTAGATCTAAATAAATGATAACTAAAAATGTACGCGTATGTTATTGAAACTAAATATCAGTAAGTATATACATATTTACATTATTTCTCTTGCGAAATATATAAATATAATAAATTTTAAAAACCCCTCACGCTCCGATCTACGCCGATGTAGAACGGATTTTACTCATAAATTCCTTATTTTATGGGCATTTTTTGCTCTCATTCTCGGGCACTTCTCGGGCGTAAACAGATGTTGCTGTTCACCATATGAATTAGTGCTATTCAGTAAGTGGGTGTTATTTACATTATTTCTTTGCTCCGTTGTAACTTCGTCGTAGTTTAAACCGGTCATGTCCGCCTCCTACTTATTAGCGTATTGATCATAAAAGAGAGCAAACTCTACAATTGTCAGAGTATTTGGAATATACTTAGAAGGCCAATAAAAAGCCCACAGAAAAGTGCAAAAACATCCCAAATAAAAACCGAATGATTTTTATTATGTTTACATTAAGTGTATCTTCATGAATGTATATACCTATTTCACCCTATATTTTACGTGAAACTCTTGCTGGAAAGATTCACTATTTCATTCATAAGAAAGTTATAGTTCGACCTACATATATTAGACAGAATTTACACTTTAGATTGGCAACCTTATTGTTGAGAGCCCTGTACATTACGAGTATAAAAGTATTTAGAAAATAATTTTCAACACCTTTTCTATACATTTTTTTCTCAAAATTCCGACCGGAAGCACTTTTACTCTTAACGAGTAGCACTTTTTTCGAATATCTTGCAAAGTATGCATTCTATAGCGATTTATGAAGAGAACGGAAGTACTTAGAATAGGATTTTGAATAATTTTTGTATAAAAAGATTCTTAAAATTGTAGTTTGAAACGCTCATACGTATAAGAAAGTCGTGTGGTGGTCACACATAATTTTTTTTTATCGGGTTATTTAAAGTCTGTGTATTTACATCTCAAAATTTAGAAGAACTTCGTCAGAGGATTAATGCAACCTGCCGTGGAATTCAAAGAGTTGTTTTTGAAAATGTACGCCGCTCTTTTGAACAACGGCCTATACCAATGTTTAGAGATCAACGGACAACATTTTGAACAATTATTGGATTGAATATTTCTGCAAAAAAATACTTGAAATCTTGAATAACTTCGAAAACAAAAATAAAACATTTTAAGCAGTTAAAGTGTGTTTTAGTAATAGATATTTAAATAAATAGGATACGAAATACTTGAATGTGTAACGTACATTAACGGATAATAATTATCACAAATATACATATATCCATTTATACGTAAACGTATATGAATATATGTACGTGTAGAGATACACAGCATACACTTAGGTGTCATTACCAACAGCGAACGCACAGACACCGGTGTTTCGGCCTTTGAGGCCTCTTCAGTGTACGTTCTGTGCGTTCGCTGTTGGTAATGACACCTAAGTGTATGCTGTGTATCTCTACACGTACATATATTCATATACGTTTACGTATAAATGGATATATGTATATTTGTGATAATAATAGATATTTAAGCCTAAAACAAAAAACAAAAAATTAAACAAACAAAATCTTCAAAACAATCGATCAGTTTTAAAAAAGTTAACTCCAAAATGTACTGTTTCAAAAGATCTTTAAAATGACGTATTACTCGATACCTCTTTCCATTTAAGATTTTTAAGGGGGTAGCTCTCGGGGGCAGGGGGTTAAAGTGGGTGAGTCAATTTTTGCATCAAGAAATGGAATTTTTCATAGATTTCCAGATTTCTAAAAATTTAGGGTGGAAAGTTTTGAAATGAATATATGTCTCTCAATAAATATATTATCATTATTTGGTCCAACCAAACTAAATTATTCCAAAATAAGATAACAACAATTTTTACTTTCTTTTAGTTTTGTGATGATGAAAATTTTCGACCTCGAGATTTTTGCAGATGTCCACGTTTTGAAGTCCCCTGATACCGAAAAAGTGGTTTTAAAAAAAATGTCTGTGTGTTTGTCGTCTGTGTGTGACCACGATAGCGGTCAAACCGCTGGAGATATCAATTCCAAATTTTTTATTTACGTGTATAATCTCCCTCTTGAGATCTGATTAGTTTTTCAGTGAAATCGGTAGACCGGAAGTAGCAGTTTACTGCTGTGAAAAAATCGAATTTTGCCAATATTTCGTCAACTACCAAGTTTAAACAAATTTATAAAGAATTCATATGTACTTAAAATTAAAATTGAGAATAATTTTATTTAAAAAGTTTTTCGAAATTCCTACCGGAAGTAGGTCTTTTACTCTTATCGAAAATCAGTTTTTTGCGAATATTTCGCAAGTCATGCTTTTTAGACAAGTACGTTACGAGTATAAAAGTATTTAAAATATAATTTTCAATATCTTTTGTATAAAAAAAATTTCAAAATTCAGACCGGAAGTACCACTTTTACTCTTATCGAATAGCGATTTTTTACAAATATGTCGTAAGTTATGCATTCTATATATATTTATCAAGAGTACAAAAGTATTTAGAATTGGATTTGCAATATTTTTTGCATATATGAAATTTTAAAATTCGAACCGGAAGTAGCACTTTTACTCTTAGCGAGTAGCACTTTTTTGATAATATCTTGCAACGTATGCATTCTATAGCGATTTATTAAGCGAATGAAAGTACCTAGAATAGCATTTTGAATAATTTTTGTAAAAAAAATTCTTAAAATTCTATTATTTGAAACACTCATACGTATAAGAAAGTCGTGTGGTGGCCACACCTCATTTTTTCCGTTAGAATTCAGTAAAAAGCTACCCAAAAATGTATCGTTCTCTTACTACTTTTTTTTATCATTATTATTTTCAGCGCTATAAACAATTGTACAAAATTTATTTAAAAATATATACTTTTACTCGGTGATTGTTTTTTTTTTTGTCAGTTAGCATAAGTACTCACTTATAAATTCTCTGCATGCTATACAAGTAAGTATCCCATCCCTCATTAGGTTAAAAACCCATTGCGAAACTTAATAAAATATTCTCAAAGAGAATGAAATTTTGCGTTTTGAAATATATGAAATGATCAAATACACGCGCGCGCCAACGAATATGTATTCGTTTTAAACGTTTATATACATACATTTTCTATACGGTACTGTACATAGCCTCGAACGCTATTTTGCATTATGTTGCTTTAACGAGATTATTAATATTTTATTTCATTAGTTTAAGAGCCGAAACGGGCGCGCTCTTTTGTCTGTCTGCTAGAAGATGTTGGTACCCCGTGAGAGAGTGAGAGGATTGGGAGAGGGTTCGGGGGCCGTAGGAAATACGAAAAGATCGGTCGGAAAATTGTGCGCTTGTATTTTATATTGAGGGGCATAGAAGGGATGGACGATATTGAGAATTGGAGTTTGAACGTTAAAAAGTGTAGAACATGTGGGGTGAGTGATGGGGGCAGGTTCGGACACCTTGTTTCAAAATACTATATCTCCATTGATAGTTAATATAAGTAATTACTAAAATTTGATCAAATACAGCTACTTTTAATTATGATTTTTCCGCATTAGATTCACAAAAATTATAAATGGTTTTAAAGGAAAGAAATCTATTAATATTATTATCCAATTGTACTTTTGTGACATGCTCAATTTTTTTTTTTTTCAAAATACTATATCTCCATTGATAGTTAATGTAAGTAATTACTAAAATTTGATCAAATACAGCTACTTTTGATTATGATTTTTCCGCAATAGATTCTCAAAAATTATGAATGGTTTTTAGGGAAAGAAATCTATTAATATCATTATCCAATTGTACTTTTGTGACATGCTCAATTTTTAAATTATTTTATTTATTTAATCATAAAACATTGTTTTTAACCTTACTTAACATCATAATCAAATAAATTAAAGTAAAGTTAAATTTAAGATAACATTCTATTCTTGTAGTTCTTGGTGTTGTTGTGGGTTAAGGCACCTTCGACAATACATCCTTCGCCTCAGCAATCGAGATACCATCAAATATAGAATTTATAAATCGTTCCTTACATTACTTTAGAAGTTTTGTTTTGAATTCCCCATTTTCTGATATTTTGGACTACAGCTCCAGCATAATGTGAGTATGTTTCTTTGCTTCAAACAAATGATGATCCCTTGTGATTTCTTCATAATCTAAAAGTGCTCTTATCTCATTATTATCATCAGCTGTATAATTTAATTCATCTAGGTCAGAATTAAACTAATCGTTTTTAAACATTTTAGTGACATTTAAGGGCAAATCTATATCAGAATTTGATGATGTAGTATTATCGAAAACTACTTTTATTCTCGTTTCTTCTCTTTTTTTCTTTTGAGTGTTGAACATTTTGTGTTATCGTCGGAATGGATTCCGTCATTATCTTCTTGTAGTATTCAGTTTTAATGATCTGATTTTTTCCGGTTCAAGTCTTTGTTTTTCCAGAATGCATGGTGTAGATTCTTCATCTTCCTACTCACGATTTTCTCTTGCTTATTTTTAAGGGCCAGTCTTCGGAAAAGGTTTTATGGCGTTGCAATAGGTAAACCTTTGAGTTTAGTAACTCCACGTAGTATTTCATTCATGTATTTGATTTTGGTCGATGGTCCAAAGTTGAGAATACAATGTTGTCCATAATAACTATCACTTGGAAGACCGTACAAGATCCTCAAAATCCTCACGGTCATATGACAGGTATCATTTTTCAAGTTTGAATTGATATTATGTTTCTTTTAGGAATATTGGTCCAGTTGTTAAGATTTGTCAACATAATATCGAAGGTGTCAAGAGGAGAATAGTATGTTACTCAAGTGGAAGATGATTGCGTGTCCAGCTTGTGATTGCGGAGCTGAAATTGAAACAGTTAAACATAGTGTTGAAGAATGTCCTCTAGCTAAGTTTGAATTTGGATACACAGATTTACATAATTGAACTCCAGAGTCTGTTTCTTGGATCTTAACAACTAAAGACCTTTAGATTTGTGGCACTGTGGTTTAGGTTTTTTCCTACATCCTAGACCAAATGGTGCAGTGTTTTAAAGGGCCCCTTGTAGAAGATGCATTATCGTCGTTTTCAGGTGAACGACTATCTGTTGCAAACAAAGCACATAAAGCATCGTCTCTCTAAGTCTTATGAGTTAATAGGCTATAACCCAGATGTTGGAAGGATTGAAAGTTTGCTAATATGGTTCAACTATCAGTTTGGCTACATCATGAATCGTAATCCGTTTGCCAGGATTTGATAGTATATAATTATGGAAAAATGCCATGTATTTAGATTTGCAAGAATCATAGACTGCTTTGTCTAAAGGCTGCATTTTATGTGTGCAACGCAGTGGGAACGATAAAATAATTCTGATTTTCTTGAGTACATGATTGCATCAATAGACAGTGTGTTTCGTGATCTTCTAGAAGCAGTAGAATCTTATTTGAGGGTTTGCAATTTGTATGATTCTATATATGCTCCAACAATTTAACAAATATCTTTGCCGTCATCCAGCCAGATTTCTCAGCATACCCAACATACCCAGGAACAGCACCATACAATAACTGAATCTTTATGTTCACACGAGGAAATACATAGAGAGGTGGAATCGAAGCACCAGTAGCTGAAATGACACCACACGTCGTGATTAGAAACCCTGGCGCGCAGATACGCATTGTCCCACTGCTTTTGAGCCTGTTTTAGCTATCACATTAGGTGCTTGTAACACCCGCTTCTTCTATATTCCATATCCGCTTTGGTGTAAAATTATATTGGACCTACACTGAGTACGTATAATTGTTGAAAAATTCCTCCACACAGGCTCTATTGAAAGTTGAAAATCTGTTATACATTTGTCAGGTTTACGATTACAAAGCCTAGGATAACGCTTCATAAAAGATTGCGTCCAACCAATACCGACTTCTTTTTTGTTAATCTCCTAATTTTTAGTATTTTTTTAGCCAATTTCGAGGCATTTTTGAGTTCCCGATGTTATGCCATAGCAGCTTTTGAGATATATCTTGTAAAGGAACCCCTATATCTAAATTAAGATATTTAATTTAAAGTTAAAATTTTAAAATAAAATGTAGAATAAATTGTTTTGCCAGCTAAGCTCAGATTATCTCAGGGCGATTCGAGTTAATAGAAATAATTAATTAAAAAGGTTCATGAACATTAATAAAAAAAAATACTATTTAAAATTTTAATAACACTTATATTGAGAATCAATGAATCTTGTATATATCAGATTAAATGATAGCAACGTTGTGTGCACAAGATATTGTGTAATATAAAAAATTTTAATTTACACATTAAACATTTTTCTTTTTGAGAATTTTTTATGTTTATTGTTAATATTATTTATTTCAAATATTTAATGTGTGTAATACTAATCCAAGACTGAATAAACTAAGTACTATCTATATTTAAAAGTTTTCTCCAAACTAGTGAATAACCATTCAACAAACACATCAATAAAACCAGAGAAATCAAGAAGTCGATAATTGTTTCAAACACCATCATCAACTAAATACACAAGAAAAACTGCGACGCATAAATCCAAGAAAATAAAAGTTAAAATAAATAGCCAACTAGCAAATAAGGTAACCACCTAAACACAATAGTAATTTGTCTTCTTCTGTAAACAACTGATAGCAACAAAATATTTGCCGTATTGATTGGTTATATATTTAGTGTTGTCATACAATGACATTACTACATTTTTTTGTTTTCTTCCGATATTTTCCATATAGTAAAATATTTTGTTTAATACGGACTCCCTTTTTTAATACACGATTTCTGTACTCCCAAGTTTCACAATAAATAAACTTCGCTCTATCGGGAACGACCCGGATTGCCGGATTTGATTCACACAAGTCTCGCCGACAATCCGGTAATTCCCCCGTGAAAATAGAGTCTACAGTTTGTAGACCGTGCGGTCCCAGAAGGAAATGCCTCGCATAGCATTCAAATTCAAGCGTGAAATCACCATCATTTGTCGTAGGCAATCGTCGAAAACGGCTCCAGAGATATCCGTTCAACAAGCCGTGCCCTGATTGTTTGTCTTCAGCTTGTTTCATGGCAAGGGGATGCACCCACGAGATTAAACTACATCTATACACACGTGGACTAAATTCGAATCGTTCAAAATAAGTATCACATAATTTAATGACAGTGAGGGAATACATAGAAAATATTATCGGTTTTATTTTACACAGGAATTTTGTTTTAAGTAAGATGGGATATACAGAGTATCTTCAACATTTTTATATATTTATACAAAAATCGGAATTTAATCTGGATATTTGGATGGTCGTGAAAATATGTATGACCAAGATTTACCGACCTAGAAACCAATAATCTAAACTGAACTACTGTTATGATGCTCATTAATCTGTTGAAACCAGGTAATCAGATTGTCAGTTAGTACGTTAATCGCTGAAAGGCTGTAGATTTGGTATCGTGTCGACTTCAAGTGTCGTACTGAGTGTTACGAACCAACTGCTGATGTTGGTAGTTAGATAAATCATCAATTATCTTTCTTAAATTTGTTTGCAATCATTTGAAATACCTCTCCAAACCTGGCTTCCCTATACCAGTGTAAATATGCTGTTATTCATGAGTCTACGCTTATCCGACCACAGACTCTTTATTGTGAAGTTATCACCACTTAGACTTTGGTTCAGACATTTGGCAAAATTGAAATTGTAAGTGGTTACGCCAATGCTTGTGTTAAATTTATCTTAGCTGACATTATCGCATTGATGAAAATTATCTTCAATATATAGCAATTTTTACAAAAAATTGTTATTTATGGATTCCGTCTAAGGAAAGAGTTGATCCGTTTAGGACCACGATGATTGCGCTGGTGTAGATTAGGACGTGGATTGTGTCGCAGGACATTTTTGAACGCTGCAAATTATATTTTCTTTCTTCCTAAGGCATTCGTTTCTATCTAATTTTATAATTCATTTGACTAATGTTACTTCTCTTCTGTTGTTAATACAGACTTAGCACTGAACGTTTCTTTATGCCCGGTACTTCCTTTCTTTAATAAAAGAGTGGATTTTACAATACTAACAATTCTTTTGAAGACTTGCCGTTTGACAGCTCTTGGAGTGCTAATTGTAACACAAATGCATCGTAACTGGGTGTCTTTGGCATTGTGAAGAAGATTTAGTACTCAGAAAGAAAAAAACAAAAACTGATAGCTAGGAATGAAAATCAACCGCATAATAAAATGCACTGAATTTAAAGACACGTGACTACTAACTGTATTCAGTTATTTTACACGTGTCTAATAGTGCCTACTTTAAATTGAGTGTATTTTAAAATATCATGTTGGACATATTGTACAATAACTGAATTTTCGATCTTTAGCATTCAGTGATTAGACATTTTGTAGTAATTTCCCGATGTTTGCAAACCGGCAATATTCATTCGTCTAAAGCAAGTAGCGTAAAATACTGACCTATCTGAATGATTTGCAAGTACGCAATCGACAACTTAAAAATATTTATAACTTAACTTCAACTGCTGTCAGATTTTACAATGACATCGTGTTTAAATTGTGTTGTAAAGTGTTTGTTTGGATTTTGTAGAAGACTTCCTGAGGTTTCGAAAATGTTGCGATACTAACGTCAACTGCTGTGGCATCGGTTGCATCATGTGCACCTCCTTTAAGTCTAACATGTAGAAACATGTCTTTTCTACAGCTTCGGAATTAAATGATACAGACATAATAAAACCGTAAATTTGTTGGACAGTATACTCAAATATTACAATAAATTGATATACAAAATTGATATACATACATACCTATACAGTATTTAGAAATATAGAATATTTCTAAATACTAAATAACGCCGGTTAAGAATGTAATAATCTCTAAATTCATATTTTTGTACATATTTGATGAACTTCTTTCTACTTCGGCACTATTATAATTTTTTAATTTTATTACTTACAGTGACAAACTCTTTGGTGCTGTCTATACCAGATCTATTGAATGTGCACACAGACATTTCAAGGCATAATATTTGCTCAACACTAGTTACTTTCTTGTTGATACTTTTCAACTTTACGATGATAACAAGGTGCATTATCGTTGATAACTACAGCATTTTAATAATAATTATAGCATCTTTATTTATCCAACAGATACAAGTCTAATTACAGAACAAAAATTTACAATGTTGAAATATTTGTAAACAAACCACTTCTTTTCTGAAATCCTCATCAAAATTGTCCTAAATCAGTCCAAAAATACCTTACGACTTCACATATTCAGACTTATTGTTAATATTAGAGACCAAATAACTTCTAGCAAAAAATGTTCTCTTTGCACTTACATATACAAATATTAAAATACATATTTTTAACTTTGACCTAAAAATGCAAAATTTTGGCTATTCCAAGAATTGTTTTATTATACATTTAAGATAATTGATAATTATTATACGAAATGCCTTTCGTTTTGGCAAAGACTATTTTGGTAAGAACTAAATGACCACGACAGCCTTGTTTTTTCGGTGAAAAAAGTATATATAGTTTATATTTTTCATATTCTTCTTAATTGTGATGTTATAGTAATAATGTCAATAACAGTAATAAATTAAGTGTTAACTGGGCTCGGTATAATCCAATCATATTGCATATTACTGATCTTAAAGGTACTCTGCGATTACGAAATAGTTTATAATACTTTGGACAGATGGCGCCAGAATCAACACTATCATTACAGCCTTGATGCCACCTATGAATTCAGAATTTGCAGTAAATGTACTCGTATTGCTATAATTTTTGTTCATATTACGTGTTTCCATACTTGCAAAATGTGTTCAGTTACTGTATTGTGCGTTTAATTACCATACGACTTGCCCTAATTTTTAGTTGTCCAAATATCTCCAACAACAGATTACCTATATTGAAGAAATCTTTTCAATTCCGTTTCTGAGTAAAAGTTTTTTAGACTTTTTCATGATATTTTATTTAATAATAGATTTATTTATATATTAGATTTTGTCAACAGCTTTTCTAGACTTAAATATCAAAGTATGATATACTAAGTTATTTTGTATTTAATAGTTTCTACGGACTGAACACAGTGGCGGCTGCTGCAGGGAGGGCAACGGACACTGCCAATTTGTTGCTAACTTCGATGGCATTGCGCGACCGGAAGACAAATTAATAAAAAAATAATAATTAGTGCTTTTTTCACGTTTATACCAATGGCAACTTTTGTTCACTATAACGACCTGAAATAATAAAAAAAAAGTATTTTTCCAAGCACCCTACGCCGGGGCTTCTCGCTCGACTGCACCGTCTGTATTAGAAATCGAGCGATGAAAGTGGGGTGGGTAGAGAGCGTGTATATGTCAGCGAGAGGGCACTTCTCTGCGGTGCCGGTGACGCAAGTCCAGTATGTAATATATAGCGGTGAGTGTATGTTGTAATTTCTATCGGTTCAGATACAACTATGAGTTGCGTTAGTAACATAATTGAAATGATAGAAAATAACACACTGAGCAATGACATTAAGATAGAATTAAAAAATCCAGGTCCCCCTAGTCCAGATTTATTGATTAAACTAGAAGATCACAATTCAAAAACTAATAAAACCGTGACGAGAAAATTCAACTGAAGTTCTTACAGTTTATCAGACTGGTTGTGTGGGTGTAATGTGCAAAATGCTTTTTTTTTGTTATGTGAGCTTAATTTGGAATTGTCCACAAAGCGACCCTGCCCGGACTTCTAAAGGTATTATGGATTTAAAACACTTTGGTGAAAAAGTAAAAAGACATAAAGTAAGTGAAAAGCATCTTAGTAACATGATAGAATATTCAGTTTTGGGGAAGGTAAATATGATGTGCCAGCTGAACACTGCATATAGATTAAATATAATTCAGCACAATGAAAACGTCAGTAAAAACAGACATATTCTTGGAAAATTATTAGACTGCATTAAGTTTTGTGGCATGCTTGAAATCGCTTTAAAGGGGCCATGACGAAACAAGGATTGGTTAATATATTGGTCCCTCAAGGACCACATCAACAAGTTTAATAATAGAGTTTTTATGGGTTTGTCAAAAACCATTCAAAATGAATTGCTGCGAAGTTTCTCGCACTTTGATTCTCGACGAAATTAACAAAGCCCACTTTATGCGCTATGTGTTCCATTGAAAAACAATTACTGACATCAACACCAAACTTCAATGAATTAGTTATTCATCATTTTGCGATCCTTAAGGAACGGCGAATGGATTTTATTTTCAAAAAAGTTAATTAAATAACATATTGAGTTTATTTTTTGATATTAAACACTCAGACCCCCCCCCCCCCCCCGGTCGGTGCCCTGTCGTTCCAAAAAATCACTGGCCGCCACTGACTGAACAACTCTAACCCGATCTACATCTCGTATAACTTATAATCGAGATCCTTCCGAATTATTATCCGGGATACCTGTATTATTTTGGTTTCCATAAACGCCAACTACTCGACATATTACAAACACATCTAGATATGTATTTATTTTCAATTACATTACGCGGTTCGTCTCGACAACATTTTTATTTCCACATATATTAAGTACATCGATGCAATTTAGATACGTGTGTTTCATATTGATTACTTTTGTCCCTTGAAAATCAAAAACAATATCATAATTACACAAATAATGTCTCCTACTATACGCAATACGTATGCATACTTGCATGGGATGTATGTATCAATTAAATAAATTGCCTGTAATTAAATAGCAATATAGGAAATGGCTGGCGATTAGAATCTTCCGTATCAGATACCGTATATACCGCATTGTACATAAATTACATGTTTGTATGTGTGTGATATTTTATAAATTCATGATATTCTCGATAGAAAATGTACAACATAATATTCATTATTGCCTCATGACTTAGAATAACTAATAATGTCATCTATTATTTCAATAATTAATTTCATAATGTCTGAGGGGTTGTAAATTAAACGCAAACGTTTTTATTGTTCATATGTTTTTATTAGGAAAAGTATTTAAACTATATAGTATATGAACAATTGGTTTGGTAATTTTTATATTTCATTTGTTTAGATGTCTGATATGACTAATTTGAATTCTTTTAAGTGAATAATAATTTTAATTGTTCTTGTTATGTATGACTATAAATGCGGATAAACGTCAAATAAAAGAATTCTGTGAGTTATTCGACAATCCCCTTTCAATGTAAATTGGTGTGCTAACCGTACGGTTTTTACTTTCTTATACGTAGTACAATGTGATCAATCTCAAGTGAAGCTTGCCTGGCCTACATTTTTAAGTTGGCAACGATGACTAGTTGGTAATATTGAGAAACGCTTGTGTGTAGGTTATGTGTATATGACAAATAAATTGAAGCAAAATGACAGCGATTGTACATATTCAAAATAGGCACCTGTACGTATCTGTCTAACAAGAAAATACCCTAATCTAGGGATTTTTAAGATAACACTACACTTCACTTGAGATTGATCTCATTGTATAAGGAAGTACTGTGATGACGAAAATTTTCGACCTCGAGATTTTTGCAGATGTCCACGTTTTGAAGTCCCCTGATACCAAAAAATTGTTTTTTAAAAAATGTCTGTGTGTCTCTCTCCCTCTCTCTCTCTGTATGTGTGTGACCTGATTAGATTTTCAGTAAATTCGGCAGACCGGAAGTAGAATGTTACTTCAGTGAAAAACTCGAATTTCGCCAATATTTCTTCAACTACTCAGTTTAAACAAATTTATAAAGAATTCATATGTATTCAGAATTAAATTCAAGAAAAATCTTAATTATTAAATTATGAAAGTTTTTTGAAATTCCTACCGGAAGTAGGTCTTTTATTCATATAGAAAATCAGTTTTTTGCAAATATTTCGCAAGTCATGCTTTTGAGACGGGTACATTACGAGTATAAAAGTATTTGGAACTTAATTTTCAATATCTTTTGTATAAAAAAAATTTAAAAATTCGGACCGGAAGTAACACTTCTACTCTTACCGAATAGCGATTTTTTGCAAATATGTCGTAAATTATGCATTCTATATATACAGCATGTGTCAATTTTCATTAGCCATGGGCAATTAATCCATACAGTACGTGGCAACATAGTACCCCTTCGTTCCTTTCCAATGCCAGCACGACCGATGCATGCTCGTAAATACAAGTTAGCATGGTTAGCAGTAACTCTTCGACCACCGGCTTGGGTGTTTGTAATACGTTCAGAAATAATATTTACGAGTTGCAAGGATTTGTTTTTCTTTTTCCTTTCAGCAAATGCAGAGAATTATTAAGCTGCGTTCACGCTGCATGACACAAACAAAAGCGTAATTCTAATAAAATTAAAAATAAGGTAAATAAAAAAGGATTCTGAAAATAATAATAAACTACTAGATCAGGAGATCGCGGCGGCCATTTGATGTTTCCCGTTCCAGTAATAAGACGGCTTTTATTGCAGACTAGATCGCAACGTGTTCGCAGCTAAACATTGAATGTAAAATCTGGTCGGGAGAAGTGGGAAGATCGGAGAAAATCGTTGTGATGTCGATTGTTGCCGGAATTGGTGACGGACAGTAGGGGTGCCACGTTGCAACGTATTACTTGTATAAGTATAAATCGCACGTAAACATTGAATCCCTATACCTAATGAAAATTGACACATACGGTATATTGATCAAGAGTAAAGTATTTAAACATGGATTTGCAATATTGTATACATGAAGTTTTAAAATTCGGACCGGAAGTATCATTTTTACTCTTAGCGAGTAGCACTTTTTTTTGGAATATCTAAGATAATGGAAGTACTTAGAATTGGATTTTGATTAATTTTTAATTTTATTTCGTTCTATTTTATTATTTTAAAATTATCAATATTAATTATTTTAAAGTTTATTTCAGTAAAAATACAGAAATTATTTCTTTTGGGTACTACTAGATGGCGTTACATAAGGATCAATATTTTGAGGTTACCAGAATCATAGTCATCAATGTAAATCGACGTTATGTGACGGCCTTATATCGTGCAACAATAGCGAGATACAGTTGGCCTTGATAATAAAATAGGGAATAATAAAAACAAAATTTCAATCTGTTCGAATTATCAAATGATTCAATAAGTTAATAGAATTAAATTAACAGCAATGTCAGGCTTATCATTCATATTTTTTTCCTTATTATACCTTGTCTCAGAATAAGAAGGAGTGATTCAAATATCGCGCCAAAATGGCGGATGTTTTTAAAGTATTTCATTGGTTCTTGCGTAGGCAAGTTTAACATGGGAAAATAAGTTTGACAAAACGTCATTTTATGTTTATAGTCAAGCCATAACCTAGAATCTTACATTTTTACTTTGGTTTATTATACTGTGTTATTAAATAAAATCCATACTTTTATGTACAACATGAGCATGCATTGATCAGACGGCTTAAAACCTAAAGAACAAGTGATCATGCATTTGAAACTTTGAATTTGATGAGTATGTCAAAAATACTGTACGTCAGTACAAACATTCAACAATTAATATCATTGCAAAAATAACTATAGATGAGTTCATATCATAAATGAACTGGACAACTCACACATATTCTAGAATTGACTCATTAATTTCAAGTAAGTGTTAATTAAATACTAATTATATTACCACATGTTCATATACATGTTATATTTCAGATATATCAAACGTAAAGAATCCTGTACTAATAGAAAAAGGTGAAAATATCTGGTGGAGAATATGGGAAAAAATTTGGTTTGTCACAAGTATAATGAGTGCACGATAAGCTTTGTTGAAAACCTGTAGGATTAAATAGCCATACCGATAAAGATAGGCAATTAAGAATACTTCATATAGGATCTGAATTGATAAGATGAAGTTGCTTCAAAAAATCCCCTTTCGGAATATCACTTATATGAGAATGTTTGACAGAAGCAATTACAAATGTTACAATAAGTATTTGGAAAAATTGTGCCGACCATGTAAATTTTTAATCTTTTTAACATGACGTGAACATTAAATTATTGTTAATTTCCAATATATAGTAGAAATAAATATTTGTTATACTTTATATATTTTCATAATAAATAAATTTTAATAGGGAATAATAATTAGTAATGTGTAGGTATATGTAATTATCTTTGCAGTTCGTGTAAACAACTTCAGCCGATGTAAATTTTTCTATTTATTACTGTTGTATGTAAGATTCAAATTTCCAAGACTAGTTGCTTGAATTTACCTCCTCAAGGTTTGTAGCAGTAATACGAATGATTTATCTGTAAGTTCTTTATTGATATTTAAAATAGAAACTAATAAACAAAACCTTTTCTGCAAGTTCTTAAGGACATTTCGATAAAAGATGAAAGGTTTGATTCATTCTTGCTCTCTGATACAAATATTTAATAATAAATAGACTTGATTCACAATTTTCATGTTGATATAGCAGATTCACTAAAATGTGCAGTAATTATATATTTATAACGGCAATCCTCCTCACAACGCTCAGAACAAAGTCTATGCTTTCATTTGTAAATTGGGCCTATATCTTTATCCATAGATTCTTCTATTTTTTTTTTTGTAAAACTAAATAAATTAATCTATATGAGACGCCACTGTATAAAATTAATAGAATCATATATTTAGTGTCACCAATCCCAGAAAAATTTGCTATGGCGGTAAATTCAAATGTCCAGACATTAAAATAACACTGTACCGTGATCGATAATATTAAATCTGCCGGATATTAATATTCAATTGCATACGATAAATATTAGTCTAATTATATCAACTTTAATCGGTAAAGGAGGGGGAAAAAACTTGCGTATTTAGTGTTTCAGATGCAAGTTGATAATCCGACATTAATAACGTTAACAAACTTAAACATTAGAGATACAAACGGTGAAATGCATGTGTATATTATGTACTTGTGGGGTATATATACTCTACTGTACGTAAATTCATATCTGTGTGTATATACTTCGTGTTATGAAAGATATAATTGGTTAGCCAATCTGTCGGTAGGTAACGGCGGTGTTATACAAACGAATCCGCTTAATCCCGACGCTAATTAGACGAGGAAAATCAACACAGAACCAGCGTTGAAATCCCGGTAGGAATACAGTCGTTCCTTTTTGGCGGATGAGAAGAGATAAGGTGGGGACGATAGAGCGTACTCCAGAGTGACTTGCACCGTTCGCTAATTGCCCCCCGTCTAAAAACTTACACCATTATACGTATAGTATACAAAACCTTCCCGCTATCATGCCTATCTACCTTCGAAGTATCTCGGGGGTTTCCTTCTTATTTGTTGTAAAAATCAGATGAGAGGGGGTATCTTATTTGGCTGAATTAACATCAAACTTGTGTAATAATTTTAACGTCGGTTTTCCAAACTTAATGGGTACGATAATTCCCCTCCTCTTTTCTTATTTACGGAAATGGAGATTGAATCCGTTAAAGATAAATGTTACTTGCTTTCATCTAAGAAATAATTGTAAACGTGAGCAACTTAAGATATGATTTAACAACACCCTATTCAAATATATCTTCTTCAAGTTCCTGTTGAGGGAGCTATGTTACCACCTCTACTGTTAAGCTTTTTGAGAAACGTTTTCTTAAAAGATTGAAACGCTATCTTGTAACAATTAATTTGACAATACCACTTTGGTTTTCGAGAGTAGCCTGTCATCATTAAACAGGTGGTAGAGCAAATCAACAACGCCTTCGAAAGCGAAAAGTATTGCTCAATTGTTTCTCTCGATATTACACACGCTTTTGATAAAATTGTGGCACCAGGAGTTCTTAAGTAAACACAAAATATAACTTCCTACATTGTTCTACCAGATACTTCAATCATATCTAACAGATATTTCGTGGTCAAACATAAGGAAGATCCGCATTCTATACTATCTGAAGTAGCTCTGAGAAGTGTTCTGGGATCAGTTTTTTTACTAGTTGTACATAGCAGACCTGCTCAAAGCAACACGTACTAACCAGTCAGATCCCTAGATTTGTTTTAAAGAAGCCCAAAATTATCTTTACCAACACGTAAGTGTGACTAAGGAAATGGCGAATTAAGGCTAACACGCAATATCTACTGTCTGAAAAGATATTTGCCCATGTGGCAATGGCGCATAAATTTCGAAAGCCTAAACAGGATGTACGAGGTAGGCGCCATAAATACTCGGCCTGACAGGCTTAACAAAAGAAGGGCATACACCTTATCACTTTAAACAACGTTTACACGGAGTTCACGGTGATTCATCTCCTTCGTATTCAACTGTAAAAAAGTGGGCAAAATGTTTCCGTTTGGGACAAGAATCCCTGGAAGATGCTGATCGGTAGGGTCGACCAATTGAAGTGATAACGCCTCAACAAATTTCAATTATTGATCATTTAGAGGTAGAAGATCGCCGTTTGAAAGTGAAGGAATTAGCAGTGATAACAAACATTTCCGAAACAAGTGTTGGCCGAATTCTCCATGAGCATTTGGGTGTGAATAAAATTAGTGCTAGATGGGTACCGCGACTTCTTTCTGCTCTCCAACGTGAACGTCGAGTCGAATGTGCGCAGTCGTTTTTAAATATGTGTGGAGACGACCCAAAACCGATTTTGGAGTCCATTGTCACAGGGGATTAAACAATGGTTCTGTTTTACGATCCTCTATTGAATAGGGAGTCCATAGAATGGCGGCGACCTGATGAACCTCGTCCCAGAAAGGCGAAAGTCGTTCAAGCAAATTGTTAGTAAAATACGCGTTTAATAAAAAAAAAAGTATAAATATCAAGGGCAAGTACTATCACGTTCAAGTACGAGATCTCGTGCAAATATCAGAGCATCGAATTTTAATTATTATTATTTATAATATTTACTCTTATAATGAAGGATTATTGTGGGTAAGCCTTTAAGTTCATGATGTACCAACAAAAACATTGATGTATAAAACCTATTTGTTGGGCTGTGCATAAGATTGTTTTCACGATGATTTTCAATGGAATTTGCGCATACTTACTAAACAAAAATGATATGAAACATATTTAAACGCATTCTTACAAAATGTCAAAATAAAAAACATTTTGCATCATCAATTGTTCTCTCTCATCTTCTCTTACTGTACAGAAAAAGGCTGGCAGGATATCGAAGTTAAAAATCAGTCTTATACGCAGGTAAACAAAAACGCTTTATATGACCATGTGTTTGTTGCAGCAGTCCAACGTAATTACCTGTCTATTGCATTGTATGACGGGGAAACATTTTGTATAGTAACAAAACGATTCCTATGGCAACAAAACGTTTTTTGTAGCGGCCAAACGTTTTCTATGGAAACAACACGTTTTCTATAATAACAAAATGTTTTCTATAGTAAAAACGCGTTTTATATGCGACAATATGTTTTACATGGCAAAAATGTTTTATATGCAATAAAATATTTTTCATGGCAAAACACGTTTCGTATGCGACTAAATCTTTTCTGTGGCAAGAAACATATCATATGAAACAAAGCCTTTTCTATGGGAAATAACGTTTTATATGCAATAGAACATTTTCCATGACGCAAAAAAACGTTTCATATGCAACAAAATGTGTCATATGGAACAGAACGGTATCATGTGCAAGAAAACGTTTTACATGGTTAAAAAACATTCCATATGCAACTAAACGTTTTCTACGACAAAAAAAAATTTTATATGCAACAAAACGTTCTCTAGAGCAAAAAAAACGCAACAAAACGTTTTCCATGTCAAAAAAACATTTCATATTCAACAAAACGTTCTCTATGGCAAAAGAAAAGGTTTAATATGTAACAAAAATACAGTTTTATATGCAACAAAATGGTTTGAACGGCCGCAAAACGTTCTGTATAACGTTTTTGTTCGATCACTGGGCATTCAGGAAAAAGCTTTATATAAAATGAAAACGTTTCGTGTTCCAATGTTTTTGTCGAATGCACATTAAAAATATATTTTATTTATAACCATAAGCGTAATGTTGGCATTTCTGACTTTTTAAAAGTTTGGAAGTGTGACTTTGTTCACGTTTACTTCCCGCCCTCTACTACTGCCCTCATTTACTTCCCGCCCTCTATTACTGCCCTCACTTCCCAAACTCAATATCAGTCACAAAACTGTCAACTCGATATGTCAAAACCTTATCGGAATTTTTATCGGGGGTAATACCATAAGAGTTTGTGTTTATCCGGACAAACTTTCATTTTGAACGAAAGCTTTGTTGCTTGGTAACTGACGAGAACAAATAACATGGTAAAACCGCGACACCGAAGGTGGAGCGGTTTTATCTTTTGTTATTTGTTCGAGTCGTGTTACCCTTAAGCAACAAAGTTTGAGTTTTGTCAAAATGAAAGTTTGTTCCGGAAATAAACACAAACTCGAATGGTATTTGGTAAGACAATTTAATGAATCATTTAATTAATATTAATAAACCGAAATATTTTTATTTAACATTCCTTTGAATACATATACAAAAGAAAGAGAAAAATATAAATGTTTATGTATGAAATTTATTTGAACGATACTGTCAGAATTGAATTTTCGTTGCCATGGAAAATCAACATGCAGTTTATCCGCTAGCAAACATGCAGTTTATCCGATAGCAAACTAACACAGCGTGTATTAAAATGTCATGTTTTTGACAGATGAATTAAATTGTCATACATAAAATCATGAGTGATATAATTTTGCCGGCAAAATTTAATTATTATGAAGAGAGTTTGTTGCTTGGCAATTTCGCGAGTGACATTGACAGATAAAAATAACGAGCCGTCAGGCGAGTTATTTTTGTCAATGTCACGAGCGAAATTGCCTAAAGCAACAAACTCGAGTAGAATAATCATTAAATTTTGCCAGGCGAAATTATATCACGAATGGTGTTCGGCATGACTATTTCATGAATAAAAATTGACACAAAGAAAACAATTTTATTACTTAGAAAAAGTAAATTTTAACAATTAAAACAATCTATTTAGCATTATTAATTATGTGAAAAGAGCAATTGTAATATACATTTTGTCCCTGATCGTTTACAGTTTGTAATCCGTGTAATTCTTTGCATTCTCCTTCTTTAGAAGTTGCTTGTTTCGAAGAGCTGTTACTGTTCCCTCTCAAATTTTGAACTAAATTGCCATGATGATCTACGTCAAGCTGAAGATAGGGTTTCAAAGAATGAGCACTTGCGTGTCCTGTTAGCTTAATTAATTGTTGCTCCCCAACCCCATTTTTGGCTAAAGCAGATATTGCAGAAGATCTGTGAGAATGATTTGTTATCTTTAACTTCTTAGCATCTAACCCAATGTTGAGTGCTGATTCTTTTGTCCATTTTGATAAGGTGTTTAAGCCTATAGGTGAGTTTTTGAACCAAGAACTTTTCTCCCAGGCAGGGTTTACAGTTAGGAATAGCCTGTCGCTTGTTATTGTTAAACCTCGTTTTTCTAAAAGTTTTTTAAGTAGTCTCACAGGACAGAGACTCTCACTTTCTCTATTTCTTATAAGCCATTTACTGGAAGCCAAAACTTTGGACCCACCTTGCGTAGTTTTAGAGAAAATGGGATTAAATTCAATGCGACCGGTGAATTGGCCTTCATTATCTATTTCATCTTGGTAATAGTGCACTTTGCAATTTACAGCTTCGTTTCCTCTCCAGGCAAGCTCGAACGAACAAATATGAAAGAATTTTCTCTGTAACCCCTCCGGATTTTCTTCATTCCAGCTGCTTGCCATGGCCCGAATCTCGTGTAACGTAAGAGCTTTGGCACTCACTTTTCTTGTCTCAGAATTTTGCTGAAGAAGTTTTCTCTTCGCATCACGAGCATTCCTGGCTTCCTTAAAACAAATATCGGAGAAAGGATTGATTTTGATATCATAATCTTTGAAATATTTTTCTTGTACCATTAATGCTGTTGTGTTCCATATTGATTTGACACTAGTTTCCTTGTAGTTTTCTCCGTTTTTCTTCTTCATGTTGAAAGCCCAATCTTGTAATATTTTTGCGATTTCTTCTGGAGTAGTTGTAGGAAGTAAATCATAATGCCGCTGTTTACAAAATTCACTGAACTGTTGCCACACTGACGCTTTAGTTTTGACTGTGTTAACAGGAACAACCTTGGAAGTGGCCTCTTTAATGTTTTCAATGGATAAATCACCGAATCTTGAAGAATTGGGATCATTATTCTCGCACATCTTTTTCAACTGACGTTTGCAAAAATTATTGCAATGGCGGCGACTTGTTGAATCGGTTACTATGTTTGCAAAAAACAGAGGAAAATTTGCCGCTGAAAAACAGGTTGGTTGCTTCATTCTCCCTTTTTATTGGTTGAGCAACCCTGGCAATATTTAAAATTTGAAATTTTGTCGATGCGAAACTATTTTTTGATTCAAATGATCAATTCTTATTGGGCAAGATTTTTATGAATGAAATAGTCACAAATAAATATAATAATTATGGTTGTAAATAAAATAGTATATAAACCTCGGTGAAAAGTTTCATTCCTGTCTCGAGATAAAGTTAACCTCGGCGCTTCGCGTCTCGATTAACTACTTAATCTCTCGACAGTAATGAAACACTTTCCACCTCGGTATGTAATATACTATTTTTGTTTAATCGGTGTGCATATTTTTTGAATTAAAACATGGAGATCGATCACTTTTGCTAGTTTTATTTTATGTTATAGTCCGTACCAACTTTCATGAGCTAAAATTCGTGGAAGACCGCTGCGTCATTTCTTGGAATAAAGCCGACGGAAGGCTCTACCTCGACTAGATATTTGCAAGCAGTGGCGTGCCTTGTTTTTTCATGGAATTTTGTTTTTGGCGAATATTCAGAAAGTATAGAATGGATCTTCAGCAAGTTTTGTTTGTTGTAAGAAATTAAATCACTATAAATAAAGCGGGTAGGCCAGCGTCGACTTTTTGTAATAAAACTAATTTCAAATTATATATTTTTATTTATTTGACAGAACGATAAATATAATAATAATAATAATAATAAAAGATAAATGTGATGATACAATTTAATAATATACACGTTAGCATAAAAAAGAAGGGATAAACAAATACATACTTATTTGGATAACCTCCACAGCCCCTTAATCTGATAAATTTTCGAAGTCAGTGTCATTAGATGTTTCACTATCAGAATCTGTTATAATTAAATTTATAATAATTGTACGGTGAAAGACCGCCGCCTATGCGTGCCTTATTCTACTCGAGGGTCGGGTCGATTCCAAGATAGTGACGTAGCCAAAATAACACAAAATATTAAATAAAAAATTCTCGAATAAAATTTATTGAGTCACCATTAAGACTATCCATGTGCCATCACGACTGTGGCTGTAAGTGCGATAGATTCATCTAGACATCGCACACACACACACACTGCTCACACGCACAAAAACACTCTTTTGTACCAGTAGTAAAATATGATAGCATTTTTACACATAATAAAGCGCCATGAAATGTCATTTCTCCACCTGAACTAATAACAGGTAAAATATGAGCATATTATTGACCTAGGTGAATAATGACAACAAATAAAGCGCATGCCGCAACCATAATATGTCAACCGTCAAAATTCATTGTAGTTTCACAATCGTATATCCGCATATCTAAATCATAAAATCTAAAACTTATAAATGCTCTACCTCTAAGGTAAAATAAATAACTGTATTTTAGGTTAACAATAGCAAAATATGTATGATAGTATAATATGGAAACAATATAACACGTAACTCTTACAGATGCAAATACTTATGTAATTTATTTATAAAAATTGATAGTGCAATTATGGCATGTCAAATTTATTGATGGTTCAGTTCTATTTGAAAAACAAGGATTGTGCAGATCTGTAGTCACATTAATGACAGTATTATTAATTGAGTTAATTCCATAAGTATTTACGATATCTTCAGTCGAAATAGATCCTGGTTGTACTGCTGATGTTGATGGAATTTGATTCATATCGAACACTCCTGTATTTATTGCAGGAGTGGTTGCGTAAGTAGATGTAGATAGACCTTGTAATATACATGCTATATTTTTTTATTTACTAGGGAATCTGCTGTATAACCTTCAGCTACACTAGAAGATTTCCAACCACCATGTTGTTTTAACTGAAGGATATTACCACCATTGACAGCTAAAAGTGTAGCCGAGGTTCTACAGAAACTATGACCAGTATTTAACTGTGGATTTCGTAAATTTAAGTAAACGACAATTTCTTTTGGCATTTGTCCTATTGTGTTATGTCCAATGTTTTGTCTAGTACATTTACTATTACGCACACTAATAAAGAATTTTGCTATATCTGGAATTGGTCTAATTTTTAAATAGTTTTTAGTTTTTTTTATCCAAAGTGGCTCCGTTATTACAAACTTTCGAGACGAACGATTTTTGCTATTGCGGATGTGAATAATAATTAAATCATCTTCCATGATGACATCAGAAATTAATAAATTACACAGCTCATCACTTCAGCATGCACCAGCAACACCAGTTACAACAGCGGTCTACAGGGTTATAAATTGTCAATAATTTCAAAGTATTAATATATAAACATACTACTTTAGTTGCAATGTAACATGCGTCGGGTGCCTCAGTAAGGAATTTTATAATTTCCTCTTGAGTAAATACTAATGATTTTTTGGGCTTATAATTTTCATTTTTTCTTTTTAAAGAGACAACTAATTTAAAATATTTTGATATGTTAATATCCTCTTAACTGTAGCTTTCAACATTGAATAAAGCGCCCATAAAGTCGAGGCGTTTTACTTTCTTATACGTAGTATAAGGAAGTATTGTGATGATGAAAATTTTCGACCTCGAGATTTTTGCAGATGTCCACGTTTCGAGGTCCCCTGATACCAAAAAAGTGGTTTTTAAAAAATGTCTGTCTGTCTGTGTGTGACCACGATAGCGGTCAAACCGCTGTAGATATCAATTCCAAATTTTGTATTTACGTGTATAATCTGCCTCTTGAGAACTGATTAGATTTTGAGCAAAATCGGCAGACCGGAAGTAGTAGTTTACTTCAGTGAAAAAATCGAAATTTGCAAATATTTCGTCAATTACTAAGTTTAAACAAATTTATAAAGAATTCATATGTACTTAGAATTAAGTTTGAAACAAATTGTCTTAAAAAAGTTTTTCGAAATTCCAACCGGAAGTAGGTCTTTTACTCTTATCGAAAATCAGTTTTTTGCGAATATCTCGCAAGTCATGCTTTTAAGACAAGTACGTTACGAGTATAAAAGTATTTAAAACATAATTTTCAATATCTTTTATATAAAAAAAATTTCAAAATTCAGACCGGAAGAACCACTTTTACTCTGATCGAATAGCGATTTTTTGCAAATATGTCGTAAGTTATGCATTCTATGTATATTTATGAAGAGTACAAAAGTATTTGAGTTGGATTTGGAATATTTTTTGTATAAATGAAATTTCAAAATTCGGACCGGAAGTAACACTTTCATACGTATAAGTCGTGTGGTGGCCACACCTCATTTTTTATTTTTTGAATATTATTGAAAATAAGCCAGAAGTACGTTTTCAGAAATTACTACCGTATTTTTGGAATTACACCATTTTTTAAATTCTGTTTAGATTTATGCGGAAGCAAGTACTCAACTGCCTGTTCAATAATCTCGCGCATTTCAGGTGGTGTACATCTAAACTCTTCAGACATTATAAATGGAATGAAAAATAATCTAATAAATACTTGGCTTTTAGTTTCAGCATTTGTCAAAACTTATTTTTCAACATCAAAATATAGCCTACTTATTTGTTTATATGAAGTTTTATTACAATGGCATTCTTACATATATGAGAAAATTTATTCATAATTATTAAGGTTTCAAGATCCAATTAGACTATCGCTACAAAAAAATAGTACCTACGGTTGAGAGAAGACTATTATTGTCCGAGTGGCGAGATTAAATTTAAGCCACGAGGTTATCATAATAGTCATATTCTCAACCTTAATATGCAGTATACTATTGATTGACATGTTTTAAATAAACAAATACTACTTAAAAATTGATTTTTCTTCTTTATATTATCACACTTAAAACATATTATTAGAATATTAAACCAACGAAAGTCATCCTTTCAATAATTAAATATGCACTACACCACAAAAATAAACAGAAATTTTGCAATTTAGCAATTATGTTACAGTGTTTTTGTTGTATGCGATAGATCAATTCAATTCCCTCGTTTTCGCAATCATAATAATGATTGGTCAAAAGGTGTAGATAGGTATGGTTTGTGGTGGTTGTGGTCGATTCGTATCTATCCATGTATAATGCATATAGGTGTGTACAATATATACACATATACCGCTTATATTAGCATTTTCCACATACATACACTCACACAGGCGCGCACACACACTGCTGTGCTGTAAATGAAAGCCAATTTGAGTTTGCATATCGTATTCCTGATTACTAAGCACTTTATTTAAATTGAATTGTTTACGTTTGTCTTCAGTTCTGCTTGCTTGTTCATTGATACGAGAACGCAGTATTTGTTGTTGTATTAAATTTGGGAAAGGGGTGATGCGATACGACGATGTTAGCTGTCGGATGGAATTGGCAAAATTAAGAGGGGCCGTGTGGGGCTCGGAGACGAAAGAAAGGGATGTGTTGTTTCCGTGAGTGTAAGTCAGTGATGAAAAAACGGATTATTCATATAATTAAGTGTTTGTTAAATTCCGTATTGTGCTGATATATACATATACAAATTGTTTTTATGGACAGAATTGTTCGATAACCGGTTTCGATATGTCAATTTTTCATAGCCAATTTAATTCTAAACAGATATAATTCGCATGGCTTGTTCGCATCGGGCTCTGTAAAAAAAAAAATCTTATTATTATACAATACTGTGCTAAGAATAAGTAAGGGATAAATCATCGAACAAAAGGGTTTTGAGAAGATCCAGAAAGAGGTCGGTTTTTGTATATGCACGATGGCTGTTCTCTTTCCGCCGAGCCTGGTAAAGTAAAACACAATTTATTTACAAAAAACATTTATTTATAATTTTTCAAAGTATTGTCCTCCATAGTCAATGCATTTTTGCATCCGTGAAAACCAATCTTCAAAATATTGTCTCCAATCTTCTGGTCGTAGTTAACTTATTTCATTTTTAAAGGTTGATGCCTTCTTCGGCGGATGCAAAACATAAATCCCGTAATTTATCCTTTACTCGCCGAAATAAGAAGAAGTCATTAGGTGCTACGTCTGGATTATACGGTGAATGACCCGTTATTTCTATGTTTTAGGCATTCAAATACTCGTTGTTTGAGCGGAAGTGTGGGCCAGAGCGTTGCCTTGATGCAAGATGATTCTTCCTCTTGGACGACTCATTCTCAAAGACCCAAACTGTCAATTGTTGCTTTTTCCAGGATCATAGCAGTATACCCATGTTTCATCACCTGTGATGATGTTGTACACCAAATGAGGAGATCCACTGTTATAACGATCTAGTATAGATCTGCACCATCTCATACGGTCTTCTTTTTGAACTGAAGTCAAGTTGTGGGGAATCCAGCGAGAACAATTCTTACGGACCGTCAAATGTTTGTGTAAAATAATGTTAATTGCTTTCACACCAATCTTTAAAGTTGCTTGAATGCTTCTGACAGTAGTATGCCAGTATTCTACAATCATGTTCCGAATGAGAGAAATATTTTTTCTGTAACTTCCGTTTTTGGCTTGGGAGCTCGAAAATTGTCATTTAAGGAAAGTTTACCGCGTTGAAATCCATTCTACTACCGTTTTATAATGTTGATCATAACCAACCCTGTGGTACCTATTTCGCCATATATCTCCTGTGCATGAACCATTCATTGCCACAACATGATCCCGCCCCTTCAAATATGAGAAAATCCACTTATGGGCAACAGCTCACAGTCTCACACTATGCAACAGAATCGAACGCCGAAATGAATCATAGATGGATCCCAGAACGTTCATTGCACATTGAGTAAAATCATCAACATTTACAACAAGGTTTACTTCGTTCGCTTTGGACTAAATGGTTGAACCCCCTGTTTTGAATATTACTTAAAGCAATATTATTAAAACGTTTATGATATAAAGTATAAATAACAGAAAATATTACCTTTCGAATTGCTGTTAGCGGGAACAATGGGCAATTCTGCCCTCCTAAGAAATACCCCCGTATATACAATAAACCTACTTTTGTGTTAAATGGAGTTGAAACTTCTACATTCTACATTTTTACAAAAATCATTAAGGGGATTAAAACCGAATTGTAGTTATATCAATATTGATTAATTTTAGTAATTAATAGCTTATATTAAATGTTAGCTTTGGTTTTTTGTACTAATGATACACATACCAATTATTGAATTTATAAATTCTGGTGATTTGCTTAGTTAAAACACCGTATGTGCTTATGCGGTGGTTTCGTTAAGCAACCCCGCAAATTTACATTCACTATGTCAACTTAATTAAAACATCGTATAACGTAAAGAAAAAATCTTAATTTAAATTTTTATTAATTTGTTATAGACTACAATACAGAAATAAATGTGAGCTTCAACAAAAATAAAATCTAAAATACTGTAACCATACAAAATTCAAAAAACACAACGTAAGTATTAATATTATAAAGACTAAATAAAGCTGTTTTAGAATGATATAATAATTTCAATGTGAGCACACGTTACTCAGGACAACACGGTAGTGTTTCCCAAAACTCTTTTCGATTTTGAGGTATTATTCCTCCTAAGGTTTTCAATAAATTTTCTTTTTTTGCCTTAGGAATTCCACGTGGTGAAAAACGTGCCTTCGGTAACTTCATGCCATTGTTTAATCTTTTATTTTGCAAAAAGTTCAATACTGAATTACCCTCAATATCATTGTTTGCGTTCTTATACTCTAAGGTAAATTTACCTCTTTGAGCTGTCACCTGGATAATGTCACATAAATAAGTTCGAGGAGTTTGTTTCTTTAATTTCTGTTGAGAGGAAAAATCTTGCCAATCGAAAAAATCTCCAACATTCATCAGTCTTGTGGAAACTCTACCAGAGTTGCAACTTTGAACCGCGGATACAAAGTCATCAAAGTCGTAGGTTTTCTTCTGCTTTTTCAGAGAGTGTTCCACCTGATGGTGGAAACTGTCTGCAGACATGAAGCTGTGTCCTGGTTCAAAATAATTCACAGTTATGGTTTTTGCAGAGAGTTGAGGAGAATTTACAGCGTACACTAGAAAACTCATGAAAGCCCAGTTTTTGTTTTATCGAGCCATAGAACAAAGTGTTCAACGTCTCTGTTTGCTAAGAAAAAAGCATAAAATGTACTGGCAATATCTTCTTTTGATCTACCAGCCAAAGCTTCATGTCATAACACGGCAAACGGTTTTGTTTTCTTAGTTGAACCCAGTGGAACCAAACTTTCATTATAAACTATAATTCTTTGGGTAAAAATTACTTTTTTGAACATGTCTATTCGGGGTAACATTATGACTTTTTGCTGATCGACCGAGACTCGTAAAACAGTCGTCTTCTCAGACTTTTCAGCATCTTGTTTATAACGTTCTCTCGATTCCTTAGCTCTGTTAATATGTTTAGACCATTTTTGACAAATGTCGCAATCTGGCTGCATATTTTCGGCATCATGGTCACTATGTAACTTAAATTCTTCGCATAACTCACATTCTTCATTTCCTAAAGCTGCAAAAGATATATTCTTACTTTTAATTACTTTTCTGTACACTTCATAGGAACACTTCTCAGAAAACTTTTGAAGGTAATCTTTGTACATTGCTGTTATGTTAACATCACTTGGTAGATAAAGTCTGTTGGGTGCATGTTCCCGATGGTAATGAGAAATGCAAGGGTTATAACTTTCAATATGTTCTTCTATATTTGTTGTTGGAATTTTTTTCTGAGAAGGTCTTCTTCCTCTTTTGTCAGACTCTGGTTGTAAACACTCTTTAAAATAATTTTTTCTTTGCTTTAAAAAAAAATGTATGGGCCAGTCGTTTGTCTTTTTGTAACCTAAGGTAGTTAAAAAGAAAGTTTTGCACACATGCTGTTTTTCACCAGCGCTATCTTTTAAAAAATACTTCAAAGTGTTGTTCTTTAAAAAATTATCGGTGCTAGTTGTACGCCTTTAAACATTGCTTCTGGAAATACTATTAACTACAAAGGATTTTCTGGCTAACCAATTTTCTTCCCAGTAGGATCGATTTATTTGATTTCTTCTCTTCATCAATTTTTTCGATACACTTTTGTTTGCAACTACATCGCTCTAGAACTCGATGTTTGTTCCTATGAATTTCTTCTTTTCTAGAATTTCTGATAGCTTTTGATTCCTGACACAATTTTCTTTGTCTTATAGTACCTGTTTTCGTAAACTGCACCACATCTAAAAATTAAAATGATAGGTATGATCCTGTATTACTTGACAAATAAAGCATTAAGAACTTATACCGTTTTCTTGACCTAGTATCTGTTTAGAATCCTTAAGATTCAAATCACCAGTTTGGTCGTCTTTTATTTCCTCTTGATTGCTTTGAGTATTTTTAGATTTCTTGCAGTCAATAAATTCTTCCTGTTGTAGTGGAAGTTTCTCATCATCTATTAGCTCTTGAAACACTGCATTTTGTTCTTCAGACATAGGAGAATATTCCGTGTGTAAATTTTCTGCAGATTTATCGGCAAATACAGTGACATTAGCTGAAGTAGTAGTCTTCAAAAGATGGGATCTCTGATTTGTAGATATTACAGTATTACTATGTACTATCACATTTTTTATTGCGTCAAATCTCAATGAGGGAGAGTTGTAATTATTTATACTGTTAAAAGGAGGATCTTCCATGATACTTCCAATTGTGTTATTAGCCAATGCATTGCTTGCATTATTATTATTATCGTGACTCAATTCCCCAACCTGGATATTATCTTCAGTATAAATTGGTATTATACCACAGTCGGGCATCATTAACATATTATTATTAGTTTGAATCTTGTCAGATTTTTTGTCTTCAGGGCGTATGTTAGCTAGCGCCAAAGCTAGCAGCTTATCTCCACGAGTCGACATTTTTTACACATCTATAAGTAAAATTAAGACTTTAAACATACTACCAGAAATTAGTTTAGTGCATAATTAAATAAATTCTACCTATAGTACTAAAAAGGAGGGTTATGTTTTGGTTGCACCTTTAAATTTTACTGAATTATTAAAACTTGAAGTTTCTTTTTTACATAAACCTATAAAAATAAAAGGACTTACCTGTTGTAAATTACCTATGTAAGTTACTTCGATTAATTTAAACTAAACACTTTGATTACTAAACTTATTATTGCACTTGGAAGTAACAATTTAAGCGGGAAATCTTACTAACACAGAGACTAGAAGAGACTATTAAAAACGAGGCATGCTCACTTAAAATCACGCATCTGCGCATTATGTTCCAGATATATTTAGTAAAAACCACGTATCTGTGCATTGCTTAGTTATAACAACGTATGTACATTTGAGATCAGTGCAGATGCGTGCTTCTAACCAAGCTTTAGAGTACATACTGTGTTTTAACTAGGCAACTCTGTATTAATTTGCAGTTACGGTGAACACATTTTTCTCGATATTATGAAGCGTTCTTGCATTTACGGGCTTTTGATTAAGTAATTACGTAATATAAATAGAGCGGAATCGACCAGTGCTAAAATCTCAATATCTTTCGTTTATGTAGATACGGGGGTTTTTCGTAGGAGGGCAGAATTATTGTCGCGTTCTTTTTCAAAATACCCTATCTATGAGGAGAATTATTTCTTTCACTTGTTTACCTAATGGTTCAGGCATGATTTTGTTGTTAATACGAGTACAACTGATCTTTATTATATAATATCGCCGTATAAATATAGCAAAATGAAACTAGTAAATACGTATGAAAATGAGCTCGTTATAAAATGTAAACAACTATAACATTTGACAGAATAAAATGCTTCCATATATGTCGCAACCACGTAGGGTTCTGGTAACATAAGATATTCACTGAAGCGCGAGAGTATTACTAGAATTAGGGTGTTATTGTAATATAATGTTACTTGTCCCGAAATAACTGTTTTCGACATGACTTATCGGTTTTGTTAAATGTGTATAGTATAACTTGAATATTAGCGTAATCTGTAAAATTATGTTAAAAATTCAATGTACAAAATATAAAACCAATTTTCTCTTTGTTGCAGATAAATCCTCGCAAGGACAGTGCATAGTCTGCGGCTCCCAACTGGGTCCACAACTACAATCACGACCCTTGGCACCGAATCAAGCCAACCTGTACGGATTGCGGGAAGAACAGGTTCCCCAGAACGGTCGCGTCTGCAACACCTGCAGGTGCAAGAGCGTTCGATCCAGATACACCCACTGTCCGCTTCCGACTTGTCCAAACGCCAGAGGTCGCGTCAAGCGTCTCAGATCGTTCCCGCAACGTCTTCAGGAACTGCCGCAGGACGTCAGAGATCAGCTGCTGTCGGAATTCCACGTTCCCAGTGGCGTCACGAAGTGCTGTTCAGCCTGCTTCAATCGCATACAGAGGCGACTAGGGCTGGTGGAGGACTGGCCGGAAGAGGAAGTCAACCATTTGCGGAGCGTGTTGACTGAAGTCGGTGCCAATTGGCAGCTGGTGGGCGAACGCCTCAACAAGACGGCACAGCAAGTCAGGAGTTTCTACGCGACCAACAGGAAGAGATTAGATTTGGAGTCGTGCATGGGCGATAGGAAGCCGACGTTGACGGACGAAGAAGAGAGCGGATCGAGCACGAGCAGTTGCGAAGAACCCCTGAGAGAACGACATTCCAGTGATACGATTAGTGCGGAAAGCCCACCGGTGAATCACGAACAGACGACGAACCCCGCCAGGAAGGAGGATTACGATTCATCAGCGACGGAAACGGCGGACGAAGGGCAAACACCCGATCATTACCAAGGCTCTGCGACCATAACACCTGTGAATCCCGACGGACAAACCAGATCGAACACGCCGCCGAGATCCGTGAAGGATATCATGATTAAAGTTATCGAAAAACAACTGAAGAAATCATCGGGTCCTCCTCAACCTCAACTGCTATTAAGTAGCGGCATAGCGCCTACGATATCCTCGATTTTAAACGATTCCAACGAAGTGACAATAGTTAGCGAGTATAACTTGAATAATCAGCCGCCGAGGAATCAACGCGGAGAAATTTCCATCGCTAAATTAACACCTCTGATCGGCGCCACTATAACTGCAGTCCAGGTACCTCCACAGGCAACGGCCGTGGTACAAGAACCCCAGAATCGCGACGATTTAGTTGTGATGCAAGTCCAGGATGGTCGGGAGCCAGAGAATTTAACTTTAGACTTGAGCATAAAGAAAAATAGGGAATTTCCACCGCCGGCGCATGCCAAGCACCAACTGCGTGCTGAGCCCTATATGTACCACGAAAGGAAGAGCCCGGCAGTGTATGCAAGTAGGATCCTCCAACCGAAACTGCCCAGTCCGAAGCCTGCAAACCCAAAGGCGGGTTCAATAACGATGGGAACGCCCATAATTAATCAACCGAGATACGACGGATTGTTACGACAGATTACGCCCGATCCTAAGATGGGTTCTATCACACAGGGAACGCCAATACACGTACCGGGCCACGTTCCGGATAAGAGAATGTACGAGTATTTCGGAAAGAGACCTCCGCAACAGCAAAACGTCCAAGGTCCACCGCAAAATTCCAACTTCCCAGCTCAGTATCGCCAGCCTTCTTACTCCGTTGAGCAACAACTCAGCCGGCAGATTATCATGAACGATTACATAACCTCACAGCAGATGGAGAAATTAGGCAGGAGAACTGAAAAATCTTATTATTTAACCACCAGCAGTCCTCATAGAACGACCCCACCGCAAAATCCACAGACGCAACAGCAGAGGCAAGGTGTTATACAGAGGCACACGAGGCCACACTATCCACCGCCAGGACACGAAGCTTTAACATCTCTGGTCGATGTTGCTGTGCAACAACCCAGCCTGCCGGTTCCCACGGCGCCACACGAAGGTCTAGGAAAGACCATAGCCGATAATATCTTGGAGCAACCCCATCGCTTTCAAATTATACAGCAGCAGCAGCAACAGTTGCGGCAACAACAGCAAAGAATAGAGATCGACAGGCGCTACCATCAACAGCAACAGCAGGCGAGGCAACAGCAGGTAGCCAGAAACGAAACTTCGACTCTGACGGCTGCCAACTTGATCGATGCTATCATAACCCATCAGATAAACCAATCGGAGAATACCAGAGAGGTCGTCAGTAATAACAGGGAACCCCCCAGGGCCAGCGACAGGTTGTTCCAGAGCTTTCACCGTGAACAACCACAACAAGACAATAATGGCGAACGATCACCCTCGGTTATAAGTGTCGATTTAGATTCGGACACCATCAGCAAGAATTTAACAGTGAAAGAATTAACGGACAGCGTGATAAGTCACGATTTCAACACGCGACAACCTTACTACGCTCATCAGGAGAGCATAAATGAGCAGTGGAAGAGACGCCTGCAACCTAGGGAGGAAAAACGTTCTGGTACGCCGCAAAATCAACCCCAATCTCAGGACGAACGCCAAATTATTAGAATTGCGCAGGCGCAGAAGTATCCGGTAGAGCCCGTATCGCCTCCCGACAATAACCATTGGCAGGAGCAGAACTATCGACGGTATGCTCAACAGGCGCAACCTCAACCTCACATTTCCGCCCTGGATTACGTGAAGAACCGAATCGTTGAGGTTATGAGGACCGAAGACGATAAAAAGGAGTCGCATTCGGTGCACGATCGCAGCGACAGTCCCGGTGACATGGTGATAGACGAGGAGAAACATGACAGTGAGTTTCAACCACAGACTCAAGCCGGTTTCACCTATAACTACGTGAAGGACAACAGCACTGCCAGTGAAACAGTTCGGAATGAACCGGAACCCCTTTTAGACTCGAAATACGAGCCGCTCAGTGACGAGGACTGATAGAGGTGGATGAGGGGGCGGGGGGGTTATGTATGAAAGAGCGCGTGTTTTTTGTCACTTATTTTTTTGTTTCCCCCCTCCATTTCGAACATGTGTCCGACTATTCATAAAGAAAAGAAAAATGTGAATGTTGATCTTTGAGTGTGTGTTATTAGGCCGTTGAAACTGAGACAACAAAATAAAGAAAACAAAAAAAACGTTTTTATTTTCTTATTAATTATTATAAATGGTGTTTTCGGAGTTAAATACACAGTGAAAAAGAATGTTGGATATATTTAAAAAAATTTTGAACGAATGCTCTATGTATATGGTATAATTTTGGACGACGCTGTGTATACGTATATGTTTATACAATGTGTGACAAAATAATTGAACACGTTTTTTTTTTTTGAATTTCAGGGGTTTTATATAAATTAAATAGTTTTGCTGCATATTTAATATATCTTTTAACAAAAAATTCTATTCTTCTGTCAGA
Source organism: Amphimallon solstitiale (assembly GCA_963170755.1). Taxonomy (NCBI): domain Eukaryota; kingdom Metazoa; phylum Arthropoda; class Insecta; order Coleoptera; family Scarabaeidae; genus Amphimallon; species Amphimallon solstitiale. The sequence continues at coordinate 141,310,289 of OY720677.1, read as the reverse complement.
AATTGTAATAGTCATATATGTATTACACAACATGGATATATATACAAATTATAATTAAAAAAAAAAAAGGAGAATCGTATAGATAATATTTATATTTTTTATGTTTTCTTTCGTGTACGAGAAATATTTTTTCTTTTGTTTTAAGAAAAAAAATGCGAAAGTGGATGATGACATGTAATTTTTAAAATTTCTTGTAAATAAATATAAATATTATAAATATATATACACAAACGATATGTAAGTGATATATGTATATATATATATATAAATATAATTATGCAAAAAAAAAACAGAAATTCATATAGAATGTTAAAAACCAAATGAAACATACCGAAATCACATACAAAACAGGCAAATAAAATATTGACAAAATTGCGAGGTGATTTTATGTATTTTTTGAACATTTTAAATTAACCAGCAATATTATTCAAGTTAAAGAGGTAAAAAAGAAATAAATTGAAATTAAATAAATTTAGTTTTTCATACTAAAACTAATTTTCATTTAAATATATTACGTATGTCGTATTTTTTTTTATTAAATTTCGAATAGATATACAATGGCCCTTCTTTGTCTACATCAGTTATGATTAAATATTTCCCGTTTAAAAAAAATATATAACCAATTATATTTGCAAAAACTTTATAGCGTTTTTAATAAATGTTTAATTTTCATTCAGAAATATCCTGTTTGGCAAACAAAAATGTCTATCCGTTTTGTATGCCCTGGAAGAAGGAAATTAATTACCGTATAGCTTAACCGACTTATGTTACATTCTAAGAATTTTTAAATTTTAGTTTTACTGGAGTGTTTCATTAAAAATAATTTTACATAAATAAAACTGCCTTCAGATTTTTTTTATATTATATGATATATCTATTTTAGAAAGATCGTATATTTGTAGTAAATTACTTATTTTTATATTTATAAATATTTTTAATATTTTTTTTAAATTATTTTCTATTCAAAGTACTACTTAACAATTATTATTAAATTAATAATAATAAAATCAACTGAAGTAATCCTTTTTTTATCCTTAATATATTTCTTAAAAATACTTAATTAAAATTAAATGTTTTATCTATCGTAAATGAAATTCCATATTGAAGAGAATTCAAGCCTACTTTTACATTTTTTTTAAACTATTATACGATATTGTTTTACCATTATTTTTAGAATACACAACAAATATTGTAGAAATAAAGGAGTATCAATACATTTTCTTTTTCTTATTATTTTAAGTGATAAAAACTATCTACTTAAATTTAAACGACTTAATACTTTTTTCAATGTTATTCTTAATACTTCTTTATCGCAAACATAGGCTATTATTTATTGATTTCCGGTATATTCATTGTATATCTAATCGAATGAATAAAACAAAACAAAATTATTATTTATGTTTATAAAATATATACATATACATATAAAATAATTGTGTCTATTTTCTTATGCATATATGTTTTTATACTAATTTTATTATTCATATTTTTTGAAATTCTTTTTCCTTGACGTTGCGCTGTAGATATTACAATATTTGAGACATTTACGACCTTGTAATTTTCATAATGGTATAAAATATTGATAAAATATACATAGTTATGGAGAAGTAAATTGTAATTGATTATATTTGTATATATTATATATACATAAATTTAGAATAACATTAAAAAATATTGTAAACTAATTATTAAAATTAATTATTAAAAAATATAAAATTTTAAGGTATAAATTTTTTTGACGATGATTTCTTTTCTGTTTTTTTTTTCTCTGGAACGACCGAGATAAGAAAAAGTTAGTTAAAAATAAATAAATGAATAAATGAGTAAATACTATACATATTTAATTATTGTAGTAAGGATATCAATTATTATTATTATTATTAATTATTAATACTATTGCAGCAGATCAGTCCTCCAATACTATTATTATTACTGATAATGATAAAATATATTACAATACTTTTTTTTAATTTTTTCTTTTGTAAATAAATGCGTACCACCTTTTTTTTAGAAAAAAAAATTTGATGAAATAACCCTGTTCCCAGAAACCCTCTAACCCCCCAACACCACACCGTCACGAGAATTCCATTTTATAATACACAATTAATCAGTTTACAACTGAAATTGTAAGTGATACTGTTGAAAACAAGATTTGTACAATCCAAGCAAATGATGCTGTCCATATTTCTAATATCTTCAAAATGGTTTTAGGTAATGTGAACGAGCAAAATGTCTGTTTCTTTTGAATAAAATTTCATTAGATTTACAAGTCCATCGCTTTAGAGTAACCTCTTTAGTTATTATACAGTCTTTCAAGGAAAAAATATACACGTCAAATCGACATACACTGCTGGCCATAAATATTTGTCCACTGTGAAACAGCGAATATGCAAATCGAACACGTATTGTAAATTTTTAAAAAAATACTTTGCTAATAAATGCTGTGACATGAGATTGGTACCTTTCACAATGTTGTTAAAATTTCAGTATGTTTAATAGTCCATATATTTTGAGTTTTTCTGTAAGGGTTGTCTTATTAATAAGTTATTTAGCATAATTTATTTTGCACAACAATTCTTTCGAAACCAAATACTCTACTGCTTCATTTTGGCTTCAAGTTATGTTAGTTTTTCCCTATTTCTTGTACTGTCAATCAAGGCCTTACCTAAACTCCTCACCGAACTAATGTACTAAATTAGCACAGTTATGCGTCATTGATCGCCAAAATTAGATTAGAAATGTGTATAATTAAAAAAAAGTAAATTCTCTTAAATGTTTAAACCCCCTCTGCATTGTTTTACTAGCTACGGCCTTTTTGTCGATGTAATTTCCTTTCTGTGACAGTAGTAATATATTTTCCAATTTTATACAGCTGTTCTTCTCTGTTTGCTCTTCTTAATTATGCTTCTAAGACAATTTTAGAAAATCAGTAATTACTTGGATATTTCCCCGTATGATAAAGCCCATTGAATGAAACTATAGGCGCGTTTTGTCATAAGTTTTTTGAGTGCATTAGGACGGTAACTTGACTAGCGCTACGCACCAACCGCCATTTATTATTACCCCAGAGTCTGACTTCGAGGTACTCATTTTCAACAGCCTGAGCTATGCTTGCGCCCCATAGATGTGTGACCCAATCCGCAATCTTTGGACTTTGTAGTCGAGCGTCCTACTCGTTGAACCAGAATGCCCCATTCGCATTTTAGGAATTCTACATTTACAATTTCTGTTTAAATTCAACATTAAAATCAAATTTTTGTATAACACAGTTTCAAGTGATTTATAGCAATGACTTCCAAAATTATCGACAGAAACTAACTCTCACTGAATCTTAATTTAAAATTGCAGGTTATTAATATTGTTTTGTCATATCGACATGCATCAATGTTTATTTAGTAAAATAAATATTTACCTACGACTCTGATGATAGAATATATAAGTAACTGCAGACATGTCCTAGTTATCAATTTAATAACATAAAAATTTGGAAATGAATACGTAATACAAGTAAATACGCATATGTTTCCACTATAGCTACTATATTTAGGACAGCTGACTCGTCGGCCATTTTGGAGATAAATGTCAGTCATATTACGTACTTATTTTTAGTTATTATTATATATTCTGGGTATTTCTTAAATATACGACTATTGTAAAAGATTATACCTACATTATTTGACGTCCTAAACCGGCTTAATAAAGTCAATTATTCGAAGTTCTATTCAACATTTGCTATTAGCATACATATTTACCGCCTTAAAATTATCTCCAAAATGGCGGACGAGTCAGCTATGCTTTATATAGTTGTTGTAGTTTCCACTAATATAAATTATGTTAGTAGGTAGTGTAATGAAAAAGAAAAAGCAAATTGCAACCATAAAATGTATATAAAATGAAAAGGACATTTATATTAGACGTATAGTATATATATATTTCGGAGTCGATATAAGTTTCATAAGTGAAAGATCTGTACAAAGTAACTTTGTTGATGCATAGTTTTAGCTTATGTAATGGATAATATTGACGTAACACACAACGCGATACATGTCATTTATTTGAATAATATTGAAATTATATAGGTGGACAATTACTTCTGGACGGTAGTGTATACATACATTGAACTCGTAAAACAAAACAAGATTTAACTGGTTTGTCGAAGAAGCTGATATAAAGACTGTACAGTTTGGCAATATGGGGCTATTAGAATTTGTATAATTTGCTTTTTATTTTTCTCAAACTAATTCCCTAAATATGTAACTATATGTTTGTTATAAATAAATAATAAACATATTTGTCACCAGTGTTATATGCTTCGCTTTAAATCCTACAGGATTGCTGCAAGATTGGACTCTGTTAATGTACGACGTTTTCATCATGCGTTTATTTTCACAATAAGTTTTATAATTTATAGGTAAGTAAAATATCTAGAAATTTATTATTGTCACTCACGTTAAATAAAATTGGTCAAAATATAGACGTGTTTCTTCTTATGCTATTGGATAAAGCATAATAAATAACACTAATTTAAACTGCTGGATGGGAGATCTATTATTCTCTTTAAAAAATACAGATTTCAAAAGTCAATAAGTAATTGTAAATCAACACAAAGATATTTGTAATTAGTGTAAGTTGCTAATATAGAGTATATTTTCGACATGCCCGACACATTTGAAAAAGGTGACATTTCAACAATTCGTTATATTGTGGAAGCGGTATAGAATCTTTTTGTATCGTCCTTTCATTTAACGGTCGATTATCAAACTGCCATCTTTTACGTTTGGTCAACAAAACAACATTGTAAGCTCTTTATCCACCTAGAAAATTGAGCTAGCATGGTAAAGATGGCGGCACAATTTTTTGTTAAATTTTATAATCTCATATTGTACTTCTAAAGTTCTAATCTATTTATAGATTATAGAAAAAAGCTACTGTGGTGGTTACACTGTAAAATACTTTATTTTATGACATTACGATCACTTACAAAATGTTCAATTCTAATGTAAATGCAGGCATATTTCCCTCATAGTATTATGATTTATTAATTTATCATGAAAATGTTAATAGCCTATAACAATATCTAGTACATGTTATGTTTAACTCCATATACCGTTTCATCTCCAAACATGTAAATTGTTAATATATTTCAATTAATGGTGCCAGATTTGGTGATATTACAGGTATCTACATTATGCATTCGTTATGAATTTTGTGGAAATAACAGAACTATTATTATATAGATGGCGCCTCAGTACAATTCTGATGAAGATAACTATAAAATGGAGACATCTACAATAAAGGCAGATTATTCCTTCTTGATATTGGTTCATATCAATGAAACGCAATTTATATTTGCATTCATAGTTTGCATTATTCTAAATTAATCTGTTTAGCGTACTATATGGAATTTCTTCTTGCAATTTTATCCATACGTATAAAATTGCAAGAAGAAATTTCAAGGCACAATGAACGTAATTCATACCGCCAGGCGAGGGAAACAAATAATTTTAATGCTATTAGTTTACCTACAACTTTCGAATGTCAATAATACAGCAAAATAATAAGTAATTGGTAGGAAAGACTTGTCGACTTTACTCAAACGGAGTTTGAGGTAAAGGGTGCATGCCTTGCATATGTCATATAATTTTTAAATCTATTTGTAATAACGAAGATTATGGTAAAGATGTCGATATATAATTTTTTTTATTCATACCCAGAATGGCCAGAATTAGATTTTGATGAATCGATTTTCGGTGTCATCCCACGTGAAATTGTATAATCTCGGAATCAGGCTGATAAAACAGATTCCTTATGTATTTCTGCCTTTGTTGCATATGCAATTTCTTATACGCTTTATACTAACCTGTGGCCTATATTTAACGCAAAGTTTTTTTTAATATTTTTTGGTTGTTAAAATTCATAAACACCATATATTTAAATCAAATGACAGGCGGTTGTAGGGGAAATCAATAATGCTTGGATTGCCAACACTTTTCGATTAACCAAAGAAAGTCACTAAGCTACTAAAGCAATACGAATAATATGACTGCTCCTTGCGACAGAATCTTACGTTCTTCGTAATTTAGAATAGCAATAATCATATAGATGTCTTCGAACATTTTCTAAGGCTGAAACAAACACGTATAAACCTGATAAGGCAAGAAATTAAACTGAAACTTCCACTTGAAGTATGGCAGAAGGTACTTATGAGTACGAGTGTATGAGAGCTGAATTGTTAGGCACGGAAAAACCAGAATACGAAGAATTTCTGAAAAAACAGAAGGAAAAGCAAGCGGCAGTTGTTGAAAATGAGGAAATCGATATAGAAAATTTGAAGGTGAATATTACAACTTTTTCTTTTCTGTGAGCAATTGTAGGGCTTTTCTTCGTAATGTGCTAAATTATAAATTGCAATAAATGTTGTGGTTGTTGTTTATGAAATACTTGGAAAATGTGATAAGTCATCAGCAAGTTTTTCCATACTTATTAATAGTCATAGATGTTTATAGATCTAAGATTAGAAATTACAAGAAAATTAAATGTGTAAGCCTTTGGTAAATATTAAAAATTGGATGTGATATTATGTCAATATTTCAAAATTTTAATATTTACTGTTCTGTACCACTACCACATTTTTCTATAGATATTTTTGGTGTTCTTTTTTCAGTAGTACCACAACATATAACCAACAAAAGTTGGTTATATTCTGTTTTATCCAAAAAATATATATTTACTTTTATTAACTATTTAGGGATATTGTTCATCTTACTCATCTTTAGAGTTCTTAATAATAATATTTTATGTTTAATTAGAAAATGCTATTAATTTTACATTATAAGAGTATATATAACCAATGTCGTATCTATGGGAAGGTTTTGGGGGTTCACTCCCACATCCCACACTACCCCCAACTAATGAATTAAGAATTAAGGTTACACAGCTATGCTTTTGTGATCATCCAGAGTGTTACGTTACATATTATCACAAAATGTTGTTAAATTGAGCACCAAATTGATATAAACGTTTATAGAATGATTGTGGACAATGAACATTAATTACGTAATGTTGTAAACGCTATACATCAAAGATCCAGGATACATTGTGCTGAGAAAGTATTCATAAACAAGGTAGTCTTTAAAGTATAAATAAATAACGAATTAAGTAAAATTAAAATTAATTTTTAACGAAAAAAATGAGGTGTGGCCACCACACGACTTTCTTATACGTATGAGCGTTTCAAATTATAGAATTTTAAGAATTTTTTATACAAAAATTATTCAAAATCCTATTCTAAGTACTTCTATTTTCTTAATAAATCTCGAAAGAATGTATACTTTGCAAGATACTATCAAAGAAGTGCTACTCGCTAAGAGTAAAAGTGCTACTTCCGGTCCGAATTTTGAAATTTTATATACACAAAAATATTGCAAGTCCAGTTCTAAATACTTTTGTACTCTTGATAAATATATATAGAATGCATAACTTACGACATATATGCAAAAAATCGCTATTCGATAAAAGTGGTACTTCCGGTCTGAATTTTGAATTTTTTTTTATACAAAAGATATTGAAAATTATTTTTTAAATACTTTTATACCCGTAACGTACTTGTCTAAAAAGCTAGACTTGCGAAATATTCGCAAAAAACTGATTTTCGATAAAAGTGAAAGACCTACTTCCGGTAGGAATTTCAAAAAAAAGGGTTTAGTTATAAGTAGATTGAAAAATAAATGTAAAGTAAGTGTAAATAATGTGTCAACGGACGTCGATCGCTATTGGACACTAGCGGACACTAGACGAAGAATGTCACGGAGAGAGTCCCATAAAGAAGTGGGGTTTTTAAAGTAATTTGAGGTATATGATTTTGCGAAAGAAAACATCCGCCCGTTCCCCAAAATGTTGAGCCCCCCTGAATTTTTATCCTAGCCACGGCCTAACATAACATTTACTTACACAATCTGTATAATCTGAATATAAACAAATTCAAAAACTTTGACAAAAATCTTATTACATAGGTAAATTAAAGTCATAACATACTGACATTTGTATTTTGAGTTGATTACATCAGAAATACATACTTAGGTACTTTTTATTTAGTTTTTAGAACATAAGTATAGTTAGTATATGATACAACCAAAATGTTCACTTATATACTAATTTTAATATACCGAGGTCGTCATATTTTAATTTCTGATAGGAAAGTAGTAAGTGGAAAAGAGCGCGACGAATTAAACTAAAGATAGACATAAGCGAGGCTGCCACACTGGACATTTGTAAGGCGTGGGGGTCCCCCGCCACTCCGTTGCTCTCCCTCCACTGTTAGCAAGCAGGCATCGCTGCATAGGATAAGATCATCTTTTGCATATGATAGAAGTGCAAACCGAAATTAAAATTTGACGCTTACGGTATATTTCGTTAAATAAAATTATATTTTTCAATAAAATATTTCAGAAAAGAATGTATTCTAAAAGTTATTTATTATGAGAGTAACTGTTTGAAAAAGTAACGAATACTTTAGTAACGGATAGTTACATTTGCAACACCACTAGTATTTACATAATCGAAATGTTTGCATTGCTTATACGTAGTATAAGGAAGTATTGTGATCATGAAAATTTTCGACCTCGAGATTTTTGCATATGTCCACGTTTTGAAGTCCCCTGATACCGAAAAAGTGGTTTTTAAAAAGTGTCTCTCTGTCAGTCAGTCAGTCAATCAGTGTGTGTGTGACCACGATAGCGGTCAAACGGCTATAGCTATCATTTCCAAATTTTGTATTTACGAATATAATATCCCTCTTGAGATATGATTAGATTTTTAGTAAAATCGGTAGACCGGAAGTAGTAGTTTACTTCAGTGAAAAAATCGAATTTCGCCTACTTCTAAGTTTAAACAAATTTATAAAGAATTCAAATGTACTCAAAATTAAATTTGCGAAAGATTTTATCAAGAAAGATTTTCGAAATTCTTACCGGAAGTAGGTCTTTTACTCTTATCAAAAATCAGTTATTTGCGAATATCTCGCAAGTCATACTTTCTAGACAGGTACAGTACGTGTATAAAAGTATGTAAAACATAAGTTTCAATACCTTCTGTAAAATAAAAATTTCGAGATTCGGACCGGAAGTAACACTTTTACTCTTATCGAATAACGATTTTTTGCAAATATGTCATAAGTTATGCAGTCTATATATACTTATCAAGAGTACAAAAGTTTTTAGTGCTGCTTCTGCAATATTTTTTGTATACATAAAATGTCAAAATTCGGACCGGAAGTAACAATTTTACTCTAAGCGAATAGCACTTTTTTCTTGCAAAGTATGAATTCTATAGACAGCTATTAAGAGAATCGAAGTACTTAGAATAGGATTTTGAATAATTTTTGTATCAAAAATTCTTAAAATTCTATAATTCATAAGTATAAGAAAGTCGTGTGGTGGCCACACCTCATTATTTACCTGAAAATACAAGAACAGTTGGTTTGGTAAACAATACATTTGATAATCAAGTTCTAAATACTTTTATACTCGTAACGTACCTGTCTAAAAAGCATGACTTGCAAAATATTTACAAAAAACTGATTTTCGAGAGTACAAGAGTACAAGACCTACTTCCGGTAGGAATTTCGAAAAACTTTTTTAAAAAAATTGTTCACAATTTTAATTTTAAGTATACATATATGAATTCTTTATAAATTTGTTTAAACTTGGTAGTTGACGAAATATTGGCAAGATTCGATTTTTTCACTGAAGTAAACTACTACTTCTGGTCCGACGATTTTACTGAAAATCTAATCAGATCTCAAGAAGGAGCTTGTACTAGTTAATGCAAAATTTGGAATTGGTAGCTATAGCGGTTTGACCGCTATCGTGGTCACACATACACACACACACACAGAGAGAGAGACAGAGAGAGAGAGAGAGAGAGAAAGAGAGAGAGAGAAGGGGGAGGGGAGAGAGAGAGAGAAGGGGAGGGGAGAGAGAGAGAGATTTTTTAAAAACCACTTTTTCTGTATAAAGAAGACTTCAAACCGTGGACATCTGCAAAAATCTCGAGGTCGAAAATTTTCATCATACCTCATACTACGTATAAAAAAGTAACAGAGATTGTATGCAATTTTACTTTCTTATACGTAGTATAAGGAAGTATTGTGATGAAAATTTTCTACTTCGAGATTTTTGCAGATGTCCACGGTTTGAAGTCCTCTGATACCGAAAAAGTGGTTTTAAAAAAATCTCTCTCTCCCCCCCCTCTCTCTCTCTCTGTGTGTGTGTGTGTGACCACGATAGCGGTCAAACGACTGAACTTATCAATTCCAAATTTTATGTTTGTCAAATGTATAGTCTGTTTCAAGATACAGTGCGAATGCAAGGTACCACAGGTTGCTTGAACAGGGCAGGTGGTATGCAATAAAAGTAATCGATGTGAGAAACACGCTGGAGTTATTGTCGATATTTGATTAGAAATAAGGAAAGTGTACCTCTATTATAATATGATTGTATATTTATACAAAATGTCAACAACGTTAATTGTAAGAGGTATTATCGCTGAATTGAATGTTAGAATCATAAATTAATATTAATTCGTTTATTTTCTAAATATCCTTAAGCCGCCACAGGAAGTTTCCAGGTACTTAAAATTTGTGTTTGCCATCACCGGAGTATGGAGAGATTAGCACAATAGACCCTTAATGGTTTCATTTATAACGTCGCACTCTATCTTGAAACAGACTCTCAAAACTGAATACGTCAAAACTTTTATTAAAAACTTTTTCGAAATTCCTGTATGAAGTAGGTCTTTTATCGAAAATCAACTGCAGTTTCACTCATTTTATTGAGAAATCTCTATACACAACATAAACTAAACATAACTTAGCACTTGTACTTCTAACAGTGACAGCAATTTTTCAATAATTTGTTTGATATCGTCACTCTTTTGCTTCAATGCTAGGTAGATAACATAAAAATACGCCCTCGTACATTCTAAGGCAGATAGTCTTAGAAATTTACTAATAATAAAGGTGTTCAGCAATTACCTATTTAAGAACAAGGCCTGTTGGCTGACCAGAGTGTTTAAGTAGGACTACCAGCTGTCAACTGAAGTATCTATTTATTAATAAAAGGCATAGAACGAAATTTCACAGGAATGTTATAATAGTATATTATGCAACGAGCATTTAATGATAGCTATTAAGACACGAGTAAAAGAATTACAATACGAGGCGAAGCCGAGTGTCTTAATAGCCATTAAATGCGAGTTGCATACACTATTTTTTCTACGACCCCATAATAAAACATATTTTTTGAACAATCCATTTCATAAATTGAGGTTAAAATTTTCCGTACGTTTTTGTGAATTTGGCTGGTAATAAATTGTTCGTGGCTACTAAGGCTTGTTCCATAACTTCTGGTGGAGTCAATGATTACATTTCACTGTCATTATCCCTCATTTTTACCGTTTATATTTTCAAAAAAGCACAAATTTTAAGTACTTACTTGTAAATTGCAGAGAACTGTCACATTTATTTAATTTGTATATCTGTCAGATATGCAGTCGCCATATTGAATATTGTTTGAATATTGAAATGTCGCATTCCTATTGGATATAAACTTGTATCGTAATGAACATGTTTATAGTACAGGTTCGGCATATCTAATAATACAATTAAAGTATGGGAGTAGAAAAATAATAATAACATTTAATATAATAACCTGCGATAAAAAGTAGACATACTTTCTCGAGATATGTAGATATACATTATTTGAGGGAAAACAAAAATATTTTACGTAATTAGAAATAATTTCAAGATTACTTACCTCTTTATTTCACACGGTCTCGCATAAGACGTAAAAATACAGTCTGTGTTATGACTACTAGCAAATTGTCACGTTCTGAATATTTCACAGATTGACACTTTGTTCGTTAGTAGGTAATGGCAGAACAATCTTAAGCAACTACCTACTTATTGTTTAGTTCAAATAAAATGTACTTACTTTTCTTAGGAGGCTGAAGCTGACAACGATCAATTTCGCAGTACCGAAGGGAAACTGGGCGAATTAAATAATTTATTGTCAGTAACACAAAAAAAGATCAACAATTTTAAGGTAACAACGTAATATATCAAGAAAACACAATAATAGAGGAATAATGTGTAAATGTTTATGTAATTTCAGTATAGATGCAGCTCAGTTACGAGCTACATGAAAACTAGATTAGGAAGCCTGAGTTCTTCCGTGTCGTTGGATGGTTCGTCAGTAGAGGCGATGAAAATTAAAGAGGAAGATGATGATAGCGCAACGTCTACACCACAAAAAAACGCACTGGAAACCAACGAGATCAGCAAATCGGAAAACTCCAATCCTCAAAGTGATCAGAAGAAAAGCGAGCTCACCAGGGCTTTGGATAATCACGTTGACAGGTTAGACACCATGTTGGAAATGGCCGACAATGCCCAGTATAATATGCAACACCAAAGGAAACAAATGCAATCGTTTTTGAATTAAATATCTATGATATAGTTTATTATTTAATTTTTTTTTTTGGTAGAGAAATTTAAAAAAATTCTTTGATGAAGTGGAATTGATTTTATTTAGAATATTATTTTTAATTTGAAATAATTATTGTTTATAAGAAAAGGAGGTTTAAGGAAAGATTTGAAAATAACTTAGAGAAATATATAAATAATAAGAATAAGAATACAATAAGATAACACTAATCATTGCTTGAATGTCTTTTTTTCTTAAAAATATAAAAGAAAAAAATATTTTTTAACAATATTACAAAATAAGTATGACTAATAATAATAATAATAATATGTATGTTTATATGTATATTAGCGTGACTTTTATTTTAATATTTATTTACAGAGGATAATCCAAATTATAAAATAAAAAAAATTAAATAAATCACTTATGACTTGTTGTGCCTTAATATTTACTTGTTTTTATTTTTTGAGAAATCATTAATTTCTTGCTTAAATAATAATAATAACAATACCTCTATCGTCAGCATCCTTACATTGGTAGCAATAAAGTTAAATGCAACGAAATTCTTGAAGACGAGTAAGGACGAAACTTCTATATGTTTATTAATGTTTAAACTAAAACAATTATAGTCAATTTAAATGTTGTTATGATTCTGTAGTCTTTGGATCATCCTTCAGAAACAGTTAGAGCTTCCACATTTTTGTGTCTTTCCAAAATAGGGGGGGAATGTTAAAATACAAAATGTACATTTATTGAATGTTTCTTGAATTAATTATGTCAATAAAATAAATATCCATCACAAAAACGTATTTTTTAATTTTTTTAAGATAATTAGTGAAGGTAAAGAAAATATTTTATTTATTGCTATTCATTTAAAATATAAAAAAATCTTAAATTATAAATAAAAAATATCAAAAAAATTAACACCGATCAACAAATTTCAACGTTTGATTTTACGATGAAATGACGTATTTTAATTTTTATAGAAACTATACAAACATTTCCTTTGATAAGTACTTCTAATTTCGTTTGGATTTTAGTGAAAAGATTTTTCTGTTTAGAACATACTTTAATATACAGGGTGAGTTATCTCCGCGGGTAAAGTCGATTATGCCCTTATGAATAAAGATATTTTAAAGCGGTTTTTTCTTGTGATAGCTGCTCATTAGGATCACATTTTAAAATTTTTTGTATTGTACAGAGTGTTCCATAACTTGGTTTCTAACCATAGTTATAGTTTTTTAAACGGAACACCCTATATATTATTGCATTTTTGTATTCCACGTATAATTTTTAGTCAAAAAGTAAGAAGATAGTATAGGCCTAAAAGTTTTTGACTTATTCCCATTTTTCTGAAAAATTCAATGTTTGTATAAAATTATATTTCTCGAGAACGACGTATTAGATAGACAAAATTTTGTGCAGTATTATTTACAATAAGAGGTCCTCATAGAAGCATGTTTTATTTTTTTACAGTTACTAACTGCATGTGCAGAACACTGGATTAAAATTACATGACACGTTTTTGTATAGAAGTCAATTTTTTTAAATGGAACACCCTGTATATCAGTTCATTTTTGAATTTCTTATTAAAATTACCCGCGGAGATGACTCACCCTGTAATATTTTAAACTAACTAATGGAGAAAATGCCTTGAAGGGGACAGGAAAAAGGTCAATATACTTAACCAGAAAGGCCCCGAATATGGAAAAGAAATATACAAGCATGAAAAAGAAGAGGACGAGCATGAAGAAGAAGTGTACAAGCATGAAAAAGAAGTGCACAAGCATGAAAATGAAGTGTACATGCACGAACAGGTGTGTACAAGTGTTATTTTCATCAGCACATTAAGAAGTGGATTTAACTGCCGAATTGTGCTAGTGTCATAACTTGGAAAAATATTTTCACCAAACAATGTACATACATTGCCCAGCCTCGACTTAGTCTCTAACCATTTTCTGCTTTATGTGATTTTGTAACCTTTAAGCAATCAACAAACTAGTCATGACAGACAGCAGTTCCATCCATCACAGCTAGTCATGTTCAACAGATAACCAAAATGGCACCCACAAGCCAAGAGTGTTGCATGTGAATTTATAATTACCAGTTATCACTGACTTAACCAGGAAGAACAGAAGCAAGGTATATATGCATTGCCGAAGTGGATGATGGGTGAGGGTCGCTTATATGATGTTCTTGTTGTTGTTTACATTTAGAACAATGGCCTGCAAACTTAATGATCTCTTGGCAAACTGGTAACACAATGGTCTTAATGGCGTTCAAATCTGCTTTAATAAGGCAATAGACATTTTGCTGACTTATATTAAAGAATAAATGCTATGATGTATATACAAAATTTACAAAGCGGCTCTTAGTGTAGTGTAGGCAGAGCTTTTTTGCATCCTAGGTCTTCCATAGCTGATTAATAAACAACTAAAGCATGACTAAAGTAAATCCAGCTTCAACATGTTCGCTTTACTTGCTCGGCTGCGAAATATACATTGTTTGCTGAAAATATTTTTTCCAAATTATGAGACTATAGCAAAATTCGGCAGTTAAATCCACTTCTTAATGTGCTGATGAAGATAACACTTATACACACTTTTTTGTACTTGTACACTTCTTTTTCATGCTTGTACACTTATCAAGAGTACAAAAATATTTAGAGCTGGATTTGAAATATTTTTTGTATAAATGAAATTTCAAAATTCGGACCGAAATAACACTTTTACTCACAAAGTATGCATTCTACAGCGATTTATTAAGAGAATAG
This sequence comes from Amphimallon solstitiale, assembly GCA_963170755.1. Taxonomy (NCBI): domain Eukaryota; kingdom Metazoa; phylum Arthropoda; class Insecta; order Coleoptera; family Scarabaeidae; genus Amphimallon; species Amphimallon solstitiale. The sequence goes on along the minus strand of OY720677.1, from coordinate 141,295,034 downwards.
AAGTACTTAGAATAGAATTTTGAATAATTTTTGTGTAAAAAAATTCTTAAAATTTGAACGTGATCTTACAGCTTTATTTCTCTAAGAAGATAAAAGTATTTAAAACAATTTAGAACAACTTGTGTATAATTTGAAACGCCCATACATATAAGAAAGTCGTTTGGTGGCCACACCTCATTATTTGTTCGGTTTTCATTACTTTATTACTTTTAGTAGGTACTTATTCCTAGTTTTGTTGTCTGTAAAGACTATAGATGGGCTGTTTAGAATTACGTTTAACATATAAAATATGCTTGTTTTATTGCATTTAATGTCCAAATGTCCAAATATCCAAACATGTGTTTACTAGATGTGTACATATTACCCGGTAAAGCAAAAATAAAAATATTAGGTAATTAGAGGAATTTTTTGCTTCATGTTTGAGAATACAAAAACTGTCATAAATTCAAAATTTCTTTACATCTCTACCTCTGCTTCAGGATACATTATTTACACTGGATTTGTTCGAAAAACATGTATACCTACATTTTCAATCATGCTTTAATTATGAAAACAGACTTCAAAATCTCAATTTTAATTTTTGCTAAGACGGGGGATGGCAATTATTTTAGGGTAAAAGAGTATTTTGAGTTTTTCTCTTTGTTTATGTTTGATAATGTCGTCTACTATTTTCTCCTTAAATCCATTATTATTATTATCGGACAAAGTGGCAGAAAGATCGAAATTAGATTAGAAGAACATAAAAGTTCAGTATTGCCGTTGATTGAAGGAATACATATGTATTCCTTCAATCAACGGTATTGCATAATGTAAACAAAGGTCCAAAATTAAATTTGTTAGAAATTAAAAAATCAATTCAAAGAAAAGAGAAAGTAACGAACTCACACACAGATTTTACAAACACACACACACACACACACACACACACACCCATAATAGACATTTATGTACAAAGAGTCAATAAACACAACGGCATATAATACCCTTCACACAAATTGAACTGTTAGTTAAGCTCGAAAATGGTATGAAGATACTGAAATATATGTATGTCGCAAAGACTGAATAGTTAGTAACTGTAAAAAAATAAAACATGCTTCTATTAGGAGATCTCATTGTAAACAATACTTCAAAAAATTGTGTCCGTCGTTTTCGAGATATATAATTTTATAGAAACGTTGAATTTTTCAGAAAAATGGGAATACGTCAAAAACTTTACATTTTAGGCCTATACTATCTCATTTCTTTTTGACTAAAAAATATACGGGGAATACAAATATGCAATAATATATAGGCTGTTCCATTTAAAAAACTATAACTATGGTTAGCCACCAAGTTATGGAACACACAAAATATTTTTAAAATGTGCTCCGAATGAGCAGCTATCACAAGAAAAAAACCGCATAGAAATATCTTTACTCATAAAGGCATAATCGGCCTTACCCGCGGAGATGACTCACCCTGTATATAACATGAATTTTAATTTTTATTTAATATTAATTTTTAAAAATATTAATATCTTTCGAATTTTCAACTTTAAAGTAAAAAGTAATCAGGATTTTCGATAGAACTCTTAGAGTTTTAGCGAGAACTGCAATCATAACTGTTGTGCGATTATTTTTTCTTTCCACTATATATCACATAAATTCTAATTTTACCAATATCTTTTGAATTTTTAACTTTACATAAGAATGTTATTAGGATTTTCGATATAACTCTTAGAGTTCTAGCGAGAACTGCAATCAGAGCTGTTGTGCGATTATTTTTTCTTTTCACTATACAGGGTGTATTTTAAGTAAGGGGACAGAGTATGATAAATGAAAAGATGCAATTATGTAGAATATAAATCCCAAAAATTGTGAGTCAATTACGACACGAACGCCAAAATTAAAAACCCCCGAAAAGTGTTTAATGTGCAGCCTATGGATTTAGCAGGTATCGCGCCAGTTAGGCCAGACAGCCGACATCATGAGTCGTAATAAATAATATTTCTATGGAACTAAATAAACACACATAGATACCCATAGATACACACACCGCAATAACAGTTGTAAACGTTATAAAAACCCCAATGATAGCATTGTTTATTATTTCTAAACAGGTGTTCATGCTAAGAGTTCAACAACCTTAATATGAAATATTAGCTGATTTGGGATAAAATGGATGCGTGTACTTTATTCGATTTCTTTTGTTCTCTTTTAAGATAACTTAGTTTTCAACAACGAGAATTTTTTTTATTGAGATGCCGACTGTATGAATTTTGTAATTATTTTAATATTTGCCAGGATTATTTAGATATTACATTTTCTTCCGCAATAAATGTATAGTAAGTACTATTACTGTTATTATGATTAAATTCAACGACTTTTTGCTTCTTATTTCTCACAAAAAACAAATTTGTGTTGTAAAATATGCCCAACTCTACTTATGAGAAACTTTTATTTTAATTGGACGCAAATGAATTTAAAAAAAAAACATTATTTATTTCAGTTCGTGCGTTGTGTAAGCCATAGTCGAAACATCCACACGTAACAATCGAACGAGACTGACCTCGCACGCCTTCACACTCCTACTTAGTACCCCACTCTTGCATACCCTACAGTCGTATTAAAGTGCAGTGGCGGGACAAATATTTTAAAAATATCTTTGTAATTTTTAAAATTTGAATTTGCGCAAAATATTTTGGATTTGAGTCTAATAAAATTAAATCTTTTCATTAATCATGTATATCACATAAATTCTAATTTTTCGAATATCTTTTGAATTTTTAACTTTACAAAATTTTTTTATTAGGTTTTTCGATAGAAGTCTTAAGAGTTCTAGCGAGAACTGCAATCAGAACTGCAATCAGAGCTGTTGTGCGATTATTTTTTCTTTCCACTATGTATCACGTAAATTGTACTTATTCGAATATCTTTTCAATTTTTAACTTTACAAAAAAATGTTATCAGGATTTTCGATAGAACTCTTAGAGTTCTAGCGAGAACTGCAATCAGAACTGTTGTGCAATTATTATATGTTTTCACTACACATAGCACATGAATTTTAATTTTCCAATATCTTTTGAATTTCAACTTTACAGAAAAATGTTATTATGATTTTCGGTAGAACTCTTAGAGTTCTAGCGAGAACTGCTATAAGAACTGTTGTGTTATTTTCAAAATTTAATTTGCAGAATTTTTATTTCTGCAGAACTTTTTGGAAAATTGTTAAAGAACTCTAGAACTATGGTCGAGGTACAGAAATAAGTCCAAATCGCACTGTTTTTCTTAAAAGTGGTTGCCAAGCTCATTATCGGTGTTTGCTATTTTTTCGCTAAATTCTGCAGAACACTTGAAATTTTGCACAAATTACTCTAGAACTTTCCATATCTACCGGGAACTCCGATAAAATATAATGTTTTTGCAAATTCGGTTGCTAACTTCACATGACTCTGTTAGACAATAGATAATAATAATAATCATTATTATCATTCATCATATTCCGCTGTAACGGATTCAGTTTCTTAACTTTATCTAATTCTTCTTCACTTACTGAAATATCTTCATTTGCGTATTCAACTTAGGATGATTGTTGTAAACCTTGTTCTTCAGTTTTTTTAACAAATGTCAAAATCTCATGACGTGAAATCATCAAAGTACGAGTTTAAGAATTTTACGTTATCCTTTTGCTTCTCGCGTTCTTGTGCTCTAAGTGCTTTTGCGATTTTGAGATCCTAATAACTTTTTTGAAAACATTACTGAGTTACTGTATTGTATAAATTTAAACCACAAATAAATTATAAAAGAGTAAATACATTAGACCATCAGAAAGCTGTCTTTATTTTCTATTAACATCTATAAGGAATAGGTATTAAATGAAAGTCATAGTATAATAGAATATGTGTGTATTCAATATAAACGGATCTGTACAATTAAACTAAAGAGAAATAACATCGCACATGTATATTGTATTTCCCCAGCTGTATTTTATAAACAAATAGGGTACTATGTATAAAGATAAATATGCTCATGCATAATAGAGTATAATAAACACACACAATTCTCGAACGGTAAACACCACACAAGTAATTGAGATTTATATTTTCGTACAGGAAATGCCCATGATGCATTTCTAACAATATCATTCGACAATCGACAACCCATCCTACACCTAGGCAAATAAATGGGAAATATATCTGACGAAGACGCGCACGTGCGCAAAATTCTAAGAATTCAAACGATCAAAACAATACTTAGAAATCGTTTTGGTGCAAGAATTCTTACAAGACGCACCTGCATAAACTGGAACCGCCAAGGGAATTAAGCTAAACTATAAAACTATAACAAGCAAGAAATACTATTTTATCACCGACCGTCAAAGCGATGCATTACCATAGCGTTTTACGGAGGTAAACAAACACTTTATCGTACTGTAAAATAGAGTACTTTACCTGTCAACATAGATAGATGATATGGACATGATTGTATGATATTAAACATAAATCGTTTGTCACTGTTATAAAATGGCATAAGTCATTATATATTTATTTTTTAAATTACAAACTTTTGCGGTTAGCGATAAAATATTGTATGCATCATTCAGTAAAGTGCCTTTATCGAACTCGCGTGATACTCGCTTTGTAAATCAGATTTGTTCGATAAAGGATCACTTTACTGACTTGGTGCATAAATAACTAGTAAATAACGGTCATTGTGAAGGTATTTTGTTTTGTGTAAGCACTCTGTACAACTTTACTAAAAAAAAATTTGGAGAAATGTCAATGAAATACGTATTTGACCATTTGATAAGAGTAAGATTGCGGTATACTTTTAACAACTCAACCGCCCAATCTTATTCGTTTAATGTGATATCTGGTTCTACAAGAAATCAATTTAAGTTAGTGGTGAATGCTGCGACGCTTACCTCGCCTACTGCCCAACACCACCACTGGTCATACGATGTTATAAAGTGGATTCATGATATAATAGCTTATATTAAATGAACACAATAGTAAACCAAGTTATTAGTTATATATTGTAGAGCTGACAATGGCAGAACTGCTGATTTGTGTCAAGGGACTGCGGAATAGATAGATTCGACCTATGAAGATTTCATTGAGGAATGATCGGCAACAAGGAAGGACAAATTGAGAAGCAACCAATTTTTTCTACCAAGCCTTCGGATTTTGCACTAGCTCGCTACGTTGCTAGAGATTTAGGAATGTCTAGAGCAGATATGGGCAATCTTTCCTTGGTTGTGGGCCTAACTTAAGGACATTAATCAAGACGCGAGTCGTAGGCAGATAATAAGTAGTAGTAAATATAAAGCAATATAAGTTCACACATTTATTTATAATACATAGATAATACAAGAACTACTTAATGAAAAAAAAATATTATATATTGATATTAATGTAGAATATCAGAGCTACGCCAACATGAACCAAGAGTTGGGAAGATCTTAAAAATAAAGACCAACGAGTAACCTATCTACCACCTGGTTACCAAAGAATTATCAAGCCAGAAGTCATTTGATAATGCTTTATGGGAGAGTTAAGATTATTAAAATTAAATTGTGGGTAGAATGGTCTCAACTCAATATTATAGTTAAAAGTTCTAGCGAAGAGGATAGAAAAGAATACGTAGAAATTATCGTGATTTTTTGAATGCTCATCACATAGGTATATTCCATAGTTTTATATATACAGGGTGTCCAGAAACTCTCCTGACAAACGAAGACCAGAGATTCATCAGATAATTTTAAGACAATTTAACCCAATCACCCTAGTCCGAAAATGCTTCCTAAGGTCATAGGCGCCCGTTTTGGGTAGGTAAACGGTTATTTTAACGCATAACTTTTTTGTCTTTAACTTTTAAGCATTTGTGACACTAGATTATTAAATTTTCATGTATTCTAGTACTAAAAGGTATTCTTACTTTAAGTCGGTAGGATACACCGTTTTCTAGAAAAAACGATTTGAAAATTTTTCGTTTTTTTCGTCATTAAAATTCAATTTATTATTTTTTGCACTAGTTCGCTCTGAACTGCCAACAGAAATAAAACCTACGTTTTTAATTGTCAAATTGTTGTCAGTTCGCGAAGTTGAAATGACGAAAGATGAAATGACGAAAAAACGAAAAAACGAAAAATTTTCAAATCGATTTTTCTAGAAAACGGTGTATCCTACCGACTTAAAGTAAGAGTACCGTTTAGTACTAGAATACCTGAAAATTTAATAATCTAGTGTCACAAATGCTTAAAAGTTAAAGACAAAGAAGTTATGCGTTAAAATAACCGTTTACCTACCCAAAACGGACGCCTATGACCGGTACTAGAAATTCGCAATTGATGGAGTCGATTCATCTCTGGAGGATAAATAAGCATACCAGTTTTTGTTTTTCTAAATAGAAGCGTTCGGGAGATATTAAAAAAAAACTAATTACAAGGCGCCATCTTCAAAGAGCTCTAGCTCCCCTAGGAAGCATTTTCGGACTAGGGTGAATTCGGTTAAATTGTCTTAAAATTATCTGAGGAATCTCCGGTCTTCGTTTGTCAGGAGAGTTTCTGGACATCCTGTATAATGATTTTGAAATTTAAAAATTACAATTCTTTTCCTTTTTTGGAATTATGGTTAGAATTTAGATCAATAAAGAAGAAGTAAGACAAGAACTGATATCTAACGAATAACATATAAACATGAGATTGCTTAAAAGATATAGAAAACGAAAAGAAGCAAAGGAATCAAAAGCTGAATCGAGCATATCGCAGAAATGCTGAGAGATACTGAAAAAATGATGGCGGAAATAAATTAACTTATAAGAATAACCAATGAGAAACCAAAGAGGACAGCAGAAGAACGCGTAGATGAAATTTAGATCAAAGATTTTTCATAAGCTAATATAAAATTGTTATTGGTAGTATATAGGTATTCCATTTTTTGGCTTTTCTAATCCAATATATAGATAGATATTGGATTAGAAATTGTATTGTATTGTAATTGTAATTAGGCAGTCTGTCTAATAATTTGAGCAATTTTTTAATTCTAATTTTCAATTAAAATTGCGTTTATTTCTATTATTTTTTCCGTTAATTATTTATTAAATTAAATAAATAAATTAATTAATTTCTATTTTGTATTTTTTTCTGTCGATGAAACACAACCGGAAAATTAATAAATGTTACAATCATCAAAATATCAATTTTACATCCGCAAACCACCAGCCTATTACCTATTTATTATTCATGGGAAAAGAAGTATGAGAAATGATGGCACCCGGTACACATTTTGAAACCAAAGAAAACTGATAACGGTTAGAAGAGGAAATTACAAAATTTTAAACAGAAATACTCTGACATACTGGCATTAGTTTTCCAGAAATTTTAACCGTACAAAAATAAATGTACATAGGTAGCCGATTTGTGGTCGTAAGCATTGACAAATTGCTCCCTAATCTACATAATAATCAACTGATGGTTTGTCTTTTCCAACGGAAATGCTAAGTCAATCAGGGAAATTAATTTTAAATTAGATTTACGCTAAATACTCAGTACTCGTGACATTTAAATTTAGGTGGCAATGACGATTAGTACGCCATTTTGCCAATAACATTTGTTTCTGTCAAAATAGCAGCTTGACAGATAAGTACATAAGAATAAAAAGTGATTCCCTGCGTTCATTAGATCGTGGAATGTTTACTAAAACTGCTGTGCAAGAAATATAATTCTCCTTTGTTTTTATAAGTGTACAAGTGGAGTCTGTGCGCGCTTGCGTCTAAAACCCACCGGTCCGCAGCGTACATGTGTATACACCAACGAAAAGGTAAAAAATCCGAACATTTCTAACTGAACCAGTCCTGGTCCATACGTCGGCACGGTAGGGTGTGTTTAAGACGACTTTAATCAATCACATCCTCTATTTTACAATTACGATTTTGACTTGACAGAACGAATATTTTTTTTTAAAGGGATCACAGGGAATAGAAGCTAGAAAATAACGCGTCAAGTCTAGGGGATCGATTTCGCGTGCGTGTAATGGCTTTTCTACGTACAGTTTTACGGTACAGTGTTTATAAAAAGTACGGTTATGCTTTGACGAATTTGCAAGACTGTTGTGGATACGGGAAAATCGAACAGATAGCTTTGAAATCTACCGCGGCCACAGGAGCACTCATCCAGGATAACACAGCGGCCCCAGTCGGCTCGGCATCACCCAAAGACCCATTGGACATTACCTTCGAGGACTCAAAAGCCGCCTTCAAGAGCAAAACGACATGGGAATTACTAAGAGCTTATATAGTTTACACCTTGTGCTCTTTCGAGACTTTGGTTGAACATAATATGCAGGTGAGTTAATTTACCTACTTATTTCTTTTAGACTGGGCAAATTCATTGACCGTTATGTAATTCAAAAATATCGATCGGTCTTGTTATAACATCAGTGTTTATAACCCGTGTTCCTAGAGAGGGTTGGTAATCGTGTCGGTGGTATACTGTATTGCTCTTTTTATTGATTAGTTTTTTCGTTTTTTTGGCAATGACAGGTCGTTTTAGTGTAGATATACATATTTCAAATTAAAAATTACCCCTTTAAAAACTTTTAGAAAATACCATTTTACCATAAAATAAATGCATCTTAATTTAACACGCGGAAATGTTATGTAAAAGCTCGTGTGAGAACCCTGGACCTCATTTTATATTGAAGCTATTTTTATTAGGATGTATAAGCCAAGACGTGTATAATCACTTACGTTTTACTATTGTGTTTTTATACGAACCTTTTGCATTGAATTGCTTGTGGAAATAAATAAATTATTAAATAGACTATTAGAATCGTTCTGGCTTAATGGATGCTAGTATGTAATTGTTACTACGCGTGACATAATTACGCAATTTTTTGCGTATATTAATCTAATTAGGCCACAAATCCTGGTCTAATTGGGATTACTTATGAGTATTTTGTTTTAAGCATCATCAATCCTTTTCTTTAAAAACATTATATTTTTGTTGTTAGGTCATCCACTCTGCTATTTCTGGAAAGAAATTACTAATTGATAGATTAGTCAAAAACGTCCATTTAATTAACTTAATTGAAAAGAATTGCTATTTCTTCGTCAGTTGCACATGGTTCGAATAATTTTATGATTTTCTGTAAAATATTTAGATTTCTCTGGAATTGATTGTAAAATGCAGTAATTTGAAATTATAAACTCAGATGACTACAGGAAATGATGTAAGACGAAATTCATTGATTTTCTTTTCTAAGGGCCATTGACGTGTGAACAGTTTTACGTAGTAACGAACAGAAGTACGATTTAAACACTAATCTAATATCTGTAACTATTTCTTGATATTATCAGTTAGTTTTTAAAGAGGAATGTTGATCTTAGTTCTTCCATCTTTTATTCTCATTGAAATAATTCTTTAATAATTAATTTATATCGGTAACTATTTTTTCAAAGGGGAATGCCCTATTCCTTAATAATTATAAAAATATATACTGCATTTTTAAATTACAAAACCAAACGATCATAAGAACTTACATAACCTATGCAATTTTATGTACAATTTGAAAATAAATCTTTATATCTGTAATTATTTCTTGATATTATAAGTTGATATTTTTAAATGGGGAATGTTGATATGATCCTACTTCACTGATGTTTTTCGCATTGAAACACTTTTGGAGATCATTGAAAGATATTGGCAATTTGAAATTACAGAGTAAAATGATTACAGGGAATGACATTAGACAAAAGTTCATTGATTTCTTCATAACCGCCATTGACGCATGCAATTTTATGTTGTAAAAAAACAGGAGTACAATAATTTAAAAACTAATTTTATATATCGGAATTATTGATCCTAGATGGCATAAGACAAAATAACATATATTTTTACCTAACTGTCATTGACGCGTGTTATTTTATGTTGAAAAGAACCAACATAACTAAAATAATTCGAAAACTAATTTTTTATGTATGGGAAATGTTGATATTGAATGACATAAGACGAAATGTCATCTTACATAACAGTCATTGACGTGTAAAATGTTATATTGCAAAGAAGAAAAGTACAATAATTTGAAAACTAATTTTATAATTGAGGAATGTTGATCTAGGATGACCTAAGACGAAATGTCAACTATTTTTGCCTAACTGCCAATAACGTGTAATATCTTATATTGTAAAGAACAAATGTACAACTATTTGATAACTCACTATATAATTGGGAAGTGTTGATATTAAATGACATAAGACGAAATGTCATCTATTTTTACCTAGCTGGCAGAACCATATTAATCGAAAACTAATTTTATAATTAGGGAATGTTGATCTAGGATGACATAAGACGCAATGTCAACAACTTTTGCTTAACTGTCATTTACGTGTAAACTGTTATATTACAAAGAAAAGAAGTACAATAATTTTAAAACTAATTTTAGAATTGGGGAATTTTGATCTACGATGACCTAAGACGAAATTTCATTAATTTTTGCCTAACTGCCATGGACGTGTAATATGTTATATTGTAAAGAACAAAAGTACAATTGTTTGAAAACTCACTATATAATTGGGGAGTGTTGATATTAAAGGACATAAGACGAAATGTCATTTATGTTTACCTATTGACGCATGTAATTTTATGTTGTAAGGAACAGAACTATAATAATCGAAAACTAGTTTTATATATGGGGAACGTATGTCTTAGATGAGATACAAGGAAATGTCATGTTTGACGTGTGAAATCATATATTGTAAAGACCAAAAGTACAATAATTTGAAAACTAATTTTATAATTGGGGAATGTTGATCTAGGATGACATAAGACGAAATGTCATCTATTTTTGCGTTACTACCATTGACGTGTAAAATGTTATATTGTAAAGACCAAAAGTACAATAATTTGAAAACTAATTTTATAATTAGGGAATGTTGATCTAGGATGACATAAGACGAAATGTCATCTATTTTTGCGTAACTACCATTGACGTGTAAAATGTTATATTGTAAAGAACAGAAGTACAATAATTTGAAAACTAATTTTATAATTGGGGAATGTTGATCCAGGATGACATAAGATGAAATGTCATCTATTTTTGCGTAACTACCATTGACGTGAAAAATGTTATATTGTAAAGAACAGAAGTACAATAATTTTAAAAGTAATTTTATAATTGGGGAATTTTGATCTACGATGACCTAAGACGAAATTTCATTAATTTTTGCCTAACTGCCATGGACGTGTAATATGTTATATTGTGAAGAACAAAAGTACAATTGTTTGAAAACTCACTATATAATTGGGGAGTGTTGATATTAAATGACATAAGACGAAATGTCATTTATGTTTACCTATTGACGCATGTAATTTTATGTTGTAAAGAACAGAACTATAATAATCGAAAACTAGTTTTATGTATGGGGAATGTAGGTCTTAGATGAGATACCAGAAAATGTCATGTTTGACGTGTGAAATCATATATTGTAAAGACCAAAAGTACAATAATTTGAAAACTAATTTTATAAGTGGGGAATGTTGATCTAGGATGACATAAGACGAAATGTCATCTATTTTTGCGTAATTACCATTGACGTGTAAAATGTTATATTGTAAAGAACAGAAGTGCAATAATTTGAAAACTAGTTTTATAATTGGGGAATGTTGATCTAGGATGACATAAGACGAAATGTCATCTATTTTTGCATAACTACCATTGACGTGTAAAATGTTATATTGTAAAGAACAGAAGTACAATAATTTTAAAACTAATTTTATAATTGGGGAATTTTGATCTACGATGACCTAAGACGAAATTTCATTAATTTTTGCCTAACTGCCATGGACGTGTATATTGTAAAGAACAAAAGTACAATTGTTTGAAAACTCACTACATAATTGAGGATTTTTGATATTAAATGACATAAGACAAGATGTCATTTATGTTTACCTATTGACTCATGTAATTTTATGTTGTAAAGAACAGAACTATAATAATCGAAAACTAGTTTTATGTATGGGGAATGTAGGTCTTAGATGAGATACCAGAAAATGTCATGTTTGACGTGTGAAATCATATATTGTAAAGACCAAAAGTACAATAATTTGAAAACTAATTTTATAATTGGGGAATGTTGATCTAGGATGACATAAGACGAAATGTCATCTATTTTTGCGTAACTACCATTGACGTGTAAAATGTTATATTGTAAAGACCAAAAGTACAATAATTTGAAAACTAATTTTATATAATTGGGGATGATGATATTGAAGGACATAAGACCGAATGTCATCTATAACTGCCAGTGACGTGTAAAATGTTATATTGTTAAGAATTGAACTACAATAGTTTGAAAACTAGTTTTATGTACGGGAAATGTTGATCTTAGATGACGTAATATGAAATGTCATCTATTTCTGCCTAACTGCCCTTGACGTGTACAAAGTTATATTGTAAAGAACAAAAGCGCAATAATTTAAAAACTAATTTTATAATTGGGGAATGTTGATCTTGGATGACATAAGACGAAGTGTCACCTATTTTTGTCTAATAGTCGTGGACACGTGTACCTAATTTTATGTTATAAAGAATAGAACAACAATAATCCGAAGTGGGGAGGGGGGGGATGCTGATATTTATTAGATGACATAAAATGAAATGTAATTTATTTTTGTCACTGCTTTTGACGCGAGCATTTTTATATTGTAGAGAGCAAAAATACAATAAATTGAAAACTAATTTATAACGTGGGGTCTAGAAAAATCCGGAGTCGAATATGCTATGGACATAAAACGTTTGTCCTAACTTAATTCTATAATTTGTACTACATTTTAAATGTCAAATATTGCCTGTCAATAATCGTTTTATCCCAGACATGACTTTAAATTTCCTTGGATTACTTTGATTCCGGATATTTATGAACACTCGTTATATGGGGAATGTTTATCTTAGATAACATAAGATGAAATGTCATCTATTTTTGTCCACCTGCTATTGGCGCGTGCAATTTAGGTATGTTTGAACAAACAGAAGTACAATTTGAAAACTATTTTTTATACAAATATGAAGGACGTCTTAGTATTATTAGTTGTTATTTTTAAATAGAGAATAGATGTAAATTCTACTTCCATAATTTTTTTCTCATCTAGACTCTTCTGAAATGATTGAAAAATATAGTAACCTGCAACTAGTCGTAGAATACAGCGAATGACAAGAGAATTATTTTTCTAATCGCTAATTTTTCTATATGTGGCTATTTCTTAATATTATTAGTTCTTTTTAAACTACAATTGTTGTTCATTATAATTTTCTAATTTTGTTTACAATAAAGCTATTCCTAAATGATTGAGAATGCCTTAAATTAAAATTAAAGTCAGATTTTAGACAATGACATAAGACTTACATCAATATCCTACCAATTTTTAACTAATTTTCCGGACAATTACCTGAACAGATATCCTCAGACATCATCCCGTTTCTACGCTTAGTAAAATTACGTGTGTCATGATTTACGTCGCCTCTTATACTATTATTTAACAATATTTGTATATTTTTTTGATGCGATATTTCTCGAAACGTTGCTAATTGTTATGCTAAACATTGTCTCGTGAGTTCTGAAAATATCTATTACAAAAATATATTTTTTTGATGCTTGTTTCTGGCGTCTGTGTGACAACACTTTTATTGACCGAATTAGTAGTTGCATACTCAGAACCGTTACGGAAATAATAATCCTGCAGATATCGAAAACACGATAACCATGATTATAAATATGTATACGGAGGGAGTTAGATAATTTAATTATTTTTTCGGGATGTCGAGAGCTTTAGATAAAAGATCGTTATCGAAATTTTGCTAATAAACGTGACATGTTCCCTGTCAACGATCTTTTACGTACGACTATAATAAATTTATAACTTTCCTGTCTACGGAAAGCTGTTTGTTTACCAATATTATCTGTGCATGTGCATAAATCAATATAGGCAGTTCAAATGTATTGTTTTCTACATTTACCTCTTTAATAATGCTTGCATTTAGCTATTATGCGCACATGTTTAACGTAGATATTTATTGTAGAATGATGTGTTACTGTTATTGGTTTATTCATCGTATGTGTAACGCACTCATTTCAATATCTGTATAGATACAGAAAAAGTTGTAGCAGACAGCTTGGCTGCTGTTTTTACTATACTGCCGTATTAGTACATATATGTACACAATTTACTGCTTATGTTAAAGTATATGCGATTATATTTTCATTCAAGAGTAACGTTATTTTATAGTACGTATACAGAGTGGTTGGATTTTCATTGTACACTCAATATTTTCATTGAGAGTATAATATTTAAAAAAAAACAAAATGTGTCTGATACTATTTTTTGCCCTCTTTCTAATCCTGTGAAATAGGATAATGTCGTTTGAAAAACAAAAGATAATCTAATTTTTTTTTTTAAATTGAACATCCTGTATATTATTGGATATTTTGATAGCTTATTTAATTCTGAATATAATATCATTTATTTTTTTTTCGTTGGGCAATGAATAACGCCATAATAACAAAAAATAAAAAAACACATTATGTATTGGTTAAAAAAAAAAACAATGGAAAAAAATAACACAAAAAAGCAAATATCCTATTGAAGAAATTGTTCAAAATGGCCACCATTTTGGTTGATACATATCTGAGCTCGGTGCAATAAATTGTTTTTGGATTTTCTTAACATATCCGGGGTAATTTCCTGTGCTGCCAATTGTATTTTATTTTTCAGTTCTTCTAGGGTATTCGACAGAGTGCAATATACCTTATTTTTTATAAATCCCCAGACAAAAAAATCTAATATTGAGAGGTCAGGTGATCTCGGAGGCCATAAATGTGGCCCTTTATTCCCAATCCACCTATTTTCAAATTCTAATTGTAGAAAATTCGTCACTGATTGTGCATTATGCGGTGGTGCGCCGTCATGTTGGAACCACATTTGTGTCCGGATAGCTAAAGGCAGATTGTCTAAATATTTTTGAAATTCAGTTTCAAGAAAGTTTAAATATCGATTTTGAGTAAGTGTGCCGTTATAAAAATAGGGTCCTAATAACTGATCCTCTATCACACCTATCCAGACATTTGTAGAAAAACGTATTTGGCATCGAGTTTGCTGAATCCTACGAGGATTCACGTCATCCCAAAAATGACAATTGTGTTTATTAAACACACCATTCCTATGGAAATTTGCCTCGTCCGTCCATAAAATGTGTGACAAGTATTGCCTTCCAGCATTTAATACCCAATTATAAAAATTCATCCGTTTTTGCAGATCAAGCGGTTGTACATTTTGCACTAAACGAATTTTATAGGGTTTCATTTTGTGTTTTTTAAGGACTTTCATGATTTTATACCTGTTGATGCCAAACTCTTGTACAGCAATTCTAGTTGAAGTAGTGGGGTATGCTCTAAAATACGCCAAAATATTTACTTCATCATCTCCTTCTGCATCGTTTTGATTTATATTTCTATTTCTTACATTTCTTATTTTTTTAAAACTTCCTGAAGTGTGTAAATTTAGAAATGTATTCCAATGCGGTTGCCTTCGATCAGGGTATTGATTAACATACATACATACTTGCAGCTTGACGGCAGTTATCATTTGATAAATAAAAGCATCGTAACATATCTGCTTTCTCTGCATTAGTAAATTCCATTTTTAATAAATAATCTAGAGAAACTATAACTAATGATTCACTAATCACTAAACTGTGTCACCTCATCAACTGGTATGCGAACTGACATTTAAATAATATTTTGTTTTTTACCCGGCCATATTTTCAAAGCATACTTTTTCTTTTTTATTTTTTGTTATTATGGCGTTATTCATTGCCCAACGAAAAAAAAAAAATAAATGATATTATATTGAGAATTGAATAAGCTATCAAAATTACAGGGTGTTCAATTTAAAAAAAAAAAAAATTAGATTATCTTTTGTTTTTCAAACGACATTATCCTATTTCACAGGATTAGAAAGAGGGCAAAAATTAGTATCAGACACGTTTTGATTTTTTTTAAATATGATACTCTCAATGAAAATATTGATTGTACAATGAAAATCCAACCACTCTGTATAATTATGGGCATACCGTTACTTCTCGAGTCCATTTCTTTCGAAATGCGATAGAAGAACCAGTTCTTATTTTCCCCGAAAATATGACTCGGCTATATTAATTTTTGCTGCAAAAGGGGCTAGGGCTTACTTTCAGGCCATCTCTTATTTTTCATCCACAATACAGTGCACTCGCGATAATATGAACTAAAGAAAACAAGGGCAGTTCAAATTTTTGGGATTGTTCATATTTACAAGTGGCACAAAATTTTAATAAAACCAAGTCATTTACTTACCACCTAAAGTTGTTTCCTGTATAAATGAAAGTTTAATTTAAATAGTTTAAATTTTTGTTTTATTTTAAAACATAAAAGGAACTTTTTCATTAAGTTTGTTTGCAGCAAACAAAAATATACTTATTTCTATACATATTCATATACATAAATGCTAGCGGGCTTATTCATAAAAATTATGCAATGTTTAATAAGCTCTTATATGACAAATGTTTCACAGAAATACCTATGTAAAATAAGAGCTTAATTAACGTTGTATAGTTTTTTTGAATAAGCCCGTAGAAATATAAAGCTAATGTTCAAAAAAGTCGGTTATCTTCTTTTGCCGTTTCTTTTGGTAGAGAACTTTTAAAACTGCCTTCTCACGTAAGTCTCTTAAAACATTTAAAACTCGCTGTTCAACCATTTCACCTTCAGCCCAATCCAACGCCTTATTGAAAATATCGACAGCCTCCCCGGCTTTAATCGTCCTCTTTGGTTCCTCCACACAATCATCTTCATCGGATATGGCTTCTACTTCATTATCTTCACATTCAATAGCATACTCATTCCATTCTTTAACGTTTGAGGCCGTATATTCAACCTATGAAAAAATATAGAATAACACACAATTTTAAGTACATTTCAGAGAATACAAACCTCGGGTAGTAAGGCGCATAAAACATTGGCGGCGCTTTCTTCCAATTCACGTAAATTCATTTGCAAATTTTTTCTAACAACACTTAGAGGAATTTCATCTTCGGGATCATCTTGATTCACTGCCATATTTAAAATGTTGTTCCAGCATTTGGATAACACAGCTGAATCCACTCTTCTCCAAGCTGATTCCAAAATAATGATAGCTTCCTTCAATGTAGTCTGCTTCATAGTTTCTATCAAACCACCCCCTTTAGCAGCTATTTCTGTAATACAGCTTTGTGATCCTTATAGCATTTTGGTCCATGGGCTGGATGAGTGGGGTCACGTTCGGTGGCATAAACATCACAAAAATAGAGCCGTTTTCAGATTTAAATTCGTCCTCAGGTGGGTGAGATGGGGCATTATCTATTAAGAGAATAGCTTTCACTGGAAGCCCTTTTTTGGTTAAAAATTGTTCCACCTGAATTATGTAAAAAATATTTTAAAATGAATAGGTATGTGTCGATTAATGTCAATATAAAAACTTTTACCTCTGGAACAAATGAGCGATGAAACCAGTCTTTAAAAATGTTACCAGTCATCCACGCTGATTTAGAATGACGATAGTGAACAGGGCAATCAAAATTCTGGAAACAACGGGGTTTTTTTTGACTTTTCGACAACAAGCAGTTTGAGCTGATGAGATCCCGTAGCATTTGCACAGCACAGGAAAGTAACTCTTTGTTTTTCAGTCTTTGTACCTGGGGCTGATTTTTCCTGAGACGACACGTATGTTTTGGTTGGTAAAATTTTCCAAAATAAACCCGATTCATCGGCGTTATAAAGTTGATCATTACTTAATCCAAGCTGTTCAATCTTCGATCTAAGTGCCACTTTAAATGGTTCAACCAACTGGGGTTGAGAAGAAAGTTTCTCTCCAGAAATTTGGAGCAATCTTACGCCGAATCTCTTTTTGAAACCGTCACTCGCGTTGAAGTCAGAGTTATTTTCCTTAATATTATAATGAAGCTCCTTGGCCTTTTCTTTCAACATTAGTCCACTGATGGGGAATTTATTATCCCTCATACGCATAAACCATTTATACAATGATTTTTCTATTTTTGGGTACTCCGACGGTCGCATAGTTTTTCTTTTTCCAGGTCCGATGAATGTATTGTTGACACATTTTGAAATTGCATTTTTATTCTTTTTTATTCCAGATACTGTGGACTTTGTCACTCCATATTTCTTCGCTAAATTAGTAACACTTGCACCTTTTTGTAAATTCTCCAAAATTTCATATTTTTCCTTTAAAGTTAGAAATTTATGTTTTTTTGTATGCATATTTTACAAATTATTCACTTTTAATTAACACTTAAAAACCAAACATGCGTTTGCGTCTGCATACATGTAAAAACTAACTAAAAAGTGCACTTGTTTGTTTGACCATTGACATTTGGCATTCAAATGTTAATAACTCGGGGTTTCCCCTAATTTTTATACATATTATGTAGCTGAAATCCGTTTCAAACTAAAAAAATAAATGTTCATATTTTAAAGCTTTTGTACAAAGTTCATATTTTGGAGTAGTCAATGGCAGAGAAAAAGTGTTCATATTTTGGGGTGTTCATTTATTAGGGTGTTAATATTATCGCGAGTGCACTGTAATTAACATTTATTCATGTTCAAGAGACACATTTATTCACGCTCAAGAAACATTCAAAAATGAATAAAATCGATTATTCTAATACAGCTATGTCGCCTTCCTATGATACATCGTCATAAACCTTCAAATCCTGAATTCCAGCCTGATTTTTTTATAACATAATTTCTATTGACCCCAGCTTCTCATGTTGAGCAATAGAGCTCAAATTGATTTGTCCATGTAGCCTGCTCGTAGGGCATTAGCAACATTGCTATCCGTATTTAATGCCATGCATTCTTGAACCAAGTAAGGACTTCTTGTAGCTTAAGCTTCACAAAGTTTTCGCGTTGAAGAAGAGAAATCTCCATTGTATTTTCAATAATAAGAATTTGGAAATATGCAGTCATTCTTGCGGGTACCATTATTTGATATCCTTCTTTTTGCATGGTTTTATCAATGTAGAAAATGATCAAAGGTAGTTTGAGACTCTTGACCCATATACACTGCACTTTCATCCATGTTCGAGGGTTGTTAGAGAAGTCGATGCCATCAAGGATGGATGCACTTGAATGCAAATGCACTTATAATCGCTTCAGTATCTTCCAACTTGAACAGTGTCGATCTTCTTAGAGACAGTTCATATCGCTGAAGGAATCCATCCACCAAGTTCTGAGCTCTGCAATTGAGTGTTATGATGTTTTTTGCAAGATCAAATACTAGAATATCAACCCTGCGAACAACAATTACTTTGCTCTTCTGTCAACAAGCCGCTCACAGATATTGTGTTTCAATTCAGGAAATAATGGTTGCAGACCTGATCGACACTTACACTTCTTGGCATTTTCCTCGTCGACCCGTTGACTGAAGTTATTGTACTCTGATCGCCATTTTCGGACCATTCGTAGATCCACTTCTTCCCTTTGCAGAAAGCTGTAAGATTTTTATCCCTGGAGTCTTCCGCAATTCCTTACTTTCTTTTTATCGGAGCCATCAATATTTATATCTTTTAAATTTATGATTAGATCAAGTGCTAAACGTTCGTTGTTAACGTGACGTATTGAATACTGCAGATTCTAATTTGTCGCAACCACGCCCGTTTGTTTCAATGTCCGTCTGATTAGGACTTACTTCAAGGGCAGGGCTTAGAGTATCCTGAAAAATCATGCTATGGTTAATTTTTTGATTCGGTCTTATGTTTGGGGAAACACGGTAAGAATGAATTTTATCCTAACATACATCATGCAATACTGAATAGTTTTTGAAACAGTAATTTTTTTTGTCTAAAAGAAGTAGATCTTTTTGTCATATCTACCTAATATGTTTTGGAATGAATCAGCTACGAAATTTATCTGTTAGCATATAGCAATAGTTTCACCGGTACAGATGTTTTAAAAACTTAAGCCGTAGGTTTTATTGTTCTCGTTGGTGTCTTCCTGGTTTGTGGGTCTTTATTTTTGCTGCCGGCGTTTCGTCCACTATCCTAGGACTTCTTCTATTTCAGGATACATAGTAAAAGAAGAAGCCTTGAGATGTCCCTTAGGATAGTAAACGAAATTAGAGACGACGACAGTAAGATATGTTTTAAAAACTCTCTTATATGAACAGCTATCTACAAATATTCAGTCAACCTCCATAATTCTAATAAAAGCTAGTAAAAATGATGCAAGTAGTATGGTTTTAATTTCGTGATGAATAGTAAAAAATGTATTGCAAAAGTATATTATTCTAATTATAATTTTCTGCTTATAGTACTGATAATTATTTAATTAGGAAGATTTTTAAATTTTTTTAAAAATTACCCATGACTGAGATTGGATCCCAGGACTTCCCGAGTGCTAGTCGATTGCGCCACCATTACTCTACCGTGGGTGTCTGGGTTATTGTTTAATGCTTATATAAGAATTCTATTAATTGTTTAATACTTAGTTAATTCTGAAAATTTGTACTAAATATGAGAACTTTTATTGCTCTGATTGGTAGGAGTCTCTCTGGTATTGACTGACCATCGCTTTCATATGAAACCACAGCTTGTATTTAAGTAATTTGTATGCACTTGAAGGAAGATTAATATGTAATTAAAAAAAAGATATTTTTCTTGAAAATTCTCACACGAGCGAAATATTTCCGTACATTTTTCATTCCAAACTATGGTCATCAGTTTGGGACAAATGATCCAGTCGGAAAGTTCAAACAATTTCAGGAAGAGTTTTAAAATTAACTTTACAGACATTAAGTTCTAATTCTTTGAGGAGAAAAAAATATAAAAAATGGAATACGCAAAAACTATTGAGGTTTGCATAATGTATGTTAGAGTTAAATTTCCTTTTTTGCTCCTGTCCTATCATATCTCCTAAGGAAAATATCAATTTATCACGAACTCTGATCGAGGCTACATCCTAAAGTCGATCTTTTTCGGTTCCTCCTATGATTGTGGTTCGTGGTATTTCTCCCTACTGCTATCCACATTTTATTGCTCTTTTCATCTCATTCTCTGTTCTGCCTGTTCCGATTGTTTTCTTTTTCTTTTCTTTCAGTAATATGTATATTTCCACAATACATAACTGAGAAGTGAACCTTACGTCCAATTTTTTTCTGTTATTGATTTAAGCATTGCGTTTAGAAATTTTCATGTTATTAAATCAGCAATTTGGAAACGTTTTTTAAATGTTCTACCGCCAAAGCCTTGTCTAAATATTTAATTTATAAAATAAACATCATTCTATAATCATATAAGCAGGCTTACATGTAAGTATAACATTGCCAATACCATGAAGTAGCACAAATAACTTTGCATTTTTGAATTTACATTATGTTAAAGTGATTAGTTTTTTGCCGATAATTTTCAAATCATTGCCAAAAATATTTTAGAATTATAATGTCAAATTTAGCAATTATGTTGAATTCAACCAATAGGCAGACATTGTAAAGCATAAAATTTGCTGAAATGCACGTGGCCGATCAGTAAATAAATTAGATACACCAATTACATGATGATGCGTATCATATTTATCGGTTGGACCCACAGTCCTGATGGCGCAATTGGTAAACGCGTCTGTCTGGAAAACAGAAGGATGTGGATTGAAGCCACAGTTTTCGGGAATTTTTTTTAACCTATTGATATATCCGTGATAATAGTGAAGGTATATTAGACTGTTTTGTGTCCTTTTTGGAAATGTGATTTTTCTTGATTCTTCTTCTATACGTGTTCCCTTAAGAAAGAGAACCTCAACATGTATTTTAACGGTTCAAATATTTTCACTAAACACAAATACATAGCAAATACCACTTTCGACGATATACTAGATGTTCTGCATGCGGCACTTAACGTCATATTGTAATTGTCCAATTCAGCTGAACAAAACACAATAGCAAAATTACACATTAGTTAGACCTTCCTTTTGCGTGTGGTTTTTAAACTCTTTGACGTCGAAATATAATTTCAAGGTCTCACCGTTCTCTTATTATCATCAATTATTATCATTTCGTTAAAGTCAAGCGATTTCTTTTCCAACTAAGCCGGCAACCGACAATAAAATCTTGACAATCAACATTTTACATACATGTCCCTATAATATGTACCTATCCAATAAATAATCGAACTAAACATGTTATTTACTACTTTCAAAAACATTTCGATTACGTAATCGATTCTTTTTTTGTATACTGCCATTGCATTTCGCGGATTTCGTGGAATTTTAGTATCTATTGTTTACTGAAAAAATAAAAACAAGGTCGATTAAGCCATGTTATACTTGGTTAGTTATTTTGAAAGCAATTTAGCTTTTTTCTGTTTTTAAATAGTGAAATTGATAGAAGGAAGTTTAAGGAATGTATTTCTTTCACTTTGGCTTAGAAGAAAACTGCATTCTATGAGTGTAGTTTTTCTGTCTAAAACTTTTAGATATTAACGACGATTTTATTTAGATATTTATTCATTTGATAGTGGGCAGTATATATACATATAAATGATCGACATAACAGTAATAAATGTGAAGTGTAATCTGATCTAAATTATGATTGTTTCATGTTATTGTAGAGCCGTTTTGCATGTATTCCATCAGCAAGATTTTTTCCGTGTCTCAAAAAGCTGTAACCATCAGTTCTTGATGAATTCTATTTTTTTGTTTCTTTTTCGATGGTGAAGAATTTCAAAACATGGATTCTTGTTTTGTTGGTGGATCCCATTATACACCTACGTTTCACCAATTGTCGTAATGTTGGAAAATACCTCTATGACGTCAGCCAAAGCCACCAAGTTTTTTTCGCAAATGTGTTAGGCTTTGTTCGGGATGAGTAATTTCAGAATCTTCTGTTCCGAATTTTATTCCTTCTTAAATTTTTGTAGAAAATTTTCATAATCCCTATTTTATTGAAACTCTTACATTTGGATCTGCTAAGACTAAAATCTTAACTTTTTTGATGTTTTCGTTGATTTTTGGTTCAACAGGTCTTCCGCATCTTGGGTCATCTTCAGTTGATTCCGTACACAATCAAAATTGTTCGGCTGAAAATTTTATCGCAAAGATATGACTGTGCATCTTTATCATACACATTAATAATCTTCTGGTGAATATTCTTAGGGCCATTTCCTTTCCTAGTCAAGAATACGATTACTCTTCTATGTTCTAGCTGGAGTTTACTCTTTTCTTGTTAATTAAAGATAAAATAAAAACAAACAAAGTTTTTGGACAAGAACCAAATTTGGCCAGTAAACTGTTTCTCAGGTTTTTCTACTAAAAATGGCCACAGCCGAAATAGGCATTTTAATTTTATTGAGGTTAGGGATTTTTTTTATTTTTTGTTTTATAATAATCATAAGTTTATTAATCAATAGAAGTATTGCAGATGTTAAAGCAAAACTGCATAATCACTTGTATAAAAATTAGTTAATTTCCCTATCATTCATTTGTTTTTTGCAAAGGTTTTGTTCAAAAAGCTACTTACTAGCCTGACATATTGCTGGGGCGCACCGCCCTGCTGGTACCATAATGAGGAATGTTCATGGCAAGTCTGAATCTACTGGATTTGGATATAATTGAGCCCGAACAAACTCGTCCCTCAAAAATTTTAAATACATTTCTCCTGTTAGGTTTCCCTTCCAAAAATATAGCCCCCAAAATTTGTTTTCACTATTCCCACCCAAACGTTGATTTTTCTTGGATTCTGTTTATGTTGTCGCATTCAGTGGGGAGTTTTGGGGGCCCAGTATTGTAAATTTTAACGATTATCTATTCTATTTAAGGGTAAATGTTGCTTCATCCGAAAGAAATATTCTAGCCGCTAAGCCGTGATTTGGATTGCACATTCCCCATCTTTGTTTCGCAGAACTCTAAGCGATGATCTGGATCTTCTTCACTTAATTCAATCAATGTTTCAATTTTTAAATATTTTATCACTGATCTCTGATTAACGAAATAAATCAGAGATCAGTGATAAAATATTTAAAAATTGAAAAATGGCATCCATATAAGCTTAAGCTGGTCCATGAATTAAGTGAAGATGATCCAGATCATCGCTTAGAGTTTAGATTTATTTCGTTGTCCAGAACTAACTCTGGGGATGTTCGGATTTCTTGTAGGGCGAGTTGCGTATTAAGCCTAGTGTCAAAGGGGATCTTCGGGCGCCCAATCCTGTAGCGATCCCTAATATTTCCTTCTTCCCAAAATTTGGTTTCTCTTTTGCTAACTGCTGATTGGGTGATATTTTTATCACGATATCTATTATTAAATAAAGTGCAAACTTCCGTCTGAGAACGCCGTTTATCCAGAGGTGTGTAGTTCGTTTTATATACCATAAGACCGCGTGCGTCTGCATTATAGCGATACCTGTAGAGTAAGCGAAACAGATAGAGATGTCTGTGTATTAGAACGGTAAACAAGTAGACGCAGTGTTATACTGGATTACAACAGTGCTAGTATTTCGCATATGCCTATCATGCACTCGTATTTGTCCAAAAAATCCACATTTATACGGTGTAGTCGGGCAGTCGCATTCGCCGTGTCGCTTCCACATATGGGCGTCAGTTCGAGTTTTATTATTGCTTAAGAATAACATTTTTTTAGCTAATTACAGGTTAATTGCAATGTTGAATTACAATTCTGTTTTAACAAGTAAATATTTTATGTTTCAGTATTTTATTATACTTGAGTTTTTAGATTATAATATTTGTTGAAAAATATTATTTTAGTTAAGAAGTTTTTTTTTTGTTTTAAAGTCTAGGAGTTATTTATTATTTATTTTTGCTCTTTTATGTTGTTTATGAAGCTGTGATGAGTTATTTCACTGACATATTATCAGTGATTATCTGATGCTTCAAACAACTACAAATAATTACTAACAACGGAAACGCAATACCTATTACACTGCTTTTCACTTGATTTGCCTACGAATACATTTATACGTATAACTTATACGCCTGCTGTCGGTGTGGCAATTCAAGTTGGCACGCCCATTTATAGTCGACCAGTAGTTACTAATACATGCATCGCGCTATGAACGGCGGCCACACGGTATGTTTATATATATTTGATTTTTACGTTCTTAATGTTTATTTACATATCAACGTGTGCATAAATGTTAAATAATATTTTTGCATCCATTTTTTTTCTTGACAATGACTTTACAAAACACAATTATTTGTCATAATTTGTTTTGATTCTAAAAGCATTCTAAAGATAGAGGTTCCCCAAAGGATAAAATTTCAAAATTCATCTTGGCTTGCAGCGTAAACAAGGTGTTGAACATGTAAGAAATTTCGGTTATTTTTAGAACTAGTTTATAAAATAGGAGTGTTAACCTTGAAAGCGCTTTTTTGTTGTTGTTAATGTGTAATCATACTAATCACATACCTGCAGGTTTTCGAGTACATTGACTTATGTCACCGTGTTCTTTTGGATTCCTAAAGATTGCTGGTAGTTCGAAATAAATAATGACTTGATTCTGTTTAGTTTGTGTAATTAAGAGTGTATTCATATTTTTTTAAAATAAAATCGTAAATTTCCTTATAAACGACTTTTAATGGTATTTTTATATTTCAATGGGATTTTTTGAGTTATAATAAATTAAAAAAAAAAAATTGTTTATTGAACCTTTTAAAATCTAAAATGACATAAAATGACATTGTATTAATAAATTATAATAGATATCCAACATGATCAGTACTTTGTTGCTCCCAGCTGTTTTTTATTAATTTTATTATATAACAGTTGAAGTATTTTGGGGGTAATAATATCTCATACAACTTGTTTGAAATTATGCTTATTTATTTGCAACATAATGATTTGGCAATTATCACGCTAAAGCAATTTTATTCAATAAAATTAAGTTTTATTTTTAGAATTGCAACTGTGAATAACGTTACTTTTCATGTAATTTTTTATTAGACTTCACTCTTTTATATATAAGTAACAATTTTGAAGTTTATAGCATTCTCTTCCTTCATCGGGATTTTATGGATTTGCTTTATTAAAAAATTAAAATAAATCCACGTTCTGTTTGTTTTCAAGTAACCCAAAATTGCCTTGAGCAACCTTGGATTTTACATGCAACAGACGTAATGTGCACAGCTGAAATAATATGTTTATTTATAAAGATTTAGGAGATGCTTTTATGATGAAACATGGAGAATAAATATACAATATGCTTCTACTCAAAGTTGCGCGTAAATTGGTAATATCTTTATGAATAAAAATCAGAATTTTTTAAAGTTATTGCAGAGTTAGTCCCTTTGAGGTGTCTCTTCAAATAAAATTCATTCCGACTTAGATAATTAGTTTAAAGAATGAAGATAATGCGTTTTACTATTAAATATAACAGTTTATCGTCAATTAAATTTCAATACTAAACATTTTATAGACAATATCTAAACATGATACTTTTATCACAAAGAAATCCCTATTACCTACTAAATTTAAAAATCGAAATAGACTAAATATGCGACAAAAATTCAGTGGTTATTTTAAGATGATGCCATAAAAACTTTTTGAAAAGAAAAAAATTCTTTATTGATTACTATTTTTATTCTACAAGAACTGCTGAAAATGGCTATCACCAGGCTGTATGTATCTGATATTCTCCTCATGGATTGGTGAAGTCTTTCAAATAGCCATCAATTATCCGATTTAGCAAATCTTAAGTTTCCACTGCAGTACTATACTCCAATGTCTTGAACTGAGCCCACAGGAAGATGATAGGTAGTGATTCTTCTAAAAAATTTCGACAAACCCAAATTTCAACCCAAATATTTAAGGAAAATGATGTTGAAAACGGTTATATTAATGAAAGTTGCAAATTGCATTTCTTGAGAAATGTTTTTCAGGGGTGAAAAGAATCAGCAGCAGTATTTGTGTGATTTGAGCCAATGTAATCAGAATCCATTGACAAAATGCAATGCTAATTTTTTGCCTCATTTCTTATCACGAAATTATTCACTGTATAATCTCCGAGTTTCAAAGAATTTCCATCGTTTATATGTACTGATAATATAGGTCGAAGAGGAGGAACATCCGTTTGAAGAATTTTGGATTTGTCGTATAGTTTCGGTGCTATGGGAGACACTGGGTAGAAGATGTTTTTGTTGTTCTTGAGGTATCAAAGAATGTTTGATGAAGTTGATAAAGATTGGATTTTCGTGCTTTGGCTCGTAGGATTTTGGAAGTTTCGAATCGGATAGAATCAGCTATGGAAAATGGTAATTTCATGAGCGCAGATTCTACATCAGCAATGATGTCCTCTGCTGGACTAGCTGTAGGTTTGGGAGCGTAGTTGAGGCTTTTGGATATAATGTTGATGTCGTCAGAAGTTTAGGTTTTTTTGGTTTAAAGCCCACGGCTAAGTTTTATTGCTAAAAGGTCCCATTAGCCAGTCGCCTGCAATTTCAACTCAAATATTTACAGAAAATGATGTTGAAAACGGTTTTTATGAAAATTGCTAATTGCATTTCTTGAGAAAAAATGTGCTTCAGCGGTGAAAAAAATTAGCAGCAGTAGTTGTAAGATTTGAAACAGTGTAGGCAGAAGCCATTGACAAATTTTGTTGCTTGTTTTCCTATCACGAACATGATGGTTGGGAAATTGTTCACTATATAATCGCCTAGTTTTAAAGAATTTCCATCGGTGAGTTTATAGGTAGAGCTATTAATGGTACTGATAGGTACCATTAATAGCTCTAATGGTCGAAAAGCGACATCGGTTTGTGGATTTTTGGGTTGGTTGTATAGTTTCGGTGCTATGAGATACACTGGGTATGAAAGAATGTTTGATGAGATTCTTAAAGATTGGTTTTTGAAGTTTCGAATTGAATAGAATCAGCTATGGAAACTGGTAATTTGATGAGTGCAGATTCTACATCAGTAATGATGTCCTCTGCTAGACTAGCTATAGGTTAAGGCTTTTGGAGAAGTTACGGTTTTTTTTTTGAGAGATTTGTGGCTGCGTGTGTTAGATTTCTGTTAGAAGCTGGTCTTGGAGCAAAAAGAATGAATTTATGGATGTGTCAGAACTTTCGCCCTGTCCGAATCTGACGTAGTACCCCAGGATGTTTCACATATAATAAAATCCTTAATTCAAAACTATTACTTCAAAAAAGATATAGAAAGAATTGACATTCCAAGCCCATTCCTAAAACAACATTAACCCAAACTGACAGTGTCCTATAGAGGCTTTCTTACCTTATATTCACGGCGTAACTGATCATATCAACAAAATGCTGAACTAATAACTTTCAAGCCCCATTCAAAATTGTCTGATTCTATTTCGTCTGTCAAAAATAAGCAACTCCTTGAATCCTCCGGTGAAAGTCGGGTTTCATGTTCGTACGGCAGTAAGCGATCTTCTGTCAGCACTATACTAAAATCGCCGAAGAGATTCAAGTGCGTGATCACAACGTGATCACTGAATCTGTTCAGTGATTTGAGTATAGTGTGTCCGAGCATGGGGGCTGCTTTCTGTGGTTGCGTATGACGCATTGGCTGAGCACAAATTCCTATTATTCCTATTATTATAGTTGCAAAATTCGCGAATGCATCGAAATTCAGAAACACACTAACAATTTGAATCGAGGCCAAGGGTAATACAATTATATCCACCACTCCTGGAACAAGCCTTATTATACAAACTCAATTCAACTATTATAATCCTAATAATAAGGTAAATTAATGGATACAAATGGTAAAATAAACATAATAAAGGTTTTATAAGGAATTTTATTTAATAATGCTCTATCATACTCATACCTACTTCGATGGATGACATACAAAAAGTATCTTCTCTATATGTTTGATTAGAAAAACGCGATCGTCAGCTTGTTCTAAAACTAAGATACGTGCCAACTATGTTTAATATAATATGTATAGAGTATGGAGAACGATGTGAATGACTTTACGTGCTATTGATTTTTGGTGTCTCTGCGCCAATATGCCGCCTTAATTTCTAGGACAACGCAATAATGCTATTTCGTGTTCCGAGGGCAATCGTCTAAAAAAAGGATCACTTACTTTCGATTGGCCGTAAAGATATTCTTGGAAATAAAAAAAATTATCAGTTAGAAAACCCACCCGTTTATAGTCTTGAATATTAGAGAACTGGCATATTTATATTCTTGAATTAGTAACTTTATATGGTTAATTGAAAAAAGTTTAACCATTATACAAGAATGGTTACGTGTACAGAATAATAAATGCAATATAATTTTAGACATAATTCAAGATTAGGTGGACTTTTTATTGCATATTCTCTGGAGAATGTTGGTTTACCAGGTATTAGGTTTTTACTAAATACAATTTTTATGTTTGGACAGACGAAAATCTTATGGAATTTAGGGAAATCGGAGAGGGTTTTTTGTAATGTCGAGTTGTTGTACTGATATTTTTACCCAATCATTAACATGGAATTAAGTACATAAATGGCCCAGAGGAAGCACTGGATAATCTTCCTGTGTATCTGAGGCCCAACATTTTATACATGCAAGACTCATAATTTCGGAATTTTGAATGAGTTGTTAGATGAAGACTTTTCGAATCTGGGTATAGGACGTAACAGACCAATAGCTTTGCTAGCAAAACCTCTATATATGAAACTACTGGAGTTTTGTATTTTGGATCTTTTAAAGGTAAAAGTGTATGTAACGCCTCCAGACAGTTGTTGAAACTCGTTGTGAATTCGCTTTCTCTAAGACTACTATTATGTTTGTAAACTGACAACTACCAGTTTTGAATATTCGCTACAGTTTTATTAAGTTTTAAAGTCTATTCAACATTTAGTCAGGAAGCGTTTTGAAACAATATGATTTCAAGATTTAGATTTCAGCTGGACTATCACTAAATTCCTTAAACGCACATGAAACCCAGATATTTTAACTGAAGGATTGTTTATTAGATATTTATTAAACAAATTACATTCAAACAAACTTAAATTCCACAGATTTCAAACGGCTGATTGAGGAATTTTACTTTCTTATACGTAGTATAAGGAAGTATTGTGATGATGAAAATTTTCGGCCTCGATATTTTTGCATTTGCCCACGTTTTGAAGTCCCCTGATACCGAAAAAGTGGTTTTTAAAAAATGTCTCTGTGTGTGTCAGTGTGTGTGTCTCTCTGACAGACCGGAAGTAGTAGTTTACTCAGTGAAAAAATCGAATATTGCCAATATTTCGTCAACTACTAAGTTTACACAATTTTATAAAGAATTCATATGTACTCCGAATTAAATTTGAAAAAAATTTTATTAATTAATTAATTAATTCCTACCGGAAATAGGTGTTTTACTCTTATCGAAAATCAGTTTTTTGCGAATATTTCGCAAGTCATGTTTTTTAGACAGGTACGTTACGAGTATAAGAGTATTTAGAACTTAATTTTCTATACCTTTTGTATAAACAAAAATTTAAAATTTGGACCGGAAGTAACACTATTACTCGTATCGAATAGCGATTTTTTGCAAATATGTCGTAAATTATGCATTCTGTATTTTTTTATCAAGAGTACAAAAGTATTTAGAGCCAGATTTGGTATATTTTTTGTATAAATTAATTTTCAAAATTCGGACCGGAAGTAACACTTTCACTCTTAGCGAGTAGCACTTTCTTTCGAATATCTCGCAAGCTATGACAGAGATTTATTAAGAGAATAGAAGTATTACAGTAGGATTTCGTTTATTTTTTCAGAGGATAAAAATATTTAAATCTTGGTTTAGAACAATTTTTGTATAATTTGAAACGCTTACACGTATAAGAAAGTCGTGTGATGGCCACACTTCTTTTCTTTATTCCAAATTGCCTTACATGCTTTCAACGTATACAGTGATATATAAATGGTTAGGAAATAATTTGATTTTTCGAAGATAATCACTTAATTACCTTAAATATGAAAACTAATATCTTGATAAGCTATTGATACTAATCCAGAAGCTACAGAATTTCTGAAAAATTCTAACTACTGCGACCAGAATATATCACTCATTCTGGTTATTTTTTCTATATTTGTATTTCATTCGTTTTCCATTATTATTTAGAAAATTTAACAGTTTATGGGCAACTGATGACTGTTAAAATCGAACATTAATATATAACTGATTATGTGTTTCAGAATAAGATTGAATATATTCCAATCGCTTCAATGAAATATGGTAGATTTTAGTTAAACATTTCTCGTGATATTCTGTATTCTCCAACTATAGTGCTGTCTGATTTTCAGTTACTTCAGTCTCTACAAATTTCTATTAATATAAACCGCAGAAGACGCATTTTTTTTCCTGAAGGGTATTAGTCAACTGCCACAAAGTTAAAAAATATATACTTACCATATACTATCAACGTATCTTAATATGTTCTAAATGTTCCAATTTTTATATTTATACACATTTTTGCCATTATACAATGATAAATTCTGAAGTAATTTGACCAATTCGAACACATGCGGTTGGTTTCGCTTTTATCCTATATTTATGAGAAAATATGCTGGCAGAATACTAACGAATTGGTTGAACATTTTTATTTATATGTAGAAACTTCTTGCATATTTTTATTTATTAATTTTCACAAGTTCGAGAAGATACAAACAGCAGCTTTTAAACATTTCTTTTATTGTGCTACATAACGAATTAGCCAGGTGGTGTCATAAAGATTCGATTGAGCTAGCAACTTTCAACCATAAATAAGAAATTTATTAACTTGCAAATCTAAAGGAAAATTAATAAAACATTATGATAATGTCTTTGTAGAGTGATGGATGCTTTTTAATCACGTCACTTTCTGGAGAGTTTAAAAGTTTTTGGTTAAATATTTTGAAACAATTACTTGCACACATGACCGGAAATAGTGATTTAATTTCTTTGCGTATATACAATATCGATGCACCTACTGTTAACACATGTACTTATTCTATTGCATGTAATGTGGATCGTAAAAAATGAGAAAATGAATAAAAAGAAAACCATATTATAATCGACCATTAAAATTTTACAACAGCATTTGCAAGGCAACAAATGTTCCAATGATTCGTATTAAAGTCACCTTTCATTATTCTTTATTGACTTTTTATGCTGAACTTGTGGGATATATATATATATATATATGTTGTAAAATTAGAGATATAATTACTCAGAAGCAGTTATTATAATATAGTAACAAATAATTATTACTTTAATAAAAGCAAAGCGTTAGGTGCGACAAATATTAATTAATGTTTGTAGTGCCAGAATTATGGGTCGTAAAAAGAGAAACTAGTTATTTAAGCATCGTGATTTATTAAAAATAAAATTGTAGTCCTTCTTCAGACCTATTTTAAATTATATCAGATATAAGAGATTTTTATTAGATAGAATTTGTTAAATGTTCCTTATATTCCCCTTTGTTTCATTTAAAAATGTTTGATATAATTCAATAACAATGGAATTAGTTATTAAATTTCTAATTTAATAACTAATTGTTACATTAAGCATTGTTACTGAATAATGACCAACATTTTTAAATGAAACAATAACGAATGTAAGTAATATTTAACATCATACACTAACTATAAAAGTCTCTTATATCGGATATAATTTACAATAGGTCTGAAGAAGGACTATAATTTTATTTTTAATAAATGGTGTCGGAAGCGTTACAAAGATTTAGGATTTAGATTTTGACACAAATATATTGAAATGACAAATAAATATTTTCCCTTCAAAACGAATGTTTTCGCAGAAACAGGTGTGACATTAAATCTTGTTAGTTATACTATAACAAAATTTCGGATTTACTATTAAACATTCTATAACTTTAAAACTATGCCGTTTAAGGGGCCTCACGCAACGACAAAACTAACGACTTAAAAAGGTTTCGTTAAAATAATCGCATAGCTTTCAGTTATGAAATATCAAAATGAAATTCAGAACGCAAATAAACAAAGGTTCAATGCATGCTTGACTGGAATTAGTTTTTAAAATAATGTTTCTGAAACTGTGTTATGATGTTGTAAATTTGGCCAACTTCTGGGGTAAAATATAGGTCTAAATAATTTTAATTATAAAAAAATACTCCCATCGAAGCCTTCATTAATTCTTTGTATTCAATTTAATGCAAAAAAAATATAAGAAAAACAAAATTTTCTGCTAGATATTTTATTTTAACGAATGCCTTACAGCGGCCGAATTTGCGCCAGTGACGTGGCGCCTCTAATGATTTGTGCGGCCGCAAGCGTAAGTACCCGTTTTCTGTATTCAGGATATTTTAAGCCCCTGTATTTTACCACATTTTATGTTATCGGTTTGTTATTCCCATGCTTATATAATTATTGATTTTTTTATTACAAAATAATATTTATTTAAGCAGTAACTAAGAATAAAGTAAGGTGTGGGCACCACACGACTATCTTATACCTATGTGCATTGCGAATTTTCGTCATCACAATACTTTCTTATACTTCGGATAAGAAAGAAAAGTCATTCTTTATTGCACGGGCCAGCTTAAAACATAAGCAAGGAACGAGACTTTGTTCAGGTGTGTCTTTCAAAATTGTATCGCTTTTTTACTTAAGCTTTCTTAAAATTTATTTATTTTGATGAATTTATTGCACTAGTGCCATAAAGGTCAACTTTTTACACGAAAACCAGTTCCTCAAAATAATTGTTTTTCATATAAGTGAGCTGTCAAATCATTTTTGGGGTTTAAGGCCGCAGTTTGCAATACACGGCGCAGAGTGAGGCAAAAGAGACCGAGAACGTAACAACTCGCGTGCACCGAACATGTTACGTATTTGCTAACAATTTGTAATAAAAAAACGTGAATAAATTGAAAATATTGGTGTTAAGTATGACAGATGGAAGTTATATTACGTGTAAAATTTATATATTTGGTTATATCCCACTTAATGAGTTATGTTTAGATGAAAGTTAATTTTATCAGTCACATCAGTTAAAAAAATGAGGTGTGGCCACCACACGACTTTCTTATACGTATGAAAGTGTTACTTCCGGTCCGAATTTTGAAATTTCATTTATATAAAAAATATTCCAAATCCAACTTTAAGTACTTTTGTACTCTTCATAAATATATATAGAATGCATAATTTACGACATATTTGCAAAAAACCGATTTTCGATAAGAGTAAAAAGCCTACTTCCGACAGGAATTTCGAAAAAATTTTTTAATAAAATTCTTCTTAAATTTAATTTTAAGTACATATGAATTCTTTATAAATTTGTCTAAACTTAGTAGTTGACGAAATATTGGCAAAATTCGAGTTTTTCACTGAAGTAAACTACTACTTCCGGTCGACCTAATTTGCTGAAAATCTAATCAGTTCCCAAGAGGGAGATTATACACGTAAATACAAAATTTGGAATTGATATCTCCAGCGGTTTGACCGCTATCGTGGTCACAGACAGACAGACAGACAGACACACAGATAGACACACACACAGACAGACACACACACACAGACATTTTTTAAAAACCACTTTTTTGGTATCAGGGGACCTCAAAACGTGGACATCTGCAAAAATCTCGAGGTCGAAAATTTTCATCACCACAATACTTCCTTATACTACGTATAAGAAAGTAAAAAGTAACAACTTTTCGCACGATCATAGATAATAGTAGATTATGCAACGAGTTTATATATTTTATTTATTGTCGTAACAACTATATTTTAGCAACAAAATAAGTGATTCTTAAACTGGTGCAAAAGAGGACATTTTCATCATCATCATCATCACTTATTTTGCAGTATTATTCTCTTCTCTTTTTGGGCAGCCAATATGAACTCAGGTTCTCTTATATCCATATTTCTTTGTTTACGACTATCTATTAACTCTGGTAATAAAGAGTCAGTATAAAATTGAACCAATTTTCGTTCCATGGCTTCTGATCAAAAAATGTTATCTTTAAATAGGGTTTGAATCTTAATGTCCTTTGGAGTCCATATGGCCAAAACACAATATTTTCGATTGGTTATGTGCAGCTGTCCTTGAATTTGGTAGTGCCAGTTGTGAGTTATGTTAACGTCCTCATTTGGTTTCCAAAACGTGATCATCTTTGATTGAATAGCATCTTCTTGTGACATATTTCGAGCTGACCATGGACATTTGATTTCTAAAATGCCTTCTTGCCCAATTAAGCCGTCCGACGTTGCCGATAGGAATGAATATCCTTTAAATAAATCATTTTTATTATGTCTAAATATCAGTTGTCAGTCGTTTTTTGTTAATTCCTCCTAACTTAAATTTTATTGGAAAACTCAAATAGAAGGAAGTAAGGGTACCAAATTATATCATCTATAAAAAAATTTGTAACACATATTATAAATAAATTTTATCTTTCTGCACTCCTTCTTCATATGAACTTTAACTATTCCAAATCTCAAACTCTTCCGTTCGCGCAATAGGCTTAAAAAGGGGTACAATGTTTTTTCTTCACGTATTAATATATGTATAGATATCCGTGTACAGAGACTATACATCTAATGAAATACGTTTGTGATTGTTTGGTATATGTCGATGTTATCTATGAAATATTTGAAGTTTAAAGAGTTTTTTCTACTCCCATACTTTAATTGTATTATTAGATATGCCGAACCTGTACTATAATTATGTCCATTAAGATACAGATTTTCATTAAGATACAAGTTTCTGTCCAATAGGAATACAGATTTTTCATTAAGACACAAGTTTATATCCAATAGGAATGCGACATTCCAATATTCAATCAATATTCAATATGGCGACTGCATATCTGACAGATATAAAAATTAATCAAATGTGACAGTTCTCTGCAATATATGTACTAGTAAGTAGTTAGAATTTGTGCTTTTTTGAAAATATAAACGGTGAAATGTAAAATTTGACTCCACCAGAAATTATGGAACAAGTCTTAGTAGCCACGAACAATTTATTACCAGCTAAATTCGCAAAGATGTACTGAAAACTTTACGCTCAATTTATGAAATGGAATGTTCAAAAAATAATGTTTTATATGGGGTCGTAGAAAAAATAGTGTATGCAACTCGCATTTAATGGCTGTTAAGACACTCGTATTCATTTTCTTACTCGTGTCTTAATAGCTATCATTAAATACTCATTGCATAATATACTATTTTATGTAGAATTGTTTTTTTTCCGTTGCATTAGAAATTATGTTTGCCAAAAATTTTGATACATTGTAAAACGGACTTGGAATATGAGACAATAGGCGTAAGAGGTGTATTTTCTTTATGCAATTTGGGTAAGCCGTATATTTTTGGCGGTTGTGCATTATTTATTTTTAGTGAAGCTGCTGTCTTGGGCGAAATTAAATGTTTGGTTGGCCATTTTTACTTTCTTATACGTAGTATAAGGAAGTATTGTGATGACGAAAATTTTTGACCTCGAGATTTTTGCAGATGTCCACGTTTTGAAGTCTCCTGATACCAAAAAAGTGGGTTTTAAAAAATGTTTGTGTGTTGTCTGTGTGTCTGTCTGTGTCTGACCACGATAGCGGTCAAACCGCTGTAGAGATCTGTTCCAAATTATGTATTTACGTATACAATCTCCCTCTTGAGATCTGATGAGTTTTCCAGTAAAATCGGTAGACCGGAAGTAGTAGTTTACTCCAGTGAAAAAATCGAATTTTGCAAATATTTCGTCAATTACTAAGTTTAAACAAATTTATAAAGAATTCAAATGTACTCAAAATTAAATTTGAGACAAATTATCTTAAAAAAGTTTTTTGAGATCCCTACCGGAAGTGGATCTTTACTCTTATCGAAAATCAGTTTTTTGCGAATATCTCGCAAGTCATGCTTTCTAGGCAGGTACATTACGAGTATAAAAGTATTTAAATAATAATTTTAAATATCTTTTGTATAAAAAAAATTTCAAAATTCGGACCGGAAGTACCACTTTTACTATTACCGAATAGCAATTTTTTGGAAATATGTCGTAAATTATGCATTATATATATATATTTATTAAGAGAATGAAAGTACTTGAAATACAATTTTGAATAATTTTTGTATAAAAAAATTCTTAAAATTGTATAGTTTGAAACGCTCATACGTATAAGAAAGTCGTGTGGTGGCCACACCTCATTTTTATTTAAGTCATTATTAGCTCTTTGAAATTTAAGTGTTGGGTCGTTGCTAAATTTGGAGTATATGTGTTCACCGTTCAGTAATTCCTTCATCTTCTCTCAATGTTCTGCATAGAGAAAAAATGCTGTAAACCAGAGAACCGAAATAGCTTGTCAAAAATCTACATTCCAGTTTTAAATAATCCGCAATGACACACCCTGTGTCTCTCATCATCCTATTTGTGCCAGAGTACATCTCATAATAATAATAAAAAAATAATAATAATAACATGAAATTGACGTTTGTCGTATATTGACAGTGTCAAAGTCATAGTAATGTTTTTAGGTAAGGCTTTCAGGAGCGTTTTGCTATATTTCTTCGTATTATTTTGAAAATATGTTATTTTTTTTTTAGTTGCATTGACAATATAGTCTTTTTTATATGTATTTCTATTGAGGTAGTACTAGGTACATACCGTCAATATAAATATATGTTTATAATTAGAAATAGTATTATAAAGAGAATAATGGTTTATTAATGTGTTTATAGTTACTGATGGTCCTTATTTGATTCTATATAGTTTGTTGTGTAAGGTCCATGGTTCGTCAAATGACACAGAAATCTGTAAAATAGAGAATTTGTATTTAATTAATAATTCGATATGTTATATTAAATTTGTAAAAACTTGTTCAATTGAATTTAATGAAGAGAAATGGTGTTAAGAGGTAAATTTTATTATAAGGCATTGTCAAAATTGATTATAATTTCCCGCGTTAAAATATTTGAACGAACTGTCAGTGGTTGTCAATGTTGACATTTTATACAGAAAAGTTATTGGAGAATGTGTTAAATGGTTCTGAATACATAAATTTTATACTAAATTCATAGAGAAAATTATCATAATAAGAGTATTGTTATATGGAGAGGTATTTATAAAAAGATTAGCATAATGGAATTTGTATTGAGTATAATAAAGAGGTGGATAATGGAGATTGGTCAATTTGAAAAATAGGCAGTATCACTAAGGGAATGGGATAAATAAATAAGAAATTCGAAAAATAATTTTCGCAGAGTGAGTTTATGAAATTGGCGATCAATTTATAGTAGCCATAATTTCATAAATTAAAGAGAGATAAAAGTGTTAGTGTATTGGAAATTAATATTCAAACATTTGGGAATATTATTAGTATAGAATACGAAGTATTAGTGTGCTAAAAAAATAAATGTCAACAGTTTTCATTAAACTGTAATAAAGGAAGAAGATAGGAGTGCAATTAAACTGGAATATAATTTAAAAGTACTTACCAGCAAAGAAGTATCCATGTTTATCGAGGTCACAGTGGAATTGGAGCATCATACCTTATTTTCTTGAAGGAGTATCCATATTTAACTAGGTTACAAAGGAATTGGAGCAGTAAACGTAATTTTCCTGAAGGAGTATCTATAACTACGGTGTTACAGTGGAATTGGAGCATCACATGCTGTATAATTAGACGAAGAGCTTCCTGGACGGAGTTATTGATTCATTGGAGTATTAGTTATATAATCAAGAAAGAAATTCCAATCTTAATAGGACCATTTTTCATTGTTCCTGTATCGATAGTCACCTTTAGGAGGCACAGACAGCTGTTACATAGTCCGAAGAAGTTATTGTCGTAGGGTTTGCGTTCATCTGAGGCTATAAAGTTATAAGAAGATATTAAAAGGAGCTACGAGATAAGAAAAGAGTGTGAAATAAATCAAGGTTGTATTGAACTATTTTCATTTTCCATTTGGTTTTTGCTATAATAATTTAAATATTTGTGAAAGAGTACAATTAAATAAACCACATGACAAACTATATCCATAAATTAGTAAGAGATCATAAATAATTGCATTAAAATATAAGTCAGATAAGTTTATTATAATTTTTCATAAATTTAAAGCTAAATTTATTAAATAACATACCTTATAAAAAAGAGAGGTTAACATCTGTTCTTTTCATAACCATATTCTTTTAGTTGAACAAGTTTAGATAGGATGTTTGTATTAAAAGTGACATTTTCATCATAGCACCAGAAATATTGTAAATAATTTATCAAATGAATATATTGTTTGTTAGTTTTTATATCCTTGTTTTAATGGTAATATAGAATATCTGTTAAAAAAATCACTACCATATAAAAAATGGGAATACCTAGAAATAAAATCAGCAATTTAATTTATGGACTATAAATCATATCCGATATAAAAATACTTACTTCTGAGATTAAAAGAGTTGTTGTGCAGTAATAAGATAAATCTTATTATATAGTTTTTTTGTATCAAAAGAAATTAGTTATTTGAAATCTAGTTATAATAATTTTCAACTTGAAGCGATACTATTGTCAAGTTCCGAGTTACCAACTTTACCAGAAGATATATCACTAATAGTATATAATTTGCTAAGTGAACCAACAGATACAGGTTCGGACTAAGGAATATTATAGTAAAAGAATATGTAAATGTCTTGGAAAAATGAATGATGAATTTAATTGAAAATGTAATGTTAAATTTATGAAATTAGTATTGTATGGAGTATTGTTGAATGTGATAGGAAGAGATATAAAAGTACATATAAATTATACGACTGAGTTAGTACGGGCAAATTAATAATTCATTGAAATTGAAAATACATATGGGCAACGCAAGTTTATATATAAGATATTGTAGGATATTGTTAAATGTAATAGATACACTTTTAAAAGGGGGTATTTCTACACTATATATAAGCAAGTAATAACAAAAAACACACTTGGTATTGTTTCACAAATAAATATAATTAAATACTCGATGTACATTTCGCCTTGCGGCATCGTCAGGAGTTCTCGAGAAACTAAAGTAAAATTTAATATACTGTAACTACCTACTTCTAACAAAAATGTAAATAAAAATGTACAAAAATAGAAAATTATGAAAAGGTCATGGCTTATCTGGAAAGACCGTTTTTACAAGGCTAGGGTTTATTAGCGGAGAATTTATGAGTTCTGTTTGTTCATTAAGAACATTGCCTGGTTGTAAAAGTAAACTTTCTTTTATAAAATAACC
Organism: Amphimallon solstitiale; assembly: GCA_963170755.1. Classification (NCBI taxonomy): domain Eukaryota; kingdom Metazoa; phylum Arthropoda; class Insecta; order Coleoptera; family Scarabaeidae; genus Amphimallon; species Amphimallon solstitiale. The sequence goes on along the minus strand of OY720677.1, from coordinate 141,254,822 downwards.
TTCTAGAACATTCATTTTTTTACTTTTATTTAAACTATACAGTACTTCTAAATTGTCTATTGAAATTTGATGTCCCGTGTCTAAAACATGGTTAGCTACACTTGAATTTTCATAATTTAATTTAACGGCTCGCATGTGTTCTGAGAATCTTAATTTGAAATTTCGCCCTGTTTGACCTATATAAAATTTACTACAATCACTACAATTAATTCTGTAAATTCCTGATTTGTTTAGTTTAGGATTCGCTCATTACAATTAATTTACAGAATTAATTGTAGTGATTGTAGTAAATTTTATATAGGTCAAACAGGGCGAAATTTCAAATTAAGATTCTCAGAACACATGCGAGCGGTTAAATTAAATTATGAAAATTCAAGTGTAGCTAACCATGTTTTAGACACGGGACATCAATTTTCAATAGACAATGTAGAAGTACTGTATAGTTTAAATAAAAGTAAAAAAATGAATGAGAAGAACTCATAAATTCTCCGCTAATAAACCCCAGCCTTGTAAAAACGGTCTTTCCAGATAAGCCATGACCTTTTCATAATTTTCTATTTTTGTACATTTTTATTTACATTTTTGTTAGAAGTAGGTAGTTACAGTATATTAAATTTTACTTTAGTTTCTCGAGAACTCCTGACGATGCCGCAAGGCGAAATGTACATCGAGTATTTAATTATATTTATTTGTGAAACAATACCAAGTGTGTTTTTTGTTATTACTTGCTTATATTTCGACATGTTTCACCAAGAGATTTCCATCACTTCATTTAATTATTTGTATTTCTATATTTACACAATTTGTTTCATCCCCTGTGACTTCGACTCGACGTTCACGTTGGAGAGCAGAAAGAAGTCGCGTTACCCATCTAGCACTAATTTTATTCATACCCAAATCATGGAGAATTCGGCGAACACTTGTTTCGAAAATGTTTGTTATCACTGCAAATTCCTTTACTTTCAAACGGCGATCTTCTAGCACTAAAGTTCAATAATTGAAATTTGTTGAGGCGTTATCATTTCAATTGGTCGACCCGACCGATCAGCATCTTCCAGGGATTCTTGTCCCAAACGGAAACGTTTTGCCCACTTTTTTACAGTTGAATACGAAGGAGATGAATCACCGTAAACGCCATCTAAACGTTGTTTAATGTGATAAGGTGTATGCTCTTCTTTTGTTGAAAATTTAATGACCGCGCGTAGAAACTACTAGGCCTCGAACCGTCAGATTTATAGTGTACACTTCGGGTATGTGCATGCATGACGCGACGGAGTTTGAACACGTTTGAGCCTGTTTAAGCTTGTCAGGCCGAGAATTTATGGCGCCTACCTCGTGTATATGTATGTATAATAATGTAATTTTCTTAAAAAAATATACTTTTTTTTTCATTTAAAGTCCTATTTCTGATGTGACCTGATGTAACGTCCGGTCGGATATAGTGTCCACATTAGATCGATCCCTTGGCGGACGCTATATTTCTTTTTTACTATATTTACTACCTCTCCGTTACATTGTACAAGAAATGCAAACTTTTTATCTTACAAACGTGGTTACTTATCATAAACATTTGTGGATTATTCAAATTTGTTATGCCGCCTACTATTATAACTTAATAATAATTTTATTACAATTACCCAAAGATATTTTTTACTATTACTTTTTTCATTTTAAAATGCCAAGATTAATAAATAAAGAATGCGCACTTTCACTGACTTCTTGCCGACACCTGTGTTTATACTTACTGTAGTCCATTGATGCGAAGAAAGAAACGGAATATGTTCACTTTCATATCACTCCGAGATATAACGTTTTAGTGTAATAAAATGAACACATTCAGTGTGCTCACACCAATATACAGTAATTCTCGATGCTGGCAATGCGTTTCTTCAGTGCTGTATGCGATAACACATCTAAGAATATTTACAAGCCACTTAATAAAGTATTATTTATTCGGCATATAAATAAATAACTTGCAAGAATTGCCATTTAAAGATAACATGCATTTTGTTTCCCATGCAGTGGTTGCATGATTTTGCTGGACTTCTAGGTCTGCTTCTTCGCGCTGATTTTTTTGTTTACACCACTTGCATTAACGTGCGAAAATGCGCAGGAAAAACCTGCAACAAAAATCAAACTTGATTATCTATTTTCTAAAGGGTATGGGAAAGATGATTTTTAATTTACGTATTTATATTATATAACTTTTGTGTTACTTTCGATAGACAAGGTTACTTAATAAATGCAGAATTGAAAATCTCTCCTTTCCTATCTAGTTTGTGAGTGGTAAAGAGACGTATATTTAATATTTTTTAGCATGCACATGGATCCAAGCAAAGATACAACTACTGTGTATGTATATGCAGCAAGTACTTGACCTTCTTTAAAAAGCAAGTAATGGGTGATTTTTTAGCAACTTTCTTTTTGGCAACACTGTTTTTGGCAGCTCGGCTGTTTTCGTGTAACATGTTACTGTCAAACATGTTCAGTTTGGTCTATAATTAAACCATGAATCGACTTACAAACGAACAACGCTTGCAGATTAAATATTGAATTTTATTATCAAAATTCATGCTCGGTTAAGAAAGTGCATCGTGCACTTCTCCCATTTTATGGTCAGTTTGGGCGACCTTCTGAGGCGGCTATTAGGAATCTTGTGACTAAATTTCGCACCAAATTTACGTTATTGGACATTAAACCACCAACACGCATACGTAGAGTGCGGACAGAGGAAAATATCGCAGCTGTATCCGCCAGTGTTGTGGATGACCGTGAATTATCGATTCGGCACCGTTCGCAGCAATTGGGCCTCTGTTGCTCCACTACGTGGAAAATTTTGCGGAAGGATTTGAGTGTAAAACCTTTTAAAATACAGCTGCTGCAAGAATTGAAGCCACACGACCTACCGCAACGGCTAACTTTTGGTGAATGGGCGCTGGCAAAGTTGGATGAAGATACACTTTTTTATCGGAAAATTGTGTTCAGCGACGAAGCTTATTTCTGATTGAATGGATACGTGAACAAGCAAAATTGCCGTATTTGGTGTGAAGAGCAGCCAGAAGCATTGCAAGAATTGCTAATGCATCCCGAAAGATGCACTATTTGGTGTGGAGTATGGGTCGTACTTTTCAAAGACCGTACTTTTTCAAAGACGACGAAGGCAGGAACGTTACTGTGAATGGCGAGCGCTACCGTGCGATGATTACAATTTTTTTTTTGCCCAAAATGGCTGACATGTGGTTTCAACAAGACTGTGCCACATGCCACACCAGCACGTGAAACAATGGCCCCAATTGAGAGGCGAGTTCGGTGAACAGTTTATTTTACATTTGGGGCCGGTCAATTGACCACGTAGACAGGGCTGCCGCCAGGTTACTTTTATAGTAAAAAGTTACTTTTTTACTGATACGGTTACTACTGGTTACTTTTTTAAAAAAAAGGTTACTTAAGTTACTAATAATTCAATTATTAATTAAATTGATATTTATATTATATTTAATTCAAATTATGCTGTGGCACCTGTTTCACATTTTTTTAACGTGGCGCCACTTGCTGATGTGGGATGTCATGTGATGTGCCCCGTCCGCCTGTTGGCTGTTAATCGCGAACTTTCTGTTTTAACACGACTAGAACGTCACTAGTATTTTGTCGATCGGGTCTTTATGTGCGACGACACGGAAATTGCCGAATGTGTATGGTTACACCATGCTATTGTTTGTGTGTAATGGCAATGGTAACCTCAAATTGGAAATGTGCTAAGCTAAGTAATTTTCATTAAAACGTAAGTAAAAGTGTAGCGATTTGAGTTTAATTAAATCAAAATCTAGATTTTTTAGCTTAAAAAATGGGGAAGTGCAAGTTTCGAGCAAAATGGTTAGAAGAAGAGGACGAAACTGGTCATAAAATTGGATCTTGGGGAAGAGCAGGCGACAATGAGGGAAATATAGTTTGTTTTATATGCAACCGATCTCTTGCTGTTACAAAAGGGCTGCAGAGCATCAATCAACATGCGAAAACAGCTTTGCATGTACAAAATGCAAAAACAAAGTTAAATGTTCGGCAGCTTACCTTCACTGGTACGTCTTCATCACATAGTCTTTACCAGATTAAAAACTATTCTTTTTTTTGTATATACATATAATATTAATATAACATCACCTTGTTATTTTCAGCCAATTTCACATCAAACGAAAGTATGGGAAATTTAACATCAAGGATGATTTGCAAAGCTGATAATGCCATACGTGCGGAAATTATTTGGTGTCTGAAAAATATTCAAAGCAACATGTCAGCTGCATCAACTCAGGGTATAACTGAAGTATTCAAGGCTATGTTTGGAAGTCTGCCAGAAGGATTTTCTTTATCATACACAAAATTGAGTTACTATATTACAGAAGCTTTAGGACCTTTTTGTAGGCAGAAATATGTCATCAGTGATATTGGTGAAAACTTCTACAGCATCCAGTATGATGAAACAACAAATAATAAAGGTTTGAAAGAACTGCAGGTGGCTATTCGGTACTGGTCGAAAGAGCAAAACCAAGTTGTAGTGAAACATTTGGAAACTTTTTTTTTGGGCAGTGCAACTGCAGAAATTTTGAAACAGCATATACAAGAAAGTTTGGATCATGCAAACCTCCCTATTAAAAATCTTTTGATGTTGGGAAGTGATGGTCCCAATGTCAATAAAAAAGTGTTCAGTTTGTTTAATGAGGAACTAAAAGCATTAAATCGAAAACCACTTATTGATATTGGTACATGCAGTATACATTTGATACATAATTCTTTTTTAAAAGGCCTACAAGTATTTGAGTCTCGTGTTAGTGACTTCATTGTTTCGGTTTATTATTTTTTTGATGGATGGCCCCTAAGAATTCAAGATTTTGAAACTATTCAAAATGGTGTTATGTTGCCAAACCATCGTTTTCTGAAACATGTGTCTTCAAGGTGGCTTACTGTGGGCCCTGCTATATCTAGAATATTAGAGCAATATCAAGCAATAACTGAATATTTTCTAAAATTTGTGCCTGTTCACAGAAAAAGTTTAATCTCAACAAAACACTATAAAGATGTAACGAAGTACTTAACTAAAAAGTCATTCAAGGCAGAGCTCATTTTTGTAAAAAATGCTTCCGAATTGTTTTCAAAATACACTGCTTTTTTCCAAAAGACTGAACCTCTCATTCATATTTTATACGATGAACTGAAATATTTTGCAGTGAATCTAATTTCCAAGATATTGAAATCTACTGTTACTATAGATTTTAAAAACACTGCAAAATCAGCTGAAGAATTGTTTAAGTTTGATAATCTGTTACCAATAAAAGACATACATTGCGGAGAGAGTGTAAAAACTGAAATCTCAAAATTGACTGAAATTGACAAGTTACATTTTTTGAAACAATGTCAAAAATTTTTCATTGAGTCTTCAAAACACATTTTAAAGAAATCGCCTTTGATTTTGAAAGTTTTGAAGTACTTTTGTTGGTTGAATCCCTCCAAAATTGCTGATGTACCTGAATACTATTTAACTCGAGTATGTGATATATTGCCCACGCCAGTTGACAAAGACTTGATTAAAGATGAATTAAAGATGTTCAAACTTTTGAAAGAAAACTATGGCAATAATGCTAATGGTGAACGTATAGATATTTTTTGGGCTTCTGTGGACAATAGTAAATATCCCACCCTAACCAAAGTGGCTAAAATATGCCTCAGCTTGGTACACGGAAGTGCTGATGTAGAGCGTGGTTTCTCACTTTCTGGTCGAGTAATGCCCGAGGACCGTTCATCAATGTCATTAAAAATGCTCAATAACAAACTTTACGTACACAACGCTCTTGAATTGTATGGTAATCGGCCAGAGAATTTTCCAATTACTAAAGATCTAATCGGTATGGCACGTTCGGCTTGTGCATCATATAAAGCATTTTTAAAGCAACAAGAAATTAATACAAAATTGAAAGAAGATGAATTACGAAGAATTGAAGAAGAAAAGGAAAGAGAAAAGCAGGCTCTTGTGGAATTGCAACAGACACAAAAAAGAATAGAGGAATTGGAAAAAGAATTGCAAACTGTTAGTAAAGCAAAACTGGAGTCACAAATTACTGTGGATAAATTATTGAATGAAACCTATAATAAAATTGAACGTGCAATAAAATCCAAAGACATAGTTGAAGTTAAAGTAGCCCAAGCAATGCTTTCTTCGGCATTGAACCAAAGAGCAGATGAAAATAAATTACAGAAAGAAGCAGATAAAATGACTAAGACAATATGTAAGAGACAAACTTCTGCCATTGATGCAATTAAAAACAAAAAACTGAAAAAATAATTAGTTTTTGAAATAGCTTTTTGTTGATTTGGTGTACTGTTACCATAGATATAGTATAGATCTTTATTTGTTGTGTTTCTTGTGTTCTACTTTGAGAATCAATATAGATGCTACATTTTCCTGAATTTAGTTTCAATGTGTTACTATCAGTAACTATTGGTTACTTTTCAAAATAATATTAGGTTACTTTGTTACTATTTTAAACAAAAAAATTGGCGGGCGCCCTGCGTAGATCGTGCGATTTAACGCCTTTAGACTATTTTTTGTGGGGCTATGTTAAGGCTCATGTTTATAGGGACAAGCCCGCAACGGTTGACGCACTGGAAGCCAATATTGAAGAATTTATTCGTGAGATACCGGCTGATATGGTGGAGAGAGTATGTCAAAATTGGACCCAGCGTATGAACCATTTGAGGCGTAGCCGCGGTCAACATTTACATGAAATCATCATTAAACATTGAATTATATAGATCGTTCTATCGACTCAAATTTCATACATTTCTCTAAATTTTATGTGTTTTTTTTTAAATCAAATCCGAAAGCACTCGCTTCCTTCGGTCGCTCGTGCTTTCAAAATGCGCTCATGCGGGAACATACTCTTCCCGCACTTGGTTCGTAAATAACTATTTCCTGTCCGCTGTAAATGATTCACAGAAGGTGATCAATGCTTTTGATGGGTTGCTTAGCAGTTTGTGTTTATTACAGACGAAATGATAGATTTTACATAGCAAATGTCTTTGGTTTTTTCAGACTTAATATATCTTAGATATTCTTATGATTCCTCTATAACATGAAATACTACTGTAATTGCATAATTTGGCGCCAACGGCGCGCTTAAACAGTCTACATTTTATTAGTTAGTCATTTTAAATTATTACTGTTATATCCATGCTGTTTTATTTGCATGGTTGTGTGCAAAAATGATTTGTGGCTTTAGAGTTGGATCTAGAATTAAGACCTTAAACCTTTAATGCTGGTGTTATTTTAACTAATGCATCGTCATAGATACGTTATCGTTTTGGAGGTGTGTCACGTCAATCCCCTTCCTCGTCCCCGCAAGCATCATGCATTTCTATTTTCCACGATTTTTTGCTTAGCTTTTTTGCCAGAGAAAAACCTACGTCTGTGTCAATCATTGGATGGATGACTAAACGCAGTCATGAGAGAAAACAAATGATTGTGTCGAACTCGTTGCCTCGCGCCTTCCTACGTCCCACAGGCAGACCACGTCGCCGTTCACGTGAGCCGTGACGCAGTGACGGGCCCCCTAACATTCCACACTTTGGTGCTTTTTTCAGGCGATACCGAGCGAGACGGAAATTGAATTTTAGATAAGGTTAGCGGATGAAGCAGTGGCGTCAACATTTGCCACGGCTTGCTCTATTGGCTGGTTACTGGTTTATAATGTTCTGTGCTTTCACTTCTTCTTCTTTTTCTATTTCCCCACCGATGTTTCCCCCCATCTATATTATGCTGTTTTTGTCGTATCGCATGTTGTTTTACGACATTCTTGTCGTTTCCGTTGTGTTTATTATTTCTCTTTCTCAGTTTTTCGAGTGCCGTAATTATAATTATTAAAAACTAATAGCTCAAGATGGTTCATATACAGGGTGAGCTGGGAAGAACGCACCGAACGCCGGGAACGTGTGTAAACATCGTCATACTGTATTAGACATACTGTTTATAATAAATATCTCACACGTGACAGCAGCAATAATAAGAGCAAATATCACCTGATCCCGATGATACAAATTTATACGCAAATAGTCCAAACAAACATTCAACATCCTTTTCTGATTAACCTTTAGCCAACTGAGTGTTCTTCCCCGACGTAAAGTGCGAAGTGGGGTAACTCAGTGACCCCAGTTTGAAAACTACTTAATCAATATAGTAAGCTGATATATATAATTCTAAGGTTGATTAAAAATTAATTCATAAACTTGAACATATATATTTGAAGCATACAAAAATATTAACTTTAAAAAACTCAAAAAACATTATTCTGCATTGGCGCAATTTTCGTAGCAAGTGTAATTTTTTTCAATTCGTCGGTGTCAGCATTTTTGACATCTTGAACATCTTAGAGTACTTTTTTTGTCATCTTTTCGTGTGCAGAAGTAACACCTACCTTATCGGTAGGTAATGGTGCGAGTGGCAGAATTTCTTCATTTTTGCACACTCCACAGGCAGCCAGAGCTCGAATGACGGGCTTTTGTAAGTTCTGATTGGTTTCAAGTCTTCTTTGCATATTAGGCAATGCTAAGGAGTTTGGTGAATCCAAATTATAAAATTATTTAGAGATGCTATGTCAAGCATATTCATAAATAACCTCAAAGGCCATCTGGATGTCCTCCTAGAGCATGTGTACTCTCTTGTTAGTTTGTCAGCATTGTCTACTGCTCCCTTTGTTGCATTATAATCTAAAATCATACGTGGTTTCTTTTGTTCTTCATCACTTACTTCGTCATGTAAATGTTGTGTTGAAAGAACATGAACCATTTTATTCTTCTTTGGCATATAAGACACCATAGCTATTCTTTTATCATAATAAGCAAAGCGAGATGAAAATTCGTCACGTCCTGTGGTTGAACATAGTTCAGAAGGTGTGTCCGGCTTGTTCTTTCGAACAGTTCCCAGGAAAGTAATTTGTTTTGTTACAAGAAATTCGGCCAATTCCACAGATGTAAAAAAATTATCTGTTGTGACGCCTCTGCCAGAATTATATATTGGTTTCAAAAAGTCACACACTACACGCATTCCTTGGTTTTTCTCAGGTTTATTGCCTTCAAGTTTACCAGTATAAACTTGAAGATTATGAATATAAGAAGTCTTGACATCGGCAGAAATCCAGATTTTTATGCCATACTTAGCTGGTTTAGACTTTATATATTGTCTGAACGGGCATTTTCCTCTGAAAGCCACCAACTGCTCATCAACGGTAATATGTTCGTACGGACTAAATGATTCTTGACAATTTGTAACAAATATATCCCATAACTCTCGAATAGCAGCTAGCTTGTCAAGTTTTCTTCGCTCTTGGCGAGTATTTTTGTCATCAAATCTGATAAAACGATAAATTTGAATAAATCTATCTCTTGACATTCCAGCTGTAAATATTGGTCTTCTGTAGGTTTCACCTGTTGACCATAGTTGTGAAATAGACTCTTTTCTGCAATGGAGAGCCCCACCCGTTATCAAAAGTCCAATAAAAGCTAAAATTTCGATCTTGTCCCCAGGTTGCCAAACTTTAATTTTATCAGGATGAGTATTATTCCAAATGGTGACAACCCGTTCGGCTTCCTCATTTGTATGGATGACTATACCATCCAGGATATTGTCAGTGAGGTATAATTTGAAGCAATCAACGATTGAAGTCACATTTTGTGCACAGGTGGTAGGACCACGCTTAGCTTTTACCATATTGTGTTGCAGACGTCGACTAAATTTTGGCGTTCCACGGTTTACCTGCAAATAATGACTCCTTGCGCAACTCTGCAAAACAAGATGTGATTTTTTTATTTACCTGATTTGGACATATAAGTTGTAGTAGAACTATCTGCTTGGTTGTCTAAATCTGTGTGATCTTCAATTTCATTTTCACTTTCTTCCGACAGCTCATTAATATTATCTTCAGATTCTGAAGCTTCACTCTTTGTTATTATAACACTTGGGTCACTGTCGAGATTATCGTCGACGTCACTTTCAGAATCATTTTCGTACAATAAACGTTCTAATTCCGCATCGGATAAACCTCGACGACACATATTAGCACTTATAAGAGCACAAAGAAATAACAACAAGTCTACGAAAAAGTAAAGTTATGTTATATGTTGTGCGAAGGTTCTGTCAAACTGACAAAGAGTGTTCTGAATTAGAGAAATCATTTGCGTATAACATACTAAGTGGGGTAACTCAGTGACCCCCGCATATATATTTATATTTTACATTTTGTTTTCATTTTACAAAACTCGTGAGTAAATTTTTAGTTAGTAACCGACTAAAGTGAGGATTACATAAATCTACAACACAAAGAAAAAAAAAGTCAATCAAATATCAAGTAAAATGCACACCTGGGGTCACTAAGTTACCCCACTTCGTCGGTTAAAGATTAAGTGAGGTGTCGTCGAGAATAGTTAATCAGTACTTCCATATTCGGAAATTTTGCAAAGTGGTTTATGAGAATAGTTAGAAGATATTTTCTTCAATATCAGCAATGTACTTGCTGCGTGATGGAATTCTCGTAGATTTTCCTCGCCAATTTACATAATTTCATATAATGGCATTTCTTTATACATTCCAGAAAGTTCTGAAATTATTTCTTCATAAATATATTATTGGCGGTGACAGATACAACTATCATTATGCGTACTCTATTGATTTATTGCACTATTAATGGTGTCAGAGTGCTGTTACCACTGATTATGGAGTTCTTCAGGGCTGTGTTTTGGGTCCTTTTATGTTATCTTTATTTACTAATGATTTACATGATCACATTGATGGTTAGGTTATTTTACACACAGATGCGTCTGGTGGATTAGTTTAAGCAAGTACGGATCCTTATTTAGAACGTATAGTAGTGTAGGTAATTAAACAGTTTGAAAGGTAGTGTGACAAAAATCACATTTGGAGACCTTCTAAATCCACCTCACTAAAAGTTCAATAAAATTAGAAGCGCAGTTAGATATTTAAGTACTTATGAATGAGTGAGTAAGGGAAGTCAGATTAGTCCTGTATGCACTGCGATAGGCGGAAATATACGTAATATTAAATGTGCATGGTGTGTTTGGATACTAGAAAACATCTGTTAGAAATATATTAAATATTATGTGAGGAGCCGACAGCGAATTCAGTAGACTTTTTATACTGCAAAAGTGAGCAATCTGCTTAGTATTTGATTGGAGTGCCATGGAGTCGCCCAGTAGAAATAGGATTTAACAAATCATCTTCATACAAGGGAAAACTTATCGAAACTATCCAGAATGTCTGAGAATTTAAGAATGGATTTAATTAAATTTTAATTTTTTTAAAGTGCAACATTTCTATGTTATTTGTCAAAGTAAAACAATGTGAACTGCATGGTTGCTTCATTATGCTTGATAATATTTCGTTGGATTAAGGTCTGTGTACTGCACCAAACAGTTCAAAAACTTCCTTTATAAACGGATCGACATTGATTTCTTTTATTATCTTACCATTGGTATCCAATACAAAATATGCATATTGGTAATAAATAATAAACTGGAGCTTTGAAAGATCGTTTTCAGTGCTTTGCTATTTAAATATGTCTACGTTATGCTCCTCGGCATACAATAAACATTGTTTCTTCTAAGGTATTCGAGAAAGATACTGTGTAGTTAGAGCTTCTTCAATCTAATGTAGGGGTCTCTTACATGGTACCTTCCATGAAGGACAGGGCTAGATTATTATAACAGCCGTCACGTTTAAGAATGTAGGATGTCAGGGTGGTTGCGTTGTAAGATAAGTCAGACGATTTGCAACGTACTCTCTCTCTTACTTTATACCGGTATTTATATCGTTACCCGCGCCTTCCAATTCGCTCTACAGTTCAGTGAAAAATCCTTTGCTTTACTTTAGACCCTGCTACGGCTGCAACCCCATTGCAACGAACTTAATTTTAATTTTAGTGTAATCCGTACATTTAGCGACATATACCTCTCACTATATTCGCATTTACTGTGCACCCTTTTGCTATTAAGCAGTTTCTCTCTGACGGCAATGTTGTGAAGTAACAATGCCATGGAATGCTGCACATACACTAGATGGCGCAAATAGTCTTAACAATCAAGTTTGATAGAGTAATAGCTTGTGGACGGTTACCTCGTTCCCTATCTTTTAATATTTTTTTCTGCAGGGGGGGGGTTATGATCATGTGTAGAAGTGTCAAATTATACCTCTAAATATATAAAACTGCATATCCAGACTTAAAAAATAATAATAAAACCGCAATTTTTCACAACCGAGTGCAACCATTTTAGGTGAACTCCCATACGCGGGTCAACGCGCGGTTGGCGGCTAGTGATTTATATAAATGTAAAATGTCTCAATAAGTCACACTTCTTTGCACCGGAAAATGCCTTTTATTCTATCAACCTCGTCAACAATCCTGAGGAAGCTTGAGAGTTATGAGTGGGCCGCACAATACAATAGAAATGGGGATTGTTAAAAGCGAAGTGAATTTATTATATGTATACTAGCTGACCCGGCAAACATTGTTTTGCCATATAAATTATTTCTAGTGAATATTTTGGTAGTCTAATAAAAAATAAGTAATTTAGTGTAAGTGTGTGGGGATGTGGTATATGACTGAAAGAGGAATGGAGCGCTGTGAACGATGACGGCCTATAAAAATAACAAAACACCAAACATTAATTTTTTTGAATTCATTGTACTTTTATTATCTTAACTAATAAATTTCTAATTACACCTCTATCACAAATAATGACAATTAAAAAAAAACTTTATTAGTCTCTTAGTGCAATGGAGTATACGATATTTTTTGTGAGTCCATTTCTAGCCAACACAAACAAACTGCATGGTTTTTATTATAGACCGCCGAGACTAGAACATTATTGAAGTACTAATATCGCTATTCAAAAATAGGGGTTGGTGGTGGAAGGGTGAAAATCTAGGGTCGTATGTATTTTTTAATGCCGAATCATAAAAAAAATAAAATACAAAATTTTGTCCAAAAAACAAATAAAATTTTTTTGGGGTGGACCACCCTTATCACTTAGGGGTATGAAAAATAGTTTACGTCCTATTTTCAGACTTGCTGAATATACACAAAAAATTTCATAAGAATCAGTCAAGCCGTTTCGGAGGAGTTTTGTGACAAACATTGTGACACGAGAATTTTATATATTAGATTAGCTGCGAACCAATTAAATTTCTAAGATTTTTCATCTATTTATAGAATCACATTTTTATGTTTTTTGTGCCTTACTAATTTATTACTGACAGGTGGTTTTGAGAAATGAAGAAACCAGGAAGTTTATTCCATTTATTGTAACATATACAAATCCTGGCACACATAACATATACGACAATACAAAGTATGTAGTTGTCGTTTATCAAGACAGAATATATATTATTTAGAAAGACAAAAAAATCGCTTTTGGCACAAAATGTATAGGGACGGCACTATCATATTTTTGATATTTTAGTGATAAACACATAATTCTAACACCAATTTGGTTCAAGTTTATTTTGAGAAAACTATAATATTAAAAGAATGCGAATATGAAATATTTGAGTCCTTTCCTTGGTTTAATTTCTTGTATATAAAGCCGGTATTGGCTTATTTCTGGTTTGAATATATCTTTTCTTTCACAGTGTTAGTTTTCCGTTCCGTTTCCATAATCGTTACCAAATGCGCAGAGGCCTTTAGATTTCTCTGTAATTCCTATTAAGCTGTTGAGGCATAAATTATTATTATGTTTTATAAGGTACACCAAATAAAAACCACGAAAAGTCGCAAAAAAGAAATTATATTTTAACAATAGAAACTAATACAGCAGCTAAATAAAATGCATGCAGTTTCTTCATCTTAATCTTAATTAACCTTTCTCTTTTTTTTTTGGCTACAAAATTGAGAGACTGTATTAGTATAACAGGCCACACACGGCTTTGATTTCATTGTCGCTTCGGTTGCTACCTTGATCTGGTAATTTTAGACATCCAAAGACTGCAAATGAAGCAAGCCCACAGACAGTATAATACAATCTATACAGATACATCTAGTTGACCTTGACTCTCTTATGTGTCATACAATACAGATGTATACAACGTCAAGTGCAACAAACATGTTCTTTTTAAATTATAGAATTTATGAGATCGTTATGTATTTTTCTATGGATATTCAAAAGATTGCCTACATGAACTGCAAAAATTCTATGTACGAGTATGTTAAAACCGATAGAAATTAGCTTTGGCATTGAAATGAAATGAAACAAACATAATAATTTTACTAATTATCCATTTATATTATTATAATTGGCAATTTTTTGTATTGTACAATTGTATTGTTACTGTCTGTTTATTTAGTTTATCGCAATTGTTCTATAATTTAAAAAAAATTAGGAGAATAATAAATGCGTAATATTATACAGATTGTCGTAGTTAAAAGTTAATATGCATCTTCAAATACACACACATAAACATGTACCTATGTATATGTGGTGGTGTAGGGAGATATGAACTCATCTGTACTCCCCTACTATCGTACCCCTCCATTTCATGTTTGCATACACATGTGTGCGTGTTTGTGTTTCCCTATATCTACTTTTATTTCAGTCAAACGGTATATCCTTTACTATATGGCAAAATTCATGTACAATGAAATATCAAAGGAAATTAGTGTAAATGATCCTAACAAGTATAAAATATAAGATAATTTTGTGAAAATTATTTGTTATGGCAAGATGGAATATTTGCCAGAGATATTTATAGAATTTGATGGGTTCTGAACGTTGTGAAAACAAAAATCAATCTATTTTCTCATCATTTTTCTTATATGCTTTAGTGATTCTTCTATGTACACGGAACAATGACCAATTGAAGTTAGAGTTTCTTTAGTATACCGTAGTCGTCAAGTTTTAATTTCTGTTTACACTTCTATCGCATGCAGAATATGACCTTATAATATGCAGCGATGCCTGCTTGCTAACAGTGGTGGGAGAGCAACGCAGTGTCGATTGTCGATGTCGGGGGACTCTCACGCGAGTGTACTCTCGGCAGCCTCGCTTATGTTTATCTTTAGTTTAATTCGTCGCGCTCTTTTCCTCTTTCTACTTTCGTATCAGAAATTAAAATATGACGACCCCGGTATACTTTGCTAATAACAAAACTGTTAATGTGAGCATACTGTTTTAATGCCAACATATTAATATAAAGCTTGCAAACTGATTTATATAGGGTTAATAGGTGTTATTATTAGCATATGATTTAAGATTGAAAACAATTAAACTGTATTTTTATAATTAGATATATAGGTATCAATTTAAAATAAAATTTTATGTTATTATAGACAATACAGATATATGATGCCATTAAAAAAAAAGCATGGCCGTCTCTAACGAAATAGTATATTATGCAATGAGCATTTAATGATAGCTATTAAGACACGAGAATGAAAATTACAATGCTCGCCTTCGGCTCGTATTGTAATGAATTCGAGTGTCTTAATAGCCATTAAATGCGAGTTGCATACACTATTTTTTCTACGACCACATAATAAAACATTATTTTTTGAACATTCCATTTCATAAATTGAGCGTAAAATTTTCCGTACGTTTTTGCGGATTTAGCTGGTAATAAATTGTTCGTGGCAAATTTTACATTTCACTGTCATTATCATTCATTTTTACCGTTTATATTTTCAAAAAACCACAAATTTTAAATACTTACTAGTAAATTGCAGAGAACTGTCACTTTTAATTAATTTTTATATCTGTCAGATATGCAGTCGCCATTTTGAATATTATTTGAATATTGGAATGTCGCATTCCTATTGGATATAAACTTGTATCGTAATGAAAATCTGTATCGTAATGGACATCATTAAAGTACAGGTTCAGCATATCTAATAATACAATTAAAGTATGGGAGTAGAAAAAAGGTATTTGAAGGCACGGTATTTTACTGTGCCTTCAAATACTTTCCTCATTAGAGACGGCCATGCTTTTTTTTTAATGGTTGGTGACAGTGCATAATTTTGATAGTTTGTTTATGTCATGTAAATAATAATAGGCCTCTATAATTTGAATTTAGGTATGACAACTCTCAGAATTTGAAGTTTTCAAAGGCTTAACATGTACACCAACATTGATTACTTAAAAAAATTAAAAAACAGCCCACTAATGAGGAAAGTATTTGAAGGCACGGTACAGACATATACAGTGTGGAAATAAAGTAACGGATAGTGCCATTAACTTCGTTAATATTCATTTTTTGAAAAAAAATTCGAAGGGGTATTGCGATATTAACTAAAAGAAATATTTTTATCGCATTTTTAGTTTCTTACTTCATTTGTTTTTCATGTTATGACGTCACCGACTTTTTTTTTAAATGACAACCTATATTTTTTTAAATTGATTTCGATAGTTTAGATAGATTCTCTGTCCAACGGTATAAAATTTTTATAATGTTATATTTGAAAAAAATTGAGAAAGGAGTCTTGAAGTTCAAATTTTAAAAATTCATTAAACCAATTTAGTCACATAAATTTGATGGAAAAGTTGACGGCAAATTGTTTTTATTATAAAAATGGCTTTTATTGTATATAATATAAAAATATTGAAAAATCGAATTGTAAATTTACTATCTACTCCATTCAAAGTTAATATTCACATTAAAACTAAAATTCATACCCAAAAATAACACTTTTTAAATTACATTTCCATTAAGTGTTTAAAATGACGACCCTGTTCCATCCGACAATACTCAAGACGATTATAAAACTCATTTTTCACATTCTGAATAGTTTGAGCTGATATTAATCCAATTTCGTGTCGAATTCTGGGCTAAAATTAAATTATTCTAATTTAGAAAAGAGAAATAACACTTACTTTAATCTGTTACTGACAAATTATTATATTCTGACAGCTGCAACTAATGTTTTTTTGTTTTAGGCATCGGTAACTAAATTATGAATGAATAATGAATTTTTAATATTTGAATTTCAAGACTCCTTTTCTCATTTTTTTCAAATACAACATTATAAAAATTTTATACCGTTGGATAGAGAATTGAAAGTACTATCGAAAACAATTAAAAAAATATAGGTTGTCATTTAAAAAAAAAAGTCGGTGACGTCATAACATGAAAAACAAATGAAGTAGGAAACTCAAAATGCAATGAAAGTATTCGTTTTAGTTAAAATCGCTAAAACCCCTTCGAGATTTTTTTCAAAAAATGAATATTAACGAAGTTAATGCCTCTATCCGTTACTTTATTTCCACACTCTATATATACATTATTAACTAAATGTGGAATTATAATTAGCTGATTCAACTCTTAATATACATATATAAAGTTAAATATACAATTAAAATACGTATAAATTCGATATTATTTTACGTTGCTTTCTTTTATACTTTAGTTACTTTAAAAATAATATTATAATATCCAAAATCACAGTATCAGCAAGTCTTTTCTTCCTGCAGTTTTACAAACTTTCATTTCTGAAAGCATATCAGCATAACTAACTGTATTACATGGATATGGATACAACTTCTCATTCGCTTCCTGTCAGTTATCCCATAGATATTTTCTTTTCAATAGGCTAATAGAGTTAAATCTGGACATCAATAAAATTATAAGATTGAGCTTCATGGAAGCAGCACTATTACATTTGCTATGAATTCCCTGTGTTAAGTACTAGAAAGCTTTGAATGATGTCCCTGTATTGACAACGTCCTCACTATCATCGAGAAGTGATGGTAAGGACATCGCCAATGTCATCTTCGGAAAAATGCGGACTAATTAGGGGCCCTACCTACGCCAAATACTTCACCAACCTGTCACTTGAGATTGATGTTTGTTTTGTGATTCACGAGAGGATTTTCCTCCCGGAAGTTTTGCTTATTGGCAAAATCACAAGTAGGTCGAATTTTTTGAATTGAGAATTTGCTCTATGATCGATCTTTCTCGTGGTAATCTGGATTGTATTTCTGTGACAGTTGAACTTTCCTGTTTTTTTTTTATTCGTTGTAAGAAATAAGATGAATGGCTAACTTTTAAGGGACAGTGCACAGTAGTGATTCCTCGATTATGGTTTGGATCGATATTAGATTCTTCAGTTTTTGGTTTCTTTCTAGATCACGCGGATTGCTGAACTGTATGGTGCACCATCATTAAATTATAGCGCCTTCTTTACGTAACCTCCAAATTTAAGGACAGTTATTCACTATTATTCATTTATTATTAATTACAATTACAGGCTTGCTCTGTAACTTATGTCAGTGGCTCTTCGCATTCGGTGGGGGAACGCTAGCTTTAAATTGAATATGGAGAAGTTATGGCCTTGCTAAGTCTGTTACTACTGTGTTCTATTGTTGGCATATCATAAAAACATGAAAATGGAATGTTTTCCCTATTTTTTTTTCTAATAAATTACTTAACGGTGCGGTCTTCGATGCCTAACCCTAACGGGGGTCCATAGATGGAGCTGTGATTGCATATGGATTTTTTGCAGTTTTTATTATAACCCTTGATCAATAGAGAAACAAACAGAAAATTATTTATAATAAAGATAGTAATACAACAAAAATTAATACAGAAAGTGTTCCTAAATTCGAATTAAAACACCCATCTAATGGATTTTTTCGGTACCATTTTAGGCGAAACCAAAAATCAAAATTCATTTTTTTTTCGGATTCGACATCAGCATAGTGCCTTTTATAAATTGAGTTAATTTCGTTCTGTTTCTTCCAAATTTACTAATGTTATGATTTTTTTTGAAAAAACGCAGGGCACTAGGATTTTCAAAATAACTCAACCTGAGGAGTGTGTTTTAACATTTACTGTGTGAAAATTTCATTGTTCTTGATTTACAACTTTTCGTTAAAATGGTACCGATATTCCTTGGACATATAACACGGGCGAACCCCAGCCTTAAACTGATTTGTTACAGGCGTTATATCTGTTATTTGTAAATTTCAAGTTTATGACATGTTTGATTGAATAAGTGTTTGTTATATTCCGTTCAATTGCAAAATAGCATTTAACGTGTATATAATGGGAATTTCTAAATTAAACATGTCGCATTTGTTTTCCCCCTTTTCGACGTGTTCCAATCAAAAACAACGATGAAAATTCCAAGCATTTGATTTACACATTGAGCTCGATAGTCAGAACGAGTTAATTGTTATACTCCATGCAATTGCAAAATATCTTTTAACTTTTATTTGTATTTGAAATTGCTGAATTAAAAATGCAGCATTAGTTTTTTCTCTCAACGACGTGTTCCAAACGAAAACAACTACGACGAAAATTCTGAGCATCTGAGTTCCAGTTCACACGTTGAGCTCAAAGGTCAGAAGGGAAAACTTTAACGCAGTTGCAGGCCAAAATATCTCTAGCGAAGCATCTTTGGCAGCAGCAAACATATGCATAGGTCGAATGAGGATAATCCACCGTAAATAAGATGCGAATTGGTGCCTTTCCAAAATATAATACGAAAAAAAAAAAGAAAACAATACATATGTGGCTACTTCCATATTACATATGTGGAATATAATTGGGATAAAAGGTCGAATAATGGTATATATAGAAAATGAGCAATTTATTTTAGCGGGAGGAATACATTCAAGTATTTTCAAAAGGTCTATGAATTAAAAAATGCTGCGAAAAGTGAACCTTTGGAATAAAAGCTTTTTAAATCAAAACATTGAACTGTCAGATACTCAACTAACAAACATAAGCTTCAAATTGTATTTTGAGATGGAATTTAAATATTGGTGACAATTATGTTAATGCAAATATGATTTATGATTTTGACTTTCAATTTTGCCAACTGACAGATTTGTTCTATACATGTCGATTTTGTTTATAATTAGACGAGTAAAAAATTAATAATATAAAATGGTCTATATTTTATGTACATTAAAAGTTCAAGTTCAAATTAAAATTTAATAAACAAATAAATATATTATACAATAAAGTACTTTTAATAACAGTAATCTCACAAGTAAAAAATAAATGTGACTGACATTGTACCAGATTCAATGGAATTTTAATAACATAGCTAACTTGATAATAGGAGTTGGGTAAGTTAATTCTATATATTGTAATCTTGTCAGACCCATCTCTTATCACGTTCATGTACTAAATTAAATGGCGGTATATTTTGACATTAAATATAGTCCATACGTATACAGAATCAATGATTTTATTTTAACAGTTTTTTTAACAAATGTTTTTATGTTTTTCTAACCTAAAATTACTTTTTGAAGCCAACTCTTTATAATCATAAAAACGTTACTTACTAATTGATACGTATTAGGATCTTGTTAATATATTTCTTATCAACATTTAAGTTTGGAAGATTTTATTTTTGATATTCATATATCTGTAGATATTTTGAAGATTATTAAACAGTATTCAACAAATAACAATGTGCATTAAAGGTAATTAAAAAGTAAAGTAAAATAAAATTTGGTAAATATGCACAGTTCTATATTTTTCTTAACTACAGTCAATCTATTTTAATTCAGAATATTATATACTTACAAAAATCTAATACTCTTTATTTAAAAATAAAGAGATAAGAAATATAGATAAAAAACATAAAGTACTATACACAAAGCATACACCAAAACTACACACCTCTGAAGGGACAGCTAGGAGCGGAGGTTTCTATTATAGATCTTTTGTTTACAGGTTAAATCGATCCTTATTAACATTCTCATGCTTTATTTATACTTCTCCTGTCTTTTACACCCAATTCTTAACACTTATATTAATTATCGGTATCTCGTACCACCTCAGGCGGTCATAGTATTTTTCTTCACCTGTTGGTCTACATTCCATCATCAAGTAAATATTTACACTTTCCCTTGCGTTTCATCTATATCCCAACCATTTCATTCTTGTATTATCAGCTTCTGTTTCTCTCATTGTCACGATCTTTGCTTCAAAAATAACATGTACTTTTTTGATGACAGATGAAAATAATTGGTTGAAAAAGTTATTGGCTGGATTATCATTGACAGCAACCTCGGCGCACTACACCACACTAAAATCTTTGCTGCCAAATATTTTATAAGAACATCTTAAAAAAGTCTTTCTGCAATAATAAATGCTGGCAAAGAAAAATGTCATAGAATGTGTAAAGAACACATCAAAAAGTATTTAAAAAATCTAAAATATTTCATTTATAATTATTTGACACTTAGGTACCTAAAATTAACATTTTTAAATTTCAACTAGAAATGAAATTAACCGAAGAAATGCAAGAAACGCTCATTATTAAAATAGTGAAATAAACTAAAACTTTATCGTAAATATAACAAAATATTAAATAAGTGAAAACTTATGAGAAACCGTCCAATTGTAACTACATTAATAAGTTAAACAGCAGATGAAAGCGGTAAAGCACAGCTCGATAATTTATGCCCATCTCAACGACACGTATTAAGTTGTGAGAAATTTAGGTACTATTTAAATATAAGTGTTACTTATTTTCCTATTTAATTGCACCGTATGTTTCAAATCCCGACATTTATTCTTGCTGAAAACATGCATATCCAGCGGCCAACGATTTTACAATAGTTTGTTCTCCGCTCTCTATAAAATGTAGAATAATAGTAGTTATTACTGTATAAGTTGAAACACATTTAAGATGGTTTTAAACTTGACATTCTGTTTGATTATATACCGCGCGATCATTTAAATTCTAAATTAGAGTAGGTTGTGAAATTTAAGTTAAGTTGGTATATAAGTACTAATTTACAATTTGAATTGTCAAAGTGACGTTTCAAAATGTTTGATTTAGAACATAAGATTTTTCTTACTGAAAGTTATTTTAAAAACGCCGAACGACAAGAGAATGGTGAATGGACATATTCAGTACTGCATCAATGATTTTCAAAATGCCTTCCCTAATTTTCCTGCGGATTATCAAAAATTAGTCCAAGAAATTTACACATGTGTGGCGAAATTTCGTAATGTTGGAACTGTAGGTAGGAAAGCTGGTAGTGGCGCGCCCAAAAAAAGAACTCCTGAGATTGTGGCAGATGTTGCAGAAAGAATGGAACAGTCTCCCAAAAAATCTCTTCGCAGATTAGCCCAAGAAATAAATCTTTCATATGGAACTTGTCAAAAAATTTTAAAAGAAAATTTAAATCTTTATCCCTATAAGATTAACGTTCAAGAGCTATTCCCTCGAGATTTTCCTGTACGAATAGAATACTGTCAGTGGTTTTTGAATAATTTAAATAACAACACTTTGCATTTAACATTTTTTTTCTGACGAAGCATGGTTTCACCTATCCGGCTATATAAACAAACAAAATATGCGTATTTGGTCTTCGGAGAATCCTCATGAGTTTATTCAATCGCCTCTCCATCCGCAGAAAATTGGTGTTTCGGTAGCGCTTTCTAGAAGGCGTATATTTGGACCTGTGTTTTTTGAAGGAACGATAAATGCTGAGAGATATCGAAGTAATTTACTTGAACTGTTTTTACAAAATCTTCATGATGACGAACTTTTACATGGGTATTTCCAACAGAACAATGCAACAGCTCACAAAACATGGGAAAGTATGGCTCGAATTCGCGAGTTTTATGATAATCGAGTCATTGAATTTCCGCCTCGCAGTCCGGACTTAACGATTCTTGATTATTCTTATATTATATAACCCACAAAATCTTGAAGAACTACAAGAGGCAATTTCTAATGCATGTAACGCTATAACCGTTCAGATGTTGGCAAATGCTTTTGAAAATATGAAACGGAGGGTTAACAGCTGCATTGCAATAGGGGGAGAACACTTTGAACACCTTTTGTAATTCACAATAAAACTAATTTATCTTGTAATGCTTTCATTTCCATTAAATTTAAATCGATTACACATAAGATTCACAAATGTCACAAAGTATAACATAATCGCAAATTTCAATTAATCAATAATTGACATTCTGGATAACCTAATAAAAAAAATCCCGCCTGCTATAATTTAGAATTTAAATGATCGCGTGGTACTAGCTAGATCAAATGTTTTTGCCAAAGCACCTCTCACTCATATGGCTAGGAACGCTAACAAGCTATGCCCGATCCTTTCCATCTATCCTTTTATTCAAAAATCTCACTCTGTAACAAGAAATACCTGTGTCTCTCGTTTTAACTAATTTATTCGTTAAATTTTTTGAGCTTCTGATCATATATATCATTTACTTTGCAAATGTTTGTACCGCGATATCAAAAATTATATTGATAAAGGTTTGTATGATGTAACTTAAGAGAGACGTTTTACATTCCATGGTGAACCTTTATCAATATAATTTTTGATCTAGCGATATTATTATTCTTTGTACTTTCTTAAGGAAGTATTGTGATGACGAAAATGTTCGAGCTCGAGATTTTTGCAGATGTCCGCGTTTTGATGTCCCTTGGTACCGAAAAAGTGGTTTTTAAAGTGCTCTCTCTCCCCCTCTCTCTCCCGCTCTCTCGTCTGTCTGGGTGTGTCTTCGATAGCGTCAAACGTGTAAAGTCATTAATACCAAAACTTTACGAGTATAATCTTTTTCTTGTGAACTGATTAGATTTTCAGTAAAATCGGTAGACCAGAAGTAGTAGTTTACTTCAATAAAAAAATCAGAATTTACTAAAATCTCGTCCTAGTAATGCAATATACTATTTGATTATATTAATTAAAAAACATATATATAAAATAAGAAAAAGAAAACGTAGATTTGTGCATAGAAATAGATTCAATGTAAGTAAACACTATTAGTTCTACAATAAAAATATTATATTCTGTGAACTTAATTAATACTTTACTTATGAATTGTCTATACAATCTAATTTAGATTCTAATCAGGGTAGTAAGTAGTGAAAATGATTAAAAAATCGTTAATCAGGCATGCCATAAAATGATTGTTTGTCGTATTAATTTGGCGTGAAATTCCGTTGAACACTTAATCTAATACTACTATTAGATTTATTACATTATTATGGAATTGTATTAAATTGAAATATTTCCGTTCAAACGAAATGAAAATATAAGACCACAATTAGGATGTTTTGTACTTGTGTACACAAATTTGTAGGTTAAGTGGAGCTTTAAATCACTGATACTGCTGACTTAATTTAAGATTCTATTTTATGTTCAAGCATTCTTTAAATATACCGTGCAACAGAATAAATAGAACTCGTAGTACGATGGCCATCTAGTATGGTTTTCATGTACTAAAAACTATAAATACAATGGTCTAATTTAACTAATACCCCTCTGTTTAATAAGTACTGTCTAAGTGAATTCTGGGTTATCTTCTGTAACTATTCACATAAATTATGTCCTTGAGACCGTAGCTTTAGTTCGTATTGTTTGATTGATTTTGCTGGACCTGTTACAATTTTTGGAAAATCTCGTATGTAATGAAATAGAGTATTGCGAGATTCTTGGAGACGACAGCTTTTCTTTTCAATACATCTACTTTAATGAATGAATTAAATAAATACATATCATACTTCAAATAAATGCATATGTAAATATTTTATTATATGACTAGGTTTCTTTCTTATGGTTCTGGAGGATTTTCTCTCAACAACAGTATTTTATTTATATATTAATTAAATTTTGTAAATAACAAATTCCCTACATTGATAGTTTCTTTTCACAACAAATTAAAATCATGGGTATTTCAATTTTATGGACGGTACACTTCTCCACTATTGTAATTCAAATGGTCAGTTCAATAAATGAATGATTAGTAAAATATGATGAAATGGTCGATAAGTTAATAATCGGCCAGTACCACTTAATAAACCATTGGTAAAATAATAAAGTGCCATATTTATTTCATATCCATAAATACAAAAACATATAAAGCAAAAAACAAGAACATATATGATGAAAAATATAAAAGAAACAATAACAAAACAAAAATTAATATAGAAAGATGCTCTGTCGTTATGTAATGATGAACTAGATAGTGGTGATAAACAGAAAATAATTATAATTAATGATATGCACTAACTACATATATTACTCTATTGGACAAGAAGTGCTGGGCCTTACTTTAGATGATCGATCACGTCGCTTTTTAGCTCCGATGGGAACTGGTTTGGCTTCAGCGGGTGGAATTGTGTATTTGAGCCTTATTGCAATACCCAATACATGCTTACGAATTGTTTTTTTGAAAAATTCTGGACAGTTGCAAGTGCCTCAATCAATTTGTTTCAATCATTCGGAAGAGGAATAGTTCAAATGTTGAACGCGACAGTTTTAAATTCTTCCAAAGTGGAAAAACTCGCATTCGCACGTTTTCCTTTAAATCTATAATTCTTTTACTTTGGCCAGCAGGACTGAATTCGGATTAACTAGTGAGATAATATTCTCTGTTCAAAGATTCCAAGGCATTATTTGTAGATGGAACCTGCTTGGAAACACCTTCAACTACCTTGGATTACATATTTTGTAACTATTCATGTTGAAAATATTCCATGATTTTTTTTGTTTGCCGTCTCATTTTGCATAACACTGGTGTCACGTCTTCTCAAAAACATTTTTACTTTTAGTCAGTTGTAATAAGTCTATATCTTTTATTATTTCATTTCGTTTCTCCTATGGATGTGTCAGCAGTTCTGTTTTCTTTTGGAAACATTTTTTTTATATGTGCCAGTACATTATGATAGTAACATTCGATCCTAATACATTTTGGATGTCACAAACGAGATATTTTGGGTCAATTGAATTTTGAAGTATATCCTGACCTGACAGATCTTATTGTTTTAAACAAAAACATAAAATTTACAGTTTGCTCTTTGCTGTAAAGCGCTTGCCCAAAAACATGAAACAATCGATTTCGATCTGTAGTTTTCAATAATAATATAGGTAAACCTTACCGCACTAATTTGTATGTCGCAATGGGATTACGAATGTGGTTAGCATCATAATACAACTTTTTAGTGGAAACAAGTTATCGAAAGAAAGACGTTCGTCATATACCACTTGGTGAGAAATAACCAATGTTGCATCTACATCATAAGAACTTTTTAATTTTTCAAACAAAAATTTTCCAACTCGCCAAGGGGATCCATATTTTACTTTTATTATTATTTATTGCTAATTTTTACTGTCCATCATAAATCACAATAATGAACACAGAAATAAGGGACAAATAGTTTTTTTTACCGCTCCAATATCCCATTTAAACTCAAATAAATATGTCTATTACAATACTTTACTGATTATAATATTATACCGTCCATAAGGAATTAAATACTGTCCAATGTTTAGTCGTTCGGTATTGGTTTCCTAACGCATTATTTCATGCTAGCTATATATATGGAAGTTTTTATACAGACATTTCACTGAGCGGCTATCGTTTGCACAAGGAACACATACGATACTACACAAAATCATTGAATGCATGGTGATGTATTGATATTGAAAAGGAACCATACAAATGAATTTATTATTAATGTAATGTAAAAATGGTCCCACGTTGCGGAGCCATTTTAAAAAGGAACTGTTACTTGAAATTTAGGTTAATAATAATAATAATAGAATTATAGAATAAAATAAAATAATTGTTTTGTTTGCCGACTATACTCAGTTCATAATCTCCGGACGATTCAGGTTAAAAGAGATGATACCTTAACAGTTTCCTGTGAGCCTTATTGGGTGTTAATATAATAAAATACCATTGTATATTTTAAATAATAATTATATTCGAAATCAAGGATTTTATAGGTTTTTACAAACAAAGAAAAATCTTATACAATAAACTGTTTTTAACAGAAAAAACAATACATTAACAAACCAGTTAAATACACTTTTATAATACATTTAAGAACATTTACGTATATTATTCATTATAATAAAATGATAACAGCATATGCGAGAAACTACAACTCAGGCAAACATATTTAACATACAACGCTAAAAAATAGATCAAATTACATTATGCGATTACACGTTGAGACGCTGTTTATTGAATATCTTTATTATCTAGATAAATATATTTTTTTATTCCGTTTCTATTTGAAAGTGATTTATAATGTTTAATTCTTTATTTCATTAATACATTTACATACAATGATTTTTAAAAATAGCTTATTTTAAGGCTGCTTTCTTCTTCCTTGTTATATGGGCATCTTCTTATCCTCGATGCGTTCACGTTGAATTTTCTTATTCTTCGATTCTTAAGGCGCGGTTTCAACGACCAAGACGTTGAGAATTTATATACGCCGCTAATCTTTATAACAAAAGATATAGTAACTTGAATACAAACTTGATTACTTAATTTACTTAAATTTCAATGACTCTACTGGCCGTTGTCGACCCACTACCTGGAGTTGAACACTTTTTAAACATATTTATCGATCCTTTACTTAAAATTTACTTGTCAACGACTCTACTGTCCGTTGTCGACCCACTACCTGGAGTCTATTTTCTTGGAGTTCGCTTTCCGGCTCTTACTCAAAGTCTACCTGTCTTACATTGCAACACGCATTTTCCTTCTTATAGTTGGACGCCTGGGATTCCCCGCTTTCTAAATTGTCCGGGCACTCTCGCTAGCATTTCACACACCAATTTACTTACGCCGTGAAAAGTTATAGATATCGCAGCGTCTATCTCACTAACATAGACTTTCGACGCCACAATGCTTATACATAACAAAACTTATTTACATACATGACTGCATGGGTATTAAAATTATAGTAATATATTCATTGATTTCGAATATATTTAAAATATTCATAAAATATTATTTATTGGATTATTCAATATAATAAACTTAGGTAAATGTTTTGTGCTTATTTTCCAACAAATATGAAATATGGATTGTTTGTAAAAATATGATTTAAACTTTAATAATAATTTAACATTACATATACGCAAAAAACATGTATATTTATCATTTTAATTTATACGTTAAAAGGTACCAATACGTGATGTAATTACAGAGATTCCAATTTGGTCTATATTATATTACTGGCCGTGCTGTTAAACAAACTTCTGGGATTCAAAACAATTCAGTACAAATTAGACACGATTTGTGCGGTGGCTGGTATTAACTAGTTCGTTACGAATACCATAATCAAATTAGAGCTCAATTGAGACATGTGCAAAGACCGTCTGAATGAATGTTAATGGCTGTCCCGCGGTAGTGTGAAATGTTTCCATTATTCTTTTCATCCATTTAATTAGCACAACGCTTTGTTAGATACAAATGCGTAATAAATATTTTCCATTGGTCAATTAGTCTTTACTTTGTGTGAATCTAATTTTGACGGGATTTTTTTTATTTTGATTTTAGCGTTCATCGAATTTTTGACTGAAATGGGTTTATTTAGTGGAAGTTTTTTTATTTTAGCAATTAATTTATGATTTATAGTAATGTAATAAGTCAGGTCTAGTTTCATATTAATTTTTAATGCATCTAGTGTTTTTGATTTGTTTGCAAAGCCGAAGTATTAATTATAAAAAACCTCACCTTGAGTTAAATTACAACCTCTTGGAGGTTAACTAACAACTGCGTTTTTAGAAATTATATTTTTGCCAAGCTCTCCTAGCAATAAGTCAATCGCAAAATTGTAGTTGTTTGGGCAATTAATTTAATCTTATTTATCTAACCATGAACATAAAAAAATCTGTCAAAATCTATAGATCACACTCATTAGGACTAATCATTTGACGCTCAACTAGCAACTTCTTGATATTACGATTTTTAAAAAGTCTCTAAACATCAGTTGACTACCTTACCAGGATCAGCCCAAAGGAGTTAGACTACAACCCCTTGTAGGTCAACTAACACGTTCCTTTACTTAGCTTGCATTACCATCAATCAATACCTTATAGTTGTGTAAATAAAAACATATAGTGAGTAGTGACTTTTTGCGAATGCAAGGGGTTCTTGGGAATCTTTTGCGGATTGTTTTTACGCCTAAAGCGGAAATGCAATTCTAACACAGAATTCGATAATTTTATGATCAAAATTCGGATTAATTTGAAGTTGCTGGAAACCTCAGTCATCAAACTCAGACCCTACAATAGTCTAGTGACATAAGGCCTTGATCAAATTGAGATGAAAAGTAAGCAGCTAGTTGTTCCAAATTAAGTTTCAAATATTATGAGTAAAAGTGTTACTTCCGGTTTGAATTTTTATGAGTTGTTAGATAAGGCAAAAAATCGTCTTCAATAAGAGTAAAAGCTCTACTTCTGATAGGGATTTCGAACAACTTTTTTGTATAAAATTTTCCTTAAATTCATTTTTGAGAATTTAGGTCTTCTTTAGAAATTTGTCTAAACTTAATAGTTGACGAGATGTAGATAAAATTTAATTGTTTAGCTGAATTAAACTACATACTAGTACTACTACTTCCAGTCTACCGATTTGTCTGAAAAGAATCGAATCAGATCTTACGAGGATGATTACGATGAGAAAGAGCGGATGAGATTTTTCATCATCCCAACACTTTCTTATACTACGTATAAGAAAGTAAAAAATCGTTCAAATAAATTACTTTGATATCTTTCTACATTGACTGTAGGACTACATAACATTGGATCAATAATCCGACCACTCAGTACAGGAAGTAAGACGCTTACTGTTTGGGAATGTAAAGGCGTCTACCATAAATCCACGTGGGTTTTTACTATACTAGAGCCCTCTTGCATAATTTGTGACATGTAAAATACTATTGCACGATATCTATAATGATTATTACAAAATAATTATACAATGTAGAAATACAAAAAAATTAAATAAAAAATTTGCTGAAGAAAAAACAACAAAATGTCTGTCACAAATCACTTAGAGTCCAGTGCAATTGCAACAAAAATCCAGAAATCCAACCACACAGCTACCTGAAAGGATCCGGATAAATGCTGATAATATTTATCATCATGTGTGTAAATGATGCTTTAAAGAGAATGTTCTACGACTGGGTAAAACGAAAGACTCAGATGAGTTTAATTTGTAATTAATTAAATTAAAAAGAATGTGAGCACTGCTGATCCTCCTCCTGTCGGTTAAAGACTGGAAGGAATGTGTTTCAAGAAGAGCAACGTAGTCAACGCATCTAGGATGATAAATGCCATCAATTCTGCAACTTATATATTTCAGGAAACGCCTTTGCATTCGCTCCTAGATTATTTCTTGGTATACATTGTGCGGACACCAAATGATGGAACTCCAGTCTACTCCGAACGAAAGCGTAATAGATAAACAATTAAGTGGATCATACTAGTATGTTTTGCATGTACCTGTTGCACAAATCTAGAAACATAGAACAGCAGAGAAGTCCTCGATATACTTAAGTAGTCAGGATGACGTCAAAATTATTAGCAGCATTATTATTATGAAAATGTTCTCAAACATTGTATTTAGAGTGTAGAAGATATGTTGAAACTTGTGCTATATTGATCAATTTTGAAGATAGAGATGAGGCATTGGAAGCGAAACATTTTTGTCCCTGAATAAATGTTCGTTTACAGTTACAAGTAATACATAAAGAGAGATTAACTGTTCAAACTGCTGCCAAAAGGAGAAGTGCTGATTGAAAAGATAGTTTGCAAAATTCAACATAATCCAATAGAAAACAGTGCACTTTCACGTACACAAAATTTATGCATAACACTGCATTGGTTTAGAGGGGAAGGGGAAAATCAGTAACTGCAGCAAAACGCTATACGAGGGACACTATTTATGTATTGCGAATAGAAAGAATAAACAAATGAATTTGATGAAAAATACCTTTATTGCTTTTCATAATAATCGCCTTTAAGATCTATACACTTTTGCATGCGATTAAACCACCCTTCAAAGCACTTTGTCCAGTCAGAAGATGGTAGCTCTAAAACATGCGTTTTGAAGGCCTCAACCGCTTCTTCGGGCGATGAAAATCGTTGTCCACGCAGTTTATCTTTAATTACTGGAAACAAGAAGAAGTCATTGGGTGCCAAGTCGGGGCTGTAAGGCGGATGACCCATCAATTCGATCTTTTGTGTGTCCAAATACTCGTTTGTTGCATGTGATGTGTGTGAGCTCGCATTGTCATGATGCAAAATGATTCGTCGTTTTGGGTTGGTTTCTCTCAATTTACCGAAAACTTCAGACAAACATATGGTCGTATACCACGCTGAATTAACGGTCTTTTGATTTTCGAGAGCCACAGTTGCCACAGGACCAGTTTTCGTGAAGAAAAACGCCACCATTTGCTTCCTAACGCTGCGAGAACGAACAACTTTTGGTGGCCTTGCTTCACATTGATACACCCAAACTGCCGACTGGCCTTTTCTTTCTGGCTCATAACAATAAATCCACGACTCGTCACCTGTGACGATGTTGTATACCGCTTTGGATGCACCACAGTTGTATTTTGAAATCATTTTACGGCACCAATCGACACGAGCATTTTTTTGAGCATCTTTCAACAAATGTGGAATCCAACGCGCACACAGCTTCCGAACACACAAATGTTCGTGCAAAATCTTATGTATGCTGGTCATACTAATGCTTAAATATCTCTCGATTTCTTGATATGTCACATGACGATCTTCTTCAATTAGTTTTCGCACAGCATCGATATTTTCCGACACAACGACCGATTTTGGACGACCTTCTTTAACTTCGTCCGTGAGCGAACTACGTCCACGTTTGAATTCAATGTACCAGCGATATACAGTGGGTGTGGATGGCGCTTCATCACCAAAAGTTGAATTCAGTTGATTGATGCATTGTTCTTGAGTTAGACCACGTCGAAAGTCATAATAACTCATAGCTCGAAAATTTTCGCGAGTTAATTCCATATTTTGGCTGAGATGAAATTTTAAGCACTGCAAAAAACACAAATATTGCTCGCACGTCAAAACTTTCTGACTACCTATAACGTCAAAAATGTCAAACTTTACGATGACAATTTCAAATTTCACCTGGCAATACCAGTGTTGCCAATTCTCAATACATAAATAGTGTCCCTCGTATTATTTTATCATCTTATTGCATGACCTCATTATATTAAAGAGGAAATAGATACATGTTATAGAATTTCTAATTTACCACATGTACTCGTATGTGCTGTCTCATATCAATGTATTCACATTTTGATCTAAAGTTACGAGTTAGTGTTTGATGCCATTGAATTACAAACCCTAACTCGTAACTTTAGATATCGTCCTTCATTCTAATTTGACAGTTTCGTGATGATTTTAAGTTATCTATAATCTCAGTTTATTTTCAAATTTTAACACATTACATAGAAGTTTTATTTAAAGACTAACTTCCTTGGAATAGATTTAATTAACATAAGTTATGTGCATTACAATGTACTCCTGTATACCGAATGTGTAACAATATTTTTAAAAGATCCGATGCTATCTAAAACACATGTGTCCATTCAAATGCAAATATTTCTACATTGTTTTTTATGCACTAGTGTAATACATAAAAATGACCTTCATTTTGTCCTTTTTTTTCGGTTCAAGTGTGTCTAATGTCATGTTCACAACAATTTCTTGAGCTTTAGATGTTGTTAGTCCTCCTGGTTTGCAGGTGTTGACCATGCAGATTTTCGCACTTGGTGTAGGTTCGTGAGACAGTAGAGACAGTATACACTGCTAACCTTTTTTTAATACTTAAATAAAAGCCGAGTATATTCACGAATTGTTTTAATATAACACTTTTACTTAACTTAAAACTTAATAAATAATTTTCCTAAATTGATACAACGGCATTAAAAGGTAATTGAGGCAGATGTACATCTTTCACGGACAGAGTATTTAATTTACCTTTATGAGAGGTAACAATGGGCGCTACGAATACTAATGTGATCTCTAAAGGGTATTTAGACAAAAAGAACAAACTCGATTGGAATTTATTGAAAGATTTAGTTATATTGCAATATAAAGTAATTCAATAGCATTGAGAGAAGAGAAACTGAATGCTATAATGAAATACTTAATTACACAATTAGGTTTTGCCAAATGTATTTGAATTTTATATTAATATGCTGACCTAAATGCAGATTTAAGTGTAGTTTGA
Source organism: Amphimallon solstitiale (assembly GCA_963170755.1). Taxonomy (NCBI): domain Eukaryota; kingdom Metazoa; phylum Arthropoda; class Insecta; order Coleoptera; family Scarabaeidae; genus Amphimallon; species Amphimallon solstitiale. The sequence goes on along the minus strand of OY720677.1, from coordinate 141,221,758 downwards.
TGACCAAGCTGTTGAGGACTTCAATTCAATTCACTTAGTTGTGCTGTAGCCTTAACATTAATTGTACAGAGGAAATCTGGCCTGGCAGACGTTGTTCTGCCCTTTCCGTTAGCTGGCGTGATGAGCTTGATTTGGTTAAAGGCGCTGTATAAGAAAGTCTGGACAAAAGAAGACGTTAGCGCGACTGGAAGATAGGCAAGGGCATCGAAAAATGGCCGCACCAGTGATTCAGTTTTACGAAAAAATCCATCTGTTGGACGGCAGCGTATATTAAAACAATTTTGTTGACCACGCCAACATATTGTGTACATATAAATCATTTCTGTTTATAAATATAGCATTTATTAATAATTCCACCACAGCTTTACTTATTGGGTCCAGAGTTTGTGATTTTTTTGCAACTAAAACGACGTATATTGTGATTATAAGTCTATTTAGTTCATAAATATAGAATTTTTCATTAACTTGACTACAGTGCCACCTATCCGATCTAAGCGTAGCTATGAACTATCGTCTCGACAAAACAAATATATTTTGTGAATATGACCTCAATCAGTCATGTCGGTTAGAAGTTTCACGGTCACTAACGGACGCACCAACGATTATACAGGGTGATTCTTAATATATGCGACAAACTTTAGGAGCTGATTCCTGGGGTTATTTTGATCATAAAAGTTCATAAGAACATATGTCCAAAACCGCTTAGTTCAGAAGTTATACAATGTTTAATAAAAAGTTAAAATAATAAACTAAGAAAACGTATTATAGCAGCTTTTGAAACAATTCGAAATACCCCTGGTATTTTCGGACGGACTCGCCAGTCAATACGACGGAGGATAGCAGCTTGTAGTACAGTTGGGGGCGGTCAATTTCAACAGTTACTATAAGTTAATTTTGTTTAACTAATTATTTTGTTAATTTATAATAAAACCATTTATTATTTTAGCTTTCTATTAAACATTGTATAACTTCTGAACTAAGCGGTTTTGGACATATGTTCTTATGAACTTTTATGATCAAAATAACCCCAGGAATCAGCTCCTAAAGTTTGTCGCATATATTAAGAATCACCCTGTATACAGCGTGTCTAAAGTGTTCACCATTGCTAACTTTGTTATTATTGAAGCTTCGAAGTCGGTTAAATTAGCAAACTAGTAGGACTTTTTTGCTGACTAAGTTAGTCAAAGTAGAGAAACAATTGAAGAGCTAGTTTCCGAGATATTCACAAATGCCACAAATTTTTAAATGCAACATCCTGTATATTTCGACACTTTTTGAAAAAGAATTAAATTCTAAACAAGAAGTAAGTAATACGCTATCGTCCTAAATTTAAAAAGAAGCGAATAAAAAGCACTTAAACTCTTTGATTATTATTGCTTTAATATGTAAGTAGGGGTTGGAAGGTAATTAACTAGTTATAAATTTTAGTACATTAAATCATATGAAACATTGAATAACAAAACGGTAAGCAACAAAAAGTTATGAATTTATAAATTCTTTTATCTTAGTAAATGTTCGAAAGTATGGACCTTGTTGATCAATACACTTCTGAGCTCTTCTGAGAACACTTCTTGTCACTTTTAGGTTAGTTCTAGCGGGAATATTATTTATTATGTCTCTACTCCACCACATTTCTGTATTGTTGTTTATAGACTTCGTCTTTGATGTAACCCCACAGATAAAAATCTAAAGGTGTTAAATCGGGGGATCGGGGAGGCCAAGGAATTTATGCGTTTGATCCTATCCACCTGTTATCAAAGAGTCTACTTAGCATAGTAGCAAAATCATGATAATTATGAGCATGCGCCCCATCCTGTTGAAAATGTATACGCTGGTAATCAACTAATGGTAGGTTTTCTAGAAGATTCTCGTGAACTGGCGCTAATAGTTGAACGTAACGTACCCCTGCTAGGATGCCGTTGTAGAAAAATTGGACCAATAACTCGAGAACATGCCACACCATATATTTAAGCTAAACCGATGCTGCTGGTGTCGTGGATTCTCTATCATGGGATCCTGTCCTGGTTTCTTTTATTACAGATACCTTTAGTTCAAAAGTTAGATTCGTTAAAATTATCTGGATGTTCATTGATGAAATTAATTAGCCAGTTACAAAAAATTAATCTTCTCTCTGCATCTCCTGGTCACATTGTGTGTACCCTTCTCTTTTTATAGGGATTTAGTTTATGTTTCCTTGAAATAAGTTAAACAGCGCATCTATTGACATCCAATTCTCGCGTAATGTCTCTAATTGAATTTTGAGGAAATGCATCAATATATGCTAACACTCATAATTCAGTTTCTTCATTGATTATAAATCCTTTTCTTTTTCTAAATTTCTTAAATGTATCTTCGTTATTCCTTAGTTTTCTGTACAATTTTAAAAAGATTTGTCTATTTGGCGTTTTACGGTCCGGAAATTTGTTACAATAATATGCCAATGGCTTCCACGGTGCTTCTTCTGCAAAACAGATAAGCTTCAAGCATATCGCATTTTTCTAGATGTGCGTAAGGCATTTTAATAGAACTAACAACCAGTAATAAACTGTTAACAGTAGGTAGCCGTACACAACCAATTAATTACAGAACAGATTAAGTTTATAAACTCGTAATCTTTTATTTCGTTTTATATTCATTTCCTACTTACATATTAGAGCAATAATAATCAAAGAGTTTAAGTGCTTTTTATTCGCTTATTTTTAAATTTAGGACGATAGTGTATTACTTACTTTTTGTTTAAAATTTAACTCTCTTTCAAAAAATTTCGCAATTCCCATTTAAAAATTTTTGCTTTTGTGAATATCTCAGAATCTAACTCTTCAATTATTTCTCTGTTTTGACTAACTTAATCAGCAAAAAAAGTCTTACTAGTTTGCTAATTTAAACGACTTCGTAGCTGTAATAATAACAAAGTTAGCAACGGTGAACACTTAACATTAGACACGGTGTATACAGGGTGTCATTTTGAAAACGTACCACCCTCTATATTTCGGCCCCTATAGAAATTCCAAAAATATGCAAAAACACGTCAAACTTATTTTTAAGGGGGACATTTTGTAGGCTGGTTTTCAATTAAATTACATCAACCCTCTAGCGGGGGTGGACATAACCTCTAAAAATTTAAATGGAAATGGGGGTTGAGTGATACCCCATTTTAAAGGTCGTTTAACCCGCTTTTCAAAAATGCTAATTTCTTGTCCTTTATTTTTAATACTTTTGAAGAAATCAAGTCAAACCATGAACATACAAGTATCAAGTGTTTTGCAATAAAACATTAAAAAAACTAATAAAAAGTAACTTATTTTATAAAATTTTCGAAATGTTGTCCATTATTTTCTAAACAGTGATAAAGTCTACTCTCAAACTCCTCTCTAACATTTCGAAACACTTCTGCCTGAAGTTCTCTACATGTAGCTGTTATTCTTCTCTTTAAATCTTGCAAATCTCGAGGCGGTGTTTTATAAACAATCGATTTTAGATGCCCCCATAGGAAGAAATCTAAAGGCGATAAGTCGGGTGATCGTGGTGGCCATTCTATTGCTCCTCTTCGACCAATCCATCTGCCAGGAAATCTATCATTTAGCCACTGTCTAACTGGAAGATAGTAGTGTGGTGGAGCTCCATCTTGTTGGAAGTGTAGAAGATCTTCTTGCAAAACCATGTTACCAGCCGCGTCAATTTGATTTTCCAAAGTAGTTGTTATTAAGGGGTCTATTATTTCTGCAAGCAAATTTAAGTAGAGCTCACCAGTTAGATTTCCTTCAATGAAGGCAGGTCCAATAATAGTATTCCCAAGGATACCAGCCCAAACGTTAACTTTTTCTGGATACTGTGTGTGACCTTCCCTAAAAAGTCGCGGATTTTCATCGCTCCAGTAGCGACAATTTTGCTTGTTAACATGCCCATTAAGAAAAAAAGTACACTCATCAGTAAAGCAAATATTGTGCAAGATATTTTGGTTTTCATTTATAAAATCCGTCATTGTTTCACAAAATTCCATCCTTCTGTCGAAATCGTCGTCAAAAAGCTGTTGTAGAATTTGCATTTTATAGGGGTGAAACTTATTTAACTTTAGTGCTTTCCTTACTGTTTCGTGAGACATTCCTACTTGGCGTGCCACAATGCGAAGTGATGTGGAGGGATTTGCAGTAAAGGTGCCTAAAACTTCTATTTGTGCTGCTTCATCCAAGACACGGCTAATATTTCTTTTTTTGTTAGCAACGGAACCAGTTTCACTAAACTTAGCGACTAATTGTAGAACATACTTATGATTTAAATTACTATTCGGATACCTTTCATTAAACATTCTTGACGTTCTTCTTGCGCATCTTCCACATTCCCCATAAATAAGAATAATTTCAATTCTTTGTTGAAGAGTAAACACCATTTTTAAAAATAATGTAATAAAATCGCAATTTTTACCTCGCAAAACTAATTTTACAATAAAGTAATTTTGGCTAAAATAAATGGAGTGACAAGTAAAGAAAAATTTGACAAGAATGTCAAGAATGCTTAAACCGGGGCTTTTTTTTTCTACGTTAAACTACCTGTACGACTATCACAAGTACTAGTTCAGGTAAATCACATTCTTTCCAATAATAATGTTTAACTGAATAGTATGCGTCTTTATTATTTCGTTGGATATTAGAAGTAAAAATAGTTTAAAAATTTACTGTTATGTAATACCTCAATTTCATTTATTTTAATTCATTAAAGCAATATCACAAAGTGTTTTTGATATCTAAACTTCTTTACAGTTTTCACCAAATATCTCGCGAATTGCTAAAAAGAAAAGGCAAGAATTTAGCATTTAAAATTTTATAAAATAAGTTACTTTTTATTAGTTTTTTAATGTTTTATTGCAAACCACTTGATACTTGTATGTTCATGGTTTGACTTGATTTCTTCAAAAGTATTAAAAATAAAGGACAAGAAATTAGCATATTTGAAAAGCGGGTTAAACGACCTTTAAAATGAGGTATCACTCAACCCCCATTTCCATTTAAATTTTTAGAGGTTATGTCCACCCCCGCTAGAGGGTTGATGTAATTTAATTGAAAACCAGCCTACAAAATGTCCCCCTTAAAAATAAGTTTGACGTGTTTTTGCATATTTTTGGAATTTCTATAGGGGCCGAAATATAGAGGGTGGTACGTTTTCAAAATGACACCCTGTATACAGATATACAGGATGAATCTTCAGAAATATTTCCTGGATGCTGTAAATATTGGAATACTATATATGTAAAATGTAAAATGGACTTTAAAGTACAATCTTTACTCTACAATAACCAAGCGACATCTATTTATTGTTATAAATAATAGTACAAACGAATAATTATGTACGAAATATTAATGTCAAAAATATCAAAACTATAATTATTAAAGTGGTACTTGAATCCCTCAAGTGACAAGTACTTTATCATCTATCCTTTTTTACCTGGTTGAACTTGCCCTATAACTAAATAATAAACATAACTTATTCGTTGATTGCTACGAGTAAAGAATAGAACAGGAGAGAGCATAACGTGGTGTGGAAATAGGTATTTTTTAGACGGAGTTACCCTTTTCGGTAGGTCAGTTATGTCCGGTTATGTCAAAAATGACATTTTAGTGTTTCTATAATGGTCAATTGTGTGGCTTGCGGTCGTTCTAAAACGGCAAGAACAAAGAATATTAATTTTTCTCTTCATCGGTAAGTTATTTCATTGGCATTCAACATAGGCAATAATAATTTAAAAAGAGGTATTTTAAATAAATTGTCATATATCTGACATGTCTGATTATGTGTTCAGTGTCGTAACATATATATCCAAGTCATTTAATATTCGTCATATTTTTGACGCAGATTTCATTTAAACCCGTTTATAATATATTAAAAAGAAGAAAAGAATTGAAAACATAATACACTCACGATATTTCTTTAATTATTTTTGGACTAACAACCTATTCTAAATGATTATCGAGAACACAGGAAGTGTACATATACCCTCTACAAAATATTTATGCACGCCTAGGCATTGCGGCGGCCATATTTAGTTACCAAATTTGGACAAATATTATTATTAAGGAGACTCCTGTTCTATTCTTTACTCGTAGGTTGATTGTATCGAATACTCGTGACATAACTATCAAATTAAAACAAATTAACTGTATGTGCGAATTTTATGGCTTTCTGGACTATCTAGAATGCCTTGCAAAGGTACATATATGTACTGCTGTATTGCACCATAAGTAGTCTAGTAACTTCTACTTAAATTTATAATTTAATTACATTAATCTTATCACCTGCTCATATATTTTTAGTGTCCTTTTTTTTGTTTTATTTATTATCACTTAACTTGATGTAACAGCCAAGGAAGAACTCATCTGCTCGTCCTCAAGTGTAAATATTTGCAAAATTTATCACCCCGGTACATGTTTAGTGTACACTGGATGAATAGTAGGTAGTGAAAATGCGACGTAGACGATGATTAAATTGATTTCGTAAGGTCACGTTGGCAACCTTGTGATACGTAAACGTTTCTTTACCACATAACAGGTACAACACCTATATATATATAAGATCTGTTCTGTACTCGTTTTGTAAATAAGGCATATGCAATAGCAATTAACGTATCGTCAATACAAGTATCTAATTGGCATTTGTCCACCTGTCTTGTCTCGTTTGTACATTAGCGATTCTACGAACCTATTAACACCATTCCGATAATGAAAAATCGTCTAGCATAACATTGAAAACAAGAAATGTAATTTTATTTTGTATTTCACGTTTATTTCCTATTGCCATGCGATGACAAAATACGAAACGTCACAATGATACAGATAAGTCGTAAAATCATATTTAAAAGATGCCAGCCAAAATTATTTCAAATATGTGCCGGGGAATAGAAATATTTTTTAGTTACCTAAATGCTACAATGAACACACACAAAACAATAATATTTAAATATCAATTTAAGTTCATTAATCCGACTAAATAATAACATTCATGGTTTAATAAGGATTTTAATTACTTTTTAATTTCCTATGGGATTAACAATTATTATGCAAAATCCTCAAACATTATAGTTTTTAATTACAAATGTTATTATTTCAGCAGAATTTCATACGTTCCCCTCAAAAGTTTGGTTTCATGTATATAATTGAATCGCGTTGAGATGTTACGAAATGTTACCTGTCAAATAATAACACTTACAAAAGCCATTTCAGGACTGTCATAAATAATGAAATATATATACACCTTTTGACATTTGTACTGATTACGCTTTGACGCTTGTTATAATTGTTATTTAAGCAATATAAATTTGTCAACAGTGCTTACCTAATACAGAGAATAGTCAAGTATTAAATAAAATATAGATATAGAAAAGTAATATTTAATAACTTTGTTTATAACATGATATTTGTAACTTGCATGTAATAGTGATGGGTGTTTGTAATTGACTTACGCCTCTTGATTTAGACATTTTCATGATAAATCGGCAACTTGGAAACGTTTCTCTTCATTACTTCCGCCACCAGTGTCGTGCCAAAATATTTAATTTTCAATATAAACATCATTTTATAATCATATGATCATCCTTATTATAATCTGTAATTCGAATACATATTAGCGATGTAGTTATGGGCGTTTTTTTTTTGGATTTGGCAGAGGCCTTCGATAACTTGAGTCACTCCAAACTACTGGCTAAGATTTCATTACTGGGATTTCGTGGTCCTGCCTATATATAGTCTAATTGAAAGCTATCTTACGAAACGGCAGCAGTTTGTTAAAATTTGGGAACACGAGGAGCCAGCCGGAGATTGTTACTTGTGGTGTTCCGCAGGGCTCATTATTAGGACCATTTCTATTTAATATATGTCACAATGATTTATTGAGCCTGCCGACAAAAGGTAGCATTGTTAGTTTTGCGGATGACACCTTTATTATTTATAGGGGTGATTTTATGTTGATAATACAATGGTTTGGCTGCAATGCTTTGACAATAAACTACGAGAAAACATCTTGTCTCCCCTTCTCGTGTAACATCAGTACAGCACCTAAGATGCTGCTTATCCGCGTGTCAAAAGCCACATTTACAAAAGTGAGGAAAGAGGATGAATGAGGTACTTGGGCATAGTGGTGGATAGTCATCTTCGCTGCGGCATTTGCACATACAGTACACAATTCGGAAGTTAAGAATATTGCTACCAAAATTTAAATTCTTAAAAAAGTTCCTTGGGATACAGCAACTGAATATTTTATATTTCGCGTTAGTGCAGTCGCAACTGCATTATGGTATTATAGGTTGGGGAGGAACGTACGACACTCATTTAAAAAACTTAAATAACGGTACATGTTTGATATTCTATCATCAAAGATTGTGGGTTTTTCTTATAAATAGATAATCTATGTCTGGGCACCTCCAACACATCACCTCGCCTCGTAGAATATTCATGGTGATCACCAACTTTTGCTTGGTGTAGGTTACTAGTTGGTACATAAAAATACACGGAACCTAGTGAAATATAACCCCTACAGTATGTTCCCTTAGTATAAGGAAGTATGTCCACGTTTTGAAGTCCATTGATACCGAAGAAGCGGTTTTAAAAAAATGTCTTGTCTGTTGTGTGTGCCAGTGTTTGTTAGTGTGTGTGTGACCACGATAACGGTAAAAAGGCTAAATCTATCAATTTAAAATTTTATATTTACGAGTATAATCTCCCTCTTGAGATTTGATTAGATTTTCAGTAAAATCGGCAGACCGGAAGTACTAGTTTACTTCAGTGAAAAATCGAATTTTACCTATATTTCGTCAACCCTTAATTTTTTTTTTAAAACTAATTTATACAGTACTCAAATGTATTCAAAAGTGAATTTTATGAATATGAAAGCGTTTGGAGCTTGATTTTTGTATAACAAAAAATTTAAAATTTGAACCGGAAGGAACACTTTTACTATTACCGAATAGCGATTTTTTGCAATTAACTCGCAAAGTATGCATTCTATAATTCTATCAATCGTTGTTAGTGATTTGAAAATGCAAGATAACAAAAAACAATTTTCATTGCAATAATACAGAGTGATTCAGACAACGCGGTCAGTGTATGAAAAACGGTAGAATTTTAAAAAGTATTTTTGTCGTAGCTGTTACAGAAGCATTCAATCCAAACCTAAATTTATGTTCGGCTATACAGAGTGTTATCAATGTTTTTTTTTTAAATTAAATCTCCACATTTAATGACAATGTGAATTTTACAGTTCAAGTTATACACATGCAACAAAACATCGTACCGAACTCCGTCGCGCAACATCAACGCGAACATAATGCCGTCGCATCCTCCCATAATCAGCCACGCCTGCCCAGACATGCGAGCGTGTGGCACAATGTGAACGCCCAACATTTCTTTGATGCGACGGCAGAAAACCGACAATTGATGTGGACGCCCTTATGTTGCGATGTTGCACTGTTGCGTGGTTGCGTCCACACTTGAGACACGACGGAGTTAGGCACGATGTTCTGTTGCATGTGTGTAGCCACCTTTAGATGACATTAATCATGAAACTGTATCGATTGTTGAAAAACTCATTCAAATATGGCACTGTAATAAATCATATAATTATGTTTCTTATTTTACATAGTGTTGTTATTTTGCATACGAGGCGAGGTCTGTTCTCTTTCCGCTGAGCATGGTAAAGTCAAACACAGTTTATTTACAAAAGCATTCTCCTCCACAGTCAATGCATTTTTGCATCCGTGAAAACCAATCTTGAAAACATTTCTCCCAATCTTCTGGCCGTAGTTTGTTTATTTCATTTTCAAAGGCATCAGCCGCTTTTTCGGCCGATGTAAAATGTAAACCCCGTAATTTATCCTTTACCTGCGGAAATAAGAAGTCATTAGGTGCTAGGTCTGGACTATACATGACCCATTTTTTCTATATTATGGGCATTCAAATATTTAGTTGTTCGAGTGGCAGTGTGGGCCCGAGCGTTATCTTGATGATGAAAGTTGATCGTTCCTCTTGCACGATTTTGGCGAACATTTGGAGAACCTGGGGCAAACAAATTGTAGTGTACCACTCTGAATTAACAGTACTTCTATCCTCCAGTGCTACAGTGGAAGCATGCCCAGTAATTCCAGAAAATGCGGTATTTTCAAAGACCCAAACTGTCTATCATTGCTTTCTTTCTGGACCATAGCAGATACCCATGTTTCATCACGCGTGCACCATCTCACACGGTCTTCTTTCTGAATTGAACTCAAGTTGTGGAGACTCCACCGGGAACAAAGCTTACGGACCTTCAAATGTTTGTGTAAAATAGTGTTAATTGTTTTCACACTAATCTATAAAGTTGCTTGAATGCTTCTGACAGTAGTATGCCGGTCTTCTACAATCGTGTTCCGAGCTCAGTATTTTTTTCTGTAACTGCTGTTTTTGGCAATTAAGGAAAGTCGACCGCATTGATAGTCAATGTACCACCGCTTTACGATAGCGAAGCAACACGACTTGTCACCAAACACTCGATTGATTTCCTCAAAACATTCTTCACGGCTTAAGCCACGTTTGGAATTGTAAAAAAAATCACCGCTCGATAATGTTCCTTGTTCAGTTCCATGATTTATTGGCGAAAGAAGTACTTTAAACAAATGTTATTTACAAACTATCAGGTATATTTGACAACTGTCGCTATAACTAAACTTTCAAAAAACTGACTTAAATTGTCATACAAAATTTGTCGTAAAATAACATCGTCTACTAGATAGGTTCAGCAGAAAGACAACATCGCTCGTATAACCACATTTAAATAATTTTGTTTAAAATCCAGTAGCTTTGGACATAGCAATTTTATTAGAATTAATTACCAAAAGTAATATCTACAGTACACAGAGTCTTGGCCGATGAGAGGAACCTCGACCTATATGTCGCGCAGATTTATAGGTCAGTGCGTGACAGAGAAAGTATTCGGAAAAAAGAAATGATAACATTTGTTCATCATCGCATACATTAGCCGGACGAACGAGTAAATGCAGATAAGAAATTGTAATATACTGAAAAGAGATACATATATGTGTAGCACTTGACAATTTTTCCAGACTGCTCGTGCTTATCCTAATATTATACGCACCTTGTGGGAGGGGCATCTTATCGGCCAGGTCCCAGTCTGAGAGCTGTACATTATTGTAATAATTTGAATAAAGCTGCTGTAATTCAAAGAATTTTACATAAAACAGACAAAAACAGCAACTCTACATTAATTATTTACACCTAAGTAAATTGCTTATTTATGTTTTTCTTTGTGTTTCAGTTGATGAAAGCTTCCCGCGCTATTCTAGGCGACAAGTTGTTCATAGCACTGATGAAGTCCACATTCTACGGTCATTTCGTTGCTGGTGAGGATCAGTACAAGATACGGCCGACGTTAGAAAGACTGAGATCCTTCGGAGTCAAACCTATACTTGATTATTCCGTTGAAGAGGATCTATCACAAGAGGAGGCAGAGAAACGCGAAGTTGAGTTAGTAGATTTTTTAAATAATATTTCAAATACACCCATTCGAATTATACAGGGTTAGTCAGAGTATGGAATGGACGGTTTATTTCCGTAAATATAAAGTTTATAACAAATTGTCTGTAGCATTAGTTTTTTTACTAATTATTCTCCATTTCTTCGCCTACTCCTTGTTTTTGTATGTAAAGGTAACGTATTTTTTTTTAAATGTCAAGCAAGCAGTTGTTTTGCTGGTTTCTATCAATGTTCTAATACTATTATACTACTAGATACACTATACACTTTGTCTTGCTTATTAGGAAGTGACCCACACCATAAGAGAAAGAAGGAAAATATATGAGCGTCGAAAGTTTGACAGGGATGAACGAAATTGACCGTTTTATGTGGGCAAAATTCAAATATGTTGCTATAGCTTGTAATGGCTTATAATGTTTAAAAGTAATATTTTGTTAAAAATATGCTATATTAAGAGGAAAGTAAAGGTATTGCAGCTTCAATAATCAAAAAGATAAATAATTAAATTTTTCGACGACTAAACAATAAAGTAGGTATTATATTAATCACTATTGGCTAATAATAACACTCATAATACCCGGAGGGAATAATGAAATGCGACCAGGGAATAATGGGCCATAACGTTACCATTATTCCCTGCTTTCCGCCAATAAGAACATAACGCTCCTAACGTTGTCGTAGTAACGATAGACAAGTCCGGCCATTTTACTAACTGTCTAATCGTCAAACGTCATATTGATATAGTAATCTGACACTTTCGTTTAATTATTTTAATTTTTTTTAGTAATTTTCAGTTAGTCGTCGATAAAGTAGTGTATACTAACTCGCAATAATGACTATTATTCCCTCGAGCCGAGTTACTCCCTCGCCGCTTACGCGGCTCGGTTCGTAAATTCAGCTCTCGGGAATAATAACTGTCATTATTGACTCGTTGTATAAACAACTATTATATTATTAATATGGTATTAAATATATTCTGTTTAATAACATTTTAAAGGTATCAATGCTAGTTGCCATTCTTTATTAAGGAAAGAAAATTAAATAAATATGACTTTTAATGACTATGAGATAACTATATGATTTTGTTCTTCTAATAATACCTATTTTAGCATGTTTGATGATCATTCAGTTTTTATTTAAAACAGTAGTATTAGAAAAATATTTTAAAAATCACCAGATATCAGTTGGAAATTTTGAATTGACCACTAGAATTTTTCAAAATATTACATTCTGAAAAAATAACTATAGAAACTGACAGCTTTTCTTAGGTGTTCCTTACAACTTCTGATATACTCAAAATAAAAGACAATTAATGCTTAATTTTTTATTAAAATATATGTACATATAATTAATATGGATTAACAAATACGTGAATGGTAAATATGTGATTGAAGAAAAATGGAGAAAGGAATATTAAAAATACATAAAGCTAGAATAACAACTTGTATTATTTTGTGAGGCGTTTTTTCTGTGACTAATTCAAATACTTCAACATTAGTTACATTCGGAGATTCTGAGCTATAAGGTAAATAGAACATTAAAAATATCTAGGTAGAATAATAACTGCAAATACAAATCTTACTTTAACAGTTCTTTGCTTGGTGCATCAGTAATTTTTAATCGTTGAGATCTGCTATTACAGGGAACTTTTCTCAAGTGAGCAGGAAAATTGAAAATACTTGGAATTCCATTTGGGGCCAAATATTTTCTTCCATAACTTATAACAAAATCTTCAGGAGCAAAATGCTCTGAACACAATATTGAATATTTTGATGGCTTAAAATCCTTTCGTTTAGTAGAAATTTGCATAGCACTTGATTATATGGAAAACTAAAATTTTTTATATCAAATCTACAAATCGTGTGTTTTATTAAGAATAGTTAAGCTGTGAAATGATACGTTCATTCTTTTTTTTTGCCCTGTTTGTACAACCATACGCAGCACATGACATTACCATTGTGTCTTAAATATGAGATTCCAAGCACTGCCAAGCTGGTAAATATAATAATCAACAATTTAAAATATTTACATATTTCTAATTTTATTACTGATAATAGCACTTTTAACCAAATATATTACACTAAATCCATGAGAACAACACTGTTAAATTATAAGCTAAAGTTAACATTTGCAAATATTCTTGATGATTCTCAATTTATATATATATATATATATATGACCTATATCAAATAAAAATGAAATTCTTAAAATGTGTCTAATTACAATCACAATTTTATAAATAAAAATAGTTGTTTGAATCATCATGAATGCACAGTTGTCTTTACACTCATATTTCTTTAAATATAAAGTTAGTGGTGTATGAATAAAATCAGTACTAGAAGAAATCTATTAATCAAGTACATAATCCAAGTTACCAAAAAGACAAATAAATATGTATAAATCAACAAAATTGAGAAAGTTTATATACAAAACCATGCGTAATAGCGCCTTGTTTTGCCCACAACTAACGGTTTTGTATATCTGTCTCCTTTGTATGTAGAGGTCGTCAATTCCTCTCTCTCTCTACAGTAAATATAGTAGTTCTATATTATTAGATCATTGGTTTTTATTCCTCTTCTTTTTCTTGAAATGACATGATATTTCTTTCATACACTTGAACAAGAAAATTCCTGTGTAAAATCAGAATTTCCTACAAACGGCAAAATGTGATATGAAAACAGATTCTAAAGTTTTTAATACTTCTTTTTATTCATTTGAGTATTATTCTATAAAAAATAATAGTGGCCTCTGCTTTGCTAGTTATTAATCATGTCATTGTGAAGTACCTTTCAATAAGTGGACAAGCTAATTTAATAAGAATAGTTTAATTTTCATTTGTAAACATGGTGAGTCAGTGAAACTGAAAGAATAGAAATACTAATGATGGTTGGTTATGGAGATCGGCAATGTTCACAAGAAGATGTTTGTCATTTATTTGTTTAATAACTTTGATCCGGAGAGAAATCCTATTGTACAATTCACAGTGGTTAGAAGATTTAGAGAAACTTGAAATGTAAGAGATATCCCAACGTCCAAAATCAGCCACAAATGAAGATCGAGCTCTCAATGCTGTACTACTTAATGTGATGGATAATCCAATTACATCAACCACGCAACTGGCTTTGGATAATGATATTAGTTAATCGTCGGTTGTTCGAATATTAAAAAAGAACAAACCCAAACCCTACAAGATACACCTTCTCCATGAGCTAAACGAAGACGACCCTGACAGAAGAATGCAGTTTTGGGCAATAATGATGGAAATGACCAATACTAATCCTAATTGTATAAACAACTTTTTATTTTCTGATGAAGCCACTTTTTGCCTAAATGGGTTTGTAAACATGCACAACTGTTGCTACTGGTCCAGTGAAAATCCTGATGGAATACCATACACCGCATCCACATAAACTCAATGTCTGGGCTGGTATTATTGGGCACCACATAATAGGTCCATACTTTATAGATGAAAATTTCACAGCAGATAAATATCTAAACCTACAACTACTATATAAAGCATAGCTGACTCGTCCGCCATTTTGGAAATAATTTTAAGGCGGTAAATATGTATGCTAATAGCAAATGCTGAATAGAACTTCGAATAATTGACTTTATTAAGCCGGTTTAGGACGTGAAATAATGTAGGTATAATTTTTTACAATAGTCGTATATTTAAGAAATACCCAGAATGTATAATAATAACTAAAAATAAGTACGTAATATGTAATTGACATTTATCTCCAAAATGGCCGACGAGTCAGCTGTCCTAAATATAGTAGCTATACCTAAACCTATTGCGCGATCACATTGTACCTGACATTGTAAATTTATATCCAAATGAAGATCGACAAGGAATGCCAAACCGCAGTGTTTGGTTTCAGTAAGACGACGCTTCCCACCACATTATGGAGTTGATGTTCGCCTGTTCCTAAGTAACATCTTTCCCGCTCGTTGGATAGGACATCGAGGATCTATTAAATGGCCTGCTAGGTCGCCTGACTTGAGTCCCCTAGATTTTTTCCTCTGGGGACATTTAAAAAATAAAATTTACAAACAGAAACCACAAAATTTGCAAGTGCTGGAAGCCAGAATTAGGCATGAATTTGAAAATATATATCCAAACTCGCTGCAAAATTCGTTGCGTAATTTCTGTGATAGATTAGGATATTGTCAAGCTGCAGGGGGTCTTCAGTTTGAACATTTAATTTGATTTTATTATTAGTTGTGTAAATAAACTATTATGAACATTTTATTTGAAATTTTCTTATTCAAGTGTATGAAAGAAATATCAAGTCATTTCAAGAAAAAGGAGAGGAATAAAAATCTGCAAAAAGACTGCTTGCTTGCCTTTAAAAAAAATTATTTACCATGGAAATGCGTTTACATACAAAAATAAAGAGTAGGCTAAGAAATGGAGAATAATTAGTAAAAAAAAACTTATGTTGAAGACATTTTGTTATAAAGTTTATATTTACGGAAATAAATCGCGCCCATTCCATACTTTTGACTAACCTTGTATACATACAGGATATTTTTGAAAGTAGTGAAATATTGTATGCATCCTGAAATTTACCCTTCTTATTTTTAGAGCCTCCGTACCTGAAGGCGGTGATAAAGTAGACCAAGACTCTTTAAAACAGTATCATGTTGCGAAAACATTCGCCGACAGACGTTACAAAGTACAATCGGCTCGCACCTATTTCTACCTCAATGAAGCCACTTGCGAGCGTAATATGGAAACCTTCATGCAATGCCTGGAAGCGGTGGCGGGTAAGTGTTCCGTCGGACTCTGTCTTGAGACCGTTACTGTTCGTTTTTTTTTTCTATTATCGATCGAATACTATCGTTCTTCTGTTTGTGGCTGCGTCACCTTTTATTTATCTTATTATATTTCTTTAATGTATGGAGTAGATTACGACTACTACATTAAATAAATTTCATTCACATGTTTTGTCATGTTTTTAAAAATGTATTGTTTCCTTCACCTTATTTTTTTCAATAACAAGATTTTATTATTACATTCACCGATATGTTAAATTATTTAATTTATTTAAGAGAGAAATGATATAAAATATTTCTAAAATACTATTTGTTGTTATTATTATTTTAGTTGACTTTGTATTCCTATTTCGACAATTTCATCGACGCCTTCAGTGCATATCGAGTTAAAAATCATATTTATAATACTCTTTCACAAGAAGGAGATCAATGAAGTATATTTTTGTTCAAAGTCACCTAATGCTATTGAAAATCTATGTTTAGCCGATCAATTCATCTTATTCAAGTGCCATGACTTAAAGTTCAAAATAGACTTGATCGTTAGATTTGGTCCATTGCATAATCACTAGATGCGAGGTCGTATGTTCTTGGCGTGAATGCAATTTTGCTGTCATTGTGTTTGTCCTAATTGGTGCTGACATTTGGTGACCCAATGTAGAATTTACTTTTATATCATCAATATGTTTATATAAAATTAGATAAATTATATAGAGAGATTTGTTTCATTTAATTATTTAATTAAATTTAACTTTTAATTTAAACTTAATTATACTATGTACAAAATGTTTCTAATATCTATAGCGTTTTAATTTTAATTAGTATTGAAGGTACTATCTAAAAAAAAAGTAAAAGAAATTGAATAGTATTAATTTGGAATTTCAGTAAAGGGGATAAGCTCTTAATGACTTATGAAATATATCATCATCGATTCTTTGATAGAGAGATTAGTTTTCTATTTTTTTTTTTGTATTAAGACATACAATTTTTTATACTATTTTTTAAATTATTTTAGAATAAGTCAAAAAGTTGTATAATATAATAAAAAAATGAATATTAATTTATAATTTATTAATTTTTTCGTAATTTGCGGATTTTTTAAAAATATTTTATATAAAATATCTGAAATATATGAAAAAATATTAAATTTTTATTTAAGCTTTACGTTTGTGAATTAGTTCCAACGATAAATTTTGTAAAATAAGATACAAATATTGTATTTGTTGTTAAGAATGAAATATCAGATATAAAGGGGGGATCTTACTGAATTTTATTAAGTAAATATTAATTACGTAAGCTGACAATTTAAAGATAATAAATAATATACAGAAATAAAGAAATTTATACAACGTGTTCCAAAATTCGTTGAACAGCTCCACACTACGGTTTAACGTAACGAGAGATTTTCTCAAGACTGGAATGAAACTTTTCACCGAGGTTTGTATACTATTTTATTTACAACCATAACTATTATATTTATTTGTGGTAAAAATTCCGATAAAAGTTTTGACATATCGAGTTGTCAGATGTTCTAGCATAAACGTCAAATAAATAAACGTTAGTTTTTTCGGTGAATAGATTATAAAATAAATGTGGAGTAGTACAGCATTCAAGGACTGCACTCCACTGGAAGTAGGGATGCAAACGATACATCGATGTTTTTGAAACACCGATGTTTCTGTCAAAAAACATTGATGTTTGCCATCGATGTTTAGAACCGTCGAACATCGATGTATCGATGGTGTTTTGGAGCGATGTTTTTGTGGCACAGCAATGGGCAAACTATTTTAAATTCTAAGTAAATTTTAAATTGCGATACCGAATGAATTCGTTTTCTAGGTAGTTAAGAAATTTGTTAACAGATGGTAGCATGGCTTTGATCGCAACACAAACAGCTTACACCGGCTTTGGTAATAATGAATATAGCAAAGGAAAAAAAGTGTCAATCATTTCACAAGTTTTACATTTTATATACGTATATACTTCTCGAAGTTTTTGATTATATAGTTAACTAATATTTTCTTGATTATTAGCGTTATACGAGGTTGAATGCATTTTGAGTTTTATTTTTCATTTTAATGTTGTAAGCGTTAGCTCGTGGCATTCGTGGTGTTGTAAAACTTTTGTTCCGGTTTGCCGGAAATGCTATTTAATTAAGTAATTTTAGTATTGCCTCTTTTGTTTTGGATGCACCTGTATTATTCGCATTTATTTCAACTTTATTATAACTCTAAAATCTTTACTATTCCAGGCTTTTTGTATTCAAATAATATAATTTAAAACATATAAATACTTTACTATATTTAAATTACTTCATCTATAACACAATTCTCCGAAGGTAATTATCCCTCACATTAGAGATATTGTAAAATTCTATTAACAACCTTTGGAAAATCCGAACTGTTTATCAAGTATTATTCGCATCTATTTTAGTGGTGTTATTATAACTCTAAAATCTTTAGATATAGTCATATTAAAAAAGTTAAAGAAACATCGATGTTTCGATATATCGATGTTTTTCTTCGATGTTTTTCTTTACGATGTTTGCATCCCTAACTGGAAGTGAGGGAAACTGTCCTCCCATAGCAATCCAGATATCTTAGCTCGAATGGAGAAGGACAAGAATCAATATTTCATCAGATCAGTAATAGCAGGGCTATCTATATAGATTCAAGCATCCAATAATTATAATGTGACAAGTAATTTTAATAAATCAGTTTTTGTTCGTCTTGTTAATTAAAATGAAGTTGGAAGCGTTTTTTTAGTGTATTATAAAATCAAAAATAAAGATAAACTGACTTTTATTTGAAATAGAGGTTGGGATATGAGGGTTTTAAAAAGTCGGAAATGACAACATTACGAGTATGGTTGTAAATAAAAATATTTAGAAAATCCCACATTGTTCATTCTAGAAAATATTGGCCTTTTTGTAAAAGTAAATTTGGCAACACGTTTGATGATTTAGCCTAATAATGGATAAGGTACTAGAGTTTCCCGTGTCCATGGGAATAAAAGAGAATAATGTGTAAATTCAGGAGAACTTGCCATATGTTTTTTCAGGAAAAATTAGCGTAAAATGATTTCTGGAAATGGTATAATTAGAAGAGTTATGAATTACAAAACTGGTAGTAGTTTATGATTTACACTGTATTTAATATTTAATAACAACGACAGCTGTTTCGCTACACTGTAGTTTCTTCAGATTGACATATAATAACTACCTACATACACTTAAACTCTTATATATAGTTTTCTGTTATTAGGAATTCTTAGAACTAATATATCAAGAACAATTTCTTTTCTAAAAGTATCGGGTCTATATAAAAAGTACATGTATGATGTAACTGAATATATTGCTAACAGATGTGTGTGAAATTAGGGAAACTGTATTACTGACTGAACAGATTTAACAATGGTGATGAGTTTAGGTCTACTTGATCGTTTAATAGGTTGTCTGAATGTTTGTATTTATTAATTTCTAATGTCTCTAGTAAATCTAGTTAAATACTTTCATTTTCGACGTGAAGAATATCAAAATCTTTATTAAAACTGTGACTATTATCTATCAAATGATTCGCGTAAGTCGAATCATTTTTTCGGTTTATGTAAGCAGAGTAATGATCAGCGATCCGTGTTTTAAAAGCTCTTCCTGTTTGACCTATACAGGGTGTCATTTTGAAAACGTACCACCCTCTATATTTCGGCCCCTATAGAAATTCCAAAAATATGCAAAAAGACGTCAAACTTATTTTTAAGGGGGACATTTTGTAGGCTGGTTTTCAATTAAATCACATCAACCCTCTAGCGGGGGTGGACATAACCTCTAAAAATTTAAATGGAAATGGGGGTTGAGTGATACCTCATTTTAAAGGTCGTTTAACCCGCTTTTCAAAAATGCTAATTTCTTGTCCTTTATTTTTAATACTTTTGAAGAAATCAAGTCAAACCATGAACGTACAAGTATCAAGTGTTTTGCAATAAAACATTAAAAAACTAATAAAAAGTAACTTATTTTATAAAATTTTCGAAATGTTGTCCATTATTTTCTAAACAGTGATAAAGTCTACTCTCAAACTCCTCTCTAACATTTCGAAACACTTCTGCCTGAAGTTCTCTACATGTAGCTGTTATTCTTCTCTTTAAATCTTGCAAATCTCGAGGCGGTGTTTTATAAACAATCGATTTTAGATGCCCCCATAGGAAGAAATCTAAAGGCGATAAGTCGGGTGATCGTGGTGGCCATTCTATTGCTCCTCTTCGACCAATCCATCTGCCAGGAAATCTATCATTTAGCCACTGTCTAACTGGAAGATAGTAGTGTGGTGGAGCTCCATCTTGTTGGAAGTGTAGAAGATCTTCTTGCAAAACCATGTTACCAGCCGCGTCAATTTGATTTTCCAAAGTAGTTGTTATTAAGGGGTCTATTATTTCTGCAAGCAAATTTAAGTAGAGCTCACCAGTTAGATTTCCTTCAATGAAGGCAGGTCTAATAATAGTATTCCCAAGGATACCAGCCCAAACGTTAACTTTTTCTGGATACTGTGTGTGACCTTCCCTAAAAAGTCGCGGATTTTCATCGCTCCAGTAGCGACAATTTTGCTTGTTAACATGCCCATTAAGAAAAAAAGTACACTCATCAGTAAAGCAAATATTGTGCAAGATATTTTGGTTTTCATTTATAAAATCCGTCATTGTTTCACAAAATTCAATCCTTCTGTCGAAATCGTCGTCAAAAAGCTGTTGTAGAATTTGCATTTTATAGGGGTGAAACTTATTTAACTTTAGTGCTTTCCTTACTGTTTCGTGAGACATTCCTACTTGGCGTGCCACAATGCGAAGTGATGTGGAAGGATTTGCAGTAAAGGTGCCTAATACTTCTATTTGTGCTGCTTCATCCAAGACACGGCTAATATTTCTTTTTTTGTTAGCAACGGAACCAGTTTCACTAACCTTAGCGACTAAGTGTAGAACATACTTATGATTTAAATTACTATTCGGATACCTTTCAAACATTCTTGACGTTCTTCTTGCGCATCTTCCACATTCCCCATAAATAAGAATAATTTCAATTCTTTGTTGAAGAGTAAACACCATTTTTAAAAATAATGTAATAAAATCGCAACTTTTACCTCGCAAAACTAATTTTACAATAAAGTAATTTTGGCTAAAATAAATGGAGTGACAAGTAAAGAAAAATTTGACAAGAATGTCAAGAATGCTTAAACCAGGGCTTTTTTTTTTCTACGTTAAACTACCTGTACGACTATCACAAGTACTAGTTCAGGTAAATCACATTCTTTCCAATAATAATGTTTAACTGAATAGTATGCGTCTTTATTATTTCGTTGGATATTAGAAGTAAAAATAGTTTAAAAATTTACCCTTATGTAATACCTCAATTTCATTTATTTTAATTCATTAAAGCAATATCACAAAGTGTTTTTGATATCTAAACTTCTTTACAGTTTTCACCAAATATCTCGCGAACTGCTAAAAAGAAAAGGCAAGAATTTAGCATTTAAAATTGTATAAAATAAGTTACTTTTTATTAGTTTTTTAATGTTTTATTGCAAAACACTTGATACTTGTATGTTCATGGTTTGACTTGATTTCTTCAAAAGTATTAAAAATAAAGGACAAGAAATTAGCATTTTTGAAAAGCGGGTTAAACGACCTTTAAAATGAGGTATCACTCAACCCCCATTTCCATTTAAATTTTTAGAGGTTATGTCCACCCCCGCTAGAGGGTTGATGTAATTTAATTGAAAACCAGCCTACAAAATGTCCCCCTTAAAAATAAGTTTGACGTGTTTTTGCATATTTTTGGAATTTCTATAGGGGCCGAAATATAGAGGGTGGTACGTTTTCAAAATGACATCCTGTATATCCTTTAGTACATGTACCACAATTTAACATATAGACTCCCGATTTATAGTTGTGATTAGTTTTTCCTTTATTATTTTTGATGTATTTCGCAAGGTTATTGTTAGTTTTGTATGTAATGTTAATTTTCTCTTTTTTAAGTAATTTTGTTAGTTTTAGTTGGTCCTCCCCTAAGTAAGTGAAAGATTTGAACTGTGTAGCGAAACAGCTGTCGTTGTTATTAAATATTAAATACAGTGTAAATCATAAACATTTGTTTGTTTTATTTCACATGAAATGGATTTACATCAAGTAAAGACCAACTCAATCCAAGATTTAGTAGTAGTTGTTCAAAATTGTTATCCAATTGATCATATCAAAACCAATCTTTCAAATGTATTACAGTAATTTAGACAAACGACATCTAAAGCGTTAACTTTGAATATTAATTTATTTAAAATTAATAGCGATGGAATTTTTTCCAAAATTTTTCTTCTGACCCCTGGTCCTCACATTATAACGTACCATCCAGGAGTTCCGCGAATTTTGGAACACGTCGTATATTTTTGGTTATACCCAAGCATACAAGCATATTTGGAACGGCCTCTAATAATTATTTACGCTCTACAATTAGCGTCGCTTACAAATTTTGCCCTCATTAAAAATACATTAAATCACACACTCTATGACTAACAAAACAACATTATTAATAAATTACCGCATATATACTGTCGTCAGAAAGTTTGGGAACTATGCAACATTTTATTATTGTCAACATTGTTTGATATTTTTGCAAATTAATGTGTTCCAAACTTTTGGATAGCGGTATATATACGCATTTTGTAAATAATTAAACATTTTTGTAGATCAATGTGTTGCTTAATAATATGAACAGTTCAGTTAACCCCACTAATATTAGTTTGTCTATTTTTTCAGAGTACGATTTAAAATGTGGTGTTCATAAGGATCCTAATAGCTGTATGATCCTTTTTTATAACTAATAATCTATTTACCTCCTACTTATTGGTATCTATTTTTTTTTATTTGATTATCTATTTTTTCCCGTAAACTATTTTATTTTACTTGTAATGTTTTTCTTTCTTCTTTTTTCTTTAGTTTATTAGTTTTTCATAAGAGGAAAAAAATTTCACTTTATTCAATCAATTAGTTTTTGAATTATTTTTTTGTTTGTTATAAGCTGGCGTATAATTTTCTTTTTATTTTGTTTAGCAGCACTATTTCACTTTGTTCACTATATTTTTAGTTCCCTTTCACTTTTTTTCCCGTAAGTAGTCTATACACAAACGTTTCGACTTTTTTCGAAATGTCATCCTCATCCTTGTTTCTTTGAATTTTTCTGGATGAATTCGAAAAACAGTTGAAACTTGTATCATTTTTAGCAGAGTAGCGGTAGTTTATTTGCTTATTTATTTATTTATTTATTGTAAGCGTAAATCTTATTTTATATTTGTGTATGTATATTGCTTATATGTAATTGTTGAAAAATTGCTAGAAAAAAATGTGATGAAGAAAAATTGGCAAGGCTACGCATGTTATAAAGAAAATCTCCTTCAAATAAATGTATATATTGTGATAGAAAAAGACGAATCACCCAGTACATATTTATCAATCAAAGTCTGTGGAAAATAACGAAAAAATTTATTTTCCTTTCGATATTTTATAATAATAATTCTAGTAACTCTCAATTGAGTGAATATCTTGTTAACCAGAACCGTGCGTAGATTCCGTATGCAGTTTGAAAATTTACATTTTCATTCTCACTGTATTTACAGGGTGTCCGGAAAAATGTGGGAAATTATTATTGGATGCAGATAGAACATGAACAATTAAGATGACAAGTTCCTATAAAATAATTTTCCTACAGGCCCTGAAGGGCGCCGCTGGAAATCTGTTTTTATTAAATTTCTTTTAAAGTAATTAATATAAATATAAACCCAATGGTGTCTCCGGAAACACCTTAACGGAATTATTTTAAAACTTCATAATAACTTCACTCGCGCGGGCACAACGAATTAAGGACTGTTCTGTCCATCAATCTCTTCGAGCTTGAATCGCCTTTTCGCATCCGATTACAGTTTTATTACAGTTCCCTGTAAAACGCCAAAAAAAATCATTTTTGATTTTCTAAACTATTGCCACACCTTGTATAGACGTACATTTTTGTCCACGAACTACTGTCACGGTGATAGGTGGAACGACAATTTAAAGCATCTTAACGTCAGTCAGACTTTTCGCTGTTGAAGTTTGAAATTTAGATGCTATTTAGCGTAATACTAATATTTGACACTAAAGCCTCGTTCACATCCACTTAAATTAAACCTTAATTAACGTACCGTAAAATTAACACAAAATTTATGAAGTTGTTCACATTGCCTTAACTTACGTTAAGTGCGCAGGCGTATGAGCAGCTGAAGTGCCAATCAGATATCTTCTAAAACGGCTTTTTGTCATATAAATGGGGATAGCTATGCACCGGATAAATTAAAACGCCATCGCTCATGATAATATAAAACAGCAACGTACAAAATAATAAAATAACTGTGGCAAATTGTGTAGCAAATTTCGCTAATTTAGGTTATGCTAGTTTCAAATGACAGATTAGAAAATAAAAAAAAAATACGCATATACAGCTATGCCGTTTCTGGTGGTTGCTGATTGGTGGAATTAATAAACGTAAATTAAGGAGTTCCCTTAAGTTGAAGTTCGGCCAACTTAGTACAATGTTAATTTACGTTAAGTGCAATAATTATCATTGTGCCCAGATACATAAGAAGCCACGTGTTTTAACTTTTGTTAATTTTTCTACTACCTTACATTATGTTAAGTTAAGTGGATGTGAACAACACTTAAAAGATTCATGGTGTTATTAGTTTTACACAATGAAAGGACTAAATCATTAATGAAAAATGTAATATCAGATTTATTTTAGTTTGGCATAATTTAACCTGTCAATTATCATGACCCACAAACGTCATTTCTGGGCTGTAATATTTAATAATAATCATACATCTTTTGACATACCTTTTGAGCTATGTTATAATGCAAATTTGTGAACAATGCATGCCCATTACACAGAAGAATCAAGTTTTAAATAAAGTGTTGGTATAGAATAGTATGATTTATTAATTTTTTAGTGGCATTGAGTCGTCGCCTGTAGATCGTGCTCTGGCTATGTCGGTTGCTGAGACGATCCTATTATAATTTAAATATTTAGTAGTGACGCTGGTAGTTGAACTAAAAACAATAACCAAAAATAATACAGACCGACGTGGGAATATCTGTGTAAACATTTTGCTAACACACACTGTAAACAGAATATAATTCGTAATCGTTGGATCATTTTGTGATTCTTATTAAGTATTTAAGGAAAAATAACACAAAAAGGTAGTTCATGATTACAACCAATCCATCGAAATAAGAGCCACCAGCCTAGGACACGATCATCATGAACCATCATCAGAATATCCTAGCCGAGTTCCTTATCACATCACAATGAAACGTGATTCTCTATAGAAGTTCCTCCCTAGTGTCGACCGGAGTGGAATACACCATTTTTTTGAGGTGTCACCACAGGTAAAAATCCAACGACGTTAAGTCAGGACATCGAGGAGGCCAGGCAATTGGTCCTCCTCTACCTATTCAACGGTTTGGATAGACGTTATTCAGGTGCTCTCGCACGCGAACGCTGAAATGAGGTGGTGCCTCATCGTGCATGAAGTACATGTTTCGGCGGGTTTCATGTGGTAAGTGCTCTATTAAATCTCGAAAAGCGTTCTGAAGGAACTCCAAATAAAGTTGTCCATTCAATCGTTCTGGCAAAACGAATGGTCCAATCAAAAAATTGTCAATGATTCCTGCCCGAATATTAAGTGATTGGAACTGATGTTGATAATGCGAAACAATAGTGGCATGAGGATTTTCATCAGCCAATACATGCGTATTGTGTAAATTGGTGATACCATTTTTGGTAAACCTTGCTTCATCCGTGAAAAGAATAACGCTCATGAAGTTAACATTATTACGTTGCTGATCCAATACCCAAATGCATTCTACGAGGAAAATCTTCAGGAATCAGTTCATGTATTTTTTTGCAAATGATATGGATATAACAGCTCTTCTTGAAGAACTAATGGTTTCGATGTATTAAACTGTGCTGATAATTGTCGAGTGCTCGTTGATGGATTGTCATCTACAGCATGTAAAACACGTTTCTCTAATCACGGCATACGTACGGTTCTTCTCACACCAGCATCAGTACTACTTTTTCCAAACTTTCCTAAAATTATGAAGATAGTCAATAATATATGTATTACCTCATTAATTGGAATCGCCCACCATTCTCCCTTAGACGCTGGTCAACACGTTGAAATGTCTTACGGTTTGGTAGAGCATGATTAGGAAATCTTTTGTGATATAATCTTCTGGCTTCTAAAGCATTGCAAGACGCAAGACCTAACAACAAATGCATATCTGCATACTCAATAAACGTGTATTCCATACTTCGAATAAATGCAATGTGTGAACCATGTGATGACAAGCTCTAAAATGCCGGATATTTTATTTATTTCGTTTCATAGTAACGTTTGCAACAGCAATAGTTTTTTTTTTGGTGCTGATAAAAACTAAAACGCACATTTTTTGCAAACTTTTTCTCGTAGACGGTTTATTTTAACGACAATAAGCAAGAGTACATTTTTTAAAATCTATGGTTCAAATTATCCAGTTTAATATTTTTAATGTCTTTATCATACAGGGTGTTAAAAATTTAAGAATTAAGTTGTAAAATTAGCCCGCGCTTGGTAAACTACAAAAGCTAAACATGTTTCAAGGACACTATTTTAAGAGATCCTTACTAGTGTCCATCACATTAAATTTTTATTAAATTATATTAATTACTTTAAAAGAAATTCAATAAAAACCGATTTTCAGCGGCATCCTTCAGACACGCATACCTCCGTAGGAGGGGCCTGTAGGAAAATTTTTCATAGGAACTTGTGATCTTATTTGTTCATGTTCTATCTGCATCCAAGAAATTTCCCACATTTTTCCGGACAGGCTGTATAACATTTATATTATATATAAATTATACGTTGTCACAATTAAAATCATACGTATTCCAAATCGTTAGGAAAAGAAACAAAGGAAATAATTTACTCATTAATCATGTGCCTATTTCGAAAGAGATAATTATGGACCAACCTCCCACTATCAACAGTTCAAGACGTAAGATTCTCTGATGGCTTTTTTTTGTTTTTATTTATTTTAATATTAATATGGTGTCAGGAGGGTGAGACGTCGAAAAGAGGTTATTGTTTTTTCGAAAAAATTGCAGATTTATTAATAAATCAACCTTTTCACTACCAATGAAGTAACGGCATATACCGTATGTGTCTATTTTCATTAGCTATAGGGATTCAATGTTTACATGCGATTTATACGTATACAAATAATACGTGGCAACGTCGTGTCTCCCGGCAACAATCGACATCACAGCGACTTTCCCCGATCTTGCCACTTCTACATTAAATGTTCAGCTGCGAACACGTTCCGAGATATAGTCTGCAATAAAATCCGTCATCATCAAATGGCCGGCGCGATCTAGTTGTTTATTATTATTTTCAGAATCCTTTTTTATTTACCTTATTTTTAATTTTATTAGAATTACGCTTTTGTTTGTGTCATGCAGCGTGAACGCAGCTTAAGAATTCTCTGCATTTACTAAAAGGAAAAAGAAAAACAAATCCTTGTACCTAACTCGTAAATACGTAAATATTTCTGAACGCATTACAAACATCCAACCCGCTGGTCGAAGAGTTACTGCCATAGAGAAAATAAAGAAGAGCTCCAACTTGAATTACACGATGGTGGCTCCGCCATTTTTAATCCTATGAACTAATGCAATTTTAGCGCATGCGTGGTTACTCGTACATTTACCGCCATTTATCACATTGTCAGCCATGTTGTAGTATAGTGTCGGGAAAAACTGCTATTTTTCGGTAGCAGTGACAAACTGTTACTGTGACACGGTAGTCACAGTGAAAAGAAGCAGCTATTTTTGTCACTGTTTATATTCACTGATACTACTGAAAGCGGTTATTTTCGCTAGTCGCAAGTCGCAAGTCGAGGAAAAACGTATTGCATATAACTGCGCCCTTCCTATGGTAACAGACTTGGCGTTCACGTGAAAGGGCGGGTTTATAAAACACTACTGAGAGAACTGCTACTTTAAAGCTGCTGTCACTGTTACTAACGGTGACTGACCAGTAGCAGTGACAAAGTAGCAGACTGCGATTTCACAACCCGCCTCTATTGTAGTATAGGTTCCGGGTATCGTATGGAAAATTGTTTGGTAAGTCTTTGTTTTAATTTTTATTATCCTTAAATCATGAGTGAAACAAGTTTATCGTGCTGCATTCCATTCTGTGCAAATGTTCGTTGTAGATTATTGGAAAAAAATACCTCACAAAATGTATGCTTTTTTTTATTCGATCCGAAAACTTCACGAGGAAGGAGGTGGACAAATGTATTGAAAATCCATTTTCCGGAATTCTCCGACACAACTGGAAAGCGGTACATATGCCAAGATCACTTTTCAGAAAAAAATTTTACAAGTACATTGAAACGTAGGCTAATAAAATTTGCAGAACCAGATATATTCAACAATAACATAACAGCTGTGAATATTAATTCTACAATTAGTGAAGATACTTGTCATGAAAAAGAACCACCAAGAGAGAGTCAAGAGCACTTATTGGAAATAGAAGCATCATCAAGCTTGGAAAATAATAAAAGTAATAGTTTATTTTATAAAGAACAGAGTGTACTACGGGAATATGGAATAAAGTATGTGAACAACTTACCTCAAAACAGCCAATCACT
Organism: Amphimallon solstitiale; assembly: GCA_963170755.1. Lineage (NCBI taxonomy): Eukaryota > Metazoa > Arthropoda > Insecta > Coleoptera > Scarabaeidae > Amphimallon > Amphimallon solstitiale. The sequence goes on along the minus strand of OY720677.1, from coordinate 141,192,710 downwards.
TTATAAATTATCAAGTAAGCAACAAAGAACAATTTTGAGATTAAAGAAAACTATTACTAAAGCAAAACATAAGAAGAAAGCTGCATTACGAGTAACATCTACCAAATTATTTAAACAACTGGAAGCTAGTTTAAGTGATCCTGGAGTAGAATTTATTAAATCGCAATTTGCTAATATGCAAAGGAAGAAAAAAGGACAACGGTGGAGTTTAAAAAATAAAATATTTGCTCTTGCACTTTATAAAAGAGGTCCCAAATCCTACCGATTCCTACAGAGATTTTTAAGATTAACAGGGCAGTCTACGATACAAGCCATTTTAAGTGCAATTCCTTTTGATACTGGTATTAATAATGAATTGTTTAAGAATTTAGAAAATATTTTGAAGAAACTGAATCCTGTCGATAAATATTGTTGCTTAATGTTCGATGAAATATCTTTGTCCCCTGGATTTACATACGATAATAAATTGAAAAAAGTTGTAGGATATGTTGATTTAGGTGTAAACGGAAGAACAAATGTTGCAGCAAATCATGCTTTGGTATTCATGCTATCTGGGTTACACAAAGCTTGGAAACAGCCGATTGCCTACTATTTTACAAAGGATCAAATTCCAACCGCAGAGCTAAAGAAAATACTAATTGAAATCATTAAACGGCTGCAGTCAATAGGTGTAAGAGTAGTGTGTTGTGTATGTGACCAAGGATCTACAAATTCAGCTGCATTAAGGCAGTTAGTGGAAGAATGCAACTCAGACAAACCTGGACCATATTTTATAGTAAATGGTGAACTAACAGTTGCAGTGCATGATCCGCCCCATTTATTGAAGAATATAAGAAATGCTCTTATGAAGTACAACATAGAATTTGAAGATCAGAAAAGTGCAAAATGGCAACACATTGCTGACTGTTTAGAATTTGATAGGCAAAGAATTTTCCAGTGTTTGCCTAAACTAAAGAAAGAAGATTTAATGTTGCAGAAATCATATATGAAAATGCGAGTGTGTGTTGCAGCAAGAACTTTAAGTTATACAATGGCAGCAGCATTAGAAACATTTTCGATAAGCACATTTTCATCGGATGTAGTCCATACAGCAACATTTGTTGAGCGTATAGACAGATTATTTGATTCTGTAAATGGTAGAACACCCTATCCCGAAAAAGGAAAAGAGATGCGTGCCTGTGTTAGTAGATCATCGAAACATAGAGAGTTCTGGTACAGCATGTTAAAACAGATTCGTCAGTGGAAGTTTTTCGATAGAAATGGAAAAAAAGTTACTGCACCGAGATGTAAAATGGGCTGGATTCAAACTATACAAGGTTTTATAATGATTTGGGATATATGTAGTAAAGCTGGTTTCAAATTTCTTAGAACAAGAGCAATAAATCAAGATCCATTAGAGAATTTATTTAGCATTATTAGGCAGTATGGAAGAGGTAATGATAACCCTACTTGTTATCAGTTTAGCAGTGCTTTGAAAACTTCGATATTAAATGGATTAGTATCACACAAAAACAAAGGCAAAAATTGTGAAGATGATGAGAGTGATGTTTTAGATGACTTAAATACATTTATTAGAAGTTGCATAAGAAAAGGTAACTCAACAACATTTGGAGAAGAAGATACTATACCTTGGAATGTACCAGACAAACCAGAAAATGCAGATTTTGCTGAATTACAGGCAGTAACGTATGTATCAGGTTATATTGTTAAACGGCTTCAATTAGAGTGCAAAGATTGCGAAAGTGATTTATTAAGTACCGAAATTTTACCTGAACATACATTTACAATGTTTAAAGAATATCATACACAGAAAGACCATTTAAAATATGCTCGAACGGAATTAATATATTGTGTAGCCCATATGTATCATATTATCTATAAATATTTAGAAAAGCGAGGACATAATACAAATGTATATGAAAAGTTGAAGTTTTGCATTAGTGAAAATGTAACGTTTGAGTGGCTACAGTGTACTGTGCACAAATTTAATGTTAAAAATAAAATAGTTGAGTTAGTTCTTAATATGTTATTTAAAAAGTTTTTTTGTGAATTGGAAAGAAGGGTAAAGAATGGAATGAGGTGCCGTAAAAGAAAGTGCTGCTAAAATATTGACAAAAATTTCATAGTATAAATCTGGAACAAATATTGTGTTGTTACTGATGTTTGTGATTATTAGTGTAGTATAAATAAGTATATCTTGCAACATAACATAAGTGTGGAACTTGTTAGTGGTAATTGTTATATATAGATACATATACTATACAGATACAGATTAGGTACTTGTCATTTTCTTTCTTTTTTACATGTTTACGTTAACTGGCCTGATGACTGCATTGATTACCGAGGAAGACACCTTTACTGTGATATTTTTAATTGTTATAGAATATATTTTTTGTTAATATTTTTATAAGAGTTTACTTTCTGTTTATGTATTATTGTTATTATTATTACAAGAATCTACTTTTCGTTAATTCAGTTTGCATTTTATTTATTGTTGATACTTTGTAAAAATTTAATATCTGTAAATGTCTTTATTTATTGTTTTTATGAGAATTTTATTTATATTTTATATAATGTTATAATATGTTTAATTTTATTTATTAACTGTTTTCTAAAATTAAACTTACTATGTATAACAATTTTTCTCTTTTTATTTTTAAAATAGTTGACTTCCATGAAGTAGTGTTTTGTGAAAGTAGATGAAAATGTGTAATTGATTATTAAGTTGATAAATATGTCACTCAAATGATCAATTACTGCATTTTTATCTTTATTTAAAAATAATATTAAATTTTAATTCAGAAAGTATGGTATTTAAATATTCAAATATGGCGCTGTTGAAAATTAGTACCATTGGCTAAAAATGGCGGCGCTATTGTGCTTCGAATTTTAATACATTAAGTTGGTACTCTTTTTACTGTTAATTTCTCTATGGTTACTGCTAACCACGGAGCATGCATCGGTCGCGCTGCATTGGAAAGGAAAGAAGGGGTATACTATGTTGCCACATACTGTATGGATTAATCGCCTATGGCTAATGAAAATTGACACGTGCTGTATATCAAACTGTCAAAATAAATTATATTATATATGATTTAATAATAATTGTTAAATTAAATACATAAAACAAAATCTGGAAATATACGATGAAAATGCCTTTTTATTATATTAACTTAATTTTGTTCGCATCGATCCTTGTAAAAATAGATACTTTCTATTCTGGTATGTTTTTGAGCGTGAAAAGTTGCCACAACAATTCGGAGATTGGCGAATTCTGTATTCAGGTCGATCGGATCTCCTAGGAAACCAGTTACGTCAGGCTATAGTCCGTCGTTTCGATTCCATCTGTAGGCCACGACAGGAGTGGGGGTTAACGACCTTTCTCTATTTTAATGTATAAAACTAGAACCACCCTTATTACAAAAGGAAATAACGCATGAATGATGAAAGAAACATCACGAGACTGTACAATTCGAGAAGTGCAAGAGGTCAAACAAAACTACAGATATTAAAGTAATTCAATGGGTTCGAATACTAATTTAAAAAAAAAAATTATGAAAAAAAATATATTTAAAATTAAAAAACTTGATAATTATTGCTTATTTTAGCTTATAAAGATGCATAAATTCGTGAGAAGTAAAGATAAAACTCATATATAAGGTGACCAGAAATACTGAGAGATTTCCATGTGTGTATCTAATTTAAAAAATGCTAATGAGGAAATACTTGTATGTATAAGATATTCCGTACTTGCAAAATCTTTAATTATATACACATATGCCGATCTAGTTTCACTTTTCTTCTTATATTTGCGATAAATATATGAAATTACCCATGCATGCGGCAAACTGATGGGAACCAATAAGTTTGAAACGCGTCTTTATCTGGCTGAGCAGTGGCAATAATTAAAAATACAAAAGTGTTTGTATTACTCGATTAATTACTTCAATGCAATTTTTCATTGCAATATTTTTTTTTTTTAATTTGAATTATCGACGAATTAATCACAGAATATCATTGTTGGGTCAAGGTGTATAACATTTATTTATTATTACAAGTACGTTGCAAGACTTCGAATATCATATGACAAAAGATGTTACCGACAGATATAACGTTGCAATTTGGAAACTGGAAAATTTCATGTGTCGTGCCTAAATATTTAAATTTAAAAAATAAGCATCATTGCATTACTCCTATAATAATGCATACGTTCAACTATAAAATTGCCAATATAACCTGTAATTTGGAATTCGTATTCTGTTAAAGTTATTAGTTCCTGTCGATAATGTTTAAAATTAACGCTAAAATAATAGAATTATAATGTCAAATGTTACAATTCACGGTTCGGCAAAATACCTTATGTTTGAAAAAAGCACCAAACCTGTTTCACACGAAGGCAAATTATTATACATAAATATCTCGTAAAAAACATTTATTTAAAAATTTCCTACGATTAGTTTTTGAGAAAAATTGTTTTTAACGTCTTATCTTTTTCAGTTCGTTAACAGTAAGGTTTATAATTCTATTATTAGCGTACGGACAAGAGCGGCCGATGACTTATCGCCCACAGGCGCACTATTGTAATTTTGTATTTTTAAAGAGTTTTTAATTTTATTTATATAATCGGATAACAAGTGGGCGGTGATATATAAAATACAAAATACGTTATTTGTTTATTTTGTAGTTCAAATCCAGTAAACGAGTACTAATTTTTACTAGCAACATTTTCTCAAGGTTCTCCTCTGTAAGATTTGTTCTCTTTGAATGAAGTACATCCTTGTAGATAGAAATTTCAAAATATGTGATTAGTTTAGGCAAATTTCCAAAGTGTACCTGAAGGAATAACAACTGATTTTTTAAATTTGGGATTTGTGTTAGTTCCTTGTACTCAGAAATACTTCGAGCATCGTCATTTAAACTTGTAACGAAATTTTGTAAACTATCGAAATTCTCTGCATAAAAACTAGTAGCTTCCAACCATGTTCCCCATCTAGTTACTACTGGCGAGGGAGGCAGTGACAAAGATGGAACTTTTTCCCTGTAAAGGACTACTCTCAATGGTGCTTTTCTGAAATTTTTTTTAAAAGCGGATACAAGTCTCAACTTCCGGATAGATGTCTCTGATATATTCACAGATTCTGTGGAGAGCATGTGCTACACAAGTAATATGCAGCATGAAGCATTTTGTGCAAATACTCATCGATGGTTTTAGCAATAAAATTGTTTCCGCATCAACTGTATTTATAACTTTAGATGCTATTATATATGCGTTATATGGAATAGTTGGATGTAGTACACCAGCTACAACATTTACCACACGGCGGCCTAATATATCGACAGCTTCGTGGGCCCTTATTCATAAGTACTGATTTGAAAGATGTCTTCTAATGCATTCTACTGTTTTCGTGAAGCACTTAGAAACATGATATTTGGGTATTTGTTGATTCATCAGGAACATTTCGACCAGTATATTTTTGGAGAAATGTTTCGATAGTGGGATTGTCAAGTTTATTTAATGGGATATTAGCCATCATTAAAGCTTCACAGAGTTCTTCGTTAAAATTGTGAGCTTCCAACGGGTCCAATGTCTGTGTATGTTTTAGCGATGCTAAGTGACGTTGTACGCGCGATTTTTGGGCATTCTGTAACGATATTTTACAGACTTTGCATTAAATATCGGAATCACTGACAATGAACATACAATCAATATGACCCTTAATCCAACAACATTGTTTCACGATGCCATTCTCGAGGTTCTTCCATATCATATCTGAAAAAGTAACACAAACAATCTTCTAAATCTAAATAAATAATAACTAAAAATGTATGCGTATGTTATTGAAACTTAACGAAATCCAATGCACACTTACGACAAGATAATTGGGAGAAGTAGATTCAATGAAACGGTATTAAACAGGAACTATTACAAAAAATACGAAGTATGTAATTAACAGTCAAAACAATGAAAAAACGAAACTAACTCTCCCTACTTTATTTATCTTACGAAATATAAGGTAAATAGAATAAATTTTAAAAACTCACGCTTCTACCTACGCCTATGAAGAAAGAAATTTAAGAGTAAAATCGTCTTTTTTGCTGGCCTTTTTCGCGACGAAAACAGATGTTGCAGTTCACCATATGAATAGTGCTATTCAGTAACTGCGTGGATGTTATACATTATTTCTTTTGTTTGTCATAATTTTGGCGTTATACGTCCGATCATGAATATATTTATTAATATTAGATTTAATTCTTAATAATGAATATGAAAATATTTTATATATATATTATTATAAAAACTAATCGATTTCAAAAATTGCTCTGAAAATTGTGGATTAGTTTCAGGGAGCTGATAGCGTTCCCATTTTTTTAAGTCTGCATGTATTGCTTCAAAGCAACACCCGATTGTCGAAGAAGATGACGAAACATTACCTGTATTTTAGGCGTTATCCTATGCATATATACAAAAAAATCTTTCCAAACTGACAAATGGTGCTTTTAAAATTGGTTTCTAAGTTATTCCCGAAATGCAATATTTTTATACGTCCTAAAAAAGTAATACCTAAACTGCTTTCTGGCACATAGACTCCGGTGCTACTTCTTTTACAGTTAAATACTTATTTTATCATACATTGTAGAAAGTGAATTAAACCAAAAAGAAACTAAATATGAATTTTCTTGGAAACTTAATCGTAGACAATTTTTTAATAAAATGTTTTCTTGATATTTATGTAGTTTGTTTTTATGTACAGTTCTGTGCAATAAATTGGCGTACACTTAATATACGCTTATGTAAATATGACTTTTGTTTGAATACCTGTCATGTATGACAAATTGAATTGACGCTATAATTCCATTTGTCAACTTAACTTAAGCCATTTTCACAATGGCAAAATAATGTCAAAATTAGCAATAAGACGTGTACGCCAATTTATTGCACAAAACTGTACAACTTAGGTTTTCCGATTTTTTACAAACATGAGGTTCACTTTGCTGAATTCAAGTAGGGGCAGAAATTGTAAAACGTAAAATTCTCTAAAATGCAACAGGTTTTATTAAAAAAAAAGAACTGACGTTCAGGTATTTAATAGTTTGTTTATTTTAATGTACTATTTTTAACACCCTGTATAAATGTAACTAGTGCCTATCTTCTATAAAAAATATGTGATATTGTGAATGGAGACGTTGGCATATTTTTTACAATTCCTGAACACCATCCCACATTAAAATTTGTTAAATCTGCAACATATTTCGTTATATATTCCCACGGTTCAAAGTCACTTACACCTGGTATTTATATGAAAATATATCTGCGGAAAAGTTGCCAAAAGGACCTACTAACTAACCAGTTCTAGTTGGATGAAAAAGAGGAACCCTACGTGTTCTGTACATATTTTCGTAGTAACTAACAGAATGATAGAAAGAGATGGGTATAAGTATTTACGGAAATTGACTCACCTCAAGGCTATTTCAGAGACAAAATTGAAAGATTTTCGAATGCGCTAGATCTTTGCCAATTTTTTTAATAGTGAAATGCATTTTTGTTATTCAAAGCAACGAAGAATATTTCTAAAGTAAATTCAGAAAAAAATGCATTTCTGCTTCCGTTCTGTGTAAAGAGTATGTGATGCATACAGGGTCGGCGAAAAGTTACAACATTAATACGTCCGTAACATTTTGTCAGTACCCCATTGCTCCCTACTTAATTATTATTAATCTCGTATTTTTATTGTTAACACATACCATCTTTAATTCCAGGTGCCACTTATGGTACCGGTATTACGGCCATTAAATTGACAGCTCTGGGCAGACCACAGCTTTTGGTGAGTTTCATCCATCCCTATCTTCAGGACGAGAAGTTCTGACTTTAAATCGGATCCATTTTACAGCTTCAATTGTCAGAAGTGATCATGCGCTGTCGTAAGTACATGACCGAGATGGTAGGCGGCGAGGGTAATGTGTTGTCGCATCACATGACTCGACAAGAGCTCGAAGCGAAAATCCAGGCGGCCAAGATCACGGACCAGGCCTCTGTGCAAAAGTTCCTGGACAACCTGACCTCCGACAGTAAAGGGTAAGAATTTTTGTTTTATGGTGGAGTTTTCTTCATAGAAAATCATGTTTCCAAATCAGTGAAATTGAAATTTTTCGAAAACATGTGGTCGTACATGTTTCATAAACAAACAAAATTTAAACCTTGCAAATTGCAAATCGAATAATAACGTAATTGGTGGATCCTAATTTGCATAAAAATATTTATACGGAGTGTTTCAAGATTGTAGCAAAAATTTTTAACAGGTTGTAATACGAGGTAAAATAAGTCAAAAAGTCTTAATGAATGTGTGTCAGAAATTGAATTGTACACAATATATTTTAAGTTTTCATTTATCTGCCTTTAATCTAAATAATAATAATAATAATAACACTAAACTATATACTCAACAGTAAGGTAAGTAAACTAAAAAAATATCAATTAAATTATCTATAATAATAATTACTTTTATTCCACATAAAAGATTTTGTTTTTATTATATAGGTAAGTAGAATACATAATTTTATATGAACGAGTAAACAGCATATCGCACATGATTCTGTAAAAATAAAAAACCATGTAATTATATTGAAAAAAATCTATGCACGTTCATATGTGATAAAAAACCTTTCATTTACAGAACTATTACTATGAACAGTTTTAAACTACAATTTTATTTTCTTATAAATTAAAAAAAAATTATATATGTATTTAAAGAACCACTATAAGTCAATTCAAAACTGAAATATATTTTGTACATGTCTTGTCCTTTGTTTGTCGAGTAGATAAACACTATTTTTTAATTTAAATGCCGATTTAATTAAGTTGGAAAATGTACTATACAAAAGATATACAGTGTGTCAATAAAGTAAGGAACACCCTAAATATCAGCTTTAAAACATATCTCTAGCAAAAACGCTCAGACACGTATTTTTTTTATTTTTGAAGGCGCATTTTCTTAGATTAAATTGAAGTATACAGGGTTATCAAAAAAGAAGATATGACGTTATCATGTGTTTTTTTAAATGGAATACTCTGTATATTTTTAAGAAAATCAAAAGAGCTTCCCATGAAAATTTCAACGATATATGAGTTGTTGGGGATATCTTTAATATTTACTTGTAGAAATTGAAAAAACACTTTTGGTGGAACAACGTCATAAAATAATTACAATAGAGTTTAACTTGTTTATTTTTAAATCTAAAACAAAAATTTACTTAAGTAAATGTTCAAATTGCTGCCCGTTCACAATCTGACAGTAGCCTAGGCGAGAAATAAACTCATTCTGAACATTGCTGATTACATCTGGCGTGATTCTTCGGATCTCTTGGCGTATGCGTTCTTTTAAATCATTAATATTTTGAGGTCTATTTACATAAACTTTGCTTTTTAGGTAACCCCACAGGAAGAAATCTAGTGGTGTTACGTCAGGGGAGCGAGCTGGCCACTCAACAACCCCACGTCTGCCAATCCATCGGTTATTAAAAATCAAATTTAGGTAGTCACGCACAGGTCGAGAATAATGAGAAGGTGCCCCATCTTGTTGGAACCAGATTTCATTACTAGGACTGTCAGGGGTATTTGGATCAGGATAAAGTTCCACAAGCGCAGGAAGAAGCTCTAACTGTAAAAAATCCAAATAAATATCCCCATTTAAATTTCCATCAAAAAAGAAAGGTCCTAAAATCCTATTTTTTAGAATTCCAGCCCAGACGTTCGTTCACCTTCTGAGGGTGTTGACTTCGAGCTTCCTGCATCCAGTGAGGATTATGTTCTGTCCAGTATCTACAATTTTGTCGGTTAACTGTTCCGTTTAAAGAAAAAGTAGCCTCATCTGAAAATAAAATGTTTCTAGCAAACATTTCATCACGTTCACAAAGTATTTGCAAGTTTTCTGAAAACTCCAAACGGCGATCAAAATCATCTTCCGACAATTCATGGACAAGATGCACTTTATAAGGATGATATTTCTGCTTATGCCAAATTTTTCTAACAGTCTCATGGCTGCAATTAAAGTTTAAAGCTGCTTGACGAGTAGCACAATTCGGATTATCTTGCACTGTCAAAGGAACATTTAACTTAGTTTCATCATTCACTTTTGGTCGCCCAGTTTTAGGTAGATCCCTAACATTTCCGTACTCCTCATACGTTAGAAGTATTTTACTTACAGTTGAGCGAGTTATTGGTTGCCAATTAGGATGCGCTGCATTAAATAGTTCGCAAACTTCCACTGTACTCCTTCTTCGGTCACCATAACCAATCATCATAAGAATCTCAATCCGTTCTCTCTCACTTAGACCCATTTTCATCAAAAGAAATGGCAATTATAAAACAAGCAAGGCCAAACAAACTAACGGTGGTTAGTCACTGTCTAATTAGATAAGACGTCACATTCCATACTGACAATTCTGTCATGACAACGTTCAAAGATTAAAATTTCCAAAAATTATCATGTAGTTCCACCAAAAGTGTTTTTTCAATTTCTACAAGTAAATATTAAAGATATCCCCAACAACTCATATATCGTTAAAATCTTCATGAGAAGCTCTTTTGATTTTCTTAAAAATATACAGGATATTCCATTTAAAAAAAACACATGATAACGTCATATCTTCTTTTTTGATAACCCTGTATACTTCAATTTAATCTAAGAAAATGCGCCTTCAAAAATAAAAAAATACGTGTCTGAGCGTTTTTGCTAGAGATATGTTTTAAAGCTGATATTTACTTTATTGACACACTGTAGTTGTAATATAATGAAAAACATGAGCATCATTTATTAATATTAATAATATACAAACAGACATTTATTAAATGGAACAATTTCGACTTATTCTGCATCAATCTACATAAATATTTTTGCTATTATGACCTGTGCAGGTTTTACATTCAATTCTGTTTTTTCTTTTTTATCACATTCTAGAAGCGAAAATGGAGATGGGGTGTGAGTATTCATGAAAAAAAAAAGCAAAATAACGCATCATCTAGCAAGAGAAAAATGCAAGATTAATCACGTGACCATACGGTTTGGGTTCGCTTGAAAGTCCTGCCCTTTATTCGCTCCCTGATAATATTTAATATTCGATGCGTTTTATATATTTAGTAATAACAACAAACATTGCAACCCTTAATTAGATAGATGGCAGTACTTTTTTTGTGCCCCCAAATAAAAACATTTTAATATTGTTTCTTTTTCGTTTCTTCTCTTTTTTTTCAGAGTTAATCTTTAGTTAGCCCCCCCCCTCTTCCGCCCCCCATCTTTGTCCACTGCGTTATCGATTTTTTCCATACAAAAGAACTCTTAAAATGTTAATCGATATATAGCTTAAATATTGAGCATAGTTAAGCAAGTAGCTTTTAAATAACCGTTTGGAAAGGTGGCTTCGTATTATATTTTTTTCTAGTACGACAAGTTAACTGTCTGTCGTATGATTTGTATGTTTGTGTTATCGCTACTTTACAGCTTCTAAAATAAATTTTATTTTTCAACTATAATTTCATTTAACAGCGGTTCTTCTGTTTCACAGTATCCTTCACTTGTTCCCATGGTCTGGTATTGTAGATGAGAACGAAGAGCTCAGCACTACCTTCAGGGTACCTGATTTGAAGAGCGGTCGTATGGTGAGATTAATTACGCAACTGTCGAAAAAGGAGGAGGAAATGTTCAAGAACATGATCAGGAGACTGAATACGATCGTTAAGGTAATCAAAAATCTTTTTTTTATAACTAAAAGCTCGGTTGTTGTAATAGATGTATTCTTAATTCACCAAATATAATAATTTAGTAGACCAATGTATAGAAAATGCTATATGATATTCTATCGACGACTAAACAATAAAGTAGGTATTATATTAATCACTATTGGCTAATAATAGCACTCATAATACCCAGGGGGAACAATGAGACATAACGTTACCATTATTCCCTGCATTCTTCCAATAAGAACATAACGTTGTCGTAGTAACGATTGACAAGTCCGCCATTTTACTAACTGTCAAACGTCATATCGATATAGTAATTGCTACGCTATCCCTCGCCTAGGATCGACCTGGTAGAGAGGAGGCGTAAATGGCGCTGACGATAACTAAAATAAGGTCATCCGACGTAAAACAGAGATGTGCCCGATTGTCGGAGTTTCACACCTGTAGCCTCGTCCAAATAAAATTGTGAAAGTTTCGAAAATTTTATTGTGTGTCACCTTCAACCTGCCTTACCTTACTTCCCTAGTGCTTGTTGGTAAAGATGAAGTGGATCCTGTGCCTCTTGCTCACTCGATTTTATGGGGTATGGGTCACTCAGATTACTGAAGTGGATGACTAGGCGCCAGCTGTCTAATTAATCAGGATCACTCCAAATGTTACTTATTCCGACAGCAGGAATAATTTATTAGGGAGCACTAGGTGTAGCAAGACATTCATACACGGTATCATCAACAAATAACAAGTTTATTAAATGTAATAAAAATTATACCCAGAATGGTATGAGTTGAAACCCCCCTCCACATGGAAGCAAAAGTTAGTTTATAATTTTACAAATAAATATATAATAAAAAAAAAATGAAATTATTATTTAACCAGCACAGTAATACAATATGTGAGGTAGAATTAATCGTATAGTTGGATCAACCGGTATATAACTACATGAACGTAACTAAAATGAAACGAGCAATTACTTAATGTGGTAGTTAAATGCCAGATATACTAAAATGCAACAAGGACTAAAAGTTATGGCAGGTAATATAATTGTTTTTTTTTTTTAAAGAAAATGACAAATAAGCGATATGTATGTACGCAACTAGATTGAATTCACAGTCGCAATTAAACGTAAGATTACAATTAATATAATAAGTGGGCTAGTAAGATCTTACTTACAAATAGTTACATAAGATACTTAATGCTACATGCACTTGCTGACAGTGTTTAAATCGTGACTAAACAAAACTAATTATTAATTGAAACGTTCAAATTAACATCTGTAAATTACTGCAATTAACGCTTAAATAACAGATTCGCTGAGGGCACAAAATAAACAAGAATTTATTTATGATAATTATACTAATCGTTAAATCACAACCCTATCCACGGCTGGTAAATGCTTAAATTCAATTTAAAAATTCAAAATTATAAATTTACAAATTCAAATTACGTAACAAAATTAGTGTGACGCTTCCAATGCCTAATTAGAACTTAGTTTTAATTATAAAATGCTGAATACAGCTTGAGCCTCCGATACTAACACAATCGGCTTAGATTAACCAAAGAAAACTAAGCGATACTCTTAATTTAATTTTTATCAAATAAACTTGTATCGTATTAGACGATATTTAATTGTTCTAATAAAATTAAAACACTTCCGAAGGTCAGAAAAAGATAAAACAAAAGAAAAACCTGGTTGGAAGTAATTTCTTCGGAATGGAATCAAAAGGATGTTTTTTTCCCTTCGACGCAGTCACATAAATCGTCGGTGGATTCGGCTAATTTTCATACACCATCAGGCCGGGGAAATTACTCTTCTAATTACAAATTTTCCATCCAAATTTCAACTTGCAAATGGCGGAATGCAGGACATCAAAGAAAAACACAGCATGTGTCGTTCGACTTGCACCATAACGGCATATACGGAAATTTGTCTCCCACCGGTAAAAGGAAAAGCTAATAAAGAATGACTGAAACAACACGACAAGCATTAATTAATATGATTAATAAAAGAAAAACTAACTCACCAGCAAATTAACCTGTCAACACAAAGACATCCAACAGTGTTGAAATAAACGGAACAATTATACCTCTGCCGAATAATCCGCAACCAATTTGCGTAATACAACGTCACCGGTACGTAAATGAAACATCAAAATTTGAGCAGAAGGTACGTCAGACAGGTATATGCTGCTTATCGGTCAACGATCAAAATGGAAGTGCTTGCCTGTTTAAGAGAGAAAATGGCCACAGTCGTCGTGAAAAGAAAACAAGGTGTAACATAATCTGACATTTTTATTTAATTATTTGATTTTTTTAGTAATCTTCAATTAGTCGTAGAAAAAGTAGTGTATACTAACTCGCAATAATGACTATTTTACCCTCGAACCGAGTTACTCCCTCGCCGCTTCGCGGCTCGGTTCGTAAATTCGGCTCTCGGGAATAATAACTGTCATTATTGACTCGTTGTATAAACTCCTATTATTTTACCCCTGATACATTTGATATAACTCTCGCTTTTTTGGTACCCTGATATTTATTGTGTCAATTTAGGCGGCCAGTACTTCTTTTTCCATTTCAATATTCTAAATATATGTAGCGATCAGCTTAAGCTATAAGAAGTGTTTTGCGACCTTTTAATTAAAAAAAATCTGTTAATGTAAACTCAAATTTTTTTATTTTCGTAACATAAATTATTACTTATTTATTAGTAATTCAGTTGCATCTTTTGTAAAAGGAATCGTCCTCTTTTTGGGGGTTGATCTCGGGCTGGCAGTCTCTAGTAATAACCTGTTTATTACAACTAGCGTCTAGCGACAGATGGGTCACAGACGATCATGACGAGAGTAGATACATACGTCTATGACCACGCGGCCTAGTGGGTATTACGTGCTTTATCGTATTAATGTACTAAGAATAATGGAAACGTGTAAAGAAGCAAAATGTGGACGTAGTTTTATGAATAAATCAAACCTCAGAAAACGTGAACAGTTTACATCTACATAAATTAAATGAACTGGCTCCAAAATATTTACAAGTTCTAACTTTGTGCTTACTTGTGAAATAGTTATAAAAAAATTTGTTACTTTTAAATACTTCTTTGTTAAAATAGAATAAAAAATTATTTTCAAACGTAGACTTATTCCTTATTTTTATTTCTATCACAAAACCTCTTTTTAAACATTATTCCTATTCAATTAACAATTATATTTTTTATAAAAAATTGCAGTAAAATAATAACTTTTATAATATAGGTCTTAATTTTCTCTATTTTTTTTTATAGTCAGAAATAAGTATGTACATATTTTTTATTTACTTATTTCTAAAAAATAATTACTTAAAAATCAAATAATACTCTCTCTGTGTGTGTCTTACTATACACCAGCAACAATTCTAGTTATGGGTCCATATATATTTACTCTTGTGACGTCATGATCATCTGTGAGCTATCTGTCGCTAGACGCAAGTTTTATTACATCTAAGGCCTGTATGAGACGATGCTAAATTTTACAGAAAATTTCCATGTAAATTATTACGAAAATTTTTGCTTTAATTTAGCATACAATTTTGATATTATTGCATTACTCCTGTATGACACGTATGCATTATTACATATCAAATTTAGCACACGCACATGCGTAATATATGATGAGTGACGTAATTTTAGTGTTATCGTGATTGTTCATTTCAGAAATTAGTTCTGAGACAATGAAATTTAGCATTAATATCTGATATGGACACATCTGGTTTTATTTTTGTCACTATATTTTTAATTGCCTCTATTGCTGTGGCACGAGCATGTTTGTTTTTATACTTTGCATCTTTAACTGCATATAAACAATGATATTTTTTATATTCCTCTATTAACACAGACACCTGTTCACGTGACCAGGATATCTTTTAATTTATGCTATAAGAACTTAAAAAACATTATGATCATTCACACACAATTTTTGAAACCGCAAATTTATTTTTAGGTTAGTTTGGTTTAGTTAACATTGTTGTCAATTGCAATTTTATCCCTATTTTATTCTATTCCGCAGTTTTTCACGCAGTTTTCACACAGGAATTAGAACCAACTCTAAATAATTCAGCCGCTAAATTTCGCATGAAATATTGCGAGCACTTTTCTGTTTTACACGTTGCTGAATTTCAAAAATAAAATTTACATGAACATTTTCTCCCTAGAAAATTTTCTTACAAAATTCTACCTGTATGTTTATTCCGTGCCTTAGCAACATCTTCGGAGAGCAAGCCTATTGGCAACAATAGTTTTTTTATCACAGTTGCCCTGTGAACAAGAATTTTGTGCATCGTGGGAGTCATAGGATGCCATGGATAAAGAGTGATATAAAGTTTTGCAATTTCAATGCAATAATCTGTAAACTTCTGTAATTGAACCCTGTGACCATTTGATATCACTTCAAGGATTACTTTAATTTGATATATCAAATTAAAATCAACGCCAGTGATTTCCGCAGCTAATTCTGGATTACTGAAAAATCTTCTGCTGGTATTAATTACCCTCATCATTGTTGCCAAACACAGTTTTCGGTACATCAACAAGCAAACCCATTTCTTGCATGAATTTTTCTTAATTCCTTTTTTTCTCTTCATAACAATAGCTTTGTCAGCAACTGTTTTTAGTTGCCACTTTTCATCCGACTCAAAGCCGAAAAAAAAAACCACGACATTAACACAAATTATCAAATATCACTGCCTCGTAGATTCGCATACGCAGCGTGAATTTACGGAATCTCGGTATTGGTTTAATTTTACCAAAACTATCAGTGAATATCGATCGAAACTAGTAGACGAAAAGTAGGCATCTGCTAACCATTAACAACTGTTCGCCGTCGACAGATGTCGGGACAATACAATATTTAGAATTTAATTGAATATAATTTGCGGACGAAGTCACTAAGATATAATAAATAAAGAATGAATATAATTCTAGAGAAAATACCCTAACGTAAAGATGACATAACCAAAAAAACAAAACAATAATTCTACCAAAATAAATGAAAGTAACACATTCCGAAATATATATCCTTTCAAAAATAAACGTAACATGCATTTGTAATTTATTTAATTTTGGTAAATCGTTATTACAACAATTATTAGTACTGAATAAAATAGAGGCTTACCTCTGTTCATTATGCGTATTTCGTTATAAGTTTTGTGTATCATCTATGTGACAAATTTGCCCCATTTTGCCGTCATTTAATGGTTTCTTTCTTTTCCCAAACATCAGGCTGCTCAAGAAATGGACGTCAGGGTGATGGTAGACGCTGAACAAACATACTTCCAGCCCGCCATCTCTCGATTAACGCTCGAGTTCATGCGCAAGTACAACAAAGAAAAGGCGATCGTCTTCAACACTTACCAGTGCTACTTGAGTGAGGCCTTCAACGAGGTGTCCACGGATTTAGAGCAGGCGAAACGTCAGAACTTTTATTTCGGCGCCAAACTGGTCAGGGGCGCCTACCTTGAACAGGTCAGTAATACCGTGACGTAATAATGTTCGTTTTAATAATTTTTTCTTGGCATTTTAACGAAATAGGAAAGGGCTAGAGCTGCGGCATTAGGTTATCCAGATCCCACGAATCCATCCTTCGAAGCCACCACGGAAATGTATCACAAGACTTTGACGGAATGTCTGAGACGTATCAAAGAGATGAAGACGAAAGGCGACGATATGAGAAAGATCGGCATAATGGTGGCGTCCCACAACGAAGACACCGTACGATTTGCTATCCAGAAAATGAAAGAGATCGGCGTAGAACCCGAAGATAAAGTCATCTGCTTCGGACAGCTACTGGCCATGTGTGATTATATTACCTTCCCATTAGGTATGTTACAGAGAAAACAAATAATTTTTCTACAATCATCTCACATTCAACCATTTTTTCATAAAATTATGTATTTTATAAAATTTATTAACAACTAGACTACAGCGCCACCTATCGGGTCCAGATTTTGTGATTTTTGTTTTTGGCTCTAAGTCAACATACCGGGTGAGGCAATAGTGTGTCGGCGGAGCTTAGCATGAAAACTAATAACGTTGTAGCAATTAGACTTTACGTACGTATATAATATGCTACTGTGCATTTTCTATTTTTATTTACAAATAGGGGAAACAAGGGAGGCTTGATACGTCGGGAGGCTTGATACACATTCGTATTTTACATTATATACGAGGGAGGATCAATAAATACCCGTGTTAGGAAAGAAGACGCAAGTTTTTCACAATTTTTTTTTTATTTTTCAACGTAATCACCTTTTAGTACAATACACTTTTCCCAACGTTTCTGCCATATCTTTAACCCCTCCAAAAGATACGATTTGTTAAACTCTGCAAAATACGCTTCTGTCTCGTTTGAGCTGAATCTTTTTCCCCCGAGCCACGTTTTCATGTTGGGGAACAGAAAAAAGTCGCAGGGAGCCAAGTCAGGCGAGTACGGTGGGTGCGGCAGCAATTCGTAGTGCAGTTCATGCAACTTTGCCGCGACAATTCTGGATGAATGTGCTGGTGCATTATCGTGGTGAAACAGCACTTTTTTCTTAGCCAAATGGGGCCGTGTCTCCTTCAATTTTATATCGAATCGGTCTAATAATTCACTGTAATACTGCCCCGTGACCGTTCTTCCTATCTGCAAAAAGTCCATGAGGTTTATTCCGTTGGAATCCCAAAAAATCGTGGCCATGACCTTTCCGGCCGATGGGACCGTCTTTGCCTTCTTCGGAGCAGATTCACCCCGAAAAATCCATTGTTTTGACTGTCGCTTGGACTCTGGCGTATAATAATGGATCCAGGTTTCATCGACGGTGACGACTCGACGCAAAAACTCCTGCGAATTTCTCTTAAAGAGGTCCAAACACTGCTTCGACATTGACAACCGTATCCGCTTGTTGTCCACCGTAAGCAATCGCGGCACCCATCGGGCTGACACCTTTCTCACCGATAACTTATCATGTAAAATATTAATTGCCGTTCCGTACGACACGCCTACGGCCTCTGCTACTTCGCGCACTTTCGTTCGGCGATCAGCGAGAATCATGTTGTGGACCTTTTCAACGATTTCCTCGGTAACCACGTCTGCCGGGCGGCCTGGGCGCTCCTCATCAAAAACAGATGTACGACCACGTTTAAATTCGTTGAACCAATATCTTACGGTTGTCATAGATGGTGAAGGGTCCCCATAGACAGCATCCAACTTCGCTTTTATTTCTTCGCATGTTTTTCCATCTTAAGGTGCCAGTCCACAATGAGAATATTTCATGAGATTTTTGTCTCATGCAATAAAAATCGTTTCAATTTCATTGTGGAAACGGTCGAAAGACCAATGAAATTGGAGTTAGCCTGCGATTTTTATTGCATGAGACATAAATCTCATGAGATATTCTCATTGTGGACTGGCACCTTAAAAATAAAAAGCGAATTACGGATCGATATTGCTCTTTTTCCATTTTATCGAGAAACACGAAACACGTGTGATACAACTGGCTGCCAAATAAAAACTAACCTATGAATCAGTCTGAAATTTATTATGGTGTTGTCTGCCAGATGGTAGTACACGACGGTAATGCCAACTTCCCTCAGCAGCGCCACCTGTCTTCAAACACGGGTACTTACTGATCTTACCTCGTATATTGGTAGGACATTCTGCATGAATGCAACGTGGGTTGCAGTTAACGCACTAGTCTAATATGCAATATAGAAGTAAACGTAGGTAAAGTGACAGTTTTAGACGTTAATTTGTGTTTTCCTACTGTTCAATGTAAGTTTTCCCTTAGCTAACGTAAGATTTTATGATTTTCAAAAGAACAATTTGAAAATTTCATTGGTACTACGCGAATCTGCAATTAGTTTAAACTATGGCACAAGGGCTGGTATTTCTAAAATCGAATTGCTTGTTTTCAATATTGTGCTTATTTTATAAATTTGTCATTCGGGGAGGTTTGATACATTTGGCCTCGGGAGGATTGATACGAGTATCAAACCTCCATTTCTCTGTGCAACTGTTATATTATAATGGGTATCTAAAAATCGGAAGAAGATCTCCCCTGAGAATAAACCCATTAGAACTACCGCCAAAAAATATAAAAATTATAAGATGACTCTATCTCGATATGCTGCAAAGTATAAAACTGACAAAAATATTTCTTTTGTGCCGAATTTTAACACTTCACAAATATTCTCGCTTCAAGAAGAAATCCTTTTGATGGACTACCTGTTAACTTCCGCAGATCTTTATTATGGCCTAACGCCTAAGCAAACAAGAAAATTTGTATATCAATTTGCCCAACAAAACATGAAAAAAATACCAGAAAACTGGAAAGTTAATGAGTCAGCTTCATACGATGGGCTAAAAGGATTTATGGTACGTCATCCCCAATTATCGTTACGAACTCCTGAAGCAACTAGCTTAGGCAGAGCGACTGCATTCAATCGATACAACGTACAATTATTTTATAATAACTTACGCATTTTATTTGAAAGGGAAAATTTTGGTCCAGAATCTATATATAATTTGGACGAAACTGGGGTTACCACTGCGCACAAACCCCAGAAGATAATTGCCCGTAAAGGTCAAAAACAAATTTCTAAAACAACTTCTGCGGAACATGGCACACTTGTGACAGTATGTTGCGCTATAAATGCTTTGGGAAATTCCGTGCCACCCTTCTTTATATTTCCCCGTGTCAGGGTACAGGATTACATGATCCAAGGTGCTCCTCCGGGTTCCATTGCGGAGACGCATGAAAGTGGTTGGATGACCGCAGATATTTTTATAAAATATCTAGATCATTTTATAAAATATGCAAA
This sequence comes from Amphimallon solstitiale, assembly GCA_963170755.1. Classification (NCBI taxonomy): domain Eukaryota; kingdom Metazoa; phylum Arthropoda; class Insecta; order Coleoptera; family Scarabaeidae; genus Amphimallon; species Amphimallon solstitiale. Next base: position 141,172,152 of record OY720677.1, on the reverse strand, counting down.
GTGTTTTAAAGAAAATAAATGTCTGTTAATACTAGACAATCATAATAGCCACATTTCGTCTATAGCTTTACACACTTGCAAATTAAATGCTGTTAATTTATTAACTTTGCCACCCCACACAAGTCATCGACTTCAACCACTAGATGTTTCTGTCATTGGCCCATTTAAACGTTATTATAATGAGCAAGCGGATACATGGATGGTTAACCACCCAGGACAAACAATTTCTCTAAAAAATGTATCGGAATTAGTTGGACTTGCTTACACAACAACAGGAATTTACCCATTTAATCCACATTTATTTGGGGAATTCGAATTTGCAGGAGCGGAAGTTACAAATCGGACTTATGTAGCAGAAGCTGAAATCGCTGAAGTAGAACCCGAAAGATTAAATATCGATGCAGCAGGTCAACCTGGTACCTCTTATCAAGACTCACAAGATTTACTTCTAAGCAAATCAAAAATTCCTTCATATAGTGTAAGACCAGGGACAAGCAAGGCATCTGATCTGATTAAAAGTCCTGAGGAGATTCGTCCGTTTCCCAAAGCAATACCACGGAAAAAAACAGGAAGAAAAAATCTTGGAAAAACCAGAATTTTAACTGATGCTCCAGAAAAGGAATCTATTGAAGCCGAACATAGAATTAGATTAGAAAAGAAAGAAAAACGAACAAGGGCTCAACAGGGCAAACGCGATTTATTCACTGATAAAGAAAATCTTAAACAAGCTTTAGCAGAAGGAGCTAATGAGGGTTGGCCTAAAAGACAGGTTTTAGTTGGAAATGTCAAGAAAATGCAAGGTATAAAATTTCTTGAGACTGATAATAATAGTGACCAAGAGCCACATTTTGAATCTGATGATGAGAAATATGCTGCTTGCATCTATTGCAATTCATTATACTCGATGTCTAGATCAGGTGAAAATTGGATTCGTTGTCAAAGTTGTCTAAAATGGTGCCACTCTGCATGTGCTGGTGTCGATAGAGGCATAAAAACATTTATCTGTGAATTGTGTCTTAATTAAAGGTCTACTTTTTATTCATACCATTTTTTTTTAATCTTACGTGTATTTGCACTTTTAGAAACAAATCTAGATAGAATTTTCGAATCTATGTATATATTACCTTATGAGTGTAATCTTCTGAGTTTATAAGAAATAAAATACTTTGTTCTTATTGCTTCAGTTAATATACAAATCTGTATTGTATCATGCCTCTCATATAGGGGGAAGTTAGAGACATTTGGCAAGGGTAAATACAAAAATTTCTAACACAGTCAAATATTTCAATTTTCAAAAATTATATAATTCCTTAGCTGCAGAAATAGTTCAAGATTGTATCCGCATATAAGCGAGTTCAGAAACAGGTGCTGAAATAATTCGAACGTTGTTTTTCTAAAAAATATATCGAGCCTCCCTTGTTTCCCCTATACAGGCTGTTCCAAACTTTCGCAATCAACTTCAACTTTTTTATTTTAAATAGATTGCTATACTTTCTAGCTATTATAATGATAGCCACCCAAATTATCTTTGCAATGATATATGGATATGTGCACTTACGACTGTCAGTTTTGGTTTTATTGATAATTTTGTTAAAATCTTGACAGTTGCAGCATTTAACATTTTAAGCCTTAGTCTTAGTGCCTCATGTAACTTTTGTGTTACTAATTTATGGACTAACACGTTATTCGTTTTGGAGTTGAACAACGTGAATACGTATACAGTGTGTTTAGCAATCTATTTAAAATAAAAAAGTTGAAGGTGGTTGCGGAGGTTTGACACACCCTATACATTTGTAAATAAAAATAGAAAATGCACAGTAGCGTACTATATACGTACGTAAACTCCCATTACTACAACTTTATTAGTTTTCATGCTAAGTTCCGCCGACACACTATTCCCGCACCCCGTATATTGTGAAAAGAGTCGTTTTGGTTCATAAATATAGAATTTGTCAATAACTTGAATACATCGCCACCTATCGGTTGCCAAAACCACTCAACCATACCATATAAAGGTTAACAAATATTTCTAACGTTCTATATAAATATCTCACTTAATTCTTTCACGTCTAAACTGAAATGTTATTGATTATTATTTAAGTAAAAATTGAACTTCTTATTTGTTACATCTACCTTTTGTATAAAATCATTGTCATAGATTCAAATACAAAGTAAAACTGTCATCAAATTTACACGATTGGTAGTTTTCATTAGTCGTTGGAAATCCAATAATGGGTAGAGACTACGGCTAAAAATCTGAAATAAAATGCAAAAGGAAAAATCCACAAAAATTAAAAAGATATAAAAAAAAATCTATATACGTATTTCGGCAACTAAGTTGCCATCTTCAGTAGAAATCTGTAGAAAAACAAAAAAGAGTGTTAAACGTAGTATTTATGGCTAAGATGTAACCTAAGAAGATATGCTTTACGCCAAATCACCAGTGGGATAACAGATTTCTAAACAAACCCCATCTCTTTATATACTACCTAAATCTAGCGGGATAATAACGGAACCATGAAGCGTGACAGACTAATCACCTAAAATTACAATAATCTTTACAAACTGGACTGAGTATCGGTCCATTGTCAAAATTCATTAACTTACATTATTACTCTTTTTATGTATATAAATACATATTGCTGTGACATATAAATATTTATTTTAAATAACAATATTGCCATACGTTGGGCATCGCCATTTAATTAATGCTGTAGCATATAAATATTTATTTTAAATAACAATATTGCCATATAATTTATATGCTGTAACAACATACTTTTGTGTGTATTACCACACGTAGGGTATAGTCTTTTGTACACATTATACTCTTTAAATTATTCTTTACACACCAAGAACTTATAATTGGTTTTGTGTTTTATCTTATATTGTTGTGTCATGTACCTTATAACTATTGTGGGTCCTGGCAATGTTTGTGGTTCCTTCTTATTTGCTGATGATTTTTCTCTTGCTCATTATAGGGAAAGAGGTAATAGTTTTGTTCAAAGAAAAAAACTGTATGTCTATTCAACATAATCATGTATTTTTTTTTTTTTATTTTGTAATTTATGGATTCAAAAATATAGTTTCCTTTATATGCACACCTTTATGCTCTAAACAAGATACATAATTGAAAAATGCTCATATCATTTATACCTAATGCCGGTTGTAATGTATGTAAATCTTTTGTTTATTTATTTATTCTACCAAACAAAATAAATATTTATCCTGCAAATAAACAAAAATAAACTTTTATTGTACGTTTATGAATATACTCATCGACGTTATAATATTTATGTATAGGCTTCAATTAATTGCTTTAGACAACCATTTGCACGTGTTGTATCGAGCTCTTAATCTATGCCTTGTGAAATTCTAATTTATTATTCGCTTAATTTGAAAGAAATTAATGATGTCTAGACAATACGATGAAGAAAATGCTCATTTTCACGTAACATCTCTCCAACTGACCAACACCATTAATCCTATTTGGTTGTAATTCCAACTATATAAATTTAAAATAAACCTTACAGGATAAATTATTTACTTGTCTATTTTTTTTTGTCCAACAATACATTGATTAATCATTCGCACGTAAAAATCAATGTCTGTCCAACAACTCGTATAACTTAATTTTCAAAAGAAATAATAAACTTACTTATTATCAATAAATCTATTTTGAATGTCCATTATGAACGCTTCAAATGAATTCAAATGTATTAAATAAAATAAATTACTGTTACTATATGTGTTGAAGAAATAATGAAAAACTACAATATAACAATTAAAAAAAAACTTATTCTTTAAGAGATCTTCCTTTTGTAAGTGTTCTGAGAAGTTCACCTCTCGGAGGTGTTATCAGAAAGTCTCTCCTCTCGGAAGTGTTATCAGAAAGTCTCCCTCTCGGAAGTGTTATCAGAAGTCTGTCTTGTCGAATCTTGTCTTCGTATTTATAGCGGCAAAAAATAAACTATGTTGACCATTGCGCCCTCTAGTCCATGTTTAGGTTGGTACTGGAATACACTTTCCCGTAAAATCGCTGCCCATATGTTGCCGCCTTGATTCACGCACACATACACATTTTGTTCTGACAGTTCACAATTCACTTAAACGTCAACATAACCTTCCAATTCAAAGGTCCCCTCTGCTTTGCACATGATTCCCAACGGTAGGTTTATTCTTGTTACTAATACCATCCTTCCTTGTACTCGTCAATGAACCCATTACCTTGTTCATTGTTCGATGCATATTTTTCTTTCCATTTATTTATGTTAGTTTCACTTTTCTTTCAGCCGGAGTGCGCCTTGACAAAATGGGAAACATGTTGAAAATAACCATTATTCCGCACTGCCTGTCCTTGTAGAACACGTCCGCCTCTAGTCCCTGAAGTATTGTGTTACGAACAAATCATGAACACAGATACCTTTTATTTACTTATAATGTCAGCTTTTAAATACAAAAATATGTCACTGCTGATTGCTTCTATGTTTTACATATTTTTATATCCTTTTTTTTATTAATCTAGTATTAAGCTAAGGTAAATTTTATTCTTTAATACTATCTAATTCTTAAACTCTCATAACATTTTATTGCCTTATGCATATAAATTTCATTTCTTTTCATGATTTATAACCCATACTTTTGTGTATCTTTTCTACAAAAGAAATATATTACTTATATTTATTTTGTCTTTATTTCATATATTTCTTTATTTAATAAATTTTTATTCTACATCATTTGTTTATATATTTATTTAATAAACTTTACTTTGCATATTTCATTATTTACTGTTATAATAAAAATTTGACTATAAGTATGCAACTTTGTATACCTTCATGTAGTTCTTGTTGCATAATTTTACTCAATAATATCTAAATAGGACTTTTTCTTATTTTTACTTTTATTTCTAAGCTTAAACTAATTCTTAAATCAATCTCTAAAACTATTCTTATTTTACAAATTTGCGAGGTCACAGCATAATGTAACTATCTAATTCTCTAAAATTATTTACAGCTTTAACTAATCTAAGAGTATATGTAGGCATACCGTGGTCTGTGTCGAAAATATGTCGAGCAACGCATGATTTTTGCGGTCTGTTGTATCTGAAATGTGCAATGTGTTCTTTGTAACGAGTTGAAATTGAACGCCTAGTTTGCCCGACATATTTTTGATTACAATCAGGTTATTTCATAAATACCTTTGTTCTACCCACAATACACTTATATCGATATGCTCATTTTAGCTGACAATGACGTCATTGCGGAGCAGTCAGATTGACAGTTCTCATATGGGCTACATTTGATGCAGTTTGAAGGTGTTTTATCGTTTTTTTTTTAAGTAATACTCTATTTAATATGCCAGGTTGTGCTGTATACGGGTGCCGTAATTACAGTCGAAAAAGTAGAGATAGCCACATTAAATATTACAGATTTCCCAAGGAAGAGACGGTACGAAATGTATGGTAAATTGCGTGTAAAAGGCAGGATTTAATAAATTTGAAAAATGGTATTTCCACAAATTAATAATATAAGCAATTATTGAAGTACTCAGGCAAAGTGATATTTTTGAATGCACTCATAACTACTTAAGATGTTTTAACTTTTTTTTGTTTGTGTTTGAATTACATTTTCAATACACAATGCAAAACAGTTTATTTTGTGAGTTCATTCTTAGACTGCTATCGAGAGGCTATGCATTAATGATCTGTGTAAATATAAACTGATAATTGTAATTGAGGTATTGATAAATGTTTCATTTAGTGAATAAATTCATTTCCATAGTGTAAATAAAGATATTTATTTAACATAAGTATATTTTGAAGCATATAATATTTTCTCTTGCACACATGTAAATCATATTTAGTGAATCGCATAGATCTGAAGTATCCGATATTGGTAATGTACAGTGTAATAGTAACTTTAAATAATATAAAATAATATAAACTTAAATTTAATAGTGAAATTAAATTGAATAAAACTGATTTATTGATGAAATGAATAAACTTAATGAACACTCCTCGTACTTTAGCTCAGTTAAATAGTTCGGTTTAGCATAAGACTCTTAATTTCAAGACGGTTCAGGTATTTAGATACTAAGATTATTGTCCTGCACGTACTATTACTTCTATTTTATATTCCAAATTTCTTATAGTAAGGTAGACAAATAATACGCAAAAGAATATTTAAACATTATTAATATATTGATTAAAAACACTATCAACACAGATCAGGTTACAAACAAAGGTTATAGAAACACAACACAATTCAAATGGTACAACACAATACAAATTACGCATCAATTATAACATGGGCAAATATAATAAATTGATTCAACAATGTTGCCTTATACAAATCATATCTCGTGAATTTTACTAGATTCTAATTTATTATTTACCAAATTGGCATGCATGAAAGAGGCCTTTAATTCAAACAACGTTGGGTACCTTTATACGATGCTGTGACGCCGCTGGAACGGTATTTTCACGGGCAGCTTTCCCAGGGTAGACTGAAATCGTCGTCTTCTTTGTCCCGAGATACGGCACGCACTTATTTTAATGAACATATATCTCTTTTCTCACCAGGCTTTTATATCACTTTTAACTAATTACTTATTACTAATGCGTAGAATTTCTATATTCTTATACGCATTGTTAGCCGGTGAGATCGTTCCCTTTTTCTTGGGTGCGGTCCCGTGTTATTTTACTTAACACGACCTGCGAACCTCTTTATGCGCCGGCTAGGGAACGTCTTCCTGCCTGCTCCTTGCTTAAGGCATGTCACACCGTATTCTTGCTCGGGGTTTCCCCGGGCCACCTATGTACTTTACATTTCTTCATCACATTCAAGGTTCCACGTGTCGGTTGCACACAAACGGTTTCTTATCTATGCCGCATAACTTCCTGGCTTACTCCGATATCATTGCAAGAATATTGACGCCACTTGTGTTTTTCTTTCTTTCACACCGATACACCTACGCACTATTTCTTTCTTACATATACAGAATTTATATAGAAACATTTTAAACAGGAATATAATAATTTAATACAAATAAATGAATAATACATGTTTCATCTGTGTTGATTTATTATTTACCTTAATATCATAATACACATTACCCTAATATAAATATAATATTTTGGATGTTATATTTATATTTTATTCATTATATACAGGGCCTACCGTTACAACAGCTACATCACTTTTAATACAAAGGTCTCGGGTAATAGAAGAGAAGATAAACCAACATTTGAATGAAGCAAATACAACATGGCTGGAGGGAGTTATTATGTTTAATATACATATTTTACAAGTATGTTTTCAATAATTATAAATTACCCACTGAAATGCAAGAGCATAAAACTAACTTCAAACCGTAAATTAACCTTGATTCTGGATTAAACAATTGTAGTAGTCAAGTATTTCAAAATTTTACCTAATAATATTAAGTTGAAATAAAATTGTCAAACTTAACTTTTATATTACCATGCATAACAAAATTTTTAATTTGAAGAGATTTTATAAGATTGCTTTTGTGTTTGATAAAAACACTGTATTTGAACAGAATACAAATGTTTATAAAATGCAGGTAATGTATTATATGTTGCTTAAGAAAGATACCATGGGAGTTAAGGATAAATGTTTGTAGAAGGTACGAATTCTAATTATGCTAGCTAATATAAAAGACGATTTTGATAGTGTAAGACGTTTATTTCAATTCAGTTCGAGTCAATGTTTTTAAAACTATTAAAGAAAAAGCTATACAATTCTGTATCAAATTGAAATCCAAATACAGTAGAACCCCTATTATCCGTGCTCCACGGGACCGGACGAGGCACGGAAAATTGAAAAGCACGGATAATCCGAACATTTATTTCTTATAAGTACGTATGCATACATACTAAAAAGATAACAGAATAAAAACCAGAATTCTACATAAGTAAACTTTTACACTAAATAAGAAAAAATAAACTCTACATAGGTAGGTTAACTTGCATTTATGTACATAAAGCAGATGAAAAGCCAATGATTCCCAGGGATTCCCCTAGTACATTGCTGGCGATATCGATATTGCGTCATCATGCGTATGACACGGATAATCCGCAGCCCGGATAATCCGCACACGGATAACCGGGGTTCTACTGTACTATTCTCACTATACCCTTGCGTTAACGAAAAGCAGCCTGAAATAGTTGACAATAAATTAAAAATTCTTAATAAGCAAAAAAACTACGTATCTTGCTACGATGTATAGAATACCTCAAAATACTGTATGAATGTTCGCAGATGTACAAATGTGTTGCCCTTAGTGTGACAGGCTTGGAAAAGTTATTAAATCAAATAATTCACTTTCATAGGTGATCAGTAAGCATCGGACACTTTAAAAGCTTCAAAATCAGTCTATATCGATGTTTCACACATTTTACTGCTCAATCTTAAGTACTTTGACCATCTGTATATGTTTTATCAAAGCATCTATTTCTTGGGAACTGCATCAGAATTTAAATCTCTGTATGATTTACTGGAAAATTGCATTAATTCTTGTTGGAGTGATGTATGAAAATATGATTGCTTAAAATTAACGCAATGATACATGCTAAAATAAGTTGATTTTTTTTATTATGAACAATGATAAAATTAGATTTCAGGAAATACCATTGTTTTGTAAATCTTTGTCTTTGTTTCCCTGCTCACCTCTCTCTTACTTAAAAATATGTACTTCAGTGCATGATATAAACAGTTTACAAGTTAGATTCTATCTGTCTCTATATCTCCTTTGTGGTTGATTATGGTTCCAAGATATTTTAAATTTTCTGTCACCTTTATTGGATAACCAGTTATTGTTATATTTGTTTCTTCTTCATCTTTGGAGACTGCCAATACTTCCGTTTTTCCTTTATTGATATTCATTCCAAAGTTCTTTAAAGTTTCGTGCCATATATGTATCTACATTTCTTTGCAGGACATTTTTATTAGGAGCTGCAATTATCAAGTCGTCGGCATACAAGAATTCCTTGGCTATTATAAGTTGAAGGTTTCTGGACCCTCTTGTTAGGCTATTGGCACTTCTTGCAATATCGTCCATAACAGTTATAAAGAGAAGGGGACTCAGAACTCCGCCCTGTCTCACTCTTCAGGCATATTAAATGGACTATGATTTTAAAAGAACGACAAAACAACTTAAAACTGTGTCAAAACACAGCCAATATGAGAACTGTCAATCTGACTTGCTCCGCAATGACGTCATTGACAGCTAAAGTGAGGGGGGGGCTCATTTTACATCTTTGATAACATAACAGTCAATCTTGCATAAAATTACAAAAAAAAAAACATTGTATGACTTGGCAAGAGAATACTAATGATGTTATCCTCTTATTTGTTGATAACTTCAGCTGCATTTCTTGTTCAGTTGAAACATAAAGGATAATCCTAGACCGTGTAGAACACTCTTAATAAAGAATGTTCATGTTAATTTCAACTTTTTTTTTGAACTTCCAGGTCAGTCCGGCTATTCAGCGTACAAATACATACCGTACGGTCCCGTGAATGAGGTTTTGCCTTATTTGTCGCGACGAGCGCACGAAAATAAAGGATTTTTGAAGAAAATCCAGAAGGAAAAACGTCTGCTGGCAAGCGAGATCCTTCGACGATTCGGCACAGGAAGGCTCTGGCACACTCCCAAAGGCAATTATGTACCCGTTTAAGGCGAAAACGAGTAAGTATAATCGAATATTTCCGCCAAAAAATGCAAAACAAATCGATTTCACCCCGTGAAGTTGATGAAGAAATGGCTTAGACTGAGGAAAACTAAAATTTTAATTGACAAATTGGTTTTTAAAATGTTTTAGAACGAAATCGTTCATGCAAAACTATCAGTATTTACTAGAATTGATAAACAATATGATCAAAGTTGATTGTCATGATCTCATTTTACTCTGCATGGAAGTGGTCTACGAGTTGGCCATCTAGATCCTCAGATTTGACATGCATTAATTTTTTATGTATCATCAAGGGTTGTCAAATCCCGGTACAATCACCGGTGTTCTCTGTGCGCAGACGTAGACCGAAATACTGCTTCGACAAAACACCACTGTTCCAATATACATCTGGCTTCCATCTGGAAGAATATGCTGTGTCGAACCGCCTAAGATTGCAACTTTCATCCTTAACACAGAAATTAATAAAGGAAAAATAACGCACTCTTAAATACCCATTATTTTATAAGCTTAACTTCAAGGAGGCAGATAGCCAGTGCCGGGTACTTAAGAAAATTAATCAATAATGAAATTGACTCGCCCTGCCTTTTATCGCGCGTGGACTTTTTGGTGCCAACGTATGCAACGCGTTCGACTGATACGTTTTTAGTTGCCAGACCTCGAACGAATGTGATGGTTACAGCACCACTAACTCACATGACAAGAAATGCAAATATTTTATATTCTGATGCCTTCCATATTTGATCCTTGTCTGCTGCCATGAAAGTTGCCAGTTATTGCATTCAATTATTGTTAAAGAGCCCGATAAGATAAATACAATACTGTGTAATGTATTTTGATATACCGGGCTCTTTTTTTTATCATTACACATAGCATTTTCCCTGTGTAAAGATAAAAAAAAAAATTGTCAATGCATTAGCGATATAGTCACTGTATAGTAGACAACCAGTTATACACTCGTATTTTGACAAGCAGGAACAGTGAGCTGTCATAAGATTTTTATCAGTCAATTTTCGTTAAACTTTTTATTAAAATTTTAAAATAAAAATTGAGTTTGTAGCAGAAACACTGTACAATACACGTGTTAAAATATTATTTTATTTTGCTTATTTTAAATTGTTCCAGTTCCTAATCACCCTCGTGTCGCAAATCTTACTCGCAAAATAAAATAGCTCTTTTAACAATTATATAGTAAATAACTAATTTTGTACAATTTTTCTTACAATTTTAAAATTCGAAATATATCACGTCGTCAACATCATAATTGCTACATTAAGGATTTCCCGCCATTTCCCACTGGCCGCGTAACGTTGATACAAATAAAATAATATTCTGGAGATCCGTTTCTCTTACTTCTACCATAAATTATTTGTACGGAAAAATTAAACTTTGCAGCGTACATAAAACCTTTTACATTTATTACGAAACTGTTAAAATTTAGCGCGAAAGTATTTGATTCGGCAATAATACTTGTACTGGTAACACTAGGCGATACAGAGCAAAATAAAGCTTAGAAGAATTAGGTTATGTTTTTAATAAAGAAAATGCAGAATATCACTTGGAACAAAATAATTAGTTTATTATAACAATTAAACGAACTTAAATGTGAAGTCTAATATCATAACAAGTTCTCGAAATGTCCACCTTGTCTTTCAAGGCAATAAGCAAGGCGATCTTGAAAGCAACGAAGTGTATTTCTAATAAATTCTGGCCTTATTCCATTACATGCAGTACGTATACGCTCTTTTAGTTCATTCAAGTTGCGTATTCGTACATTGTTGTAAATTTTACTTTTTAGGTAACCCCAAAGAAAATAGTCATTTGGAGATAAATCAGCTGATCTTGGAGGCCATAGTATGGGACCAAATCTACCAATCCACCGTCTTTGAAATAAGTTATTTAAAAAATTCCTGATAGCGTTAGTAGAATGTGGCGGGGCCCCATCCATTTGGAACCAGGGTTCATCAACATTCATCATCTCAATTGATGGAATGATATGGTCTCTCAACAAATTCAAATATTTCACTGCAGTGAGGTTACCGTAAATAAAAAATGGGCCAATAAGTCTATCGCTTATTATTCCAATCCAGACATTAACTTTTTGAGGGTACTCTGTTCGGGTCAGGTTTTGAGCGTGAGGATTTGTACGGGACCAGTACCTAATGGATTAATGAATAGGAAATTTAATAATTTTTCATGGATAAATGTAGGGTACAAACCGAAAGTTCTGAGAGTTGACTTCACCGTTTACGGTAAATGTAGTCTCATCAGTAAAAATTATTTTATTTAAAATTTCTTGGTTTTCATTTAACATGTTAAACATTATTTCACAAAACTCAGTTCGTTTTATCTTATCCTCTTCGAAAAGCTCTAGATGATTTGATATTTTGTATGGCCTATAGTTAAATTCTTTCAAAGTTTTGTATACCGAACTGTACGATACTCCAAAATGTTTAGCTACATCTAAAAGCGATCCTACAGACCGTTCCTCTACGTAACACAGGATATTTAATTTCATGTCTTCTGTTCGAACATGATTGGTTCTATTTCTTTTTTTGTGAGAATTTAGAACACAACCATCTTCTTGAAATTTTTTAAAAAAGTTCAGAATTGTTTTTGCACAAGGTATAGGCCTGTCTGGATAATTGACGGAAAACATGTCTCTAACTTGCCTTAAACTATTATTTTTCTGGTACCACATTACTATTGCCACCTTTTCATTTCTGTTGTATTTATCCATGATTTATAAATAAATTATCTATTTTTTAATAAAATGTATTTAATTTATGACTTATGTTTGAATAAAAATTCAGGAATATTAGACATAAAAAATGTTTTTCCCGTCATGGCAACCTGATTTAAAAATTAAGGTATGCTATACGTAAATTCTTCATTGGTGTATAACTGGTTGTCTACTATACAGTGACTATATCGCTAATGCATTGACAATTTTTTTTTGTATCAAATAAAAAAAAGAGCCCGGTATATGCTAATATAATACATTGCTTTTTTTTGTTAATGGAAATATGCTGATATTTTTGTTTGCATTGTACTAAACTTTAATTTTAGTCCTGTAAATGGATTTTGTCTGATGGACAATGAAGTTTATTATTTTTATTACTATTATTATTATCACATTTGTAGTGTTAACCTCGAATTATATCGAATGGTACCTACCTGCACAATAAAACTGATCGTCAAATTTCAGGAGCGGCAGTGACAATCAATTTTGATCATACGTTATGTGACAATATTGCAAAGAAATATCGAAAACCTTAAGTTTAATTGCTTTTGATTCAATAATCTCTGTATAAAATGCACATTTATTAGACGAAATATGCAATTTTAATGACTTGATTATAAATACTGTGACTTACTTTTCATTAATTTTCGTTTCGACTTGATTATAGTTAAATGATTATCCAGCGAATGTTTTTATTATAGCAAAAAAGCAATTGTTTTCGGGAACTGCTATTTTTATAAATAATAATAAAAAAGTCCTTTTTTATTTGTTATACATCTTCATCTTTGTATATTACGCAGAGTTTTGACATAAATTCCTGCCAACCTGTATGTTTTGTTTGGTGTTTGACCAGTAAAAATTAAATTACTACATTTTCAACGTAATTTACGTACTAAAAAAATAAAAGTTGCATACGAAATTTTTTGGTACTTTTTGTGGGTAATTTCATATCACAAAGTTATTATTTTTAGCAGTAATACATTTATTAAGAAATATTTTAAAAATATATAAAGAATATTTATTACATTTATTCAGTTTTTAGTAGTATATTAAAATTGGTAATCATGAATGGCTAATTTCACGTCACAAATTTAAAATTTTCGAATTTATTTTAATTTTTTTATTTCCTTTTTTCTTTTTTCTTACACAGACAAAACGGCTCAATATTCCTTACGTAACACAAAAAAAGAGAGAAGATCTGTCCGAAGTCCATGGAACCCCCCCGCAACATTTACAATAAATACCACCTGTTGCTTTTTCTATTTTCAACGATGTCCTCCCGTCCTCTTCTTTCTGAAGAAACGAAAATTACCTCACTGTACCCTGCCTTTCCCTCCTCCCCCTCATCACCGGCTAACGTAATATCCAAAGAAATCCCTTCGGCCCCCTCGTTTTTTCCTTTCTTTAAGCAAAGCACGAGTTTGAGTGGAAACGTTCCTTTAATAAAGCAGATATTTATTGATTGATTGAAATATGGGAGGGAATAAACTTGTTTGAAAAATTTCCGTTGCTTTTTGACGAAATTTATTTAAACAAAAAATAAAAAGCGAATTAGAAATTATTGTGATTACATTTCTGTACCATTAAAAAACGCGTTGTTAGTTGTAAGTAATTTTATTATAATTTAGTATTTAATAGAAAAAGAGTAGAAATGATTTTTTTCCGTATTTTTTGAATTTGTATGTAAGAAAGAAAATGTTTTATTAATAGATAACGTGGTAATATTGATAATCTTAATTTATTTTTTGTTAATTTTTTTTTTTTGATTTCCTCTCTTTAATTTGATTACTTGAGCACATACTGCAATTTAAGAAATAGTGTGAATTTATTTTTGCAAGTACCACACTTAGTGTTTGCTCGTATCACCCCCCACCCCGTTTCCCGAGTTTCTCTTTTCCTAAATCATCAGATATGTAAATCATCTTTGTTTGATTTACATATTATAATCGATGATTACGAACGTGTTTCCTATTAGAGATAGCCAATTATCCCGTATGATTCTTTATTATTTATTGTAACTGTATTCAGAAGTATTGAAAATAAACTGTTATTATATTTATCGGTCATTATTATCGCTTTCATTTGGTTAATTGATTTTATTTTTGTGTCCCTTTCTTTTATTTTTCGATAATTGTAAATTAATATGTAAAAAATTAGCGATAAGAGTGATTTTGTATTTTTCGATTTACTTTTTTCTTTTGCTAAATACAGAGAATTCATTACCAATGTTGTTTTATTTTATTTTTCGTTTTAATTCGTTGTGAGATCCTATTTCTTCCAGGTTTTTTTTTTTTAGATAAGTAGTCAGAAGTACTTTGCGTTGACAAGTTTAATAATAGAATAAAAATATCTCTTTATAAAATTGTCAACAAATAAAGTCACACAACTTGATGATTTGACACATTTCTTTTCCTTTTATCATACGAAAAACAAGCGAATGCGCACAGAAACTAGGAAATATGATTACATAACAACATTTTAGATATAGCTAATTACGAATATTATGTGTACAGTTGTTCTAACAAAAAGTTTGAGAATTTACGTAAGCCTGCGCATTTAGGACGGTAATTTTAGCACATATATCATCGTCCATTCATTATTGTAATGCACACGTTGGGCGCCAATTTTTTTGCTTACGTATAGGTCCTCTGGTTCAAAGCTTATCGTCCTTCCACTAGGCTCTCCCACACCGAGCGAATTGTCTTATAGGAATGTGTTTAGTTGTTACCGCCGCGCCACTCTTCATTTATTCACCATTAATAACTCAGAAAATTATTTTAACGACTTTGCTTCTTTTAAAATAGAAAATACAATAAAGACAATGTTAAATGTTTAGTTGATGTTTATAACAGAACATATTTAATCGACACACAATTTGACAAACGAAAGTAATTGGGTCATCTGCGACTCTCAAAACAAAAGAGAGACAATAATATTTATGACAAATTGTAATTTTCCGTAGAAAAAAAAGGGGATCGTTTTAAACTTTGCTAGATAATATGATCTATAAGAGATATTTATTACATTACTAATGCGAAAGGACACTATCAGACAGAAGAGAGAAACAACAATGTACAGAGAGATCGTGAATGGTTGACCGTGCCGCTTCATCGATATATCAACTTTAGCACGACTTTGCCACACGTTCATTGTTGTAGTATGAATATTTAGTTTGTACATAACTTCCCTAAAGTGGCTGTCAATCCAATATTTTGTCATTTATACATAATTGCCGGTAATATAAGCTTGTTGTCGTTTCTTTTTCTCTTGGTTTACTGCGTTTAATTGAATATTAGAAACTGTCTTTCTCAATGCAATAAAAAATACGTTTTGTTGTTACTGTAAGTTTTTTTTTGTTTATACGAATATTATTATCATATTTGCTTAATTTTAAAGTTGCCTTGCTTGAATTCAACGATGCCTTTTACGGAAGAACGAGATAAGTTTATTCTTGAGGCTTATTTTCGTAGCTGTAACAGAAGAAATGATACAAAATGGTTTCATTTCTCTAAAGACGTATAAATGTCTGTCTACAAAATGAAGGATCTTATTTTGAACATATGTTATAATATTTCTAAATAGGTATGTAATGTTATATGTCTTTGTGTTAAATTCTTTTCAATAAGGATATTATCAATTATTGAATGTATTTCATGAGTTATTAAACAAGTAAAAGTAATATTACAGCTTGACCTACAAATTTTGTATAGAATTTGTACTTTAGATTGTCAACCTTTTTGTTAATAGAACTGTACATATTCAGCTGTATTAACAGATTTGGTCTGCGCGAGTTATATTAAAAATATAGTGTTTGCTATTGTAACACCACTGTGCTACCAAATTGTAACACCACACCTGTGGTATCGGAGATTATTGTTTTCGCTGCCACCAAATGTAAACTATAGTTACATTAATTGAATATAATTTTATTTATAATTTTTTCCACTCAGGTGTCACGTGCTGTTGAGTAACGCGTCGAGCTGGTCAAGTAACTATGATCTCTTCGTGCGTGGGGTGTTACGGGATTGAGATAAAGAAAACATGTATTTTTTTAATAAAACCAAATATTTAATAATGCTAAGGTATTTTGCTTATAATACAATAAATATTACAGAATGCGATAAAACATTAAACAAATAACACAACTAAAAGAATGCACTTGGCGCTATCTCGGCCTCTGAAATCTTATATACGCAAAGCTGTAATAATCCCGCTGATGATTCTCCGTAAATTTAAGCCCAAATTTAACATTAACCACAACAAAACAAAACAAAATACACTAACGACTTACCGACCTTATTGTCATCCAGCCTATCGTCTACACCACCACAAATTAACCAAACTCACAAATCAAATATCACTCACTGGTAAATTTAATTATTTATTACAATAGCTTGAACGTAATTTATATAACGCAGAAAAGAGAAACACATACAAAAAATTATAAAACACAATTTTACATAAAAGAATTAAACTGGTAACACAATTATAGGCAGTTCATACTCTCTTAGACCAAATTCTTAACACACAACTTAAAACTGCAATTGTTTATAGGATAACTCAAGTCGAGGTTGAGATCCTTTTCGAAATTGTCGAACTGTTGTAACTTCTGCCGGAACTCCACCGAACTCCGGAACTCTCCGAACGGTCGGAGCCCCCGGCGGGACTCCGCCGAAAAGTCCCTTTATTTTTCTTCTGCACCTAGTTTTATCAGTTCTTGGTCTAATTATGTCCCGCCCTGTATACAGTTAACGAATCCATTTTTAGTTCTTATTGGTTGAACTTATTTTGGATATGTTAGTTGAAAGTACGCCTTTTACATGTACTTTCTTATCTTGGTCTTGTCATTAATATAATTTAAACACCACTGTGTGTGATCTAATATTTTTTCCGTAGACGTAAGAATGTCTAAAACACACTTGACTAGAGGTCTGTCTTAACACATGTTGCTCTTCGTGTGGTCTATGCCCTGTCTCCCTATCTCAGAATTCTACGTACTTTCCGCATTACCAATTACTATTGACATATTTATGCCATTTTAACAATAGAGTTTCCAAACCCACCCTATAATAACTACTTGAGACTCATGTATAGGATATCTACTGACCGTCTGCTTTAATGTGGCTGGTGCCAACAGTTCCGTATATCACTCATACGTAACAGCTTTATTTGACACACTTATACTTTCCCTTAACGGATATTTATGTATTCCTTTAAAGGTACTTGTATATTTCATTTCCCTTGACAATCTTAGAACTAATATATTGCTTTAAGCAATATGTATAACTTTCTCATTGCTCCTTGTATATAGACGATAGGTGTGGTTTTAGTTTATAAGATTTCTTGTGCCGTCCTTTTTAATTTAAGGAGAGGGGTTTTACGAAATATTGACCGGAATGATTTGGGAAAATACAAAAGAATTAAATAAATGCATGAAACAAAAATATAAAATTTTAACAAATAAATCGCGTAAGCCGATTTATTACACTATCGCATTCTCTCTTATAAAAGTTTGAGGTTATAGACCTAATTGTTTTATACATTTTAATCGATAATTTTGAGTATGAGCCCAAATAAATCAAGGGCCAAATTCATAGTCACGATTTAAGGCTTCCTCACCCTCATCTCTTACTAATTACATCAATTTCTCACTTTTTCGAATTCATAAACAGATAGCACCTCATCTACACCTCAAAGGCAACTCATAATTGAGTTAGAGATAAGCAAATATTAAGGCACAGTAACCGCTTCCTTACTAAATACTTAAGACACTTTTGAGGTTAGTTAGGTCCTTTTCTGTATTTTCAAATTGTGTTTGAGAGATGGATGAATTTGGGAATTTGCAGATTATGTAGAAGATGAAGTATATGTACCTGTACCAAGGTAATGAGCCGTTTGCAATAGTATTTACGATTTATTAAATATAAGTAAATTGTTGCAGGAATAGGTAAGTATAACAAGAGATATTGAAAATCCCCTTGAAAATACAGGAATACTGAATTATTACAGCGGTATCGCTTTTCACTTTTTATATAGTTAATAAAATACAAATTTGTAATTATCGTTTCAATCTAATTATTATCTACTATGTTTATTTTAGGATATGTTCTGCTACAGCATTGAATTCCTTTGTTAGAGAACACCAAGCTTTTTTTTCTGGGTCATTGTATTTTAAAATCTCCTTACATTTATTTATTAGAGTTTTTAAATAAATTTTCTCGTCGCCCGTAAAAAAACTTCTTTTGCTCTCCATATCTAATATTTACGAACACAACGCCAAGTGGTTAAAAGCAGAAATGAAAATACGGAAATGCCACAACGTTCATATTTCTTTCTTATTCCTGATTGGTCTACGGCCCGACACGTCATTAGACCGATGACGTAGCAACTCGCCGCTTTCTTATTCTTTCCTCAATTTAGCAAGACGCACGCTTACTCACGTTTAATAATTTCAAAACAGAGATAAGAATAAGCTTTCCTTCAATGAGTAAAAGATGAGGTTAGTAATTCTTAAGTAATAACTATGAATTTGGCTCTAATAAGAATCTAATCGAAAGTTACAATGACAGTAACTAAAATGTCAAGAAACTTCTGATGTCAAAAAATGCACAGCAACGCATGTAACCATGTACATTTTAATGACTTACTAGTCCGTCTCGACCTTAGTATTCAGTACCGTGCGAGCAAGTTGAACTGAAGAAGGTTGGCAGCACAAATTTTCTGTTAGCAACACTGAGTAGTTGGTATTGAGTAATTTGGTTACTTAATAGTAAACAAAGGTTAATGCTATCGTAACCTAACATCTTACTGTCAGATAGTAAAAATTGATGGATGCGAGAATTGAATTTTATAGTACATTTTTTAAAATGATAGCCAGAATTGTTGTGTTATTAAAGACATCGCCCCGTAATATTTGACTACGTTTAAAGATTTATTTTTGTTGCTGCGTTTTTACAGGGATTTTCTTCAGTTCAACTTGCTCGCACGGTATGTGTCTTATGGAGATAGACAACATAGTTGTCAGATCGACAATGACAAGTTAGGTTGGTAGCTCATTATAATGACACGACATTTTAAATACTTGTTGGTTAGGATATTATTCTACATTATTATATTATAATATTAATTTGACACTTGACAGGAAGGTTATGTTGTGATACTAAAGCTTAGTTCACAGAACTTCGACGGTCGCGGGCGACACTTCCCCCGCCAACGAAATTTGGTAGCGCTGCAGTAGTCTAATGTCGCTTGCGACACTTTACCATATAACCTAAAATTCAAAGAGATTTATATTTAAAAATGATAAATAAACGAATTTTGTTATACACTCTAACTTATTTGTGCCGGAGAAAAAGAAAACACGTAAAGAAACAAAAAAAACGGTTTGTTGTATGATTTTTATTTATTTTGATGAACATAACCTCACTAATCTGGGCGACAGTAGTTGTGTAGTTCGCAAATTCCAACTTCACAGCGACAGAGGGGAATACGAAACAACAAACAACGCTATTGGATGATAGTTGTGTCGCGCGCGACCGTGGAAGTTCTGTGAACTAAGCTTTACACCAACCTACAATACCAACCGTAAACATAATAAATCGAACTGATAACATTGCCTTGAAATAAAAAAAGACAGTTTATTACAAATTGCTTACGGTAGTAAAAGAGGTATATATCCCATAAGAGAATGTACTGAATACTAAGGGTGAGACGGTCTATAACATTAAAATCTATAATTTTGTGTTAATGATTTTTTTTTTAATGAATTTGTATTGGCATAGATTTTTACGTCACAGATGACGTAAGTCAACTACTATACAAATTAAGTTATAGGTGTGTTTCTGTACCTTATTATTTTCGTCTAGTATTTCTATTTCTATCTGTATCTTCCTTTTCTGTTCACAGAAAGATACAACTGCGATCACACTTCAGCATTGTGAATAGAATAAGTGAATTATGTAAAAGAACTATTATGTATTGTTATCATAATGTACCTTAAACACTTTAAAACATACATATTTTATGATGAGAGCTTTGCATAAAAAAACGATTGCAATGACCAAGGTTCATGAACATTGAGAAGGACAAATAAGGCATGGAGGAGGTATGCTTTTCTTTCGTGAGGGAAGTATGGAGTTGGCTTTCTGAACCTTTAAGACTTTTGTAAACAAAAGCTTGCTCATACGTTTTTCTTTGATTATAATTATTTATTTAAGTAAGAATCACTATTACGTAAATACATGAAGAACTTCGAAAAGTGAGTATAGATAAAGGCGCTAATAATATGAACAATTTAAAATAGCAAAATTTATTATTATCATTATTGAGGTTAGATAATGTAGAAAAACTTATTTACCTATACTTTAAGTTGTGCTTAATAATTTTGGCCGAGAATGTATATCCAAATTAAATTGATAATTTTAACAGCTGACGCTCAAAATTTATACATTAAACATTGATATTTTAATTGTAGTTCTTAATAAAGTATAACGTTTACCTCATCAATTTGCAACGCCAACTTTCATAGCTTCCTCGATCCAATTCTTTTAACGAAATTGACGGGATTTTATTTTGAACGGCATTGTAGTTTACGGTGGATTCCGGATAATTCAATTAATTTAATTTACGGAGTTAATATGAACAGTAAGTACGTGTAGTATGTTGAAAGCGATTACTGACTAGTACTAGAAATCTCAGTAACCAATTAAGTGAACCAGAGTTAAATTGAAAACGGAAATGTTACAGTGCTCGCGAATGAAAAAAAATAACAGGGAAATCAACATTGTATGTCTTGAAAATGTATTAATATTATCAATGTCAATGAGCTCATTCACTTGTGTATTAAAACAAAACCAAATGTTTGTGCATTAATATCAATGGACAATAACTGTAAAAATACAATTGCTAAATAAAAAGATCTCTAGATGTTGTTGCTGTTTACATCTTCTTCTTTCCCTGAAACCACAACTGTTTTTCCTTAGGAAAGTACGCTTAATAAGTATTGAGAAGAAAAAAATCAGGTAAGTGAAAAACTAAGAATTTTCTTTTATTCAAGATTTTGTATATTCTATGGTTTTCGAATTGAAAATTGTTTAGAATTTTGAAATACTGGCTACTATAGCGGTGTTTACTGAATAGGTTGGTAATACTTGGTAATACAGTCTTAGTCATAAGTATACACCGGACGTCCCAGGTTTTAATTACGACGGAGCAAGGAAATAATGTAAACAACACGCAGTTACTGAATAGCACTATTCATATGGTACATCTGTTGTTGACTCGAAAACACAGCAAAAAAAGGCCATTTTTACTCCAATATTTCTTTCTTCATCGGCGTCGGTAAAAGGGTGAGGAGTTTTTAAAATTTATTCTATTTACCTTATATTTGGTAAGATAAATAAAGTTATATATGTATATACCTATTCATACTTACGTTAGTTTCGTTTTTACATTGTTTTGACTGCTAATTACGTACTTCTGTTTAATACCTTTTCATTGAATTTACTTCTCCCAATTATCTCGACGTAACTGTGCATTGGATTTCGTTAAGTTTCAATAACATACGCGTACATTTTTAGTTATCATTTATTTAGATCTAGAACACTGTTTATGTTACTATGATATGGAAGAACGTCGAGAATGGCATCGTGAAACATAATTATATAAATAAAATTAAAACCTCTTTAAAAATACAACATTTCATGTTGTCATAAGTAATAAAATGTCAACGGTCGCATTCAGCAGATGAACATACTCCGATTCATTCGTAGCGATCGCTACATCGACAACAGTTCAGTAAAATTCGAAATTTGTCAGCTGATGCATCTGGTTTATTCATAAAGAATTTTTGTGGAAAATGACTTAATAAGAAAGAGCAGTTTAATTTAATTGCCCAAATTCAATTTCTAGCAATTAATAAAATGGTATAACTTAGCAATTGAATTGCCTCACCCTCTAGCCGCCTTTACTCGCATTGTTACTCAACATATTAAGGGGGCGTTTGAATCATAGAAAACATAAGTAATTTCGTTACTGTCAAAAAATAACAACATTTTAGTCCTAAAGATGTCGCGCTCTGTATCAGAACTCATCATCTCAAATATACAAATAATTGAATTGGCAGAATTTGTTTGAAATAACAAATAGGTATACGGTCACTATTAAATCATTTTAAATAACTTGGATATTTATGATTATCTGTTAATTTCCTGAGATAACCAGTCACAGTACAGTATTTCTGAATCCGCGCCCTCTCTTAGGGAATCCTGCAAGGTACAAAATACAAATATGGCCGTTCTTTACCAATTATTTAAAATATGCAAATAAACCAAACTAATACATCATTGTCAAAATTTCTGTTATATTTCTCTTCTACGAAACACGCGTCATAGGGTTAAAGGGTTCTTTTGATAAAATTGAAATATTTTTTTTATAAAAAGAATTTGTGTAAATTAAACCCCTATACCATACGTAGGAGGATATTATGGCTTATTACATACAATAAAATAAGCAATTAATGATTTTATAACCGACATTTGCATAATTGTAAATTTATATTGTATTCTATGATTCAAACGCCCCCTTAACGATAGGGAGCGATAATATAATGTGCTATAAAAGAGGGTTGTCTACTCCGTAAAACAGTCGATGTAATCGTTACGTAATTCGAGGTAGCGTAAGCATCCAGCAGACGTTTCCTCAACAGTTCCACAACAGTTGCGTCCGCTGACTGTGAAATCATTGGTTGCAGTCGGCAGAAACACATGCTCTGCTCCATCGGCAGCTTACGTTACATCGACAACAATTGATTGAAATTCAAAATGAAATGTTATGTTGTTGGATGTGCTATTTGCTAGTAAACTACACAGAAGTCAGCTGATCAGTTCTTGTTTATTTGTTTTGATTAGTCTTGTCTGTTCACAGTTATCATTATTGGTGTCTAAAATGGCTGAAGATCAGATTTATAATATTGCACAAAATGAACTTTTAGAAAATGACATTAATAGGCATTATATAAATTCTTATCTATCCAGAGCTGTACGGTTGTAAAATGAATAAGTAGTACCTACCTTCTAAATAAAATTAAAATTATTTAATTTTTATCTTTCTGATTTAACCTCTTAAAAGATTATAAATTGGAAATAACCGCATATAAACATGCAACATTACTTTGGCTTGTCACCATTGGTGATACATTACATTCAACAGAACAATAACATTTTATGTAATCCGCAAAATACTTCATCTGTAAAAATTAGTAGTAACTGAGTAATACATAAAATTACCTTGGATAAAATAACTACCCGACGCTATTCTATTGTGAATCTTATCCACATCTGTAATTTTATATAATTGATTTTTAAATTCATATATTTGGCCGCCATCATACTCAACGTGTTACCGATACGTAGCGATAATAGAATGCGCTACAAAAGATGGCCGTCCGCTCCGTAAAGTAGTCGATGTAATCGTGACGTAATTCGATGTAGCGCAAATGTAGTGTATGCATAGCAGACGTTTCTTCAATGGTACCACAACAGTTGCGTCTGCTGAATGCGACCATGTATACAAACAAGAATACAAGTTTAGTTCACTGAAATTTCTCTGGATATGTTTTTTATTCATTATTCATAGAAAAAAATCTTCGATTTTTTGTAATCCATGAAAAATTGCGATTTTGGTGAAGTCACCAATTGCCACGGAAAAGCGTCCACAAGCGAATCTAGCATTTTGACATGCACATCTGATATGCATTCACTTTTAGCACCCATCAAAACTGAAATACTTGACCAACAGTTACAATCTCCAAAAAGCTTAAAATCTCGAAAGACAATTAATTGCGATCTATTTCAAGCGTATGTTGTTCGCGCTATTTCCATCGTCTGTTGGTTTTTGAAAAATCGACGTTAGGGCTAAGCATTCTACTTCTCCCTGTGAAGGGGGGTTTCTTGCCAAAAAGGAGATTTAACATTAATATATTAAAATGACTTTTAAAATACCGTTTTCTACTCCCATACTTTAATTGTATTATTAGATATGCTGAACCTGTACTTTAATAATGTCCATTACGATACAGATTTTCATTAAGATACAAGTTTATATCCAATAGGAATGCGACATTCCAATATTGAAACAATATTCAATATGGCGACTGCATATCTGACAGATATACATTTTTATTAAAATTGATAGTTCTCTGCAATTTACTAGTAAGTAGTTAAAATTTGTGCTTTTTTGAAAAAATAAACGGTAAAAATGAGGGATCATGACAGTAAATTCGCAAAAATGTACGGAAAATTTTACGCTCAATTTATGAAATGGAATGTTCAATAAATAATCTTTTATTATAGGATCGTAGAAAAAATAGTGTCTGCAACTTGCATTTAATGGCTATTAAGACACTCGTATTCATTACGATACTCGCCTTAGGCTTGTATCGTAATTTTCATTCTCGTGTCTTAATAGCCATCATTAAATACTCATTGTATAATATACTATTATGACATATCTAAATGTCAATGCTTTCATTCAGCAGACACAACAGTTGCGCAACTGTTCAGTGATCATGTCCAGTAGATGAGCGCTCACTCTGAACATGTTCAGGAGCGGTCGCCATTTTTGTGAGCGGAAAAATTTTATGATCACTTAGTGAGCGTATTCTGTACGCATGCGCCATTGATGCATTCCAAGACCAACCTAATACATAATTTTGAAGAAAGTTACTAGAAAAGTAAGATACAACATATTAAAGGTATTGTGCAGAAATAAATGTATTATAATATTGGAGTTCACTCATTATTTTATTCGGGGTTGGAAAAACTAGCCCTTCCAGTAAAAACTACGTCAAACCTTAATGCAATGTATTATTATTGTTTATTCGGTTTAATCTCTATAATTTTAACATATGGCAGCAATGTAAAGTACCAAATGACAGACGATGACATAAAGGTGAGCGGTCCTATTCAACGAACACTCAACTGTTGTGAAGTGAACGGTTGGAGCGGGATCGGTTCCCGATCTGCCTGCTGAATGAAAGCAATGTGACGAATTATGTCATACTTGATCTCAATTTGTTATATTATTGTGGTATAATGTTTTTGCTCTCCCAAGTAATTGGGATAAAGGGCCCCTTTGATCTCCAGGCTTGGTGAAGTTATGGGATTAGTTACTCTGGCCATATTTTTCTTACGTAACAACACGTTTAGGAAGCACTGGAATTTTTAATGTGCTATTATCTAGTTTCCGTACTAGTACTCTATTCTCTACATGTTCTCTTGAAGACTGTATTACATATGCAATAAATGGTGTTTTCTTTTGTGCCAATACAATTGCTTCAGTTTCTTTCCTATTTATGAATTCTGTAAAGTAGTTCTGTGTAAATTGTGTAGGTTAGGTATATAAAAAAATGTTCAATTTCTATACATTATTTAT
This sequence comes from Amphimallon solstitiale, assembly GCA_963170755.1. Taxonomy (NCBI): domain Eukaryota; kingdom Metazoa; phylum Arthropoda; class Insecta; order Coleoptera; family Scarabaeidae; genus Amphimallon; species Amphimallon solstitiale. The sequence goes on along the minus strand of OY720677.1, from coordinate 141,146,266 downwards.
TATTCCAGTTCTTATATATTATGTTTTTTTTTAATATCGGTCGTAATTGGATATATTTAAAGTCTACACCACAAACAAACAAATTTCTATATTTATTTAATTTCTTCATTGTATTTTATTGTATATAGGCAACCAAACGAACACAGTTCAAAGTAACTGTTCTAATTGGAGGGATGTAGTGCTGCATCTAAACGGCCATAACTGACTTCACACTCTAAAATTTAAATATGTTGCGTTGTTTAAACATAAAAACTGTATTCTAACATAGGGATTACTTCATATTTTTAAGCAGAGTATGAAGATGTTAACAATGTCACATCCATGTTTATTTCTATTTATATGAAATTTAATATCTGCATCTCCACCATGGCTTATTCAAAATTTTGAAAGACACCGTACATTGGCATCGCATATAGTTTTATCAATAAACAGGGATTTCTTCTGTAGGTCTTCGTTCAACACACACTTTCGTTTTTTAACCCATTAATAGTAAAAGAATAGTAGAAATAAATGATAAATTAAATTAAACTGCAGTAAAATATACCCTGCACCTTTGATAATTAAAAAATATATGTATATATTATAAATTCAAATCACAATCGAATTAATATATGCCTGTAAGATAAAAGCTAGATGGGGAATCCCCTGTTTATGCGGTCGGTATGACGTGCGTCTCTTAACTTACGGTTTGCAATCTACACCACTTAAAGAAATACATACATGCATTTAAACTTTTAAGTTCTCACACTACTGTTTTCGGGACAAATGCTATTAATTCGGGACCAATAAAGGAGATGTAAAAAAATCGAGACAGGGACTGTCCCGGAAAATTCTGTACGTATGGTTACTTTAATTAACCTACAAGTGTAAAACATTCGCGGACAATTTCAATGTGCATTTGCCTCATACATCGAGAACACCACATAACAAAGAAATTCCATAGTTTTGACGGGTATAATATTATCTTAGTCCTACATAAGTGACTGTATAAAATCAAATTACCTTATATAACATTGAAAAAAACTATACGTCATATTTATTACTATATTAACACGGATTATAAACATTTATATTAAGAAACCAAGGATGTACACTAGTTTATTTAGTTGAAATTGCCGCCATTCGGCAAGTGAATCCGATCCGCGCGCCACATAGTCAGTACTAGCGTGTAGCGTCTAAAGTCGAAGTGATGTTCAACGAAATAATACTTAACATTAATATAAAAAACTGTTTTTATTATATTTACAAAATATACAAAAAAGATATCAATATATATCAATAGTTTATAATCACTAGTCAATTATATTCCATGTGATGTAAGAAATCATCAGTCAATCATCATATACATTTACTAATTACAGAATTCATTCGCAAGAATTTCTATCCTAATAAATCTCACTAAGTACAGTTAAGTAAATATTATTTTAAATAAACTTACTCTAACAAAAGAAAACGCATAAATAATAATCAAATACAAAAGGAAAACGAAAAACAAAACAATGTACATACATCAAAAAATTAACTTAAAATAATTTGACTTTGCTGATAGTCCTCTTTCCTAAGATTTCACTGCGCTTGACATATCTCCTACTGACATGGGTGCTGGTACCGTTTCTCGCTTCTTCCTTCAACATCTCTTCGAGAATAACGAATCTCAAACATTGGAAGTTAGCGAACGATATCACAGTCAGGCAAACTAACAGAAACGTTAAACCGAAAGGTACTATAACCACACTCAAACTCCATAGACAGAGTAAGAGTTGAAGGAATATGAAGAAAAAAGAAAAATACACCACCATTTTCAGGATCTTCCTCTTGAATTTCTCCGGTAGATTCTCAAGACTTCTTCTCAGTTCTATTAAAATGAGTTTTAACGCTGGAAGAAGCCTTTCTGGTTGAGACAAGCGAACGCCTTTCAGGGCAGTCTTCATTGATCGAAACTGTGCGTCGATTACTTTGTATAGGATGGTACTATAAATAGCACTCTTTGTGATCGCTATAGATTTCTCTGCGTAGGCTTTGAGGACAGTCTGTGACGTTTTGAGCCAAGTCAAGATTGACGGAAGAATGAAGAAACTCTGCGAGCACAAGTACATGTTGAACTTCATGATTTTCTCCAGAGACGGGCTTCTGGTCAAGTTGTTACGTTTGTACTCGCTTGAAACTTTATAAGCTTCCGTTTGCAGTGTCGCAGTGGAACTGATGTCCTGTGTTGTCGTCGTTATAGACATTTTATCCAAGAAGAATGTCTGTAACAGAAGAAAATAGATTTATTGACGTTTTTTTTTGCCAAACGAAATAGATATATAAAAGTTCAGTTAATACTATCTGTGTATTCAAAATTTCATAGCTTTATGATGAATATGTACGTACACCAATTATATAAAATCAGACCGTCAATTATTCCTTGCCACAGAAATTCTGTTTTGTGATTGCGACTCACAGTGTTTGTATGTACTTGTTTTCTGATTTCTGGCTAATTTATTACATAGACCATTTTTTCTACATTTTCTAGCAATAATTACGAGTAATGATTTATAACACCAATTCGTAGTAACAATGTATATGTCCAGTAATAATTGCAATCCAACATTTTCACTAATTATTTATAGAAACAACTTCAAGCAATAATTTCTAGCAACTAGAAACTGTTCCCAACATTTTTGAGCAAAATTTTTAGCAACAATTTCTATCAACAAATTTTTAGCCAAAATTTCTATACTCTGTGTTTTACGGTTGTAGTTTATTTTCTCTCATTAAATTTTTGTAAGTAAGTTCTTTTTAGAAGTAACTATATTATACTTTTTTCCTACATTCTTTTTCAATATAGATTATTACCAAGCACTTCTAGAATGCAAATATCTGATGTGAAAAGGATATTATTTAGGCTTCGGACACTTTTCTGTGTTTGAGAAACAAATTATACTAAATAATTATAAAAAACTTAGAAGCGATGTATTATAATGATTTAAATTTTCAATATTTATAAGTATAAAATCAAAATAAACTTCTCAACAAAATTAATTTATGTTATACAAATAAAAGTTCATTCGTATATAAAATAGAAGAATTTTATTAGAATAGTAGTGAAATGTATAAAATGTTAGATAGAAACTGAATTTATTGTAATCTCATTCTTATTGAAAGATTATAAAAAGTCACAATATTAGTAATATTGTCTAAACATAAGATAGGCAACTTAAATTACTATACAAGAAAATGTCATTATCATGAAAAATCACATACGTATATGGAAACTCAGTAAAAATATCCTGGTTACTGATAAAAAAATAGATGGTTTGTGAATTTTGACATGAAAGTAAAATAATTATGTAATGAAACGAGATTTTTTGGAATAAATAAGAATTTATATAGAAAAGTTAGTATAAAAGTAATAAATAACTGATTTTATAAGTTAATTATCATCATCTACATGTTTGATAAGTCGTAAACTTGTGGAACTCATATCTTGGACCAAAGTGATTACTGAACCGGAATTACCTTCATGTTGCTTATAAAAATAAATGGAATTGAATTTATAAACTGAAAAATACATATAAGGAACGTTTTACCGAAATAGAAAAAGCCATAACGTGAATACAAATACGGGAAAAACCTATTGAATGAATTTAATTTGGACCTTATATGCTGTATTATTCGGACCTTAAGAAAATGTATCTTCAACCCAGAATAGATGTATTTTATGAAGAGGACCAGTCTTAGACAGAAATAGAAAAACCGTTAAGTAAAATTATAAACATTTAAAAGAAAATTCGTTCATAATAGTTAATATCAAACATTGAAGTCATAATATCTTTATAAGTTAAAGAGAATAATAGTGAATTGAAATTTTACCATAGACGTGTCATAAAATTTTTATGAAAAGGAGGTAGTAGCCCGAAGAATAACCATGAGAGAATGGTGAGAGCGTATGGAGAAAATAACCCTTCCTATTTCCAAGTCAAAGCAGTTCAAATAAGGTGGAGAATCAATTAATGATGATCCAAAGTGTAGATGACTTCTGGAAGTACGAACTGAAGAAATCATCCATAAAGTTGAAGATTTGGTGTTGACTAATCGTAGAGTAAAAGTTCCAGTTATTGACAGAGAAACAGGAATATCAGAAACGAGTGTTTTCAAAATTCTGAACGAAGATATGGGAATGAGCCAAGTATCGGCACAATGGATTCCCAGGCTTCTCAGTCCCGAACAAAAATTGTATAGACGACAAATTTGTGAAGAGAATTTGACTCTTTTATCTCAAGATATAGATTTCTTAAATAGAATTGTAACTGGGGATGAAACTCGAGTACACCATGGGAACCCTACCACGAAGCAAGAGTCCATGCAATTTTCACCGGGAAAAGTAATGAGTAATTTTGTGTTATATTATTTTCAAGAGTGGTAAAATAGACAATCTATAATAAAATCAAAGACTCTAAAAAGAAAGGACCATATTGTAGCCATAAAATTGAAATATCTCCACAACAATATTATTATAAAAACTAGATATGTAAGTTTTGGTTAATATCTAAAAATATTAATCATGATGCAAATATGGTCCGACTAGAATTGCTTTATTTGAACCCTCCTAGTAAAAAGAAATATAACATGATGAGATGGTCGAAAGTTATAATAAAACTGTGTTGCGATTACCACATTACCATTGCAAAATGAACCCTGTCGAGATAGCGCAGACAGAAATAAAAAATGAGGTGTGGCCATCACACGTCTTTTTTATACATATGAGCGTTTTAAATTATATAAAAGTTGTTCTAAATAAAGTTTTAAGGCTCCTCGAAAGTGGATCTGTGAATAGCTGAAAAATAGCAGATTTTTGATGCTAGATATTTTTGTTGATTTTAAATTTGGAGAAAACCTTTCCTCGTCAACTTATGAAGAATTTAGTAATCTATCTCGCTGAATAATCAAACTTAGAAAAAAGTTATTTGATTAAAGTAAATTAATTAATATGTCAAAATATTTGAAACCAGTTTTCTCAAAAATTGTTTGCAGCAGACTTTTTTGTTTTAGTTCACGTTAAAAATTAAATAAAATGCTCGCTTTGCACTTATTTTTCGTTCAAATATTTTTACTTTACTTTAAATTAATATAAAATAAATTAAAATTAGGTAACCCATATTACAGGGAATATTTTCTAGGAAAAATATTTCCCTCCATTACATCTTTCAACCAATAGTTTGTCTAGAGGGCGGTTAAAAATGAGTAAATGATTTTTTACTCGCTTAGATATTGAGTTATGATTTCAAATATTTATTATATATTCCCTATGTGAAAGATATAATACCTCAACTTTCTTGGCGCCCAGAAATATTAAGAGTAAGTGTGTTACTTCAAGTCCAAATTTAAGAATTGTTTTATACAAAAAATATTTCAAATCCAGCTCTAAATACTCTTGTACTTTTGATAAATATATATAAAATGCATAATTTACGACATATTTGCATAAAACCGGTATTGGATAAGAGTAAAAGTGTTGCTTCCGGTCCGAATTTTGAAATTTTTTTTTTGTACAAAAGGTATTGAAAATCAAGTTTTAAATATTTTTATACTTGTAATGTACCTGTCTAGAAAGCATGACTTGCGACATATTAAAAAAAAACTGATTTTCGATAAGAGCAAAAGATCTACTTTTGGTAAGAATTTCGAAAAACTTTGTTAATAAAATTTTCGTTTGAATTGGGAAAATTCGTTTTTTTTCACTGAAGTAAATTACTATTTCCGATCTACCGATTTTGCTGAAAATGTAATCTGATCTCAAGAGGGAGATTATACTCGTAAATATTAAAATTTTGTAAAAACCACTTTTTCGGTATCAAAACTTGGTAATCTGCAAAAATCTCGAGGTCGAAAATTTTCGTCATAACAATATTTCCTTATACTATGTATAAGAAAGTAAAATAAAGTAGCAATAAAGAATACAACATTCAAACTAACAGATGTTAAATAACGCAAGTCATCCATAATTTACAGCAACAATTTACAATTAACATTTCTAGCAACTATTTCTAAACAAAGTTTCTGGTAACAATGTCCAACCTAAACTGCTACGTAGCATTGCAGCCCAAAGCATTTAGCAACCATTTTTACCTAAAATTTCCAGGCAAAACTATTCAAAATTTCAGCAATTATTTCATTCCAAAAGTTCCTAGAAACATGCTTATTTTTTACAAGCAATTTTCGTACGCGCATAGATTATTGCTTCATAATTTTTTATAGTTAATTTATATTTATAATATTATTGCATTTCAATGTACAATAATGTAGTATAAGACTGCACAAACTTTATTAATTTGCCACGTCTGCAAATATATTACTATACGGAATCAGATAAATGCAATTAGAAAATCATGCTGATCCTTCTGAAGTGAAAAGCAACTTCGACTAGCATAAGAATAAGAACAATTATAGAGAAATCTAAAAATACGTTCATACACTTTGGGTAAAATAGCAGACACTTTAATATTATTTATATCAATTTCCGAAGACCAAAATTTAAACAACAGTTTCAATTTCTTATCGTTTTCGGCGAGTTTACTAAATCAGACACTCAGAATATTATCCCAGCTCTGTACAGAATAAACTTCAGAAAAATTTCCGAACATATTTCATCATAGAGCATGGTACTTAAAATGTCACAATTAAATCCGGATCAAGTATAGATAACATTGAAAAGGCAGACAAAACTACATACATATTATTATATTAAAACATTAATTACTATTAAATCAATCTAAATTTACTGGAGTGAAGTACCACAAAAATATTATGTAGCAAGTGTATTCATGATTAGTTGTACATACATATGTTAATATATATCAGCCAGACTATATTTGTGTATCCTTTTCTGTTGATAAGGGTAGGATTATTGCGTCAATGATATCAAAGTACGGAGATCCCAGCACTTTGACCTCGTGATACACGAAATGCCAATTAAAAGCCGGCAAGATTATGATTGTACATATAATATGTACACTCATAATCTTGCAAGTATATACATATGTACTACATATATATATACTTCCATATCGATGTGGAGGTTCGTAAAGGAGATGTTTCGCCAGAAAAATACATACCGAAATTACACAACTAATACAATAACGAATTTTTGGCACAAGTTACGTTATTAAATTTTGAAAGCGCTGTGGCTAAATGTCCGCCGCACATAGGGGTATTTGACCCAGAAAGCTAGTCAAACTTCGAAAAATATAAATGAGGTAATTCCAGAAAAAAGTGAAGTAGATATATAAAAGTATGGAATAATGTCCTACAATTAAATCTCCCCCAAAATGCAGAAGGTAGCTTGTATTCAGTATTGAACTGAATGTTTTTATAGTTACGTATTTGTAAAACGGATAGTGATTGTTTTACAAATACGTATTTAGAAATTGATTTAAAGTAATTTGCAAAATAAACTACGTATCTTTTTATGATGGATTCTACTGACCCAGGTATGTATCATGTATATACAGTGCGTTCGTAAATGCTTAAGATGAAATTCAAATTAACCGCCCAAAATTTTAAATGAAATGAAAAGTTGGTAAAAAAATAAATTGCCCTATCTGTATGTCATATGGCTTATGTCTATTGTGTTCATTTTCTGTTTGATTTTTTATTCGTTATTCCCGTTTCTTCTTGGAATATTGCGTAATTTGAGAATCTGTAGAGGTATAATTTTATTGTAATTCAACAACGTAATATAATAAGGTAATGTTTCAATAACATTATACGTTAACTTTTAAGTTTTAAAATGGTGTTTTTATATGTCTGTAATATTTATATCTTTATTGCACTATAATAAAAACTGCACCGTATTTATATCACTTCTATTTATATAACACTCTAATATTTATGTCTTTTCTTCGGCTATCACTCAAGGAACTTCTCATTCCGGAATTAGAGATTCCTTACGTAGTAGTCGCGCGGAACAGACCAAAGTAGAAATAAATAAATAGTTCTTTGAGTGGTAGTGGAAGAATAAACATAAATATAGTGTAATAAAGACATAAATATTACCGTGTCATATAAATAGCAGTAGTAAATAAATACCTGTGTTAATTTAAATCGTAGTAGTTTAAGTGTGATACATTAGTTTTATATTTTTATATTGTAATTAATTTTAAGTGTATGAATATACAGACTGTTTTAAATAAATAAATTGCACGAGTTGTTTATTGCGAACCCGAAAACGTTACAATTGGTGTCAGAAGTGGGATAAACAATATAAGTGCAAATAAATAAATAAATAAATGGCTACCAAACGGTTGAAAGAATTAAAGGTCTCCGAGTTAAGGGCAGAATTGGAAGAAAGGGACGCAGATACGTCTGGAAAAAAAACAATTCTTCAGGACCGGCTTCCTGACCTTTTAATAAATGAAGGTAAGGATCCCGAAAAATATTCGTTTCAAGTACAGGCTGATTCAAGCTTAATTATGGAGACTCTAAAAGAAATTGCAAATCATTTTAAACAAGTCGAGACTACTATGGAGACTCTAAAAAATGAAATTGCAAATAATTCAAAAGCTTTAAAAGATAAAATTGCAAATAATTCAAAACATTTGAGAATACTATGGAGACTCTAAAAGATGAAATGGCAAATAATTCAAAACAACTCGAGACTACTTTTAAGGAAGACATTCAAAAGAATTCATCGAATGGGAGACAGGAAATTTCTGGGGCCATCGAAGCCGTAGAACAGAAAGTTGAGGAGCGCGTGTTCGGAATGGGGGACGAGTTTGGGGTTCAGCTTCAGTTGCCAGCGATGAACTACTGCAGTCCCCATGACACCTCAAGCGAAAGCTTGGAGATCTACCGAACAGCAAAGGCAAAGGTAAAACCTCCCACCTTCGATGGGAAGACGTCATGGATGACGTACCGGAAACAATTCGAAGCCGCTGCAGGAGCAAATGGGTGGGCGTCCCCGGAGAAAGCTACTGCCCTGATTGTGTCATTAATAGGAGAGGCCAGTAACATTCTGCAGACCTTACGTCCGGAAGAGAGTCAAGACTACCTTAAATCAATCAAGCGTGTTAAGATGAAGTATGGGCATGCACACCTGGAACAGGTAGTCCGACGATTACTGAATAAGGTGCAACCTAAGAGAAGAACGCTCCGATGCTGGAATTGGAAATGGAAATGGGCCATGTGCATAGTAAATGCGGGAAGGAGCCCAAGAAAACCATAGCAGAGCGGCGAAAAATGAAATATAAGAAATAAATAAATAGTTCTTTGAGTGGTAGTCGAAGAATAAACATAAATATAGTGTAATAAAGACATAAATATTATCGTGTCATATAAATAGTAGTAGTAAATAAATACCTGTGTTAATTTAAATCGTAGTAGTTTAAGTGTGATACATTAGTTTTATATTTTTATATTGTAATTAATTTTAAGTGTATGAATATACAGACTGTTTTAAATAAATAAATTGCACGAGTTGTTTATTGCGAACCCGAAAACGTTACAAAATGTTTATTTATTGTAATTATTTTAGGGCTGTCCCTTGCCACTGTCTATAAAGTTGTTAAGAAGAAACTTCACTTCCTCCCTTATAAAATAAGTGTTGTCCAACAATTATTGTTGTTCACGATGATGAATTAAATAATGGTTACTTCCAACAAGATAATGCACCACCACATACAGCAAGAGAAACAATAACATTTCTTCAGGAATTTTATAATAATAGGCTCATTAGTCAAGGAGTATCGCCTCCGAGATCCCCTGATCTTACACGACTAAAAAATAGTGTTTGTAAGAACATGGTCCATAATTTGGAATAACTTCAAGAAGCAATTAGACATGAAATCCAACAAATTACGTTAGAAGAACTACAAAGAGTGTTCGAAAATATGAAAAGAGGAATTAACATATGCATAGAAAAAGTGAGACAACACTTTCAACAGTTAATGTGAATGTTTTATTTTTTATTGTGAATATTATTTATACTTGTGTTACTATCTTATTTTTATTAAACTTTTTATGTAGTTTACCCGCTTTTTAATCCAAACAAATATTTACAGAGTACATATAATCATATTTAGATTTTTTTTTGGAAAATACCAATCTGTATATTTGGTTGCCTATGGTTCTCATTTCAATCATTTACGAACGGAGTGTATAATAGCCTTTGTGTTGCAATACCGTCGAAAATTTAATTAGAAATACTGTTAATTTACATACTGTGAAATAATGCAAATAATATCATCTATTGAGCTTAAAGAAAAGTGATTTTGTTATACTTCAGGGTGGTCCGGGTTAATTTTTTTACATTGCATATTAAAATAATAATCCTATTTTTAAGGTATGTAGAAATTAGGTGCAAGATGTGCCTATATACTTGGAATGAAGACATGTCTGTGAAACATACAATGCTGTTAACCACGGTGGTCGGTAAAGTTTGCAATGCGGCAACACAAACCACATCCACAATGAAGTGCTATTTTTGTAAGACTACCTCTAAAGATTTCAATAAGTTAATATAGTCGAGTTGTTTTGGCAACCGACACGGACAAAGTACGAACTAAAGACGACGATTCAATACTACTACAAATTTCGATCGGCCGGAATAATTTCAATACAATAAAATTAGACTAATTAATTAATATTTCAGGATATATACCTTCCAATAGTAAAATACTATTACATGAAAGCCAGTTACAAATTAAATATTATAAATAAAGCTATTAAATATTACTTTTTTCTACATCTATATTTTAAATAACATTTGTGAAATAAAATGCAAAAGGAAAATCCCTTACCACAAAATATATATATCAAAAAATCTAAATACGTATTTCGGCAACTAAGTTGCCATCTTCAGTAGATATCTGTATAAAACAAAAAAGAGTGTTAAACGTGGTATTTTTGGCTAAGGTGTAACCTTAGAAGATATGCTCTTCACCAAATCACCAGTGGGATAACACTGATTTCTTAAGAAACGACATCCCTATATATACTACTCTAATCTAAAAACTAACGGACTATAACAGTACTCTAAACCGTGACAGACTAATCCCCTAAATTACAATAATCCGTACAAGCTGGACTCGGGTAACGGTCCATTGTCAGAATTCATTAACTTACCTCTATTTCTATGTATGTGAATACTTTCGTAACTGTCTAATTCTCTAAAATTATTTACACTTTTAATTAATCTAAGACTATCTGTAGGCATGCCATGGCCTGTATCGAAAATATGTCGAGCAACACTAGATTTTTCCGGTCTGTTGTATCTGAAATGTGCAATGTGTTCTTTGTAACGAGTTGAAATTGAACGCCTAGTTTGACCTACATATTTTTGATTACAGTCTTTACAGGTTATTTCATAAATACCAGATTTTTGATCTACCTCAATTTTATCTTTAGTGTTCCCTAAAAGTGATTTTAATGAACATATTTTAATGGACATATTTTCGATACAGGCCATGGCATGCCTACAGATAGTCTTAGATTAATTAAAAGTGTAAATAATTTTAGAGAATTAGACAGTTACGAAAGTATTCACATACATAGAAATAGAGATAAGTTAATGAATTCTGACAATGGACCGTTACCCGAGTCCAGCTTGTACGGATTATTGTAATTTAGGGGATTAGTCTGTCACGGTTTAGAGTACTGTTATAGTCCGTTAGTTTTTAGATTAGAGTAGTATATATAGGGATGTCGTTTCTTAAGAAATCAGTGTTATCCCACTGGTGATTTGGTGAAGAGCATATCTTCTAAGGTTACACCTTAGCCAAAAATACCACGTTTAACACTCTTTTTTGTTTTATACAGATATCTACTGAAGATGGCAACTTAGTTGCCGAAATACGTATTTAGATTTTTTGATATATATATTTTGTGGTAAGGGATTTTCCTTTTGCATTTTATTTCACATTTTTAGCCACAGTCTCCACCCATTATTGGATCATCATGACTTCCCGGTCTACGGAGTACAACAGGTTCCACAGTTTAAGGAGTAAGATAATATTGTTGAAAGCTGATATTAATTTCTTAAAACGGTGCAAACGTAGTAAATTTTTTCCTAAATTTATAAAAGTTGATGTTTCGTCTAACTGTAAAGTCAGTAACCAAGTAATTTTTCACGCGAAAACCAAATGGTTCAGAAATAAAATATCAGTATAGTAAACGAAGTAGGTTAGAACTAGAATTGTATAATTTACACTTGTGTTTAACGAAAAACTTAAATAATTACGAACACGAGGACTGGTGTCAATTTCATAGAAACGTCGTGGAAATCACCGATCACAAGCTTAACACTAAAATTCGCACCTTGAATAAGAAATTTCACAAACTAGTTCCGCGTACTCAAAAACCTAGTATTGATTTTTCTATGAAAGAAACACTAGTCATCAATCAGTCATCTGAGAACTTTAACGTTAAAGAATTAAGTTTATTAGACAAAGGTCTAAAATATTGTTTGCCAAGCAGTAGGGTTCCTATGGAGGAGATTATTGCAGGCATTGAGACCTCTATCAAAGGTTTTGCAGATCCTGTGAAATCTTTTATAAGAGGGGCCTGTAAGGTTCAAATCCGGGAAAACTTACAGCAGCACAAACAAATTGCAGTCAGCGATGAATGGAATACGATTAAAAATCTCAGAACCAAAGATTGTTTTTACGTAAAAGCTGATAAAGGCAACAAGTTAGTAATTATGGACAAAACCGACTATTTTAACCGGGTTAATCATTTAATATCGAATGGACCTTACGTTCAATTAAATAAAACCCCCCTTCCGAAGATGATTAAACAAACTAAACACGCGTTAAAAAGTTGTCCACATTTAATAACTTCTGCCCTTAAATTTCGCTTAAATGTAAGCAATCCATTTGTACCTAGACTGTATTGTTTACCTAAAATTCATAAGCCAGGCATTTCGTTGAGACCTATTGTTTCAGGTATCAACTCACCGACATACCTGATTTCGAAATGGTTAGTGAATGAATTTACAAATTTGCTGGAAAAACCAGATAGTTTCTCAGTTGAAAATTCATTAGAATTTATTGCAAAAGTCAAAGGTCATAAGCTGGAACAGGGTGAAATTTTAGTTTCATTTGATGTAAGTTCATTGTTTCCCTCAGTACCGAATCCAGAAACATTGAAATATTTAGAGGATTTGTTGATTAAGAATAAAATTGAACGCGTAAAAATAGATGAATACTTGAAGTTGACAACTCTTTGCATGTCCCAGAACTGCTTTCAGTTTGAAGGTAACTTCTACGAACAGCGACAGGGTACAGCAATGGGCAACAGCTTGTCTCCATTTATAGCGAATTTATTCATGAGTCACTTTGAAACTGAATTTGAAAGAAACTCTAAGTATTTCCCTAAAGTATGGATTAGGTACGTTGACGATATTTTCGCGATTTTTAATACTAACTTTTGTGATTTGGATGATTTCTTATTTGAATTAAACTCGAAATTCACTACAATTAATTTCACACTAGAAAGGGAAAACAATGATCAACTACCATTTTTAGATGTTTTGGTTATAAAAAATAATAATAACTTAGAAATAGATATCTTCCGAAAAGAAACCAATGTCAAGAAGTTTATAACAGCGGATTCAAATCATAGTTTTCAGCAAAAGATGGCTTCTTTTAATTTTCTTATCCATCGGTTGTTAAGTTTTCCACTTACAAAAGATAGATATGAAAAAGAACTTAGTTCAATTAAAAAGATCGCGAAGTACAATGGTTTCGATTCAGAAATAGTAACTAAGCTTATTAGGAAACATCAATTTAAGAAACAAATTCGGGATACTACATGTTTGCTACCTCAAAAAACTCTTTGTAATAAGTTTGTTTCTTTACCGTATCATTCAGTCACACGAAATTTCAACAGCATTTTTAAAGAACAGGAACTTCAAATCGCGTTTAAATCGGGCAATTCATTAAAATCACTTTTAGGGAACACTAAAGATAAAATTGAGGTAGATCAAAAATCTGGTATTTATGAAATAACCTGTAAAGACTGTAATCAAAAATATGTAGGTCAAACTAGGCGTTCAATTTCAACTCGTTACAAAGAACACATTGCACATTTCAGATACAACAGACCGGAAAAATCTAGTGTTGCTCGACATATTTTCGATACAGGCCATGGCATGCCTACAGATAGTCTTAGATTAATTAAAAGTGTAAATAATTTTAGAGAATTAGACAGTTACGAAAGTATTCACATACATAGAAATAGAGGTAAGTTAATGAATTCTGACAATGGACCGTTACCCGAGTCCAGCTTGTACGGATTATTGTAATTTAGGGGATTAGTCTGTCACGGTTTAGAGTACTGTTATAGTCCGTTAGTTTTTAGATTAGAGTAGTATATATAGGGATGTCGTTTCTTAAGAAATCAGTGTTATCCCACTGGTGATTTGGTGAAGAGCATATCTTCTAAGGTTACACCTTAGCCAAAAATACCACGTTTAACACTCTTTTTTGTTTTATACAGACATCTACTGAAGATGGCAACTTAGTTGCCGAAATACGTATTTAGATTTTTTGATATATATATTTTGTGGTAAGGGATTTTCCTTTTGCATTTTATTTCACATTTTTAGCCACAGTCTCCACCCATTATTGGATAAATAACATTTGGCTATACTGTTTAGGAGGCAAGCATTGTTGACAAATTTAAAATGTTTAGATGACAGTTACAACAAACGTCAAAAGTGAATTATGACAAATGTCAAGAGGTGTATGAATATTATTATTTATGACAGTCCTGAAATGGCTTTTGTGGGTTATATTACTGGACAGGTTAAATTTTGCAACATCTCAAATTTGAAGCCATTTTATTTTAGTGGCGCATGTCGGTTGCGAGGGCGACTCAACTATAAAGATAAAAGAAGTTGACATTTATAACCCGAAATTCATCCATATTACACGCCCGAATACGATTTTTCGAAACATGACTCCATTTGTCTAAAATCCCAATACAAAAATGGCAAGTTAGATGAGAGGCAGAGAAAGAATTGATACAGAATAGAAAGAGGAAAATCCAAGGAAAATTTAAAAGAGAACTTGACCTCATTGTCGATGTGCCCAAATCTGTTTACGATTGCAGCAATGACGGCAACACTAGTCGAAGAATTTTTGCAAACACTAAAGTGTTTCCGAAATAACAAGTGTCAACCTACATTTAATTCAAAGTTTCGGAGTTATTTTAGAAGTAATATCCGGTAGATATAAAATAAATGTCGGACAACTTTCTGAATACTGCAGTGATACCGCCAAATTGTATGTAGACCTGTATTTGTGGCACCCGATGTCTCCGACTGTTCACAAGATATTAATTCATGGACCCCTTGTAGTGCAACATGCTTTGTTACAAATTGGAACATTGTCAGAAGAAGCAGCTGGGGCCAGGAATAAGCACTTTCGGCAGTATCGTTAACATTTATCACGGAAGATTTCTAGAGAGGATTCCAACTTCGACATGTTAAACAGATTACTGCTCATCTCAGGTCCGTATATGAGCAGTATATGACCAAAAATGACGAAAATATCAAAACCTTTTAGCAAAGAAGCCCTGACAATGCTACTTCCACCAGAAGTAGAAAATGTAAGTAAAGACACCGAAGGGAGAGATACTGCAGACATCAGTGACGAAGATAGTGACACCCCAGATGAAGAAGGTTGGGAACGGTAATCAGATTAGATAATATGTGGGTCATTTAAATAGTAATTAATAATTTCGATCGACGGCATTTTACAATACTACATGAAAACTCCGCCGTTGTTGTAATGGTCATGATCATAACCTTTTATTTATTATAGGCGATGATAAGATAATTTATTAACTTTGGTATTATTATTATATAAATAGGATATTATGTTGGGTTACTTATGGCATATTACCTGTAAAGAGAAATAGAGACAATATCATTTACGTGGATACTTAAATTACTGTTATTATAGAATGCGAATTCTGTTCTTATTTATGAGATAATTTTACGATACTTTTGCTATATACTCTCCATAAGCTATCATTTAAAAACTATTTATTATTCATTACATTAATTTGAAAGTTACAAGGATCGTATAGCAAGTAAAGTAATTTTCCCTACCTTGCATAGATCAGTGTACTTGCATTGTACTTCTTTTCTTGAAGGTAATAGTAACATTTTACTCACAGAGTTATTAAGAAGATAAAACTATTTAAAACTTAATATGGAATAATTTTTATATAAAAAAATTGAATACGTATAACAAAGCAATTTTAACAACCGATTCTTTTTGCATGCTTTTAAAAAGGGAATGAAATGCCATAAAAAAGATATTTGTAAATATTTTATAATCTAATTATCTGACGTATACTTTCTGTATTACTTACTTTTGTATTAAGAAATACTAGTTTGATTACTTCGCAAATAATAAATACTACTTATAGCTTACTAAATATTGATTGTTTTCTTTCTATAAATTACATAAAAATCATCTACAGTGCAACATGGTTTTATGACAGGAAGGTCTACACTGTCTAATTTGGCTGAAATTACTCAATATCTAAGTACATCAATGGACAGGAGGCAACAGGTGGATGTCTTGTACACTGACTTCGCTAAGGCATTCGACACCATTGACCATAATATACTACTGCTCAAACTGGGTTCTATCGGTTTCTCAGCTTCTCTTACTGATTTAATCGCTTCCTACCTTGAGAACAGATCGAGTTATGTGCACTATAATGGTTACAGTTCGGACGTCTTTACGATCACGTCGGGGGTACCTCAGGGATCCAATCTGGGGCCTTTATTATTCAATGTGTACATGAATGATCTATTTAATAGATTGGATTGCGGGGTGCTTGCTTACGCAGATGATCTGAAAATATTCTCGAAAATCACCGACTTGTCCGATTGCCATCACTTACAAAGAAACCTCTCAATTATAAACAACTGGTGTCAGGAAAACAAAATTAAGCTGAGTATTAATAAATGTGCAGTTGTGACATTCACAAAAATTAATAAACCGGTTTTATTCAACTATTCTGTGGACTCAGTAATCGTAGCTAGGCAGACCAACATTAAAGATCTGGGTGTATTATTTGACTCCCGTTTGGCCTTCACTAGCCACATACAATCTATTTGTTCTTCTGCTTCACGCACGCTTGGCTTCGTAATAAGGTCTTGTAAAGGCTTTTCGAATTTGTCAACATTTACCACCCTATATTTTACACTGGTTCGTCCAAAATTGGAGTACGCATCAATAATATGGTGCCCTTGTTACGTGTACCAGCAACTTGCTTTGGAGAGGGTGCAGAAGAGATTTCTAAAATATGTATCTTTTAGACTGAGCGGTGTTTACCCCCCACGTGGTACTGATTATGATGCACTCTTAAATACCCATAATTTAATAAGCTTAACTTCAAGGAGGCAGATAGCCAGTGCGGGGTACTTAAGAAAATTAATCAATAATGAAATTGACTCGCCCTGCCTTCTGTCGGCCGTGGACTTTTTGGTGCCAATGTATGCAACGCGTTCGACTGATACGTTTTTAGTTGCCAGAGCTCGAACGAATGTGATGGTTACAGCACCGCTAACTCACATGACGAGAAATGCGAATATTTTATATCCTGATCCCTTCCATATTTGATCCTTGCCTGCCGCCATGAATATTGCCAGTTAAGATAAGATAAATACAATAATATGTAATGTATTTTGATATATATGCTATTACAATACCCCCCCTTTTTTTTTGTTAATGGAAATGTGCTGATATTTTTGTTTGCATTGTACTAAACTTCAATTTTTGTCCTGTAAATGGATTTTGTCTGTTGGACAATAAAGTTTATTATTATTATTATTATTATACAAATAGATTTTAAGAAATATATTTCATATTAATTACAGCAATATTTAATTTCATAATAAAAAATATAATCAATAATTAAAATATAAATAAACATATTTCTTAGAAGTCAATTACTGGTATAAAAAGAAAAAGTATACCGTAGTGTCTGCAAAAAGACTGCTTTTGTCGGCGGACACGTTTAATTAACGACAATCGTCAAGATCCCGGCGGCCGGCGGAAGTCTCAGTTTATACGGACAAGACCGCCGGCTTATAGAAATCACTCTGAAAAACACAGAGGCATATGTACGTATATAGAACAATTAAAAGACTCAGTTGAAGTTAAGTAGGATGTGGGCTGGTCCATATTATGGTTAAATTTGGCTCTTGAATATGTCATAAGAAAAATGGAAATCGGAAAATTTAATATATTAATCAACTAAACTGTCGGTGGAAATTAAATGCACAGTGAAAGACTAGAAAGATAAAAATCATGGTAACAAGAACGTTAGTTTATTCTATATTCTAGGGCTTTCGCTTTGCGGATAGGAAAATTTCTGACAACCTGAATTGTGTATATCACACACGAAAGTGTTAAAATATGTGTTAGTCGTCGATCAAAACAAGATATGCAGTATTACCTTAACAATGTCAAATCCATAGGTGTCCATAGTGTAAAACAACAGTGGTTAGTAATGCTCTCAGTATTGTGTTATGCCAAATCACACCCACGCAATTGGTAAATATATCAAAATTCTTTGCAGAAATATACAAGAATTGTATTAAAAGTAATCATCTTGGCGTAGCGGCAACGTAATTCAATAGTAATTAATAAAATGACAATTCTTAAAACAAGACTTTCTGATTAACCCACATGCATGGCATATGACAGCACTACTCCTAACTTTTACATTACTCTTTTAATCATAGAATTCGCGTCGATATTATTTGTGTAGTGAAATTAATCGAATGTCTATGATAGGTTTCGACCTTTTAATAAGGCTGCTTAGATAGTAGCGGCTGTATGCTTAATTGTTCACAAGTTCACTTTTATACAGTTCTCATTTGCATTATATCATGTTAGTCAATGAAACGTCTTATTTAACAGCTTGCTGTCCAATTGTCATTTTATTAAATACTGTTGAATTACGTTGCCCCTACGACAAGATGACTGATTACTTTTAATACATTTCTTGTATATTATGGCAAATAATTTTAATATATATATATTATAGATAATATTGCATATGAGATTTTTTTTTAGTTTTCTTAGGCTTCTTGTCACCTGTTTTTAATTGCAACACCCAGTTTGTGTACGTGATAGAATAAAAGAGTTTTATTTTTCATAACTTCTCCTTTAACCAGACCGGACCAGACGACCACGTGACAATGACAACTAAAAACAACCAAGTTCGCAGAAGAAACATGGACACGCTTTTATTGTCTTTCTCACTTCTAATATACTACTACTATTTCTACTCTGAAATGAAATCTTTGTCCCTTACTCTAAAGATTTTGAAGAGACCATAAATTTACACTATGCAAAAATATATAATTGTATTTTATTTGTGACTGCCTGTCCCATATTTTGATATAAATAATTTCATAGATTTCTAGTTCACAAGAAATTTATTTCATTTTTTTTGGATACATAATTAAATAAAAATAGATGGAGGGTCTACCTTAGACAATATGAAGTTTCAAGTTATTTCTAGAGCAATTAGTATAAACACTCTGAGTGCAAAAAAATATCTGAAACACTTGTAATTAAATTGAAGATACATTATCTACAGTTTTGAAACATAAACATTGCAATTTATGCAATATTTTTCCAATCTCTGATATTACAAGGTCATGATTCATGATAAGCTCTTATGTATTATTTAATTAAAAATTAACATCGCAACGTATTCATATATATTTCACTTTTTGCTAATTAAAAAGTGTATGATAATTAGAACTACGAATCAATTATTTTCTTAATTTAAAATCAAAATTGTAAGTGTCAAGTAGTTGAGTTACAATTTCCATTTTTAGCAACAATTTCGAGTAACTATTTTAGGTGACTATCATATTAAAAAAAAATGAGGTGTGGCCAGCACACGACTTTCTTATACGTATGAGTGTTAATTTTAAGAATTTTTTTATATAAAAATTATTCAAAATCCTATTCTCTTCATAAATCTCTATATAATGCATACTTTGCAAGATATTATCAAAAAAGTGCTACTTCCGGTCCGAATTTTGAAATTTCACATATACAAAAATATTGCAAATCCAGTTCTAAATACTTTTGTACTCTTGATAAATATATATAGAATGCATAACTTACGACATATTTGCAAAAAATCGCTATTCGATAAGAGTAAAAGTGGTACTTCCGGTCTGAATTTTGAAATTTTTTTATACAAAAGATATTGAAAATTATGTTTTAAATACTTTTGTATCCGTAAGGTACTTGTCTAAAAAGCATGACTTGGGAAATATTCGCAAAAAGCTGATTTTCGATAAGAGTAAAAGACAACTTAGTAGTTGACGAAATTTTGCGCTGAAGTAAACTGCTACTTCCGATCTACCGATTTTACTGAAAAACTAATCAGATCTCAAGAGGGAGATTATACACGTAAATACAAAATTTGGAATTGATACCTATAGCGGTTTGACCGCTATCGTGGTCACGCACAGACACAGAGACATTTCTTAAAAACCACTTTTTTGGTATCACGGGACTTCAAAACGTGGACATCTGCAAAAATCTCGAGGTCCAAAATTTTCATCATCACAATACTTCCTTATACTACGTATAAGAAAGTAAAAACTGTTCCATATTAACATAGGAGTATCTTTGTATTAATTATAAGTTTTTGCAGAATAATAGTTTAATTAACGACAATGTCAATAGAGAAAAATACTGGGATCTACATCTGGAGTTTACAGGAGGAATTGTTAGGTATACGAGCCTTCGAAGATCTGGATTTAAAATTCAACTCTGTGATCGTCTATGGCAGTGTTCCAGTTAGACTACAATAGTGTATTAACGATGAAGAAAAGCACTTCCGAGTGTAAACAGAAGTTAATTCTGTAAATATCGCTTTACTGGCCAAATTATAAAAAAAAAATCATAGGCATTTTCGAATCCCTTAATATAAAATTGTTATTTTTAAATTTGTTAATTGAAATAAATTCGAAAAGTAAAATACATCTAGCAATTATGTATGTATATAGACGAGTCGTTTTGGCAACCGACACGTTGAAAGTATAACTAAAGACGGCGATTCAATACCACTACAGATTCCAGTCGATCGGAACAATTTTAGAACAATCTAATTCTAGCAATTAATTAATATTTCAGGATAAATAGCTTCTGCTAGTAAAGTACTATTATATGAACGTCAGTTACAAATTGAATATTACAAATAAAGTTATTAAATATTACTTTTCACTATCTATAGTTTATTTAATACATTCTATTCTGCTTACTAGGCTAGCTTTGTTGTCAGATTTTTATTTTCACGGAGCGGATAACTTATTATATTATTATTGTACTATAGTTTCAACTTGCTTGGTAAATCAAATTCTGGTCAGATAGCAAAGATTCAGCTTAAGAATTTGAAATACTTCATGATGTGTTTCAACTTTTCAATTTAGCATTTAATTTAAACTTTAACATCAACAAATTTATACTAGTTTCAAGCTTAAATAACTAATAATTATGATTGTGTTCAGCTTATTCAGAAATGTTTGGTTAACGTGCAATAAATAATAATACTTGAGAGAACTGTTTCGAACAAGTTGCTCCTAGTGCGTCAGTGATAATGGTAATAATCATAGTGAATAGTAAGAATATTGCAAACAAATATGTTTTTATAATTAACTGCTGTGGTACGTTTCTGACCTTCCTGTTGCTTTTAAAATTACTTTAATTTTAATATATTTAATGGAAAAGCGATATAGCTCTATTAGTCAGGATATTGCTTTACCTACATTTGTCTTTGATAGTAAATAATATCCTTTTTTTTTATCTGTAGTAAAACTAACTGGAACATTTTTATTTAATACATTCCTGAATGTTTAAACGAACTTGGAAATTCAATTCTCTCCGAAAATCTTACCATTATTGTACTTATATTTAATTATTAACAGCAAGCAAGTTCATACAAATATAAAATAATCATTATATTCTGCTTTTTAATAGTACATACTTTGTAAAATTATTATCGAGTTAGTTACATATTAGAATTGTTGTCGGTAGTGCTAAAACCACAAGTATAATTGATTATTTTGGGTTATAGTGTTAAAATTAATATTACTTGACAGATCAAATTTTGTAACGTTTCAAATTTAACGCCATTTTAATTTGGTGGCGTATGTCGGTTGCGAGAGCGACCCGATTATGTCTCCCTCAATTGTAATTTACGCCAAACCAATGAAAATGTTATATAAAGTAGAAGTTAAATTAATTAATAATGTAGAAATTATATATTTTATGACAAATTTTACAAAATTAAAAAAAATATTAAATTTATATTGAACAGCATCTAACTATAATATCTTTTAAATTAATAAGCCCCATTTCATAAATAAATTTAATTTAATTTATCTTTAGTTTTAAATCTATTAATTTTAAGCTCAATTTCTAGAACTTGGTCAAAACTGACGCCAAATCGGGTATTACATGTGATCTGTTTACGCCCGAGAATGAGAGCAAAAAATGCCCATAAAATAAGGAATTTATGAGTAAAATCCTTTTTTCATCTGCGTAGATAGGAGCATGAGGGGTTTTTAAAATATAGCATATTTACCTTATATTTCGCAAGAGAAATAAAATTTTCATTCATACTTACATACTTAGTTTCGTTTTTTCATTGTTTTGACTGTTAATTACGTACTTCGTAATTTTTGTAATAGTCTGTTTAATACCGGTTTATTGAATCGACTTCTACCTATTATCTATACGTAAGTGAGCACTGGATTTCGTTTAGTTTCAATAACATACGCGTACATTTTTAGTTATCATTTATTTAGATCTAGAACGTTGTTTGTTACTTTTTCTGATATGAAAATGAATTGTCAGAGATTCCGAAATTTATTACAAAGTCTGTAAAATATTGTTACAGAATGCCAAAATATCGCACGTTCGTCACTTAGCTTTGCTAAAACATACACAGATATAGTTTTTATGCAGAGAATTTTGTTACATGTTGAAATGACGTTCCTCGAAGTATTTCTGAGTGCTAGGAACTAACACAAATCCCAAATTTAAAAAATCAGTTGTTATTCCTTCAGGAACACTTTGGAAATTTGCCTAAACTAATCACATATGTTGAAAATCGAAATCTCAAATTAAAATATGGATTAACCACATTAGACGTGGGCTATTAATAATTTCAAAAGTATTCCAAGTGACTTCGGATGTGACCTTCGGCAAAAGTTAGACGCAGTTTTTAATAGAAATCCAGATTTAATAACATTGCGGCAATTGTGTATGCTAAATACGCTGAAATAAAAGAATATTTCCAGTGCGCACCTATAACCAGTTGTGATGTAGAAAGGACGTTTTCTTTCTACAAGGATGTGCTTAATTCAAAGAGAACAAGTCTTACAGAAGAGAAAATGAACAAATAATAAGGTATTTTGTATTTTATAGATCACCAGCCACTTGTTATCCAATTTATAAATAAAATTAAAACCTCCTTAAATATACATGGGCGAGAGTCATCAACCGTACGTGTCCGCGCCATAGTTATTAACAATACAAGTGCGACAATATAATCTTAAAGTTCGAGGTTCGATATAGTTTCAAGCGTTTTCGCAAGTGTTATTCAAGATTTTTTCTGTTGGTCAACGACGTTTGTCACTTATTGCGGGAAAATTTGTTACCAATGAAGTCTAAAGATACTTATGAGAAGGTTTATTCAAGTTTTCGCGATTGGCGAGAAAATAACATATTTAGACGACAAGGTAAGTCTGCGTTTATCCATTTTCATTACATAGTTTATAATTAATTAATCTGATTTGTCCTTTTTAAAAGTCAAAGGAAACTTGCGCACACGTTTGGAAATGTAATTGCTTACCTCAAAGAGATTAATATGAGGCATCATGTGAAAAAATCGAAGGTGTTATCTCGCGAACAAATTGTAATTTTTTTGTTAGAAGCTGCAGACGAAACATATTTATTTTTAAAGGTATATATGTTTTGCTTGTTAAAACAAAGAATAATAATTTTCCCTTATTTCATAGGCTGCTTTGATTTTCGGTATTGCTGGAACATTTCGGCGCAAGGAGTTATGTGACCTCACTGTGAATGATATCCAGTATCCTGGATATCATTCACAGTGAGATACCAAAACGCATTTAGAAAGATGTTCACTACTATTGGAAAAGCCTTCATGATTAACCCTTTAACAATATACCGAAAATATTGTAACGAAACCAGCAGACATTCGAAATGAGTTTACATTAAATAAAAGAAGCAGACCTCTCGGCGCGATAAAAACGAAATTGTCACACGCACAAAAAAGAGACCATAAATTATCTCTCTCGGCTGGTAAATATCGTAAATGCAGTGAGTCATCTCACAGATGTGCGACGTAAGCAACGAAGGGTCCAGATTTCCACTGGTATATTGCCGAATTTACTGGTACTGTTCGAGAATATTTCATGCAGGTATATGAGGCGACTGGGTCACCGGGATTTATTCATTGCGGAGTAATTTCGGAATAAGAAAGTCCGTAAGAAATAGCCGACGCGCCTAAAAAATAAATATAAGAGATAAATATAAGTCGTTCGGTAAAAATAAATATAGTAGTGCCGTCTTATATAAATAGAACTTTTACATAAATACGGACAGAGATATTAGTAATAGACATAAATAAATACCTGTGATAATTAAATTGTAGTAGTTTAAGTGTGTTACGTTAGTTTTTATATTTTTTACATTGTTATATAATTTTAAGTATATAAATATACAGACTGTTTTAAATAAATAATTGCACGAGTTGTTTATTGGAACCCGAAAACGTTACAATATGCATCTTTACGTCACGTGGGTATAAACTCTCTAAAATTGCCGCTTATCTCAAATTAGAGGATCCTAAAACTTATACGGGGCATTGCTTCCCAAAAAGCTCCGCTATGCTAGCTGCAGAAGGTGGAGATCTAGTTTCACTGAAACGACATGTCGATTGGCGTTCTTCTATCGTCGCAGAAGAATACATCGAAAATTGCATAGAAGAACGCATCAAAATTTCCTAAAACTAAGTGACATTTCGTCATCATCATCAACCAATGGTGTTCAATATTTTCATTAATGTGAATTTTACTTTCACACAAATAAGAAGAGTGAAAATTGAATTGTGTAACTACGATGACGGCCAAACGGTTAAACCTACATACTTTGTATTTATTTTAAGAGTATAATATTACTCTCAAGAAGTATTTATATTTTCAATTAAATCGGTTGACCGAGAGTAGTAGTTTACTTCAATGAAACAATCAAAATTTTCTAAGTTCGGACAAACTTCTAAAAAATACAAAAGAAATATTCAAAAGTGAAGTGGAGAAATTTTTTTTAAAGAATTCATGTGGTGTCCACACTAATTTATTTAATTATAATTAATTATTTCTTATCTGAAGTATAACCTACTGTAATGTAATGTTAATGGAGCCGGCGTATTTTCCAGGAATATTCAGTAGATACGTCAACAAAATTCCCATATATTTTATATATGTGAAATTTGTACATGGCGTACAAACTTTTCTAATAATAATAATATTTAAATAATTAATTATATTATATTATGATATATACATAATGCTAATGTAATTTGTAATATTTAATATAAGTACATTAAAAGTAATAAAAGTATTATGTTATCATTACCTGCAGTTTATCTTGATATCTGTATAAAACTTCACAAATACTAAAATATCCAATAGTCCTCTCTCAAAATATTTGTATGTGGAGTCTTTTTTAATGATTAAAAAAAGCCACCCATAACATAACAACGATCGATTTGTAAACTTTTAAACTTCAATACGCACAGTCGATGAATGAATTTTGTAAATTTAATATTCAATTCACAAAATACAATAGACACAAAAAGAATAATTTTAGCCGACTTGTACTGTACAAACTGTGTACAAATAACATCCCTCTTGACACTACCAAACCATGTGAAATACTCCCAGTAAAATAACAATTTGAATTGATGTTGCTTATAATGTGTTGTTTTAAAAGTTCCCCCACCACGATTGCTAGTTGTAGATCTAGGTTTGCCTCGATATTTCAAGTTACTGGATCAAAAATCTCATAGTGCGTAGTGGAAGGGGTACGTGCCGCGAATAGCCCGTTACGTGATCATCTGCAGCAATATGTTTTGTGAGATAAGATATATTGAGAGAGAGAATCAAATGTATCTATGTATTTATGTATATCAGCTTATTATGATATTAACAAGTTATATCTATTAAATATACTGGGCGATCGAAAATAATTTATATATACACTGTTGCTTACGGAAGTTTGACCAACCAGAGATACAATGAAAAACAAACAAATATAAAAAAATGGAATTTAAAACTATTAAAACTCATGACTGGTATCTATATGATGTAGAGTTTTATTTGCTGTTATTTAGCCTTACACGAGCAATATGTTCTTTGTAACTTCATTTTAGAAAATGTAAAATTAATCAAAAAAGTAGTATAATAAAAATTTAGACATGTGGGAAGTCATATATATTTAGAAATATTAAAAAGAATCTCCTAAATACCTCTTAATAATAAATTGTTTATTATTTTTATCGACATTATCAAATAATTAGGAGTTATAGGAGTAAAATAAAGTGGAAGTGTAAACGATTCTCCATAATTCCCTTTATAATTAAATGTTGTGGCTAAATGTCCGCCGGCGGTCTTTCCCGTAGAAGCTGAGAGTTCCGCCGGCTAGCGGAACCTTTACGATTGTAGTAACGTGTCCGCCGATAAAGGCAGTGTTTTGTGCAGACACGGAATGGGCGTACTTGTTCTGTCGATTTTCGGCGGCCGTCGGCATGTTACTATACTACATAGAAATTCCGCCGTTGTCGTAACGGTGATGATCATAACCTAGTTTTATTTATTAATGTGCATGTGAATCTGCGTTACAGATTGAATGTATACAAATTTATTTACGTGGCGAGGAATTCAAAGGAAAAGTATATATTGGGTTAGTTGCGGCATATTACTTGTAAGCAGAAATAGAGACAATATCATTTATGTATGTATGTACAGGGTTATTCATTGTAAATTACCAACCCTTCATCATCGTTATTATTGCATATACAAAAAAAATGTTTCAAATAAAAGTTATGTGACTGAAACTGAATTTTGTTTGCATGCTATCAACAACACAGTGGCGTGCAGATACAACGGTATAAAAAGAAAATAATATTTTTTTTTTAAATGGAATATCCTGTATATTATGAAATATATATCTTTTTACTCTGATTTCAAAATTATACCAAATGATACCGGTATCTGAAACCGTTTTCGAGTTAATAAATGTCGAATATCGTGGTTACTGTACTATCGAAAATTTAACATTATTAAAGTAAGCTGTGAAAATGACAATTATTGTGTTTGATAAATGACATTTCCTTAATAAAATAATCAAAATGGAAATGTCATTTATCAAAGATAATAATTGTCATTTTCATAGCTTACTTCAATAATGTTAAATTTTCCATAGTACAGTAACTAACCGAAGTAAGCACTTGTTCTTTAGAAAACTCGCCTAGCGGTTCGTTTTCTAAACTTGAACGCGTGCGCAAAAATCGTGTCTTATGAAACTTGTATCTTAATATACTATTAATAACGATATCAGTAAGACAGAGATTGTTAGGATGAAGCATACTTTTGTCTTTTTTGATTCTTTTGTAAAAGAACATATTTGGTAGTTGTCGGCCTAGTCAATTTTTACCAGGTCCGTATCAACTTTTTGTGCCCTCATTTAATCGTTCCGATTTGTTTTGGGTTTCGTCTTTCCAATGAAAGGGAGTAAGTAAAAGGGTGAAATCAGTAAATAAAAAATAAATGTATATTTTCCGCTAAATAAATAAGTGTACAAAACAAAAGAAAATTTTTTTCTATAAATAAGGTAACAAAAAAAACACTACATTTCTAAGAGTCATATAAATTACAAAAAATTACATTATTTTCTGATTCACAAGAAACAGAAATGAACTCTTGAGGAAAAATTAACAACTAGATATCTAAATCTGTCATGTTAATTGTAAATACAAAAATACAATACTTAATGCGTTTTAAATTTTTCACCGTCAGTAGAAATCGCAGGAGAAATCTTGATTTTTAACACCTTCATATGACCGGCCTACAAGCTTAGTACAATTTAAATGAAACCACCTTGGGCAAGTATCACATAACACTTCTGCTTCGGTTATGCTAGTTGCACGTTTGGTTCGTGGTTGCATTATATTTTGGTCAGAACTTTTTTCTTCAATGTTATGTTCTTTTTGGTTTCAGATTCATTTCCTTTCCGTCTTTTCATTTTTCTTTCTCCCCTTTTTATCTTTCTCTTTCAATATAATAAGCTCTCCATACTTTGGCAGATATGGCGATAGTGGATGGTCCCGACTTGGGTTTCTTAGATTGCTCTAGTATTTTGGGATACTTCAAATGCTTTATGCATATATCTATGGAAGCTTGGCCTGACTAAGTTTTCCCTTATCTAATTTTACTTGTCCACTTTTTCTCTATCCAGTTTTTCTTCATCTAATTGTTCGCTTTCCAAATTTCCTTCCTCTAATTTTTCATCAGTGAAATTTTCTGTCTCCAATTTTTTTAGTTATTTTTTCTAGTTTCAATGCTTCTTTTTTAAGGTTTTATTCGTCTAATTAACTATTCGGCTAATTTTTTTTTCACTTTCCACACTCAAATATGGATCTGGACCCATTATTCGCGGCTTGTTCGTCAGCTCGTTCCTTGAACCGATCCTGTAGTGTTGGTGGAGCAATATCGAAATGTCTGCAAGGGTTTTTTAATCATTTTGTACTGCCTCCAACGCCTTTTGCATATCCTCAGAATATGCAAAGAATTTTCGTTCATCTTCTGAAGATGAGTAATTTCAAATTTCTGGTCCGAAAATAGCACTGAAACCAACTTATAATCTCATGGTCGACAAATGTCAAAATCAGCAGTTGACGTCTATGTTAGTGGTCGGCCGTTGCTTTCAATGTTGCAAAACATTTTTATTATTGACTGTGCCTACGGCCGATTACTGGTGTTGAGAATCATCTTGCGAAACTGTATATGACTGCGAATAAGACGAACATATATCTCAATAGGTAAGTACGAAAAAGATAAAAATACATTTTGAATAATGAGTTAGTGGTCGGCCCGTGGGGGCGAGTACTAGATACTGGAGTAAATCTTTGTACCAGTGACCGGTCGTGCCTTTTTTAACTTCTAAGTTAATAAATCATGCCTTTTCGGCCGAATAGAAGTTATTTCAAACTCTGTTCATCCCCGAAAACCCACCGAAACGGGTTTAATAATAATAAATAAAATTTGACTTACTTATATATTTCCGGCTACCTAACTTTACCACTTTTTAAATATCTCGGTGCTCCAATCAGCACACGACACTATTTTGCGCGCGAATTACAGGAATAAAATATTTATATACGGGAGTGAGAAATTGATATTCGCACTGTATTGTTGCGTTTTCGGGGTCGAAATAAACAACTCATGCAAATGTTTTAAAACTGTCTGTATATTTTCACACTTAAAACTAATCACAATATAAAAATATAAAATAAATGTAACGCACTTAAAACTACTACGAATAAATTAACACACGTATTTATATCTATCACTACTATTTATGTCTGTGAAAGTTATGTAATAAATATTGCACCGCTCACTTATTTATGTTTATTTGAACTGCACGACTACTATTCAATGAATGAATTCCTTATCCCACCGGCGGTATTTATATCTGTAGACAAAGGGTCTAGAGATATACCAGCAAATTCTGGCTCTCTTCTACCATATTTCAGACTTTCTGTCGCTGACGTAGTACATGAGTGCAGTTGATTTACGACTTGTTTATCGGTACGTTTTTTTGTCGTCGCCCGGAGGTCTGTTTCCTTTGTGGGCTTGTTTCGTTACAGTATGAAGACATAAGATTTCAGTTGTGTAGTGAAGTAGCTTGATATTTTCCCAAATTTTAAGTTATTTTTGAAAAAAATGGCCGACTATTGGATGGTGGCCGGTTACAGGTAAACTTACCCTACCTGGACATTAGTTGCAACGACGTTTTTAGAAGGCATAGTACAGTACCGCGACGTGCTCGATAGCGAATCACAAGCAAATTACGAGCGACTTCTTTCAGTTGGCGATCAGTAGGTTGTCTTAATTGAGAATACATACTTGCGGGATTATTTTTAATTTTTAATTTTCACCACTCTTCGCGAGCCACAACATGAGCGACAGATGCAGTATGTTTGAAAAAAATATATTAAAACTTTTACATCAAAATCTATTCTATTATCAGAAAGACGGTGGGAATCTCGTATTGACGCACTTACATCATTGCGATATCAAATTCGTGAATTTTATAATGCCTTATTCGAGTTCCAGGAATATTATGAGATAGACAATCATAGTAGACATCACGCTAGATTATTATGCAACAAAAGTATAAACTTCCCTTTTGTGTGTTCTTTAGTACTTTGGTATGATTTACTCAGTCGAATAAATATCGTTATCAAAGTGCTCCAAAATGTAAATATAGATTATGCAACCGCTGTAGCAGCTAATGCAGTTATTATTACGTACGCTAGAACTTATCGTTTCGATGAAAGTTTTTTTGTAAAATTGATAAAAACTTCTGCAGAATTAGCAGATATATTAGACGTACACCGAACATTTGCGTAAGTAAATAAATTAATTGTGCAAAAAAGGCAAGGAAAAGGCGATTCGATTATGAACATGAAGGCAAAACACCGAAAAAATATAAGAGATTAACTTAAATAAATATTTACAACGTACTTTTAGATACAATAATTACCGCATCAGAAGAAATACCGATAACGTTTGGAACAAAATTCACAAAAGCATTCTATAATGTTTTAAAGAAAATCACTCGGACTCGTCAATTTTTTGTTTTTAAAACGCCATCACTTGAGAAATTTGTTTTTGAATGACTTCATTGATTTTTACATAAGCTTGACAGTTAAATAAATTGTAAAAAGTCAATCTAAATTTTGAGGTTAAGAACAAAAATTTGGCGCATTTAATTGAACGAGAAAGTATAGATATTTTAATAATGGTTGGATATGGCGATAAGATAAGAATTCATGCGGAAGCTTGTGAGTTATTCAATCAAGCACAGGCCTATTAGGAATAGCCCTCCAGTTGGAAGATCTACATTACATAAATTGGTCGCTAAATTTACGGAAACTAGAAGTGTAAAACATTTATCTCGAGAAGGTCGACCACGAATAAGTGATGAAACAAAATTAAAAGTATTACTTGAAACAGAGGAACATCATCATCATCAGAGGAATATCATCAAGACAACTTGCCCCGGATAACAACGTGGATCAGAGTTTTGTTGTAAAATTATTAAAAAGGAAAAGTATCATCTGTGCAACGTGCACCTAATTCATAAGTTAAACGAATATGACCCAGACCACCGACTGCAATTTTGTGAAAAATTAATGTTACGATGTGATCTCAAAATCCCAATTTGTCAAACAACATTATTTTTTCTGATGAAGCCACTTTTTTCCTCAACGGATCAGTACATCGCCATAACTGTAGGTACTGGTCACGAGGCAATCCTCACTGGGCGGGAATGATAGGACGGCGTTTTTTAGGGCCTTACGTTTTTTAAGGAAATCTGATTGCTGCCCGATATTGTGGCAGCTCTTTTTTCTAATAATGAAGACAGCAACGTACCTAATCAAAATATTTGGTTTCAATAAGATGGGGTGCCTCCTAAGTTGACATTTACAGAACGATGGATAGGACGGCGAGGACCAACTGAGTGACCCAATAACTTGGAAGATTTACAACAGAGAATGCGTGATGCATTGCAACAAATTAGTCCAGCTATTATTGAGCGCAGTATAGAAAATGTTTACTATGGTGCTGGTCAATGCCAAAAAGTTGGAGGGGGGCACTTTGAACATTTGCGTTAAATTTTGTTGATTAATTTTCTTGATATTTTTGTATGTTTTTTTTGATTATTATTTTTACTAATTTATAACTATGGAAGTTATGAAGTAAATGTGTCATATATTTAAACAAGAAAAATGAGAACCCCACGGCAGAAGTGAAAACTTCATCAAGACTCTCCCATGTAACGGTCGCCGAAAGAATCGCCAAATTGAAGACGTAATAAGCGACCACAAACACCCCCGTATCCAAAATTCACAAACATTCATCAATTTTCAAAAGACTCTTCCGCCATTTTGTATTTTTTTGTCATTTTAACTTTGGATTCGTGATCGACGACCTCAACCACCCCCGTATCTAAAATTTCACATTCATATGTCAATTTTCAAAAAATTCTTCCATTTTTTTTTTGACATTTTGACTTTGGATTCGTGATCGGCGATCTAAGACACCTCCATATCTAAAATTTCACATTCATACGTCAATGTCCAAAAAACTCGTCCGCCATTTTGTTTCTTTTTGACATTTTGACTTTAGATTCGTGATCGGCGACCTAAGAAACCCCCGTATCTAAAATTTCACATTCATACGTCAATTTTCAAAAAACTTCTTCCGCCATTTTGTTTTTTTGACATTTTGACTTTGGAATTGTGATCGGCGACCCCCAAAACACCCATATCTAAAATTTCATATCCATACGTCAATTTTCAAAAAACTTGTCCGCCATTTTGTCTTCTTTTGACATTTTGACTTTGGAATCGTTATCGACAACCCACAAAACCCCTGTATCTAAAATTTCACATTCATACGTCAGTTTTCAAAAAAATCTTCAACCATTTTTTTTGACATTTTGACTTTGGAATCGTGATTGGCGACCCCCAAAATCACCGTATCTAAAATTTCACATCCATACGTCAATTTTCAAAAAACTCGTCCGCCATTTTGTTTTTTTTGACATTTTGACTTTGGATTTGTGATCGGCGACCTAAGACACCTCCGTATCTAAAATTTCACATTCATACGTAAATTTTCAAAAAACTTCTTCCGCCATTTTGTTTTTTTGACATTTTGACTTTGGAATTGTGATCGGCGACCCCCAAAACACCCATATCTAAAATTTCACATTCATACGTCAATTTTCAAAAAACTTATCCGCCATTTTTTTTTTTTGACATTTTGACTTTGGAATCGTGATCGGCGACCCACAAAACCCCCGTATCTAAAATTTCACATTCAAACGTCAGTTTTCAAAAAAAATCTTCCGCCATTTTTTTTTTGACATTTTGACTTTGGAATCGTGATCGGCGACCCCCAAAACCCTCGTATCTAAAATTTCACATCCATACGTCAATTTTCAAAAAACTCGTCCGCCATTTTTTTTTTGACATATTGACTTTGGAATCGTGATCGGCGACCCCCAAAACCCCCGTATCTAAAATTTCACATCCATACGTCAATTTTCAAAAAACTCGTCCGCCATTTTGTTCTATTTCGACATTTGAATTAGTGATGGCGACCGTAAAAACTCCCAAGTGCCTAACTTTTATGAGAAGAGAGAGAAATTGATTTCAGCCGGCTCCGCCCACTGTGCACGTTTGCGTAATCGTTTAAATAAAATTATTTCGTAGTAGGGGCACATAAATGTCGAAACCAATCCTCCTTTTCCCCTTTAAGGAAATACACACGTTCTGGAATAATCGTATTTTAATTCAAATCATTATTAAAATATTAATCGACCCCTTTATAGATAAAAATATCAAGTCATGTGGGAGACCGTTATGTATTGTGTGGAGATGCAATTCGCCGGACCGTAATACATTGATTGCCAGTGCACATGAGAATCTGATATTTATTTTTCGCCCGTCCGGAATACATTGATATCAGTGCACATTCAAACGGCCATTTTTCTTACCGAATCCTTCTGCAAACGACCTTTAAATTGCCGGTACCTTCGATTGCGTGCGACTGCCGATTCGAAATAAGCATACAAAAGGTTCCAAAAAGCCGGTTCCTTAAGACCCCGAGTCTCCTTCAAAATTTCGTATTTCACGCTTAAAAGTGAATCTGTGGTGCAACTCAGTTCGCCTATCAGTTTGACGTTTCTCCGCATTTTTTGATTGTCACGTGAATCGTCATGACGTAAGCCATTTTGCTGTTAAAACATCGAGTGCACGCTCTTCTTTAAAAGCCCATATCTTTGCAACCGCTCCACTTAGGAAGAAAATCTCTCCTTCGACCGGAAATTCAATGTCGCCCGTACACCAATGCCAAAGGGCAGCTTTCAATTTCGCGTATCCAGAGAGGAGTTCTTTGCACACTTTTGCCGATTTTTGTCGAATTTACGGTTCGTTTGGTAACCATGGCGACTCGAGCATTACATAGCCGAGTGTGACGGCTCCATCTCGTTCAGTGCCCACAATCAATGCGCCCATAGAAGTTTACACTTCAAAAATGATGATCACGTCATTGTGCAAAACCCAATGAGTCATATAAAAAAAAAAATCGTCAAAAGACGACCTGTCGGAGCGATTTTCTTAAAAACAATATACATAGAACGTTTCTATGAAATTTCTTCCAAACTTTATCACCCAGTGAACAGCTAGTAACACATAATAAGTATTTTGAATTTATGAATAATTTAAAGAAATTATCAGATTTAAATGATGAAAAAATGTGAAAATTTAGAAATTTATTTGAAAGATGCCTAAGAGAAACATATAATATCCAGTGAATTATTTAACGAAGTAATTTCCCGTAAAGATGTGTTTTAATCCCTTTAACTCAATGTATTATTAATTTTCTTTATAATTTAAAATATCATATCTAAACATTACAACACCCTTAACCCCATTATACACACGACTAAAAGACAAAACACCGAAATTAAAATGTATATTTATAGCACTACGAATTTTATTGACACAACCTGTTGCTACTGGAGAAAGATGTTATTCGAAATTAACACTTGTAAAATCATATTTTTGATAGAAAATTACCACAAAAACAGCTAGTTGGCCTATCAATAATTGCGACTGAACAAATATTTGCCTTTAAATAAATAATGAAAAAATATTAATCAATTTGCCAACGCCAAAGCAAGAGGAGTAACATTTTAATATTTATATTTATCTTTATTTTTTAATAATGGCACAAAAATATGTTAATTTCCTATTTTATTTTAATTTACGCAATGCTAGACATTTGCAGACTGCGCCAAAGTTACTAACGCCGCCCCTGCTTTTACAACCTTTACTTTTAATATGAGTTAATATCAGATGGTTTGGATGATGTATGTATCTTATTAGTGTACAAATTAAGAATTGGTAAGATGAACAATAAACGTATTTTCTTTTGTTAGTTAATGATAGGGAATCCCTTGCTGCCGGTCAAAGTTTGAGCCCGTATGTTTATTTACTAAGATAGTTTATGTGGTTGTTACTCATAAAAACAGATCGACCTTATGCCCTCAAATTTGAATAATATAAATAAATCACAGTCACGTTCAATTCTTCCTAAACAGGAACTGATCAGTATTCATTTACGTGTTATTGTTTTCGGTGCGCTTAATGGGAAATATTACTCACTAGATCTGGTATGTTATTGATAATGGGCTATTTGCTACTTGTTATCGACTGATTCCCCGAAGTTTTTATAAATTTAAATTTAGAATGTCGTTTTGTGGTGTAATCGCAATATACCTTTATTCAAAGGAAACATTTAAAAATACATAATGTAGAAGTTTTATCTCTATTTTTAAAGATTACTTATAGGATTATAAGCATAAAAGTGTATAATTTCACTTGTTTAAATTAATAAAATTGTGGTGTGGCCACCACACTACTTTCTTATACGTATCAGCGTTTCAAATTATAGAATTTTAAGAATGTTTCATACAAAAATTATTCAAAATCCGATATTCGAGAAATAGTGCTACTCGCTAAGAGTAAAAGTGATACTTCCGGTCCGAATTTTGAAATTTAATGTATACAAAAAACATTGACAAATATATATAAAATGCATAATTTAGGTACGACATATTTGCAAAAAATCTTTATTCGATAAGAATAAATGTGTTACTTCCGGTCCGAATTTCGAATTTTTTTTTATACAAAAGGTATTGAAAACTAAGTTCTAAATAACTTATGGCTATGTTATAATAAATGAATTAAGTAAAACCCACAGTCAATTGTGTTAGAGTAGAATGAGAAGAATATCTGTATATGCCATGTAAAATAATTTGTGACAAAATAACAACATTAAAATTAATCAACTCAACATGCAAGAATATAATTCATTCTTCAGTAGGATATCCAGGTAAATATGTATTAACATCACCCTCAGTAAGTGAACAGTAAGTTTTCCAGTGATAACCCACTTTTAAATATATGTGATACGTGCAAATGTGACATAATAAGTTAATCCCAGAATTTCTGTCATTTATATCGAAGCAATGTACAGTTGTGTGCAATAAAATAGCGTACACGTCTTATTGATAATTTTGACATTATTTTGCCATTGTGAAAATGGCTTACGTTAAGTATGACAAAGTGAATTATAGCGTCAATTCAATTTGTCATACATGACAGATATTCAAACAAAAGTCATATTTACATAATCGTATAATAAGTGTACGCCAGTTTATTGCACAGAACTGTACAAATTCTAAAATACAACATGTAGCTTTTATCAATGTCATCAAAAACGTTTTCTCATCTATCACGAAAATATTTATTGTAAGAACATTAAATTAAAAAAAATATTATTTATTAATGTCATTGGTATCATATCCAATCTAAGATAGCTTACCTAATTAATTTAAGCATTTCATGTACGTAACTATTACTCACCTTTCCCTAAAATTAAGTTATTATATTCTTACACAATGCAAACATGAGGTATTTATTCTTATACTTATAAATTTATAGTACATTTATTGCGTTTTTTGGTTTAAATACAAACAATTCCGAACTGCCAATATGAATGTCGATGTGGTTCAAATAGATGGCGCTTGAATCTTGCTTAAGATGTCGCTTAAAATGTCAAATAGATGGCGCCACAATTTTTTTGGAAGAATTTTTAATTATTACTCCTATTTCCCCAACTTTTAGTGAAGAATAGTGGAGGAAAGTAGTATTTTATAGACTAAATTTTATTACTACCAAGTTAGATTTTTTTTAAATGTCCCAAAGTGCCAGTGTTTTTTTCAATTTTTACAGTCGCCTCGACCGGGAAAACGTATTTCACAGTCGAGCTACACATGCGCCAAATGTCACTTTACAGGCGGTGAGTACAAAATAGTTATTTACAAACCGAGTGCGGGAATACATATTTCGCGAATGAGTGGCCACAAAGGCGAGCGCTTTATAGACACGAAATTATATCTGACATTAGAATTACCTGCAAACATAAATATTTTTTGACATAAACTGACATTTGCCTGTATCATAACCCATAAAATTGTGTTAGAAGTAAATAATTCTATCGTACCTATTTATCTCAGTTTCTTACTGACATTAGAATTACTTGCAAACATAAATATCTTTTGACATAAACTGACATTTGCCTGTATCATAACGATCATAACCCATAAAATTGTGTTAGAAGTAAATATATCATTCTATCGTATTACATAGTTATCTCAGACTTAAAATTTCCATGGATTATTTTGAGTCTGAATTTTTCTGAACACCGTTACAAAGGTAAATGATTCACTAATTCACCATTCTTAAATTTATGGCTTTATCATTCATATTCCTTGAATAATTTTTTAACAAAGCCTCTGGTTTTCCTAGCTCAGTTTGCTTGATAGTTCTGAGAATGTAATTAAGTAGTACCGTTAATGATATAATTTATGTTTCTGCAGTAGGGTTTTGATACCTTTAATGTATTTCTGAATGACTTTCCTTAATTATATATAATGCATATTAGAAATCCATTAAGAAATATATACAGTATGGGCTTATAACTTATGTTTTGGGACAAAATTTAGGGGTCAACTGATAGAATTTCAAAATGGCTTTGTAAATAAAAAAATGTTATGTCAATTGCATTAAAATATTCTATATATACAGGGTAAACAAGTCAGCAAGTCAGGATAATTTATCTGTTGCCTATTGACAAAAATGTAAGCGATTCTGAAAATTTCTTTCATCTAACCCTGTGTATGAGTATGCTACGCATGAATTCCATATTTCTTAATTATTCTGGATTCTCAAATTTGACTTACATCTAACTGACGACTAATGTTCGTTGTACATACTAATATGGGGGTGTTAGACTACACTCGCAAGTACCATAAACGTCTTATCCTCACCAATTATTGCTTTTTCCGCTCTTTCTTTCATATTCAATTTTTCTGTTCACTCGAACCGTTCCTTTATACTTTCGAAGGTTTCTGGCTTCGGTTGACTTCTACCAGGGATCGCTATGCATACATTCTGGATGCTAGCAATATTTCTTTCAGATTCACCCAAAACGTCAATCATATCTACTAACTTTTCATATGAATAATTCATTTGGATGATAACTAATAGCCATGCTTTTATAAATTTGACATAAATGTTTACCGACTTTCTTTAACAGTTGATTCAGGCAGTCGGCCGCATTCCAGCCTTTATTGAACGAATATTTGGGTGCATAGAACAGCGCTCGTAGTACTTTATTTGACCGCTGATTGCTCCTATAGTGATTATCTCAGAAATTACAAAAGATAGGTATAGGACATTGTTAATAAAAACGAAAGAGAATAAAAAAGAGAACAAAATGGCACAATAAAATACTGGGTGTTCTATTTAAAAAAAATATGTTTTTGGTATGTGAAAATTTCAGGAAGTAGGCTTTGAAAAACAAAGTTTCTTGAGATATTGTCGAGTGCAACTTATACGAAATGATGCAGAATTTTCTTGGCTACAAGCACCACCAAAGTTATTGTTTTTACTTTTAAAAGCAATGAAAATTTTTTTTTTCTGAACACGTGTTTTCGTCAAAAATTTCCAAAGAAAAAACTCAAAAACTATTGGCTCAATTTAAAAAAAGAAAAAACATGTAAATAAACAATTTAAAACAGTACTGAAAATTTGAAAAATATATAGCTTGAGTCATTTAAAAAAATTAAGTTTCATGCATTTCCGGTAAAACCGGAAGTGTGCGAGGGTTTAAAGTATTTTTAGAATCTGCGCCCCAAGCAACCATGAATCTTCCACTAATTGTTTTTTTGTTTTTTCTTTTATTTAAAACACAAAAGAGTAATCGAAGACGCGGCTACTGATGACTTACCCTGTATATATAGAATATTTTAATGCAATTGACATAAAAAAACGACTTCTCTAACTAATATCAAGAAAATAAACATTTTTTTATTTACAAAGCCATTTTGAAATTTTATCAGTTAACCCCTAAATTTTGTCCCAAAGCATACGTTATAAGCCCATACTGTATATATTTCTTAATGGATTTCTAATATGCATTATATATAATTAAGAAAGTCATTCAGAAATACACTAAAGGTATCAAAACCCTACTGCAGAAACATAAATTATATCATTAACGGTACTACTTAATTACATTCTTAGAACTAGCAAGCAAACTGAGCTAGGAAAACCAGAGGCTTTGTTAGAAAATTATTCAAGGAATTATGAATGATAAAGTCATAAATTTAAGAATGGTGAATTAGTGAATCTAATTCATCATTTTCCTTTGTAACGGTGTTCAGAAAAATCCAGACTCAAAATATTACATGGAAATTTTAAGTCTGAGATAACTATGTAATACGATAGAATGATATATTTACTCCTAACACAATTTTATGGGTTATGATCGTTATGATACAGGTAAATGCCAGTTTATGTCAAAAGATATTTATGTTTGCAAGTAATTCTAATG
Source organism: Amphimallon solstitiale (assembly GCA_963170755.1). Taxonomy (NCBI): domain Eukaryota; kingdom Metazoa; phylum Arthropoda; class Insecta; order Coleoptera; family Scarabaeidae; genus Amphimallon; species Amphimallon solstitiale. The sequence continues at coordinate 141,106,383 of OY720677.1, read as the reverse complement.
TCTGTGTAATAATGTATTGTAGTTGGCAATAATGCAAACACTAAGTCACGTGATGACGCTAGATGGATGATATACAAAATGTCGAATAAAGATGTACACAAAGTACATTGTGGATTTTATTTTGTATTTATATTTATTTGGTATTAAATAACACATGGTGTCAGGTGAAACAAAGAAAATATTTGATTAATACAAATATCAAGAAAATGGATGCTGTGTTTAAACCTCCGGAGCCTATGATATTAGACGGCAATTTAGCTGATCAATGGAAGAAGTTATAAGTAACAAAACTCATACTGAGTTGGAGAACTCCCTTAAATGTTCTCAGCCTAGTATAGAAACTAGTAATGTATCCGATGATGTGTGTGTGACTTCATCTAGATCCAGATATGGACGGTTGGTTAAGAAACCAATTAAATTAAATTTGTAAGTTTTATGTTAGAAGGGGGGATGTGTAATAATGTATTGTAGTTGGCAATAATGCAAACACTAAGTCACGTGATGACGCTAGATGGATGATATACAAAATGTCGAATAAAGATGTACACAAAGTACATTGTGGATTTTATTTCTAGGCCATTCAGACTCCACAAAATTAATTATTGTTTGAAGCTCAGGGTCTTTTGCAGTTGCTTCTTTAAATGACGACTTCTTTTCGTCAGACATTGGTAGGTATCTAGCTAGTGAATGTACAGCAAATACTATTTCTGGATCATCATATACATGTTCATTCACAAACGCACGTGATAAGGTATCTGCGATATACAGATATTTTCCTGGTTTATATGTTACCTTTAAATCATAATGTAATACTTTCAGCAACATTCGTTGTAGTCGCGGAGGTACAGTTGCTAGACTCTTTTTAAAAATGGATTCTAATGGTTTGTGATCTGAGCAAACCTTAACATTCTTCATGCAATATATAAAATAATGAAACTTTTCACAACTAAATACAATAGCGAGGAGCTCTTTTTCTATTTGCGCGTACCTAATTTCGCTTTTTGTCAACGTACGAGAAGCAAATGCGACAGGATGACCATTTTGTAAAATACATGCTCCCAGGCCATCTTTAGAAGCATCTGTTTCTATTTCTATGTCTAGTGATGGGTTAAAAAATGATAAAACTGGTGCATTTGTCAGTAAGTGTTTCAACCGTACAAGCGCACTGTCTTGAGACTGATCCCAACACCACTCAACATCATTACGTGTTAAATGTCTCAAAGGAGCTGTCACCTTGGACATGTTTGGTACAAATTTTCCCAAATACTTAGCCATGCCCAGCAGTCTCAATAAATCACTTTTATTCATTGGTTTTTGCATGTCAACTATAGCCTTAACATAAGATTCATTAGTATTAATTCCTTCTTTAGAAAATACTTGTCCTAAAAAGTTGACTTGTTTTGACTTAAATTGAATTTTTTCCTTGTTAAATTTAATATTATATTTTAACGCGCGTTCTAGTACTAATTGCAAATTCTTATCATGTTCTGACTCTGTCTCACCTGTGATGATTAAATCATCAAAATATATTCCCACTCCATCTATATCACCAAATAGTTCAATAGTTCAAGATGTACACAAAGTACATTGTGGATTTTATTTTGTATTTATATTTATTTGGTATTAAATAACACAATGTCAGTAAGAAACTTTATTAAAATCTAAGAAGGTAAGTGTAATTAATTCGCAAATTTGTAAAGAATTTTTACTGAACAATAACTTTATCTTATTAACATATAAATTATGTTGCATAAATACAAAATGCAGAAATAATGGACAAGTTTTATTCATCTTATAATGATAATAAATTGTTTCTTGTTATCGTACTAGTTTAATATTAACATCGAACAAATTGTAAAAATAGCTTTAAAATAGAACGGGGGGGGGGGATAGAATGACCAAGTTAGAATCCACTAACGGCTCAAATTTTATATTAAATTCTCCAGGAACAATGCAGGTTCGTAGCTGCGATATTTTTATTTGGTAATGATGCTGAACTGCTTGGCTATTCCACAGACACAAAAAACTATAATATTTGTAAACCCTCCTTGCAGTCCAAGTAATAAGGAAATCATCTTAAGATCACCGCAGATTTGCCAAAGATGATTTGAATATTGAATGAGATTTAATATACGTTTCTTTTGTGTTAGTAGAATGAACCTATTTAGTGACATTACCTTCGTCTCTTGTCAGACAGTGTCAACAATTAAACAATGAATGAATCACTACGCCGACTGCAACCTTCATATATAATTGTATAATTGTATATAATAATATGTAATTGCCCCTGCCCTTCGGGGTAGAGCCCCAAACATTCTCGAGCTTGTAACAATACTTTTTTAATTTAAAATTTTACATTAATCTTGAAAACAGATAAAAAAATTTATTTTAAAAATGTGACATGATATTGTATGTTAGAATACAGTTTTTATGTTTAAAAGAATGCAAAATACTAAAATTTTAGACTGTTAAGACAGTTATAAAAATCGTGTCTGCTAGTGTTATTGTTGGATATTGATATCAGTAAGTGCCGAGGAACAGTATCAAAGTGATTATTTGTTAACCAGTGTGCCAGTGTAATTAAACAAATATTTAAAAATATTGACCAGTCTTGTTAATAAATATATTTAATATTAATATTGTTTGACTAGAAGTTCTTCTATCTTTAATTATAAATTTTGATATTTGACTTCAAGCGGTGAAGAACAAACAATATTGAAAAGTGCATTGCTCATCCAGTAAACACTCGCTTAATGATCAGTTTTTGCGATTACGTATCTTATAATGCAATAATCAGTGTGTGTATTTGTTACAGAAACAGTGAAAACATTTAGCAAGGATAAAATTTCTGCAAGTTCAAGTTTACGTTCATTCTAAAGGATATATGTATATCATAATGAGACACTTGTTACTATGTGAATGTAAAAATTCACAGTAAGATAAGAAATATTTTTTTAGAATTAAATACATAATATACAATCTTGCATGTATAATTTGTATGAGCACATGTGATGTTTTGAGACTCCCTTATCTTGAGGGGTCAAAAGGGGAATTCCGTTTCGTTACAGAAGGAGTAAGGTCCACGGAAAACAACGTTTATTTCGTGGAATAACACAATTAACGAGATGTATTTATTTAAGTCGCAAAACAGTAGGTACAGAAATTATTTGGAGTTCATATTGATTTCATTTATATTTGCAGTTAAGACTATGGACATCTACACACTAAATTACATATAGAAATAAACAAGTAGAAATATAATATTTTTTATTGTAGTAGATATGATATCCAGATATTTATATAGTCAAATGAAGACATGCTTCATCAGTAAAAAAAACTTAGATCTAGAATTTCATCACTACTTAATGAAATTGCAATAATTAAGCCTACTAGCGTGATCTCCAGGTAAGATCTGATGAATAACCGATACTTCGTATGCATACATATGCAAGCGACGCCTCAAAATTCTATGAACGGTACTAAAAAATATTTTCGTTTCAAGTGATAAACGACGAACTAATGTGTGTGAGTTTTCTCCAACAAGGTTTTGTACGTATTCAATAATATTTTGCTCTAGCAGAATTTTTGCCTTTTAAAACAGATCCTGTAGCCCAAAACTTCTCCACGACTAGGCGAATGTGATGATGTAAAGCGGTAATATGCACAACTCTATTAGGAAACTGCAAGTGAAAGTGTCCCTCCCTTACATTGCGCGTATAGGAATTCTCCATCAAGAAATTGTGCACTTCGAAAATATACTTCAAGAATATTTACTTTCAATGTGTACATTATTTAGTAGTATTGTTTATTAAGTATAAAAAAACTTTATATATAATAAAACACAATTGTTTAGTTTCAAACAATTATAATGTTCACACACTACATATGTTTCGCCACACTGCGGCTTCATCAGGTGGATGAAAATGCATGTACACACTCATTTTGAGAGGGGGTGGACATATTTGAATTTTAAATTGAGTAGGGGGGAGTTATTTATATTTAGTGGGGTCACTTAAAATTATACCTAGTTTATTAAATTTATTAATTTCTAAACTTCCTAGCATATTAAGTTTTTTCCTTTTTTTTTTCTAAAGCATGTAAAGTTGTAAAATTGGTACGGAATTTATGATTCTGTTCTAAGCAATGATTAGCAAAGTTGAGTCTGTCTTCTTATCCTTATAACATCTTTCGCGTTCTTTCATTCTAGTATCGAATGTCCTTCCTATCTGTCCTACGTACACTTTTTTACAGTCTTCGCATGTCAACTTGTATACCCCTGAGTTTAATCTATTGTCCGTTTTATCTTTATTGTTTTTTATTGAATTTTGTAAGCAATTGTTTGTTTTGAATGAAATAGTCTCTTCCCTACTTGTTTTAATTAAGTTTCCTACTGTGTTTGAAATTGTACCAATGTATGTGATTAAATTATAATTGTGGGTTCTATTGTTACTTTCTTATACGTAGTATAAGGAAGTATTGTGATGATGAAAATTTTCGACCTCGAGATTTTTGCAGATGTCCACGTTTTGAAGTCCCCTAATACCAAAAAAGTGGTTTTTAAACATGTTTCTCTCTCTCTCTCTCTCTCTCTCTCTCTCTGTGGTTGTGTGTGTGTGTGACCACGATAGCGGTCAAACCGCTGTAGATATCAATTCCAAATTTTGTATTTACGTGTATAATCTACCTCTTGAGATCTGATTAGTTTTTCAGTAAAATCGGTAGACCGGAAGTAGTACTTTACTTCAGTGAAAAAATCGAATTTTGCAAATATTTCGTCAACTACTAAGTTTAAATAAATTTATAAAGAATTCATATGTACTTACAATTAAAATTGAGAACCATTTTATTTAAAAAGTTTTTCGAAATTACTACCGGAAGTAGGTCTTTTACTCTTATCGAAAATCAGTTTTTTGCCAATATTTTGCAAGTCATGCTTTTTAGACAGGTGCGCTACGAATATAAAAGTATTTAGAACTTAATTTCCAATATCTTTTGTATAAAAAGAATTTCAAAATTCGTACCGGAAGTATCACTTTTACTCTTACCGAATAACGATTTTTTGCAAATCTGTCGTAAATTATGCATTCTATATATATTTATTAAGAGTACAAAAGTATTTAGAAATGGATTTGCAATATTTTTTGTATACATGAAATTTCAAAATTCGGATCGGAAGTAGCACTTTTATTCTTAGCGAGTAGCACTTTTCGGGGGTAATACCATAAGAGTTTGTGTTTATCCGGACAAACTTTCATTTTGAACGAAAGCTTTGTTGCTTGGTAACTGACGAGAACAAATAACATGGTAAAACCGCGACACCGAAGGTGGAGCGGTTTTACCTTTTGTTATTTGTTCGAGTCGTGTTACCCTTAAGCAACAAAGTTTGAGTTTTGTCAAAATGAAAGTTTGTTCCGGAAATAAACACAAACTCGAATGGTATTTGGTAAGACAATTTAATGAATCATTTAATTAATATTAATAAACCGAAATATTTTTATTTAACATTCCTTTGAATACATATACAAAAGAAAGAGAAAAATACATATGTTTATGTATGAAATTTATTTGAACGATACTGTCAGAATTGAATTTTCGTTGCCATGGAAAATCAGCATGCAGTTTATCCGCTAGCAAACATGCAGTTTATCCGATGGCAAACTAACACAGCGTGTATTAAAATGTCATGTTTTTGACAGATGAATTAAATTGTCTTCGAATATCTTGCAAAGAATGCATTCTATAGCGATTTATTAAGAGAATGAAAGTACTTAGAATAGGATTTTGAATAAGTTTTGTATAAAAAAATTCTTAAAAATGTAGTTTGAAACGCTCATACGTATAAGAAAGTCGTGTGGTGGAAACACCTATTTTTTTTTTTTACTGTGGGGTAAATTAAAGATAGCGTTTTAGATTTCTGTAGTTTTGCTAAAATATTATTAATTAAATCTATTGAAAAGCCGTTATTTAGCGCTATAATGTATATTGTGTTTAATTCTAAATCAAAGGGATGTTAATTAGTCTGGGAAGCATTGATTGATAAGCGGATAATTTTTGTGTATTGAGATGAAACGAACGTGAGTGTATAGTTGTGTCTGTATGTGTAGCTTTGTGGTAAATTGAAAATTCATGTTTTTTACTTTCTTATACGTGCTTAGTATAAGGAAGTATTGTGATGATGAAAATGTTCGACCTCGAGATTTTTGTAGATGTCCACGTTTTGAGGTCCCCTGATTTCGAAAAAGTGGTTTTTAAAAAATGTCAGTGTGTGTGTGTGTGTGTGTGTGACCATGATAGCGGTCAAACCGCTATATGTTTCAATTCCAAATTTTGTATTTGTGAATATAATCTCCCTCTTAAGAACTGATTAGATTTTCATTAAAATCGGTTTTGAAGACAACAACTAACATCGCCACGAGGAAGACATTGTCAACCTGCGTGCCATCGAACCCAGGAGAGATAATCTATAAACAAAACCGAAGGTCTTATAACTGAAGCTGCAAATGGTGGTCTGTCATCTGATGGTCTTCCGTGTATGCTTTCATCTCCAAGGTTATCCCACCTGATTCCTTGACTACACCGTACTGATGACGACCAATTAGTCAGAAACACGTGTCTACGGTTGCACAACAGCGGAATTTACCCAATATTCTTTTTTTCTAGTTTTATTTTATGTATCCGCGATAATTCCTTTATAGATTATCTCTCCTGGGCTCGGATGGCACGCAGGTTGACAATGTCTTCCTCGTGGCGATGTTAGTTATTGTCTTCAAAACCGAAGATCTTCTAACTGAAGTTGCAAATGGTTGTCTGTCACCTGATGGTCTTCCGTGTATGCTTTCATCTCCAAGGTTATCCCACCTTATTCCTTGGCTACACCATACTGATGACGACCAATTAGTCAGAAACACGTGTCTACGGTTGCATTATAGCGGAATTTACCCAATATTCTCTTTTTTTTGTTTTATTTTATGTATCCGCGATAATTCCTTTCTATATATACAGGAGCTAATGTGTACTTTGAAATTGTATTTTCATCCACCTGATGAAGCCACAGTGAAACATATCTAGTGTGTGACCATTATAATTATCCTTCGTCTATTATTAATATAAAAAACTTTTGCCAGAAAAAAATATATTGCTAGTCACAAAATGACAATTGTCAAAATTATATTAGATAAATAATTAATTACCACGTTGTATAAGAAAGTATTGTGATGACGAAAATCTTTAGCCTTGAGATTTTTGCTGATGTCAATTTTTCTCAAAATAAATTTGAGAAAAATTGTAATAAAAGTTTTTTGAAATTCTTGCCGGTCCTTCACTCTTATCGAAAATAAGTTTCTTGTAAATACCTCGCAAGTTATGCTTTCTAGGTAGATACATTTAGTGTATAAAGTATTTAAAGCTTTGTGTTCAATACTTTTTGTGTTCACAAAATTTCAAAATTCCGACCGAAAATAAAACTTTTACTCTTATCGAATACCATTTTTTTTTGCTAATACATATCTCGTAAATTATGCATTCTAGGTAGATTTATTAAAAAAATAGAAACACTTAGAAGAGAACTTTGAATATTTTTTGTATAAAAAAGAAACTCAAAATTTGAACCTGAACTAACACACTTACAAGTTCACTTTTTCAAGAAGATAAAGTTAATTTAGAACAATTTTTGTATAATTTGAAACGCACATATTTATAAGAAAGTCGTGCATTGGCCACACCTCATATTTTGTCATGTTTGATCAATATGTTCCGGTTTATGGTAGTCATGGACGGTTCAAGCATAGTTATCCGAGCTGGTAGCGTGGAATCACATCTGCACGGGAAGGATATAGTCTATCATTAAACCTGACATCGTTAGATTCTGGAAAGCAATAATAAGTAATCAAAACAGTTGTTTAGGTCGTTGGGCATTAGATGGCAGTCGCAGGATCCTCCCTCTTAAGTTTTTCCCCTGAATTAGACGAGAAATTGAACAAAAGATTTTGCTTGATGTAGAAAGACATTTTCTTTAAATTTCAAAATTAGCGATTAAATATTTATTAATTGCTATTTTTATATTTCACACTGGTATCAAAAAAATCTGATTTTTCCAATATTTTGGATCACTCTTTACATAATAAACATGATATATATTAAATGCTTTCAAGTATGTACACATAGTAAAAATCAAACTTCTCAAGAACCAAGACAACCTTGAAAACCATCAATTACACATCACATAAACATATGATTACGAAAAAGCCACGCATGTTGCATACAAACGATGTCTGGATATTATAAATACTGTGTATTTTTCCTTACCCCAAAACATAGAAGACATCCACACCTACTTTGTGGGACATCTATATTTAGACTTGAGCGGTTTAAATTGCAATGCGTATTTTCTAATAAACAATTAGGTACTGTGGATGGCGTTTTACCGCGCTTGAAAACTTCTGGGGAACGTCCCAACATGGTATTAGTGGAAGAACAGTGCTTGTCGTGTCCAATTATGGGTTATTAAAAAGCGGAGAGGGGTTCCACTTTGTATAAAAAACACTACCACGTAGTTATAATGTGGCCTGGTAATGATATAGAAGAATGTTTTTCACGTTTCCAGCATTGAACAAAGACGACCGGTTTATTTTATAAATATAGAACACGGTGGATGCTGTTTGTAGGACTTAACAATTACTGCAAGCCTAAAATTATCAGTTGTGCACAAAGGGATAAGAATTTCAAAAAAAAAAAAAGAGTCGGTAACCTTCCATGGATCGTGTTGGCCTACATTTTTAAATTAATTAAATAGAATACAAGATATTTTACATAAGAAAAATATATTTTATTTTTAATTGACATATTGATTACGCTTTTTTTATATACATCAAAGTTGCATACATTTCATCAAATAGAATATTATTTACGAATAAAAAAAAACAATTCTTACCTTTTTAAAAATTTTAAAGTATGGGAAAACACCTTTAATTTACACTAGTTATAATATTCTTTATGAAAAATAAGGCTTGACGCATTGTATTTTCGATAATTTCGCATACTTTCAACAATAAACATCTACTGCTCTCAAAACGCCGGGTTTAAAACAACCACAAGTGTTTTCTTTTTCTTGGCACGCACATCAAACGTAAACAAACTTATAATCTTTTTGCGGACCATTTTCTATTTCTTTCTAGTACATTATAACGTCTTTATCATATCTACAACGTTAACACTTTGAAGTATGCATCACAAGTATAGATTGTGTACCGTCGTAATTGTTCGGAAGACTTCGACTAGGAAACAATTAATAATGTCAAGATGGCCGAGATTCTCCGCGTGTTGTCATGTCAACAAAAACAAAGTCAAGCGTGCCATACAAACTAAAGCCGGTGTGCTTTATACGCTTCTAAGGTTTCTATGGTCGTCCGCTGTCTGCCAACTAGAATATCGAATTATTTTTAACGCAGGCGATGTGAATCCGGGTGTAATGAACGATTTAGCAACGGAGAAGGATTTTTTCTGCATTTTACCGCAGTACGTGCTAACAAACACGAATGCGTAGATTTCTGTCACAAGAAAAGGACGATGACATTAATAAAATGCAAGGATATATTTAACCTTTTGTTTTGGTTAGATGCAAGCGGAATTTTTTAAAATATAAATCAATTTGGATTGCTCCAGCTGTAGCGGAATTTCAATTTCAATACGTTCAAAGTTATATTAATAGTTGAATTGACTCTTAAATGTTAATTGGTGTATATCTTGAAACTATCGCCTGATTATGGTATCTTTAATTGTCGTGTCATTTCGTGATAGTATATTTCCAGATATTAAAAGGTGGTTTCTCTTTTAGGGTGCTCAAAGTCTAAATAATTATAGGTTAATTTATGTTTTGAATAGCTTTACCAAAATATTCTTTTATTCTGGCATAAAAATAATATCTCCTGCACACAATTTGTTTTTGTAAGATCTGGCTGAACTTGCACAACAACTTCTAAAGTATGATCCATTGGCGGCCTGTTTTTTGTTTATCTTAATCAAGCATTCGACTTAGTGGCGGCTGGTGAGGACGTTTATTCGACATGGTTAGTCATAAGCTGTTGTATAAATTATCGCGTTATGGTACTAGACATACTTTTTTGGGCTGGATTAGATCCGTTTTTGATAGATCGTTAACAGGTGGTGTCGGTTACCAACGGTGTCATATCGCTGTTATCTTCGGTCATTAATGTTAGACATGTGTTCCTTCAAGGGTCAGCACTCGGACCCCTTGTGTTTCTATGTTATATCTCGATTGCTATGGTTGCAAAGTAGGCAGTCATCAATACATTAGTGTGGTAGCGTCTTATCTGTGTATTTACAGCTAAATTACTTGGGTATTTCTGGTACAATATTCCAAATTTAACTTAGCAGGTATGTAAAACTTTTATTATGGTTTTACTAAAGTACATTTTTTGATTCAATTAGTAGAAACATACAAATTGTATTGATTAAAATATAAATGTACATTATAACATCAAATTAAGGCCGGTAGTTAGTTCGTACGTTACAATACACGTGCCATACATTCCCACAAAGACGTGTTTTACACTTCGGGCATGATGGCACACGTTTACTATGTCTATGATGGTATCATACCAATGTGCAGATGTTGTTTATAAGTAGGTACATTAATGTTTTAATGTTGAAATTATAATTTTCTATTTGTTATAGCATAAACGACATGAATAACAAGCAAGAAAAATCTTCCAAAAGCCAGCAATGGTCAGCTGATAATATGGGAGAAGCTATAGATGCTATAAATTCGAAACATATGAGATGGAAACTCGCTTCGAAGACATTTAATGTAGGAGTTTTGGGAGGTAGATTACCTATCTTTAATAAAGAAAGAGAACAATAATAGTTGACCATATAAAAATGTTAGAACTAAGGTGTACTGATGTGAGAAAATTAGCTTTTTAATTTGCTGAAAAGTTAAGTCTAAAACATAACTTTAATAGCACAAAAGAATTAGCTGGATGGGACTGGCTTCGTAGCTTTCTAAAGAGAAATCCTTCCATAAGTCTACGAATTCCTGAAGCAACCTCTCTTGCACGAGCTCAAGCATTCAATAGACCAAATACCAAAGCATATTTTGAAAATTTGACAAAAGTAATTGAAGAATACAAATTTGCGCCTGAACAAATTTTTAACATGGACTAATCTGGATTATCCACTGTCCAATCTCGTTCTGAAAAATTTTTTTCTTGCAAAGGAAAGAATCAAGTAGTCTCATTAACTGCTGCTGAAAGAGGTCAGTATTTCACAGTAGTTTGTTGTATGAATGCGATACGAAATTTCTGCTTAGATCAGAAAAACTTATCAGAATCTTCTGTAGTTGAAGTAAGTAGCGTGTCATCAATAAAGATTCCAGTGACTTCTTCAAATGCAACTGGTTTTATACAAGAATTATCACCAGTCCCTCAAATGGATTCAATACTGAAACAGAAAAGACGCAAAAGATCAGATGCGCAAGGTGTTTTGAATAAAACACCCACTATTGAACTACTAAAACTCAAGGAAGCAGACCAAAAAGCAAAAGAACTGAGAAAATCCGCAAGAATAATTAAGAAAAGGGTTGAATTCGATGTTGATAGTTATAAAAATCTGGATCCAAATGTACCACAATTTCAAGATGATTCTGATGATGAAAATCCATCTTGCATTAATTTTTTTATCTATTGTAAATAATTAGTATCTACCTATGCCATCATTACCATATATGATGTACGAACATTACATTATATAGGTATATGTTGACACACTTGGCAATAAAATCAAAATATATATTTTATAGAAATATATTATTTTGGAATAGCTTAGATTGGTTATTTATGAAACTACTTCCTATTCTTTGAATTTTGCCATGGTTAAATATCTATTACGGTTTAAATGAACATAGTTACGCATATTTATAAAAAAGGATGCCATCACAGCCGTACTCCCCTACCATGGATTTAAGAGTAAACGATCTACGTCATCTTATCTTGCGGTGTTAACTCTATTTGTCTTAGAGTGCCTCGATGAAAATGAACAAGATATATTATTTATATTGATGTCTTTAAGGCTTTTGACCGTATCGATCACACCTTCTCGCTACGTAAAATGAATGCTAAATTGGGTTTTTACTGCAGTTGTATTCAGTATTCCACACTTACCTGATGAATAGGTTTCAGTATGTCAGTTATGCTGGCTATTAATCACTTTACACTGCTGCCACCTTAGGAGTTCCCCGGGGCAGCAATCTGCGTCCCTTATTGTTTTCAATATTTATCAATGGCGTCTGTTCTGAATTGGGTTGCCATGGACTTTTATTTAGAGATGTCAAATTTTTCCTGAAAGCTCGTACCAACAAGAGTTTGAGCAAGCCAATTGAAAAACCGAAAGCATCAAGTTCTTTTAGAATCAATGCTATCAAAAGCTTTAGCAAAATCAGTGTAACTAACATTCACTTAAAGGCGTTGATTCAACACATTGGTTACATAATACGTTTTTTAGCAACATTAGTGCCAGTAGATCGTATATTATGAAGTGTGAAAGTAGAATTTTAGAATCAGTCATTGCAACCTGACAAAGTAACTTGAAATGCTAATTGGTCTATAATTAGTGATATTACATTGGTTATGCTTTTTGTATACTGGCATAATTCTACTAATTTTCCAATCGTCATTAAGGGGAGAAGGTTTAATAATCACGTTACAGCTATCGAATGAAAAGTTGAGCTGGGATGGAATACGTTGGAAAATGCATTGACAAAAGCACATGATTCGGCGTGTTCCACGGGGTTCGAACCATTGGCTGTGGGGTCGACGAGTTTGACCATTATGTGTGGTCACGTTTAGATTGTTCTTCCAGGTTGGCCAGTTCGTTCGGGCTTGGGGCATTAGGTTATTGAGATCCCCGCTCTTAAACTCGTAGCTGGTTTGGCTTTCGAAGTGTTGATATTAGCCGTTGGGAACTTGACATAATCTTGGAGTTGTTCAATGTCTAAGGTGTTGGTGTAAGAGGTTGGGGCCTAGCATTCTGTTCAGAATCGTTCGCCAAAATCCTCCATTGTACAGAAGGTATCCAGCCAGTAACGGCTCCATTCCTTGTAACGAATCTCCAAAAGTTCGCGGTATATGTCGTGATTTGAGATATAATATAAGGTTAAAAGTTGCTATAAGCAATGGCCACTTCACCATTGACCCTGGATCTTAATCTAATGAATTCGTTAGGTTGTGATTGAGAATCGCTTTTCTTCCATTTCTTAAAATAACATCTCTATATCTTAATAAGTTTAATCGTAGAATTATATAGCATTATTCTGAAATCTATGTTTTCTTTTGTACTGAGTAATGGCTGCCTACTTGTAAAAAAATATTATTATGTCATTGCTTTCTTTATTTTTATATAAATGTACAATGTATGCACACAAGCATGAGTCTCACTTGGTTTATAACAAAGATAATGTTACACACAACACTAACCACTTGAATTTAAAAATTTTACCCAAACATCGGACATCTCATTTCGAAAACAATCCCCTTTAATGACTGCCTTCGGGAAATAAAGAGCAATAAGCAATTTTTAAGTACCACATAAAACACATTTTCTAATTGTTGTTAAAGTGCCGCCAATTACATTATTATTGTTATTGTTACTGAACTAGACCTTCTACACGTTTGAGGAATAGGTAGGAATGTACTGTCAAGTCGAGAGGAAGTTCTATCTTACCATTATCCCTTTCTACCTTCTTATACGTAGTATAAGGAAGTATTGTGATGATGAAAATTTTCGACCTCGAGATTTTTGCAGATGTCCACTTTTTAAAGTCCTCTGATACCGACACATCGGTAGACCGGAAGTAGAAGTTTACTTCAGTGAAATACCAAGTGTTATCAATAGGGAGCGGAGTCGAGCGAGCCATGACTCATCGCTCAAGGGCGCACTATTGAAATGTTGTATTTTTAAAGAGGTTTTAATTTTATTTATATAATTGAATAACAACTCATAAAATACAAAATACATTATTATTTGTTGATTTTGTTGTTCAAGTCGAGTAAAGGAGTATTAATATTCACCAGCAATATTTTCTCAAGATTCTCTTCTGTAAGATTTATTCGTTTTGAATGAAGTACGTCCTTGTAGATAGAAAACGTCCTTTCTACATCGCAACTGGTTATAGGTGCGTACTGGAAATATTCTTTTATTTCAGCGCATTTAGCAGTTTGATTTTGTGTCATTGTCCCCATACACAATTGCCACAATGTTATTAAATCTGGATTTCTATTAAAAACTGCGTTTAACTTTTGCCGAAGGCCACATCCGAAGTCACTTGGAATACTTTTGAAATTATTAATAGCCGCATCTAATGTGGTTAATCCATCTTTTAGTTTGAGATTTCGATTTTCAAAATATGTGATTAGTTTAGGCAAATTTCCAAAGTGGTCCTGAAGGAATAACAGCTGATTTTTTAAATTTGGGATTTGTGTTAGTTCCTTGCACTCAGAAATACTTCGAGCATCGTCATTTAAATACGTAACGAAATTTTGTAAACTATCGAAATTCTCTGCATAAAAACTAGTAGCTTCCAGCCATGTTCCCCATCTAGTTATTACTGGCGCGGGTGGCAGTGACAAAGATGGAAGTTTTTCCCTGTAAAGGGCCACTCTCGATGGTGCTTTTCTGAAAACTTTTTTAAAAGCCGATACAAGTCTATCAACTTCCGGATAGTTGTCTCTGATATATTCACAGATTCTGTGGAGAGCATGTGCTACACAAGTAATATGCAGCATATAAGGATATGTTTCCTTTAATAGTCTGCCTGTTTTTAACATATATGCGGCACTGTCACTAACAAATAAAAGTATTTTTTCCCTGTACCTGTCGTCCGAATGAAGCATTTTGTGCAAATTCTCGTCAATGGTTTTAGCAACTGTTTCCGCATCAACTGTATTTATAACTTTAGATGCTATTACATATGCGTTATATGGAATAGTTGGATGTAGTACACCAGCTACAATATTTACCACACAGCGTCCTAATATATCGACAGTTTCGTCGGCACTTATCCATAGGTACTGATTTGAAAGATGTCTTCTAATGCATTCTACTGTTTTCGTGAAGCACTTAGAAACACAACATTTGCGTAAGGTGGATTCATCAGGAACATGTCGACCAGTATATTTTTGGAGAAATGTTTTGAAAGTGGGATTGTCAAGTTTCTTTAATGGGATATTAGCCGCCATTAAAGCTTCACAGAGTTCTTCGTTAAAATTGTCAGCTTTCAACGGGTCCAATTTCTGTGTATGTTTTAGCGATGCTAAGTGACGTTGTACGTTCGATTTTTTGGCATTCTGTAACGATATTTTACAGACTTTGCAATACATATCGGAATCACTGACAATGGACATACAATCAGTATGACCCTCAATCCAACTCGCCATTGTTTCACGATGTATTTCTCGACGTTCTTCCATATCATATCTGAAAAAGTAACATAAACAAAGTTCTAGATCTAAATAAACGCTAACTAAAAATTTTAATCTTAATCTTAACAAAATCCAATTAACACTTACGTCGATATAAATGGAAGAAGTAGATTCAATGAACCGGCAGGAACTATTACAAAAATTACGAAGTACGTAATTAACAGTTAAAACAATGAAACAAGGAAACTAACGTAAGGTATAAATAAAAATTTTATTTCTCTTGGAAATATAACGTAAATATAATAAATTTTAAACACTCCTGACGCCGTTATCTACGCCCGTGTATAAAGAATTTTACCTCATAAATTCCTTATTTTATTGCCCTTTTTTCTCTGATTCTCGGTCTCTTGTCGAGCGTAAACAGATGTTGCAGTTCGCCCTATGAATTAGTGCTATTCAACAACACGCAGTTGTTTACATTATTTCTTTTCACGGTTGTGGCTCCGTGGTAGTTTAGCTCGCTCGATTCCGCTCCCTAGTTATCAATATCTTATCAACTACTAAGCTTAAGCAAATTTCTAAATAACGTAAAAATAGTAAAAAAACGAATATGATAATCAACATTTTTCGAAACTCCAACCGGAAGTAGATTCTTTACTTTTATGGAAAACAGTTTTTTGCAAATATCTCACAAGCGATGCTTTCTAGAGAGAGATATTCACAATATAACAATATAAAAGTATTTAGAAGTTAATTTTGAATAATTTTTGTATGGAAGAATTTCAAAATTCGGACCGGAAGTAACACTTCGACTTAGAGAGGACAAAAGTATTTAAAATTTAATTTGAAACAATTTTTGTATAAAAAAATTTGAAAACCTATACATATTAGAAAGTCGTGTGGTCCCCATACCGTATTATGTTATCTTCCTTTTATCATTATCTTACAAATCCTCCTGTTTCTTGCTGAAATTTGGGCCTGTTTCCAAGATAATCACTTTTATAAGCTTCTTAGAAGCCCTATCAACATTAGATATGAAATAATTATAAATAATTTTCGTTAATAACTACTAAGAAATGAACATTATATAAAATGAATTTCTAAATTAATTTTCCATTGCACCGTTTACACATCATGCAATGGGTGGCTGATTACTGATAATGAACGTCTATAATACAGCCAGTATTAATATCATACTTTTAAGAATAGTTTTTTTTTGGGATAAACGCATTAAATGTCAAGGCATTTCAAAGATTATTTAATGTACACAAGATAAGATGGATGCAATTGTTATTAAATATATATTACGCATCGGTTGCATTATCTTCAAGGATATTTACTTACTGAAATTTCTATTGGATTTTAAATAAGTATAATTTATGTCAAGTGGATTATGCACTAAATATATAATTTTTCTACATACCTACCTAAGCGTGTTTGTATACAGTAAATAACTCATTGGATTTATCAGTCAATGATAAAAGGAAATACGAGAAAAGTTTTTTAAATACAAAGGAAGCAATAAACAAATAATTATTAGTGTTGTGAGTTTTACCTTGAATGTGAAACACCTCGTTTTATTTAGTCTTACAAATAAAAATGAGGTCCACATACTAATTATTTACGTGTAATATCTATATGTAGCTAAGGTTGAATTTTGTT
Organism: Amphimallon solstitiale; assembly: GCA_963170755.1. Classification (NCBI taxonomy): domain Eukaryota; kingdom Metazoa; phylum Arthropoda; class Insecta; order Coleoptera; family Scarabaeidae; genus Amphimallon; species Amphimallon solstitiale. Next base: position 141,089,290 of record OY720677.1, on the reverse strand, counting down.
TATTGTTTTTTAACAGACGACGACTTTTAAATCAGACAAATAATAAGAATAATGCCTCCATGTTAGGCCTGTATGAGACGATGCCAAATTTTGCGATAGAATAAAATGGGGATAAAATTGCAATTGACGACAAAATTAACTAAACCAAACTAACCTTAAAATAAATTTGGGATTTTCGAGGTTGTGTGTGAATGATCATAGTCTTTTTTAAGTTCTTATTGCATAAATTAAAAGATCTCCGGGTCACGTGAACACAACTGTTAATAGAGGAATATAAAAAATATCCTGCAATAGAGGCAATTAAAAATATAGTGATAAAAATAAAACCAGAAGTGTCCATATCAGATATTAAAGCTAAATTTCATGGTCTAAGAACTAATTTCTTAAATGAACATAGAAAATATAAAGGTTAACTGTGTATCCTAATAAATCAAAGAATTTAAAACTAATTTCTCGAAGAGCAACCAACCTTTCAATTACGATAACACTAAAATGACGTCACTACATCATATATTACGCATGTGCGTGTGCTAAATTTGATATGTAATAATGCATACGTGTCATATAGGAGTAATGCAATAATATCAAAATTGTATGATAAATTAAAGCAGAAAATTTTCGTAATAATTTACATGGAAATTTTCTGTAAAATTTAGCATCGTCTCATATAGGCCTTACACACTACCGAATTCTTATAATCGCAGTCGTTGATTTACTATATAAATTTCCAAGCTAGTAAATTCAAATTTCTTTTTGCGGAAACAACCAATAAATTCGATAGTTTTCATAGATTGACGTTTTTGGCACATTTGTGTTCTTCTTATTTTAGGACTTCTTTAAATTGTCAGGTTATTGATTTAGATTTTTCAGTTAATTGTTCAGTAGAATATATCATCGTTGGCGATAAGATGTATTCAAGGACAATTGCTATTAGAATTTTTATAGACCTCTTAGAAGTAATTTTAATAATATCATTGATGATTTTGATCATATTTTGTCTTAACGTTAGTCTCATTGCTGACTTTATTTTATGTCTTGGCGATTACAATGTAGATCGTTTTGGTTTAATTAACACCTTTCGTGTTTGTTTTGAATTTTAGGGCTTTATTCAGATGATAAAAGAAGCTACTAGGCCCACTGCAACACTTCTGGATATCGTTTTTGTGTCTAATTCTGACTTGGTACCATTTCAGCTGATCTGATATCAGATCATAGATTGGCATGTTGTGAATTGTCAATTAAGGTCATCAAACCAGTTCTTACATTAATTTGAGACAGAAATTTGAAAAACTTCTATTTTGTATCCTTTTCACATTATTATCCATTATCTTTCTTGGAATTCTTGATCAGGACAGATGTCATAAATCGCAAACTTGATATTTTTAATGAATTTACTATTGCTTTGTTTAATTTTCAAGTCCCATCAATGGAGGTTAGGATAACTAAGCTAAAAACGCATTGGCTGATTAAAAATTTAAGAATGTTTATGAAGTTGAGAGACAGGGAGAGCTCTTTCTCATTTCAAAAATATCAGATCTATTGATGACTCCAACAGATATAAAGAACGGAATTTCACATTTAATATGTTTAGACTTGATAAATTTATTTGAATACTGCTTACAATTCTTCAAATCAGAAAAGATTATGGCCCTAAATCATCATCTGAGAGAATACTCCCATACTACTATTTAGCTGATGTTCACAAAATAAACAATTATTTTGCACCGTTTGTTCAGAATTGGTTATTATAATTCTATGTATCTAAATTCTGAAGTCTTGATTGAATTTGGATTGGTATCAGTTAAGAAAATTCATTTAATTATTAATGGCATTATGACTGATGCATATGGGTGTGATAACATTTCTTCAACTATGCTAAATTACTGCAGTCCTTTCATTGATACTTATCTTTCTTTAGAGATAAGAATAACTAGCATATTACCTGTTCTTTATAACATTTTAGAGATTATTATTAAGTTTAAAATTTTGTACTTCCAATAAATGCCTTTCCAATTATCACTGGGCAACAAATTTTCGAAAAGTTCATGCTTCCAAGCTGAAAATAGTCATTTCTTAATGAATTCAATGTGCTGAACACGAAAATGACTAAGAAAAAGCTGAATTGGCTACGGGTTTTCTGTTATATGTACGCATATTTCAGAAAAAGTGTACTTATGTCAATATTATAATACATGGTAAGAAAACATTTACGCATATTTCAGAAAAAGTGTACTTATGTCAATATTATAATACATGGTAAGAAAACATTTACGCATATTTCAGAAAAAGTGTACTTATGTCAATATTATAATACATGGTAAGAAAACATTAGTCTGCTTCCGGCTTTCGACTTCTTTTGGCCTGCCGTTTGTAGTGGACTTGTGGAGCATCTCTACTGATTGTCCAACAATAGTCAGCTAGCATTGACGTAGACCATTTGCCTTGGTACCGTTGCTCCATGGTGGCAATGTCCTGATGAAAGCGTTCGCCGTGCTCATCGCTGACGTGCCCGCAGTTATCAGGAAAGAAATCTAAGTGGGAATCAAGAAAGTGGATCTTTAAGGACATATTGCAGCCGAATTTATGAAACAATGCAATATGACGCAAAATTTCGTAATTTCTCACTAAATTGCATTACATTATGCAATAGCATCTATACAATGGACAAAACGTCAATATCTCTTGAACGTGAGCCAATCAACTTTTTTCAATGTGATATTCGTGTTCAGCACGTTGAATTCATTCAGGATTGGGTACTTTCACCTAAGAAGCAATTTCACTGTTGACCAGTGTTATCAAGCTGGTTTTTAGAAGGGCTTCAATAAACGTTGGCTGATGTGTTGAACGACATGATGAGGTCTAATGGTAATGGCTTGCATTATGTGCTTAATCTTATGGATTACTCGAGGGCATTTGACACGAATTGTCATCAGCTGCTTATTTCTAACCTCTAATATTATAGATTTTGCGATGGTGCGTTGGGTTTGCCACAATCTTACCTAAGGTAACTGAAGGTAATATGGCCATGCTAAGACTTTTAAATATTTCTTTTGAAAAATAAGCAACGTTCACAAATTTCATTAGTGTTTTAGCACGTATGACATGTTTGGACATATTTAAAAAAAATTATAAGTTTAGTTGAAGGCACTGTTACTGTTTTTTTAATTAAGAAAAAGACATAGTTTTTGGCCATATTGTCAGCACAATGTTGGTAATATGGCCACACTAATATCTTTCATAATTCAATTTGCAAATAACATTTTACTGCTAATATCTTTATTTTATGAACACAAAATATAATTAATCATAAAAGGAACATAAAACAATAAAACTTCTTATTCTTAAACTTTGAACAATTAATCATCACAGTCGGAACAAAGAAAAACTTCTGGTTTGTCATTTGCAGTAAGTCTCTCGGTTATAATCAATACTAGAACCGTCACTTTCATAATCGCTGCTATCTTCAGGTGGCGACAAGCGTTTTCTAGAGCTGTCTGCTTTTTTTTGTTAAACCCGAAGTTGAGGCGAGTGCCACAGGGCATCATTGTTCTTTATTCTCCATTAAAGTAACTTCTGTCTTTTCAGAGTGTTGCCGATGATCTTGATTTGTAGTGGTGCTAGGGGCATATGCTGTCTCAGGAATTGCATCTGCCAGTGGCTCTAAATCCTGATTTTATATTAGTCGGTGTCATGGTTTTATCCCACACTTTGGTTAAAATATTTCCGAAGCGCATCTTGCTGAAAGAAGTGTCTTCTGGATGTGCAGAGAAAAACTTGACAGTCTCATCGTCCCAATGGTATTCAAACGCTCTAAAAACCGCTTTGTCTAGAGGTTGAAGCTCATGTGTGGTGTTGCTTGGCAAGCAATATAATGTGATGTTATATTTATCCGCAATTTCAAAAATAGTGTAGTCCAAATGACATTTTGCACCATCAAAAATAACAAGGCAAGGTCCAGGCACTTTGAATTGTGCTAAATGCTCTGTCCAGCTGCAAAATGCTTCTTGAGTCATACTGCCCTTTTCAGTCATTAGTATTTTGGTACCTGGTGGCATTGAATCTTGTCATTCGCGTTCCAATTGCATTGCCACAGGCGACAATTGAAACGTTCTGGCCATGTTCGTTGGTAACTATGTGCACTCTTCTCGCACCTTTCTTTGCTAAAACCTTCTGTTGGTGATGGAGGCACAACCTACAGCCTTTCTCGGCTATATTATAAATTGCTTCTGGTTTATCTTGAATTTTCATTTGTTTCATTATTGCTTCTAGCTTTGTGAAGTGGTCCTGCACAATTAATCTGTTCATTTTTTGCGCTCTGGCAGGGTTTAAGTTTTGAGCTTTTCTTGTGCGAATTTGGGAATTTCGTTGCATAAATCACTTGAGCCAATAACGTCCTGCCATCGCTTTCTCGTCGTTGAAAGGAGTTGGTATATTGTTGGTTCTTGTATATTGAAAAACACAACGACGAAGTACTTTTGCTGTAATTGGGTACACAATTTCAGAAAGGCGAATAATTCTATGTGCTAATTCTGTTTCTTGTTCTTTGGTTGAAATTGTTTTACGCCCCAAGGAAGACTTTTCTTTATTCTCTTTAGTTAGGTATCGCCTCAAAGTTCTTCTGGGAATCTCATATGTAATACAAGCTCGATTTACAGACATTCCATTATAACTCACAGCAGTTATGGCACTTGCCAGATTTTCGTTTCCCCATTTTCTTCGTACACCTCTGGAACGATAACGTGGCATCCTTTATGCTTAAGCCTCGCGCACTATAAAAGAAACAAAGAAGTAACGCCTGTTCCAGTCAAGTATACGGTCCACATATACACTTGTAGTGTCATCTATCGCTAAATAACAATAATTGTTGAAATATACGCAGCTGGCCATATTGCCTTCTTGGCCATATTACCTTCAGATACCTTATCTGGAATTTATTTTATCTGGAGTTCCGCAAGACATTATATCATATGTGTAACGTCCAAGCTGATGCTGACGATAGACAATTATTTCATTCATTTCCTTTTCATGAGTAGCAAAGGGCTGCTGATGATCTTAATACAGATTTGTTTGAAATGAATAAATTATCTATTGAACATAATTTAGTTCTTAATTCGCTGAAGACTAATGTGTTGATTTTTGGCTCGAAATTTCGTGTTGACTTTTTAAAATCTAATTTTGAAATAATCGCTTTCCGTGTGCTGATGTTATGAAATATTTTTGGCTCCTTGTTGAAGCTCGACTTCGTTTCAGTAAACATGTTTCCCATTTACTTAAAAAGTCTTACGGAACTTTTAGAATGTTATATAGGCTAATAAGCATATTATAAATTCTATTTTGGGACTACGAGTTTGTAAATCTTAGATGTTATCTTTGTTTAACTATTGCGATTTTATTTATGGTCCATGGTTGGTTGCGCAGAATATGTGGTGAATTCAAAAACTCCAAAACACTTATTCTAGACTTATTTGCAATCTTACAATGTATATAGGTATGATCATACTTTAGCAAGTGTTAAATCCATTGGATGGTTAAATATGGAAAACAGTCGTAAATTACTTTTGGCTAATTTTGTTCATACGTTGCTTTAGTCGACATCCTTGACCGTCCCTATTAGAGGAATTTTGATTCCACAGTATTTCATCCATACAACACAATAGGTATAAAATTAAATTTATTTTCGATATCTTTTGCCTAAATTTTAGAAATAATTATTTAAATTTCTAAATTGCTGTCAAAGTAACAATCCAGAAAATAATAATAGATATGTTCAATAATAGATATACAATTATTACATATTTCCACGTTTAATAATGAACCTTACAATGTAAATAGATTTGTGAAAAATACTCATGTATTTTTATTAAATAAAACCATTTCCTCGATAACATGTTTGCTGTTTACCCACGAATTAAGTATTACTTTTCTCCGCAATAAGTCTGTTATCACAATCTATTATTGCGTTTTATATTTAAAAGTAACTATATATTATATCAACAGTCAATAGCGCAATTATCTGTCTATGTTTTATGTAATGTTTAGCTACACGTCTTGAGCTATGAATATTATAGTTTGTAATCTTCTTAAATTAATTTTTAAGCGTTTATTGTATGTATTTCATCATTTATTCTGCTCAGATGTTTAAATGATCATTACAATATTATTAGAAATTATAAAATATAAGGTATATAAAAGTATATAATATAAATTAAGTATAAAAATCAATAGGTGATTTATAGTGAAATTTAATTTAATTGATTTAATCAATAGTTCAGTATATTAAACATATTCTTTGCCGATTTTTTGAATTCTTTGCCAGTCATATTGTGTCAGTTTATTATACAATGCGAACTCCAATAATTAGCTGCATTTTGAGTTGTTCTTTACTTTCTTATACGTATTATAAGGCAGTATTGTGATGATGAAAATGTTCGACCTCGTGGTTTTTCCAGATGTCCACGTTTTGAAGTCCGCCGATACCGAAAAAGTGGTTTTTAAAAAATGTCTCTCTCTCTCTCTCTCTCTCTCTCTCTCTCTCTCTTTCTCTCCCTCTCTCTCTGACACGATACCGGTCAGGCCGCTATAGCTATCAATTCCAAATTTTGTATTTACCAGTATAATCTCTCTGATTAGATTTTCGGTAAAATCGGCAGACCGGAAGTAGTAAATTACTTGACTGAAAAATCGAATTTTGCAAATATTCCGTCAACTACTTACTAAGTTTAAACAAATTTATAAAGAATTCATATGTACTCAAAATTAAATCTTTGAAGAATTTTGTTATGAAAGTTTTTTGAAATTCCTTCTCGAAGTGGGTCTTTACTCTTATCGAAGATCAGTTTTTTGCAAATATTTCGCAAGTCATGCTTTTTAGATGGGTACATTACGATTATAAAAGTATTTAGAACTTTTTTTTATATAAAAGAAAATGGGCGTGCTTATGACCACACAGCAGAAGTGAAAACTTCATCAAGGCGAGGTTAATAATACGAAATACAACTTTTTTTTTCGTTCTATATTCATTTACATTTACATTTTTACAAATTCTATATTACATTACATACATACATACAGCACGTATCAATTTTCATTAGCCATAGGCGATTAATCCATACAGTATGTGGCAACATAGTATACCCCTTCTTTCTTTTCCAATGTCAGCGCGACCGATCCAGGCTCGTAAGTAAATACAAGTTAGCGTGGTTAGCAGTAACTCTTCGACCAGCGGGTTGGATGTTTGTAATGCGTTCAGAAATATTTACGAGTTACAAGGATTTGTTTTTCTTTTTCCTTTTAGTAAATGCAGAGAATTATTAAGCTGCGTTCACGCTGCATGACACAAACAAAAGCGTAATTCTAATAAAATTGAAAATAAGGTAAATAAAAAAGGATTCTGAAAATAATAATAAATTACTAGATCAGGAGATCACGGCGGCCATTTGATGTTTCCCGTTCCAGTAATAAGACGGCATTGCAGATTAGATCGCATTGCAGCTAACATTGAATGTAAAATCTGGTCGGGAGAAGTGGGAAGATCGGAGAAAGTCGTTTTGATGTCGATTGTTCCCGGGATTGGTGACGGACGCTGTGGGGTGGCACGTTGCCACATATTACTTGTATATGTATAAATCGCATGTAAAATTGAATCCCTATACCTAATGAAAATTGACACATACGGTATATTTATTATTATTGTGTATACATTATTCTAGTACATTTCGCTCGGTCTGATCAAGTTTTCACTTCAAAAATTCATACGTATGCATGTATAAACACAAATAGACGATATGATAATTCTCATACGAGTACCCGCGCTGGTCTAATGGTAACGTGCCGGCCTCATACCCGGGCGGCTCGGGATCGCATCTGCACGCGGACAAGAATTTTTCAGAAAATAAAAATACAATATTTCGCGTATTTATTCTAAATTTCAATTTAATTGAAATTAAATATCGCTAGTTAGTGTTATGATACAAAGCCAAGCGTGAAACGGTTGCCGAGCGAGTATAGCAGAGACGGCAGAGACGCGTTAATTATCTCTCTCTCGCTCCCTTAGTCGACTCGACTCGAGCCGACTTTACCCGAACGAGCGTTACATTCCGAGCTCAGTCTCGTTCAGTGCCCAACAATCAATGCATCAACGCGCCCATAGAAGTTTTTACTTCAAAAAATTTCAAAATTCGGACCGGAAGTAACACCTTTATTCTTTTCGAATAACGATTTCTGTACAAAAGTATTTAGAGCTGGATTATCGACAAATAGACGATATGATAATTCTCATACGAGTACCCGCGCTGGTCTAATGGTAACGTGCCGGCCTCATACCCGGGCGGCTCGGGATCGCATCTGCACGCGGACAAGAATTTTTCAGAAAATAAAAATACAATATTTCGCGTATTTATTCTAAATTTCAATTTAATTGAAATTAAATATCGCTAGTTAGTGTTATAATACAAAGCCAAGCGTGAAACGGTTGCCGAGCGAGTATAGCAGAGACGGCAGAGACGCGTTAATTATCTCTCTCTCGCTCCCTTAGTCGACTCGACTCGAGCCGACTTTACCCGAACGAGCGTTACATTCCGAGCTCAGTCTCGTTCAGTGCCCAACAATCAATGCATCAACGCGCCCATAGAAGTTTTTACTTCAAAAAATTTCAAAATTCGGACCGGAAGTAACACCTTTATTCTTTTCGAATAACGATTTTTGTACAAAAGTATTTAGAGCTGGATTTGCAATGTTTTTTGTATATATGAAATTTCAAAATTCAGACTTGAAGTAACACTTTCACTCTTAGCGTGTGGCACTTTTTTCGAATATACATTCTATAGACTTATTTAGAGAATAGAAGTACTTAGAATAGAATTTTGAATAATTTTTGTATAGAAAATCTTAAAATTCTATAATTTGAAACGCTCATACGTACAAGAAAGTCGTGTGGTGGCTACATCTCATTTTTGTGTGAGCATTGGTAAGTAACTAATTTTAGTGTTATTGTTTGATATGATGTATATCTACATTGCGACCTATCCAATTCTTGTTTACCATGGCTGAATGGATTAATAAATATACTATTATTATCATTATTATTATTATACTTTTCACAGGAATCTTGTTTTCAAGTCACCGAGAACTTGTAAAGCCCTTTTATTATAAAATTAAAATTCTAGGGCATTCGATAACATGCCTCAGAGTTAAATGTATAGATCACGTTGTCGAGTGTTTATCAAGTTGGTAGACTTATTTTGATGAATAAAATATACATTTATGAAAGAGCTAACTTCATTTCGAATATTTCTCCTTAAAACTCTGGTATTGCACATGATTCTCAATTCTCCTACAATAACTAACAAATTAGGTCAGCATATACAATACGTACCAGGGCGACTTGAAATGTTTCCGGAATCGGCAAGAGATGGCGCACAAAGGTTGAAGTGGATTCGTTGGCCGGCAAGGGCAACCCTTTTTATAGCAACTGTCAAAATTTCAGACGTCTACTGTCAATAGTTGTTATTTAGGAGTGTGTTTTATGTAGCAAGTCAGGCGGTTTTGCAAAAATTTTTTTAGTTTTTTTCGTTTCGGAGAATACATCGAAAAATAAAAATAAAAAATCACACTAATGTTAGTTTTTCTTGTCGATTCCAGAAACATTTCAGGTCGCCTTTGTAATCTAAAATATCAATAATGTTATAAAAATTCTTATTCAAATTGGTTTTCGATTTGATATGGTAAAACAAAATTCATAATGAATTGAGTTTGTTTCTGAGAGTGAAATATTATTAATATTATGAAATATTTTTAATGAAAGACGATAATTATGTATATTTTATTTTTTTTCTGTTAAAAAGAAAAAAAGTAAAATGCAACTGTAATTATCTGTGTGACCTATATAAAGTAATTCGTCGGTATTGCATGAGATTTTCATGTACCAGACGCGTGCTTCAACGTGGAGATTAAAAATTCCGTCCACTTTTAACGATACGTGTAATATTTATTATGTATTGCAGTATGTATGTACATACTTAAGTACTTTGGTATTCATATTGGGATATTTCCTTCAAGCCAGACGGAAAAAAAATCACCTAAAAAATAGCTCTTATCTAATAACGAAAACAAAAACATAAATATAATTAATTTTTAACAAAATTGTGGTATATAAAAAAATATTTTTGGGAAAAGTTTTCATACGCACCTAAAATATCACTATATAACAGAAATATTAAATTACTCTCAAAGAGTGAGCCTTAGATATTAAGTACAAAAATTTAATTATATAAATAAATAAATAGTCAATTTATTATACCTGGTGTCCTAGTGAATGTAGATAGTGAACAATTCTTGATACTAAAATTGTAGACATAAGCTCTATCTGATATATAAAATTCTCGTGTCACAGTGTTTGTCACAAAACTCCTCCGAAACGGCTTGACCGATTCTTATGAAATTTTGAATATATATTCATCAGGTCTGAGAATAGGACGTAAACTATTTTTCATACCCCTAAGTGATAAGGGTGGTCCACCCCAAAATTTTTTTTTTGTTTTTTTGGACAAAATTTTGTATTTTTTTTTTATGATTCGGCATTAAAAAATACATACAACCATAAATTTTCACCCTTCCACCATCAACCCCTATTTTTTAATAGCGATATTAGTACTTTAATAATTTTCTACTCTCGGCGGTTGATAATTGACCAGTTACCGCTCGATCAGTTATTCCCGCCAGGCGTCTACCGATGTTACTTCTCACCCCGTAAACAGCACAGAGTAGGAATGAGAACGAAGCCGGTCTCCTGTCTTTCTCACACAATAAGCTTTCTCACTCACTAAAGTTTAGGGCCTAAACCGTTTTCGGCCATTATTATTGATAGTGCGTCGATGGTAGCAGTGACGCTTATACTTATCATTTTACTTTCTCAGTGCAACTCTCATATTAAGTATATTCTCATCAAGGCCAAACGATGTCTGTTTGTGGCTTAGATTTGGGCACACCGTGTTTTTCACACGGACAATTATACGAGGCATGTTCTCACGTGGGTAAACCATCCATTTTGTTTGTGTTGGCTAAAGATGGACTCACTAAAAAGATCGTACACTCCATTGCACTAAGAGATTGATAAAGTTTTTTGTTTAATTGTCATTATTTGTGATAGAGATGTAATTAGAAATTTATTAGTTAAGATAATAAAAGAAGTACAATGAATTCAAATAACGAATGTTTGGTGTTTTGTTATTTTTATAGGCCGTCATCGTTCACAGCGCTCCATTCCTCTTTCAGTCATATACCACATCCCCACACAATAAGTTACTTATTTTTTATTAGACTACCAAAATATTCACTATAAATAATTTATATGGCAAAACAACGTTTGCTGGGTCAGCTAGTAATATATAAAGTTTCATTTCTCCAGTGTTCGTTAAAACAACACAAACACATATTTTTTTAAAAAGAACGTTATGCATTTGTTACATTTTATGATAGTCCATTAAGGGTTGATTACAATGATTTTTACTCGTATATATTGATGATAAAATTACATTCTATAGGAATTTATGTCCAAAGAACATAAAAAAATATGAACAAAAATTCATTCCAACTTTTTTACAAAAAACATCAGAGAAACTAGTTTGTGCATATCTGGCATTACTTGCAGCAATGACAACCTGAAACGTATAGTAACTAGTTTTGTCGTTGTTTAAATACATAGCCACACGTTATACTTTTGACATTAAATGAATCTTTTTCAATACAGTCTGGATATTTACATCTTTGTATTTCTTCGCCATAAAGTGGGAAATGGTAATTACCGCCCGTAAGAACTTATTCTATTGCCCAATCGGCAGCGGGACCTCTGCAATTTTTAGTTAGATATCACCATCTAGGCTTGAAGTAGGACGGCCTCGTTAATTTAGTATTGGCTTATCAGCCTACACAAACATTCAGCAATAGCAATTTTAAAATCAGCTAAAGCCAACATGAATATAGTGGGTTAGTTTTCCTACACATAATCGAAGACTTTACGGAAATGAGGTCTATTATACGAAAGAATATTCGTAAATAACATTACAATTAGATACTCTATTTATTCTTACACTACCCAATGGTAGTAATGATTGCTTTGTTAGGTAAACTTGCAAAGGTAAACTTCTGAACCAGTTTTGGAATTGTGTCTGTTATTCCCACCACCATGTTAGAACTAACTCCCAAATTAGTTGCGCCATTAGGTGCTGTATTGCTTTATATAACTTACTTGTCAATTGCTAGACATTCCGTTTTCGGTAGTTTCAGTAATTTTATATGAATTTTGTTGAATAGAGTCTTATTTTGAAGATCTGGTCGTTGCCATCTGCTAGATGATTTCAGAGACTAAATGATGATTCAGATTTAGACTCCAGTAATTTCTGGAAGAAGGTAATTGTACGATAGACATGTATAAACAAGAACCCGAAATTGTTGCAGTTCTTTCTCTGTTAGAGTAATTTATTTATTTGAACGCTGCTGGACTGAATATAATCGACTTTGGTTTACAATTTCACTCAAATTTTCTTCTGAAAAAAAAAAAATTCAAAAACTGATATGGAGTTTCAAGGTTTCTTATTTTAACTGGAAGCTTAGGCATGCCAAGCAATTTTGATCTTTCCAGTTTGGAGAAATTTTTCCTTTCTTTTTACTTGATTTATTTTGCAACCATTTAAGACATTCACCAAATGGCATATCATCTTCGCTGTTTGTATCTTGCATATCTGTTTCAGGAATTATTACTTCATTCACCTGGTCATTGTCAGAATAAGTTTCCTCACACCAAAATATTACCAAACAGCTTTCAGTCTTCCATAAAATTTGTTTTTATCCATATTGGCCAGTGGATAACCTGTACTCAAATTTATATTAGCTAATAAATAGCTCATCTTTCATGTAAAAGATAAATCAAACGTAAAACATATTGTTATAGTCAAACAACTTACCAGGTACCGTCGATAGGAACTACTTCAGACCTCTTGAATTTAGCGAATTTCAAAAATTGCAACAACGTACTCTAAACAATCACAGAAATGATGTTACACGTAAACAACTCTAACACCGCCATTACAAATTACGGTTAACAGTTTTTAAAAATTCTTAACATATTAATATAACCACTGAATTTCCACTGGGGATGTATATGGTGTAGCTGTAATAGATAGTGAATTGGAATTGTCACTTTTAGATGGGGGATTATTTGATAAAAGGTTTGAAAAATTAGGTTTTTACAAGCAAGATAATGTATTTTGTATAAATATAGAGATGGGTGATGTAGAATTTGTAACACAATTTATTGTTACACCAAGATTAAAATATTGCTGCGTACTTGGGATGGATTTTTTGAGTCTATATACATCGAAATTGGAAAGGGAAAATAGAACCTTCCACAATAATAAAGTAAACATGTCTAGGGACAAAGGTGCTCAAGATGATAAAATTTTAGTTAATAATTCAATGATTGATAATTTTGATAGGGACCTCATTTTAAAAATAAATAATGATAGTTTGATTGACAAGGAAAAATGTTCACGCCATGTGGATGATCTTCAAAGGGAAGAGTCCATGTTTGTTACGGGTGACACAAAATATAGATGTACACACCATGTGGAGGGTCTTCAGAAGAAAGACGCCACGATTAATATGGGTGGCATAGAAAATAAATGTGCACGCCGAATATTTATTATGGGTGACAAAAATTTGATTTGCAACAAACAATTTAATAATGATAATGTGAGAGATCCTTTGACAAAAGATGTTAAATTATTTAACAATAATATAGATTTAGCAGTAGGCTATGATAATTGTTTTAAAACAAAAACGACTCATCCATTTTCCCAGTACAAAGTAAGTGTAAAATTTAAAATTAAAAATTTGTTAAAAGATGAAATTATAGAAAATTTAGTATATAACTTAATGAACCCCATCACAGTAATAATTAAGAAATATTTAGATTATTTAGAAAACATTAAGAATAATAAATCAAGTTTGTGTACATTTAAATCAATAAAACAACAGCTACAACTCCCCAAGTTAATAGAAACATTATTGTCAATAAGTACTGATGCAAAGTGGTTTGTAAACGTTAATTCTCTTTGGTTGGTACAGCTATATAAATGTTTCATGAAATTATATCCAATAGTGGTAAATTTATTAGTGGATTTAATTAAAATTGTTCATAAGGAACAAAATATTTTACATTATGGGTATGTAAAGCCCGTTCAACACATATTGAACCCACATGATGAAAATGTGTCACATCATGTGAATGATAAAATGATTTTAGAAGAGGGTGTGAAATTTAAATGGACCCATGAGAGAATAGAGGCTTTGGAAGCAGTTAAGAGGTACCCACAACCCAGAAATATGAAAATATTACAAAGTTTTCCAAAAATAGTGGACTACAATAGCCATTTCATTTTAAGGGAACTCAATAATACAATTACAATATTTGTAATACCAATGAAAGGTGTAAAATTTAAAGAATTTGAATACACTTTTGTATATATAGATATAAGTAGTTTAATTATTTTATGTGATTTAAACGTTATATGTTTAAACTTTATTGTTATGAAAGGAGTGAAGTTTAAAATGTATTCCAAGAGCTTTGCATATAATTTTGAACTTGATCTTGTGTAATATAGCTGGAAAAAGATAGAATCAAGAGGTTATAAAACACTTGAGGATACGAACCCATGAAAACTACGTAGGTTGTAAGAATGAATTGAACTTACCTCTGATTTGTATAGAAATATAGAATAAGCATATTATAGGGAACTTTCATGTCTCTATGCTTTATATTAATAATACTGTAAATAATGTATGATTAAGTTAATTGGTATTTATGGGAAATCTTGGATTTATACCATTAACATTAGCGATTCTCGCTTATAAATCGCAGATATTCCCATAGGGATATTTATGCAGTGACCTTGAGTTTGGTGGTAGATTATAAATAAGTATAATCAAGATCACTTCAAGATTTATTTTAATCAATTGTTACTTTATTTATTTTTATCATGATGTGTATATAAATATTCACTATGTCAATAATTTGCCAAAATTTACTTTTTATTTAAGTAAAATAATAAAAGAATGTTAGTATAAATTTTATAAAAGTCATAATACTATAAAATAAGCATAAAATGTTACGTGAAGAATAACGAGAAAGTGTTTTCCCGCACGAAGAATACTGTTACCGGGAGAGATCGATAGTGTGGCCCGGCGAAAACAATATTCTTCGCTAGATGCATTGGATGAATCATGAACGTGTAAACAAGTTGATATTTACATGTTTGTTTACCTTTTTCAAAGATTGTTAATGCGCTGCTTTCCTGAGTGGTGCAGCACTGCAGCTATGTATTTCTGGAAGTGGAAACGTATCATACCGAACTGAACCGGACGTTTTTGTGAAGAAAAATATCTATATAAGACTGGGACCATCAGAAAACGGCAGAGTTGCTTGGTGTAAACCGCACTCAAAAGAGGAAAAAAAAAGGAGAAGGTGGAATCCTCTTCTTCCTCTTAAATGTTAAATGTTAACTTAGAAGTTTATTCTTGAATCTGAACTTAGAATATTTTTAAAAAGATTTTTCGATACTTATAAAATTTTCAACAAGATTTAAAACTTGTAATATTTTTCGTAATAGTCGTGCTGCACAATTTACATTGAGATTTGTAATTATTTTAGAAATAATTATTTATGTACGGGACAATTTTATTTTAATTCGAACTTTGAATTTATTTATTTTTATTTATTTTTCTGGAATGTTTTGTTTTGTATGTAGGGTTACTACGCCATGCATTATGATAAAACATTTTAGTGATTGTAATGATTAGGTTGAATAGCGTAATAATTTTATTTTAGTGTAAAAAATTTTCTTTACTACTTTATTTATCAGATTAAAGGATTCGTGACTAATAATTTTGTTTTATGTATATACAGAATAATTGAACAGTGATCTATATTTGAAATCATGGATGAATTCGAAGTAATGTATGAAGAATTAAGGTGATTTGATAATGTTTGTTATAAATGTGTGTAGTTGTACCAATTTTCTTTTAAGTGGTGTTTTGTATTGGAATCTCAAAGAAGGTAAAGTTTTATTTTAATATATATATTTTCTTGTATGTATATCAAGTATATTTCATAGTACTTGTGTGTTTGATGTTAACGTGTTGGGTAATACATCAGGGATGTATGAAATGAATTAAGTAGTTATTTAATTCATAGCATGGAGTCCTGGTGAATCCTTAAAACACGAATTAGTCTTGGTGGTACTGTGTTGGGAGCGAGAAAAGGCGCCAGGCAGAACTAATCAGGGCTGAGTTAATTAATTGAATACACAAAGACTTTTATTTTATTTTTTATTAAATTTAAAATTTATATATATACCTTAAGGGGTGAGCACATTGTGGTGTATGTTCGGGTTGTGTCCGACAAGTTAAAAAGACATACTCGTAGGGTGGAACTTTGGGGTACCCACCGGTGTGAATTTGCTTTCTGATGGTACTGTGTTGGGAGCGAGAAAAGACGCCAGGCAGGACTAATTAGGGCAAAGCCATTCCCTTAATGTTTATATTTTCTTCGTAAATAATGAATCGCGTAATTAATTTTTTTTTTTTGATATTCATATTCCAGTACAATTCATCATGTGCAATAAATTTATTTTTTTATTAAAGATGTTGATTGTTTACATGTATCTATGGCAAATATAAATCATGATAATCACGTTCACATTTAAAACATAAATTTTCTCGACGTTATGTTTTTATTTATTTTAATTTCTTTATTATATTGACTTGTTGTTTATGATATGTGTAGTTTTAGATGATGTTTTGAAATATTAATTTTTTGTTTGTAAATATATATATATTTGTGTAATTTTGAAATTTCTCACTCATTAATATTTATTTTAATAAATTAGATGATAAGATTTATTTTTTTGCATTTTATTTTCTTTGCCTGACCTGGAGATAATTAAAGAGCATTCAAGTTGATTGGAGAATTTCTTTATATTTTCTGCCCCTGAGAGAACATTTTTTTTTAATCATTCTAAACTGAGCTAGTTAAATGTAAAATTGCTTAACCTACTATCTAGCAGAAAATTTGTTGTATCTTAGTCTAGCATAAGGCCTAGCACTAAGATGCGTGCTTGATTCTTACCTACTCATTGATTGAATAATTTAAATTATTTTATATAAACCTCAATTTGTAAGAGTCACAGCAATATGTCACCACAAAGCGTAAGCGGTTTGAGTATGAAACAATTATGTCTGCTATTACAGTTATTAGTCAGATTTATGTGAATTAATTTTTTTTTTAAATCGGGGCATGCCATATATGACTCGTTATGCGGTAATATCAATTTCTAGTAGACGATTTTCAACAGTTTCCAAATTTTGAAATCTCTTTTATACAAAAAAAATGTCAAATCCAACTCTAAAATAGGTACTTTTACAATCCTGAAATATTTATATGAAATGCATAATTTAAGACATATTTGCAAAAACTCGTGATCCGATAAAAGTGTCTTCCGGTCTGAAGTTTGTTTATAAATATGTTTAAACTTAGTAGTTGATAAAATTTTGGTAAAACGCGATTTTTGCACTATTATTACTTGCTCAACTGATTTTACTGATTTCAAGAGGGAGATTATACTTCTAAATTGAAATTTGGAATTCATAGTTATAGCCGTTTGAGCGCTATCGTGATCACACACACACACACACACACATAGAGAGAGAGAGAGAGAGAGAGAGAGAGGGAGAGAGAGAGAGAGAGAGAGAGAGAGAGAGAGAGAGAGAGAGAGAGAGAGAGAGAGTTATACTACGTATATACAAGAAGGTAAAAAAAAATAAACAAGAAAAATGAGTGTGCTTAAAACCACACGGCAGAAGTGAGAACTTCATCAAGGCTCTCCCATGCAACGGTCGCCGAAAGAATCGCTAAATTGAAGACGTAATAAGCGACCACAAACACCCCCGTATCCAAAATTTCACAAACATTCATCAATTTTCAAAAAACTCTTCCGCCATTTTTTGTTGTCATTTTGACTTTGGATTCGTGATCGGCGACCTCAACCACCCCCGTATCTAAAATTTCACATTCACACGTCAATTTTCAAAAAATTCTTCCGCCATTTTTTTTTTTTTTGACATTTTGACTTTGGATTCGTGATCGGCGATCTAAGACCGCCGTATCTAAAATTTCACATTCATACGTTAATTTTCAAAAAAAGTCGTCCGCCATTTTGTTTTTTTTGGCATTTTGAATTTAGATTCGTGATCGGCGACCTAAGACACCCCCGTATCTAAAATTTCACATTTATACGTCAATTTTCAAAAGAATTCTTCCGCCATTTTGTCTTTTTGACATTTTGACTTTGGAATCGTGATCGGGGACCTAAGACACCCCCGTATCTAAAATTTCACATTCATACGTCAATTTTCAAAAAAATCTTCCGCCATTTTGTCTTTTTTGACATTTTGACTTTGGAATCGTGATCGGCGACCTAAAATCTAAATTTTCACATTCATACGTCAATTTTCAAAAAAAATCTACCGCCATTTCGTTTTTTTTTTGACATTTTGATTATGGATTGGTGATCGGCGACCTGACACCCCCGTATCTAAAATTTCACTTTCATACGTCAATTTTCAAAAAATCCTTCGGCCATTTTGTTCTATTTCGACATTTGAATTAGTGATGGGCGACCGTAAAAACTCCCAAGTGCCTAATTTTAATCAGAAGAGAGAGAAATTGATTTCAGCCGGCTCCGCCCACTGTGCACGTTTGTGTAATCGTTTAAATAAAATTATTTCGTAGTAGGGGCACATAAATGTCGAAAGCAATCCTCCTTTTCTCCTTTAAGGAAATACACACGTTCTGGATTATTATATAATTATCGTATTTCAATTCAAATCATTATTAAAATATTAATCGACCCCTGTATAGATAAAAATATCAAGCCATGTGGGACCCCGTTATGTATTGTGTGGAGATGCAATTCGCCGGACCGTAATACATACATTGATCGCCAGTGCACATGAGAATCTGATATTTATTTCTCGCCCGTCCGGAATACATTGATATCAGTGCACATTTAAACGGCCATTTTTCTTACCAAATCCTTCTGCAAACGACCTTTAAATTGCCGGTACCTTCGATTGCGTGCAACTGCCGACTCGAAATAAGCATACAAAAGGTCCCAAAAAGCCGGTTCCTTAAGACCCCGAGTCTTGATAAGCCCTCGCAACCTTCAAAATTTCGTATTTCACGCTTAAAAGTGAATCTGTGGTGCAACTCAGTTCGCCTGTCAGTTTGACGTTTCTCGGGATTTTTTGATTGTCACGTGAATCGTCATGACGTAAGCCATTTTGCCGTTAAAACATCGAGTGCACGCTCTTCTTTAAAAGCCCATGTCTTTCTGTACAACCGCTCCATTTAGGAAGAAAATCTCTCCGTCGACCAGAAATTCAATGTCGCCCGTACACCAATGCCAATGCATAGTTTTGCCGATTTTTGTCGAATTTACGGTTCGTTTGGTAACCATGGCGACTCGAGCGTTACATAGCCGAGCGTGACGGCCCAATCTCGTTCAGTGCCCACAATCAACGCGCCCATAGAAGTTTACACTTCAAAAAGAATTTGAGAACTGATTTTTGGCAATAGTAAAAGCGTTTCTGATATTCACCTGAAAATTTAAATAATTTTTCTCTGGTTTTACTAATTTTTGTAAATCATCGATTTTATTTGATGTATTGAAGGTGAGTGGATACAGTGAAATTGAGTAGCTAAATTTCACTGCATCCATTTATTTAAAAATGTGATTCAAATAGATTTTTCCTGCTACATAAAAATATAGTTGAGCTGATTCTTCTTGAAATAATTATTAGGAAACACACTTGGGTAATAGCACCCTGTATAAAGAAATTAAACAACACATTTTTCTTTATTATAAGATAAAAAAATGTTTTCAAATAATTTTAGGTACTTCGCAGTTCCTCACTGTTTTTCAAATCTTATCTCAATGTGCTTTTCTGTGTCACAAGGCAAATAACCTAATGAAGTATAATAAAATCCGTTTGGATTTGTTTATGTGGTAACTTGTAGTTGTAGACAAAATTGCATAATATTCGTCTGGAAAATATTATTCTCTGGAAGTCCGATTAGAGCAAGGTTAAATTTCAACGGCACGCATACAAGATGAATTATACTTCGACGATTTTTCATAAAATAAAGTTCGTATTATTTTGACGTAGTAAACAATTCAATTTATATATTTCAATTTATACCTCGGTGCGATAAGTCCCCTCACGAAACGATAAGTCCCATTACAATGACCAACAAAAAATATTTTTTAATGCATCTTCATTTCATGAGTCAAGTCTTACTAATTTTGTGTTGAGAAAAATGAATATTAAAAAGAAATTTTTCGTTTGTTTATGATATACAATAGGTGGGATTATTTTATATTGGTGGATTAGGAGAAAACGATACATTTTCATTACATATGCCAACACTGAAAGCGCATTTTGAATTTTTAACGACACTTACATCTATTTCTAAATTGGTGGAAGAATACCTGGCAGTTGGTTGGGTCTGAAGAGTTGGTGGCTTCAACAGATCGTTGTCTTGTGGGTTGCCTCTTGTAAGTGAGCTCCGAAGCATCTCTGCACAGAGGCCATCAGTAATCCACAAACATTGCTTCTTTCCAACGGCCTTAATATCTATCATCCATTACAGAAATACCTTAATGGAATATTCCTTCGTATTGATGACTGACAGCTCCACAAGTAGGAGGGAAAAAGTGTAGGTGTGAGTGGAGAAAATAATATACTAAAGACGAGTGTCATAAGACACGTCAGCGAGGAGTTCTATGAATAGCCTCCAATCAGTTATTTCATCCAACCATTAACGTCGCAGCAACCAACAAAAGGAATCATATCCCTATGACTGTGAGATACTAACATCACGTTTTACCTTAGAAGTTCAGCCTTTTCCTTCGACAAATTATGGTTTCGAATGAGATCATTCAATTCAGCTTGACTGAGTCTGTGCGGTTTATAATCTTCTTTGTCAAAATCAGAGTCATGGAATGATGAAAGCTTGTTGGGTTCTTCTTCTTCCACACTGTCTTCATTTTCTACTTCAAACTTATAATTTTGGGATGGAGTAGAAACTGCTAAACTATCTGAATGTAGAATAGTTCGAATAACAGATGGAAGATAGGAGAATTGAACTGTTACTCTTTTCTTCATTGACCATCGTGATTTATAGGTGGAGTCAAGCAGAAATACCAGTTATATGTATGGTTGGTAGGTTCCCTCCACAGCAAAAACCGTAGATTGTTTTTTTTATTTTTCAGCCATTCTCGTAGTATAACTGAGCAAGAGTGGCAACATATGTGTGGAGCTCTTGACTTATCCTGGTTCCCAATAGTCATAATAAAATAATGCTGATAGGTAGTTTTTACAAGAGGCGTCAGATTGCATTTTCACCACAAATGTAACAAAAATTATTCACTGAATTTACACATTTTCGTGACATTTTGATTTTACACTTCAACACCACTAGCAAACCAGAAATTCTGCACTAATAACAACACAAACAATATGAAACTGACAATTACAGCTCCAGTAATAATGTTTATAATCTAGGAACAGCTGGAGAACGTTATGTTTTGTAATGTAATAGGTATGACAACTCCAAAAACAAAATTACCCCAAAACCAATAAAGAAGTTCGGAAAAAAGACGTGTCATTTTAACTCCAAAGCAAGAGCTTATGGATCACTTTTATGGTGATTTTTAAATTCAGCAGATGGAAATACAGAATAACCTATTTTTGAACCCCAATTATGTTCACTGTTGGACAGTGTTATTGATAGCCTGTTTTTAAATACAAACTGAATCTTGAACTGTAAATTTTCAAAATATTTTAATTTTCACAGAGTGTTCGTGAACGTTCGCCGAACGAACACAAACTTACTTTTTTTAATGGAAGGAATCTTGTGATAAACTTTGCCGAGCTGACTGAAATTACATCAATTATTATTACCCGATTTTCAACCGTTTTTCATTGTGATTTTCTGTTGAAAATTGTACAACTTTTGTAATTTTTTTTTTATGAAACAACGATTGTCGGTGAAGGAACTGTCAGTTAGAAATGTTCTTTTGAATTACACACCATTTGCTAATCATAAAAATTCTTCCGGTGTATTTACGCGGCAATGAAAAGTATTAAAAATTTACTATTTAAAAATACCTACTTGTTTGGGTCTGTGGGCAATATTACAAAAGTTGCAGAATGCTATATCTGAATAAACCCAATTACAACTTATTAATTTAAAAATATGTGTTGTCATGACTTGCGTTACACACAAAGTTACTTATATTATTTTCTGTTTACAAATATGTAATTTTCACTAAGATTTTAAAATGCATTGATTGATAAACTTGCTTTATGTCAAAAAATTGATAACGCTTCAAATTTACATTTATAACGTTGTTGCAAGTACATGAATTTACTTTACGCCAAAAATGATGTATTTAAAATATGACTTATGTTTGCCGGGTAAGGGACTGAAATTATTTATTGGCATAAAGAATATACAGTTTCTATTATTAGTCAAGAAATTGTAGCAAATGTTTATTTAAAACTCGACTTAAAATATATTCAGAAGAAGAAGCTTCAACATTTATATGTCTAATAGTTTTTATTTTTATGTAATATGATTTATTATACATACTTTGAATGACAAAAATAAACATTGTTTTATTTGCGACATTCGCCAAATGCATTTTCGAAACAACAACGCATCAACCTACTTATAACAGTTCTGTGTTAAAATTAAAATACTTTTGGCAAAATTAAGATTAATTGATTTTTTTTTATCGCCGAAAGTTCAAGGCCATGTAAAAGAGTATTTTTGATTACTTTCGTTAAAATTTTACAAATACTACAAATTTTGCATGCCTGTACTTAAGGGGATTATAACACCCAATCATATTTTTGAAAATTCATATTTTCGTTACTATTCATCGGAATCGTTTAAAATTTGTAGGAATGATATAGAATTATGTGATCTAGGGCTGTGTGCATGCGCATTTGAATACGTTCCATGAGACCGGAGAAACGAAAAAAAAAATCAGTAAATATTAAGGTTTTGCAAAACCCATGCACATGCATGTAGAAAATGTAATTCACCATACGGTGTTAAAATTTAAACCGTTTACCTGCTGTCGTTTGTGTATAATAAATTTTCAAAATTCATAGAATTTTGTATCCGTAAAATGCTGCGATCTATTGGTACCGCCATAAACTAAGGTTTATTACGACCAGGTGCAGTCCCTGCTGCAAGTATATTGAAATTCATTTTATAATAACATTCGCATAGTTAATATCGTGGTGAAAATAGCTTTAAGATTTTGTGGTATTATACTTGTGGTGTGTGACAGTTCACAGAGTGGTTATTATTACTATTGCAGTAGTGTTTCGTATTGAAATGGGTAACAAACGACTGCAAAAACAAAAAGTGTGTAGCTCTTCAATAAAAAACCTGAGACAAAGGTAAGTACTCATTATTATTAATATATGTATATTGTGAAATGCTTTTAATATGCACAACACTCATTTTATATATAGGGTGTCCCACTGTGAAAATGAAAATAGTTTTTACTTCAAAAATATCTATTACTGAAATAATTTCTTTATTTTCAAATCAGTCATAGGCATAGTCAAAGTGGGTTACAAAGTGGGTCACAAAAAATGATGGTACGTTGATTACCAGAAAAACTGTTCACCTTTTACTTTCTAACAAAGAAATTACCGTGCATTGTCCTGTATGAAGCATTCCTTACTTGGTATTGTTTACAACATCGTAATATTTGATTTGTGTCATATGGCTGCGTTTCACATAATTATTCAAATAAAAAAGGAGGATATCCTAAATCTATTTTGTTATGTAGTATTTATAATCAATCTACATATCTGACAAAACCAATTGTCCTACTTGCTAAAACAAAATTTCTAATTCCACCCAATATTCTGAAATTAATTCAGGTTTCTTTTTCTGAGAAATGGGTTATTCCAAGCTACTTGGAAGGCTAATAATTGTATTTGGGTATAACCCGATTGCGCCGATTTTACCTGCTCTAATCCGGGTCTCAAAAGGGTCGGAGAGTTTATGATAGCCCAGTTGCGCCGATGGTAAAAATAATCCTAATCTATAGAATCAGCAGGTTAGGTTAGGTTAGATAAAAGTTTTTATGCACCTCATCCAGATATTTTTTAATTTGTTCAGATATTGAAGGAATTTCGAACTAAAACTTACATTAAAATTTGGCGCATTGGCGCAACTGGGCTATGCCCATTTTAGGGGCTGGTCGGTTGCGGGCGCAATTGGGTTATAGGATTACTTCTACCTGCTTAAAATCGGCGCAACTGGGCTATGCCCTTGTATTTATCTACTCAATATTCATATAATTTTAATTTCCATATTTTATTACTATAATTTTAACTACAGTTATTGGAGTCTATAGTATATGCTGAATTATGTATGTTTCATCCTACAGAGCAGCGTTGTCAAGATGGGGACAAAGACGACCATTATCAGAAAGACAAAACATCGAAGATCCGGTTCGAAATATTGACAATGTAAATCAAAATATAAATGAACAAGAAGTAGTCGACGATGAGTATCAGGAGGATTCTCTCGAATTAGAAACAGAGGTAGTGAAGAAGGACGAACAAAAAACTTTGGCAATAGAAGGTAGAAGAATTGTCAATATTTTATATTTTTGGGAACAAATTAAAAATATTCAGCATATGCCATTTTACGACTGTAAAATGGATAACTGTAATATTCTCAAGGAAAAAAGGAATGGTTTTTTGTCAACATTTATTGTAAAATGTAATATGTGTGGAGTGACGTCCTCACTAGAATCGGACAGGTGTGAGAATCAAATGGATATAAATGTGACATCAGTATTAGGTAAATATTATTCTATAGAGATATAAAATAAAATATTTAGTTCCTTGAGAATATCAATTGGTGATATTATTGCCGAGGTTGGTTATCGTACGAATTATTTTTACATTTTTATATTTCTTTATAGGCACTATGTCAATCGGTTGCGGCTACTCACAGTTGGAACAGCTAACTTCTTTACTGAACATTCCTTCAATAAGTCAAAAATACTACCTTAAAAATCACAATGATTTAGAGAAGATAGTCCAAGACGTATTGATGCAAGAATTGAAATTGGCTGGAGAGGAAGAAGCGGAACTCGCAAAAGAAAATGGAAATGTTGATAAAGATGGTACTCCATGCATAACAGTGATAGCAGATGGCGCATGGTCTAAGAGGTCATACAAGACTAATTATAATGCCCTGTCTGGAGTTGCGGTGATCATTGGTGAAGCTACAAAGAAAGTGTTGTTTTTAGGCGTGAAAAATAAATTCTGCATGGTTTGTTCAAGACATGAACGGAGAAACGAAATTGTATCTGAACATTCTTGTGCTAAAAACTGGAGTGGCTCGTCTACAGCTATGGAATCTGCTATCATCGTTGAGGGTTTTAAGAAGAGCATGGAAATGCACGGATTGAAATACACAAAATTAGTTGGAGACGGTGACAGCAGTGTCACAAAGAAGCTTCTAACTGAAAAACCTTATGGTTCTACACTGATAGAAAAAGTGGAATGTGTCAATCATCTTTTGCGAAATTTGTGCCACAAACTGAAAGATATTTCTAAAACAGCAAGAAGTTCTTCTTCCTTGAAAGTAGTACCAATAAAATTGAGAAGAAAACTAGAAAATAGTATTCTTAAGTTCAGAGTTGCTATAAAAAGAGCAGCTGTATATCGTGCAAAATGTGATTTAACTTATTCAGAAAAATTATCATGTTTCCGAAAAGATGTCCAGAATAGTGTCGATCACATATTTGGCTTGCATGAAAAATGTGACGAATATTTTTGTACAGGAGTAAAACCATCTGAAGAAAATTTAATCCCACAAATTACTGAATGTGGACTTAAGCAGGATATAATGAACTGCCTTCAAAGAGTATTAACAAAGTCTTCTTCTTTCTTGCTAAATAAGAATAACAATCCTGCAGAACTTTTCAACAGTTTAGTAAACAGATTCGTAGGTGGCAAAAGAGTAAGTGCATTGTAATTTCTTGTACAGTTTTATTTATAACAAAATAAGTTTCAATTATTTACACGGACAACTCTAACTGTTTTATTTTTAGGTAAACTTCTCATTCAAAGCGTCCTACCAAACAAGATGCCAGTTAGCTGTTATAGCCTACAATAGCAAAGAAAGGTTCATTGAAAAAATTATGGAGCTTGTCGGACAGTCACCTGGATTATACACCAGGCGTTTTATTATTAAACGGCAATTGCGCCGAGAGAGGAGCTTGGAACAGAAAAAGAAAAGAGGTTTTAAACGAAAACTTGTAATTAGTAATCCAGACGATGATTACGGCGCAGTTGAAGAACAGATATCTGACGAAGAATTAAAATCTAGAAAAGACAAGTTAGAAAATATACTAAAAAAAACAGCAGAAGAAATTCTTCACATTGAGCAAAATACCAGAGGTCAAAGTTCCAATCCCTTGTGGCATCAGGAGAGAACCTTCAGAATAACTGCGTCCAATTTTGGGCGAATATGCAAACTGAAGGCAACTACTAAACCTGATGCTACAGTTAAAAACCTCTTATATAATAAATTTATCGGCAACACTGCCACTAAATATGGACAAGAACATGAAATGATCGCAATTCAAGACTTCCAGGAACTCACTGGATTAACTGTAACAGAGTGTGGATTATTCATAGGACGAGATGACGAATATTTTCTTGGAGCAAGTCCTGATGGGCTGGTTGTTGACGACGATTCGATCATAGAAGTAAAATGCCCCGAAACACTAAAAAATATATCTCTCGAACAAGGAATTGCCGAAAAAAAAATAAACTTTATGACGATCGATAAGGATGGAAAAATTCGGTTGAAGGTGAACCATAATTATTATTTTCAAATTCAAGGGCAACTACATATCTCTGAAAAGGAGTGTTGCTACTTTATCGTGTGGTCACCTGCAGGCCCTTTACATATAGAGATGATTTCTAAAGACGACAACTTTTGGAAAAATAAAATGAAGCCAAAATTAACATCATTTTTCTCAACTGCTCTCGTACCAGAAATAATTAAAAACAAATTATAATTTTTTAAATAATAATGTTTAATAATCTTATAACGAGTCGTTTCATTTTTAATACGCCATATATTTTTTTCCAAACATCCTCAAGTTTTTTATCTGCAAATTTCCAACTACTATACTAGATTTCTTGAAGATGAATATTCTAACTGTACTCTTTCGTTATTCTATACAGGGTGATTCAGAACTTATCTAAAAGATTTTAGGAATATATGCATTCTTAAAAATTCAGTCGAATGCACCGAAAAAACTATAATAAAAGTCTTATAGATTTTTCGTAATTAATGTTTACCTGTAAAATTATACCGTTACAACGTACCGCTTAGATGGACAACAGTTGTTTGACAACGTGTCATACATTTCTGTCCGAACATTCGATAAAAAAAATGTAAAAACAATGTAGTTTAACATGGTAGCATCGTCAGTCTGCCTGACGCAAAATTTAAAGTGGATCAGATATCAATGGCGTGCAAGTACTTATTAGTACAGTGCCTTCATAACTGATTACAAGCCACGTGATCAGGGTCGAAATTCTCGAATCAATCTCGGAGCAATTCATATGCGAATATCCTTTTCCTCACTACGGCAATTGAGAGAGACAAGAAGAAATCTATTCGCATACGAGTTTCTCTTCGAGAATCACAGTCCTGGTCACGTGGCTTGTAATCATTTATGAAGGCACTGTACTATTTATTAATTTAAAGAGTGCGTACATATTAATTTCTTTGCGGTATCATATTTGTAGACGTATGTAGTACATCCCCTAATTTTTTCCACATAAGTTCTGAATCACCCTGTATAAAAACAGAAAAAGCAAGCGTATGTTTAAAAATTTCAAAGATACAAAATATGTTTCATTGTCATTATTCCAGAAAAGAAAATTAATTTAAATATATCTAATTTGACTTGATTATCAAAATTTAAAACCACAGTCCTTATCGTATTCAATTTGGTTATTGCAAAATAGTGCTGCAAAGAGGAAACTAATGTTACAATTAAAAAAGGTTTACCTAGTATTTTTGCATTTAAACAAACTGCTGGTGAAATAAATTTATTATATAGGTCGCAATTAATTAATTAAGTAATTAATTTTACCATACATAGGTATTTATATAAAATTGTTCCCGAGCTTTTTCATTATACAGTTCACCTTCTCAGTCAATAACAAAAAGTGTTTGTAATGTTTTTCAAGTGAAACTTCTTTGGGCACGTTAGACAATTTTGGGATGTTGGGATGGGGTGTCGGTCGAGAAACCGCATCACGCTGGAATGTGACGCTACGTCACCGGCACGCTCAAAGTCCATATCCCTGTAGCGTTACATGGAACGTCGCGCGCAGTTGGGACGATCTAGGGAATCCTTTCTCGTCCGACTGTACCGCACCGCATTATTTGCACTCGCTGCGTCTCACTCAGAACTTTACTGACTTTTCCAACATGAGGCAGACAGTCGGGTGCTATCATCGCCTTAAGAGGCAATAATTCCTTTCTTGTGAGCATCGTAACAGTAAGTCTAGAAACAATAATAAAACATAAATTAATCAATAAAATTGTATGTATAATACATAGATATAAATTGACGAAATATATTAATCTTTCTACATATAACAATTACTATAAGGGAAGTAAGTATTAGAAATATTTATGACCTTTTGTTCTTGGAAATAACAGACAAAAGCATTGTTAAAAGTAAGTGTATAAAAAAACCATTGTCACTATTTTAATTTAAAAAAATAAAAAAACTGTTCAAATTGCGAATGTTTAATGTACTTTAATATCTCTTTGTTATCACATATAAAATTCGTCAATTAAGAAATCGCGAATTGAGTAAATTTGACCTTTTCTAAAAGAATATTAAATATCTTAGTTAAATCCGATAATCCCGTGATAAATAAAACATGAGATAATTGTTTACTAATAACGTTTAATACATTTTCACATGATTCTAATATAAAAGTAATTTTTCCATATATAATTTTTATGATGTAATTTGATTAATATTTCTTTACCATTTATTTTTTATATTGTAATACGTAACTATGTAATTGTAAATGCAACAGAATTTTCAAGATCAAATTTAGGGTGATATAGCGTCTTAAAGGTAAAGAAGTTATACTATTTTACTTCAATTATAGATGGAAAATTATTGTTGGTTATTTGCCAATTCCCAAATTTAATAAAATTATATATGACAACTGCAAAACGTATAACTGTCATGTATTATTTGTGCGATATCAATGGTTGTACATTCAAACTACTTCTATACATCTCTTACATTTTCATAATTATTAAAATATTGTAACGTTATCGGGTTCGAAATAAACAACTCGTGCAATTTATTTATTTAAAACAGTCTGTATATTTACACACGTAAAATTAATTACAATATAAGGAATATAAAACTAATGTAATGCACTTAAACTAGGTACTACGATTTAAATTACTACAGGTATTTATTTCTATTACTAATATTTATGTAACACTACCGTATTTATATCACTTCTATTTATTTGACACCACTCAAGGAACTATTTATTTATTTCTTATATTTATTTTGGTCTGTTCCGCGCGACGACTTCTTAAGGACTTTCTTATTCCGGAATTGACACATCTCCGTGACCCAGCCGCCTTATATACACATACGAAACATCTGGAAGCATTCGCGTAAACTCCATCTTCCTCTCGATGTTTGTAGAACATTCCACAGACATTCTGTCTCTTCGCAGTATATATAAAATGGATGATTTATTACTTTACGACTGTTTACCAGTCGCGCCGAATATTTGCCTTTCTTTTGTCGTCACCAGGACGTCTACGTCTCTGGGGGCTTGTTTCATTACAATATATATAAATATTTTTTATATAATTTATGATAGGCTAATTTGTTTTAATAAACTAATAAACACACTCAGTAGTTGAAAATATTTTGAGAATGCCATAAATAAAAAGAACTTGCAATTAACTCCACATAAGGTTTAAAAATTATAACATATGTTCAAAATGGTGTCCATTATTATTTAAGCACGTATTGAGATGAGCTCTCTAGAAACTGAAAACTCTAACACACGTTGCTTCTGCAATAAAAATCATAGTTTCTGTTAATGCAGCTTGCAACTCAGCTAACGTATTTAGGGTGGTTTTTATGTACTGTGTTTTTAGGCAGCCAAAGAGAAATAAGTTACAAGTGTGGAGATGTGGTGTGGAGTCGGGGGAGATGGGAGGCCATCTATTTCGGGTAATTAATGGATCATGAGATGAAAATTCAAGAAATTCAATTGAATCACATATTGCTAAAACATCATAAGTCACTTTATGCAAGTTTTCAGGAGACGAAAAAGACGTTTCAATTTTACAAAAACAAAAAAACTACAGGTGTTATTAGCAAACATCTTTAATATCATATTTTTTTACATTATAGAATACAAAATATGTTGTTAAACCTAAAAGTAACTTTCGAAAAAAAATTGATAATTCTGACTTAAGGTCTTTCTGCAATATATGAAAAAAATCAACTTTGCTAACACATGAGAAAGATTTTTTAATTACTCTGCTGAGGTGGAAGCATTTTTTTTATGGGTTCTGGTCTTGTTAGAGTTGATTATAGACCCATGAAAGGGTTTATGTTCTTCATCTATCCATTCCAGTAATGTTTTAAGATGTTGAACTTTGCTTTCCAGTATTGGAACGTTTTCGCTATACGCCCTCACTTCTGGCCACTGGATTCTTCCATCAATCGACTCGGAAGCTTTTATGCAACCAGGTTTTGAATGTAAATGCACGAAATGATGTAATTTTATGTAATCGTTCTGTTTGCATGGAGATGCTCTCTTTTTTGTAGTACGCTGGCCACCAAGCTTTAAAATCTAGAATTTCGTCATTTTGAACTTCTTTTACTGTCAACTTGTTCTGTGAGCTGGCTTGTAGAATAATTTCTGTGTAGGTATGTAAATTGAAAAACTTGGTCAAATCTCCGTAGTTTTCTTTATATCATATCAAAATCCCTATCACAGGGTAGAAACGAATGTCCTCTAATTGGGTAAAATTGCTGCACCTTTTTAAACCGACCCGTTTCTGCTAAAGACATAGATAATCTGACAATGCAATGATTTTTGTTCTGCCCAGGGCAGTTATCCGAAAAAAGCCGCAGCTCTTTAATTTCATCTGGTACACAATTTTTAACGTAGTTCATTAAGAATGATGCTACCTCATTTGGACCCTTATTGGCTGGCAACATTTTCTGGATATACGTAAAAGAAAGCTTCGTTGGTTTTTAGATTATGAATACCAAATACCGAGACGCTTAACTGTGTTAGGTAGAACAAGTCTTGCACAGGAAGTAGAGGCAACTCGCAAATTTTGCATAAAATCGAATGAGATTGCTGCAAGTTCTTGAATTTCTTTGCACTCTTTAGTAGCAATTTGAATGGCTTTATAGAATTTCTTTGCACGGCGTTCGTAAACCATCTTTTCAGCAACGGCAACCTTTTTGGCTGCATCCCCTAGAGAAATACTTCTTATTTTTAAACTCAATTCTTCGCATTTATTGCAAGTATCTACCTGGGGTCGTCCAAAGTGCAAATTAAAATTGTCCTGAAAGAATTTTAAATAAAAATATTAATTGACTTTTGTATCGGGATATTTTGTACAAAACATTTCATGCATTATCTTTACATTCAGTTTGGCATTAAGGTATTGGAATTCTCTTCCTGAATAATGCGATTCCTTTACAGGATATAAAGAAATGTGATTTCTGACCAAATTTATAACATCGGCTGATACAGCATTTCCTTTAGAATGTTTTCCTCTTTTGTCAGTAGGTGTTTGATTGTTTCTTAATAGTAGTTTAATCCTTTTCATTCTTTCAGCAGTAAGACCGAAAAAACAAAAAGTACTATAAGTAAATTGTAAACACTCAAACTATAAATACTTTCAATGTGATAACGTACCTGTTTATTTACGCTCATATAATTTTTAAATACTTGTGAAAATAGTAACAGGACGGGGAAGAAGGTGGGAAAACAAACAAAATGGGCATTATAAATAAAAGGAAATAATAAAAGCAAACACTAAAATATAAATATTGTCACTGTAATTACGTATTTCTTTACTATTTTTTATATAAATATATACAATACATACCAACCATAAAGCTTACAAATATATTTGAACGAACTCCAAATTTTTATTATACATATAACGTTATGATATTATACAGCATGTGTCAATTTTCATCAGCCATAGGCGATTAATTCATGCAATACGTGACAACATGGCACGCCTACTTTCCTTTCCAATGCCAGCGCGACCGATACAAGCTCAAGTTATAGCAGTAACTCTTGGACCATTGACTTGGGTGTTTGTAATGCGTTCAGAAATAATATTTACGCGTTGCAAGGATTTGTTTTTCTTTTTCCTTTCAGTAAATGCAGAGAATTATTAAGCTGCGTTCACGCTGCATGACACACACAAAAGCGTAATTCTAATAAAATTAAAAATAAGGTAAATAAAAAAGGATTCTGAAAATAATAATAAACTGGTAGATCAGGAGATCGCGGCGGCCATTTCATGTTTCCCGTTCCAGTAATAAGACGGCTTTTATGGCAGACTAGATCGCAACGTGTTCGCAGCTAAAGATTGAATGTATGAATGTAAAATCTGGTGGGAAGATCGGAGAAAATCGTTGTAATGTCGATTGTTGCCGGGATTGGTGACGGAGAGTAGGGGTGACACACGTTGCCACATATTATTTGTATACGCATAAATCGCACGTAAACATTGAATCCCTATACCTAATGAAAATTGACACATACGGTATACGGAGTCGACATATTTTAATTTCTGATACGAAAGTAGAAAGAGGAAAAGAGCGCAACGAAATAAACTAAAGATAAACATAAGCGAGGCTGCCACACTCGACAAACGTTTGCTATGAAATGTAAGGAGTGGGGGTCCCCCGCCACTGCGTTGCTCTCCCACCACTGTTAGCAAGCAGGCATCGCTGCATATCATAAGGTCATCTTCTGCATATGCACGTTATGCATATGATAGAAGTGCAAACCGAAATTAAAATTTTACGACTATGGTATAAAGCGGTGTGGAAGAACATTACATGATAAATAAAATACTAATTATTAACAGTATACTGAGTAAGAACAGATAATTTATGGGATCTCGAAATAACTGTTAAATTGCCTTATTACTTATTAGGGGTTGCTGACTCTCTCTCTCTCTCTCTCTCTCTCTCTCTCTCTCTCTCTCTCTCTCTCTCTCTCTGTATGAATTAAGAGTCTCCCTAAGGACTCCCTGTTCAAATATGGCAATTTATTAGTATTAGATTTTTATATAAATGTACTTTACAAATACTACATACAATTTTAAATGGTACTCGACTTTGTGTAACTCAATTGAATTGATTCGAAGCATTACCGAGCAACCCGAAATCTGTAACGGACTTGAAAAGTCGGTAATATTGTGTTACCTACATATTCATCGAACGATAATATACAAACTGCTATTAATAACGTGTGGCATAGTCCTATTAGCTTTTCTCTCTATGTATTAACTACACTTAACTACTTTTACAAAATATTTGTCCGCGTGCCTAATTGTTACGGAGATAAAACATAAAGCTAATTACCATAGCCCATTCATCCCTTAATTTTAAGATGATTGATCCCTTAATTTTACGTTCATGGTCGACTTCTCTACGAAGAAAAATGTCTGTCTATCCATAATGTTTATATCGCGAATTGACTGAAGGAAGGAAACTAAATGCTGCATTCCAGAATTACATTTTTTTACGCAGGGTGCTCGAAATCGTTTTTTTTTAATTATTGTAACGTGAGCAAACAGAGCTGAATCAGTTTGTGTTCTTTGAAAAATGTCTGTGCTAGTAGAGCTTGCTCGTTTCACTCCAAATTTTGTGAGCTAGCTCTCGAATTTCCTGGCGATATAAGTATTTAACGAATGTGAGATATTCACTAAGAGGTATGAACTGTTTATTTATTGATGGTTTAATATTATAACATATAATAGTATATTATGCAATGAGCATTTAATGATAGCTATTAAGACACGAGTAAGAAAATTACAATACGAGGGGAAGCCGAGTATTGTAATGAATACGAGTGTCTTAATAGCCATTAAATGCGAGCAGCATACACTATTTTTTCTACAACCCCATAATAAAACATTATTTTTTGAACATTCCATTTC
This sequence comes from Amphimallon solstitiale, assembly GCA_963170755.1. Taxonomy (NCBI): domain Eukaryota; kingdom Metazoa; phylum Arthropoda; class Insecta; order Coleoptera; family Scarabaeidae; genus Amphimallon; species Amphimallon solstitiale. Next base: position 141,054,837 of record OY720677.1, on the reverse strand, counting down.
ATAAATTGAGGTTAAAATTTTCCATGCACCTTTGCGAATTTAGCTGGTAATAAATTGTTCGTGGTTACTAAGGCTTGTTCCATAATTTCTGGTGGACTCAAATTTTACATTTCACTGTCATTATCCCTCATTTTTACTGTTTATATGTTCAAAAAAGCACAAATTTTAAGTACTTACTTGTAAATTGCAGAGAACTGTCACATTTATTTAATTTGTATATCTGTCAGATATGCAGTCGCCATATTGAATATTGTTTGAATATTGGAATGTCGCATTCCTATTGGATATAAATTTGTATCGTAATGAAAAATCTGTATTCCTATTGGATATAAACTTGTATCATAATGAAAATCTGTATCGTAATGGACATCATTAAAGTACAGGTTCGGTATATCTAATAATACAATTAAAGTATGGGAGTAGAAAAACATATTTATTCTTCATATTGACAATTTTATTCCTCTACACACCATCATTCTGAAGGTTATGAATTACATGTATAACCTAAGAGGAATCAAAATGTCAATAAGAAGAATAAATATTATTTTTACACGTTACAGTATTATACTATCAAGCACTTTCTACTTCATCGTTAGTTTCATCATGATCAACATCATCATTTTCAATTACACCATTAAAAATATTTGTATTTGACAAATATAGGTGCCTATATTGTGTAAAATACAAGTTTGTTTTTGAGATCTCTGGCTGACCTCTGTGTGTTTGCAATTATTTCGACAATAGTAATATGAATTTGACGTAATAGTTCTTCAAAAGTAATTGGAAACATCCTGAAGTGTTCCTTAAACTGTTCAACACTGAGATTAAGAACAGTGATTTCCGAAAAATTATCAATTTGTTGAATAATACTTCTTTCTTCTTCGTCATCAGACTACATCACTTCGTTTACAGTCAAATTTATTGCATTGACCATAATAATGACAGATATTTCGTTTTCCATCACATAGCATGATATGTCTCTTTTTATTTTTGAGGTTACGTAATTGCTTCCATTTTTTCGAATTCATTTCTTTATTTGTCGGCAGCTCACAGCTCGCTCTGATCTTGCATTTAAGATCAAATAAATGTACCTAATTCTGGAACGCAGAAAATAAAAAAACTCATTCTATGGGACAGCTGGATAGAACATTTTTGCAGTGACAATTGTGCTTCGGTGATATAATTGCAAAAAAATTCTGTATAGGTAGCTTTCCTATACAGTACTATTAGTTTCCTTCTTTGAAATTCTAAAAATATGTTATAAATAGGGCGCGGACATGACCGGTTTAAACTACGTCGAAGTTACAACGGAGCAAAGAAATAATGTAAACAACACACGCTTGCTGAATAGCACTAATTCATATGGTGAACTGCAACATCTGTTTACGCACGAGAAGTGCCCGTGAATGAGAGCAAAAAATGCCCATAAAATAAGGAATTTATGAGTAAAATCCTTTTTTCATCGGCGTAGATAGGAGCGTGGGGGGTTTTTAAAATTTATTATATTTACATTATATTTCGCAAGAGAAATAAAATTTTCATTCATACTTACGTTAGTTTCGGTTGTTCATTGGTTTGACTGTTAATTACGTACTTCGTAATTTTTGTAATAGTCTGTTTAATACCGGTTTATTGAATCGACTTCTCCCAATTATCTAAACGTAAGTGTGCACTGGATTTCGTTTAGTTTCAATTACATACGCGTACATTTTTAGTTATCGTTTATTTAGATCTAGAACGTTGTTTATGTTAGTTTTTCTGATATGAAAATGAATTGTCAGTGATTCCGAAATTTATTAAAAGTCTGTAAAATATCATTACAGAATGCCAAAATATCGCACGTTCGTCACTTAGCTTTGCTAAAACATACACAGGAATAGTTTTTATGCAGAGAATTTCGATAGTTTACAAAATTTCGTTACATGTTTAAATGACGATGCTCGAAGTATTTCTGAGTGCAAGGAACTAACACAAATCCCAAATTTAAAAAATCAGTTGTTATTCCTTCAGGATCACTTTGGAAATTTGCCTAAACTAATCACATACTTTGAAAATCGAAATCTCAAATTAAAAGATCCATTAACCACATTAGATGTGGGCTATTAATAATTTTAAAAGTATTCAGAGTGACTTCGGATGTGGCTTTCGGCAAAAGTTAGACGCAGTTTTTAATAGAAATCCGGCAATTGTGTGTGCTAAATACGCTGAAATAAAAGAATATTTCCAGTACGCACCTATAACCAGTTGCCATGTAGATAGGACGTTTTCTATCTACAAGGAAGTACTTAATTCAAAGAGAACAAGTCTTACAGAAGAGAAAATGAACAAATATTAAAGTATTTTGTATTTTATAGATCACCAGCCACTTGTTATCCAATTATATAAATAAAATTAAAACCTCTTTAACAATACAACATTTCAATAGTGCGCCCATGGACGATGAGTCATCAACCGTTCGTGTCCGCGCCCTAGTTATAAAATATATATATATATATATATATATAATAATATACCAGTTTCCTTTCGTGGTTTAGCGGCTGTAAAATGAACTTAAAAAAACACAATAAGAATTAAAACGTTTCGATAATATAAATATTATCTTTGTCAATTATTTAACACAAACTAACTAAATCAAACATTAAAACACCAATAACTATTAATAAAACTGTAACATATACTTGACAAATATTTTTTTGACAAATATATTGGCGGCAAATATATGGTACAGAATAAACAAATTTGGTGTATCCTAGACGATCCAGAATACGTAAATGAAGCAGACACAATACAATATATTAAATTATTGAATGGTATGCTATTGCCAAATTATTAATTTCTGTTCGGTCATTTACTGCATTATCATGTTTCTTAATCTCTATGAGTTCTAGAAAGTTTCTAATTTTGTTGTTATGTTCTTTACATAAAATTGTTGTTTCATCAAATTTAAACTTATGTTTTGTAATGTTCATATGTTTTTTTAAAGCCGTAATGTTTTTTGCGTATTTGTGTCCATTTAGTCTTTCCGATAAATATTGTAGGGTTTGACCTATATATACACCATTACAATCTCCACATGGAATTTTGTATACTACATGTGTTTGTTTAAAGAAAGGATCTTTATCTTTAATATTACTAAACAGAAATCTTAAATTATTATGATTTTTATGTGCAATTTTGTTATTAAATGGGCGTAATACTTTACTAATTTTTTCTGATAAATTTTTTACATAAGGAATTGCTACATATTTTTGTATATCTGTTGATTTTGAATGACTATTATTTCTATTATTATTATAGAATTTATTTATTCTATCTTTAATAATGGAATTTATAAAGTTCAAAGGATAATTGTTATTCATTAATATGTCTTTCATTTGTTGTAAGATTTTTGGTCTATATTTAGAACTTGTTAGCTTGAGTGTTCTGTCTATTTGTGAAATAACAACGCTTTTTTTGATTGAAATGGATTGGTAAGACTCATAATTTAAATATCTACCTGAAGAAGTTGGTTTTTGATATAATTTTGTTAAAATTTGATTATTTTCACGAATTAATGTTAAATCTAAAAAGTGTATTTCATTGTTTGTTTCTTTTTCTACTGTAAATTGAAGTTTTGGATGATATGTGTTAAATTGTTCTAAAATATATTGAGCTTTGTTTGCTGGTAAACATAAAATACAGTCATCTACATAACGCTTATAAAAGACTGGTATGAAATCAATTTTGGAAAGAATATCTTTTTCTAAATCTTCGTCTAGGATACACCAAATTTGTTTATTCTGTACCATATATTTGCCGCCAATATATTTGTCAAAAAAATATTTGTCAAGTATATGTTACAGTTTTATTAATAGTTATTGGTGTTTTAATGTTTGATTTAGTTAGTTTGTGTTAAATAATTGACAAAGATAATATTTATATTATCGAAACGTTTTAATTCTTATTGTGTTTTTTTAAGTTCATTTTACAGCCGCTAAACCACGAAAGGAAACTGTTTTATCAAACGGCTACGAAAAGAACGCATTTTATAATAATATATATAATAATATATTAGGATCGTACTAATAAAGTGGAGTGAGCGGCTTTTAAACAAAATCATCAATTATATGCTGTATCGGCATCTTGCGGGTTTATATTGTCCTTACACATTGCCCAACAAAATTATATAACAAAAATGTTAGTTTATGTATTTTGAATAACAGAAAATTCTCATTTATAATATAATTAATTACAATACTGTATACGTTGATAATATTTCGGTGTGTGAAGAAATAGTAGCAAATAAATGTTTGGTTATCTGGAACAATTCATGTTTTTATATCGGAATTTTAGAAAAATAAAATTTGTAGATTGCCCGCATCTATGAAAGGAGTTATAATTGCTAGTAGGATTATTTAGATATTTAATTTTGTAATTATTACAATTAATTTCCTAAAATTAACCTACATATTTGCATTGTTGTAAATAGTTTAAATATTTATATAACTAAATTGTTTTTAAGAATATTACTTCATCAAAATGTAAAATATTTTATATATATTTCATAACTCATCATGTTCTCGCTGTTTTTAAGTAGAGAAATGAAGTAATTGGATGTTTCTTCCATAACTGTCCTATCCAAAAAATATAGAGTAATTATCTGGTTATCATAGATGGTATTTTCTTCTTGATTATATAAGATTATACATTGTTTTATAATAATAGCAATAACTACCTACTAAAAAAATATATAAACAGTTAGCAAAATATTTTTGGTCAAATTGCAAAATAGTTAGTGGTTATATTTATTTAATGATAAAAATTTAAGTCTTATTGAATATAAATTAAAAGAAAACAATGTTCGTACTGTTCTTTCAACGCTGCCAATTCTTCTTCTAATTAGAGTGGGTTGCCTAACGTGTAACTAAGTATTTATTTAGGTTATGTCAAAACTAGATGGCGCTAGTAGCAACAGAATGCATAACTACGAAAGAATCAATTTGAAAGATATATTTTAAAGCTAAATTTAAATAGCTATGAAACACAATATAAATTCGAAATAATAAATAATATATGTATATAGTATCTAGAAATTCTAGCCATTAATTGCATAAAAACAGAATGAAAATATGCAAACGAATTTTGATTATCTACATAATACATTAAATTTGTACATATTCATGTATGCAACTAATATGCCACCCAAACAATGTATTGCAGAAACCTGTAAATTGCTAACACATTATTTTTATATATTTATTTATTTATAATATTTTTTACTTTAAATTAAACAAAAAAAAGAACTAATACATACAGCGGTCAAAATTTACATAATAAACGCTATTAATTGCATAAAAACAGAATGAAAATATGCAAACGAATTTTGATTATGTATCTACATAATACATCAAATTTGTACATATTTATGTATGCAACTAATATGCCACCCAAACCATATATTGCAGAAACCTGTAAATTGCTAACTGATTATTTTTATATATTTATTTATTTATAATATTTTTTACTTTAAATTAAATAAAAAAAAATTAATACCTATAGCAGTCAAAATTTACTTAATAGACATTGAAGTATTATATTGCAAATTTGATAAAAAATGAGAAAGTTAGAATTGCATAAATAAGTATTAAACGATTTTTTTTTTAAATTTGTAACAAGAGATCATTTTATTTTAACCAAAATTTTCTGTCCTTTACTAAAATGATGATTCATTAATATTTATATCTCTAATATTTAATATACAGTGTGGAAACCACTTATGGAATAAATTCAGTAACTTCCAAACTAATGACATTTGTCGAAAACGCTGAAACAGGTCAATTTTTATTTTAAATTGCGCTAGTTTCAAATCACTGCTTCTATTAGTGACGTCATCTTCTTTAGAGCTGTGACATCATACGCATTTGTTTTTAATGGATTGCTATATTTTTTTTATAAATTCGTAGATAGTACTATTAAATACCTTTTCAATGAACTAACACAAGTTAACTTTATTTTCAACAATTTTTGAGATTTTTACATTTTTACGTTCCAACCACAACAACAACAATTATAAAAACGTCAAAGTTTACTAATTTATTCTTTTTTGATCAAAGCAAAATTACTATCTTTCATGTATTCTACTACCGTCAGGTGCTATCAATTTCATCACACAGTTTTTTTGTGTTGTTTTTTTTTTATTTTTTTTAAATGTAAAAATCTCAAAAACTGTTGAAAATAAAGTGAACTAGTGTTAGTTCATTGAAAAGGTATTTAATAGTACTATCTACGAATTTATAAAAAAATATAGCAATCCATTAAAAAAAAATTCGTATGACGTCACAGCTCTCAAGAAGATGACGATTTAAAACTAGCGCAATTTAAAATAAAAATTGACCTGTTTCAGCGTTTTCGACAAATGTCATTAGTTTGGAAGTTACTGAATTTATTCCATAAGTAGTTTCCACACTGTATGAAAATTTTATAGTCCACCAATAAGCTATGGTAAAAATTTGATTTTTTGTTTTTTCTGTGGTTTCTCTTTTTTACCGGGGAGGATTTGCCTTTCATATGCATATATATATAATATTAATTCTGATGTTTTCGCGGTTGTATGTTGAAAAATTGCTTTCTTGGGTTGTATCCCGCGTCTGAAGTGAATCCGTGTTAAAAACCGGGTTAGTAGATACTCGACGTTTCAATGAATTCTTCTTCATCTTCTTCAGGAGTATGTTATTCGATTAGAGTTAGATCGTCAAATGTGTCAGAAAATGTTTCAAAAATACTGTCACAATTTGTGACAGTATTTTGACAATGTCGAATGGAGAACTGTATGTGCTTATGTAGCTGTAGGTGTGGTAGTGGGGTTCGTGAGTCGTGACTGGCTGCGTGTCGAAGGTCCAGGAAGTGTGTTGATGTTTTCATCGCGTTGTGTATAGTGTTGGGTGTTCGGATTGATGTTCGGTATTAGTGTCGAGATGCCGGTATTGTGTGGCCTGGTATCCGAGATCTGTCTTGCCGTGAGTAGAGGTTTCCATGTAGCTGGCAGTCGCTGCGCATCATCACGTTTATTCATACTGTTGGGCCGTTTTTCTATTTCTATAGCTTCCCTTATAATTCTAGTATTCAAATATTGAGATTTCGACAGAGTTCTTGTGTTGTCGAATGCTATACGGTGACCCGTCATTAAGAAGTGTTGGGCCAGTGACGACGATCGCTCATGTTTAGCTACCGCATGCACATGTTCGTCTCTGCGTACACTTATTCTTCTATTTGTTTGGCCAATGTATGATTGATTACTATCTCTACACGGTATTTCGTATACTCCTTGGTCTTCTAGAGGTATTGTGTCTTTGGGGTTCTTCAGAAGTTGATTTATTTTTCTGTGCGGTGTAAATATTGTTTTAATTCCGTGATCTTTTAGTAATCTGCCAATTTTATCCGTCGTATTTTTAACAAATGGGATGAACGCTCTGTTAGTTTCTTCTTGTTCTTTATTAATCTGTCTGTGATTGTTCTTGTGTATCATTCTGTTGATTGTTTTCTTTGAGTAGCCGTTGTTTTCTAAGGTGCATCGGATGAAATGTAGTTCCTGTTGTAAGTGCTGGGAGTCCGGTAGTGTCTGCGATCTTGTTACTAAGGTTTTCACTACTGCATTAAGTTGTGCAGGGTGGTGGTGTGATGGGGCGTTTTTGAAGCTATGGCAGCATACGTTAAGAACTCGCAACATTTCATTCAACTTCTCAAGAACCGACACCTACAGCAATCAGATCTATTAGTGAGTTTCGATGTAACATCTCTGTTTACCCAAGTACCCGTACATGAAACAATAACTATTATTAAGAATAAACACAATATACCAGAACCACTGGCGGCTCCGGGCGTGAGCAACCACACAGACAAGACCGACTCGCCCATTATCGGCGATGTACTCCCAGATGTCGAGCATATCACCGACAACAAACGAACCAGTCCCGTCCACGCAACTGCACCGCCAAAAGGCGCTCACCAGCCGCCACTGACCAGAACACATTATTACTTTTACACAACACTGTCTCCAAAACACTTACTTCATTTGTAATGGTGAACGCTACAAACAGATCGAAGGAGCTCCGATGGGATCACCACTGTCACCCATAATAGCAAACATTTTTATGGAGGATTTTGAGACTAAAGCTATATCTACTGCCGTCTACAAGCCAGAACCGTGGATACGCTACGTAGACGACACATTTGTCATTTGGACTCACGGGCCTGAGAAACTACAAGAATTTTTACAACATCTCAACAATGTCCATCCGAATATCAAATTTATGATGGAAGTTTAGCACAATGACAAAATATCTTTTCTCGACGTCCTGGTTGTAAGAAATCGCGACGGAACCTTAGGACACACAGTCTACAGAAAGCCGACACATACGAATCGTTATTTAAACGCCCGATCACACCACCACCCTGCACAACTTAATGCAGTAGTGAAAACCTTAGTAACAAGATCGCAGACACTACCGGACTCCCAGCACTTACAACAGGAACTACATTTCATCCGATGCACCTTAGAAAGCAACGGCTACTTAAAGAAAACAATCAACAGAATGATACACAAGAACAATCACAGACAGATTAATAAAGAACAAGAAGAAACTAACAGAGCGTTCATCCCATTTGTTAAAAATACGACGGATAAAATTGGCGGATTACTAAAAAATCACGGAATTAAAACCATATTTACACCGCACAGAAAAATAAATCAACTTCTGAAGAACCCCAAAGACACAATACCTCTAGAAGACCAAGGAGTATACGAAATACCGTGTAGAGATAGTAATCAATCATACATTGGCCAAACAAATAGAAGAATAAGTGTACGCAGAGACGAACATGTGCATGCGGTAGCTAAACATGAGCGATCGTCGTCACTGGCCCAACACTTCTTAATGACGGGTCACCGTATAGCATTCGACAACACAAGAACTCTGTCGAAATCTCAACATTTGAATACTAGAATTATAAGGGAAGCTATAGAAATAGAAAAACGGCCCAACAGTATGAATAAACGTGATGATGCGCAGCGACTGTCAGCTACATGGAAACCTCTACTCACGGCAAGACAGATCTCGGATACCAGGCCACACAATACCGGCATCTCGACACTAATACCGAACATCAATCCGAACACCCCAACACTATACACAACGCGATGAAAACATCAACACACTTCCTGGACCTTCGACACGCAGCCAGTCACGACTCGCGAACCCAACACCTACAGCTACATAAGCACATACAGTTCTCCACTCGATATTGTCAAAATACTGTCACAAATTGTGACAGTATTTTTGAAACATTTTCTGACACATTTGACGATATAACTCTAATCGAATAACATACTCCTGAAGAAGAATTCATTGAAACGTCGAGTATCTACTAATCCGGTTTTTAACACAGATTCACTTCAGACGCGGGATACAACCCAAGAAAGCAATTTTTCATATATATAATAGTAAAAACATTACTGAAGGTGCGAGATCTAATGGTCAGTGACGCTTTAAACTTTCTCTGGCCCGTAGGACAATTATTTGTATGGCCTGTTATACATATCACTTTAAGGGGTTAAATAAAATTGTCTAGTGCAATAAAATACCCATATATTAATATACGCATTTTTTTTAAATATATAAAAAACCGAAAACAAGTATGAAGGCCTATAACTAAAGCACTACTTTTCTAGCTTTTAAGCTTGAGAACTTGTCAATGACATCTTCAAAGTCGAGTTGTAACGTTAAATCAGAATTAATACATAATACAGACAAATATGAGAGCTTCTCCTCGATTAACCTATTTCTCGAGTAATTTTTAATTCTTTTCAAAACGCTGAAAGAACGCTCTGCGCTGGCATTGGATGCCGGTATAGTAAGATATATTCTCAGACCAATTTCGATATTGGGGAATGTTGATTCTATTTTTTTATCTCTAATCATTTCCAATAACTGTCTGGGGGTTGCTTCTGGATGACATTGAGCTGTTTTAAGAAAATCACAGAAATGTACAGACTCCTCAGGAAAATCATCATCCAGGTCATCAGGATAAAATTTCTGGAGACCTTGAGCACGTTCTTTAATTTCTCCTATATTTGCATCGGGTTTTGGTAATAAGAACAAAAACTGGAACTTTTCTCGCAATTCCGTATATGAACTTTTTCTACGTTCTAATTGTTGCAGGATAGTATCTATTATGACAAGGTAAGTATTGATTCTAAATCTCTCTCGCGCACTAGGGTTGCAATCATCAGCACCTTCATCGAATTGGTGCTTCCGAACTCGAATGCGAACTATTTTATAATCATCACAACGAGAAAGTTCTTTTCCAAGTGTTTCAAATTGTTCAAAAGAATTTCGAAGATCATGTATGTAGGAAAGCAACGAGTCGTAAAGCTGTACAACTTCAACTAGGTTAACATCAACTTTTTGTAACGACTTGTTTGTTCGGTCAAATCTTGTCAATATATCAGACCATAATGACAGTAAAATTCCCGTCTCCAAGTCGGAAAATTTAGACGCTATACCATCAGCTTCGGCTCTGGTAGTGGCCTTTTGACATTGATCTTCGGATATTTCCTCCAGTGTTGCCTTAAAACTCATGAAATTCAACTTAAGAGCTTTACAAGCATCCGCTCTAGCGGACCATCGGGTAGTTGATAGCGACTTTGGTAATAAAGCGCTGATATTGAACTGCTTTATGTTTTTTTGTAAGCACTGCCATCTGTGAGTTGACGAAGATAGAAATACGAAAAGTTCTTGTACAAACATAAAAAAAGACGTAGCGCATAAACAGCATTCGGCCGCTGCCACACCTACTAGATTTAGGGAGTGCGCAGAACATGGTATATATACTGCTTTATCATTTCTTGATTTTATTCTAGCTTGCAAACCTGAATAGATTCCTGCCATATTACTCGCATTATCATACGATTGTCCCCTACAATCTAGTATGTTAATATTATGAACATTCAGAATTTGTAAAATGGACTCTTCCATTTCTTCGGATTTATGACCAGCGTTCTCTACAAATGTTATGAACCTTTCGACAATGTGGGAGTTAGGCAAAATATATCGATAAATTATAGCTAGCTGATCAGAATGGGAAACGTCTGGGGTTGAATCCACAATCATTGAGAAATATTTTGCTTCTTTAAGATCACTAATTATTTTATCGATAATTTTCTGTCCCATAATGGAAATGAACTCGTCACAAATGTCACTTGAAAGATAGGAAGTGGTTCCTTTACCTTTATTTCCCCGAGTTTCTAAGTGATTTTTTAGGACTGGATCAAATTCCGATATTAGCTCTAGACATCCTAGATAGTTGCCATTTTGTGGAGATCCTAACCTTTGATTTCTACCACGAAACGGCAATCCTCTAACAGCCAAGTGTCTTATAACAGAGGTTATACGAAGAAGAATATTCCTCCAGAGTACTTTCTCTTGTAAATATACCGATTCTAAATGAGTATCTATTCTTCCAATATGATTACGTCTATTAACAAAATATCCACTATTCTTACGATGAAGCAAAGAACGCTCATGTCTAGCAGTCCGAAGTGATATATTTTTCCAATCAGAAAGTCCTGTCGTAAATGCGTTATTGGGATATGTTTGGCCACGGTCACAAAATAAGAGACAGTGAACACAAAATACCTCATTTTTAGTCTGGGAGTAGAATAGCCAATCACGACGTTTGATTTCTCCATTGATATGCTTTGTAAAAAACATACTTTTGGAAGCATACCAATTTCGCCCATCGTAGAATTTTCTTGAAGAAGAAAAGTTCAAGTTATTTATATCCTGAACTTTCAAATGTTCTAAAATTAATGGCATAGTAGTTTCATTAATTATTGTCCATGTGGCTGGATCTGAATAATCCATGAGCATAAAATTTGATTCTGGATTATCATTTGTCCTTGGTTCTACCTCAACACTCGAAGGGAAGCTGTCACAGCTTGGAGTATTATCATCGTCATTGCAATTTTTGCTAGGTTCTACAAAGAGAGAAACAAAGTACAGTTGTGTGCATAAAAAAGTCGTACAGCAGCTATAAGGCTGTTTAAGTCAGGCTTGTCAATCTTAATTAAACTTCTTTCTGACGTTGACAAGTTGTGTCAAAATTAAAATTATTTTTATTATTTGAAAGATCATTATTCTAATGTGCATGGTATATGGTGATACCAGTCTCCAGTACGATTTTCACAAAAGTTCGGAATGTATACGTGTACTACTTATTAATGAAATCTGGAACATCATAGGCAGGCTTACACCATAAAAACCTTGTACGACTTTTTATGCACACAACTGTACGTATTAGACATATATGTAGGTAACCATAGTCATTTAAGTGGAAGAAAAGAAGCGAATTTTTGCATACGCGGAATTCCAAAGTGTGGCCAGAATGCGCCTTTATACTTACTTTTCATATTGCTTTACTATAATCAACCTTAATTTTTCTTATGAACACGTAACATACCTACTGTATTTTTGCGTTATCAAATTATATATATTTTTAATAGAACAAAAACCAAACGAGCAAAGTGACTTTTGACCATATTTTTGAATCTTACTTATACCTACATAACAATTTGCAAAAATGTCCGTCCACCCATTTTAGCTCAATATGACTAATTAAGAATGTCTTTGTATTGCAGAAGTTTAAAAAAACAGTTTTCAGTTTATTCAGAATATTCCAGAAACCGTTGCAATAATTTTAACTTATAGCTTCTCTATAAATAAATAACACGTAGAAGCTAAAATATGCATGTTACAAATAAATGAATATTTCATACCTATGGTACCTCCTTTCTTTTGAGTGTCAGAACTAATTTTTGGGCTAGTGCAGTTTGTGGTAGATTCTACTTCCATTATCGCATCATTATTGTCTGTAAACAAAATTAATATTAAATGCAATATTCTGAGAAGCTTAAATACTTCCACATCACAAATTATACCTACGTTGTGCTTGTGCCGACGTAGTCTCCGTATTATTATCGCTAAAGAACTGACTTATTTTCGGAACTCTCTCTAAAAACTTCTTCCTCTTAGCGTCTAATTCTTCCTGAATTTTTTTTCTTTCATAACCACAGGGTCTTTTCTTCATCTTTCTGTTTTTGAACACCTAAAAAGTAAATACACCAAAAACTATCTTTAACGGAAAAAACAAACTATCCGAAATTAAATATTATGGCTTTTTCTAGTCTTACCTTTCTGCTTCCACCAATCACCCAAAATATAACATTCAATTTTAAGAACTGAGTAATATGGAGACGATTATACAGGAATTCGTAACGCCGTAAATGACACTTCCCACAATAAACTTACTGTACTCTCTATCATTTAATCATTTGCCGGGACCACCCGAGACTACCGTGCCGAGTGCCGCGAGCCATCGTCACAGGCATATAACCTAGCTCCACCCACCGTCGGGTCGGCGTAGCTACGTTCGCGGCAATTTCGCGGCGAACACTGGTGGCGCGCCAACTCAGTAGCTCAGCTTCAGGATACAAGGGTAGATGGAGAAGTAGTCTTCTATTTATATTTATATTTTAAAATTATACCAACAGTAGAAAAAGTAAAAGGTGATCTGTCGATTGGCCTCCCATTTTAAATGGCCCGTAGGACATGACCTAATTGTCCTAACGGATAAAGTGTCGCTGCTAATGGTGCATGATAAGAGTACAGTCGTGAATTCCTTAAAATTTGCTGAAATCACATTAATATATGAATTTTGTGATCTTAGTTAGCTAAAAACTTAAAATAAAAATAAAATTGTATTAGTGGGCAGAAATATTCCTTATTATATTTTAATTGTCATTTAACAATTTGTAAGTTTATAATGATGCAAAATGTGTACTTTTTCACTTATTCGATAAGTCATAAAAAGGCTTTTCGATTATAACTTTTTTACCAAAATGAATTGCCTAATTCTAATAACATCATAGAAGCGTAATAGGCTTAAACAAATTGGTTATAGTTAAAACCAGAATAATTACAACGATGGAGTTCCCGCTATGACTTAATAAATAAATTACTTATTTTTCCCATTGACCCAACAATATATTAAGTAATACATAAGTAATTCTTGGCTAAAAACCTTAATACGATGCCAAAAGTACGTAAAATGTGTTTCTTTCCATGCGAAACTGCATTAGATGTTTAGTTATTCATATTTCTAAAACAACTGATAACGTGTCATCGAAATTGATTGTCATGGATGTTTCCGTGATTTCGCGATGTTAAACGCCGTGCCACAAATTAAGAATGGAAGCTCAAATTGCAAATATTTCATTGAAGTTGAATAAAATTTATAGGTTACCGGACATATTGAATAGGGTATTGTTTACATATTACTGTGGATGCAACTTTTAAAATTGATATAAATGATGTAAACCTTCACACTTGATTTATTTGTAACAGCATAAAATATTAAATTTATACGTGAATTCGTACAGTGATTTACCTCTTGCTTTGTGGTCTTTCTCTTATTTAGTCTACTATGGGATAAGGTGAGGAAATTAAATGCAATATCTATGTTTTATAATAACATTAGATATATTTTTAATTACTATAATTAAAAACATTAACTTTTTTGATAAAAATTGGTCTTTAATTAAATTGTTTACATTCGTTTTGAATTATAAAATATGTGAAGTGGATTTAGTAATGATTGAATGGATGTTCACCATGTGTTCTTTTCATTTTTAAAAGAATAATTTGTGAAAATTTTGAACACGATGCAATCAGAGGCGGATCTTCCATTAGGCTGAGTAGGCCTAGGGCCCCAAACAGAAAGGGGCCCCGCACCGAACTAATGCCCGGGAACAAGCGAGCAAATACACAAAATTAGAATGTTACATTTATTTTTAAAAAGTTATTTGAACTATTCAACAGATTTACACCTTTTTCTCTACATCCCAACATCGTTGGAAAATATTGAGTGCAAAAACATCACTGACATTTTCACTAAAAAATTTAAGCACCACCAGATGGTCTTCTCATTACGACTCAGTTCACGCGGTTAAAGTTAGCTACCAAAAAATACTCGATACTCTTAAGTATATATTTGATGAAAGCTCTGGAAAGGCAGAATGTGTAACTTTTCCGGTCACTATTTTCAAGAAATATCTATGAAAGACATCAATTGACAATTACAAACACATTTGTATTCTTTGTAATTTCTCGTAAAACTATCGGTAGACCAGATATGTGCAATTATGGAATTTTTTAAAATATTTGCGTTCGAGATTTCGCATTCATTTCAAATTTGTTGAAAATAAAAAAATTACTGAAAACATAACATTCCAATTATCTCCTTTATCTCGTAAACCGTTTATTTTATCGAAATTTATAAAGAACACAAAAGTTCTTAGAAAACCATTTGGAACAAGAATTGCAGAAAATATTCTTAAAAATCCGAACCGGAAGTGCCGTCGCTAAGAGTAAAAGTAACATTTCCGGTCACCATTTTCAAGAGATATCTATGAAAGTCTTATCAATTGACAATTACAAACACATTTTAATTCTTTGTAATTTCTGGTAAAACAATCGGTAGACCAGATATTTGCAATAATGAAAATTTATTAAAATATTTGTGTATCAAGATTTCGCATTCATTACAAATTTGTTGTAAATAAAATTTTTACAGAAATCATAACATACCAAATATCTCCTAGATCTCGTAAACAGTTAGTTTTATCAAAATTTACAAAGAACACAAAAGATCTTAGAAAACCATTTGGAACAAGAATTGCAGAAAACATTCTTAAAAATCGGAACCGGAAGTGCCGTCGCTAAGAGTAAAAGTAACATTTTCGGTCACCATTTTCAAGAGATATCTATGAAAGTCTTATCAATTGACAATTACAAACACATTTGAATTCTTTGTAATTTCTGGTAAAACAATCGGTAGACCAGATATTTGCAATTATGGAAATTTTTTAAAATATTTGCGTATTGAGATTTCGCATTAATTTTGAAATTTGTTGAAAATAAAATTTTTACTGAAATCATAACATTCCAATTATCTCCTATATCTCGTAAACCGTTAGCTTTATCAAAATTTACAAAGAACACAAAAGTTCTTGGAAAACCATTTGGAACAAGAATTGCAGAAAACATGCATCAAAATCCGAACCGGAAGTACCTTCGCTAAGAGTAAAAGTAACATTTTCGGTCACCATTTTCAAGAGATATCTATGAAAGTCTTATCAATTGACAATTACAAACACATTTGAATTCTTTGTAATTTCTGGTAGAACAATCGGTAGACCAAATATCTGCAATTATGGAAATTTTTTAAAATATATG
The DNA here is from genome assembly GCA_963170755.1 of Amphimallon solstitiale. Classification (NCBI taxonomy): domain Eukaryota; kingdom Metazoa; phylum Arthropoda; class Insecta; order Coleoptera; family Scarabaeidae; genus Amphimallon; species Amphimallon solstitiale. The sequence continues at coordinate 141,038,509 of OY720677.1, read as the reverse complement.
CGTATTGAGATTTCGCATTAATTTCAAATTTGTTGAAAATAAAATTTTTACTGAAATCATAGCATTCAAATTATCTCTTTTATCTCGTAAAACGTTGGTTTTATCAACATTTACAAAGACTACAAAAGCTCTTAGAATACCATTTGGAACAGGAATTGCAGAAAACATTCTTCAAAATCCGAACCGGAAGTGCCGCAGCTAAGAGTAAAAGTAACATTTCCGGTCACCATTTTCAAGAGATATCTATGAGAGTCTTATCAATTGACAATTACAAACACATTTGAATTCTTTGTAATTTCTGGTAAAACAATCGGTAGACCAGATATTTGCAATTATGGAAATTTTTTAAAATATTTGCGTATTGAGATTTCGCATTAATTTCAAATTTGTTGAAAATAAAATTTTTACTGAAATCATAACATTCCAATTATCTCCGTTATCTCGTAAACTGTTAGTTTTATCAAAATTTACAAAGAACACAAAAGTTCTTAGAAAACCATTTGGAACAAGAATTGCGCAAAATATTGTTCAAAATCCGAACCGGAAGTGCCGTCGCTAAGAGTAAAAGTAAAATTTCCGGTCACCATTTTCAAGAGATATCTATGAAAGTCTTATCAATTGACAATTACAAACACATTTTAATTCTTTGTAATTTCTGGTAAAACAATCGGTAGACCAGATATTTGCAATAATGAAAATTTTTTAAAATATTTGTGTATCAAGATTTCGCATTCATTACAAATTTGTTGAAAATAAAATTTTTACAGAAATCGTAACATACCAAATATCTCCTAGATCTCGTAAACCGTTAGTTTTATCAAAATTTACAAAGAACACAAAAGTTCTTAGAAAACCATTTGGAACAAGAATTGCAGAAAACATTCTTAAAAATCGGAACCGGAAGTGCCGTCACTAAGAGTAAAAGTAACATTTCCGGTCACCATTTTCAAGAGATATCTATGAAAGTCTTATCAACTGACAATTACAAACACATTTGAATTCTTTGTAATTTCTGGTAAAACAATCGGTAGACCAGATATTTGCAATTATGGAAATTTTTTAAAATATTTGCCTATTGAGATTTCGCATTAATTTCAAATTTGTTGAAAATAAAATTTTTACTGAAATCATAACATTCCAATTATCTCCGTTATCTCGTAAACCGTTAGTTTTATCAAAATTTACAAAGAAAACAAAAGTTCTTAGAAAACCATTTGGAACAAGAATTGCGCAAAATATTGTTCAAAGTCCGAACCGGAAGTGCCGTCGCTAAGAATAAAAGTAACATTTCCGGTCACCATTTTCAAGAGATATCTATGAAAGTCTTATCAATTGACAATTACAAACACATTTTAATTCTTTGTAATTTCTGGTAAAACAATCGGTAGACCAGATATTTGCAATAATGAAAATTTATTAAAATATTTGTGTATCAAGATTTCGCATTCATTACAAATTTACAGAAATCATAACATACCAAATATCTCCTAGATCTCATAAACAGTTAGTTTTATCAAAATTTACAAAGAACACAAAAGTTCTTAGAAAACCATTTGGAATAAGAATTGCGCAAAATATTGTTCAAAATCCGAGCCGGAAGTGCCGCCGCTAAGAGTAAAAGTAACATTTCCGGTCACCATTTTCAAGAGATATCTATGAAAGTCTTATCAATTGACAATTACAAACACATTTTAATTCTTTGTAATTTCTGGTAAAGCAATCGGTAGACCAGATATTTGCAATAATGAAAATTTATTAAAATATTTGTATATCGCGATTTCGCATTCATTTCAAATTTGTTGAAAACAAATTTTTAACAGAAATCATAACATTCCAAATATCTCGTAAACCGTTGGTTTTATCAAAATTTACAAAGACTACAAAAGCTCTTAGAATACCATTTGGAACAGGAATTGCAGAAAACATTCTTCAAAATCCGAACCGGAAGTGCCGCAGCTAAGAGTAAAAGTAACATTTCCGGTCACCATTTTCAAAATTTTGTGGTAGATGCCAAGTATATAAAAAGGTAATTGCAAGAAATTACACTTGCGAAGCTGATAGGGGGCAATATTATAGAGGTTAAGATGAAATTGTATCTTCATGTTAGATGGAGAGTATTAAGGTAGACATTGAATTGTTTAAAACCAGTACTTTTGTTTGGCATAATTGTGCAAAATAAGCTTTCCTACCCAGTATTGTAATTGTGTTAATGATATCATTTACTGTATAAAACAAAAATCGAATTTCATTCTGATTCGCCCATAATATTCCACTTCTGAAATTATGTTGTCAGCTCGTTATTATTCTCTCACAATACGGTTTGTGTTTATTAAATATTTTTTCACAGTTACATCACTACTGCAAATATTTCGCAAGTCATGCTTTTTAGACAGCTACGTTACGAATACAAAAGTATTTAGAACTTAATTTTCAATAACTTTTGTATAGAAAAAATTTCAAAATTCGGAGCGGAAGTATCACTTTTACTCTTATCGAATAGCGATTTTTTTGTCAATATGTCCTAAATTATGCATTCTATAAATATATGTCAAGAGTACAAAAGTATTTAGAGTTGGATTTGAAATATTTTTTGTATAAATGAAATTTCAACATTCGGACCGGAAGTATAACACTTTTACTCGTAGCACTTTCTTTCGAATATCTCGCAAAGTATGCATTCTATAGAGATTTATTAAGAGGATTGAAGTACTTATAATAGGATTTTAAATAATTTTTATATAAAAAAAATTAAAACTATAATTTGAAACGCTCATACGTATAAGAAAGTCTTGTGGTGGCCACACCTCATTTTTTGATTACCACCACCCTTATCCCGGTAATATACAAATAAAAATAGAGCAATTCAAATAAAATTATAACATTTTGCATATTTGTTTTTTTTTCTTTAATTCGTACCTTTCTACGTATAATATATTCGTGTGGTGTACACACCAATTTATTTTTTTATACTTTTCACTCTGTCCGAGCAGTATAATTGTTTGTATAAACAATAAATACATTATACACCGCGCTACCACCTTACCACATTACCACCTTAACAACAACAATTATCACCATGCAGGAATATTTTTCCGAGCGTCGGACCTTGCGCTGGCGCAACTGCCCCGAGTTTTCCGCGGCGCTGCTGTCTGTATTTTTAACGTGCACCGTCACAGTAACATCAGTCGGCTATGCGGGCTATGGATCTTCCGTACGCAATTGTTTTTCGCGATTTATACCGTGTATTCTGTTATTACTGTGATATAAACTTTAAGTCGTTACTGTTAACACATATTATCACCATTTTAAACATAAAATAACGTCGTTTTCTTTCCCACGGACAATTACTTGTCTATTTGCCCTTTTCGCATCGTTTTAATAGTAGGTAATATAAATTTATTCCGCTGTAAGTGGTCCCGGCTGAGATTTCAGATCTGTTCTGTTCTTAAAAGGAATATTACATATTGAATGTATACAATTATTATATATTCAGTATGTAATAAGGAAATTTCGTTATTATATAATAATAATATAATAAATAGATTTTTAGAGAAACGAAAAATAAAACAGGAAGATCTGACCACTAGAACAAGAAGATTGATGTATTTGAAAGACATAACCTATAAACCTGGAAGAAACGTATTATATTGACAAGTAGACGTTAGTGTGAATAAAAGGATAAAAAAGGAAAAGGTTAATGAACGAGGGCAACTTTATTAAATGGAAAGGATTTTAAAAAGTTCTTTAAAAAATAGTGATTTATTTCTTTAAACTTGGTGATTACAGTTATAGTATATCTATAGTGATTTCTATTCGTAATATAGAACGTATTATTTAATAATTTAATTGTTTATATTTTCCTTTTTATACCATTTCTATATACTACTCGAATATACATAAATATTATTAAAATTAAAAGGAATAACATTAGGATCAAGCAGCTTACAAAAAAGAAAATATACATAATACGACACATGCGAAATTATGATCAATTGAATTGAAATATTTTTATTATTTATTACAAAGTAAACACCGCGAAACGCTTAGAATTTATGTATATAGTAAGTATTTATTATTAATATTATAATAACAAAAAAGATTAACAATATCATATGCCTTATAATGCCTTATATATATATGTACATTTTAATTTCTCAATACATCGTAAAGTATAAAGTGAACGTCTGGGAAAAATAAATTACAAATTTGTAATATAAAATCAATAATAATAATTATTATAACGACAACTATTATTAAAATATTAATATTATAACAACGGATTAGAAAAGAAAATAATTATTAATAAAACTGAAGTGTTGCGTTTTGTCTTTCGTATAATTCAACCCGCAGAAAAAAAAAGGAGCAAAATTCACCCTGTATAAAATGCTGATTTAATGCGTTTACCGAAATATTTCTGCCTGCATGGCTGGTCGAGAAAAATATTGATTATTTTCCACTCCTTCGTTGCATATATATTACTAGAATTCCACCTTTTTGGGACGCAAAAAAGTATTTAAAATATAAAACAAAAATAATTCCATCCATTTTAAAGTACTTCGCATTAATATTAAATTAAATATTAAAAGACGAAAAAAGACATAAATTTAATTATTACATATTAAAATTAAAACACAGACACGTAGAAAGAGACAATCCGTTTAAAAGAGTGTGCGTGACATACCTAAATAAATAAAAATAAATCCAACAACGAAAATTAAATAAAAAAAGTAAAATTTGTGATAAAAAAAATCAAGAAGAAATGAATCTACCGTATAATTGAAGAATGAAAAACGAAGAAATGTGCGACGAATTTATACAACCCCTTTGATTTTTGTCAATATTAATATACAAGTAATATATTATTCTGCTCAAGCAGCGAATACGGAGTATTATGCCTGTAAGGAGAGGATTAGTTGCACCAAGAACCACCTTGATAGAGACAATAATAAGAAAATTTGACACAGATAGTGAGTATTGACGTTTTGCGTGTTCTTTTTTTGTTCTGCACATTGCATGTCCCTTTATACTGCCACATTACGTATTTATTTATTTATATACAGGATGTATAGAGCAAACGAATTTTTTTTTTTTGATAATTGATGAAGTAACTTTTGACTTTACCAAATTTGGTTCAAGTTTTCTAAAATATTGAGCTTTTGTATGAATAAGCTTTTTATACACTGATGAACAGACAGCATCGTCAATCTAGATCAGTGGTTCCCAAAATGTGTGTCGCGGCCCCTTTGGGGTGTCAAAGTAAGGAACTGGGGTTGAGGGGTGGGGGTTGTGAAATATCATGTGTTGATGATACTATTACTATAGAACAGTGGTTTTCAAATTGTGGGTTGGTACCCCTTTGGGGGTCGCGTTAAGGTACTGAGGCGGTCGCAAGAGGATTTAAAAATAAAACAAAAACAGTTTATTTTTATCTTTTGCATCGTAAATAATATATAACGTCTTAATATACTAATTTATTTGATTATTAGCTAAGTATTAATACGACGCATGTGTCTGTTACTAAGGCACTAGCTTTTCGAATATTGGTTCTATATTTGATAGACAATGCATGGAACCAAACATTTAGCAGCTTCATTTGCCAGTTCGAGGTATTCTTGAATATATTTTTTTTTTGATCAAAAACTCATCTTTCAAATTTAGTGGAATTTTAGCATGTTGAAAGTAAATTTCCAGAAAGGGATTTACTATCTATCTAATTTTTATAATTGATTTGAAATCCGTTGGAAAATAAAAAAAGATATTGTTTCAAAGTGCACAAAGTAACTTGCATATCTAAAAAAAAAGAAACTTGCTAGAAGTTGGACTTAGCTACATCTGCCATGACTTTTTGAACGCACTGAAATGAATAATGATTCTTTTTATGTCATGTTTGATCATTATTCAGTCATAATAATCTTGAATCAAGAAATATTAACTAGAAAATAATACCCTCCAACATGACACCCAAAATTTTAGATAGCAATGGGCATTATTTTTGTAATGCCCGAGGGTGTTATTTTTATAACGCCCTCAATCTGAATCGAAATGAAGACATGAAAAGACTTTATGAAGTGGAGATATAGCAAAACTACCTTACTAAATAATAAATTTCCAAACCCAATACATAACTTAGTAATAATGGTTATTTTCAACAATTGAAGAATATAATGGTGTGAATATCACTTTTTGAAATAAAAATTACAGTTTTGGAACTTGCTAGAGAACTCCACACCAGCTTGATTCATAGATTGTCTATCCATAGATTTATTTTTTTTTTCTGATGACCTATTATTTTTTATGACCGACACAGTGTTCACTTCTCTATAGGTAGGCACGTCAGTTACGAAACAAGCATTTCTCTGTTTCAATGGATGTCATCTACATATTCCTTTGTCACTGATTTGCTTTGCCATCCTCCAAACTTCATCAAGTTTGTCATGTTACCTCCAGCATCAGATTGGAATGTGCCACCCGTCGCCATAGGGAATGCCCTGTGTACCTTATAGCTTCCGGCAGCCCTAAATATGTTGCAATATTGCAAGATATACTCTTTTTCATAACAAGAACACGATTTTTTCAGTTCAATTGCTTCATTCGCTTTTGCGCCATCACGAGAATATATGCTGGAAAATTATGCTCTGAATTTGACGCTTCGATAAAAATTTTTGAAATGTTTGATAAATAATAGATATGTCTGCCTAGAAAGCCTGACTTGCGAGATATTCGCATAAAACTGATTTTCGATACTTCCGATAGGAATATCGGTCTCAAGAGCGAGATTATACTCGCAAGTACAAAATTTGAAATTGATAGCTATAGCCAGTTGACCGCAGGTGATTTTAAAACATGAACATCCGCAAAAATTTCGAGGTCGAAACTTTTCATCACAATACTTTCTTATACGTAGTATAAAAAAGGCGTTCATATTCTGATTTTTTATTTTGTATGTACATCAAAGCTTCTGCTTTTTAAATAATTAAACGATGTGATGGAGTTCTCTTGGTGAAATATTTAAACAACAAATTGCAAATAACGCAGATAGAACACAAGGAATTATTCCACTGATTCTTTATAAATATTCGATGTATATTTCGCCTTGCGGCATCCCCAGGAGTTCACTAAAACTCAGTATTAGTTGAATTAGTTTTACTTGAACTCCTGAAGATACCGCAAGGCAAAATGTACATTAAGTATTTATAAAGAATTTGTGAAATAATACCTAGTATTTTATTTGTGTTATTTACAATTTGTTGTGCTTTTTAAAACAAAAGCTTTTTTCAAATGTTACTTCTCGAAAACAATCTTACTTCTTTGTGATTAAGAAGATTTACATATAAATAACACAATATGTCATCACAATATGTCTTCACAAATTTTTCTAAAAGCACGAGTGCCTAATGCCCTTCTTTAAACAATATTTGCAATTATAATGACATTCTTACGCAGTCTATTTCGGAAGGTAAGACTTTGAGGAGAGAGCTTTTCGGTGTAAAAACAGTGAAGCCATTTAGTATTGGCATTATTTCATGTAATCTGAAAAAGAGACCACGTCATAGCTTTGACACCATCAGTGCTTATAGAAACGCATTTCGACCAGTGAATATCGTATTTATCTTAGTTTATTACAAAGAGTTTTGACATCACTGCTTAAAATCCAGTTCATTCAACTATTCAGTAACATCTACAAGGAATGCCTCCTTTTACTTCCATAAAATATGCAATGCCTTGTTTTATTTAGATTGTAATACCGTTGTAACATTTTACCTTTACTCAACCACCAGTAATAATAATAATATTAATATACGTTTATTAAGCAATTGCTATTATTTTACATAACAATATGTTCTAATTTACATGAAACAATTTGACCCTAAAAAAGTAGACAGAGTTATGGACTAATATACTTACATTACATACAGAGTGTATATATAATAAATGATTGAAAGGTGTTTGAATTTCCCGCTTTTTATTTTTTTGCTTTAAGTTGGTGCCAAGTACTAGTGAAATCTCTGAGGCTGGAAATACTGTATATCATAGACGTACCATAAAAAAAAATGATAAAGGGAACAATTTTAGTTAATTTATTAAAAGATAATTACAATAAAATTGTATTCTAATGTTGATATTTTAAATTGTACTCTATCTTAATTTCAGATTCGACTAATTAATAAAAATTATTCAAGATATTTATCATTTGAAATTTTGAAAATTGCAACACTCATTCAAAATGCTACCCATGTAAATTCAAACACAAATTCACCCCTTTTTTCATATTGTCAAACACATTCTGTAATATTTCTGGTCTAACATCATTTAGAGCTTCCGAAATTGTATGTTGTAATTCCTCTAATGTATGGATACCGTTAGAATGAACTTCATTCTTTAAGTAACCAAACATGAAATAATCCAAAGGGGTCAAATCTGGTGGAGGCCAGAGGTCTCTACTGTCTCAATCTGTTCCCAAAAAAACTGTTGCAGATAATCTAATGTTCTCTGCGCAGTATGGGCTGTAGCACCATCCTGTTAGAAATAACCACGTTGCAACTCATCATTGTGAAGTTGATCAATAAAAGGATTTAAAATTATATTTTGATAGGTCTTCGCATCAATATTTTGATGAAAGAAGATAGGGCCAAATTCTATTGATCTGTGAATTTACATATCCACTGAGATTGAACCATGCTTCATGAAGAAATACCCAAGATATCGTCATTGTTTAAAACTTCATTGAACCATTCACAGTACTGTGTATGATGAAAACGAAAATCAAAATCAAAACAACAGGATATTAAGACGCTACTGATCATTACTGGTATTAACTGGTATATCTTCAAGAAGCACCAACTTTCTGACATTAAACAAGAAAATGGGTGTGCTTCAAACCACACGGCAGAAGTGAAAACTTCATCAAGGCGAGGTTAATAATACGAAATCCAACTTTCTTTTTCGTTCTATATTACATTAGGGTCATCCTGCATCGACGAATTGAGTTGCTGAGATTTAGTGTGCTTCTTTTGACGATATTATGTCATCAGTTTGAGTTTCTTCATCCATCCTGTGTAACAGAAAAGAATTAAATGCTTATAAATTCGTATATAATGAGCAATTAAAGCAATGCTCTATTCTCAATGTTTCTGTTGTTGGTATACAAATTATAGTAAATGCGTGTGGACGTTATTTAACACCCGGAATATACTGATCACTTTCAGAGTCATCCATATCATTTTAATAAAAATTCTAAAACTTACCTGAGCGCGAAATATTATATTATATTATTATAGAGATATTGTCTCATACACACACAACAAATTTTTTGGTTAACCGTCCGCGAAGTTACCAATTAGCGAACGCAACACAGTTCGCGAAATACAATTTCGCGATTTCGCGGCCGTTGCTATGGTAGCGGCCGCGAAATATAATCGCGTGGGTGTACGGACAACTTTAAAGGGTTCCTCGACGGAGAGATTTTCCGATGCGTTTCTGGGTCGGTTCGGACGCATGTATATATATATATATATAAATAGACGATATGAATACTCGCTTACAAGTCCCGCGCTGGTCTGATGCCGGCTTCTCATCTGTGCGGCTCGGGATCGAATCTGCTCGGGGACATGAATTTATTTATTCATTTAAATTGAAATTTAAATGAATCAACGAAACGCGCCCAAAGAAGTTTACACTTCAAAAAAGTGCCTGCGATTCAAAGGGCTTTCAATCATTAATGAACACAGGGTATTTGTATATGATTTACAGCTGTAAAGAAAGTAGGTAAATATTTTCACATCTTCCTCCTGAATTGGGATAAAGGTATTTGTTTAGAAAAAGAGTTCATCGTTCCGAAAATGTTGAAACTGAAGGTCCTTTTGTATATGGCGAAACGATGAAGAGGATGAGTAAGAGCATCCCTTCGTTAAGACTGGCTACTACAACTTCCATAACATTTGTGAATTTGATAGATTTTGCACAAAGATTTTGTTACTGGATAATGCTGTGATATTTTGTTAAATTTTCCTGATGGATCTGTAACTCTCTTGCTCTTCCAATAAATAATTTTCGTACACAAACTATTGCAGAGACTCCATCAATGCATATTCCAAATAGTGAACTCCATTTAAGACCAAATCTCTTTATGGCAGTATTAACTGTTTCACATATAACTGCACCGGTAGTTGTACCTTTTAATTCACGAAGCGCCAATAATCCTAGTGCGATGTTATAATCTATGTTAATTCTTCGAATACATATTGTTAGTTTTTCTGTGTCGAAGGCATCCAAGAATCAGCATTTTGTTGAAAGAGAGTATTAACCGACTGTGATCAAATTTTTACTAAATATATACGTTCTACATGTCCAAATTTTGATGGACGTTTTTGTGTAAACATTTCGAATAAATATACTCGTCCGTCAATTTTCAATTCGCTAATACGACCCATTTAAAAACGAAACACATACATTACATATTATAACTCATCGCTTTCGATATGCTCCTGCTGCTGGCGCAAAACAAAACAAATATTTTGGCACGGCTCCACTCGAACACGATTCTAAATTGTTTGGACGAGTGAAAAAAATCAACAGCGAGACTCATTTGAACGTCTGGGGCCTGACTTAAATTAACATTCACCTCTCCAAGAAAGCGGAGATTACCTGTGCGCGCGTCCTTGAAAACGCGGTGAGGATTATTTTGGATAAATTCGGCTTATAATTGCAATTTATGTCGCGGAACATACGCATAATACAGATACGGGAAACTTCAAAAAACAGCGTAGTTAGTCATGAAAGAAAATGTTCGGAGAAAATTATGGCATTTTTTTCCTTCCTTTCATTTATGTTTTCAATACATGCGTGGGAGATTTGAAATATTTGAAGCACCGCCAGACGAATTCTGACAATCAGCTGTTTGGTTGGTTTTTCTGTTTGAGCAATAGATGGGATGCGGCATGTATTTTAGATAATTACACAAACGAGTTGTAATATTTGCATGCCATACCTGATAAATCAAGCTCAATATTTATTTTAACCTTCAATTATTTGCATTCCTAGACTATATCGAGTCCATATTTAAAATGCAACATCAAAGCGATCAAAGCCTTTGATTTAAATAAACTGATATGTGCAAATAGTGTACAAAAACGAAGCAGTTTGAAAATATTTTAATAACGAATTTTGTTATGTGTACAGTCTATTTTCGTATTATAGATTCCTCCAATGTCATTTTCCTTCTTTAGTAATTAATGATGCAAGGATTATTTCTTAACAATTAATTTTTATGGTCTAGTCTAGACCAACGGTTCTCAAACTCTGGTATACAAGCAGACAATAGACGGTTTGTACTTGCCTTCAAATATACTAAACATTGGCTCAATTTTTTTTTAAATTTCTACTTTTACTTTCTTATACGTAGTATAAGGAAGTATTGTGATGATGAAAATTTTCGACCTCGAGATTTTTGCAGATGTCCACGTTTTGAAGTCCCCTGATACCAAAAAAGTGGTTCTTAAAAAATGTTTGTGTGTCTGTCTCTCTCTGTGTGTGTCTGTGTGTGTGTGACCACGATAACGGTCAAACCGCTACAGATATCAATTCCAAATTTTGTATTTACGAATATAATCTCCCTCTTGAGAACTGATTAGATTTTGAGCAAAATCAGCAGACCGGAAGTAGTAGTTTACTTCAGAGGAAAAATCGAATTTTGCAAATATTTCGTGAATTACTAAGTTTAAACAAATTTATAAAGAATTCACATGTACTTAAAATTGAAATTGTGAACAATTTTATTAAAAAGATTTTTCGAAGTTCCTACCGGAAGTAGGTCTTTTACTCTTATCGAAAATTAGTTTCTTGCAAATATTTTGCAAGTCATGCTTTTTAGACAGGTACGCTACGAATATAAAAGTATTTAGAACGTACTTTTAAATATCTTTTGTATAAAAAAAATTCAAAATTCGGACCGGAAGTAACACTTTTACTCTTACCGAATAACGATTTTTTGGAAATATGTCGTAAATTATGCGTTCTATATGTATTTATGAAGAGTACAAAAGCATTTAGAGTTGGATTTGGAATATTTTTTGTATAAATGAAATTTTAAAATTCGGACCGGAAGTAACACTTTCATACGTATAAGAAAGTCGTGTGGTGGCCACACCTCATTTTTCATACTTTCTATACATTTTATATTGTGTGGTGTTACATATTGTAATAGCGTAGAGAGAATATATATAGAGAGCCCATTAAATAGGCAATCGGACAATATAAAATTTCGAGTAAATCCTGTGTATTGCCGTATAATGTGCTAGTATCTGGTGGTAGAAAGCAGATAAGACAACTACTACCATCTATACATTAAGAACGAAACTAAACCATATGGAATTACAACTGTAACTGGAGGAATAAATCAAAACATCAACAAGATTATGAATGAAATAACACACATAAGTATTCTATCAAAGTGATTTATTACTGACAACCAAAAATCCTATCGCTCTTTTAAAAAAAAACTTGAGAATATATTTAGACACCCCTATTTCTATCTTATAAATGACTTGCTTTTTACTTTTTGTATACTCATATTTTCTGCCTTAAAAGGGTAAGTAATCTTTTGCTATATAATTATTTAACTCTTTCAAACATTTATGCTGTTCATCTACATATCACTTCAAAGATATGCCATGATCGTCCATTTTTCGAACTCGTTTTTTTTCCGCATTTGTACGCCACTGCTCGATGCAGTTCATGTCTGGTGAACAAGCTGGCAAACCTATTCTCTCAATACCATGGAGTTCTATGCGTTCATTTACAATCCTAGCACTGTGAGGACGAGCATTGTCATCAATTAGAATGAATCTTTCACCAATTGCACCAGCAAATGGGACTATTATTGGTTCTACAATCGCCAATGCCAGTTTGGTGTAGATGTGCATTCATATATTTATTAATATACGAATTGATTCGTGTATGTATACTTGATTGATTTAATAATGTGAGAGCTTATTCTCCAAGAATTACTTTGTTGCATTTATTGTAAATTTAGTTCATAGATTTTGTAGAATAGATTGAAATAATCAATAAATAACCCCAAAAACGTTCGTCATCTCTCATATGAAATATACAGTTGTAATTGAAATAAGGGGACAGAGTATGATAAAAGGAAAGACGCAATTATGTAGAATATGAATTCCAAAAATTGTGAGTCAATTACGACACGAACGCCTATGGATTTAGCAGGTATCGCGCCAGTTAGGCCAGACAGCCGACGTCATGAGTCGTAATAAATAATATTTTTATGGAACTAAATAAGCATATACACACCGCAAGAACAGTTGTAAACGTTATAAAAACCCCAATGATAGCATTGTTTACTATTTCTAAACAGGTGTTCATGCTAAGAGTTCAACAACCTTAATATGAAATATCAGCCTGATTTGGAATAAAATTGATGCGTATACTTTATTCGATTTCTTTTGTTCTCTTTTAAAATACCTTAGTTTTCAACAACGAGAATCTTTTTTATTGAGATGCTGAGATTATTTAGATATTACATTTTCTTCCGCAATAAATGTATAGTAAGTACTATTACTGTTATTCTGATTAAATTCAACGACTTTTTACTTCTTATTTCTCACAAAAACAAATTTGTGTTGTAAAATTTGCCCAACTCTACTTATGAGAAACTTTTATTTTAATTGGACGCAAATGAATTAAAAAAAAAACATAATTTATTTCAGTTCGTGCGTTGTGTAAGCCATAGTCCAAACATCTACACGTAACTATCGAACGAGACTGACCTCGCACGCCTTCACACTCCTACTTAGTACCCCACTCTTGGATACCCTACAGTCGTATTAAAGTGCAGTGGCGCGACGAATATTTTAAAAATATCTTTATAATTTTTAAAATTTGAATTTGCGCAAAATATTTTGGATTTGAGTCTAATAAAATTAAATCTTTCCATTAATCATACTCTGTCCTCTTAATTCAAATATACCCTGTATATGTGTAAAGAGGGTAGGCTATGGCGGTAAGATTGAAAGTCCATGGTATGTCAAGAGGCTAATCATTAAACATTGCAAGATTATTCTCAAATATATTGCACCCAATCCCTCCACGGATTCTTCAAATGTACCCAAAGAAGAAACATCCGCAAATACAGATTTTCGAGTATTGTCGTAAAATCATTATATATACATATATATGTATACAATAAATAAAAGTGGTTATAACATTAAGCCTTGTGGAATACCAAAGTTATTCTATTTACATTCAGACCTGATTTCTCCTCTATTGTTTTGTTGTAAAAATAAACGCTACCTGTCTGGCAAGTGTGATTTTCTCCATGTTGCACTAGTTCAAGAATTATATCATGCAGAGTCGATCACGTCTAGGGCCGATTTTTCCAACTCCGATTAAAATAGTCAGTTAACTAATCATGATTACAGCTAATCATTGCTTAACTGGCCTCTTTAAGTGCCGAGAAATACAACGATTACGTAAAAATGTTTAAAGATTTATTGTACATAGTTGGCGGCATATTTGCTAGTGCATTTGATTTAAATTAGTAGGTATATTTCGTTGTATAATATTGACGCCATTTTCTACATTTGAATTTGTTCTTTGTGCTTTTTGCCCTTATTTTATATTTTTAACGATTATATTCGGTATAATTTTTATTTATGAAATAAACAACAAAGTGCAACAAATCTGAGCGATATTGAAACAAATTTCTTGATTACTTACTATTATTGAAAAATAAAAAAATATAGTGAAAAATGAAAAAATTAGTACAATATACAGGGTGAGTCATTAGTAGCCGCTTCTTCGATTGCTCTTTTGTGTTTTAAATAAAAGAAAAAATAATTAGTGGAAGATGCGTGGTTGCTTGTGGCGCATATTGTAAAAATACTTTAAGCTCTGGCGCACTTCCGGTTTCACCGGAAATACACGGAACTTATTTTTTTTAAATGACTCGGATTTTCTTGTACTGCTTTAAATTGTCTGTTCGACTGTTTTTTCTTTTTCAAAATTGAGCCAATAGTCTTTGAGTTATTATTTTTTTTTGAAAATATTTGACCAAAACACGTGTTCAGAGAAAAATCATTTTCACATTGTTTTTACAAGCAAAAACATTAACTTTGGTGGTGCTTGTAGCCAAGAAAATTCTGCATCAGTTGGTAAAGTTGCACTCGACAATACCTCAAAAAAATTATTTTTTTCGAAGTCTACTTCCTGAAATTTTCACATACCAAAAACTTATTTTTTTTAAATGGAACACCCAGTATTTTTTGAGACATTTTGTTCCTTTTTTTTATTCTCTTTCATTTTTGTTAACAATGTCCTATACCTGTCTTTTGTAATTTCTGAGATAATCACTATAGGGGCAATTAGCGGTCAATTAAAGAACTACGAGCGCTGTTGTTCTATGCACCAAAATATTAATAATTGTTAATATCATTGGAAATTTTTTAAATCGTTTCCTAGTCTTATTCAATAGAAAAAATGGCATAATATTCGAATTATCCTCCTGTATTTTAGAGGTTACAATGCGAGAGTCATAAACGGGGAAAGACCAAAGGTCACCAGACTAGCTGTCACATCAAAATATAATTACTAAATTTCCGGTAAATTGTTTGCCAACACGGTCCTCAACGAAAAAGCTTTTGAATACAAATCATATGTTAAATAGTGAAATCGGGGTTTAGGTTCGCGTTAAGGATTGTATTTGCATTTGATACAGAATCATCGTGGGTAGAGCATTTTGAAACGTACGAACGACGGGGTATCACCGAGTTGCTTTTTGTAATTTTTTCAACAACGCCAATTCGTTTTTCCCCATTTTAGTGTGTTATTGTGCCGCGTGATATCAATGGAACTGCTCTGGTGGGTGGTTAGCGAAATATGAAGAAAATGGAAATATCATATTCATTTGGTTTAAATATCGAATCTGCTTTTCGAATGGATATGTGTGTAATGTAGACCTAGATTAATTCCAGTGTTTCGCCTCTGACCGGTGTATTTGTACCTAATTATGAAACTGTTCAGTATTAATTCTGTGTTTCGTTTTACGGCCAGCAAAACAACAAGCAGTTTCAAGCGAAGTAATTGTATCTCCCGTTAACATATTGGTATATTACAAAACACAAATTCGCTCTTTTGTAGAGTATTTATCTGAAAAATTCGTCATTATTCCATTCAATCGCAACCGGACCCTGTGGAACGCCCGTATGTCATCTCAAGAGGTGACCATGTTTTCCCACCAATACTAACTAGTTGGTATTGGTGCGGGAAAATATTCTCACTTTTTATATGTCATAAGGAATTCCATAGGGTTCCGTTGTTGGTCCCATTTTGTTTACATTATATATAGATCCAACTAATTTTCTAGTCTTAATCATTGTACGTTATTGATTATACTCACCTGTATTATTCTTTTAGACCAAATGATTGGGCACTTGCTACTAACAACATTAATTCAGATTTAAGTGATTTGCACCGAACATCTATGAAACATAACCTCGCCACAAATTCTGACAAATCAATCTTTAGTTCGACAGGAACGTGCAAAAATTTATCTAATACTCTTAATGTTAAGCTACCGAGAGCACGCAGTGTGAAGAGTCTTGGACTTATTTAGATAATACACATAGATATCGATAATTAATTTATTTACATTCGTAATGCAAACCTTATTTTGCGGTAGTTGTATTCGTATAGACAATGTCTTTGGTAAAATCCTTAAGAAAATCTGTGTGAAGTTTTAGTGGTATAACAATTCTCCTACTATATTCGAACATATTATCCTTGCTGGGATAACATTACCCAAACTCGTATACACAAGGTGCAAAATTCATGTCACAAAGGGGAAGTCACCTCCGTGCTTTTACCACAAGATTAAGTTCAGAACGGACATAATTTTAACATCCCTTTAAATTATATTTGTGGAAATAACTTAGAAATATCATATGTAAATATATGTATATAACAGAAAGCAGCAATCAATCTACTTTTGTCATAAACTAAAAATAATGACGTCTGCATTGCCAATTTCCTAACAACGAACATAATTACTTTATATATTACTAAATTTATATGTATATAATAATAATTACAGGATTATTTTAACTATTTATATTAATTAAAAATGATAATGTTGGCTTTATTTTAGCCAGGTTTACAAGAAATATTAACATCCGATGTTGGCTTCCATGAAACGTTGTTTACACTTCGCTAGTGATTTTTAATTTTGAGTCATTGGTTGTCATTTGACAGCATTGTTTGACAGTATTATAGGTTTTGGTTGCTGTTGTTTATGTTTTTTTTATTTTATTGTAGTATTATCATTTAAAGTTATTTTTAGAACTAACGATGCTTATGTCGTTCAATAGTCAGTCAAAGGAGCTCATTAGCTCTTTGATTACATACATATTTCGAACGGAAAAGGAATATCGATGGTCTTCTATTGCCATTGACAAGTGTGCGAGAGGTATGTATACATATTTGTTGTAATGACATCAAATAAATATTAATATTATCATTTTAGAGAATTGCAAAAGCTTTAAATATTTCCGTTGAATCTGTGAGCAGTATTTTTAAGACACGTAAACAAAATGATGATCACCGAAGTCCTAAAAAACGTTTCATGAAAAAACCTGGATGTGATTACTCCTGCAATAAAAGCAACAATACGCGATACTATATACGATCTGTAAAAAAACGGTTAGTTGCTTCATACAACTCAATGAAAATAAAAAGAATATTATAATGTTAATTGTGTTATTTTAGAACAACACTTTACATGAGCTTTGTTATTATTACAGCTAGGGAAGCATCATATCTTTGATGGCCCTGTTGATATTCCATGACTTTTTTTATTTTTGGGCAAAAATAAGAAAAAGTCATGGAAAATTTGGTAAAACGTTGCAGTGGAAGTATAAGGAACCAAATACAGTCACCACCGCAGTAACATACGCTTTTCAGAAAATATTTTTGACTTAGTAGGTCCAATAATCCAAAACCTAGACAAAATAAAAGTATTTTGTAATATTACAATGCATACTAACAATATTTGTCGAAGCCTTCCCGATCAAAAACAAAGAAGTTTCAACTGTAGCTAAAGCCTTAGTGGAAAACTTTATATTACGATAGGTAATACCAGATCAAGTATCGTCAGATCAAAATACAGAATCATATCAAATATTTTAAAGTCTTTTAGGAATCCAGCAATCAAAATCAACCACATATCACCATTAACCTGGTGCTTTAGAAAATGCTCATCAAAATTTGGGAGCATTTTTTTGCATACAGCGTTCGAAGTATAGAAATAACTGATCTAATTGATTTTTGAGTTTAACAACACAGTTTACACAGAAACCAAATACACTCAACACACGGTAAACAAATTTTTTTAATATAATCTGTAACAACAGCAATAGAGCCAATTTATAATTTCGATAATTACGCGATCGAAGTCAAATACAGGTTACAAACAGCTTGCAAAACGGCAAGAGATAACTTGATTACGTCAAAAGTTAATAGAAATCATAATAAATGCTTTTTGTAATTTTTTCAACAACGCCAATTCGTTTTTCCCCATTTTAGTGTGTTATTGTGCCGCGTGATATCAATGGAACTGCTCTGGTGGGTGGTTAGCGAAATATGAAGAAAATGGAAATATCATATTCATTTGGTTTAAATATCGAATCTGCTTTTCGAATGGATATGTGTGTAATGTAGACCTAGATTAATTCCAGTGTTTCGCCTCTGACCGGTGTATTTGTAATTATGAAACTGTTCAGTATTAATTCTGTGTTTCGTTTTACGGCCAGCAAAACAACAAGCAGTTTCAAGCGAAGTAATTGTATCTCCCGTTAACATATTGGTATATTACAAAACACAAATTCGCTCTTCTGTAGAGTATTTATCTGAAAAATCCGTCATTATTCCATTCAATCGCAACCGGACCCTGTGGAACGCCCGTATGTCATCTCAAGAGGTGACCATGTTTTCCCACCAATACTAACTAGTTGGTATTGGTGCGGGAAAATATTCTCACTTTTTATATGTCATAAGGAATTCCATAGGGTTCCGTTGTTGGTCCCATTTTGTTTACATTATATATAGATCCAACTAATTTTCTAGTCTTAATCATTGTACGTTATTGATTATACTCACCTGTATTATTCTTTTAGACCAAATGATTGGGCACTTGCTACTAACAACATTAATTCAGATTTAAGTGATTTGCACCGAACATCTATGAAACATAACCTCGCCACAAATTCTGACAAATCAATCTTTAGTTCGACAGGAACGTGCAAAAATTTATCTAATACTCTTAATGTTAAGCTACCGAGAGCACGCAGTGTGAAGAGTCTTGGACTTATTTAGATAATACACATAGATATCGATAATTAATTTATTTACATTCGTAATGCAAACCTTATTTTGCGGTAGTTGTATTCGTATAGACAATGTCTTTGGTAAAATCCTTAAGAAAATCTGTGTGAAGTTTTAGTGGTATAACAATTCTCCTACTATATTCGAACATATTATCCTTGCTGGGATAACATTACCCAAACTCGTATACACAAGGTGCAAAATTCATGTCACAAAGGGGAAGTCACCTCCGTGCTTTTACCACAAGATTAAGTTCAGAACGGACATAATTTTAACATCCCTTTAAATTATATTTGTGGAAATAACTTAGAAATATCATATGTAAATATATGTATATAACAGAAAGCAGCAATCAATCTACTTTTGTCATAAACTAAAAATAATGACGTCTGCATTGCCAATTTCCTAACAACGAACATAATTACTTTATATATTACTAAATTTATATGTATATAATAATAATTACAGGATTATTTTAACTATTTATATTAATTAAAAATGATAATGTTGGCTTTATTTTAGCCAGGTTTACAAGAAATATTAACATCCGATGTTGGCTTCCATGAAACGTTGTTTACACTTCGCTAGTGATTTTTAATTTTGAGTCATTGGTTGTCATTTGACAGCATTGTTTGACAGTATTATAGGTTTTGGTTGCTGTTGTTTATGTTTTTTTTATTTTATTGTAGTATTATCATTTAAAGTTATTTTTAGAACTAACGATGCTTATGTCGTTCAATAGTCAGTCAAAGGAGCTCATTAGCTCTTTGATTACATACATATTTCGAACGGAAACGGAATATCGATGGTCTTCTATTGCCGTTGACAAGTGTGCGAGAGGTATGTATACATATTTGTTGTAATGACATCAAATAAATATTAATATTATCATTTTAGAGAATTGCAAAAGCTTTAAATATTTCCGTTGAATCTGTGAGCAGTATTTTTAAGACACGTAAACAAAATGATGATCACCGAAGTCCTAAAAAACGTTTCATGAAAAAACCTGGATGTGATTACTCCTGCAATAAAAGCAACAATACGCGATACTATATACGATCTGTAAAAAAAACGGTTAGTTGCTTCATACAACTCAATGAAAATAAAAAGAATATTATAATGTTAATTGTGTTATTTTAGAACAACACTTTACATGAGCTTTGTTATTATTACAGCTAGGGAAGCATCATATCTTTGATGGCCCTGTTGATATTCCATGACTTTTTTTATTTTTGGGCAAAAATAAAAAAAAGTCATGGAAAATTTGGTAAAACGTTGCAGTGGAAGTATAAGGAACCAAATACAGTCACCACCGCAGTAACATACGCTTTTCAGAAAATATTTTTGACTTAGTAGGTCCAATAATCCAAAACCTAGACAAAATAAAAGTATTTTGTAATATTACAATGCATACTAACAATATTTGTCGAAGCCTTCCCGATCAAAAACAAAGAAGTTTCAACTGTAGCTAAAGCCTTAGTGGAAAACTTTATATTACGATAGGTAATACCAGATCAAGTATCGTCAGATCAAAATACAGAATCATATCAAATATTTTAAAGTCTTTTAGGAATCCAGCAATCAAAATCAACCACATATCACCATTAACCTGGTGCTTTAGAAAATGCTCATCAAAATTTGGGAGCATTTTTTTGCATACAGCGTTCGAAGTATAGAAATAACTGATCTAATTGATTTTTGAGTTTAACAACACAGTTTACACAGAAACCAAATACACTCAACACACGGTAAACAAATTTTTTTAATATAATCTGTAACAACAGCAATAGAGCCAATTTATAATTTCGATAATTACGCGATCGAAGTCAAATACAGGTTACAAACAGCTTGCAAAACGGCAAGAGATAACTTGATTACGTCAAAAGTTAATAGAAATCATAATAAAAACAGCAGTTGCTTTAATATAACAGAGAAAACAGGCAATAGATTCAAGAGATATATAAACAACTTAAAATTGTAAATCATAGTAAATCATACAACTTAACCATAAAAATAGATGATGAGTTAGTAGAAATTCATAAAGCAATATGAAGTATAATATTCTAAGGGTAAATATAAGTAGATAATAAGATCAATTTTATAGCGTTTAAGTTATTATATATATATATATATATATATATATATATATATATCTTTCCCCTGGCGAAGGGAGGTGTGCTAGGAATGAGGACAACATTTTACACTGTATTGAGCATTACGGAATTTGCTATATTTGGCCTCATATCTAGCACACCTAATTAACATTATTTTGTAAGTAAACAAGGACAACAATTTATTGATTATTTACTATTATTGAAAAATAAAAAAATATAGTGAAAAATGAAAAAATTAGTACAATATACAGGGTGAGTCATTAGTAGCCGCTTCTTCGATTGCTCTTTTGTGTTTTAAATAAAAGAAAAAACAATTAGTGGAAGATGCGTGGTTGCTTGTGGCGCATATTGTAAAAATACTTTAAGCTCTGGCGCACTTCCGGTTTCACCGGAAATGCACGGAACTTAATTTTTTTAAATGACTCGGATTTTCTTGTACTGCTTTAAATTGTCTCTTCGACTGTTTTTTCTTTTTCAAAATTGAGCCAATAGTCTTTGAGTTATTATTTTTTTTTGAAAATATTTGACCAAAACACGTGTTCAGAGAAAAATCATTTTCACATTGTTTTTACAAGCAAAAACATTAACTTTGGTGGTGCTTGTAGCCAAGAAAATTCTGCATCATTTGGTAAAGTTGCACTCGACAATACCTCAAAAAAATTATTTTTTTCGAAGTCAACTTCCTGAAATCTTCACATACCAAAAACTTATTTTTTTTAAATGGAACACCCAGTATTTTTTGAGACATTTTGTTCCCTTTTCTTATTTTCTTTCATTTTTGTTAACAATGTCCTATACCTGTCTTTTGTAATTTCTGAGATAATCACTATAGGAGCAATTAGCGGTCAATTAAAGAACTACGAGCGCTGTTGTTCTATGCACCAAAATATTCATAATTGTTAATATCATTGGAATTTTTTTAAATCGTTTCCTAGTCTTATTCAATACAAAAAATGGCACAATATTCGAATTATAATCCCGTATTTTAGAGTTTACACTGCGAGAGTCATAAATGGGGAAAGACCAAAGGTCACCAGACTAGCTGTCACATCAAAATATAATTACTAAATTTCCGGTAAATTGTTTGCCAACACGGTCCTCAACGAAAAAGCTTTTGAATACAAATCATATGTTAAATAGTGAAATCGGGGTTTAGGTTCGCGTTAAGGATTGTATTTGCATTTGATACAGAATCATCGTGGGTAGAGCATTTTGAAACATACGAACGACGGGGTATCACCGAGTTGCTTTTTGTAAATTTTTCAACAACGCCAATTCGTTTTCCCCCATTTTAGTGTATTATTGTGCCGTGTGATATCAATGGAATTGCTCTGATGGGTGGTTAGCGATATATGAAGAAAATGGAAATATCATATTTATTTGGTTTAAATATCGAATCTGCTTTTCGAATGGATATGTGTATAATGTAGATCTAGATTAATTCCAGTGTTTCGCCTCTGACCCGTGTATTTGTAATTATGAAACTGTTTAGTATTAATTCTGTGTTTCGTTTTACTGCCAGCAAAACAACAAGTAGTTTCAAGCGAAGTAATTGTATCTCCAGTTAACATATTGGTATATTACAAAACACAAATTCGCTCTTCTGTAGAGTATTTGTCTGAAAAATCCGTCATTATTCCATTCAATCGCAACCGGACCCTGTGGAACACCCGTATGTCATCTGAAGAGGTGACCATGTTTTCCCACCAATACTAACTAGTTGGTATTGGTGCGGGAAAATATCCTCACTTTTTATATGTCATAAGGAATTCCATAGGGTTCCGTTGTTGGTCCCATTTTGTTTACATTATATATAGATCCAACTAATTTTCTAGTCTTAATCATTGTACGTTATTGATTATACTCACCTGTATTATTCTTTTAGACCAAATAATTGGGCACTTGCTGCTGACAACATTAATTCAGATTTAAGTGATTTGCACCGAACATCTATGAAACATAACCTCGCCATAAATTCTGACAAATTAAATGTGATTCTCTTTAGTTCGACAGGAACGTGCAAAAATGTATCTAATACTCTTAATGTTAAGCTACCGAGAGCACGCAGTGTGAAGAGTCTTAGACTTATTTATATAATACACATAGATATCGATAATTAATTTATTTACATTCGTAATGCAAACCTTATTTTGCGGTAGTTGTATTCGTATAGACAATGTCTTTGGTAAAATCCTTAAGAAAATCTGTGTGAAGTTTTAGTGGTATAACAATTCTCCTACTATATTCGAACATATTATCCTTGCTGGGATAACATTACCCAAACTCGTATACACAAGGTGCAAAATTCATGTCACAAAGGGGAAGTCACCTCCGTGCTTTTACCACAAGATTAAGTTCAGAAAGAACATAAATTTAAGATACCTTTAAATTATATTTGTGGAAATAACTTAGAAACATCATATATAAATATATGTATATACTAGAAAGCAGCAATCAATCTACTTTTGTCATAAACTAAAAATAATGACGTCTGCATTGCCAATTTCTTAACAACCAACATAATTACTTTATATATTACTAAATTTATAAGTATATAATAATAATTTCAGGATTATTTTAACTATTTATATTAATTAAAAATGATAATTTTGGCTTTATTTTAGCCAGTTTTACAAGAAATATTAACATCCGATGTTGCCTTCCATGAAACGTCCTTTACACCTTCGCTAGTGATTTTTAATTTTGAGTCATTTGTTGTCATTTGACAGCATTGTTTGACAGTATTATAGGTTTTGGTTGCTGCTGTTTATGTTTTTTATTTTATTGTAGTATTATCATTCAAAGTTATTTTTAGAACTAACGATGCTTATGTCGTTCAATAGTCAGTCAAAGGAGCTCATTAGCTCTTTGATTACATACATATTTCGAACGGAAACGGAATACCGATGGTCTTCTATTGCCGTTGACAAGTGTGCGAGAGGTATGTATACATATTTGTTGTAATGACATCAAATAAATATTAATATTATCATTTTAGAGAATTGCAAAAGCTTTAAATATTTCCGTTGAATCTGTGAGCAGTATTTTTAAGACACGTAAACAAAATGATGATCCCCGAAGTCCTAAAAAACGTTTCATGAAAAAACCTGGATGTGATTACTCCTGCAATAAAAGCAACAATACGCGATACTATATACGATCTGTAAAAAAACGGTAACTTGCTTATACAACTCAATGAAAATAAAAAGAATATTATAATGTTAATTGTGTTATTTTAGAACAACACTTTACATGAGCTTTGTTATTATTACAGCTAGGGAAGCATCATATCTTTGATGGCCCTGTTGATATTCCATGACTTTTTTTTATTTTTGGGCAAAAATAAAAAAAAGTCATGGAATATTTGGTAAAACGTTGCAGTGGAAGTATAAGGAACCAAATACAGTCACCACCGCAGTAACATACGCTTTTCAGAAAATATTTTTGACTTAGTAGGTCCAATAATCCAAAACCTAGACAAAATAAAAGTATTTTGTAATATTACAATGCATACTAACAATATTTGTCGAAGCCTTCCCGATCAAAAACAAAGAAGTTTCAACTGTAGCTAAAGCCTTAGTGGAAAACTTTATATTACGATAGGCAATACCAGAGCAAGAATCATCAGATCAAAATACATAATCATATCAAATATTTTAAAGTCTTTTAGGAATCCAGCAATCAAAATCAACCACATATCACCATTAACCTGGTGCTTTAGAAAATGCTCATCAAAATTTGGGAGCATTTTTTTGCATACAGCGTTCGAAGTATAGAAATAACTGATCTAATTGATTTTTGTGTTTAACAACACAGTTTACACAGAAACCAAATACACTCAACACGAACTAGCGTTCGGTAAACAAAATTTTTTAATACAATTCGTAACAACCGCAATAGAGCCAATTTATAATTTCGATAATTACGCGATCGAAGTCAAATACAGGTTACAAACAGCTTGCAAAACGGCAAGAGATAACTTGATTACGTCAAAAGTTAATAGAAATCATAACAAAAACAGCAGTTGCTTTAATATAACAGAGAAAACAGGCAATAGATTCAAGAGATATATAAACAACTTAAAATTGTAAATCATAGTAAATCACACAACTTAACCATAAAAATAGATGATGAGTTAGTAGAAATTCATAAAGCAATATTAAGTATAATATTCTAAGGGTAAATGTAAATAGATAATAAGATCAATTTTATAGCGTTTAAGTTATTTATATATATATATCTTTCCCCTGGCGAAGGGAGGTGTGATAGGAATGAGGACAACATTTTACACTGTATTGAGCATTACGGAATTTGCTATATTTGGCCTCATATCTAGCACACCTAATTAACATTATTTTGTAAGTAAACAAGGATGCTATATACAACAATATATTTTATAACTAGTGTATACCGTGCTTTCAAATACTTTCTTCATTAGAGATGGCCATGCTTTTTTTAATGGTTGGTGACAGTGCACGTAATCAGGCACATACGCATAATTCTGATAGTTTGGTTATGTCATGTAAATAATAATAAGCGCCTATAATTTGAATTTAAGTATGACAACTGTCAGAATTAGAAGTTTTCACTAGCTTAGCATGTACACCAACATTGAATACTTAAAAAAACTTAAAAAACAGTAATTGAGGGCACGGTATATTAAGATATAAATACTAAAAGCAAAATAGTATTTCTGTATTATCATTGTTATAGTAACAGCTGTTATAAGAGCACAATAAAAGCGTTACCAAAAGTAATGAGTTTAAGTAATGTTATCTAGCTCTCACGTATCGCTGTCAGCCAGAGACAAAAATTACAAGGGTCTCACATTAGCCCCAATTAACCCTACCTTAAATAACACTATGTCGTATGCCCAGATGTCAAGTTAATTATTATAATTCAATTTAATTTATATAAAACAGAAAAACAAACTTAAATTATAATCAAAACAAAATACTATAATAACGAAATATAAATTTCTATAAATTACATTAAATAAAATCATCCAGAAAAATATATGGGAAAAGCTAGCAAGTTGGAAAGAAGGCGATAGTTGTCACTCTCATTTCTTTCCTGTTAACCAGTTATCTGTCATTCTCTTTCGTTAATGTATCCCTAGCTAAACCCCGAGCACACGGTAAAACTGTCATATGATAAAAAAATGAGGTGTGGCCACCACACGACTTTCTTATACGTATGAAAGTGTTACTTCCGGTCCGAATTTTGAAATATCATTTATATAAAAAATATTCCAAATCCAACTATAAATACTTTTGTACTCTTCATAAATATACATAGAATGCATAATTTACGACATATTTGCAAAAAATCGTTATTCGGTAAGAGTAAAAGTGCTACTTCCGGTCCGAATTTTGAAATTTCATATATACAAAAAATATTGTAAATTCAGTTCTAAATACTTTTGTACTCTTGATAAATATATATAGAATGCATAACTTACGACATATTTGCAAAAAATCGTTATCCGATAAGAGTAAAAGTAGTACTTCCGGTCTGAATTTTGAAATTTCTTTTATACAAAAGATTTTGAAAATTATGTTGTAAATACTTTTATACCCGTTACGTACTTGTCTAAAAAGCATGACTTGCGAAATATTCGCAAAAAACTGATTTTCGATAAGAGTAAAAGACCTACTTCCGGTAGGAATTTCGAAAAACTTTTTAAAGAAAATTATTTTCGATTTCAATTTTAAGTATATATGAATTCTTTATAAATTTGTTTAAACTTAATAGTTGACGAAATATTGTCAAAATTCGATTTTTTCGCTGAAGTAAACTGCTACTTCCGGTCTACCGATTTTACTGAAAAACTAATCAGATCTCAAGAGGGAGATTATACACGTAAATACAAAATTTGGAATTGATATCTACAGCGGTTTGGCCGCTATCGTGGTCACACACACACACACAGACACACAGACACACAGACACACACACACACACACACAGAGAGAGAGACACACAGACATTTTTTAAAAACCACTTTTTTGGTATCAGGGGACTTCAAAACGTGGACATCTGCAAAAATCTCGAGGTCGAAAATTTTCATCATCACAATACTTCCTTATACTACGTATAAGAAAGTAAAACATAAAAAAGAAGATAAAATCGTAACCTTTGAAAGTCGATAAATTTTACAAAAAGTACCCTTATGTGACAGAGTAAACGCCTGCCACCAAATGCAGTAAAATTCTTATCATTTAACAAAACTGACGTTAGTTACAATGTTACAAGAAGTGTACTCGAGTAAGTACTTCAATTCATAAACATTCATTTTATGCCGAGTCATTAATAATCCTCACATTATAACATTTCTTCCAGATAATTGACCGAACGTAAAAGTCATTCCACACATCACCGGGCCCCGGCAGTATTTATCCAATCAAATGTATTTACCCGTGTCTGAAATGTTTTTTTCATGTTTACTGTGTACACATCGTTCATATCTGTTAATAATAATCTCAATATGTTTTCGTTAATCGAGGAATCGTGTCAGTGTATACGTTGCATGCGCTTTTTTTTTACCTGTGTGTCTTTATAACACACACATAACAAGATTCAATATGCACATATATTTACTGGTGAATAGGCTAGAATAAACATGTCTAAATATAAACTCATCGTTCCATTAGAGATAATCGCTCATCGCAGATGATCTATTTGATAAAATATTGGTTGTATGTTGTTTATAAAGCGAAACCACTTTATGTATATCGAATATATGTTGTTTAATATTATAACGGGAAAGATTAGAAAACGGCATAATAACATATTATCTAATGTTTTTGTACTTAATAATAATAATAATAATAGATAGATAGATAGACACTCTGCAAATATCTAACATTGCTTTCATTCAGCAGACACAACAGTTGCGCAACTGTTCAGTGATCATGTCCAGTAGACGAGCGCTCATTCTGAACATGTTCAGGAGCGGCCGCCATTTTTGTGAGCGGAAAAATTCTAGGCTCACTTAGTGAGCGTATTCTGTACGCATACGCTGTTGATGCATTCCAAGACCAACCTAATACATAATTTGGAAGAAAGTTACTAGAAAAGTAAGATACAACAAATTAAAGGTATTGTGCAGAAATAAATGTATTAAAATATTGGAGTTCACCCAGTATTTTATTCGGGGTTGGAAAAGCAGCCCTTCCACTAAAAACTACGCCAAAACTTAATGCAGAAAAACAATTTATTAATATTGTTTATTCGGTTTAATCTCTATAATTTTAACATATGGCAGCAATGAAAAGTACTAGATGACAGACGATGACATAAAGGTGAGCGGTCCTGTCCAGCGAACACTCGACTGTTGTGAAGTGAACGGTTGGAGCGGGATCGGTTCCCAATCCGCCTACTGAATGAAAGCATTGCCTCTTTCGCTCTACCCTTCGTTAAACCACCGGAGTCATAACAAAATAAAAAAAATGAGGTGTGGCCACCACACGACTTTCTTATACGTATGAGCGTTTCAAATTATAGAATTTTAAGAATTTTTTTTATAAAAATTCTTCAAAATCCTATTCTAAGTACTTCTATTCTCTTAATAAATCTCTATAGAATACATACTTTGCAAGATATTATCAAAAAAGTGCTCCTCGCTAAGAGTAAAAGTGCTACTTCCGGTCCGAATTTTGACATTTTATATATACAAAAAATATTGCAAATCCAGTTTTAAATACTTTTGTATTCTTGATAAATTTATATAGAATGCATAACTTACGACATATTTGCAAAAAATCGCTATTCGATAAGAGTAAAAGTGGTACTTCCGGTCTGAATCTTGAAATTTTTTTTATACAAAAGATATTGAAAATTATGTTTTAAATACTTTTATACCCGTAACGTACTTGTCTAAAAAGCATGACTTGCGAAATATTCGCAAAAAACTGATTTTCGATAAGAGTAAAAGACCTACTTCCGGTAGGAATTTCGGAAAACTTTTTAGATAAAATTATTCTCAATTTTAATTTTAAGTATGTATGAATTCTTTATAAATTTGTTTAAACTTAGTAGTTGACGAAATATTGGCAAAATTTGATTTTCTCGCTGATGTAAACTGCTACTTCCGGTCTACCGATTTTACTGAAAAGCTAATCAGATCTCAAGAGGGAGATTACACACGTAAATACAAAATTTGGAATTGATATGTACAGCGGTTTGACCGCTATCGTGGTCACACACACACACACACACACACACACACACAGAGAGAGAGAGAGAGAGAGAGAGAGAGAGAGAGAGAGAGAGAGAGAGAGAGAGAGAGAGAGAGAGAGAGAGAGAGAGAGAGAGAGAGAGAGAGAGAGAGAGAGAGAGAGAGAGAGAGAGAGAGAGAGAGAGAGAGAGAGAGACATTTTTTAAAAACCACTTTTTCGGTATCAGGGGACTTCAAAACGTGGACATCTGCAAAAATCTCGAGGTCGAAAATTTTCATCATCACAATACTTCCTTATACTACGTATAAGAAAGTAAAATTAAAATGTTGGCATTTTTAACTAATTTCAATTCTCAGTAAATACACACACATTAATATATAATATTCATAAATTCTAAATTAAAATAAAATACGAAATTTAACATATTTTTGTGCCACCAAATTTTAAATAATTTTAAAATTAGTTTTTCTCCATGTTGAAAAATCTTATTATAATTTTCTGCTTTAGCATTGATAATTATTATATTTAATTAGGTAAATTTTTAAATTTAAAAATTTACCTATGGGTGAGTCTCGAACCCCCGATCTGTAATCAAGTGCGCTAACCTTCGCGCCACCGCGGGTGTTTGAGTTCGAGTCCTTTAAATCGTACTGAATCATATCAAGTAACAAATTTAGATTTAGATATATGTATTGTCGGCAGTCCATGTAAGTATATGTACTATGGTAGAAAGCACCAATCAATCCACCTTCGTCATCAAAATCCATGATTGTGATCGACAAATAAAATTTACGATTTCTGAAGTTTACATCGAGGTTATATTGACATCAAAATTTACCAAATTTTCTTAATGTTAGTTAAGGACTTTTTGTTAAAAATAAAGCATTCTGTGAGTATTGTGAAATAAAACTGCATCTTGAATGGACCATTCATTTAATGAATAGTAAAAATAAAAAATCAAACTCTTCGTAATTTTATTCTGCGTAATTATTTCTTAATCATTAAGACTTCAACAATGGTTATACTGCGTGATCATTTTGAAATGTTCTCAGTTGGTCACACTGATTATAATATAGGAACACACTGTAATTAGCGAACATGTTTATTTATTTGATGGTTAGGTTTAGTTATTTGACTTCGATCGCGTAATTATCGAAATTATAAATTGGCTCTATTGCGGTTGTTACGGATTATATTAAAAAATTTTGTTTACCGAACGCTAGTTCGTGTTGAGTGTATTTGGTTTCTGTGTAAACTGTGTTGTTAAACTCAAAAATCAATTAGATCAGTTGTTTCTATACTTCGAACGCTGTATGCAAAAAAATGCTCCCAAATTTTGATGAGCATTTTCTAAAGCAACAGGTTAATGGTGATATGTGGTTGATTTTGATTGCTGGATTCCTAAAAGACTTTAAAATATTTGATATGATTCTGTATTTTGATCTGATGATACTTGATCTGGTATTGCCTATCGTAATATAAAGTTTTCCACTAAGGCTTTAGCTACAGTTGAAACTTCTTCGTTTTTGATCGGGAAGGCTTCGACAAATATTGTTAGTATGCATTGTAATATTACAAAATACTTTTATTTTGTCTGGGCTTTGGATTATTGGACCTACTAAGTCAAAAATATTTTTTGAAAAAGCGTATGTTACTGCGGTGGTGACTGTATTTGATTCCTTATACTTCCACTGCAACGTTTTACCAAATATTCCATGACTTTTTTTATTTTTGCGCAAAAATAATATTTTCTAATGTTGTTGTACATGCGATTTATACTGCTATGTCCTTCTGTTGGTAACATGTGATAATTGTTTAATATTAGCTGTCTGATCTCTTTGTTATCTACTGTTTCAGTTATGTCAATGACATTTATTTTGAATTTTAATTGTTTAATCTATTATTTGTTCATTGGAAGTAGCTCTTTCAAATATTTGCAATTTAGAGGGCTATCTTTAATTATGCATATTTCTTGTATCTTATATTTTGCACATATATTTTCTTGGTGAGCCTGTAGCGCACGTGCGTTTATTTCGCGGTTAAAGCATCTTCCGTTACAGAAATAGTTTGCGAATTGTCATTATATGTTAACGTGTTTGATTTATGCATGAATTTTTGGTTACGTTATATAATACTATAAGTTTACCTGATTCTAGTGATTTTTTCAACAGTTCCACAACTCCAACGTGATCAATCCCGGCGTTAGTGGCACTTGCTGCTGTGTTTTGTTTGTAGGGATACATTCGCAAGTCTCCTGTGTTGACTGTACACGTGTTGTCACATAAAAGCTATTGCATGTGTCGCTACTTACATTTTTCGAGTCACTATACTCCATTCAGTCTAAGAATGGAGCATTGGCAAAGATAGGGCTTAAAATAAACGTTTGTGATTGGTTGAAATCGAGTGTGCATTTACACCGGCAAAATAATCGCATTTAGCTCGTTCTGTCAAAAATTTGTTTACTGACAGTTTTGTTCAAAGAGTTTGTCGATTTCCGTATTTTACATAGTTATTTGTTGTTAATATTCTTAAAAAATAGTTCTCCTTAGAACTCGCAAGTGAAATATTCATTTGTTAAGGTATTTTATCACTTTCGTTAACTTTCCTTTCGTACTGACAGTTTTGTTCAAAGAGTTTGTCGATTTCCGTATTTTACATAGTTATTTGTTGTTAATATTCTTAAAAATTAGTTCTTCTTAGAACTCGCAGGTGAAATATTCATTTGTTAAGGTATTTTATCAATTTCTAGATATTGTAAATAAGATAATAATTGAAATATCTGCTAATGGAAATAGTATCTAAAATTTATTGGATTTTAAGATGAAATATTGCCCTTTACACCTTTTACTCACATATTGATAATGATACCTACATTCTTGAATGTTGTAAAATGTACGCGTTCTATTTACATGTAGACACAACGTGTTATTCAGTGTTTTCCTTATATTTTAATATTTTTTGTGTGAGCGATATTCTGTTTTGGAAAACTTATCACATACTGAGTAGCTGTTTGCCTTTTCATGTATTGTTAGTATGGTTATCATTTTAAAAGCAATGTAAGTCTTACTTAAAAAATGTCAATAAACACGTAAAAATCAAAATATAATGATATCATATACAATGTATATTCCTGCTATCCATCTGACAGTAAACATATGTTTTATTTGTTTTCAAAATACAAAATTCATCGTGTGTAAACTGTGCTCATATTGTAGCGCCATCTACTCCATTCTTAGACTGAATGGAGTATAGAATCTATTTCTATTCGAGATAAAGCGTCTGATACCACGTTTCCTGAACCTTTGATATAAT
The DNA here is from genome assembly GCA_963170755.1 of Amphimallon solstitiale. NCBI lineage: Eukaryota > Metazoa > Arthropoda > Insecta > Coleoptera > Scarabaeidae > Amphimallon > Amphimallon solstitiale. The sequence goes on along the minus strand of OY720677.1, from coordinate 141,005,514 downwards.
AAATAACGAAGTATTCTAGTATTAATCTATATTTTATTAAACTTGAGTAATTGGTCATACGAAATAAATATATAAGTGCCCTGTAATCGGCATACATTTTAAATTTACGACAGTATAAGTATAGCCTAAAATGTTTTACTGCCCATACGGAGGTAAGCACTTCTTATTCGATAGTGCAATAATTTCTTTCGGCTTTGTTTAATGCATATGCGACAGGTTTGTCGCCGTTATTGGAGTGTATTGCATCAATAGAATATCCGGATGCATATGTTGGTTATTGTAAAAATTTGGGTATTGTAAAATTGAAAGTGTTTGTAATGCTGATTTTAAGTTGACATTGTTCTCACTTTATGAAAGATGGCAGTAAGCTGACGCAATGTTACTCCACATGGCGAGCCTACCAAGCAGAAGACTTCAGGGACTCATCGAACACATAAATTAAAAATGGGTAATTCAACACTACCAGTATAGCTACACAATCGCAGCCATAATACATTGCAAAATATTGCGTTCACTACTTATCTATTACATACTCGAAGAATGGGCTAATGTGAGAGACATTAAAAAAATAGCGATTTTCAAAGTATGATAATTGGCTTTAAAGTTATTTAGTAAACGATACATTCTATTATTAGAAAATATGATAAAAACTATAATTTTTTATGACAAATCTTGGGTTGTACAAAGTCTCAATATTAACTTAGCAAAATAATTCTCACTAGTGATAAATGGCGTCATTTAGCTTCCAGAAATAGAAAATAAATGATATTAACCATAGTTATAAGTCATCATAGCTTCAATAGTGTATACAATCTTTCATATAGAAAGATTTATACACTTTAGCCCAGTATTTTGCTCATATTTACTCCATTCGGAGAGGCTATTATCAGATAGAGCCTTTTTACAATAATATTCTTTACATACAAATTCTTTTATCTAATAACATAATAATTGCAAAAGTACAAATTACAGTATTTTTCACTTGGGTCTATTTTACGTTTTATTAATTACGCTAAAGATACATTCTAGAAAAGTACATCAACCAAAAATCAAAGAAAATACAGGAGCTAAGACGCTTCCTTGACAAATGTTTTTTTCTCCTGACGAATTCTAATGTCGGTGTTCTAATTTTGGAATTTAAGGAATTAACTTTCTATTTAATTTCTTTTCCTTTTTATACAGTGATTTAATTCTTTGCGGAAACGCACCAAATCATATTTTGTATGGCTATGACGGTAATGTTGTAAATATGAAGATATGGGCAGACAAACTGCTAGAGAAGAAGAGACAGAAGGACGTTTTAATATGTAATACTGACCCATTAGAAATGTTTAGCTTCAATCTTCTTGATTTTATCCGCTAATATTTCCATGCGTTCGTCAACAAGTTTATTTCGTTTATGATGTTTGCACACAGGTCTTTTAACACAAACTTATTTTTTCTTGATCTGACATGTTTGGGATGACTACCTTGCATAACCTTACCATTTCGTGGAAGTAGTACCAGATGTGTTCGTTTCTTTTATGTGATGTAAGATTTAGTAAAATTTATCTTTATCCCTTTCATTATATTTTCAAATTCCTTTGTATCTTCACTATTCTTTCGAAGCAATTCAGTGCTAGAATTTTAAAGAAACAAGGTAATTTAACAGGTTAGTTTCATTGTCCTACATATTTACATTAGTAATTCTTTCATAATTTTTTTTCGATAAAATTATGGACCTTCTGTCCTTTGACTTCCGCGAAACGTTTCGGTTGTGTGTATTGGTTGAATGATTTCACAAATTTTCTTCCGTTTCTGATGGCTCTTGAAGTTGGCAATTCAGCATTACGCCTCTTCCTGTGTTTTTAAAACTTATTATTTATTGACACATTAACGAAATATGCATTACATTTATGCAGTCTATCCGGCACCTCCACCATTGTAGTAATTTTCAGGGCCTCATAGGGATAACCTTACTATTTATTAAATTAAATTTGCTAGGAAATGAATCCAACGATAAACATGACCGTGTATTAAATTTATCCGTAGTTCCCCTTTAACGACTTCAGTTGCTTGTTCCAGCGAGTGTTTTTTTTATCACATGAGACTTGTTTTTCACATATTGCTTTTTGATTACACGACAACACCGTCAGTTGAAAAAAATAAAATGGGATTTATATGTTGTTTTCCTAATGTTCTGCACATGCCGAAAGCATTAAAGCACTTTTTTTGTAATTCCCTGTGGTCACATTTTACATACAAATGTAGATGATACTAATATTGATGATTTCGGCCAAACAGGAATTCAGAAAGCTCAAAACGCAAACATACAGAACATAAGAAAACACGATCATGTCTCTAATGTTTGCCGTTCGCTGAATTTACGCAGTGTATTTCTTTTTGGAGCTAAATATTGTGTTCATTCAATTGTAATACAGCGGAGTCTCAATTGTCTGGTCTCTGTCGTACCGATATCATAAAGATACGGATGTTGCAGGGGAATTCCAGGAATTTTCTTATTCTTTCGTATGAAGGGTTTCAGTTGACAAGTGATCGCTGTAGGGATAAAGTTACTATTTTGTGTGATCAAACGTTGTTGTCTCCGGCATAGCATAGCATACTGATTGAGGGAAGATCTAAATCTTCGAAAATCTTAACATAGACGTCCTTTTCGCTCAGAATATCTCCCAATATCTGCATCAACAGCACTATCTTTAAGAAGGGGTTTTTCTTAATATTTGCCCCAAAAGTAAAATTTTTAAAAGCCAAAACCTGCTTGAAAAATTAGTGTTTTTGCTAAAAGAACCTTGAAAAGGAAGAACCTCAATCTGGCGAAACTTTGCTGAGCTACTTCCGCCCAACGTAACAGTTAGAGTGCAGAACATTGACGAGAGTGTCAATGAAGCAATGAATTCTTTCACTTCTACACACATAAAAAGCAAAAAAAACCTGAAAATTTCGTGGATCTTCTAAATCAAATTAGGCTATTAAAGCATGGGAACAAATTGAAGTATCAATACTTAGAAGAGGCTGGGTAAGTCTGTGGTCTGCCATTTTACACATCAACAATAATAAAAGGGAAGAAGAACACATGATGATGCTGAGTTTGAAGAGATTTTCTATCACTTAAATGCCTGAAACGACGTGGTAAAAGGTGAAGTTGCTCCATGCATAGCTACTGACAATAACCTGACCTTGCACACCTTTTTTTGAAAGGCGGTAACTATGTAGAAGATTACAGTTTTGACAACGCTAATCACGCTGAAGCATCGAAAATCATCGAAAATGTAATCGTCTAGTATCAGCATGAAATATCAGTTTATGAACTCTTGACATGAAGGTACTTAAGAGAACATGCACCAAAATAACGTGATTCATCTTTGCAGCAGAGATATTTAACGGACTTCGTCAAATAGGGTTTTGGATAACTTTTATATTTATTCTTTCATTTTTATTATGTATTATAAATTTATTGTAAACAATTTTAATCATATATTGCACTAAGATATTCAAGATGAGTCATTTCCGAAGGGAAGGTAGATTGTGCCTTTATGAATAGAGATTTATCGAAACTGCTTTTCCTCCATGATGGCCGCTCATTGGGAGCACCTATTAAAACTATTTTGTATTAAACAGAGTGTTCCATAACTTAGGGGGCTGAGTATAACTATAGTTTTTTGAATTACATATTTCATTTAGGGTGATTTTCTCTTTTTTTTTTTTTTGCAATACCTACCATTCTAATGTGTAATATTAGCGGAGTTAATCATTGTGAAATTTCCCTTTAAGAATAGTTGCAATCGCTGAAACTATTCTATCATTTGTATCGGAAAGAAATAGTTGTACTTCCTACTTCAACAGTTGCTACGCTACCTTCGCCTCGGATCGACCTGGCAGAGAGGAGGCGCAAATGGCGCTGACGTTAACTAGATTAATGTCAACCGTTTGAAAACTAAGGATGTGCCCGTTTGTCCGAGTTTCACGCCTGTAGCCTCGTTCAATTAAATTTATGAAAGTTTCGGAGATTTGTGCAAAGGAAAATAATGATAATCTACCAAGGGGTAGATCACCCTGTATAATCTTCTATTTAAGTTAAAAAAAACATTATTAATTTAAAGTTATAGCAATCAGTGAATTACAATTTGCTTTCATATGTTTTGGAAATTATTGTGAATCAGATATTGAACAAAACTGACTAAATTTTATTTACCAATTAAAGTTAAAACTCAAGAACTTAAATGCGTTCAGTAATTTAAAAGTAACATGAAAAAAAATGAATCTTAGTTATATACTAAATTTACCAGAGAAATTCGGCAATACGAGATCTCGTTTACATGAAAGCTTATAAGACACTACACACTGTATATGTGCCTTTTAAAATGTAAAAGAAAAACAAATCGAGTAATTAAAATTTATAACTATAACATGCAAGACGAAACCTGAAAGCAATTAAATTAAATATATAATTTAGGGTCTCCAGTTAACTAACAATCAGTTAAATTTGCTTCAAAACTTATCGAGTACCCTCGTTATTCAAGTTAAAAATTAATAAACCTTTCCAGCCACAGACTGACGGAAGGCCTCATAAGTTATACAAAAGGTTAATTCACAACTGCAGATCAGACTGCTGACCGACAGTAATTAACAAAAGAATTAATTTGCTAAGCTTAAATCAAGCCGATTCCAAAAGGCATCAGGCACAAAATTATCTAGCCTTAAAATTTTACTGAAATCGGTAGTGAAATGTACTTTGCAAACAGCAGTGCAATTTATGTCCATGAAGTTATTCAACACTATCAGGTAATTAAGTTCCTATTATCAAAAAAACAAGTAACTATATACATAACTTGACGAAAAGTTGGTCCGAACAGACATCAGATTCCTTCCGGACAATGAAATTACATTAAATCCGTCTCCAACGTGATGGAATTCAGCGTTCAACAGCATAAAACATCCTAGGTATTCCAATGGAATTGAAAGTCCATGTGCTTAATGAAGAATAGAAATCGCAATGGCAGACGACTTCCAATTTTCCAACACGTGGGCGTGCCACAATATAGACGGCAATTTGGCATATAATAAAAACTAAAAAGAAAGGGGAGACACGAAACAGGTATTAATCACCAGAATTAAATTGCGAATAGCAAAAAGACTCACCAATCTCTAAATATACTCCAGACTAATTAATCCTGCATAAGCAGCCATAAGACTAAGAAATTACCAATAATTTACTGTCACATCGTGGGTAATCCACGATGTACGTGTTAATTGCACGATAAGTGGACAATTCTAGTCCCCAAATTATTCAGTGATTTCAGTTGAAGTAAAACAAAGGATCGCTTTTAAAAGTCAACTTATTCAATGCACGTTAACGGAAGAAATGCAGGAACGCCACGAGGTTGCAGATGAATAAGACCGTGCAGAGTAGGGCGACATCTACTTCACTCGAAAGGAAATGTTACGTGAAATTTATTTAAAGAATAAATTAATAAGATCAGAACAAAAAAAAAAAACAAATAGAAAATAACCGCGGAAAATTATACATTGACGTAAGAGATAAAACAACGTTGACCGGAAAAAGATTCTTAATGCAACTTAATAGCATAAACATTCGCACTCACAAGATGGCGCAAGCGCTGCAAATTGAAGGAAAATAAATCTAAGTTAATTAAAAATGAAGGGAACCACTTAATTACAAGAGGTAATTAAATAAAATTAATTAAAAAACACACTGCAGAGCATATTAATCGTATTTTCAAAAGTAAACGAAAGATTAACCCTAGGCGTGACCTAGATTACACGGAATTATATAAGGTAAATATACAGCAGCATTCGTCAGAAATGCAACAAAATTTACAAAATGCTAATTAGGTACAAATAATAAAAGAGAGAAAACAAAAAAAATGTAACACAGTGCCCTTTCAAAATGAATTAAATCATCATAACACAATAAGACAGTGCTCAAATACTTATATCTCTTGAGTTTAAGACAAGCAAAAGTGTTAGAATAAAGCAATTTGTGAAAATATTCGGGCTTTGTTTTTATATTAAACCAGCGCAACCATCCACGGCCATACTTTCCTGTAATAATAACTGAAAGTGCGCTTCTTAGAGCTTCAAACCATGAGGATTTAACATTAATATAAAATTTTCTAAACGAAAAAATTAAAACAAAACCTAAACTTAACATCGTAACCTGGTAAATAAAACCACTTACCTTTTTAAAAATGGTGATTTTAGCTCTTTTACTAATCAGCTTTCTTACTTGACAGACAAAAACGTAACATCATAATGTTAATGTTTCAGTATAACAACCCTATACTAAAAGACAAGAGCCTCTTGTTTAGTATACTTGAAATGTTCAAAAGTGTACGTGTTCATCCCATTTTACGGTACTCCTAAATTCGTTAATATTTAGTGGCCTCACACTATTATTTTAACTAAAAGCACACGATTCTGTCCTCGTTTGTCAACGATTGAGGAGATTAGGCGATGCGAATCCACAACTACGTATTACGGTGTTTTAAGTAAGAAATCGATCCATAGGGAAGGACCGGTGTATTTTTAACCAGAAATTTTCGCTCGAAATACCTAGTCCTCTCCAACATTAAGAGGGTGTATGTGGCAGGCTTATATTTACGATCATCCTGTCTTATCTATACATTACCTTAAATACGTACTTAAAGCATATAAATATTTGCGTTATACTTTGGGTTATCGGTTCATCTCGTTAAAATAAATCGTGTTGATTTTCGCGATGTATTGAAGCGTGATTTGTCCTGAGAGTGAGTATTGGATTAAAATTCGTCAGAAATACTAAATCGGATTGTGGTTTGAAATATGGGTTTAACTTTCGTCTCATAGTCAAAATTTGGTATATATCTTATGACTATTTCTTTGCTTCCGTGCGTCAAAGAAATACATTCACGTAAGCAAAATTTAGATAATATGTTAAACACATTGCGATAGTTATTTAGAATCAGTATTGTATTGTAGACTTGCTTAATAGTCCATAGGACTGGATGTTGCACCTTGACGATGCATCCATTTAAGGAATGCAACAGAAACTGTGGCAAAATGACTCATGGTCGGTGTTTGATGAAAAGCGTTAAGAGTTAATTTTTAAAATTGCCACAGACCAAAAGGTTAGATATTCCAAGAAGACCAACATGGATACTAGAAAAAGAATTGAAAATAAATACCAGACCGAAATTTGTGATCAGATAAGGCTTCAAGGAATGGATCAGGAGAAAAATTTTGAAGACATGAAGAATACTTTAAAAAATATGCTGATTGAAGCAGCCAGAAAATATGTGGAATGACTAGATGCATTAAGAGAACTAGAAACATAGCCTTTGGCAGAATCAGGAGATAAAATTGCTGTAAGAGATGCAAGCCTGGGAATACGTTTTTGAAGACTGGGGACTAGAGAAATTATAAATAAAAAAGAAAAATTGTAAATGACTAAACCGCCAATCAAAAGATATCGAGAGAGTTTAAGTACAAAATGGTAGATCAGATTAGGGCAAATTCAATATGAAGGTTACAAAATGTTAGTAGTTTCAGGTAAAGAAATAGGCTCACAATGTGCTAAAACACAGAAGGAAATATACTGACGTTACAAGAGGAAATCAACACAACATGGCACTAATATTACTCAAATCTGTTAGAAGTGCAGGGAAAATATTTATACATAATGTGGTACCTATATCTACCAACATTGAGAAACGACAATTTAGTTGGTTTGTACACCTTGTTAAGATGAAAGATGGTAGCCATGTCAAAGAAATCTGGAAGGTGCTGTGAGATAAGAAAGTAATGAAAGAAAAACTGAAAAAACGTGGAAACAGGGTTTCTTAAAGAAGTCCGAAGCTGTATAAGGAGTGACGTTGGAAACATGGAAAGGCGTATAACTTTTATCCAATTTCCTAAATGACCTGACTTCTATCATCTAAGTTAAATTTTTCCATTTGATTTCATGTCCTGAATTATAAACGTGCTAATCAAGTGTTGATGTGACTATTTTTCCATATTAATAACATGCTAAGTGTTCCTTAAAACGTATTTCTATATTATTATTAGTTTAGTTTGGTGATACACTTTATAATATGACAACATATTTTCGTCTTTAATAGACTTAGAAATTTTGTGAGGTGGAATTTTTATCGGTCTTTTACTGGTGTTTCTGATTGAACTAAATTGGCTGAATTCCTCTAATGTTGTTTGTATTGCGCCTCATTTTAAATTTTGTTAACCATAGTGGAAGAAATTATTGCTTCACCAACATAAATATTACTTCACAAAGATAGAATACACATCAGAAGTTTCAGAGGGTTGCTTTTGTGATCTGACCAAATTAATTAAGTTTCCCAACCGCATTAATGGAAATCCTCTAACAATTTCTCTCGGATCTAGATCCTAACCGGATTAATATCCGTTTCATCATGGTAGTCGAGTTAAACGAGTGTTCTCTTTTCCTTGGTGTACTAGTACGTCGGTCGTCGGGCATATGATAATCTAAAACACTGCGCTTAATCAAACCTACGCACATTAGCAGATATTTTAATGGCCAGTCTCATCATTACCGTTCCCAACTATAATCTATCATTAATTCCTTAATAAATAAAGCCTTTGACCTGTCCAAGCACAATGCACACCCTATTGATATCTAAATCCCAACTGTAAAGGACAACCAACCTATTCTGATCAACTATCTTAAAGAGTAACATCATTAAGAGACAGGACATTAAAACCATATTCAAACCCAGTTTGAAACTATCAGATCTTATTTCTTCTGCAAATCCAAAGCACCTCTCGAATCCTCCTGTGTGTATCGAGTTCCATGGTCGTGAGGTAGTGCATACATCAGAGACATAAAGCTATCAATCGGCACTTGTGAGCACAGGCTAGAAATCGGTCACCAGATCCAGTTTAATTGTACAAAAATTATTTCAAAGGTCTTCCTTTATTGCAGTCGCATAATCCCCGAATTCATTAAAATTTAGAAACGTCATAAGTATCAGGCCCGCGTCGTTAATTATGTGCATGTGTGCACGCATTATATTATATTCAACTGGACCATAAATTTTCGAATGTTAAAGTTTGAAATTTGAAAGAAACATCATTATTAATTCATCGACATGGGGAACAATGAAACCGGTTCATTTTAATAATTAATTAAACAGCAACCGCATCGAATTAGGGCGGGGACTTTACAACACCTGCAAAAGTCTAAGTTGTGTTCTCAATAAAATCAGCAGGCGATGCGACGCCGAACGGCAAAGAAGGTGACGATCGTTTCTCTACGACGACTGGTCGATTGTATTCGCGGACTACTTCGTTTATTGCGTCGCCAATGATATATAGCGTCAGCAAATAAATGGCGAATTTCTCGTAGTTGTGAGTTGAATGTTTGGGAGTCGTAATTTTATTTAATCAATACGTGTCCACGTTTATTTACTTCTATTTAAATTAAATTTGAAATCCGGGTTTCAGATACGTAATTTATTTAAGTAAAATGTGCTTTTTGCCTATGTGTAAGTAATAGGTTGTTGTGCGTGCAAAGCTATACAGTATTAAGAAAACGAAATGAAAATTTAACGCGATTGCCATATGACATAATTTCAAATTAATACCACTATAAAAAACAAACAAACATGTATAGCGAAAGTGGAAAATATGGTTGGTAAAGTATTTAAATATTTGAAATTCTTTCAAAAGTGATTAAATAACCTGCAACTTAATAATAGTTAAATAGAGATAATTTATATAAGTATTTTGAGGGAATTTTTAAGAGAATTTAAAATAAATATTATTAGGGATGATAATTATGTAAAACAACATTCTTATTGACAAAAAGGTTAATATTAACAAATATAATTCACAAAATTTAATTTAAACATCTATTTATAACTGATAAAATTTGGATGATGCCGTCGAATTTTCTCTGCGATAATTTCTATTTTTGGGGAACTATAAACAGAGAATTTGATTAAAAAATTGTATTATATTGTAATACAGTGAGTCGCGATTATCCGAGCTAATGTGGACCGACGGTACCTCGGATAAGCAAAAACTCGGATAATACGGATTGCCGTTTGATTGAGAACAATGTGTTTTCCAATTTCTATATCTGACCTATTCCTTTACAACATAAATGAATTAATTCTAAATAAAACTAGAAATACTAGACAAAATAAATATCAATTTATTGTATAATCTTGAAAAACAATGTAACATAATATAACTTAATAAGTCTTCTGTAAATAAACATTTAATAACATATTTACTTTGAACAATGTTACATATTTAACATAATAAATCTTCTGCAAGGAATTAACTTATTTAAAGAAATCTGTAATGGATTTTTAACTCATAAGTGTTTGTCTTTTCTTGGCAGCAGTGTTTTGAAGTCGTCGTAGTACCAAAATATTGCCTGGACTTGTATCATCTTGTTGTTCGAGGTATAAAATAGCTGTTTGAATAGCGTTAAATCCGCCGCTATGAGATATTTTTTGTAGATTTTCAGCATAGTCGTCATTTTCATTCTCAAATTCGTTTTCAATACCTTTTTGGGTTCTAATAAGGCTTACAATATCGCCATCACTTAGTTAATTGTTGTCATCATCGTTCATCCATTCTGCTATATCATTTTCATTTAACGTAGTTGAAACATTGAGATTGTTAGCAAGGCCTAAAAGCGATTCTTCAGCTGCATCTTGTACACTGTCAGGTTCCATTTGGTTAGTAGAAATCTTATTCCAACTTTTAATAATTGTCGTCTCTTTAATGTCAGTCCAAGAGTCTGTCAACCAATAAATCACGTCTTTTATATTAATTTATCTTAAGCTTTGAGTTACGGTCGTCGGTAGCTACGCTTCAAATTTTCTAGTACACCCTGGTCAAGTGGTTGAATACGAGATGTTACCGTGTGAGGTAAAAAAAGTGCACGAATTTGTCCATCAATCAGTTTACTTTCATCCGGATGAGATGGAGCATTATCTAAAATCAAGATAGATTTATGTGGAAGATTATTATCATCGGAAAACTTTTTCACGCTCGGAACAAATGTTTCGTGAAACCATTTTCTAAACAAATAAGAATTCTTCCAAGCATTTTTTTGGTTTGTATATAGAACAGGCAAATTTGCAACATTAACATTCTTAAAAGCTCTTGGCCGTTTTGACTTTCCCACAACCAAAAGTCTAAGCTTATTGTCTCCAGACTTATTGCAACAAGCCAAAACCGTTAATCGTTCTTTGCTTTTCTTATACCCTGGAGCAGACCGGTTTCATAGCAATTATACAATTGTTGGACACTTAACTGTTCATCTTCAATAAGCTTTTGCTATTTTTCTTTAAAGGGTGTTACATCTTCGTTGTTAGCTGAGAGTTTTTCTCCAGAAATGTATAGTTGTCTCAGACCATACCTTCTCTTCCAATGATCCAACCATTCAACACTTGCTGTGAATTCTCCTGCTCCATCTTCAAGAAGTTTGTAAAACTCTAAAGCTTTTGCTTATAAAATCGGTCCTGTGAATATGCTACCTTTCTCTCGCATTTGACTAAACCAAATAAATAATGCTTCTGAAATCTTTTCGTGCTCACTATGTTTCATAACATTCCTGTTTGTATTACCACTAACTGATGCACGTTGTAAAATCCACTTCTCAATATCTTTACGTTTTGTCGTCCAATCCCCCACTGTCACTTCACCAACACCCATATTAGTAGCTACCTTTTTAATCGTTTCGCCTCCATCTAAACGTTGTATTGCCCGATATTTCTCTTCTAATGAAATTACTACACGCTTTCTTTTCCCACTCATATTGTAATAACAAATATACGCCACAAATGTTTAGTAATACATATGTACTTTCTAGAAAAGTAATGTACACAAGATAGTAATGCAGGTGTATTTATAACTAGGTCCTGCCAGATAGATAAGCAGGGGAAGTCCTTACGTTAAATAATGTAATGAAGGAACTTCCCTACAACAACTGTACCGGGACCGACGACAAGCAGTGGTACCTCGGATAATGCAGAGCCTCGGTTGACCGGAACTCGGATAATCAGGACTCTACTGTATATCTAAATATGCTTGTAGATATCATCTATGTTTATGAGAATAAAGGCGATGTAGAGGGAAATATTTTACTAATGGCTGCGTTGGACATGATAATTCAGAAATTGAAAAGTGCTTAGGATCTTATGGAGAACCAAAAAATAACAATGGAGATAGATTATTGGTCCTCTGCATAGCAAATGACCTGATCATAAGAAACTCGAAATTCAAACACAAAGAGATCCACAAGTTCACCAGAAAAGTCTACTCATGGAATGAAAAATCTATTATAGACTATTTCACAGGTAATAGGGAAAACCAAAAATCGGTAAAAGATGTGAGGGTATGCAGAGGAGCAGAAAATGGCAGTGATCACTAACTGCTAACAATGAGAATAAACAATAGGAATATCAAAACTGAGGAATGGAAGAAAATAGTTAAAGGCAAAATAAAAAGCCACAAATTTAAAGATGACGAAACCAAAAAGAAATTTTAACAGAAATTAGACCAAAGATTTAGAGAGAGAAACAGGCCTACACATACGACAATGGAAAGTAGCTTAGTAGTTTTTAGTAACCAGCCAACCAACGTGACTAGCGCCCAAAAATGTCTGAAGTAACGAAAATTGAGTACCAAGCGGTCATTCAATTTTTAACAAAAGAAGGGCATACACCTTATCACATTACACAATGTATAGACGGCGCCGGCGTTTACGGTGATTCAACTATAAAACAGAAGGCAAAATGTTTCCGTTTGGGACAAGAATCCCTGGATGATGCTAATTGATCGGGTCGACCAATTGAAGTGATAACGCCTCAACAAATTTCAATTATTGAACATTTAGTGCTAGAAGATCGCCGTTTGAAAGTGAAGGAATTAGCAGTGATAACAAACATTTCCGAAACAAGTGTTCACCGAATTCTCCATGACCAGTTGGGCATGAATAAAATTAGTGCTAAATGGGTACCGCGACTTCTTTCTACTCTCCAACGTGAACGTCGAGTCGAATGTGCGCAGTCGTTTTTGAACATGTGTGGAGGACGACCCAAAACCGAATTTAGAGTCCATTGTCACAGTGGATGAAATAATGGTTCTGTTTTACGATCCTCTATCGAACAGGGAGTCTACGGAATGGCGGCGACCTGATGAACCTCGTCCCAGAAAGGCGAAAGTCGTTCAATCAACGAAAAAGGTGATGGCCACAATATTCTGGGATTGTGAGGGTATTCTGCTAATTTACTTTAAAGAGCGCAATACAAGTGTGAATATTATGCGTCTTTATTGCATAAATTAAGGGACAGTATTCGTGCAAAACGTCGTGGAAAATTTACAAAGGGTGTGCGATTATTGCACAACAATGCTCCCGTCCATACTGCCGCCATTTCACAAGCTACCATCCGCGAATGCGGCTTTCAAGAATTGGTACATTGACAGTATAGTCCGGATATGGCTCCTTGTGATTTCTTTTTGTTTTCTAATTTAAAAAAAGATCTTAGTGGACGTAGTTTTAAGCGAGAAATAGAATGAACGCGAACGATAACGCAAACAAGGCGCGCACTAGACGATGAAATGTCCGGAAACCGATCTTCAAACAGAATAGCGCGAACATGACGCTGCAAACTTAACCTGTAAAACGACTATTGTGTCACCCCGTTATCCTATTAAAATGGACAATTTCGAAATATATTTAATGTTTTATTTGTTATATGTAATGTACCAAATGTGTATCCATATAAAAACGAATCCACATTTTAATAGACGCTGGTGGGTTGGGTCCTCTCAACTTGGATAGAAACTCGAGTGGGTATTTCGCAACAACGTATCTGAAGCAGAAGGAAATTGATCCAGAAGAATTCTTTAAACACACACGCATGGAGCGTCGTTTATATGATCAACTTCTGAATTTACGTACTAGAAGTACATTTAACAAAACATTCAATCAGAAAACCAATAGATTTTGAGTGTCGCCTAGCATTAACACTTTCGTTAGTATATTGTCACAATAAAAACATGTAACATTTCTATGAAAATCAATTGCAGATACTTGTGCCAAGGAGTTAGTCACCAGTTTCTAGCATGGAGTTACCACATGGGAAAATCAACTGTACGAGAAATCATTCTTGACACATGTAAAATAATATGGAAAGTATTACATCCCATTTATGTATCACCTCCAACTTTACAAGATTATGCCAAAATATCCGAAGCATTTTGGTCTCAATGGAATATGCCCCACTGTGTGGGGGCTATCGATGGAAAATATATAAATATAGAATGTCCTCCAAATTCTGGTTCTTTATATTATGATCAGAAGGGACGCTTCAGCATAGTTTTACTTGCTGTGTGTGATGCAGATTATTGTTTTACATCCGTGGATGTTGGAGCATATGGAAGTGACAGTGATTCAGGTAGGTAAAATGTTTGTTACAGGTAATGATCTAATGCACGGGGAATTATTTTTGTAGGTATACTTTCCAGGTCAGTCATGGGTAAGGCTCTATTGAACAATAAACTACCTTTGCCAGCAGAACAAAACTTACCTCATAGCTATAAAAAGCACCCTTATTATTTTGTTGGAGACATTCCCGCTGAAAGAAAATCTTATGCGACCTTTTCCTGGAAAACTCCTCAACGATAGGAAACGAATTTTTAACTATCGACTTTCTAGAGCCCGACGTGTGATTGAAAACAGTTTTGGGATACTTGTATCAAGGTGGCGAATTTTATTAACTACAATGAAGGCATTCCCAGAAAATGCAGTTCACATCGTACTTGCAGTAATAGCCTTACATAATTACATCAAATTAAGTTCATTACCACATAATAGTTACTGCCCTTCAAATTACGTTGATTGGGAGGATGAAAGTGGCGTTATTCAACCTGGAGACTGGAGGAAGGAAGTAGTAACAGTTTTGCAGAAAGCCAGGGTAGGGGGTTCCAATAATTCAACAAGAAATGCATTTCATTTGCGAGAAAGTTTGGCAGATTACTTCATGACAGAAGGGTCTATACCATTTCAGTATAATAGGATTTAAAACAAAAATTAAACTGTAATTTGTAAAGTTGTGTGAATTTTAAATTAAAGTTAATAAAAACAACTAAAACGTAATTTTTTATTTTAAATGTAAATACGGACTGTCATTACTAATTAAATGCTACTTACAATACCTAATAATAAAAATATATCAGAGTAGTACTAATACTTATAAATCATACTGATTAGCATTTAAATTTGCTAAATATTGCAAAATATAAGCTTTGGTTTTTTTTTTCGTCAGACCCACAGTATCTCCAAATTTCTCATCGTCCGTCTTATTTTTCTTGTCGGTAATTGTTTCCTTAAAAATGTTTGATGCTTCAAAAAAGGCAGAATTTACATCTTGCAAAGTTCTCTTTTTATTTTTATATGTTTGTGGGGTTGAAACCCGACCTTCGGTTAGAACCTCTGTTTGAGATGCCGGGTAACTTGAAGACTGCGTAGCCTCATCTATTTCTTCACCCTCTTCTGCACTCGTAGTTGCAGAAGTTGAAGGGGATTCCTTGTGGAAATTGCTCGAACTCCTATAATTTTAGTCTTATATAGTATTAATTTTAATAATGTTCTGTTATGCTTAACTTTCTAGGCCGGTTTACTTCTTGAAGAAACGCCATTGCCTCCATGAGCTCCCAAGGCGAGGTATCTAATTGTAGTGATTCACTACCAGTCACTAGGAGGCCTTCTTGTTTCTTCACTTCACGAGTGTAACGGTCTCGGAGGCTCTTCCACCTCTTGCTACATTCTTCCCCTAATTGTTCATTACTGAATTATATGCATTATTCAAAATAGCTGACTTACCTGTAACCCTTAATACTTCTCCTATTTCTTGCTATTCCTTGGTTTTTAATCACATTTTTATACCCAGGCGACTGTTTATTATATAAATGAACCCTATCGCGCACCAACTCAATCAAGTTTTCGTTTAAAAGGCTTATATTCGTTTATAAACGTGAATCAAACTTCCGTTTCTGGATGAAAATGTGTGGTTATGTTTACAATGTTTACAACGTCGTGTGAACGTCGTTCGCGCTAAAAGTTGGAAGTTGGTCAACTTGTAGCGTCTGATGCGCGTTCAGCTCGTTTATTCTGTTCAGAGCAACGCCATGCCATAAGATGAACTCACTTTTGACAGTACTCGGCGTTTAGTGCGCGTCCTGTTCGCGTTCTTTCTGTTTAGGGCTTTAAGGCTGAACGCCCGCTTCAAGCTGAGTTCGATTTGAAATAGGCGTACCACTGTTCTTCGTGCAACTGCAATAAAAGACAAATGTTTAAGGGTCCGCGTGCTCTGTCTTATGCTGAGGAAAAAGATAGAGAAAAGAACTTGTCACCTAATCTAATCTGCCTGTAATTTGTGGCTGCGTTATGGTCTCAGATAATCGCCGGTTGGCCCACATGTTTGACAGTCGGGAAGCAACCTCCCCTAAATTAGACAATCTATATTTTCTCAAACACAAAAAAAAAGTGAAGCTGAATATGTAAAATCACCTGCCGGATTCAAATTTTGAGTTGGAAAATAAAATCGAAATCGCAAAAAGGTCGGAAAATCGTTTTTTTGTGTAAATTTTAAAATTTTCATTTTCTTCAATTTTTAATACTTATCTCGTGATATCTCAGCAATGCAGAGAGCTAGGGATTTGTTTTTTTAAGGTTATACCCTAAAGTATTTGGATGATACTAGTGTTTTCGATTTTTCTTTATGGTGTGTAAATTTTATAAAAAAAAAAGTTTTAGTAGACGACCAATTTGTGTAAGGTATTTTTCAGCTATCGAGTAACTAATCTTATTTTTCAGAATTTACCCATATATATGTGAAACAAAATAAAGCCAACATTCCAAAATTATTTTTTGTGCAAAAAATGAATTTCTAGATCGTTTCAGATGCAAATTATTGCGAGTCAAATATAATAATTATACTCCCTGCCCGCAAGCCGTGTGAGTCCTAGCATGCGCTTCTAGCAGGTATAGCGTTAGGGACGGGAAGAGATATTGCTTTTACTTTCTGATACGTAGTATAAGGAAGTATTGTGACGCTGACACTGTATATGTACACTATATTGTAAAGAAAATATCAACGGCTTCGATAAAATAATGTCCGAGTAAGGATTACTTTCTTAATATACACCGATCTCAGAAGTATTTTACAAACTGCGTAGAAATTGCCCGAAATGGTAGGCGGAGCTACCTCTCGACACAATGTGCGAGCGTACCACATACTCTATTTGATTTCAGTGAATTTCGCCCAAATTTCAAAATTTTGTTTTCCGTTTCGTGACCTTATTTTTAAAAATTAAGAAAAAATAAAATGTATGTATTGCTGTTGAGTGTTACATAATTTTAAATAAAGGCTTGTTTTTTGAAATTTCTTACATTTTTATTTTTATTTAGGGCCCTTTGGACAATTTCGAAGAAATTACGATTTATCCATTGAAAGGCATTTTTTTCTTAAATTAGCGTGTAAATTCGGTAAGGTTTTCATGAAAAATACGATTAGGAAATGGGAAAAACGATTTCGAGGCCGGGCGTATAGCCTTAAGGACGACAGTGAGTTGCAAGCAGTTGTTATAGAACATTTTGACGGAAAAACTTCCGATTATTTTTACAAGGCTATCGAATTATTAATTAATCGTTGTAATAAATGTATAGAAGTTAGGGGAGATTACATTGAAAAATAAAAATTCTTATATTGTTCCAAGTTTCTTTTTTTGTATATCAGGCCGAGAATTTATGGCGCCTACCTCGTAGGTACCATATTTGACAACGATACATTCTAGTTCTTGCAATTCTACCGCAGATAGATCGATAATTCACCACCCCACGTGGTTAATACAGTAACTTTTGCCTTAGTTCTTTTACACATACCTACCAGAATCGAAACAACACGAAAGTGAAGCTTTCCTTTGAAATAGCAAAAAAAAAAGAAACAAGTCATTCGACGTCGATAATTTCTTCATACGTATTAGCATGAACTCGATGTATTTGTTGTACGTACATATGTATTTATGTACAACATGTATATATGCGACTTAGACGAGAACACAAGAAAGTGGGATTTGATATATTACTCTTTTTTGCACATGTCAAGGCAAAACACAATGGAATAAAAAGGGGAACTGATATCGATTCTGCGTTGACACTATTGCATGTATTTTAAATACATATGTATGCATATATGCATGTATGTAATTATTATTATATTATCTAATATCATGAATATCAATTGTAGAATGAATGGCTTGATAAATTATAATATTCGAGTGCTCTTGCCGCAATCATTTTGTTAAAGTCAATCCGATTGGCGTCGAGAATGTCAAGTGGCTGAATCTATTTTCGATTTTTGCTCTCAAGTAACATTTTTTGAATTTCGCGGGTGTTTTAAGTTTGCACTGGATGCAATAGAATATTATATAGAGGTGTACTCGTTGATATTATTTTTATGGTAAACGGTTTGTCTAATAATGTCGCAATAAAATTTGAATTAACGTATCTGTATTATACTCGAGCAAACTTGTCCGCGAAACTCGAAAAATGTTACATGGGCTTTCTTATACGTAGCAGAGTACGTAGTGTAAGAAAGTATTGTGATGACGAACATTTTCGACCTCGAGATTTTTGCAGATGTCTACGTTTTGAAGTACTCTCAAGTCCCCTGATATCGAAAAAGTGGTTCTCCAAACAGCTCTCTCTTTCTCTCTCTCTCTCTGTGCGTTTGTGTGTGATCACTAGGGAGCGGACGTGCCATGTTTAAACTACGACGGAGTTACAACGCAGCAAAGAAATAATGTAAACAACAGGCAGTTACTGAATAGCATTATTCACATGGTGAACTGCAACATATGTTGTTTACTTGAAAACGACAACAAGAAATGCCCATCAAGAATGGAATTTATGAGTAAAATCCTTTCCTCATCGGCGTAGATAGAAGCGCGAGGCGTTTCTAAAATTTATTATATTTTCCTTATATTTGTTAAGTTATACAGGCTGTCCAGAAACTCTCCTGACAAACGAAGACCCGAGATTCCTCAGATAATTTTAAGACAATTTAACCCAATTCACCCTAGTCCGAAAATGCTTCCTAAGGAAGCTAGAGCTCTTTGAAGATGGCGCCTTGTAATTAGTTTTTTTTAATATCTCCCGAACGCTTCTATTTAGAAAAACAAAAACTGGTATGCTTATTTATCCTCCAGAGATGAATCGATTCCATCAGTTGCGAATTTCTAGTACCGCTCATAGGCGTCCGTTTTGGGTAGGTTAACGGTTATTTTAACGCATAACTTTTTTGTCTTTAACTTTTAAGCATTTGTGACACTAGATTATTAAATTTTCAGGTATTCTAGTACTAAAAGGTACTCTTACTTTAAGTCGGTAGAATACACCGTTTTCTAGAAAAATCGATTTGAAAATTTTTCGTTTTTTCGTTATTAAAATTCAATTTATTATTGTTTGCACTAGTTCGCTCTGAACTGCCAACAGAAATAAAACCTACGTTTTTAATTGTCAAATTGTTGTCAGTTCGCGAAGTTTATCTTTTAATTTTTTACTTTGTAGCATTCAAACACGATTTCAATTAAAAAAAAAATGGTTTTACTAATGAAGAATACGCCGATATGCATTTAGTTTACGGCGAAATGAGGTGTAACGCTCGAGCAGCGTAGATACGCTGAAAAATTTCCCATTTGTCAGCATCCCACTCACTCAACATTTACAGCTCTTCATCAACGATTAAGAGAAACAGGTTCAGTGGTCCAAAAAAAAAAAATGAAACAGGGAGACATAATGATGTAATAGCAGAACATGAAGTTGTTATTTTAATGGAAGTTGAGGAAAATCCAGAAATTAGCGTTCGAAGACTATCTGCCATGTACCCCACAATTTCAAAATCTTCCGTAGGAAATATCTTACACAAAGAAAATTTATATCCTTTTCATTTTACAAAGGTGCAAGCACTGCTAGAAGGAGATTTTTCTGCTCGTGCAGAATTCGCTAGATGGTTACAAAATCAGATAAACCAAGATGAAGATTTTTTCAGGTACATTTTGTTTGGTGACGAAGCTTCATTCTCAAAAAATGGAATTTTTAATGTACATAATGCACACTATTATTCGTACGTTGGTGACAATCCCCACGTTGTTCAAGAATTTAAGCATCAGCATAGGTTTAGCATAAACGTCTGGATTGGAGTAGTTGACGATTATCTACTTGGACCTGTGGAATTACCTGCTCGTTTAAATGGTGTTGATTACTTACATTTCCTGCAAAACATTTTACCTGATTTGTTAGATGAGGTGCGTTTAAATATTCGGCAAAACTTATGGTTTCTACAGGACGGCTGTCCGGCCCACTTTAGCAGGAATGTACGAGCCTTTCTAGATAATAACTACGAAGACCATTGGATTGGAAGAGGCGGTCCAGTTTCTTGGCCAGCAAGGTCGCCCGATTTGAATCCTTGCGATTATTGTGTTTGGGGATACATAAAAACATTTGTTTATTCCGTTCCGATACAAAATCGTTCACAACTCTGGCTAAGGATACAAGATGCTTGCAACGAATTTAGAAATAACTTTGGAATTTTTGCAAGAATTCGGCGTTCTCTAAGCAAAAGGCTAAATTTATGCATAGAGACTAATGGTCATCACATCGAGCATCTTTTGTAACTATCTACTTTGATACTTGTTCTTTCTTTGTTAGTTTCGTTCCATTGTAATAAATACTTTGTTTTTAAAAACCTTCAGCTAAAATTTTGATTCAAATTGATTTTTGCTTCTTTTCCCAAACTTTTTTTACGAATTGTGTGCTGCATTTATTGAAACCAAAGATGATTTATTAAATTAATTTTCATCCATGCCTTGATAGTCCTAGCCAACTTCGTCGCTAAAAATAAGTAGGTACATAATAAATTGAATTTTAATGACGAAAAAACGAAAAATTTTCAAATCGATTTTTCTAGAAAACGGTGTATCCTACCGACTTAAAGTAAGAGTACCTTTTAGTACTAGAATACCTGAAAATTTAATAATCTAGTGTCACAAATGCTTAAAAGTTAAAGACAAAAAAGTTATGCGTTAAAATAACCGTTAACGTACCCAAAACGGACGCCTATGACCGGTACTAGAAATTCGCAATTGATGGAATCGATTCATCTCTGGAGGATAAATAAGCATAAAAGTTTTTGTTTTTCTAAATAGAAGCGTTCGGGAGATATTAAAAAAATAACTAATTACAAGGCGCCATCTTCAAAGAGCTCTAGCTCCCTTAAGAAGCATTTTCGGACTAGGGTGAATTGGGTTAAATTGTCTTAAAATTATCTGAGTAATCTCCGGTCTTCGTTTGTCAGGAGAGTTTCTGGACACCCTGTATATGTATATACCTATTCATACTTACGTTAGTTTCTTTTTTCATTGATTTGACTGTTAATTACGTACTTCGTAATTTTTGTAATAGTTCCTGTGTAATACCGTTTCATTGAATATATTTCTCCCAATTATCTCGACGTAAGTGTGGATTGGATTTTGTTAAGTTTCAATAACATACGCATACATATTTAGTTATCATTTATTTAGATCTAGTGTTTATGTTGCTATGATATGGAAGAACGTCGAGAATGGCATCGTAAAACAATGGCAACTTGGTGTAACGGTAGGCCCTGTATATAATGAATAAAATATAAATATAATATAACATCCAAAATATTTATATTAAGGTAAATAATGAATCAACACAGATCAGGAAACATGTATTATTCATTTATTTGTATTAAATTATTATATTCCTATTTAAAATGTTCCTATATAAATTCTGTATATGTAAAAGAGAAATAGTGCGTAGGTATATCGGTGTAAAAACATAAGTGGCGACAATGATATCGGCGCTAGCCAGGAAGTTATGCGACATCAATAAGAAACCGTTTGTGTGCAACCGACACGTGGAACCTTGAATGTGATGAAGAAATGTAAAGTACATAGGTGGCCCGGGGAAACCCCGAGTAAAAATACGGCGTGGCGTGACTTAAGCAAGGAGTAGGCAGACAGACGTTCCCTAGCCAACGCATGAATAGGTTCGCAGGCCGTGTTAAGTAGAATAACACTAGACCGCACCCAACAAAAGGGAACGCTTCTCACAGGCTAACAGTGCTTTACAAGTAATTCTACGCACTAGTAAAAAGTAAAAAGAAAAGCCTACTGAGAAAACTGTTATAAGTTTTAATAAAACAAATAGTGGGTCGAGTGAAGTAAAAGTTCTATTAATAATTAAGTGTGTGCCGTATCTCCAGACCAAGAAGACAACGATTTCAGTCTACCTTGGGAAAGCTGACCGTCAAAATACTGGCCCAGCGGCGTTCAAAGCATTGTATCAGGTACCCACCGTAATTTGAATTAAAGGCCTATATCATGCATGTTTTTTTTTTCCATAAAACAATTCAATTAGCATCTAATTAAATCCATGGTATACTGTAGAGGTAAAGCGTCATTGCATTGTCGTTTATTATATGTGCCCATGTTGTAATTAATGCGTAATTTGTATCGTGTTGTACCCTTTAAATTGTATTTTGTTTCTATAACCTTTGTTTGTAACTTGATCTGTGTTGATGGTGTTTTTATCAATATATTAATCATATTTAAATATCCTTTTGCGTGTTATTTGTCTACCTCACTCTAAGAAATTTGGAATATAAAATAGAAGTAATAGTACGTGCAGGACAATAATCTTAGTGTCTAAATACCTGAACCGTCTTGAAATTAAGAGTCTTATGCTAAACCGAACTATTTAACTGAGCTAAATTACGCGGAGCATTCAATAAGTCATTTTATTTATTTGAGTCATTTTAATTATATTTTAAACAATTACTATTACATATAGCGACCAACTGAAGGGCACTACTATTACATATGGTGCCCAACCTTGGGACATTTTATTAATTTTAATTATATTTTAAATCCGTACTATTACATATGGCGCACCAGCCGGTGGGCACGAAAAGACACTAAATTTTCAATTCATTTCAAATTTGTGTTGAGTAGTTTGGTAGGAACAAAGTTTTATCAAATATTTTAGAAATATTTTCACGTATTTTTTTTGAATTCTTTTGAACAAAATTTTAATTTTTAAATAAAAGCGCAATTTAAATTTGAATTAAAAGGTAGACAATTTATATATATTTTTTTTGATATACAGGGTGTTACAAAAGTTGTGTAAACATTTTCAGGGCGCATAGCATATAAGGTATACGGTACAATAATACGTATTATACAGGGTGATCCAAAGGAATAGGTACACCTGGTTGGGGGGTCATTGGAATTAAGTAAATAAACATTTTATACAATTATCGGAGCTTTTAAAGGCAAAATAGAATAAAATTTGAACAAAAAAGAATTTTCTTTTATAGCATTGTTGTCAAATTTTTTATTTAGTTGTTTTTTATATGCCTTATCGTTGATTAAATAAAGCCGCCGTTGTATAAAATAAACATAGCCTCCAAAGGAAATAAAGTTGGAAGAATATTAAATAAGGAATTGAAGTGAATGCATTTAAGGAGTGGCAAGATGATAGGAGAAAAAGAAGCAATCATGGGAAACTCAGAGGTAGAGAATAAAAGTGAAGAAACAAACCAAGGAGCATCCGGACATAAAACCCCGGGTGAAAACGTGGTCGAAAAGGAAGCGACGCCCAAAGAAATAGGAGATATGCAGGCATTTTTTGACTTTATGAAACAATCAATGAAAGATTTAAAGAAAGATAGCGATGAAAAATTCGAGGGATTAAAGAAAGATAGTGATGAAAAATTCGAGGGATTAAAGAAAGACAGTGATGAGAAATTCAACAAATTAGATGAAAACATGGAAACTTTAAAGAAAAGTAATGAGGATTTAAAGAAAGACATCCAAGAAGCCAATTACCAGATGTATGAAAAAATAACAAAGAGCCAAGGACAACTAAGGAAGGAAATCGATGATTTCAAGGAAAGAACGGAAACAGAATTAAAAGCAGTCGACGAAAAGGTTCAGCATCAAGCATATGAATTCGAAAGAAAATTAGAGGAGGAAAAGGCAGAAAGAAGACACGAAGTCAATCAGAAAATGGAGCAAGTAAATAAAAATGTTGAAAAAACTAACATGGAAATTGAAACCACCAAAAAGGAAGTCGTGAAGACCAGACAAGAAGTTGAACAGGAAATGGAAAACACTAAAAAGGAGGTAGCAAAGACCATTCAAGAAGTCGAACAGGAAATTGAATGTTTAAAGAAAATAGCGCCAGTAAGCATAGAAAGAATAATAGAAGAAAAGAAAGTACCTATGTTCAATGGGGATAAAAGAGGGCTTCACCCAAAGGAATTTCTGGAAGCGCTAAGGAGACATTTCGAATTTGGAACAATACCAGAAAGAAAGAAGCTCGATTTTGCGATAGGCCAATTGGAAGGCGACGCACGAGTATGGGCCAATGCAGTGAAACATCAATGGGACAATATAGAAAATTTCCAACAAGAACTACTGAAGATGTATTGGTCCGAAAGCGAACAAAAAAGAATTTGGATGGAATTATTGAGGCCCAGGACATATAATGCGAAATTCGGGACCATGACTCAGCATGTATGGTATTGGGTGAATAAGACACAATATGTGGATCCACCAATCGGCGCAGAACTATTCATAGAAGCAATACGTAAACATTTCTCCTATGAAGTGGAAAGTATTCTACTATCAGCAAAAGCCAAGACAATACCCGAGCTAATAAGCATAGTCGAGGGGATCCAAAATCGAGAGGGGCCTTCTTCACGAAACCATGATAGATGTGATGATCGCAGGGACGTGCAAATGATCCACCAAAACAGAGGTCACTATAGAGGAAGAGGTCGTTATAGCAACCGAGGACGCCGGAGTTCACCACCGAATGTCGATTCGGGAAACGAATAAATGCAGAAGCAAACGCTCCTCGCCTTCTGCATATGAAAATAAGGGAGCCTGTAAAAGAACCAAATTCATGGAAATACACACCGAACAGGACCACCCAATTAGAAGCCCGAAAACAATATATACAGCAGCTACCTCTCCTTCTCAACCAAAGCCACTGTCTTAAGCACGACCAGGAAGACCTCGAGGATTCTACACGGGATTCTCCAACTATACCCAAGATCCAGATCTATATTGAAAAGGATGAATACGAGGCATTGATAGACACAGGGAGCACCATCAGTGTAATGTCTGAGGAAATGTTAAAACAACTTAAGGAAAAATGTGTAGAAATACCAGAATTGCCTGTGACGAACCTGACTATACAAGGAGCCACTGGAAAAATCGTCAAAATCCAAAAACAAGTAATGCCACAAATTAAAGTAAATGAAGTGGAAATGCCACTTATATTATTTGTAGTTCGAGGGTTAATAACGCCACTCATCCTGGGGACAGATTGGTTAAAGAAGTATGCCGCAGAAATTGATTTCCTCGAAAACAAGCTGAAATTCCAATACAAGGAAAATTACATTCAACTACCATTAACCAACTGCAGGAAGGAGGAAGTTGACGAGGAAACCACAAGCCTACAACTAACGATCGAGTCAGATAAAGAGGACGAGTTGATAATAATGACTCAGATCAACCAAGATGCTGTAAAATTCCGTTGGCAACATACACTAGAAACAGAAAAAGTAGTAAACAACGAAGAGGAAGGTAGTGAAATATTACCCGAAATAGGAGAAACACCACCAATAGTTCCCAGCCTAATTGAGTCTGACTACGAAACTGCGAAAGTCCACCCACTAACGGTGTGTACAACAGAATGCAATCCAGTAAACAGGGTGGAAAAGGCAATATCCGACTATGAAGACATATTCTCCGATAAACCTGGAAAATGTGAGGTATACAAATGTGTTTTAAAGATGAAGGACAACCAACCATTCGTACAGCGATCTTATCCGATACCTTTCTCAAAAAAGAATGCCGTAAAAAGGGAAATAGAAAGAATGCTAGAATGGAACATCATCGAGAGATCTAGCTCACCATATTCCAACCCCATTGTGATAGTGGCAAAAAAGGACGACAGTGTACGTATTTGTCTAGACGCAAGGAAACTAAACCAGTCAATTGTACCAGACCAAGAATCACCACCCATGATGGAAGACTTATTGAGAAGATTTCATGGAATGAAATATTTTAGTTCACTTGATCTAACCTGCGGTTATTGGCAACTGCCTTTGGACAAAGAGTCTCGCGAGTGTACAGCCTTCCTAGCAGATGGGAAAAGCTACCAGTTTCGGGTACTACCTTTTGGCCTTAACGTATCAGTAGCCATGTTTAACAAATGTTTAGAAAAGGTTCTAGGCCCAGAAGTATTAGCATTTGCCACAGTATTTGTGGATGACATACTTATAGCCTCCGAAACGCTAGAAATACACGAAGATCAGCTAAGAAGAGTTTTTGAAAGACTGAGAAAGGCAGGAATGACCATCAAGCGGGATAAGTGTCGTTTCTTACGAGAGCAAGTCAAATTCTTGGGTCACATCATCACGCCCGAAGGAATAAAAGTCGACCATACGAAAATCGACATGATACAAAACTGCCCATCACCAAGGAATAAAAAAGACCTGCAATCTTTCATAGGCCTGTGCAACTTTTGCAGAAAATTCATCGCTAACCATTCCGAATTAATTAGTAAATTAACACCACTGTTAGAAAAACGAGCCGTATGGAAATGGTCAAAAGACGAAGAAGAAATTTTCCAAAAAATCAAACAACGCTTCATGGAAACAGTTACTTTAAAACATCCAGATTTCAAGAGACCATTCTATTTAGCCACAGATGCATCAACGCAAGCATTAGGGGCTCATTTGTATCAAAAGAACGAAGCAGGTGAAATTTTGGACATCTCGTTCGCGAGTCGAAAACTAAGCAGCGCCGAAAGAAACTACACTATAACTGAACTGGAACTACTAGGTGTAGTATTTGCGTGCGAAAACTATCGCACCTATATCCTTGGGTATCCAACAATTATACAGACAGACCATAAGGCCTTATCATTTTTGTTTAACTGTAAAGTACTAAGTGGTCGACTGACGCGATGGGTGTTGAAACTGACCGAGTATAACCTGCGAATCGAATATATCAAAGGATCCGACAACAAAGTTGCCGATTTCGGATCAAGGTACGGTCAGGATGATCCGGAAAAGGGAGAAATAATCACCATAAATGCCTTAAGAACTGGAATAGACCAAGTAAGAACAGAATTAAAGGATTTACCAAAAAAGCAAAGAGAAGATCAAACTTTGAACTGGATTATAATCGAACTTGAAGAAAACATCCCGGGAAAAAAATTGAAGTTGGAACAAAACTATTGCATACATGAGAAAATATTATTCAAGAAAAGGCAGCGTTCAGCGGATTGGTGGGTGCCTTACTTACCTAAAGTATTAATAGGACCAGTAATACAGTATTATCATGAAGCTTTTGGTCACTGCGGATCAGCAAAATGTACTTCACTATTGGCAGAATCCATTTATTTTCCAAATATGACGAAAATAGTGAAGTAATACGTATCATCATGTGACACGTGCCAGCGAGTGAAACCACCCAACCAGGCCAGCAAAGGGCAGATGAAGAATGTATTGGCAGAACGCCCACTTGAAAAGGTATCAGTAGATTTATATGGCCCATTGCCCCAAGGTCGTGGGGGAGTTTGCTATATTTTTGTACTTATGGATATCTTCACTAAATATGTCAAACTGTACGCAATAAAGAAAGCCACAGCAATATGCTTACGGAAAAGAGTTCTACAAGACTATGCGACGGAGGTAGGAAAACCTGAGGTAATACTATCCGATCATGGGACACAGTTCACCAGTGCAATATGGACAAACAGTTTAAAAGAGGCAAACATACAAGTGAACTACTCGTCAGTATATCATCCCCAATCAAATCCAGTCGAACGGGTAATGCGCGAACTAGGTAAAAGTTTTCGAACCTACTGCACCAAGCGACATACAGCGTGGCCAAGTTATGTGGAAATAATCGAGAATTGGCTTAACTGCACAGAGCATGACTCCACAGGTTTCACGCCGTATGAATTACTGAAAGGAGAAAGGCCAACGCGACAAATCGAAAGACTCATCAAATACCCAAATAGGACGGACATGACTGGCGAAGTAAAAATAATATTGGCTCAAGAACGTTTACAAAAACGAGCAGATCAACGCAAAACAAGGCACGATCAAAAAATTTCTCCGACGAAATATGAAATAGGTGATCAAGTGTTGGTAAAAAATCACAACTATTCGTCAGCACTAACCAAGGAAATAAAAAAGTTTTTTCATTTGTATAACGGACCTTATGAAATTATACGACGAGTAAGTGAAAATGCTTATTGGTTAGGGGACCCAATCACCAAGGAATACAAGTGCACCCAAAATATTACGAATCTAAGGAAGTATAAAAAACCGCCAAAAGACCCAACAGAGATATAGGGTGGTATGGAAAAGTAGTCTGTAAATATACAATACATATCTATTCATTTATGACTATTCATTTAGCAAACTAGAAGTATATATAATCTCAAAATTAATTTTGTAATTTTTTATATGTTATTATGTACACGTTACCATTATTTGCTTTTCATCTAGACTTATCAGCCTGTCAGAAAAGGCAAAGGGGGGTATCTGTAACGGTAGGCCCTGTATATAATGAATAAAATATAAATATAATATAACATCCAAAATATTTATATTAAGGTAAATAATGAATCAACACAGATCAGGAAACATGTATTATTCATTTATTTGTATTAAATTATTATATTCCTATTTAAAATGTTCCTATATAAATTCTGTATATGTAAAAGAGAAATAGTGCGTAGGTATATCGGTGTAAAAACATAAGTGGCGACAATGATATCGGCGCTAGCCAGGAAGTTATGCGACATCAATAAGAAACCGTTTGTGTGCAACCGACACGTGGAACCTTGAATGTGATGAAGAAATGTAAAGTACATAGGTGGCCCGGGGAAACCCCGAGTAAAAATACGGCGTGGCGTGACTTAAGCAAGGAGTAGGCAGACAGACGTTCCCTAGCCAACGCATGAATAGGTTCGCAGGCCGTGTTAAGTAGAATAACACTAGACCGCACCCAACAAAAGGGAACGCTTCTCACAGGCTAACAGTGCTTTACAAGTAATTCTACGCACTAGTAAAAAGTAAAAAGAAAAGCCTACTGAGAAAACTGTTATAAGTTTTAATAAAACAAATAGTGGGTCGAGTGAAGTAAAAGTTCTATTAATAATTAAGTGTGTGCCGTATCTCCAGACCAAGAAGACAACGATTTCAGTCTACCTTGGGAAAGCTGACCGTCAAAATACTGGCCCAGCGGCGTTCAAAGCATTGTATCAGGTACCCACCGTAATTTGAATTAAAGGCCTATATCATGCATGTTTTTTTTTTCATAAAACAATTCAATTAGCATCTAATTAAATCCATGGTATACTGTAGAGGTAAAGCGTCATTGCATTGTCGTTTATTATATGTGCCCATGTTGTAATTAATGCGTAATTTGTATCGTGTTGTACCCTTTAAATTGTATTTTGTTTCTATAACCTTTGTTTGTAACTTGATCTGTGTTGATGGTGTTTTTATCAATATATTAATCATATTTAAATATCCTTTTGCGTGTTATTTGTCTACCTCACTCTAAGAAATTTGGAATATAAAATAGAAGTAATAGTACGTGCAGGACAATAATCTTAGTGTCTAAATACCTGAACCGTCTTGAAATTAAGAGTCTTATGCTAAACCGAACTATTTAACTGAGCTAAATTACGCGGAGCATTCAATAAGTCATTTTATTTATTTGAGTCATTTTAATTATATTTTAAACAATTACTATTACATATAGCGACCAACTGAAGGGCACTACTATTACATATGGTGCCCAACCTTGGGACATTTTATTAATTTTAATTATATTTTAAATCCGTACTATTACATTGGATTAAGAGTCATACTGATTGTATGTTCTCCATTGTCAGTGATTTCGAAATATTTTGCATAGTCTGTAAAATATCATTACAGAATGCCCAAAAAGGTCACGTACAACGTCACTTAGCATCGCTAAAACATACACAGAAATTGGACTCATTGAAAGCTGACAATTTTAACGAAGAAGTCTGTGCAGCTTTAATGGCGGCTAATATCCCATTAAAAAAACTTGACAATTTCTTCAAAAATATACTGGTCGAAATGTTCCCGATGAATCCACCTGTGCGTTTATAGATTATCTAGTTCAATTTAGTTTTCCGAGGGTGGCTATACATATAATTTGTAAGCATAATGTCAAAAAGTCAAAATGGTAGCTATATTTTCAATGTACAATATGCAAAATATCTCTGAAAATGAAACGAAGTAAAATATTTTATAACTATAATAATCTGTGCGGACGATGTTCATCGAACATTTTTCAAGTTTTAGAAATACAGCACTATCGGCAAAATAAATAAATAAAATAAAGTTGCAACGATCCATTGTTCAACAAATATTTTATTTTTAATTATGTTTTTGAATTCTACAGTTAGTGTATACGTTAATAGATATATGAGATGTATCTTGGGCATTTATAGTAACACCAGGCAAACCACTCGTACTTGCTGATACAATATTTTGATGAAAACTATTATTGATGTCTACTGTGGTGGTTTCGTTTGATCATCCTGGAATGTTTGTATTATTTTAAAAGCCAAGCATATGAGATATTTTAATCTTTTTGTTTAAGGAGGATTCAATATAACCCTCAGCTACAGCTGAGGACTTCCAACCCCCATGATTTTTTAAGGTCAACAAATTACCACCATGATTTGCCAAATGTGTTGCACTAGATCTTCTAAAACAGTGCCCTGTAAACAATTCCCGATTGGCAATTTCAAAACACTTGCAATCTCTTTAGGAATTTTGCCTATAATATTAATACCCAGTGGACTATTAATACACTGACCATTGCGATAGGTCAAGAAAAATCGCTTATGACTAGTATTAATAGGCCGTAAGTTATAATATTTCTTAATTAAATCGATCCATATTGTATCTGTAATTACGAAGAATCTTGGAATATTATTTTCTGTTTTAGGTACAGAAATAGTGATGGTATCAGACTTGTAGTCAATGTCATCTACAGATATATTGGTCAGTTCTTCTTTTCTACAAGCTACGTTGTAACCTATTATCAAGACTACCTACAAATTGATACTATTATATGCAAAGCTGCGATAGTTGTGAAAATTGTATTTACTTTCATCGCCAAATATATTTTATTATCTGCTTCTTGTATAAATTTAATAATGTCTATTTCTTCTAAATTTTTAGATTTTTTAGGTAGGTAACCTTGAGATAAACAACTGAGGAAAGCTTGCAATTTCTTGTACTGTGATATATCTACATTTTTATATATCGTTAAACTAGACCTCAGCATAGAATAAATAGTCCATAGCTTAGATGGTTTATATTTTGTATGTATTATAGTAATGAAAATAAGCAATTAATTCGTTTTCTGATATAACATGAACTTCATTTTGTTTAGACCATTCTTTAACCCATTAGCGCCAGAATTAACTTTTCTCCGTTTTTAACTGGTTTTTCTTGTGTATCTGGTTTTAAGAGGATCAAGGAAATAGAAAAGCATTATAAATTTTTTGTTTTACAATTACATTAATGTTATGTAATTTGTTTATACTTATTTATGTGAATCGATAAAACAAAATATTTTTTACAATAAATTAACGATCATGAAATGGAATGAAACAGTCAACACATAATCCAACGTTACATTTGGAGCACATCGTTCTGACAATTGATTTGCACGTGTTACGAGCACATCTGCTTTTCTTCTTTTCCTCAGTGTGACAAACTAGATGATCCTTTCGATCGAATCTTATCGAATCCGATATTCGCCCATCTACTGAAGATCCAGGTGCCGAGTAGGGCCTTCCAGCTGCTTTGGGTAGGCTTTGGTATTTTCGCAAATATACGGTTGTAATCTCTCTTGTAAATTCTAGCTGTGTTATCTTACTCTGCCTTGATTTGTTGTATAAAATCCAACTATTTTGAAGGGCTACATCTAACATCCACGAGAAGATGGACCAGTACCATTTCTTTCCACGAATTCCGATTCGATAACAGCCAATATTTTGATCCATCTGATCGGTTCCACCCATATGTGACTTGTACTTTGCAATTACTTTCGGTCTTGGTGTCATTATATTCCGCTTTAGCTGTTGCGAATATCTTTTTACGTGACTACTTTCTTGCGCGCCGCAAGATGATGAAATCATTATGACGACTGCATTGTCTATCCATCTCACATACAGGTGACCGTCGTTCCTTTCCATAGCAGTTTCAAAGTATCCTCTATCCTTCTTTAAAAACATTTTTTTACTTGTCAAAGGACAATCTTTTTGGATTCGATTCTCTCGAATAGTTCCAATGGCTTTATAGCCGCGAAACGTTAGAAATGAAAATAAGGCCGCACCTGAGAATAAGTTATCCATATAAAGATTGTATCTCAATTCTCTTTTCTCTTCTGGCATTTCATCTAGCAATACTAACAGAGGACTAGCAGCTTTACCGAACAATTTCCCGTAGTCGGTATTCGCCTTTGGACCTTTGCCCTGGTATAGTTCAAAATTTACTAAATAGCCATCCGTTGTATTTAGGCACCACATCTTAAAGCCGAACCTTATAGGTTTGCCACGTCTGAATTGTTTGCACCCATGTCGTCCAAAATATTTCACCATACTTTCATCGTATGCTAGGTGCTCTTCGGGCACAAAATTTGCAATAATTTTTTTTTTTAACATTTCCATAACAGGTGTGATAGTGATAGTGATAGTGATTTTATTCGTCATCAAAACTTACATGACATGACAGTAAATAACAATTAAAGATTCTTTCAAAGAATTTCTAAGTAAATAATACGAAACATATAAATACATTCAACTTACATATTGCACAAACATACAGATAAGTAAAATCAGGTGTATATAAAAGTGTGTAAACACAAAAGATATAAAATTACACAAACAAACGTTTAGGTAACATTATTAGCATTATTTCGGCGGGAGAAAGCCTCGAGATATTCCTCCACGGTATAGAAACTAGAGTCAATCAGCATTGCTTTTACAGTTTTCTTAAACAGGTTATTATTCATGGTTTTTATACTTTCCGGAAGACAGTTATACAATTTGGGGCCCCAGTAGTTCACTCCCTGTTGTGTAACACTTAGGCGATGATATGGGATTACCAACGCATCTGCATTGCGCGTGTCGTATCGGTGAAAGTTCTTATTGCTCGCGAATTTATGTATATTCTCATGCACATGTTTAATACACGAATAGATGTAAGCACTAACCAAAGTAAGTATTCTTTCACTCTTAAAGTGTTCCCGGCACGATTCATTGTATGTTAACCCACAAAGAGTTCTAATTGCTCTTTTTTGTAGTAATAGAGCATCCTTCATCCTCGCTGACATGCCCCATACGAGAATTCCGTAGGTAGCGACACTGTGGAAATCTGCATAGTAGGTACTCTTTGCGGCTTGGTGCGTGGAAACATGTTTTATTGTGCGTATTGCAAAGATGGCCCTATTTAATCTTTTACATAGTGCTTCTATGTGGATGCTCCATGACAGCCGATTGTCGAGATTTATGCCCAGGAAATTAACCACTTTCACACTGTCTTCATTTGATTTTAAGTGTATTCTCTGTGTTTTCTCTTGATTTAATATGAGTTTGTTGGCCATAAACCAACTTTCTGCATCCTCCATTGCCGTTTCCATTAACGTTTCGGTTCCCTCGGGACTCCCCCGTACAATGATCGAGGTGTCATCCGCATACATTATCGTCTTGCCATGCATAATATTGACCGGCAGATCGTTAATGTAGATAATAAACATTAGCGGTCCCAAAATAGACCCCTGTGGCACTCCAACATCTACAACGGCGACATCCGAGAATCCATTCTGCCACCATACCATCTGTTTCCTGTTGTTCAAATACGACGCCAATAGTCCATGAGCTAACCCTCTCAGTCCATACTGCCAAAGTTTTCTCAGCAGGATCTCATGTGAGACACTGTCAAAAGCCTTGCTGAGGTCGCAGGTTACCACTGTAGCTTGTTCCCCTTCGTCCCTCGCCTCGAGGATTGCTTCCACCATATCCAACATTGCTGTCAAGGTGACCTCCCAGCTCGAAAACCGTGTTGGGCTTCGGTAAACAGTTGGTGTTTTTCAAGGAAATGCACGATTCTGTTCTTTATTACTGATTCAAATACTTTGGATAGAACTGGTAGCACTGAGATTGGTCTGTAATTGTTCGCGCACGATTTATCCCCTTTCTTGTGCACAGGAATCACTTTGGCAAATTTCAGCTCGTCTGGAAATTCACCATTCCTTAACAATGTATTTATAACACACGTCAAAGGTCGTGCTAGTATGTCAATGGTTTCTTTTAATAAAGTTACTGTGTATCCATATATATCCCTAGATTTTTTATTCTTTAGCTTCCGTACGATATTTATTACTTCGGTTTCTGAAGTTTCTGCAAGATAACAGGATTCTGGAACAGTTATTCCATTTCCTTTCTGAATCATATGCTCTATATTAAAATCATCGTTGTTACTTGTATTTATATTTTTTGCATCAGTATGTCCAATTGTGGCGAAGAAAGTATTTAATTCATTTGCAGTTAGGTCTGCGTGGACTTCGTAAGATGAAATTTTTTTATTTGTTTCGTTTTTTATGACATTCCACACCGCTTTCTGCTTGTTTTCAGAACTATTTATATAATCCTGATTGCTTTTCCTTTTCGCATTTCTTATTACTTCTTGATATTTCACTTTATGGTCTGTATAAATTTGTAGTATATGAGGAGATTTTGTAACAGTGAAAATTGTGTTCAACGCCTCAAGTTTATTTCTGTAATCTTGTACTTCTTCAGTTAACCAATTTACTTTCTTCGCTCTACAGACCTTTCTTTTTTGCATTTCCGGGAAACACCAGTTATATATATTTAACAGTTGCTGGTGGAATAGTGCAAACATATTTTGCGGGTTGCTATCATCTAAGTGCCACATATGTTGAGCCAAGTGCTTCTTGTAAAGGTGAATATTTTGTTCATTTATTTCGCGTATTATAATATTCCTTCTCTTACTTATAGGTAACCTTTCCTTTACCTCCACTTTTATCATTTGTGCTTTGTGGTCTGACATATGTGTTTCCACTGTATTAACACTTACTAATTTTTTTTCATTTGTAAATATGTTATCTATACACGTGCCATTCGTTCTATTTTCTCTCGATACTTCTTTCATGGTAATTTCTAGGCCAAACGAGCTACACAGGCCCTCAATCATACTGCTATATTTAGTCTGTTGCCTAAAATCGACATTAAAATCACCCGCCAAATATATTACCTGATTAGGTGATGGTTCAGTTGCAATAGACAGTGCCTTGTGCAATGCCGCTGCAAAAACTTCCATATCACCACTAGGGGGTCTATAAACGGAGATTATTACAATTTCATCTGTTTCCATTTTTATCTTTGCAGCAGCAAGTTCGATCTGTGTTTCATGTGATAGCGCAACAATTTCTGGTATTTCTTCTGTTGTAAATGTATCTCTAACTAGGAGCATGTCGTATTTTCCAAGCCTTATCATTAGGATCGATTTGGGTGTTATCTGCACAGTGTATGAAACGATTAATTTGTAGAAATCTGTCTCTTCTCATCGACTTTGCCACGGCATCATTTCTCATATCCTCATTGGAATCCCAATAGTTCCGTTTAGAAGGTAAGTTGTTGTATCCACTGACGTACAAAATTGCTATAAAACATCGAATTTCATCCGCTGTTATCTTCGGATCAGCACAGTTTAAAAACAGTGCATATCGTTTAGTTTCCTCTACCAAATGTTGAATAAATTCTGAGTCAATAAATTCTTCATATATTTCAATTATTGACATATTTTTGTATTTTGAATAATCTGGTAGAGGAAATGTAGTTGGCATTTCTATATCAAAATCTGCTCCCTTCGTCCACATAGGTTCTGGTTTCTGTTTTTCCCTTTCGGCTATCCAGTTTTTAGATGTTTCGGCCATGGAAAAATCACGAATAGGGGTCGCAAAACTCGATATAGGTGTTGGTGTTTCTCTTTCTTCGGTGCCGGTAACACCAATTCCTTCGTTATTTGGCAGTCTAACTTCGACATTAGCTCGTAATTGTCGAGATGTAAGGCCGTCAATTAGACTGTAAGAATAAAAAATATCAAGATATATTCTCTACCTCAGTTTGTAATTTAGGATATAAAATTTAGAAACTAAACGTAAGTTTACCCTCCTCCATCTTCATCTCCTGAATCCTCGTCTGTGTCAACATTGGGTTCTGGCGGCTCTACGTAAATGTCTCCTTCGATATCATCGTTATACAGCATATCCAATGCTTCAGATAAAGAAAAACCTTTTCTGAAAATAAAAATTCAAATTGCTTCATAACGGAGTAAAAACGCCTAGTGTTGCCATATGGCAACATAGACATTCAAAGGACCTTAGCGTGTACGGTTTTTGACTAAATGTTTTAAAATTATTTACTATATATAACTACGACTATCTACTAACAGCATTATGAAAAAAAAATATTTAAATCTTGTTCTAGATAGGCAAAATTGTACTTACTCGAAACGAATGTCCATATTTTTCACATTTTCAACAACTGTCAATTTTTGAAACGCGCATGCGCTGCAACATGTAAACACAACTTAAAACTTCTATACTGTTACATTGAGCAGGCATCTCTGCGTCGAATAAAACCTGCCCCACTTCCCTTCCAGCCATTTTAAGTGGTAGAGATAATTTAAAAAATGGGTGTACTTCCCGTTGCCATATGGCAACGCACGGCGGAAATGGGTTAAACTTGACGTGGTGCTTCTCATAATTGCTGCGGGATTTAGTGGGAAGTAAATTATTAACAAACATGGTGTAAATGAAATATTAGTACTCATTTTAGATTAACTTTAAGTATGAAATACTGAATATAAAAATCGCGTATAATTCAATTTTTCAATTTATGTCATGTGTGTAACATATTGCCAACCACCACAAAAATGACTATATTTTGAAATTCCTATTATTTGAATTTAAAAAATAATAAAAAGTGGCAGATTAGAAAATATAACATAAAGAACTCGTGTCACAAGACACTTATTGCACTCGCCCATTAGGACACTCCTCGCTGCACTCGTCGTGTCCTAAACTTGGACTCGTGCATAAGACGTGTCTTATGACACTTGTTTTTTATTAATATACTATTATGCACCCTTCTTGAAAAGAGAAATCAGAGTAGAGGGGAATTTGCCGTACGAATATAAGAAGTTCACTAATTGATTTTCTCTTTTCAACATAAACGTTTATAAAACTCGATATTTCTCAAGTTAAATTAACCTTGACATAATTATGATTAAAAATTAAAATGTAAAATACAGAGTAAAGGTACACACAGTAATTTCATTCAAATCGATCGTAGAGAGTACTACAAACAAGACCCTAACTAGACACTCAGTTTTATTGGCGCTACCTTTCCCCCAACTTCCCTTTAAATTAACAATTTTCCAATTTCTACCGTGTTCCGAACCTATGCACGGATGAAATTGTCGGATTCATCCCTGCAGGGTGCATTTTTTATAACGGGTTGCTGTGGAAAATCCACATCACAAAATTAAATTTTAGCATATGCATGCGCCAGAAGTTTTCATTTTTCGCTCTCCCATCCCTATAGTACAGTAATATCACATCACGTCGTTGCCCTTCTTTTTTCCACCGCCGTTCAAATAAAAAAGGAGATGGTTTGTTTAAAGAGAAATAAGAGACTTTTTCTTAACATAACCACTCCCCGTTTTTACTGTCGCCGAACAATCCTGACCGACTGTCTGTTTTGCTTGTTATTTTCTTTTACACTTTTGTCTTTCCTGTTTAGTGACCTAGATTTGGGGGAGGTGCTGCTATTGAAGATTACTACCACACACACTGATTTTAATAAACTGTCGGTGTGTGTAAGGATAACGTGGTGGCGGTAAATTTCATCCAGCGGCTTATTGATTTTGAGGGATAGGCATTTGTTTACCTCGTCACTCGGTAATTTCATATTCCTTTTTTTAGTTACTTCTACGCTATATTTGGCCGCGTATTGTTTTCCTGTGTTTATTACTATATAGGACCGTTTATTGTTAGACGTAGCTCCAGATTTAAAGACAATATCGTTTTGAATTTTTGCAAGTCAATATTGTACATTATTTTTGGCCTTATCTCAAGGGAATGCTGTCAGCACATTTTCAGTACACGTAATGTACCGACATTAGTTTGTACTTTTATTGTTAAGTGTGATGTTTTCGTAAAAGAGAAAATAATCACTTTCTTCCAGATTTTCCTTTTGCAACTCTTTCTGATTTCTTTTTAACTGTTGTCTGTGAGTTTTGCATTAAATTTATTTCTGGGGTATCAGTTAAAACTTACTGGTTCTTTTTCTCTCTCTCTATCTTCAAGCATTTGTTTTAATTCTGGAGTTTTTAGAAAAGATCTCACTGATTCCCAGGTAGCAAGCTCACGACTATATGACGTCGTTATAAAATCATCAGTTACGTCATAAATGACGGTAGAATAAGGTGATTAAGTCACAGACCAATGACGTAATTATTGGACGTGAAAGCAACGTCATTTGGGATAAATGTAATATAGAACGAAAACAAAAGTTGTACTTCGTATTATTAACCTCGCCTTGATGAAGTTTACACTTCTGCTGTGTGGTTTTAAGCACACCCATTTTCTTTTTATCAGTCGAATGTATCTTTCGCCTTATGACGAGATTTCGTAAAATAAAAATGAGACACCTGTTTAATATTAATTATGTATATGTATATTACACTTTACATTTACATTGTACACCTTACTACTTTAATTAATAAATAAGAATACTGAATGAATACAAAGAGTACAGAAATGATTATATATACATAATCTATAATATATACGAAGTACCATAAGGACAGTTAAAATAATTTATTGTATATTTGAGTTACTGTAGAAAAAAATACTCAATGCAACAAGGTGTTTGATGCAAAACAGCCATTATCAATAATTGGATATAAAAACTCTTTGCTAAAATGCATTTAAAATCCCAAACTTTCAACTTCACCTTTTATAGGTGATTCTAAAGGAAAGTCGGATGGTAGAACTGCAGATTTATTTGGTGATAGGTTATTATCGAGTAGATCAATAATCATATCGTTTTGCTCCTTTATGTGAGCAAGTAGTGTTAAAAGCTTCTTTCTGAATTCTGGAAACTAACATATTGCCATAAAGATCAATAGCTAAGCAAAAGTTAAAAATACTAAAGTAAAAAATAAATTCTATTCTCTATCAGCATCTGATACTAGAGTCACTTGAAGATCTTGAAGGTGTTGAAGTAGTTATTTAGTTTATTTAGTGCAGGTTCGGTCTCTCGTATATGTATTTCCGCTACAGTATCAAAAATACTTTGACTTTGAAGAACTGGCAGTGTCAATGTGTTTACTGGGGTTTTTGAACCCACAACTTGTTTCCCTAAAATTTACAAGTTTAATTAATTAAATGAAAAAAATCCATATCGTAAGGTAATTCTAATAGTAATAGGGTAAAAATAAATCCTCTTTTAAGCCTTACATTAATTTTATTATATGCTCTAGTAGTACATGTTTCGGCCCATGGCCATCTTCAGCTAGAATCTAAACAATTTCATAGCATTAGGACCTTGTATTATATAATGAATGGATGCAAAAAACTTACAGTCAAATCAACAGGAAAATACACGTCCAAATGTAGCAACGTACAAAGTAATAAAACAAAAACAAAACTCAAACATTACAACGGTTATAGATTAAAATTATTGTATAACATTAAACATCAAACACAAATAACATCATTGTAGATAGGTAAAATTTTGAAAGTTTTAAAATTCTTTTATATTTGGAAAAAATTAAATGGACGGTATGAAGAAATACATGCTGTCGGGATGACGGTCGTGACAAACAGGTGGAATTCTAAATGAAAAGTCAGTCAGGTAGGTCACACACAAACTTGATAAAGTTAACAAACCAAAAACACTAAAATAAGAATGCACGAGTTATTGTAATTCAGGATAAATATGTATGTATGGATAGGCTACTCTTTATACATGTGCGTTTTGTTGTATATTAAGAAACATAAACATCGGTTTGTCGGCTAATTCCAAATGGTCATTTAATAAGCTGTGAGTCAATTTATGTTTTTCAATCTCCCAAATTTCTAGTATATTTAGTTTTTGACCTTTTTGACATCTATGTAGTAATTTAGGATTATCATAGTCTATAGTATGACCATGAAATTGGTCTCAATGTGATTCAGAAATATATCTGCCAGTATACCAGACAAAGGCATGCCCATAGGGAGACCTTCATTGATTTTATAAAATTTCTCATCAAATGTGCAGTAATTTTGGTTGACGACATGCGAAATTAAATTGAGAAGATTTTGAATTTTGTTAGTGTTAGAAAAAGAACTATTAAATAAAGTGGAAATTATTTTAATGGTGTCTTGAATTGGGATATTAGAATATAAGTTAACAATATCAAATGAAATACGTTTAAACTTATTATTTGGGAGATCCTGTAGTAAATTAAATAGTTGATTTGTGTTTTTAATAGCATATTTGGCATTGAAGTTTGTAGCATTGAAGACTTTTAATAGAATTTTTGAAATATAAATGGTGGGAGATGAATGAAAACACAACACAATAACTCGTGCATTCTTATTTTAGTGTTTTTGGTTTGTTAACTTTATCAAGTTTGTGTGTGACCTACCTGACTGACTTTTCATTTAGAATTCCACCTGTTTGTCACGACCGTCATCCCGACAGCATGTATTTCTTCATACCGTCCATTTAATTTTTTCCAAATATAAAAGAATTTTAAAACTTTCAAAATTTTACCTATCTACAATGATGTTATTTGTGTTTGATGTTTAATGTTATACAATAATTTTAATCTATAACCGTTGTAATGTTTGAGTTTTGTTTTTGTTTTATTACTTTGTACGTTGCTACATTTGGACGTGTATTTTCCTGTTGATTTGACTGTAAGTTTTTTGCATCCATTCATTATACACGGTGGCCAGAAAAATGCGGACAAACGCCACGCAGGCCAAATCTTTGTTTAATTCTGAGTTGACAATCTAAATTGAAAAAAGTAGTACAGTGCTTTTTTTTTTTTTTTTTTTTTTTTTTTTGTAAACCATTGGTATTAATCGATTAGTTACATCAATGCATTTCAGATAATTCCATTTCTAAATTTCACCACAATGATTTTACATAGATAAATTTGACGAATTTTGCTAAATTTTAGCCGTACAACTTAATGTTTGATGGTCTCGTATGCCGTAAGGAAGGACCGTATAACTTTTTTGGATTAAGATTATCGCCTCAGAATTGAACAAAGAATCGTTCTACCTGGCGTTTGTCCGCATTTTTCTGGCCACCGTGTATAATACAAGGTCCTAATGCTATGAAATTGTTTATATTCTAGCTGAAGATGGCCATGGGCCGAAACATGTACTACTAGAGCATATAATAAATTTAATGTAAGGCTTAAAAGAGGATTTATTTTTACCCTATTACTATTTTAATTAATTACATTGCTGTCTTGAAAGAAAGAGCAGTTTTATACGTACCTTTAATTATTGATTTTGTGATGTTTGGAGGCTAACTCAATTCCTCTATTGCATATTCTTCATCACTAGTGTCATATAGCTTTCGTCTTATTCTTTTTTTCCGCTTCTTTATGCAGCATCTATCTCAGCCTCACTTTGGACATCAGAGGTTTCTTTGGCCTTTCTTAGTTTGTCATTTATTTTGTTAAAATCATCTGAAATACAATCATATTTTGTAAATGTTAAACTAAAACATCAAATTTAATGACTGCACTTATAAGCAATAAGGCTAATTAGGGCTGCTTTTTTAAACAATCATCTTCAAGAAAAAAAATGTGATCTATCCCTGATTCACAATAAATTACAAACAACTCTCACCGCATGAATAAAAACAAAGCTTGATTTTATATAAACTCCATTTTTCATGAATAGCTTCACCTGCTTTGTTAAATTTGTTTAACTCTTTATAGGGGGGCGAGAAAACCTCAGTTTTTCTAGGTGTCAACCACGAAGCATTGACAGTCCTCCACCACATTCGTCATAAAATTCTATTAATTATTCATACATATCCTATAAATTTTTTATTATCAATCAATATATTTTACGTAGATATTAATTAAATTCATGTTCTTTTGCTGCAAATGATTAAATGAAATTAGTCGTTTGATTCCAAAAATGTTACTGATAATATATGATTGAACAATAGAATTTTTAACCCTAATTTTTAAATAAGCAAAAACAAGACAAAAACACCCAAATTATACTACTAGACTGGTACGACTACTACTGATAAGTAATACTTGTTCTAGTTGTTTTATAGGTTAAATTATTATGTTTATCACAACCAAACATGTAATTAAGTCAGAATTGTTATTGTTTAAAAGGTACATAGAATTTTTAAATCATGCAAGTTTTATGCTTCCTTTTGATTTAATAATTTAAATGTTCAAAACAAAACGACTACAGAGTAGACACAAAGTAATTTGTATCCTTATAAATAATAAATACGCATCAAACACGTGCCAAACAATAATTAATGAAAAGTACTTACTTCTATGTAGCTTATCATTCAACGTATAAAAATAAACGGTATAAATGCTGCTGATTCTGAATGCCACAATGCCACAACTTTGTAATTTACACAACACTCCAAATCCAATCTGGACCAAAAAGAAGAAAGACTTGAAACCGCTGTGTCATAAACGTACAGTATTGGCATAAACGAATATGGTAACGCACGCGTCTCAATGAACGAATGGAATGGGCCGAAGTAGTGTCACGTCACGAAATTCTAATTGAAAGCCTTATGGAACAAGTCATTAACGTTCACATTAAATAGGTTCGTTATACAATGCAAACTATAACATATGTATTTCTTAAATATTAAATCACAAAGAGGCCAATTATTTTGTTGTTGATTTACATATACAACTCGTTAGGATGCTGCAGATACAATTATACATAATATTTATTTTCATTAGCATTATTTTTTGTCATAATGGAAGCCAAAATTATATACAATCTTTGATTCTTCGGCTATACTTTGTTCAAATACGAAAAGTTGTAAACACAACTATCCTATAAGATTGCTTCCAAATATGACCTACAGGCATGGTTACAGATAAAAATCATATTGTACTTTTACAATGACCAAAAAAGTACGTTATTGCCACGTCCAAAGACGACGACTTTATTTCGTCTGAGTAATGACGTTATAAAAACGTCATCTGTTGGTCAGCTGACGTCGGCGACCAAGAATCACCAAAAAACCCTGTCAATAAGACGTCAGCTTGCTACCTGGGTTCTGGTCTCATACCAATGGAATTTTTATGAGTCTTGGGTTGGGATGATGTAGGGGTCTTGGTAGAAACACGGGTGCCTCACGATCTGTTACAAATGAAGATAAGTAAGAAATCTATTTTTTTTTGGAAAACATGGCGATTAATAATAATAATAAATGTTTATTGCCCAACAGTTTAACCCAATAATAAAACAGTTTAATACAATACATAATGCATAATAGTATATACTTAAGTAACAGAACAGTACAATATAATACAATAACATGAAAATATAATATAAATGCGCAATTAATATTAGGATAAAACGCAAACGCAGGAGCACCATATAAGAAAAAATAAAGTTTTAAATCGGCAGCTAAACAACTCAAAGGATTATTCTAAATTCACCCGAAAAAGCTGCTTAAGGGAACAATAAAAATATCGCATTCTGAGCTAATTTCGTTATACAGTGAACATATAAATGAAATCGGTGAGCGAGATAACAGGTTACTTCTGGCCTGGTTGATATAAAATATATCGCAATCACGTGAAGATTGAAGAGGTACATGAAAGTTAAGTTTTGAAACAAGCGGACTAGCGTCATTCTGATTATATAGTAATTTATACAAAAAGGTGAGGCCTATGCCGCTACGACGAGCCTCAATAGAGGTAACTGAAAATTCCTTCAGTAAGATGTCATGTGGAAACCTTCTATATGGATAGACGTCATGCTCTTCATACAATAAGTAATTTAAGAATCGTCTCTGAATATTCTCCAATGAAAGTTTATGGGTTTCGTACTTCAGCATAGTACAGCATACTCCATTTTAGAGCATACCAGAGTGAAATATTAGGTCTTGAGTATTGAGAAATTAGTAAAAGATTTGGT
Source organism: Amphimallon solstitiale (assembly GCA_963170755.1). Classification (NCBI taxonomy): domain Eukaryota; kingdom Metazoa; phylum Arthropoda; class Insecta; order Coleoptera; family Scarabaeidae; genus Amphimallon; species Amphimallon solstitiale. Next base: position 140,961,045 of record OY720677.1, on the reverse strand, counting down.
ATTGCGGAAGACAAAACCCAACATCCCACTAGCCGCAGCTATCACATCCTGAACATGTTTATTGAATGTCAAAATGTAATAATATACAGGCTATTCCATTAAAAAAAAACCCATAAATATGGCCAACCACAATGTTATGAACCACTCTGTATAATACAAAATAAATTAGAAAGTACTCCTAATGTGTGGCTATTATCGGAAAAGAAAACGCTCACAAAGTCACAATCTGCCTTCTCCAGGGATATGGCCCACCCTGAATATCTTAATTATTCCATTGAGTTACTAAGGACTAAAAAAAGTATTCTTTGACGCCCTCTATATGTGTATAACAAGAATGTAGGTGTATATATAATAATGATTTATTCTATTTTCGTATGTTAAATGTTTCGAAGTACCCAGCAAAATCACAAACAAATTCGTAAACCGACACGTACACCAGCTTTATATACATAATAAAGCATTCATTTGGTTTGTGACATGTTCAACGGCGCGGAAAAGGCAAAAAAGTAGATTTGAAAAGGTCATGTATGCGTTAGGGCAAGTCGTCGCACACGATATGGAGGCTTTAGCGGCTTTAACACCGCCAGAAAATAAACAGAAGCAAAGCTTTGGTAAAAGCAAAAAAACAGGAAGTTGTATATCACCAGTAAACTACATTTAGTACTACTTCTTATAGAAATTTGTAGTTTTATTCTTGTGGAAGAATGACATACCTATACAAAAATGTTATGGAAACCTTTCTTGATTATTTGGCAATTATTTGTAAAATTTATTTCATAATCGCAGCGTTTTTTTTATAGATATAAATCCAATGTAAAATTGAGGTGTAAAGGATACGTTAAAATATAATGTTATGATTCTTTCCATTCATTTTTTTTTTTGTTTGACATTTTATCTATTTCGAATGGATTTTCTAATTCATTTTCTACGTTTCAAATACCTTCCAAGCATAATTTACATTATAATTTGGAATTACTTCCACCTTAAATATATTTATGAACAGTTGTACTTTATTTTCGATTTTTCGTCATTCTTATAGAAAATTCTGCTAGTTTGTTAGTAAAATAAATTACATTAGATATACAAGGTCACAGGAAATTAAGACAACATGAAAATGCTTCAAGAGAGAAGCACCAATATCTTGCAATTTAGAGTTTATTGTAATTAGAAAAACTTCATTAAAACCATCAAATTAGTTAAAATAGAAAATTTCAAGTCTAAATTTAAATTCTTTACAACCATAATAATTTAAATTTAGACTTGAACTTTTGTTGTTAAGCTTAGTAATAATGATAGTTGTTATCTTAAATTTAATTTTATATATCATTGGCTGCTGTATTGTCAATAATATTGAACTGTCAAACCTCACTCATTAAGTGTAGATTTTTCAATAGCAAAATTTCTGACTTTTTGGGGAAAAAATGATTTTTCATTACTGTTACTTATTTGTTACTATGCTTTTAGTTAGTATTATTACATTTTATATGTTCATTTGGTAAATTATCAATGTTTATTACGTATTAGATATAACCTTCGTTAATGTAAATAAACCGATAATATATATGAACAACCATTGTTTTATTTGGTCCACACTATCGATTGCTTATTGTATGTGACTAATTTTTCTAAAAAGATACAAATAAACTTCATAAAATGAAAATACCTAAAATGTCACATGTAGGTTACCTACATGAAGACTTAAAATAGTTGAAGAGAGTATTTTACTTTCTTAACGTAGTAGAAGAAAGTGCTGTGATGATGAAAATTTTCAACCTCGAGATTTTTGCAGAAGTCCACGTTTTGAAGTCCCCTGGTGCCTAAAAGTGGTTTTTAAAAAATGTCTGCTATAGTTATCAATCCGAAATCTCAAATTTTATATTTACGAGTATAATATCCTCCAAGTCATGCTTTCTTGGCAGGTCCATTACGAGTATACAAGTATTTTAAGCTTGATTTTCAATATTTTTTGTATAAAAAAAAAATTCAAAATTCTGACCGGAAGTAACACTTTTACTTTTATCGAGTATGCATTCTATAGAGATTTATTAAGAAAGTAAAAACACTTAGAATAGAATTTTGAATAACTTTTGTATATAAAAAAAAATTTAGATCTGAAGTAACACACATAGTTAATTTAGAACAATTTTTGTAAGGTATTGTCGGGTAATAAGGCCTACCTAAGACTTATTTAGTCTTATGAGAACAAGGAACGAAATATAAAAAAACATTTTTGAAAAACTAAAAATATATTCAATTTGAATAAAATATGTATCAAAATAAACAATAAAAATGAGGTGTGGCCACCACACGACTTTCTTATACGTATGAGCGTTTCAAATTATAGAATTTTAAGATTTTTTTTTACAAAAATTATTCAAAATTCTATTCTAAGTACTTCTATTCTCTTAATAAATCTCTATAGAATGCATACTTTGCAAGATATTATCAAAAAAGTGCTACTCGCTAAGAGTAAAAGTGCTACTTCCGGTCCGAATTTTGAAATTTCATATATACAAAAAAAATAGCAAATCCAGTTTTAAATACTTTTATACTCTTGATAAATATATATAGAATGCATAACTTACGACATATTTGCAAAAAATCGCTATTCGATAAGAGTAAAAGTGGCACTTCCGGTCAGAATTTTGAAATTTTCTTTATACAAAAGATATTTAAAATTATGTTTTAAATACTTATATATCCGTAACGTACCTGTCTAAAGAGCATGATTTGCGAAATATTCGCAAAAAACCGATTTTCGATAAGAGTAAAAGACCTACTTCCGGTAGGAATTTCGAAAAACTTTTTAAATAAAATTGTTCTCAATTTTAATTTTAAGTACATATGAATTCTTTATAAATTTGTATAAACTTAGTATTTAACGAAATATTGGCAAAATTCGATTTTTATACTGAAGTAAACTGCTACTTCCGGTCTACCGATTTTACTGAAAAACTAATCAGATCTCAAGAGGGAGATTATACACGTAAATACAAAATTTGGAATTGATATCTCCAGCGGTTTGAGCGCTATCGTGGTCACAGACAGACAGACAGACAGACAGACACACAGACACACACAGACACAGACATTTTTTAAAAACCACTTTTTTGGTATCAGGGGACCTCAAAACGTGGACATCTGCAAAAATCTCGAGGTCGAAAATTTTCATCATCACAATACTTCCTTATACTACGTATAAGAAAGTAAAAAACATATATATTTTTTAATAATACTGATTTTAAAAAACTTGATTTTGGGTCTTATTATCTGCACAGCATGTAATAAGGCCCGCAATATAAAATCAATTTAATGGTCACAGTTTGGGCAGATAAGGTCTTCTATGTCATCTGCAGTAAAGCCAACACATTCCTCGTGTACCCAGATGTTACAGTTAACACATTGACGCATATCTGCCACAAAATCACCTCTCTGCTTCACAGTGAGAAATCGCTGGTCCAGTCGAAGTAGAGGGACGTGGTTTATCAGATTTGTTCTGCTTAGTAGTTCTCATCTTCTCTCCAAACACATTTCGTGTAACATCAAGCGCTTTATAATTTATAGCCTTTTTCCGGTCTTGTTTGTTTTGTTTAGTTTTTACTTCTGGAGCTACCAAAACCTCTGTGAATGTCTTAAGTTTTTGTTCAGTTCTTTTGTTTATTAAGGAAGTGAATGGTTGCTCATCTTCTGAATCCCATTCTCTGTTTTTGGTTTCATTATTTGGTTCTGTGTGACTGGGTAAACTTGGAGCATATGCATGTTCCGAAATAGCATTTTTGTTGAAAGGATAAATCCCTGTAGCTCTAAATCCATTCGTTATGTTGCTTATTGTCATTGATCGCCCCCAGACTGGTGTGAACACATCCGAAAATCTTTCTTTGTTCAAACGTCTGTCTGGATATGTTTCCCAGTAATATGAAAGTTCTTCATCCCAATAATGTTCAAAAGATCTGAAGACGGATTTATCCACAGGTTGCAATTCGTGAGTCTTATTGCTGGGTAAACCCAACAAATGTATGCCTAAGTCTTTGGCTTTTTCGGCAATACTTACATCTTGGTGGCAAGAAGCTCCATCAAAGATTAAAATTACTGGAGGAGTTGACATAAATTTTGAAAAATGTTCAACCCATTCAACAAACACTCCATGTGTCATGCTTCTTCCCTTTAGTGTCATTTGAACAATAGACCCTGGAGGTAATCCATCTGAAAATGTTGGCTTCAACCTTAGCCCTTTGAATAGAATCATGGGAGGAATAGCATGTCCCATTGCATTCGCACATGCCACGATGGACACATTTTAAGCATGTTCTTGTGCTACTAAGTGAACCCTCTTGGCTCTTCTTTGGGCTAGAACAGTTTGTTGATGATGAAGGGTAAGGCGACACCCTTTCTCATCCATATTATAGATTTTGTCAGGTCTTTGCTTTAAACCAGTTTTTTCCAATAGAGCATCTAATTTTATAAAATAATCTTCTACGATTGCTTTATTGAGCTTTTGAGCTCGGGCGTGGTTCATAGGTTGTGCTTTTCTTTTAGAAATATTTTTATGTCTGTTCATGAATGAACGATACCATTCTCTCCTGGCCAATTTTTGGTTATCATTAAAACGGTTAAGAATTTTATATTTCGTAACAAAAGAGTAGACACTTCTGCGAAATGTTTTAGGAGTTAATGGAAATGCTCTTTCAGCAAATTTTATTATTCTACGTTCCAGTTGTTCCTCAGCTTCTGCGTCTAGTATTGGTTTTCTTCCCAAACGTCGAGAGGTTATTCCAGATTTAATGTGGTTTCGTATTGTTCGGCGAGGAATTCCACAATGTTCTTCTACGTATGCTTGAGATTTGCCTTGTCTTATAAGATTCAGTGCTTCTTCCATTAATTCTTCCGTCCAGTTAGCGCGGATTCCACGGCATCCCCCCCCCCTTGTCTATAACATCAAGTATTAGAAAAAATAACTGCCAGAAAATAAGGCCCAGTCATCATTGCAGGAAATAAGGCCCGGGCCTTATTTGCTGCTTTGATGTCGGAATGAATTATAGGTTAGGAACCGACAAGTTTTTAGAAAAAACTGGTAAATTTGTGACAACGTATTACTAGTGATCATAAGAATACATACCTCAAAAAGTAGAAGACTTCTGCCTTGAAATTTTTGCTAAAACTTGATTCTATTCTGGTAAAATCTTATAACTTAATACAACCACTGGCTGATACTTGTTTTCACATTCGAATATAAAGAAGCCAGTACTATAGAAAACTGTTGAAACGTAATAAACTTCTGTAATGTCAACACGCCCTAGGTAGATGCCGGTAGTTGTATTACATTTAACTGTTTTGTAGAAAACTCATGTCTGGGCCTTATTACCTGTTGGGCATTATTACCCGACAATACCTTATAATTTGAAACGCACATATGTATAAGAAAATCGTGTGGTGGCCACACTTTATTTTTACAAAATAATTGTTCCAGCTCTACGTTGAATAAGGTTCTTTTCTAGTCTGATGTCCCAGTTACCAATGTTACCGACATTACAAATAACAGATTCAACAATTTCACTACTAAATTGTTTCGTAACAAAATACAAAATTCTACAGTACATTTCGGGCCTCATTAACAAAACTAAGATGCTCTTTCAAAATAATCTTACCATCACACACACTATAACTAATGCGGTCGACAGCCTATATATACCCATAAAGGACCTACTAGGTACCCTTGTTAATAGCAACGTTGTGTACCAATTAAAATGCGACTATAGCCAATACTATGACGATTAGAAGAAGCAGTGTCTAATGAACGTAATAGACTACATGTAAATGACATTAAGAGATCTCTCAAATGGTAATTAGGGTTCCCATTTAAATAGAACTAATTATGATATAAATTTTAACTATATATATATATATTTTGTTTGAGGAAAGCAACATGATCAAAAGAATATTTCTAGAAATACTTGCCATTAAAATAATTAAATCTGACATTCACAATAATAATGATTGCGAATAATTGCAGCCGTTTCAATAACAAATAGAAAAAATATTCAAAAAAAAAAACATAAAAGATTAAAAATTTTGTTTGCAGGTAAGCCTATAGTATTCACACACTAATTGATTTCGTACTTGTGGGTGTTGTTTTTTAATATGCAATAGTTTGATTACTTTAATTATATTTATATATTATTTTTAAGTGTGTTTCGTACATCATGACGAATATGAAATTGATATGTTAGTTAAGGTCAGTTGACACTTCAATTGACTCTTAAAAAGGGCATACTTTAAAAAAAGCTATAGATTTGGAAAAATACGAGTTCCACTCAATTATTAAGTATTTACTCCTGAAAGGTTTATCAGACATTGAAATTTGTGTTGATATGACAAAAACGTAAAGTAACCATTTTATTTCATAGGCCTCTAGTATAAACTAGATTTCGAAATTTAAGGGAGACAAATCAGAAGGCGACTTTGAGCACAGCTGTGGCAGATAAATTTCAGTGACTACACAAGGAAAATACTGATTCTGTTCAAGATATGATTGTAAGTCATTCATCACGATATGGTTTACAACAAAACTCTCGGCAAAATGGATTCCTAGATTATTGAATGCTGATCAAAGGCGTATTCGATTGAATGAACGTCGAGAGAATATTCCTCTGTTTTGAAAAAGATTCCGGAAACCTTTTGGATCGGCTTGTTACTATGGATGAAAGAGTATTCCAAAGAGGTAAAGCATTCTGATCTCCCGGATCAAAAAGGTTCCGTGTTCAAAAATCAGTTTGTTCAGTTATTTTGGGCAACCGTGGAGTAATCATGTTAGATTATTGTTTGGAGTAGGATAGAAGTATATCAGGACTATATTATACTGAGTTGCTAATTAAATTAAGTTGTGGAAAAACGCCGCAGAAAACTTACCAAAGGCAGGCGTTTTTTGCAAGGCAAAGCTCCTGCATAAAAATTACTGATTACACTGTAAAATAATGAAATTGATTTTGCCTTGGTAAAAGATTTACGATGAATGATGAAGTCATATGTACCGTTGAGGTTTGGCTTACAAGCCAAGACAAAAAACTCTCTTGGAGGGCTAAGAATTATTGTATGAACCTTCTGCTTAAAGGAGATTGTGTTGAATAAGTGTAATGTTATAATGCAATATAGGGACGGTCTATATGGCAGACTAAATACATATCAAAATCGTCTTCGTATTGTAACGTTAAACGGGTTCGCAATAAACAACTCGTGCAATTATTTATTTAAAACAGTCTGTATATTTATACACTTAAAATTAATTACTATATAAAATATAAAACTAATGTATCACACTTAAACTACTGTTAATAAATTAAAATTAACACTTGTATTTATTTATTTCTATTACTAATATCTCTGTCCGTATTTATGTAACACTTCTATTTATATAACACGGCACTACTTATTTATTTCTTTGGCTACCACTATTTATTTCTACCGTACGACTTATATTTATTTCTTTCTTATTTATTTCTACGCGCGTCGGCTACTTCTTAAAGACTTTCTTAATCCCGAATTACTCATCCATCGATGCAACTACCTTTTTATATACGCGTTCGAAACATCTGGAACACACCAGATAAACGCCAGTGTTCTTCTCGATTTTTGTAGAAAATAGAGATATTCTGTCTATTTGCAGTACACCGCAAGTGGATGATTTATTGCTTTATGATGTTTACCAGTCGCGTCGAGATGATTTACAACCTCTTTTTATTGTCGCTCGGAAGTCTGCCTTCTTTTGTTATCGCCCGGATGTCTACTGGTTTCGTTACAGTATATTAATGCATTTAATACCAATTCCTTGCGTCATCCCAAAATAACGAATTAAGTGTTTCCACACATTGCTGTGCTGTTAAACCGTATCGAAAATCATAAAAGATCATCACTCGAAAATCACGATTCGAAATTTCCATTTTTCACACAATTATTGCTTTGTTAAATTTTATTGAAACGAAACTGCTAGGTTTGAAAGCGAACTGTCAACTGAATTAAAGGTGAAAAACGTCAAATTTAACGAATATGGTAATTGTAGAACGCTGTAGTACTCGATTCCGCGAACTTTACCAGTGTCCCTCGTATAATAGCTAAGGATCGGAAGTCAGGTTTACATTCCAGGACTAGACTTAAATGAATAATGTATAGTTCGAAATTGGGCACAATACTAGCAGTAATACAATAATATGTAACAAGCTGTACATTATGTATGTAATGTTCTAATGTACAGTTCTGTTTAAATAAATCTGCACTGAAAGAAATACTCTGACCTGTGTAACAAAAAATCATTTGCTAGTTATTTTTTGTATCAAATAATAAGATATTTGCCACTGTTGTATATTATTGTTTTGTTAGATTACTTATAGCAAAATTTCGTGTGCTGGACGAGCAAATAATATTGTCTGCTTTATTTACGCTACTGTAACAAATTTCTTTGCTAAACGTGCAATGATTCAATCACATGACATTTAACCTTCAACGCTATTGGTTATAAAATCCCAAGAAAGGGAAAATAAAAGTATGTTGCAGTTGCAACTGACGCTTCCTCCTTGATATTGGTTGTGAAATAGGTTATTTTTAGATTACCTAGCTTTTCTTAAAATTTATATTAATAAGTATGTCGGCTTCAGTTGAAGACTTATTAGAATTATGGGGTTTTTCTGAATATATCTCAGTATTTAAAGGTAAGTAGGATTACTGTAGATATTTCGAACTGCTTTTATTATTATTTAATGCTTTATTCTCTTTTTAAAAACATGGAATCCTAATGTGATACATGTAAGTCGTACACAAACTTTATACTGCATGCTCCAAAAATTTATGAATCATTTCGCTACCATCTCTATTGGTGCCTTTGGTGTGTTGATTTCGAGTCGATTCTTTGTAAACATATAACATACCAGAGTATTATTTATATCTGCAGTTAATATACCATAATATAATAGCCATAGGTATTATAATTAAATCTAAACAAACGGTTCCTTTCTCAGACTTTCGAACAGTACGAGTCATCCTACATGTAAAAACATGTTTACAAAAACATAGAATAACAAGTTCTATGTTTAAATAAATACTTGTATTTAACACTTCAAAAATCATTTATGTATCTACATAATTTACTATTAATTGATATATGTTTTAAAAATATATAATTAAGGCTGGCAGTGCAATATAATAACTCTAAGAAGTTAAAGAAATAGTTTTAGTACCTATTATGTTACCACTTATTTTACAATACATAAGTAATGATATGTGTGATGTAATATCATTTACAATACATAAGTAATGATATGTGTGATGTAATATCATTCGGACCCAATCGGGTTATTATTTTTATTTCAATGAATTGATTAAATTTGGTTACACAATATTCAAACATTTGCTGTGTTTTATATTTTCATAGTGTATACAAGAAAAGATGACAATGTACATCAATAGAAAACTAAAATCTTTAATTTAGGCCCTTAACATTATTTATGTATTGTCAAATAAGTGGTACTAAAACTAGTTTCTAACTCTTTACGGTTATTACATTCCGTCTGTGCGAGCCCTGCTTATATATTTTCGAAACATATATCGATTAATAGTAAATGTAGGTAGATACATAAATAATTTTTGAAGTGTTGCATTCAAAAAAGACACGTACCTATATCTTCAAACAAAGTACTTGTTATTCCATGTTTCTGCAAATACATTCATGCCCATATGTATTTATATGTACGATGACTCGTACTGTTCGAGGATTTTTTTTTGCTTTCACAGAGAAAGCAACCGTTTGTCCAGCTTTAATTATAATACCGTAATTCTAAATAAATCAACTTGAGTACGTTAAAGGGCTCCAATGTCCAACCGGCTGACTAATTAGTGATATAATATTTTTGAACTAGTTTTTTGTTTTTTTTTTGAATATTACATTTGATGTCTTCTAATAAATGTACACTAAGAAAAAGTAATCGCGTCAGTATCTCGGTTTCTGAATATTTCTCAACAAAAAGTTTAGGTTTTGACATAAGCTAACTACTTGAAATACTTCTGAATATGTAGTGTTCCAATTTTACAGACTAAACTGACGTTCCTTTTACTTTCTTATACTTAGTATAAGGAAGTATTGTGATGATGAAAATTTTCGACCTCGAGATTTTTGCAGATGTCCACGTTTTGAAGTCCCCTGATACCAAAAAAGTGGTTTTTAAAAAATGTCTGTGTGTCTGTCTGTCTGTGTGTGTATCTGTGTGTCTCTGTGTGTGTGACCACGATAGCGGTCAAACCGCTACAGATAGCAATTCCAAATTTTGTATTTACGAATATAATCTCCCTCTTGAGAACTGATTAGATTTTGAGCAAAACCAGCAGACCGGAAGTAGTAGTTTACTTCAGTGAAAAAATCGAATTTTGCAAATATTTCGTGAATTACTAAGTTTAAACAAATTTATAAAGAATTCATATGTATTTATAATTGAAATTGTGAACAATTTTATTAAAAAGGTTTTTCGAAATTCCTACCGGAAGTAGGTCTTGTACTCTTATCGAAAATCAGTTTCTTGCAAATATTTTGCAAGTCATGCTTTTTAGACAGGTACGCTACGAATATAAAAGTATTTAGAACTTAATTTCCAATATCTTTTGTATAAAAAAAATTTCAAAATTCGGACCGGAAGTATCACTTTTACTCTTACCGAATAACGATTTTTTGCAAATATGTCGTAAATTATGCATTCTATGTATATTTATGAAGAGTACAAAAGTATTTAGAGTTGGATTTGGAATATTTTTTGTATAAATGAAATTTCAAAATTCGGACCGGAAGTAACACTTTCATACGTATAAGAAAGTCGTGTGGTGGCCACACCTCATTTTTTTAAGGGTACACCTTATGTACTCTTGAGTTTACTCCATAAAAATAGAATACACTGTATATTTACTTTAAATTGGTAGCTTAAGTCGAAACCTAAAAGCTTTTGTTGAAATATCACCAAAAAACGAATATTGACGCGTTACGTCACTTTTTCAACACAGTGTATATAATGTAATGGGAAAAAATAAAATAGCTATCATGTCGTCATATATGTGTAACAAATATTCCTTTTCGCTTTTTCAGAAAATGAAATTACATCTGTGGATGATCTTAAGTTACTCAGTGAGGAAATGATAAAAGAACTCGTACCAAAAGTTGGTCCAAGGGCTAGATTCACGCAAAAATTAAAGCTTCTTTTGAGCGAAGTAATATATGAATCACCTTGTGATACCCCTAGTACCGTATGTTAAACTACAATTAGATTTATTATTTATGTAACAATTGCATTTTTATATAGCTTTCTAATGTGTCTACAATCGAAACGGACAGTAGTTTGATAATTGAAGATAATTCTATTCTAATAGGCGATGGTAAACATTAAGATATTATTTCAATTCTTCAAATCAATTTAAATTGGAAAAGAAATTAATTTAAAACAAAAAGATAGATAAATAAAACTAATGAAACTTTTAATTCCAAAAAGTCATTGAGAATTTGCATTTCATTTTATATAAATGTTATTTTTCATTTTAAAAAGATACTTGTGAGATTCTTATTTAGCTTGACCTAATCGAGTCATTTTATTTGAATGAGCTACATAATAATGTCGGCACGTTTAATATACAAACTGTACTTTTTTTTGAATATAAATCTTAGTGACATCGCAAATGGATATATTAGTGGAAATGTCTCAAGAAGGAAAACATAAATCACCCACAGCACCGGATAGAAAAGCGTGTGTGGAAAATGATCAATTAATTAATATTTTGAATTTAAGTAATAAGGGAAAGGCCATTCTTAATTATTATGAAATTAATAAAAATTTTGATAGGTCAACAAGGGATAAACTTGTTGATTTAATTATCGAATACGAAACGAGAGAAAATATTGACCAAAGGTAAATAATCAATTATTGTCGATAAAGGAAATACAATTACATGTATTTTAGAATCTACACTGGGCACTTTGAAGAATATAGTAATGCTATTCAACATATATTTCCTACAGAACGTAAAGAAATATACTTCCATACTACTTGGCAAAACGGTCGGAGATGTGGAGCTGGGAAATTGTTTAGAAGATATTATAATTATAGGCGATCGATGAAAAAATGTGGCATGTTAAAAAATAGAAATCAAAACATATGTTCTATTGGAAAAGATAATACTGATGGTAATGCAGGTAACTTTGAAGAAGAATTACAATGGCTAAAGAATAGCACTGAACCCTGGCGACAAGTGGAAAGCTATTGGAAACTTACCTTCAGTTTAAGGTATAACGCCATTAAAAACAATGAGGGAAAAACTGTTAACGATTACATAGAAGAGTATCCAGCCCTCAAGTTAAATTTAGGATATACATTGGTAAACTTTTAGTACTCTAAAAAATATTAATTGACAATATTCACTCTTTTTAGCTGGAGAGCGATTTTGAACAACTCTATCCAGAGAGTTGCATGAGAATGTACTCAGAATGGCAACATTTCTCAAACAGAATTATTAATCAAGCAAAAAAAACTAAGGACAAGACTGTTCAAAATATATTATTAGAATTAGAAACAGATTTAACAGAAGGTATGAACAAATCAATGTAAATTGCATCCATTAAATTTTTATATTATCTAGAAGGAAGAGCCAACAGAATTTTATTTTTATTACCTTATTTAATAAGCACCCACACCCTAAAACGAAAGAAAGGAGTTACTTGGAGACCATCAAAAATAGAAGTTGCAGAAGGCTTTATAATGCATGTTAAAGTAAGTAATTTATTTGAAAAATCTGGTGGATTCTATATGTATAATACAGATTATCCAAGAAATAGCATCTCGCAATTCACTGAATAAATATAGATTTAAAATAATAGTGCAGGACCACATTCTGCATAACATATTTATAAATAAAAGTATTTCGAAAAATAATTAGAGCAAAAATAGCTTCTCGACCTTCACTATTTTCTGTTTTATGCGGCTCAGATTTTGTTTTTAATTCTCTTTTAATTTATGAATAATTTATAAAAGCAGTTTGGAATATTGTTACTTTCTACATCTTTCTAAAGTCATATCTTACAATATATGACGGTGAATAACATTATTGTTTTACTATTATATCACTCATTTACCCAAGTTTCATGAATTTTACTTTATTTTGAAATTAAACATTACCCATATTTTCAGGTTCCTGGTGAATTGAAAGAAACCATAAATTTGAAAAAAGAAAAGCTGAGAAGGTTTGGCTGTACATTTCAACCGACGCCTATTATTGTAGGGTCTAATTTGGACAGCATTGAATCAGCTTATGTAGCTCTCAACAACCACTTATTTCCGGCATCAACTGCGGTTAAAGCAGTGGATATATGTTTCAAAATAATACATGCAGTACATGCATGCTACCCACATGAGGCCGAATCGGTATGGATCTTATTACAAAAAGCTGTATATGGGTTAACAACGAAATGGGATAAAACATTATCTTCGGTAAATGTATTACTCCAAGAATTAGGTTACTGAATTAAATTTTCATTAGAGTTTCTATTATATATTGGGTTCTTTTCTAATATTTAGTTTATCATATACAGACTATATTGTATTATTTTCCTTAAAATGCCTAGGTGTTTTCAGTATAATAATGTATTTCTGTCTATAACTGATCTTACTTACCACTTCAAATTTATTCACAAATTTGATAATAACCATAATTTTCGTTGTCGAGAAAATAATTGCTTTAGAGACTTCAATAACATAAAATCCTTTAGAAAACATTTTCAAATAAAGCATGTTACTGAAAATAAATTAAATTCTGTAGAAGAGAGTAATGCAATAAACATTAATGCAGCTACTAGGGACCACTTTGACACACACGATAATGAAACAACTAGTTTTGCTACTAAAGAAGATAATTTGGAACAGTTTAAGAATAATATTAAATCTAGTGCTTTAATGTTTATCGCTAATTTATATAGCTGCAACACATTACCAAGAAATCAAGTGCAAACTATCATTAACTTTACTAATGAATTATTTAATTATAATTTAGTAACATATATGAAAAAAATAATAAATGATATATTAGGACAAAATACTATATTAGTTGATACTGCTGTTTTTGAAGATATCAACTCTGTTATTGATCTCATAAAATCACCTTTTGAAGGACTACAAAGCGAATTTTTGTGTTTCAAGGAATTTGAAAATAGTCTGCATTTTATAAAACCAACATGCTTTAACATTGGACAAAAGCAACATCCTAAAAAATCGAATGACTTAGTCTTGTACGAAACAATTCAGGTCACGGGTCAATTTATTGAACTTAGAGTACTGTTTAAACGCTATTTTGAAACATCAAATATTTTAAATTCCATTTTAAATTATATACAAGAATTAAATCATAGTGAAACCGATATTATTACAAATTTTATCCAAGCATCAGTGTGGAAAAACACTTTACTTAAATTTTCAGACGAAACAATTGTTATCCCAGTGTTTTTATATTTCGATGATTATGAAACGGGTGATGCTCTGGGATCACATGCTGGGGTAAAGAAGGTAGGAGCAGCTTACGTCTCTTTTCCATGTATACCACCAAAATACAGATCATCATTAGAAAATATATTCATTGCATTACTTTTCTTATCTAAAGACAGAAAAACATTTGGCAACAAGAAAACCTTTGAAAAAATTCTTGATGAATTCAAATTTTTAGAAACTGAAGGTATACTTGTAAATACAGAAAGCGTACAGAAACGGGTGTACTTTGTTTTAACGTTAATCTTAGGAGATAATTTAGGTATTCACAGCATTGCTGGCTTCACAGAAAGTTTTTCATCTAATTTCTCATGTAGATTCTGTAAAACATCAAAACAAGAATCTCAAAAAGCTTGCATTCCTAATAATAGATTATACAGAACAATTGAAAATTATACGAACGATGTGAAAACAAATGATGTATCTAAAACAGGAATTAAAGAAGAATGCATCTTCAACATATTACCAAATTTCCATATAATTACCAATGTCAGTGTTGATATCATGCATGACATATTTGAAGGAGTATTACAATATGATATGCTTCATATTTTAAAATATTACATAATGCATGCAAATCTATTCTCAGTGGAAATATTGAATCATAGGATGTTAGTTTTTAATTATAGATTTGACAACGCAAACAAACCGCCTATTTTAAACGCAGATTGTCTTTGTAAGAATAAATTGGCTCTATCAGCTTCAGAAATGTGGTGTTTTGTAAAATACTTTGCTGTTATTGTGGGTGATATTATACCGGAAAAATGCGAAGTATGGAAGTTTTATATTATAATACGTAATATATTAGATATTATTACTGCTACGTATGTTACACCCAGTATGATTATTAATTTGTCTCATTTTGTTATGGAGCATAACTCTTTATACATTTCACTATTTAATGATACTTTGAAGCCGAAGCACCATCACATGTTACACTATCCTATGGTCATGGAAGCTGTTGGTCCCTTAGTATATATATCCTCTATGAGATTTGAGGGAAAACATAGAGAGTCAAAACTAACTGCATCTATTACATCTTCCAAAATAAATATCTGCAAATCATTAGCCATTAAACATCAACTGAAATTATATTCACGCTTTTATCATAACAGAGGTTTTGAAGATACTATGAAATTTGGACCAAATGACAAAATAACACTTTCTGACATTACCACTAAATTGCCAAACATCATTATTCCTGAAACTTTCTCACATGGGAACGTTGTTAAGTGGATAAAAACTTACAATAGATATTATAGTGTAAATACAGTAATACATGTTAATACAAAAGATTTATTACCAATCTTTGGTGTAATCAAATACGTTATCACTAAAAATACTAATATTGCTTTTTGTTATCAATTATTAGAGACCATAGGCTTTAGTGAACATTATCACGCATACGAAGTTACACTTGCGTTAGAGAGTTTGGCTTTTATTGAAATATCAGATTTGGTATCCGATGTTCCAGTACATTATACCAAATGCGCTGACGGAAATACATATATTACACTGAACCACCCATAATTTTTAAGGATTTGTTGAATGTTCCCTTTGCTGTATATTATAATAATGTAACCGTCTTAAAATATATGTGTCTCTTGTTAAATACTGTTTTTATTTTTCCCAACAAACAACACGCAGTAGAAGTTACTAAGATATTGAAATTCTCCTTAGTTGTAATTTTAATAAATATTGCTGGTATTTGAATTACTGCTATTAATAATAAAATAATATCTATATATATTTTTGGCAATTTGACAATTTGTAGTTACTATTATTATTAATGATTTTTTTTTGTATATATATAAAGTATGTATTTGTTATTATAGCAAATTGGATATGCAACAATAAATAATAATTATTAAGATATATTCTTGTCATTTTGTATTATATGATACTAAATAAAATAACTCTAAAATTAACATAAAGTTTAAATACTTGTCTTTGTAAAAGAATTGATTTTTATATATGCATACACTGGGTTCCCATAATGTCATAATATTGTGTCTAAACTATATGTTAATTTTGAACTTATTTACTTTTCATATAATACAGAATGAGAATGTTTCTTAATTACTATTATTTGTAGTCGCATGGCCAATTTGCTGTAATAACAAATACGTACTTTGTATATACAAAAAAAAATCAATAATAAAAATAGCAACTACAAATTGCTCGGAAAGCCAAATATATATATATATTCATTTATTTCCAATAGCAGTGTTTTTTGTTCATCCAGCAAATGAACATTGTTCATGTAGCTGTTACCATTTGCATTTGATGCTAAAGATTTTTGCTAATAATGTATATTATTACTTCCTCTAGCATAATCAATTTTGCTGTTATAGCACAAATTGTTGCTACTTACCAAAAGAAAAAACGCTTTGCGAGCAAATGTTATTTGCTATTACAGCACAAACTGTTGCTACTTAACAAAAGAAAAAACTCTTTGTGAGCAAATGTTATTTGCTCTTACACCACACTCTTTTGCTATTTAAGAAAGTAAAAAAGTTTTGTGAACAAACGTTATTTGCTAGTGTAGTACAACTTGTTGCTACTTAAGAAAAGAAAAAATGCTTTGTGAGCAAACGTTATTTGCTAACTTAAGAAAAAGTAGGTAGAGAAAAATAATTGCTAATGTAAATAAGTTTTTTGCTGTCGCCATTTTAACTCATAATTTTTGCTGCAGTTGATAAATTTTTGCACTCACATGCAATGTATTTCTTTCAGTGTGGGACAACTCTTGTAACGTAATTGTCAATTTCCCCATAAACATGATATACGAATTTTTTTAACTCGGGTTAGTCAACGCGACGTAGCTGGCTTCAATAAAGGTGTCTATAGCTTAGTTGCATATAAATTAGTTGCATATATGTAGTAGAAAATGTAGGGGGCATGAAAGGGCGGCCTTTCGCGCCAAAAGTTTTTTAGTTAAATCGTAAGCGTTGTGTGTAGCAGGCCGATCTATTGTTTACTTTAATTAGTTACTTGTGTTCTATTGCGTAAATATTTTCCGTTGCGATGCAAAATTTGCAATTTATTTCTGTCGTGGTGAGTGAAAACCTGCGTAGTAAAACATGTGACGTCGGATACACATAAAGCCTGTATTGCTGGTTCTGCAATTGCTTATGAACGTCAGAAAACATTTAATTTGGATCTACTAAAAAGTGCTGGTAGGGTATAACATTCCATGGAATACGAAGAATCATCCTGAGTTTACTATTCTTTTTAAAAATTGTGTTAATGGTAAATATATTGATTTACTTTTTCCCGAAGAATCCACCTTGGGAAAATATTATTTATTCTCGATGTACGATGAAATTAAGACTTTATTTGTCAATGTCATAAACGATAAATATATTTGAGTGTCAGTAGATGAAACTACTGATGTTAAAGGACGCAATGTTGCAAATGTTTTTGTTGGGTTGGTGGACAGCGACCCGGCGATGTCTACACATCTACTCGCATTTAAGAGACTCGAAAGAACTAATGCAGAATCCATATCATATAATATAATTTTGTGTTTGAAATCGCAATGGGGTGAAAAAACAATAGAATAAAGAAAAAGTTTTATTATGTGTAACAGATCCAGCTGGACATATGAAGGCGGCTGTTCGGCTGTTACAACAAACAAACAGTAGTATGACGCATATGGCATGTTATCATCGCCAGTTCCTTTTCCAATTATCAGGTGCCGCTGAGCGGTCGTTTTTAATGTATAAATGTATTTACGATGTCAATTATTAATTATTATTATTAACACCTGAGCATATGGAATAATTTATGGTGATTTACTTTCATTTGAAATTACAATATGAACAATGAACAGTCATGATGTGTGTAAAATATTTTACTTACTGTTACTTGGTAAGTACTTGTCTTTCTATACGTGTTTTGATTCGCGTGTCGAAAATATCAAATTGGAATTCATGATGTCCTCGATGCGTCCCTGGAATTGACGTCATGTAAACCTGACTTCCGATCAGTAATAATGACCTACTTTGTTAAACGACATAACACAAATTAGAGTAAGTTGATGGAAATACATAACAATATAAAAAAGTATATTCAATTTTAAAGTAGTAACTATACACTTTCACGCAATAAAAACGAAGTATAATTGAAACATTAATATTACAGCGTTAGGCCAAGTTAACGACATAACGTGATAGTTGCCTGGGAATTGCTACTACCGTTGTTAATTTATTTTTTCATCGTATAATCACATGGGTCGGTGTAATAGCAATCTGTTCGCGTTTTTTTCAATCATTATAAATTCCCTTTCGTGGCAGTTGCGTATCGATTACTGCTCCATTGTAACTGGCTTCCCACTCTTAAAATATTTCTTCTGCTCACCCCCAATGAGTAATATTCCTACATATCTATGCATGTATGTGTGTACAAATTATATGGATTGTATTTGATTTCCGAGAATTATAGGTATATTTTCACGAACGATACTATTCTTTCTGTAGTACTCATAATTTGTCTTGGTGACATAGAAAGGTAATTTATTATTTCGAAGTATACTATACCGGGTGGCCCAATTTCCCGAGTCATACTTTTCCTTCAATGGTGAAGACAAAAAAACCGCTCTGAGGGCCTATGCTCTTTGTTGGTTTTGCTCAGAGGCTGTGAGAGATTCCTACTCACTTAAAATTCTGTGAACGTTGTTTTAATTATGTAATTTTATATTTTTGTTAACGCGCACATAATTTGTCATATTCATATAGGCTATCGTTTAATTTTTGTAATTCAAAAATATTTCGACAACTGTTTGTCAATTATCGTTGGTATCCTGTTTGAAATCTAATGTGACCTATATATCTGCCTAGTAGTTAGATTCTTCTCCGAAAATCGTGCGTGTTCCTTTGTGGCTTAGTGTAAGATTGTTGTCTCTTCATCTTCCGTCTTAAATTTTAATGTTGGTGGTTAAAACTCTCTCTAAAAATTTGCAAACCATTCGGTGATAAAATCGACATTTTCGTATCGAAGTTTTACAGCCTGGTCGAAAAATCTTGTGAACATTTTATGGGAGTTATTTGCCCTTTGAAGGCATGTGTCAACACAGGCATGTAATGACATTGGGAAGCTTCCAAACGTTGGCTTGTTTCTAATTGATAATTACCCACTACCTCAATCAGTTTTTCCAAATCCAGATTTAATTTTTTAAAATATATATATATTCGTATGAAACTACATGACCGGTACAAGAAAAGGAAATATATAAATTATATTACGAAAATAGAAATATATTTAAAAGGGCCATAACTGCAGGGACCCTTTAAAACACTGCACCATTTGGTCTAGGATGTAGGAAAAAACCTGCAGACTAAAGAATCTGCATCATAGTGTCACAAAACTAAAGGTCTTTAGTTGTTAAGATCCAAGCAACAGCCTCTGGAGTTAAATTATGTAAATCTGTGTATCCAAATTCAAACTTGATTGTCCCGGACGCCTATTTCTGCCGCGCTACCGTTCGATGTTGGTAACGGGCACTGTAACGGTACAGACTATTTTTATATATGTATAGATTTTATATATTAAGAAGTTATATAGTTATATTTTATTATTATTAATATTTTAACATGAAGTATATAAATCCAATGAATATACCGTAGTATAAGATTAGTCATAAGTTTGTTACTCAGTTAGATATAAGAACTGCGACGCCAGTATTTTATTTGGGCAAAAAACGCCACGTGTGAAAAACAGTCGACAGCTAGACGGAGAGTCGAAGGCCAGAGCAGTTCGACCTAGGGTGTTGAAAGGCGAACACAAAAAGTCGTTACAAATTCGGCTGGCTGGCTTCTTAGCATTTTAAAGAAGTCGAATTACGACTAGCAATAAAATAAGAATATTCATTAAAAGTTTATATAGAAAATCCTATAACGGATCACATAACGAGACAAAGAAATGTTAAATGTTAAACATATAATTAAAAGAGTGGTACATAAAGTAAATGTGCAATGTGTTATGTGTAGCAAATAAATTGTGCAAATAGATTCGTTACTTCAAGATAGTGACGACAAAGCAAATCCGTGAAAAAGACGACGCCAGACAAGGACCGTTTTCCCTGGGAAGCAAAAGTGCCGAAGAGCAAAGGAAAAAATAGAAAAACATAGCTGTCATCATAAGGTATTTTCTACAAACAATTGTTCTAAAAGAAATATATTCGTGTGTAGTAAGCGAATAAAGAATTGTAGACTAAATGTTATATATGTAGAAACGCAAATAATACCTAAAGTTAATAACATAAATCTCGTATATTTATGAATATGGAATTTAAAATGTATTCGCTTAGCTGTGTATTCATATGATGCGTAAAATGCATATGTTGTAACTTTTCTCATAGGCGGCGTTTATAATATAAAATATATTATAAATTAGAAGAAAAATATATATATAGATATATCTATAGCCATCGCCACTAATTATTTGTATAAATATAATAGAAAAATTGTTGTTATATGTTTCATTTCTTTTGTTATATGTGCATATGTATGCGATTCATTGGATTTAAATATACAAATTAATTTAAATTTGCACTCGTATTATTTTACCAAAATATAAATATTGTGGAGGAACCCTATTATTGAATTAATAAATTATTTCTTACAAACTTACACGACCCTGAGAGCAAATGAGTTAGTCGGCAAAATTAAATAGTAATTTATTTATTTTAATAGTTATTTTGAATCATTAAAATAGAGGTTCCGATACAGCACTGAGTTGATATTGTCGGTGAGATATCCTCTAAATCCGGACCAGCGCCGTAAATTGAAGGACGATAGATACCCCAACAATTTATTATTTGGAAATCGAGATTTAAATCACCTTGACCGGTGTATCCATACTGTGGACATTAACACCTCGTTTCCATGGACATCTTCACCAAAGAGCTAGTGGACTCTGGCCGACGCCGGGACCGGACTTAAGATTATTTCAACTACCACTCACTGTTTAATTGTACTGTACTAACTGGGATCTAACAAATGAATCTAGTAATTAATGTAATACTGATGTTGTAATAGTGAATGATTTCAGACGTGCTTCGTCCTTTTAAAGACTCGGAGGTGCGGAGGGGCAAGACATGAACATTCTAGAGAATCTAGGCGTCGGAAAGACGCTGTTGGATCACGCCACCAGAAATTTCCATACAACAAGAAACTATAAGAATTATTTATATAACTTAGATGGACAAAAAATGCATAGGTCGTCAATCTTAAATTTGAACAAAGAGCCCTTCATAAACTAAATATTTTAACTCGAATATTTTAAAACGAAATATATATATGCGTCGCATTTTATTTGGAATTTGAACATAATTTGAATTAATATTGATTAGAAAATACTTAACGCGTAATATACAGGAATGAATGAATTAAATGTTGAACGCGTCTTTTTAAACGTAACAACAGCAGTGACTTCTATCCCGTGTTGTTTCGAAATTATCCTTGTAGACACGTGCGGATTTTCCATAATGGACTGGACGACTGTCACTTCATTATCTTCTGTAGCCATAGTCTCACTTCTTTCATGTTTGACGTAATTTACTGAACCCGTTCGAAGAAACCTTATCAACAAATTTTCAAACGTTTTACTAGCCGGTGCTCTTCGGTTGGAATATTCCATGGCATATGTTCTTGATGCTAGAAATCGATTTCCAATGCTATCGCCAAAAGCAAATACCATTTCTATGAGCTCCTCTTTCGCGAAATTCATTTTAAAGCAAAAACAACTAAAGGGAACAATAAACTATTATGGTATGTAAATAAAAAATTACGTCAACAAAACGATATAACTGACAACAAGGTAGATGCAATAAGTAACAACTATTAACAAACAGAAATTGATAATTAACCAGCCGAACTTAAATTATAACAATAAAACGCAATTATAGAAATACAGGAAACGACTTTATATGGAATTTTTAAGTAGAGATTTGACGTTCGATTGCACAGCCATTTTTAAAAAAAAAAAGCCAAGACCAACCAACTATTGATGCCCCACATATTGCCGTGACCCCTATATTGGTTAGGCATTATAAGATAAATAAATAATTAAGTATTAGGATAAGGAAACAATTTTTAGTAGTAAATATAATTATTAAAAAATGAATTATGAGTTGCATAACCGCAACGACGTAACATTATGATGATAGGTATATGGTAATTGAAATTGTAATAAAAATTTAGACGTAATAAATAAAATAAGTTTATAAAAGATTGTTATTTGTTAGACATTCTATGGTCACACTTAACAATACGATAAATACCTGACACTTATATCTAAGCATAATTTTAAAAAGGAATATGTAAAAAGGTATATTTTTTATTCAACACGATATAATAAAGCAAAAACTTCAGAAATAGCAGGTTAAATCCGGTTTAATCCAGGAAAATTCCGGAAATAACGGGATATAATTGGTTTAATCTGAATAAATCTACAAAGAAAAAACAATGTGTTACGCTGTAAAATTTACTTTTGTATTTCGTTCTCGAAAGATTATGTGTCTTTGTTTAAGTGCGTAGAATTTATTGGTCACGAGACTTTTGAGTGAACCCTGTACATCGTTCGTTTCACCGGCTGAAAGACCGTCTGCCGTATATCTATGTGTGTGCCAAATCGACTATTGTACTCTTAGAGCCCTAGGTCGCGAACCGTGAGATTGATCGATATGAAATATGTATTATCGAGCAAATACACTCTTTATGTGAAGGAAACTCTGTATCTTGTGAACTAATTCTAATTATCTTATCTCTAGCTTATTTTACCCTACCTGTAGATGCGAATAATTTGCATTTGCAGTTACTTTTTACGCCTTGCTTCAGTTTGTTTTATATCTACTTATTTATTACGTCCGATCTCTACGTAGTGCATTTATTTGTGTCTTTAAAATTCTCCGACACATTGGGCAGCCTCGTTGTACTTAATGTCGCCTGTGCTTAGGTGTATCCCAAGACATAGACCTTCGTGTACGGCTGACTAATATTTTCCCTCGTATTTATGTCACTAAAAATGTAAGGAGTATTAAATGAGGGAATCTTGTGTATTAACGGGCATACGAGTTTTGTCTCCGTGGACTGATTTGTTCATAGCAAGCGTTCATCTTCCCTGACTGCCTTGTTGCGCTATTATTAACATCTTCCTTGGAAGGTTATGGCCTTGCGGATTTAACTGTAAAATATGTTATGGTCGGTTTTTTTTAACCGCCGTTGTAGCGTGATTTAAGATTTTGGATATGTCCATAGTTACCTGCAGTGTCCGCTTTCTTCCGTAATAAAATTGTATTTACGTTGGAAGTTTTGTTTTGTTGCTATCTGTCAAACTCTTGGTTATGTCGCTCAGCTGACCGTGCGCGTCACGTTTACCAACTGTTTAGTATGTGAATTCCCTCTCGTACTGCCGACTTTATATTTTCTACGTACAATTGTTGAGTATTTCGCTTATTTTCTTTTCGTCTAAGTTATGTGTAGGGTTGCGTTTAATTATATTTAAGTCACGATGTCGACTCCCTTTATCGTCAATTTAGTTGTGTGCCTATGATGTTTATTTGAAATCTCCCGCCTTTCGTTCAGTGATATTTCCGGGCTTGCTCTTTGCGTGGAATTGACGCGCATTAGATATGGAAGAGGTTCCCGCTTTTTGACGGCACTTGATAGTCATATCTTGTGTAAGAACAGTGTGTGCAAATTGCTTATCTCCCTTAGTAATTTGATTACATTATCTATGTAGATATTTTCGCGAATGCGGCTTAAATTGGAATAAGCAGTAATTACCGTTACCTTAATTTTGGTTTCTTTCGTGAATTTTTACCGATATACCGTTACCTCAAATTCACGCATGGCCACGTGCTGGTTTTTTTTTTAATCTAAATTTTGCACCCTTGAGTGACTTGTGAAGTCGTATATCGCGGGGTCTCCATTTTTCATATTGGGGTAAGTGTTTGAAACTTTGTGTTAATTTTCGGGATTTTATCTTTGTTTCTTTTCTTCTCTAATTTAATAGGATTCTTTTGACGGGCACAAAAGCCCACAGTAGCCATATTTCTGGCTTTATCACCCCGCATTATCGCTGAAGAGCGCGGTGGTTTCTAACGTTGTCGCAGTAGTTGCATCTCTACATCCATCCCGCCTGTTGAAGTGGAATTTTCATCAAGGGGGCCTACGCCATTTTGTTTATCGTTGCGGCCATCCGACGTCCATTTTGTCAGATAAGTGCAACTAATGTTGTAATTTTACACCTTAATTTACGACTGACTTTCGACGATTTTATGCCAGAGTGCAGGACTTTATCTCACCTAAATTTGACCTAAGAATTTCGAGTGGCTTTAATAACTATCGCACCACTTAGGTTACTGCAAGGTCACATATTATTCCTAATTAAATTACCGTTATCTTTCTTGTTATTTTTATGTAATATTCCGTTTAATTAAAATTTTGGTTATGTCATTACCGTAATTATGTAACTCTTTGTTGAGTCGAATATTTAACTAAAAACTTATTTTAGTACATTCATTGTCGTATCCCTATCACTTTTGGGGAGACAGTATTTAAATTAGTAATATTTATAGTATTTTCATACCTTTAGAATAATTGTATGTCTCTTTTGATGTGTTGAATTTTAATCTAATTTTGATATTAATTTTTTTTTGCACGTTTTTTTGCCGTAAGTTAGAAAATTTGTCTTTCACGTTGTTCATTTAAATTTTCCTGAGCTAGTTAAAGTCATTTCTGTAAGAGCAAATTCTTGTTCGGGAAGCTCAGTGTAATTTGTATATTATAAAATTTCCTTTCTAATTTTATCTTTAATTATTTGACATTTGTTAATAAGTAACCTTCATTTAAATTAATCATGTACATGTAATCAAACCCTGTGTTAGGTATTTAACGATTTTTTTTCACTTTATTAGACTAAGTCTTGTGTACTGGTCGATATTAATTTTCTTGTGTATATAATGAGTTACATTATGTATTAACATTGCCGTAGTGGCGTTTTCATGAAATTACTTGTATTTTATTATGTGAGGTAATGAAACGTTTCTGCTACCAACCATCTACTGCTGAAACGCAGAGATTATGATCTAGTATTAAGACTTGTTTTTTTTCCTTTTATAATTCATTATTATTACCTAACGCTTTGTGTACAAAATTTATCAAACTGTCTAGTTTTCATTTCTTTTTTTTTTTTGTGTAAATCAATTTCATTCAACGTTTGCTAATCTTTTTTTTTCATTTAAACTGTTCAGACCGCTTTGTGTCACTGGAATTATTCTGTTATACTTTAACTTCTTCTTTTTTTAAAAAAAAAAAATATAACACAACCAACTTTTATAATTAAAATTTAAAAAAAAAATAACTTAGTCAACATTTCTATTTAATTAAATCTTGCTACTTTCCGTAATATCTTTTCTTTTATTTTACCTCTACATAACTCATATAATATTGTGACAAGCACGTACATAAGGTAGGGTGCTTCTTCATATACAGGGTGATCAATAGGTAACCCGCTGGAGGGACACAGCCAGTGGTAGCTCATAGGAGGCGCAGGTAGGTTATCGTAAGGTAACACAGTGTCCTGGTGCCCGGACAACGTCGCTTGCGTCGTTGCCGACCGACGCTCTACTTTTAGGTGTTTTAGTTTTTCTGAACCGTCACGCCGTCTGCGACAGAGTTAGCTCGGCCCTGCGTCTCTCAGTTTCAAACATCGCCTATTGTGAATCTTCGTTATCTTAACTAACTTTCGTCTGATATCTTAGTGCGACGTAGTTCCGGTAGCAAATGTTTAATGTTGTTAACAGCTGCATACAAATTAACCTACACGAAGACGAGAGAAGATGGTTCGAAGACAGGAATAGAGTTGTCAAGGTCCAGGTTCCTGACAAAGTAATTAAAAAAGGAAGTATTCCAGTCGTATGCAATGTCTTTCCTGTTATTTCTAAAGGAGATGTCTGCAAAAGAAAAATACGGATAGTGTTAAACAATGGAAAAAGGAAGTATTTAAACGATGATGGAAAAGGCAACAAATTAATTTACAAATACAATGAGGGATGGCGTTAATGGAAGAAGAATGTACATACCCATGACAAGAAATCGCAAATGTGCAAAGACATAAACAATAAACAATTTGTGTGCGTGTATTTTTGTGCAATTTCTAAATGTCAAAAACAATATAGGTACAGTTCAATCTAGGAAAAACTTGAAGAAATCAAATATGAGCAGGACAATGCCAACATAAACATTAGTGCGTGAATTGTGGCGCTGCAGACGAAGAATGGTGTTTTTTCCGATGACCGAGAACTGATAAAAAGGCGGCGAACGACGAAAAATAGGAGAAACTGCCGATCTTTTAAATTGTTCGAACGTAAAAATTTTGTTTAATGATTAGGCGTACAGATACACTGCATAAAATCATTTATAGTTAAATGTATTGAGTTATTTTTGATTTTAAATAAGTACTTTATTATATTATGATTAATTTGTTGTCATTTAGTTTTATTTAAGTTTTTTTATTATCATTAATATGGTAGATCAATATCAAGAGGAATTTGATGAAATGTATGAACATTATAAGTAAGTTTTCCTTGAAATAAATTATGCTAAAGATGCTATGTGAAAATATTCATTTTTAGCAAAGCGAGTAACATCGTTAATATTTTTGAATAGAGTATTATTTTCTTTGCTATAGTAGCTTAATTTAACAAATCATGGGAGTATTGTTAATAATGTAAAAAGGGCATTGATGACACAACTTGAGAATGTTTGTTAGCAATGATAGCTATGCATTATTAACAAGTCATTAGATACAAAATTTAATAAGGATTTCAAGTATATTTAATTACGTAAAGGTGTAAGCATTTTTGATGGACAAATAGCTAATATGTGGTATGTACAACGTGAGAATATTTGCATATGACGATTGGTGGAAGTCTTATCAAGGTGTTTTTTTTTACTTTGCGAGATTTTAGATTTTCAGAGGCATTTCGTGCAAATGAATGGCTGTATTCAGCCGGACACATCGCTGGCAGCGCTGACCTAGCAATTGCATTCAGTACATCGCTAGAACTCAGCGCTGCAGCAAGCGGACGCCATTTTTTCTAGCGGAAAGAAAAAGCGCTGAGAAAGTAAGCGAAAAGGGAGGGGAGGTTCAAAATTTGAAATTTGAAAATATGTATTACAGATCATAAGCTTAACAATGGAAAAGTAACTTGGATTAAAATAATAAATGTTTATCATATCTCGCATTGCAATATATTAGTTCTGTAAGTAAATGTTTTGAATTTATGAACCTATAAATTTGTTTCGGGATTTATGTATTTCATGGTACTTCCCCGCGTAATATTTTGTGAGCATAATAAGTAATAAAACAAACGTATTATTATGCTGACAGTAAATTTGGCGGAGATGCATTAGACTGTGGTATTAGTATTAAAAACGTAAAACTGCATATCGTTCACATGCAAGTTTTTTTATTTCAACAAACATAAAAGCAAGTACATAATGGATTATTGAATATGTTAGATTACAATTCAATATAAACGGTGAAGCAATTATAACAAGTGTACCAGTGGAATTAGTCCAAAATATATATAAATGTAATATAATTACTAGCATTATTTATTTTGATACTAATTTTATTCATATGTTAGATGAACGTTTAGAACTTAATTCCTCAACAATTTAATTTTGTTTTAATAGATAAAATCCACTAATCTCTACCAAATCTAATTGGCTTCAATTGCAATTTAATATCATCACAGAGGACATTCTTATTGGGGTTATGTGCGATAAATTTCAAACAGTCAAACTACAGTACGCGTGCGTTAGCGGGAATATTATTTATACACCATTCAGTACGACCTAGCGCTGAGTTCCAGCGATAGAACTCGCAGCGCTTAGTGATTAGTCCGGCTGAATATAGCCAATGTCTTTGTTGAAATGAAATTTCTGCGTCGTAAAAGGAAAATTTTATTTTTTTGAAACCATACAACATTAGAAATTTGAATGCAAGGAGTAATACTTTATTTTCAAATCTATATGATATATTTATAAAGCAATGTGTTTTTCGTATATGTTAAATATACATTTTTTTGTTGTTTGTGATTTGAAAATAAAAGAACAATTTCTTTTACAGCCACATGTGGCAAAAGAATTTATTTATCGATGTCATTTAGTATTGAATAAAATACAAATATTTTATGAGATTTAGTTTATTTATTAGTAACCTTATCCATTTAATTTTAAATAAGATATGTTGTCGACAAATGAAGGAAGAAAACAGTGCTAGAACCCACAAGAATAATATGAATGCAATAGGGATTGAATTTATAAATTTATTGAAGTAGTTTTACTTTCTTATACGTAGTATAAGGAAGTATTGTGATGATGAAAATTTTCGACCTCGAGATTTTTGCAGATGTCCACGTTTTGAGGTCCCCTGATACCAAAAAAGTGGTTTTTAAAAAATGTCTGTGTGTCTGTGTGTCTCTGTGTGTGTGTGTCTGTGTGTCTGTCTGTCTGTGTGTGACCACGATAGCGGTCAAACCGCTGTAGATATCAATTCCAAATTTTGTATTTACGAATATAATATCCCTCTTGAGAACTGATTAGATTTTGAGCAAAATCGGCAGACCGGAAGTAGTAGTTTACTTCAGTGAAAAAATCGAATTTTGCAAATATTTCGTCAATTACTAAGTTTAAACAAATTTATAAAGAATTCAAATGTACTCAAAATTAAATTTGAGAAAAATTGTTTTAATAAAGTTTTTCGAAATTCCTACCGGAAGTAGGTCTTTTACTCTTATCGAAAATCAGTTTTTTGCGAATATCTCGCAAGTCATGCTTTCTAGGCAGGTACATTACGAGTATAAAAGTACTTAGAATATACTTTTAAATATCCTGTGTATAAAAAAAATTTCAAAATTCTGACCGGAAGTACCACTTTTACTCTTATCGAATAGCGATTTTTTGCAAATATGTCGTAAATTATGCATTCTATATATATTTATGAAGAGTACAAAAGTATTTAGAGTTCGATTTGGAATATTTTTTGCATAAATGAAATTTCAAAATTCGGACCGGAAGTAACACTTTCATACGTATAAGAAAGTCGTGTGGTGGCCACACCTCATTTTTTTACTTTCTTATACGTAGTATAAGGAAGTATTGTGATGACGAAAATTTTCGACCTCGAGATTTTTGCAGATGTCCACGTTTTGAAGTCCCCTGATACCGAAAAAGTGGTTTTTAAAAAATGTCTCTCTCTCTCTCTGTGTGTGTGTGTCTGTCTGTGTGTGTGTGACCACGATAGCGGTCAAACCGCTGTAGATATCAATTCCAAATTTTGCATTTACTTGCATAATCTCCCTCTTGAGATCTGATTAGTTTTTCAGTAAAATCGGTAGACCGGAAGTAGGAGTTTACTTCAGTGAAAAAATCGAATTTTGCCAATATTTCGTCAAATACTAAGTTTAAACAAATTTATAAAGAATTCATATATACTTAAAATTAAAATTGAGAACAATTTTATTTAAAAAGTTTTTCGAAATTCCTACCGGAAGTAGGTCTTTTACTCTTATCGAAAAAAAAAAAGTCAAGCTTTTTAGACAGGTACGTTACGAATATAAAAGTATTTAAAACATTGTTTTCAATATCTTTTGTATAAAAAAAAATTCAAAATTCTGACCGGAAGTACCAATTTTACTCTTATCGAATAGCGATTTTTTGCAAATATGTCGTAAATTATGCATTCTACAATTCTATATATATTTATTAAGAGTATAAAAGTATTTAGAGTTGGATTTGCATATTTTTTGTATACATGAAATTTTAAAATTCGGACCGGAAGTAGCACTTTTACTCTTAGCGAAGAGCACTTTTTTGATAATATCTTGCAAAGTATGCATTCTATAGAGATTTATTAAGAGAGTAGAAGTACTTAGAATAGGATTTTGAATAAGTTTTGTATAAAAAATTCTTAAAATTATATAGTTTGAAACGCTCATACGTATAAGAAAGTCGTGTGGTGGCCACACCTCATTTTTTTTAACTTGTCAACGCGATCTCTGCATTTGTTAAATATTATGCTGCTTTGTATTATCATTGTTATAGTTAATTAGATTACCATATTTTTTAATTTGAAACAAAGCTATAGCAATATGTATATCCCATTAAAGGGTCATAACTATAAAAATATTAAAAACCAGTACTATGTTATACCATTTTAATGGCAATTTTATAGAGAATGACTAACAAAACAATTTAGGTTCGATTTAAAAAAAAATGTTAAAATATCCAATAAATATCGATAACTTAGGCACGACATTTTTGACGCCCTGTATATATATTCACATTGTTCAAGAAATTCCAATATTTTATATTCTGACCCCTTCCTTATTTAATTCTTTGCCTGCTGCCATGCATTTGCCTTATTCATACCCTATAAAATTGTTAATTGTTACTTTAGTTATTGTTTTGGCCCGTGAATGGATTCTGTCTGTTGGACAATAAAGATTATTGTTATTATTATTATAATCATTCAACCTTAAAACAAATAATGTGTTAGTCCATAAACTAGTAACAAAAGAGTTACGTGAGGCATTCTACCTATTCTAAGACTAGGGCTGAAAATGTTAGATGCTGCAACTGTCAAGATTTAACAAAATTATCAATAAAAGTAACAGTGGTAAATGCACATATTCATATATCATTGCAAAGATAATTTGGGCGGCTATCATGATAATAGCTAGAAAGTACAGCAATCTATTTAAAATGAAAAAGTTGAGGTGGTTGCGGAAATTTGGAGCACCTGTATATTTATAAATAAAAATTCAAAGCTCGCCGACACACTATTGCTGCACCCCGGTATAAACACAAACCCTCCCATACTGAGATGAAAATCTTTGAAATTTACACAAGTCGATAACACATTCCCAGCTTTTAAACCGATAAAATTCATTTCACCACCGCACTAATAAACTACCACCGAGTTAATATCGCCCAGGTATTAACTACGCCTTCGTTTTGTCACTGAAGTATATATGCAAAATCAATGCTAATGCGTTTCATTCGCCGAACTTCAAGGTCTGCAGATATTATCATCAGAGGGTCTGAAAATTGGTAAAAGATTGCCACCCCACAATCCACCTCCTAATAGCTCATCTGAAGTGCTTTCCTGGAAAGCTCTTTCGCAGTTAAACTCGAACTGTACGGTAAAGTTGTCAAAGATGTTTCGGGATTTAACACAGAGTTCAAGTGGGTCTTACAGTTAAGTTCGTGATTTTTATCTATAAATCAAGTGTGGGATTAATTTTAAAATCGAATGTACACGACGCCGATTGGGAATATAACAGAGGAGCTTTGCGATATTTATTCTTGACGTTTAGCATATCTTGACAAACAAAGTCTTCCGTTTTTTTTAAATACTTGGATATTTATCGTGTATACAGGGTGTTTAAAAAAGATGCGGCAATATTAAAGGGGTTGATTGTCCAGGTCATTTTATACAAACAAGTTTATAATAAACAAGGTCCGCAAACGCTTCGTTACCGATCTACAGCGTGTTGAAGTTTAATTAAAAGAAACAGTAAAAATTAGATTTCTCCAAGACGGCATTAAAGATCATAATGAAATTTTAGGCGTGTTATTTTTCAAGAAAAAAATAGGACGCCGATGATTTCTCTAAAAATAAAAATATGTTTCTATTCTTTTGTTCAATTGTGAAGAAAAAAGCTCTCTTAACTTTCTATCATACGACGTACCGTTTTTTAGTGAAAAAAAACACATTTTAGTGCATGTACATTTATTACAGAATTTTTTTTTTAAATAACAAGGGTTTTATTTAAGGGCAAAAACAAATATTTTACCATACCAACAATTCTAGCAAGCAAAAATTACAATACCTGTGCAAAGTGGCCACCTCGAGCTCGGATGCAAGAATCCAATCTTCTCCTCATTGACTGGCGAACTCTCTCAAAAACAACAGGATCGGTTTCAATTGAGTTGCATCCAGCAATAATTCGATTTCTTAAGTCTTCTACGTTTTCCAATGGAGTAGCGTACACCAATGACTTCAAATGGCCCCACAGGAAAAGATCCAGGGGATTTAAGTCCGGGGGTCCTGCAGGCCATAAGTGTGGTCCACCTCGGCCAATCCAGCGATTTCCGTATGCTTGTGTTAAGAAATCACGAGTTACTTGACTAAAGTGGGCTGGTGCGCCATCGTGCATATACCACATTGCATCTCTAATTGCTAATGGTACGTCCTCCAGAAATCTAGGAAGCGTGTTTTCCAAAAAGTTGCGATACACCTCTCCGGTTAGTCTCCTTGGCAAAAAAACCGGTCCAATTAGGCAGTCACCCACAATCCCAAGCCAAACGTTCAAAGAAAACTGATGTTGAAAACGATTTTCAACAATTTCATGTGGATTTTCGTCACACCATACATGGTTATTATGGAAACTGCGTATTGCATTTCTTGAAAAATTCGCTTCATGGGTGAACAGAATCAACATCAGGAATTGAGGGATTTGGACCATTTTCTGCAAAAGCCATTGACAGAATGCAATGCGAGGAGGAAAATCAGCAGGAAGTAATGCTTGAACGCATTGTATATGGAATGGGTACAACAAATTTTCCTTCAGAATGTGCCAAATAGTCCCATTACTTACATCCAAAGCGTCAGCAATAATTTTCGAGTAGAAGTACCTCGATCTTCTTCAATCATGTCTAGCACATCCTCTTCCAGCTCTACCGTTCTTGCTATCCTTAGCCTTCCTGCTCCCCCATTTCGTCTTAATGTGCCTGTTTCATAAAGACGCCGATGAATACTTTTGAAAGTTTTTCTATCAGGAGCAATACGACCAGGAAATTTTTCAGTATACAACCGCCTAGCTTCTAATGCATTTCCATCAGCAAGTCCATAAATGTAGTGCATGTCGGTCATCTCTGCATTTGTATAGCGATTCATGATAAGGAAATTCAAGAAATTCGACACATACAAAATTATTAATCATATGTCATTCAATATGTCAGTGAACAAAACAGGACTGTTTAAAAATATTTTTGTAAGCATGATAAATGTACATGCACTAAAAAGTGTTTTTTTTTACTAAAAAACGTTACGTCGTACGATAAAAAGTTAAGAGAGCTTTTTTCTTCACAATTGAACAAAGAATAGAAACATATTTTTATTTTTAGAGAAATCAGCGGCGTCCTATTTTTTTCTTGAAAAATAACACGCCTAAAATTTCATTATGATCTTTAATGCCGTCTTGGAGAAATCTAATTTTTACTGTTTCTTTTAATTAAACTTCAACACGCTGTAGATCGGTAACGAAGCGTTTGCGGACCTTGTTTATTATAAACTTTTTTGTATAAAATGACCTGGACAATCAACCCCTCTAATATTGCCGCATCTTTTTTAAACACCCTGTATAGTGAATACATGGAGAAAACTATATAGTTCACATTATTATAAATATTGTTAATTTTATAACATCTTTCTAGAAACTATATGACAAATATTATCGTAAGATTTTATATTTATACTTCTTTCAACGTATTATAGTAGAATAGTAGAATTGTTACCGTTGATTCCTTAAGTTGTGACTTACTTGTTTTTTCATTGTTTACATTAATTACATGTCTTACTTACATGTTTACATTAATTATATGTCTTAATTTATTTTACATTCCTTTACTTTCATATTACTTTCATATTACCTTTGCATATAAACTATAAGTTTGGTTTAGTTTAGTTTGTAATATTCTACCTTTAAGCATTCATTTTTTGTTATTTGTTTTTTTCTTGTAACATTGAAGGTTTTAGGTTGAAAATCAGGGGCAGACTCATTGGTTGTCCAGCTGAACCTCGCCTTCTGGTTTCCGGAGCATTAGCATTATTATCTGTTTTTATTTCATGTTGGTTTACATACTATTATACAGGGTGAGACATCTAAGCGGGTAAGGCCGATTATGCCTTTATGAGTAAAGATATTTCGAAGCGGTTTTTTTCATGTGATAGCTGTTCATTAGGAGCACATTTGAAAAATATTTTGTATTATACAGAGTGTTCGATAACTTGGTGGCTAACCATAGTTATAGTTTTTTAAATGGAACACCCTACATATTATTGCATTTTTGAATTCCCCGTATAATTTTTAGTCAAAAAGTTATAAGATAGTATAGGCCTAAAGTGTAAAGTTTTTGACTATATTAACTATACTATATTAATTAAAACCACAAAACTGACAAAATTATATCAAAAAGAGACAATCGCTCAGTAATAGTCACTTTTAAAGTATTAACGTCTTACATGTTTTTGATGTGAAATTTAATAAGAAATTCAAAAATTAAATAATATACAGGGTGTTACGTTTGAAAAAATTGACTTTTTTGCAAAAACTAACAAAAGCATATCAAAAAACGACAATAACTCTGTAATAGTCACTTTTAAAGTATTAACATCTTACATGTTTCTGACATGAAATTTGATAAACAATTCAAAAATGAACTGATATACAGGCTGTTCCATTTAAAAAAAATGACTTTTATACAAAAACGTGTCATCTAATTTTACTCCAGTTTCCTGCACATGCAGTTAGCAACTGTAAAAAAATAAAACATGCTTCTATTAGGACCACTTATTGTAAACAATACTGCAAAAAATTTTGTCCATCTAATACGTCATTTTCGAGAAATATAATTTTATACAAACATTGAATTTTTCAGAAAAATTGGAATAAGTCAAAAACTTTACACTTTAGGCCTATATTATCTTATAACTTTTTGACTAAAAATTATACGGGAAATTCAAAAATGCAATAATATATAGGGTGTTCCATTTAAAAAACTATAACTATGGTTAGCCACCAAGTTATCGAACACTCTGTATAATACAAAATATTTTTAAAATGTGCTCCTAATGAACAGCATTCATATGAAAGAAACCGCATCGAAATATCTTTACTTATAAAGGCATTATCGGCCTTACCCGCTTAGATGACTCACCCTGTATATATTGTTAATGTATACGGAAATAAAGACATTTATTTATTTATTTATATAGCGACCCGACTAAAGGATTAAAATTGTTGAATTTATTACGGAAAGTACTTGAGCACGGCGAAAGTATGTTTTGAAAGGTCGAAATGCAAATGTGCAAAGAGATCGTATTTAGGTAAAATTAAATATTAGTTAATAATAATAATAATAATATTAATTTTTATTTTCTGTAGACTGACAAATCGTAATTTAGACTATCAAATCATAAATTATATAACAATCATCCGGGAAATCACAAAGTGCAAGTTTGGATAACAGTATTCCACTTGCACCTTGGTATAATACAGTTATATCTAAAGAAAAATTAAAGTAAATTTGCCTATAAGTATCTTAACCTAACTCTGTGCTATAGATAATATAACAATTAAAGTGACGCTACGATTCCATTCGCAACCCCTAACGACTGACACTGCTTCTCGAAAAGTTCATTTCTAAAGGAACCGAAGAAAAAGGGACAGATGAAGAGGACAATGACAAGGCTATGGAAAGGAAAACGAGGAAAATCATAAAAAGGAAGAGTAAAAAGAAAAAGGCAATAATAAGAATAGGACCTTAGTATATAAGAACGATGCTAGGCTATAGGCAGACTGAAGGAAGTCGGTAGAGAAATGATAAAATATAATATAGCTGGATCTGCAGGAAATAAGATGGAAGGGGGAAGATAGAATTGACAAAGGATACACACTGTTACATGGAGCGAGAAGCAACTTTTTAGAATTTAAAGAATAAATGGAAGGATTTGGTACATAAGAGTGAAAAACGATATAGCCAATATCACACACATAAATGCGTATGCGCCTACTGAAGTAGCATTGGAACAAGAAAAGGGTGAGTTCTATGAAAGTATAGAAAAGATTTGGGAGGAGAAACCAAAACATGACGCAGACATTCTTCTGGGAGATTTAAACGCAAAGATGGGAAAAGAAGAACACTGTAGGTCAGTGTCTGGAAAAGAAAAGATGCATGACAAATTAAATAATAATGGAACAAGACTGATATATTCCTGGTCAGCACGAAATATCAAGATAAGACGCAAAATAAACTAACTTGGCTATTCACTAATAGAAGCATAAGAAATCAGATAGACCAGATTTTAATAGATAAAAAGAGACAAAAAATGATTCAGGATGTAAGATCATTCCGAGGAGCAGATGTTGGTATGGATCAGATTCTTGTGATAGCGAAGATAAAATTAAGAATGGTAGAAGAAAATAAAAAACACACGACGAAAAAGTGATGCATGATCGATAGAATGGCAGAAAAGAAAAAACTGTATGAAGATGAAATCACGAAAGAATTATCAAAAATGTTGGAGGATGAAAATATAGATGAAGAATGGAACAACATAAAAAGAGGTATTGAAGACTCGGTTGACAAAGTTTTACCCGAAAAAACTATAGCAAAATTAAGGAATGGTTTGATGAACACTGCAAGGAAATATTATAAAAAAAAAGAAGGCCGCTAGAATAAAATGGTCAGTAGCAGGAAATGAAGTAAACCACAAGACATACCAAGAAATCAGAAAAGGTAGCACAAAATTATTAAAAACCAGAAGGATAAGATGGTTGGAGGAAGCAATGGGCACACTTGAGAATGATAATAAAAATAACACAAATCTATATAGATATATTAAAAGACAAAATATGAAAAGAAATACAACAAACATATGCGGTATGGAATGGAGAAATCAATTTAAGGAATTTATTAACAGACAGAAATATGGTGACAGATAGAGAAAACATAAAAAATAACACACAAGAGGAAGAATTGAGCATACCAACAGAAAAGGAATTCAACGAAGTAATAGCACAGCTTAAAATGAACAAAACTGGGGGAAGGGATAATATTGTCAACGACCTGATAAGGTATGGAGGAGGGCTATTAAGACAAAGGTTATTTAAACTATTAATTCAAATTTGGAAAAAAGAAATGATGCCAAGTGAGTGGGGAACAGGAATAATAATGCCAATATGTAAGAAAGAAAGTCATTCTGCTTAAGTTTGATTATAAGATCTTAACCACGCTAGTAAATAAAAAACTTATGAAGTATGAAGATGCGCAAATGGGAGATTACCAATATGGCTTTAGAAGGGGGTGATCCACCACAGACGCTATAGACATAGTGAGTAAAATATCTGAAGAGTTCCATAAATATACTATCGGCCTACAAACAGCTTATATTTACTTGACAGCCAATTGTCATTTTGTTATTATTTACTAATCATTTGCCCCTACTGCCAAGAAAGATGATAGTTCATTTTTCATTATATTTGCATATTCAGCAAAGAATTTTGATGTATATATGTTACCGGACAAACCCGATTTCAGGCCAAACTAGTTTGTCTTAGGCCAAACCGGTTTATCCTACGCGTGTCAGGATATACTAGTTTAGCCCAGCACAAACTAGTTTGACCTAGATATTTTAGGCTTAACTAGTTTGACCTAAGCAGGACTGATTGAATTAATTAGATGAACAATATTTATTTAAACGTAAAAAACAGTATTGATTTGTACAGTGACATAACACTTGTACAAAACTATAAAATAAAAATTCAGCACTTCTCACTTTTTATTTTCTTATTAAGCCATGCACTTTTAAAAGTAATATCTTTCGAAAATATTTACGAAAATTCAAATGAAATAATAAAAATAATTTTTAGAGTCAAACTAATATTAAAAATGAATTTATTTGTGCTTCTTAATGTAGGTAACATATAAAATATCTTTTATTTATTTTTACAGAGTGTACTATGGTGGCATTTCGAATTATACAAAATCATCTTTTTTTACACTGGCACCTATTTGTAGCACAGTTTTTGCTACAGGTGCATCTTATAAAACCTTGACCTGTCCCAATTGAATGTTTGACAGCTGCAGTCCTTAGTGAGATTTGAACATCTTGATTAACATCACTTTTTTGGAGAAATGTTTGAATACGAAGGTCGAATTCAGTTCTGTATTAAACAAATATTCTATTTCGACCAAATTACATAAGATACTTAATAATGTTTAAAGTCATAAAATATGGAAACCTCTTCCAAATGTAAAATCAATAATCATCAAAAATCAGTTCAGATTTGACAGTGAAATAGAGTAATATTAAAAAGAATTTCTTTTTTCGAAGTAATTTAAGAAGAAGTAAATATTAAATCGCGTAACTAACCTGCAATAGAGTGTTTGCAATATTCCATGCTTAGTTCCAATTTTGTACAGGCCATCATTGTTTATTTCTAGAACAACGCCAATACATAACATTCCTTAGGTCCGCCCCTTCCTCTGTCTACGTCAGGAATCGGCACAATCACATTATAATAATAATAATAATAAAAACTTCAGAAGTTCAGCTATTGCTGTTCAACTTAACCATAAACCTAACCTAACAAATCATAGTGAGAATAAATACTAATTATAACACAGGCATACACACAAAAACACTAAACTAGATACAAGTATAGTCATGCATTAGAAATAGCAACTCAAAGCATAACAACAAAATAATAAATGTATTAATAATATTAATAACCTAATAAATACAAATCTGAATAAATGACAGAATGAAGATAGGTGGACACACAAACGCGCAGGTCACAACAATTGGAGCAGGTGTCGCTTCAAGTTAACTTTAAATGAAGCAGGCGACATACTTTTTAAAGAACTCCCACTTTAGCTGACGGATGCGATTTATCAGAAACAGATTTCATTTACTTAACCTGTTTCTGAAGATTTTCAGCAGCTGTTTGTCTTGCTATTGGATATCATCACCAATTTTAGAAGTTTGGGCATCATTACTATTACTAACATCTCCTTTCTGTCCATGGGTTAAACCAGTTTCAATACATTTTCTAAGGTCATCTTCATCTTGAATATCCTTTATTATTTCTGGTAGTAGTGATGACGTTGAAAGACC
The DNA here is from genome assembly GCA_963170755.1 of Amphimallon solstitiale. Taxonomy (NCBI): domain Eukaryota; kingdom Metazoa; phylum Arthropoda; class Insecta; order Coleoptera; family Scarabaeidae; genus Amphimallon; species Amphimallon solstitiale. The sequence continues at coordinate 140,921,518 of OY720677.1, read as the reverse complement.
AACTTTGCGTTCAACTCCAAACATAGCTTTGTACGGTGATAGTTTTATGCCCGAATGATAAGCTCTGTTTTTCATAAATTGTACATACCTCAAGCCTTCTGACCATTTATTCGATTGATTATCTTTTAACCAACAACAAATCATGTTCTCGACGTCTTGGTTGACTCTCTCAATGGAGCCCTGACTTTGGATGTGCCGTGGTTTTCCGTGCACTAGCTTGAGTTCTGGCCAAAAACTCGTCATTTCACATATAATATGATTCACGAATTCTCTTCTATTGTCTGACTGCAAAATACATGGGGCACCTATCGTCAAAAATATGTCATTTAAATGGTAGACTACTTCTTCAGCTCCTTTAGATTCCAAAGCACGGAGCAAAACAAACTTGGTCAAGTGGTCTTGGTAGCCCATGATAAATTTAAACTTTCCATCAGGTTGAGTCTGAAAATCAATGAGGTCCACTTGGCATCTGCTGTTCATTTCAGAATGTAAAATTGGCTTAGAAACTAAGCCTCTCTTTTTTTGTCTTCTTTTCTCGACATTTTACACACATAGATAAATACAGGTTAATCATCTGTTTCGTGACATTAGCATATTTTAAAGATGCCATAGCCAATAGTCTGTCACGGAATATAGTATTTTATGTTATCTTCACTACGGGCAACAAGTTTTTTTTTAACAGAACCAATGAAAATAGCAAACCGTTTTAATCGCCTTTGATGAAGTGATGTTTTGAGTTCAGCTTTTTCAGCCTCTTCCACTTGTAGGATAAGATCTAAGTATTTATCTCGTGTTAAAACATTAAAATGAGAAGATTTTATATTTTCACTTGCCAACATTTCTTTTAAAAACTGCCCTCTCCATTGCAACTGTTCAACTACTACTAGACGATGGCATAATAACAATATAAGAATATCACAAAACTTTTAAACTACGTTCAAAAAATCAATTAATGCTACCCGAATTGCACGTACCAAGTGACAACGGGATTGCGCGTTATGAGTGAATAGACAACTAAAGCATGATAGAAAGGGGTGCGGGGGGAATTCCCGCGTTAAGTGGTCCCAACGTGCTTATTTTGTCACATGCAACGATTCAATCAGTTCGGCCTAGGTCAACCTAACACAAAAATTATTCAAAATCCTAGTCTAAGTACTTCTGTTCTCTTAATAAATCGCTATAGAATGCATACTTAGCAAGATATTCGAAAAAAGGACTACTCCCTAAGAGTAAAAGTGTTACTTCCAGTCCGAATTTTGAAATTTCATATATTCAAAAAATATTGCAAATCTAGCACTAAATACTTTTGTATTCTTGATAAATACATATAGAATGCATAATTTACGACATATTCGCAAAAAATCGCTATTCGATAAGAGTAAAAGTGGTAATTCCGGTCTGAATTTTGAAATTGTTTTTATGCAAAAGATATTGAAAATTACGTTTTAAATACTTTTATACCCGTAACGTACCTGTCTAAAAAGCATGACATGTGAAATATTCGCAAAAAACTGATTTTCGATAGGAGTAAAAGACCTACTTCCGGTAGCAGCTTCGAAAAACTTTTTAAATAAAATTGTTCTCAATTTTAATTTCAAGTACATATGAATTCTTTATAAATTTGTTTAAATTTAGTAGTTGACGAAATATTGGCAAAATTTAATTTTTTCACTAAAGTAAACTGCTACTTCCGGTCTACCGATTTTACTGAAAAACTACTCAGATCTCAAGAGGGAGATTAGACACGTAAATACAAAATTTGGAATTGATATCTACAGCGGTTATCGTGGTCACATAGAGACACACAGACATTTTTTAAAAACATCTTTTTCGTTATCAGGGGACTTCAAAACGTGGATATCTGCAAACATCTCGAAGTCGAAAATTTCACATTACTTCCTTATACTACGTATAAGAAAGTAAAAATGGATTAACCACATTAGATGTGGCTATTAATAATTCCAAGTGACTTAGACGCAGTTTTTAATAGAAATCCAGGTTTAATAACATTGCGGCAATTGTGTATGCTAATGTAGAAGGGACGTTTTCTATCTACAAGGATGTACTTAATTCAAAGAGAACAAGTCTTACAGAAGAGAAAATGAACAAATAGTAGGGTATTTTGTATTTTATAATCACCAGCCACTTGTTATTCAATTATATAAATAAAATTAAAACCTCTTTAAAAATACAACATTTCAATAGCGCGCCCGTGGGCGATGAGTCATGACTCGCTCGATTCCGCTCCCTAGTTATTAATAAGATTTCAACATTTAAATTTACAAGCTTCCTGTTGCCTTTTAAGATAATTTAATAAATATATAATTTATTGTTTTATATTTAGTATTGTATTCTTACATGAATATATAATAAATGGGCTTTGTGTAATTTTGTTTTAATAGGATCCTTCTCGGGTATCGATTACTTTTGTGTTATAATAGATATTCATAAACAGTTGTAAAGGTTTGAGATAGTCCTAATATGCAATAAATATCTGGTCGGTATATCGTTGAAAGAACAATAATATTTTTACAATTTTTTCCCATAAAAATTATAATATTTTTTACAACAACAAAAAAAAAGGAAATCGATTTCTAGTAATATTAGTCGAGTGGGATAGATCAAGGTGGTATATGATATAACTAGAAAAAAATCACAAAACGTAAAAAGGACAAAAATATTTATAGAAGTTTTTATAGGTTAATATCATGGCATGCTGTATTGTTGGGACAAACGGAGCAAAATGTTATGAGCTTTACGATATTCGAAAAGGCACGCTAAAAATTTATAATGCCGATAAAAACTAACTTCCGCATATATACTGTCCGTAAATGTTTATCACTTATGACGTCATCGTATGTCTTTTATTTAATTTGATGTTTTACCGTTTACACTATTTTATTTCAATTATATGTTTTTATTCAATTGTAGGGTATATTAGTCCAAGCATTAGGGAATAGGTAGTTTTACCTAGAAAAAAATACAGGAGCTTTAAAAATTGTTAGTTTTAATCAGTTTGGTGACCTTTACAATATACTAGATTTACTACCGTTTTTTGCCGCTGAGTCCGCCGTATTAGGAGATGGCGCCCAAAATATGTGTTTTTGACAATATCGCCCTTCCAGAACGTCCTGGACAAAAAATACTTATTATATATGAAAATTGAAAACTGCCTATAATTTCTGCCTGAAATAGTTTCTTGTAAAATAAATATTTTTTGAAATAATTCCATTTAAAGTGCAGTGTTTTTTTTTAAAACAATCTAAATGCTTTCTTGTCACCCGAAGTTATATTCACTACCGATCTAGTTATTATCAATTGTCAAAACCACACCACCATGAGGTTAAGTAGGCGGGGCATTTTGTTTTTTTTTTTTTTGGTTTCTCAAGGAGAGCTAATCCACATATTTCTTGTAAGTTGATTACTGTTTATATCTTCTTCCGTTTTGACATTCTGGATGGACGAACTGTAATCACGTCTATGTCTGCAGTGTTCGGCTGAGTGCTGTCCTCCTTGTCTGTAATCTCTTCGTCAGAATCCTTTTCCTTATTGTCTTCGTATGGAGATAATTTACTGAAGACCGATTCGGTTTCTTCGAAATCTCTTTCGTCTTCAGAGTTTTTCAAAATTTCAATTTTGCTTCAAAATGTAATGATCGCTCACTAAGCATACCAAACGCTTGCCCATCATCTTTTTCAAAACAAAATTGTTTTAGTTTTTTTATTTCCAGTAGACCATATTTATACGATACTACTTCATCATCAATGTTTTGAATGTCGTTTTCTAAATTATCGGGCAAAATATGGTCTGGATTATCGTCTTCTGTATACAAATTGGCGTCAATATTTATAAATTCCTGTATATCATTACTTCCTAATTTTCCCATTAGCGTACACATTTCAGCCACTTTAGATAAAGGAATTTCATTTTCAGGATCAAATTCATCACTTTCAAACTCTTCATTTACTTCTTGAAATCCTGTTTTCTTGAAATAATTTTTAATTGTATCAGATGAGACATCATCCCATGCTTTTTTAATAAAATAAATCGCATCTAACACGCTAATAGAATTGGTTAAATTATGTACAGAATCAGAACTCTCAAACTGCGATAAGATGTGTTTTAGTATTAAATGTCGGTACCAAGTTTTGAACATTTTTATAATGCCTTGATCTAGCGGATGGCAGTAAGCTGTCGTATTTGGCGGTAAGAAAACGAGTATAACATTTTGCAACTGTACGTCCTTAGGATGGACAGCTGCATTGTCCAAAAATAATAAAACAACTTTTCTGTTTTGATTGATCATTTTCCGATCAAATTCACGCAACCATTCTGTCATAATAGAATTAGTCATCCAAGCCTTGTTATTTGAATACCATTGGACTGGAAGAAGAGCAATGCTAATATTTTTTAATGCGCGAGGACGTGCTGATTTTCCGATAACCAATAGATTTTATATTCACACAGTGCATTATAGTTAATCTTTCTTTCGATAACTTCCGCCCACGCATTTTTCGCCTTTTAATGCCATCGTCTTTGTTGGTAGTGTCCGAAAAAATAACCCTGTTTCGTTCAAATTATAAATATCGCAGGGTTTGTACCCTTTAATTATTAGGAGCAACCTGTTTATGAAAGCTTCGACATCTTCTTGATTTGCGCTAGCGACTTCGCCAGATATCATGCGGTAATGAATATTATGGTGCTCCTTGAATTTATCTAGCCATCCAGTAGAAGCGGAAAAATTACAATTGCCTAATTTCTCAGCAATTTCCTTGGCTTTATTTATACTTTATTAGTACCCCAGATACAGGCATATTCTTATTTCCAGCTTGCACAAACCATTCATATGTTAACTGGTCTATTTTGAGGCCTTCAGTTTTAAAAAATCGCCTTTTAATTCCATTGTTGTCATTTGTTTGCCACTGCTTTAGATATTCATATTTGTTTGTTATTATTTGCGCGGCTTGTGTTTTGCCAATATTAAATTTTCTGGATAATTCACGTGAACTGAGCTTGTTTTTAGTATTATATTCTATGATCGAAATCTTTTTCTTCAGTGTTAAAGTATACCTTTTTTTTGATATTGTTTTCTACAATAATTAAGATACGTACATAGTTCATATGAATTATGCCATAAAAACAATTTAAAACTTACCATTTTCTACAGAGAACGCAACAAATATGTATTCAAATATGTACATACATACAGATTGTCGTATTTAAAAGTTAATATGCATCTTCAAATACACACACATAAACATTACATACCTATGTATGTATACAACAGTTCAAGAGTGTGGCTCTCGTTTTACCCACACCACCATAAGACCGGTGGGTGGGAAGACCGAGAGCGCGAACACCATGCGCACATGGCATTCGTTCCGTATCTTTAGAGCGGGAACTTACATTCTGTCTGAGCAAACTCGCAAATATTAAAATAAAATGCCCTTAACTGTCGAGGAAAAAATACAGATTGTGTTATGGTATGCGAAGGATAATTCGTACAAAGTCGTGCAAAATTTTTTTGTATAGTTCATTATAATATTTTGTTTCATTTTAAATGTGAGAATTTTATTTTAGTTACAATTTTTATAGAGTTTTGTTTCAGTTCAATGTTAATACATTATACATCAATTACCAAAATAGCGGAGCAATTCCTTAAAGCAAACGTCCGCATACTAACTTTCAACGTTTTGCACTGAAGCTGCGATACTGCAGCGGTACCCGGTGTCCCGGTATGAACTCATCTCCCCTATTATCGTACCCCTCCATTTCATGTTTGCATGCACATGTGTGCGTGTCTGTGTTTCCTTATATCTACTTTTATTTCAGTCAAACGGTATATATTTTCACACAACACATCCAGACGAAGATGATTTGCGAACTAAACAAATATCTATACTGTTCAAATTAAATCATCGACGAAGGCAGGGGATTTACCGGACAGAATTACTATGTCTCGATCCTCGCATCCGTTTAATGCAAACTTTGCGGTCCAAAAGCAGCTAAATAACTGTCCGGGCCCGTTCAAAGGAGTGTCCGCATAAGATAAACCAATTTATTAGGAATTCCCTACTAATAAATTCGGGACGGATAAAATGCCCGTTTAAGGGAAGTGCCCGGCTAATAGAAGTCCCCGTTAAAGGAAGTTTCACTGTATTTCTAAAAAATTCTTTCATATAATTTAACTTAAAAATAACTCTATTTCATTGACATTTATCACAGGAAAATGTTAGGTAGTAAACCTAACCACAAAAATATATAGAAAAGGCTTGCCAGTTACACTGTTCCCATATTAAAATCAGTATGGCAACTCAGTTCAAAATGATCACGTAGTAGAAATGAATTTCATATACATAAAATTATTCAGTATTGCATATTGAGCATCAATATTCAATTCCTAAATAACCATAATAAAAAAGTAGTTATATGTAAGCTAAATTGAAATCTTAATCAGGATGTATATTCTAATAACATGAGAGCTCATGTTCAGTTATTCTTTGAGTTTATGATCAATTTATTTCAATTATATTTTGAAAAATCAGATAATTCATACGGAATTTTATTGGCTACAGCTATTATCAGACCTATTTTCATGGTTCTCTATTATCCAAACATTGGACAGTGTTGCATTATAGCCGATGGAAATAGTCCAAGTAGAAGATTAAGTAACCAATAACCATATCACGTCATCTTTTCTTAATTGATAAACAAGTAAGTCGCTAAAAGAATCAAATCATCAAGCAGAAGTGCGAAAGAAAACCTTCAATTAAAAAAAAAAATTTTGGGTGTGCTTAAGACCACACGGCAGAAGTGAAAACTTCATCAAGGCGAGGTTAACTTTTTTTTCGTTCTATATTCATTTACATTTACATTTTCCATTTTCCATTTTCGTTCTATATTACATTTAAAAAATATATATTTATTATTATTGTGTATACATTATTGTAGTACATTTCGCTCGGTCTGATCAAGTTTTCACTTACAAATAATATAATTCTCGTACGAGTACCCGCGATGGTCCAATGGTAACATGCGGGCCTTATACCTGGGCGACTTTTCAGAAAATAAAAATACAATATTTCGCGTATTTATTCTAAATTTCAATTTAATTGAAATTAAATACCGCTAGTTAGTATTATAATACAAAGCCGAGCGTCGAGCTGACTTTACCCGAACTAACGTAACATTCCGAGCGTGACGGCTCAGTCCCGATCAGTGCCCACAATCAATACATCAACGCGCCCATAGAAGTTTTCACTTCAAAAACAAAATGAAATTTTTTTAAATTAATGTTAGATTTATTTACTCTTTTGCCAATGACCATTTAAAATTCATTAATAATAGATGGAGATATGTAGTAACATGTACAGAAAAACGTATTCAAATATTCCAAAACCTGTTTATTATTCCATAAAGAATAGTAAATGTCATAATCGAAATCCAAGAAGGAAAAATATATAGGAAAACAACTATGTATTTGACAGGTTTAATTCGTACCTGTTTTGTGTTGTGAACTGTCATCAAATAAGCTTTTCTATACGAGCGACAACACAAATTGCCCATAGCCACTTTTCCGCCGCGCCAATAATCCCTAACCCGAAAAAAAGGCACGGAAACAATCACGAGGTTAATTCTCCTCGTGATCTTATTAAAGTAAATTATTAGTGTTTTCAAAAAATCCGTAGTACGAACATATGTTCATAATAAAAGTGACTGTGTTGTGTTATACTATGCCGCGTATGCGTACATTTACTGTATTATTAATAGATTCAAGACTTTATTTTGGACAGGCTAAAGACGCCGCGCCGCGGTTGTGCAGTGTTTATTTTCAGAATTCGGAGTTCTTTTTTCATTTCGTCTCCCACGAATGGGGAAAATATATCGACATTGTTGGTTTTATCCAACTACCTATTTATAATTTGTTCTTCTTTGCGCCTCTCTCTCTCTCTTTCTCTGTCTGTGTTTGTGTAATTCGAAGTCTTTCTCAGAAACGTTATGTAAGCGCACGAAATTAAAAATATCAATGTACACCAAATTCTTTGTTTCTTTATTAATTATATAAAATTGAGTCAAAGAAAACGACTTTGATGATAAATGTGAAAAACTGTTACGTTATCCAATAATGGGTAGAGATTGTGCCTAAAAATCTGACACAAAATGCAAACAGAAAATTCCCTTACCACAAAATTAAAAATATATAAAAAATCTATATACGTATTTCGTCAACTAAGTTGTCATCTTCAATCGAAATCTGTAGAAAAACAAAAAGGAGTGTTAAACGTAGTAGTTTTGGCTAGGGTTAACATCCACTTATATACTACCTAAGTCTAGCGGGACAATAACGGAATCGTGAGTGTGACAGACTAATCACCTAAAATTACAATAATCGATACAAACTGGACTCGGGTATCGGTCCATTGTCAGAATTCATTAACTTTCATCTATTCTATGTATATGTTACGGGTAAATATAGATTAATGGTTAAGAAACATAGGTAAAGTACGAAATATAACCGACTTTATAGCTATTTCTGGCTCTACCCGGGTAAATCGCGTTCTGTTCGGTTTTGTGTGGTTAAAGTTGGGTGTAGGAATTATTATTGCGTCTTTTTTCACCACGTGCAGTCAGTTCGAAAATGGCAACCGAAGAGAATGGACGTGTGCGTTTAAGACAACATTTTAATGAAGTTTTCAATGAGTTGGTGTCTTCGAAAAGTGCAAACAATAGAAGAAACAACTGGAATGTAAACACCGAGCAGCAACTACGTCCTGGGCGCTTGGTAATCATCCGAAAAGACAACACTCCTCCTTGCCAGTGGATCCTAGGCCGAGTTTTGGAGACCCATCCAGGACGCGATGGTATTACACGTGCGGCAACAGTACAGACTTCAAATGGTACGGTGGAAAGACCAAGTGCAAAATTGTGCGTGTTACCAGTGTACGATGACTAAGTCCCGCGAGTGCTACGTTCTGTTGAAGGCGATGCCTTCAAGGGAGGGGGCGGCTATGTTAAGACCTTAACAAATTTTATTTTATTTTATATTATTATTGTTTCTTGCTCTATATATGAATGTTTTTCTTTATTTTGATGTGTTATTATATTTTTGTAATGCATGTTTTATTTTTTTTAACTTTTAATTATATATATTTTTTTTACTTACAAATATTGTGAGCATACTGATGCGGAGCTTGTTTTCGAGCGTATACTGCCGACAGGGCTACACGACTATACACCGAAGGCGATGCAAGGCCTCCTATGTATACGTACGGATGGCAGTGTCTGGCATGTGCGTATATGTATGCGCCATATAGCTTCTCGAGCGATTCACATGTATATATGCTGTATATCTTATGTTCGAAGTAGAGCGGCCCCGAAATCTCGGCGCACACCGAAAATAAATAAATGTGTATTTGAACTGATATTGAGTTTTATTTATGGTACTTTCAAAATAGGAAGTTTCCTTAACAGATACTAATGACATTAATCAATAATATTTTTTTAATTTAATTGTCGTACAAAAAATATTGTACAAACCACTTGCGTGAAGATATCTTCCACGCATTCGCGCAATTAAAAGCACTCGCTTCCCTTCGGTCGCACATGCGGGAAAATAGTCTTCCCGCACTTGGTTCGTAAATAACTATTAGAGAATTAGAGAGTTATGAAAGAATTTATACCTATACATAGAAGTAGATGTAAGTTAATGAATTCTGACAAAGGACCGATACCCGAGTCCAGTTTGTAGGGATTATTGTAATTTTAGGTGATTAGTGTGTCACGCTTCAAGGTTCCTTTATTGTCCCGCTAGATTTAGGTAGTAGGTATATAAAGGGATGTTGTTTGGTAAGAAATCAGGTGATTTGGTGAAGAGCAAATCTTCTAAGGTTACACCTTAGCCAAAAATACTACGTTTAACACTCTTTTACTTTCTTATACGTAGTGTAAGGAAGTATTGTGATGATGAAAATTTTCGACCTCGAGATTTTTGCAGATGTCCACGTTTTGAAGTCCCCTGATACCGAAAAAGTGGTTTTTAAAAAATGTCTGTGTGTCTCTGTGTGTGTGTCTGCGTCTCTCTCTCTCTCTCTGTGTGTGTGTGACCACAATAGCGGTCAAACCGCTGTAGATATCAATTCCAAATTTTGTATTTACGTGTATAATCTCCCTCTTGAGATCTGATTAGTTTTTCAGTAAAATCGGTAGACCGGAAGTAGCAGTTTACTTCAGCGAAAAAAACGAATTTTGCCAATATTTCGTCAACTACTAATTTATAAAGAATTCATATGTACTTAAAATTAAAATTGAGAGTTTTTCGAAATTCCTACCGGAAGTAGGTCTTTTACTCTTAACGAAAATCAGTTTTTTGCGAATATTTCGCAAGTCATGCTTTTTAGACAAGTACGTTACGAGTATAAAAGTATTTAAAACATAATTTTCAATATCTTTTGTATAAAAAAAATTTCAAAATTCTGACCGGAAGTGCCACTTTTACTCTTATCGAATAGCGATTTTTTGCAAATATGTGGTAAGTTATGAATTCTATATATATTTATCAAGAGTATAAAAGTATTTAAAACTGGATTTGCAATATTTTTTGTATATTTGAAATTTCAAAATTCGGACCGGAAGTAGCACTTTTACTCCTAGCGAGGAGCACTTTTTTGATAATATCTTGCAAGGTATGCATTCTATAGAGATTTATTAAGAGAATAGAAGTACTTAGAATAGGATTTTGAATAATTTTTGTAAAAAAAATTCTTAAAATTCTATAATTTGAAACGCTCATACGGATAAGAAAGTCGTGTGGTGGCCACACCTCATTTTTTGTTTTTCTACAGATTTCGTTTGAAGATGGCAACATAGTTTGCCGAAATACGTATATTGTGGTAACGGATTTTTCCTATTGCATTTTGTTACGTTATTGTAATTTGGACTTGATTGCCAGTAATTTGCTGGCCAGGAAAGAAAGATGCTACCGGCGCAAATAAAAATGATAAATTACTAAAATTCTGTACAAGAAATATTACATTAATATCTCATTGCTACCATCGAGAACCATCCCATAACCTTAATGTAAGAGATAGTTCTCTCTTGTGAATTTAGAAGAAAAAGGCGCAAACCGCTGAAACTTGAAGTTTAATTATTTAAATTTGGCGCCATTGACTAAATGCTGCCACTAAAAAATTATTCTTAAACTATTATTTTAGAAATTTTAAGTTAAAATGTGCTTTCAAATTTGGTGTATTACATTAACAACACACCATGAACTAACTGCTACCGCTAAAAAACACCCCTTCAACCCTGTTTACAGGGGCTGTTCTCTATTGTAAATTTTAAAATGTACAAAAAAATCCCCTACGTAAAGAATAATATTATAGTTTAATTTTATACGTTTCTTTTATATGGGGGGCTATTAGTTTACGGAGCCGGGTTCGTTCTGTTGAAACGGTTAGAGCTAGAATCCTGAAGTTCTAAAGAGACTTAGGACTCAATAAAAACTACTTATTATTTTTTTTCTGTTTTCTTTGATCCATCAGTTTTTATAATATAAATCCTACTTGTTTTTTTTTTAATGGGAACATTGAACATTCATAAAAACGTTATTTTTTCCGAATTAAATGGCATAATAGTGATTTGTTTGGCAGACTTTTAGAAAAAAAATTAAAACTTAATTAAAATAAAAGATGCAAATCAAGCAGTCTTTGCAAATCCGTCAAACATGAAGTTATTGACAGTTAATTTGACAGTTGACGTTGTATTAGTACAAAACTAATAATATGAATCATTTCACAAAAAGAGAGAGAATTGAAATTCTCATGATAATTGCGTATGGTGTTAGAAAACAAAGTCACCAAGAAACCTATGCAGTGTTTAAGGAAACCCATCCAGATAGAAATAAGCAAGTCAACAGTGACAAAAGCATTAAAAGGATTTAATCAAAGCGGTAGTGTGAAAGATCTTATATTATGAAGTCCAAGAACATGTACCAACGAAGAAAATTTCAAATTCCTACCCTGAGTGCGTCTTTTACTCTTATCGAAAGGCAAATTGCAAATATGTCGCCAATTATACAATCTATACAGAATTATTAAGAGTATAAAATATTTACAATTTTCATAATCAAAATTTCTAAATTCGTACCGGAAGTAATACTTTTACTCTTATCAAGAAGGAGTTTTTTACAAATATCTTCATATAAGTATTATATATTTATAACTTGAATCATAATTTAGTTTGGAACAAATTTTATATACCAATATTTTTAAAATTTGGATCCGAAGTAACACTTTCACTATTATCAAAAAGCAGTTTTCTGCAAATATATTGCATATTATGCATTTCACAGAGATTTATTAACCGGATAAAAGTATTTAAGACTTATTTAGAACAACTTTTGTAAAAAAAAATTATGAAAAATTAGGACCGGACATATCTATAGACAGTAGTATGGTACCTCATTTTTTAAATTTGTCACATACTGTACATTTTAAGACAAATCGATAAGTTTTGGACGTTCACATGATCCCTTTTACAAAATTTACATTGTTACGACACTTATTGTCATGAATAAATGTATACAAACTAAGGGACCGAAAAAGAATAAATGTCTTCTTCTTCTACTGCTCTTACGAAATAAGAGATGTATTGGCATTTTCGTTGTCTGCGCAATTTTCTTAAAGGGCTAGATTGGTGTCTGCGGGGATAACTGATGCGTTAAGGTACCTCTGGGGACCCTTAGAGAGACGACGAACAATGTTTATAAGACATCTGTTCAGTGTTCGTTGTTATATAAATTGCCTCCGTTGGTGAGTCATAAGGGTACACTTTTGGATTACACAGAGAGTTGTATGTATTAGAAGAAAAACAAAAGCAAAAAAAGCAAAAAAGGAATGAACATACAAGACTTTCAGATCTCTAAAAAAGATGCGGTTTTAAAAGTAAACTTTATTAATCTTCTTGACAGAATTGTAGTATTGGTCAGCTATGAGCGGTAAGCGCAGTAAGAAATGCGGAAAATTTTGTAAATAATATTTAATGTTTTTTATTCATATTTTATATACTAAAAATATATTAACTTTGAAAAGCAGAAAAGCAGTATTCCTAGAATGTTTCTAGGATCTAAGTTTTCTAATATGCATCTATGTATAGCACGTTTACGATTTGTCATACTGCTTTTCTAATAAAAAGAATTATTGACATTTATTAAAATACTTTGAAAATTCACTTTTTGTTTGCGTGACTTATATTAATTTAAAATTATCATTTGAAATTTGGGAACATGTGGCACTATCTAAAACTGTCTAATAAATAGTTTATAAATTAAAAAAAATACGTATCCTAAATAATTGTGTCCTTATAATTGAAAAACTATTACATGACAGGCCTTTAATGGATACATAATCTGCCCTAAAGTCGGCATTATAGCAGCCAACGTACAGACACGTATTTCAGTCTACTACTAGACTTCATTAGTGTGCGACGTGCTTGCTGCAAAGCTCAATGAGCTCCCACCCCACCCCCGCATATCGTCTTTTCACATAACGACGTCTATGAGACAATTTCGGCGAGCTAAGTTATGCAAAAGCAACGCGCTAGAGGAGTGTAGACTATCGATAACTAAGTTATCATATTTTAGACCACTGCAGATATATCGATACCCCAGTTCAACACTGTAACAACTCCAAAACGCTTGAACTGTTATAAGGCGGACTGAAGAATTTTCTCAAATTTGATAATCGTCTAAAATGTGGTCATGTTTCAATCTAGCTTTCTCAGAGTTTCTACAAAAGCTTCTCATAGAATTGTTATTTTATGCATTTTTTAAAAATCTTATTAATTTAATATTTTTCAAATTAGAATGAGTTGTTACGTTGTTGAACTAAATAATAACATAAGTTTTATAATTTTCACAGAAATGTACCAAAAGTACTTACAAATTTTGAAAGTATTTTTAGCAATTAACTAATTTTTCTGAAAATTTGTAAATGCAGAAATGCAAATTTTGCATTCAAAGTATTTATTGATTATTATGAAAAGATATAATAAAGAAAATACATAATTCTGTCAACAAAAAACAATTTAATTGATTCTCTCATTTCAAAAAAATTACGTATCTATTTTTTATTTAATTGGAATCGCTACTACTTTCAGAGTTAACATTGGCATCTGCATTCAAGTTTTCATAAAATGGCCAGTAGACCGGTTTTATCGCATTTTCTTTGCAAAGTTCTAATAAATTCTTTTTCTTTGCTGGTGCAATTGGTGGCGGTCTTTTATAAGCGACTTGCAATTCTTTCGTTCTAGCAAATCGCAAGTTTGGCTGCACAATAATTTCTTGAAATTCGTTTTCTTCGTAAGAATATTTATAAAAAATTGAATTTGGATTATCCTTTGTTACTTTCAAAATCCTAATGTTGTTCCAATTTACTCTTTCTCTATTTTTGTTTAATGTGTAGTTTCTACCCATTTCAGCAGACAACTTCTTGAAGTCAAAAAAGTCGCTTGTATCCATTTCATGAACTTTATACGGAGTTCTATTTTTTTTTGCACTTCTTAAAATCATGGTCCATTGTGAGGGGACGTAAATGGGACCATTTTTTAACACGCGTTTTTTTTCTTTTTCAATGGTCGCATGCATTGAGTCTCCTTCATTTTGCGTGTGTCCAACGACTAAGAACTTGTGAGTGATAGATTTCAGATTTTCAAAATTTCGAATGCAATAAAGGTACATACTGCAAATAAACTTGTTCTTGTTTTGTCCAACGCAGTTGTCGGAATAGAAAATGATATTTTCGGTATTTATACTTTCATTAAAAAGAAAATTGTACACACAGCTACAAATTTCATTGGCGCCGCGTCTTGCGAGTCCTTCATGCCATGTATAAAAATATCCTAATTTTTTTCCAATATCGAAGATTGTAAAATTATACGTTGCAAGTCGTCGTTTGTAGAAAAATGTGCTAACATCTCCAGAAGGACAAGGAAGAACTGCTTGCAGATCAAAACAATATACTCCTGTATTTTCGCTTTGAAGGTCTTTGGTTTTTTCCACCCGGCTTAGTTCTTTCTCCTTAATGTGGTTTTCATATTTTAGCTTGATATTTTGATTATCATCTTCAGTGCCATTTTTGTAACTCTCGCATAGTGCACACTGGTCTTTTTTAGGGATGTAAAAAGCGATATTTGTTTCTGTGTTTATGACTTTAGCGTACATTGAATATTTGCCAAAACTTTTGCCCTTTTGTTCACACTGCTCTATATAAAGTTTGTACATTAGTGTCATGTTAAGACTGCCATCCAAATATTCCTTGTTCGTTCTCGCACGGCAGTAATGTGAGCTTACTCTTGGAAAAGATGCTATGTGCTGTCTAATATCTTTCATAATCTCTTCATCCACTTTTCTCTGATTGTCATGTTTGCCTCTTTTATCAGTTTCTATAAATCCGTGTTGATCTTTCTTCTGCATTGTGGTAAATATTGTTCTATTATTAATTGATAAAGTGTTTTTGAAAAACATTTTGCAGACTTGAACTTGCTCTGATCCTTTCTTGAATGTGTATTTCACATTTTGGGAGCGGCTGCTTCCCGGTTTAGGATTTCGATATGCGGGTGTAATGTTGGCACACATGCAACTGTTCAAAAAGTTTCTCTGGAGATTAATATCTCCAAGTTTCCAGTATGAATTATAAATTTGTTTTCTTTCCTCAATTGAAAATTTTGACGCACACTTAAGTCTACACGTTTCCAAACAAGGAGGTTTCATTCTTTTCGCCTCAATTTCTTTCCCTTTAGCCGAAATATACCTTTGTCCCAAATTTCTATTAATCTTCCGCGCATTTTTTGCCCAAGTTTCTGGAACTCTCTTTCTCTTTCGAGTAAGATTTTTAACGTTTTCACTTTCAACCGGCGTTGCTTCAGGTACTATTAGGTCTTCATTGTCTGTCGATTCATCACTACTTGCATCATTTTCTGGAACGTAATTTAAATCCGCCACCGAATCATCGCTATCAATGTTGAATCGGCTGTCCATCTCATTATGACCGCTAGTAACAATCTAAAATAATAAGAAAACATAAAAATTTATTTGTCACACAATACAAAATTGAGTAGCTTACTGTCTCGGCATCACTACTTATAATATTATCACATAAAATAACATTTTCTTGCTCATCTTGATTGTCAGTTTCGGAATTCGTTTGCTCCGTTGAATTTTCTGCAGATGGATTTTTTTCTAAGAAAGTATTGTTCATCTCCACATCATTGGTGTTTTGATTCTCCATACTATTATGAAACTAAACACAAGCAGAAACTATGTTAAACTTTTTAAATATTTTAAGGTTATGTCTAACCAATAATATTAATTATATTCGAAAATCGCACTTACTTTTTGTTCCTCATATTGACTGCAAGCTAGTCTTGCCATATACTGAGCCCTGGATTCAAAATTTCTTTTTGGTTCCATTTTAATTACACATTAACCACTTTGCACACTCTCAAACAACAAGTAATAAGTTGCAACCTGCAGTAGAAATCAAAAGATCTTGTAGTTCAATAGCGTAACAAGTGAGTTATTACGGTGTTGAATTTAAGAAATTTTGAATATCTCAACTGTTACAAATACATGTAACGCCACCTCTCCGCACTGAATCAAGCTAGAAGTTGTTACACTATTGCTCTGGAAAGAACATGAAATTCCGAATTAGCTGGTGGGTTTAACTCAAAAACAACTTTTTTTGAATTGTTACGTTATTGAATTGGGGTATCGATATGTGCATCTAGTATCTCGCCAACAGGTGGCGTGCCAATACCAACAATTGTTGATAGCAGATGAAAATGATTTATTGTTTATCGGCCGTAGCTGTTCAGGCGCACTAGGGCTATATAGACCGTCCGTCATTTCTCTCTGTTGTAGTGTATTTATATCTTTACAATTCAAGAGTATTCCGTACAAAATAAATATTACAAATTCGTTGCTATATTTTTGTCTTCAGTATCATAGGGAGATGATTACTTTTTCAAACTAAGGTATCGAGGGAACCATCTTAAATATCCTTTTCTTGTTAGTATCAGCTGTAAGTACCCGATTTTTTTAATGTTTAGTTGTTATCTAAATGTGATCTAGAATTAAGTTCTGCAACGATTCGTATTATCAAGCCTATACCCAAAGCCGCTTAACTGGCGGAAGGTTAGGACTTCAGGCCTTCCCCCCTTGCGCCCCCTTTCCGAATTAATGTACTAATACATTCCGAAGCAAAATCCACAAAATCTTGGAAAGCTTCTGAAATTTTAATAACATCGAAGATGACATGGATCAAGTGGTGGGGCTATTTGACGTTTTATTTTTGCCAAGTTATGTGCATTTAAATTTTTATCAGAATATTCGTACTTAATTAATCGCTTAAACTAAATTTTGCTTTCTTTCTAAGATGACGTGGAGATTTTGAGGATTTTCGTTTAATGCTAAATTTCATTTTTCAAAAATTTCACTTTATGGGACCAACTTATACTGCCTAAGAATTCAAAGTTTAGTTTTTCCACTACAAACAATCTGTGAAGCAGTGCGGTTCTGCCACATATATCTTCAAGTGCTAAGACTTGAATCGTTTGAAATTTATACCTGTGTTTTATTGTAAAACAATATTCTTTGTACTCATCACAGAATGTATAATACCCATATCAATTTTAGCATTTCATATAGATTCTTCTGTTGACGTAGAACTTCTATGACTTGTTTTTCAATACTTTAAATTTTAAGTTCTTTTAAATTTATTTTAAGTACGCACAAAATTCTACAACTAAATAAATGAAACATGAATTTAAAATTCATTCTTTTGAATAAGTATTTTCCTTTTTTACAGAATTATGTAACAAACGTAGATATAACTAGTACTTGATTAACCAACCTTAACAAAAGCGATCTATCAAGTGACCATGGTACCCTAGCCATTACTGTTCGTTATTCATTGTTTAAGATACATATCTTTTGCATGAATTAAAAAAAAAAGATTAATTATGCCAAAAAGGAAAAAATGTTACACGTTGAAAATCCATGTCAAGGACTTGAACCTGAAGAAACATTTATTCTATTTCTTTTTGTAATTACGTTTTCTTTTTTGTAAATACATTTTATTGTAATCAAGTTTTTATTAATGTCATATATTTTTAATGAATTGAATTTTTTACTTTCTTATACGTAGTATAAGGAAGTATTGTGATGATGAAAATTTTCGACCTCGAGATTTTTGCAGATGTCCACGTTTTGAAGTCCCCTGATACCAAAAAAGTGGTTTTTAAAAAATGTCTCTGTGTGTGTCTGTCTGTCTGTGTGTGACCACGATAGCGGTCAAACCGCTGTAGATATCTATTCCAAATGTTGTATTTACGTATATAATCCTCCTCTTGAGATCTGATTAGTTTTTCAGTAAAATCGGTAGACCGGAAGTAGTGGTTTACTTCAGTGAAAAAATCGAATTTTGCAAATATTTCGTCAATTACTAAGTTTAAACAAATTTATAAAGAATTCATATCTACTTAAAATTAATTCCAACCGGAAGTAGATCTTTTACTCTTATCGAAAATCAGTTTTTTGCGAATATCTCGCAAGTCATGCTCTTTAGACAAGTACGTTATGAGTATAAAAGTAATTAAAACATAATTTTCAATATCTTTTGTATAAAAAAAAATTCAAAATTCAGACCGGAAGTACCACTTTTACTCTTATCGAATAGCGATTTTTTGCAAGTATGTCGTAATTATGCATTCTATATATATTTATCAAGAGTACAAAAGTATTTAGAATTAGATTTGCAATACTTTTTGTATATATAAAATTTCAAAATTCGGGCCGGAAGTAGCACTTTTACTATTACCGAGGAGCACTTTTTAGATAATATCTTGCTAAGTATGCATTCTATAGAAATTTATTAAGAGAATATAAGTACTTAGAATAGGATTTTGAATAATTTCTGTAAAAAAAATTCTTAAAATTCTGTAATTTGAAACACTCATACGTATAAGAAAGTCGTGTGGTGGCCACACCTCATTTTACTTTCTTATACGTAGTATAAGGAAGTATTGTGATGATGAAAATTTTCGACCTCGAGATTTTTGCAGATGTCCACGTTTTGAAGTTCCCTGATACCAAAAAAGTGGTTTTTAAAAAATGTCTGTGTGTCTGTCTGTCTGTGTGTCTGTGTGTGTGTTGCCACGATAGCGCTCAAACCGCTACAGATATCAATTCCAAATTTTGTATTTACGAATATAATCTTCCTCTTGAGAACTGATTAGAGATTGAGCAAAATCAGCAGACCGGAAGTAGTAGTTTACTTCAGTGAAAAAATCGAATTTTGCAAATATTTCGTGAATTACTAAGTTTAAACAAATTTATAAAGAATTCATATGTACTTAAAATTGAAATTGTGAACAATTTTATTAAAAAGGTTTTTCGAAATTCCTACCGGAAGTACGTCTTTTACTCTTATCGAAAATCAGTTTCTTGCAAATATTTTGCAAGTCATGCTTTTTAGACAGGTACGCTACGAATATAAAAGTATTTAGAACTTAATTTCCAATATCTTTTGTATAAAAAAAATTTCAAAATTCGGACCGGAAGTATCACTTTTACTCTTACCGAATAACGATTTTTTGCAAATATGTCGTAAATTATGCATTCTATGTATATTTATGAAGAGTACAAAAGTATTTAGAGTTGGATTTGAAATATTTTTTGTATAAATGAAATTTCAAAATTCGGACAGGAAGTAACACTTTCATACGTATAAGAAAGTCGTGTGGTGGCCACACCTCATTTTTTTCATACGTTCTTATAAGGACTGTTTTATATGCGATCTCAGGGGAGGAGTCATATCTGACCACAGACAGCAACCATGTCAATCCTGTCTAATTTACTCCTGTGCTTTCATGTTTATATGCATATACTATATGTAACATTGTAAAAATTATTACCATATACCGGCACACACAGGGATATTTAAATGAATGTGTATTGAAAGTAATTTGTGTGTTTATTTCACAAGGCGGTTCTTTCAAAATAGGAAGTTTCCTTAACAATCCGAATTGTTCTAGAATTTAATTTTACATCATTTGCGGAGAATATAAACTGCTCCTTTCCGACATTTAAAGTTAGTATAATTTAGATTTAAAAACTTGTGTACATATTAATGTAAGCGGTTTCGACAAACATACTTTCTGTAACTTTTTTTTTTGTGTTTTGCCTGTATCAAATTGAAATTTCAACAAAAACATAAAATATCTTCAAATTAGTTAAGTTTAGACCATACACGCAGAATTCGAATATTGACAAAAATTATACTATACTGTAACGAAATGTGTTTACATTAAATAAAAGAATCAGATCTCTCGGCGCGATAAAAACGAAATTGTCACACGCACAAAAAAGACCATAAATCATCTCTCTCGCTGCTGGTAAATATCGTAAATGCAGTGAGTCATCTCACAGATGTCCGACGTATGTTCTGGCAAATATCGAGAGAAAGATGGAATGTTCCCGAGTATTACGAGAGTCTTGTGTGCCGGTATAAAAAGCAGCCGATACAGAGAAAGGGAATTCTTTACGGGATTCATTCATTGCGGGCGGAGTAGTTCGGGATAAAGAAAGTCCTTACGTAGTGGTAGCGTAGAAATAAATATAGTAGTGCCGTTTTATATAAATAGTGTGATATAAATAAATACGGACAGAGATATAAATAATAGTAGTAGTAAATAAATACCTGTGATAATTAAATTGTAGTAGTTTAAGTGTGTTAAGTTAGTTTTATGTTTTTATATTGTTAAATAATTTTAAGTACATAAATATACAGACTGTTTTAAATAAATAATTGCACGAGTTGTTTATTGGAACCCGAAAACGTTACAATACTATGTAAAGTAAATTAGCTGTAACTTCCAAGTGGAAGTGAAATCAACATATTTTACTTATCTCAATGTACTTCTAACAGCAGCGAACAATGAGACACTCTGTATGCTTCTCATATATGGCATAATATTCATTTGTTCCACATATAGTGTTTTAATTTAATTTATCAACGCCAGCTCCATTTCCTACGTACTAGGATTCATTGTTAATATCTTTCGTCTGACAAATAAAATGAGACAACGACAAGAAAATGATAAACCTCATTATTAGATGTTATTTATCTTCATTTGTTTCTTTTTTTACTGTGTTTTTCATGAATGCCCTATCCGAAACTTTGCTTATGTAATACATCATGGACTACTATGGCATATAAATACATAGTTTGCTTTAGTGATTTTTTCCCCTTTTGTTTATTATACGCGCATATATATTCTCCCACTGTTCTTTTTACGGGTCATCAATCAAGAACGAAATGTGTTTTCTCGGAATTTTTTCACATTACTTATATGTAACATATTAATTATGAGCAATTTTACGAAGGAATTTTATAAAAAAATAAATTGGCAATTTTTGTTGTTCTGAGCATGAGGCGCACGATTTGACTATTAATATACAGGGTGTACCACTTAAAACTCCCAGGTCAAATATCACGGAAACGGTTAAAGATATTTGAATTTTGTAGTTACTATTATTATATTGTGTTTTATTATTTGTGTTAGTTTCCAAAATTAAACGGTTTCATAGATTTTCGTATTTAAAGAAATAAAGAAAGTAAGAGTAATTTTAAAGTTTTGTTTTTATTTTGTATAAATACTTAAAAGGATAAAATATAACTAACAAAGATGTTCAAAATTATTGCCTTCTTAATTGCTACATAACGTATATCGTCTTATAATGCTCTTCCGCAAACATTTAACAATGTATTTCTACTAACTTTTTTGAACACTTGCATACATTTTATTATCAATGTCGCCCATATCTGTTATGGGTTCCTTGTAAACTTCAGCTTTCAAGTAAGCCCACAAGAAAAAATCTAACGGGGTTAGATCCGGCGAACGAGCCGGCCGCCTAAGGACGCCATTAGTACCAATCCAACGACGTGAGAAAGTTTGATTAAAATAGTCAGAACTATGTTGGCATTATGACCAAGTGTCTTGATGTAATCACATATTATTTCGCTGCTGTATATGTAAATCTTCCAAAAGTAATGGTAACTCATTTTGCAGGAAAGGTAAGTAGCGCACACCTGTTAATGTTTCATGATAAAAGTGGGGGCCTAAGATACATCCGTTGAAAATTCCACACCAAATGTACACGCCAAAAACTGTTTTGATTCTTGTTTGCTTTATCCACCTAGGACACCTGCAGAATAGGGACGTGCATTGTCATGAAGCAATGCCTCGATTGAGCTTTTCACGTCTTTAGTTTTGAACTGCGCGCCGAAGTTCTCTCTCTCTCTGTCTGTCCCAGTGTTTTTTGGGGGAATGTGAGTGCGTTCACTCCATCGACTGTTGTTTTGATTCTGGAGTGACATAGTAAACCCAAATTTTATCACCGGGCACAATACTCCTTAGGAATTCATCTCTGTCAACACTGTATCAAGCAGGAAATGTCAAATCAGTGCCAAATCGGTTTGTTTTGTGGACATATGTAAACATTTTCAGAACCCAACGATTTGTGGACAACCTCATGCAAAAGAGTTTTTGAAATTTATGGAAACTCATTACTAGCATTCTTGGGTAACCAAATATAGATACAGATATATTCAGTAAGGGACTTGTACAGCCTTGTATAGGACACAAAAGTACTAAAAGGACGGAACTTAAAGAAAAGAAAAAAGGACAGGCCTGCGGTAAAAATAACAAGTTCATTCGAAGAACTTGTTATTTAGTTATGAAAACACACACATACCTTTACGTAGTGTCTCAGAATAAGAAGGAGTGATAAAAATTTACATTAATAAAATGATTGTAAAAGTATGACTTCTTAGATTGAATGAGATATTTGACATAATCTATTCTAGTAAACTAGGGAACATAAATATTTCATGAATTGTTTTTTTCAATATGAAAGTAATTGTAAGCTATTGATATTTACGTCAGATTTGATTATAAAAAATTTACAATAAAATGAAAACTACTTTTGAACTTTATTATGAAAGTTTCCCAAACATTTAATAACAAAAATTAACTGAAGACATTTATCTGTTTTGCCTAACAATAATAAGTCACGTTCATTATCACTATTACCAACACAAATAATAAATGGTTCTACGATATCATTCATTAATCCATCCCACATTCTTTTTTCTAAGTAGTAAGCCAATTTGTGTGAATGACATGAGGTATTGTCCATGACCATTACAACATTACCTGCCAACTTAAGCAATACTTGTCTAAAACCAGTCTTCAAAAATGTTATTTTAATTTTTATTTGTTTATTACAATTTATTTCATCATGGTAGTCAACTGTTTTTCTACCTTCGAAAAGCGTCGTCAGATTCATGAAATTCTAGTAGTTTCGTGCCCACTCGTTTTAAAGTCTCAGTTCGGCTGTTACTTTATATTTTTTAAATATACTATATGCTTGATTTTCCCCGAACTATAATACATTAACAACACGAATATACTTACATCTTAATGAATGTTTTACATCTCTGTAACTCTATGGTTTTCGTCATATCTTAAGGGGATTATAACACCCAATCATATTTTTGAAAATTCATATTTTCGTTACTATTCATCGGAATCGTTTAAAATTTGTAGGAATGATATAGAATTATGTGATCTAGGGCTGTGTGCATGCGCATTTGAATACGTTCCATGAGACCGGAGAAACGAAAAAAAAAATCAGTAAATATTAAGGTTTTGCAAAACCCATGCACATGCATGTAGAAAATGTAATTCACCATACGGTGTTAAAATTTAAACCGTTTACCTGCTGTCGTTTGTGTATAATAAATTTTCAAAATTCATAGAATTTTGTATCCGTAAAATGCTGCGATCTATTGGTACCGCCATAAACTAAGGTTTATTACGACCAGGTGCAGTCCCTGCTGCAAGTATATTGAAATTCATTTTATAATAACATTCGCATAGTTAATATCGTGGTGAAAATAGCTTTAAGATTTTGTGGTATTATACTTGTGGTGTGTGACAGTTCACAGAGTGGTTATTATTACTATTGCAGTAGTGTTTCGTATTGAAATGGGTAACAAACGACTGCAAAAACAAAAAGTGTGTAGCTCTTCAATAAAAAACCTGAGACAAAGGTAAGTACTCATTATTATTAATATATGTATATTGTGAAATGCTTTTAATATGCACAACACTCATTTTATATATAGGGTGTCCCACTGTGAAAATGAAAATAGTTTTTACTTCAAAAATATCTATTACTGAAATAATTTCTTTATTTTCAAATCAGTCATAGGCATAGTCAAAGTGGGTTACAAAGTGGGTCACAAAAAATGATGGTACGTTGATTACCAGAAAAACTGTTCACCTTTTACTTTCTAACAAAGAAATTACCGTGCATTGTCCTGTATGAAGCATTCCTTACTTGGTATTGTTTACAACATCGTAATATTTGATTTGTGTCATATGGCTGCGTTTCACATAATTATTCAAATAAAAAAGGAGGATATCCTAAATCTATTTTGTTATGTAGTATTTATAATCAATCTACATATCTGACAAAACCAATTGTCCTACTTGCTAAAACAAAATTTCTAATTCCACCCAATATTCTGAAATTAATTCAGGTTTCTTTTTCTGAGAAATGGGTTATTCCAAGCTACTTGGAAGGCTAATAATTGTATTTGGGTATAACCCGATTGCGCCGATTTTACCTGCTCTAATCCGGGTCTCAAAAGGGTCGGAGAGTTTATGATAGCCCAGTTGCGCCGATGGTAAAAATAATCCTAATCTATAGAATCAGCAGGTTAGGTTAGGTTAGATAAAAGTTTTTATGCACCTCATCCAGATATTTTTTAATTTGTTCAGATATTGAAGGAATTTCGAACTAAAACTTACATTAAAATTTGGCGCATTGGCGCAACTGGGCTATGCCCATTTTAGGGGCTGGTCGGTTGCGGGCGCAATTGGGTTATAGGATTACTTCTACCTGCTTAAAATCGGCGCAACTGGGCTATGCCCTTGTATTTATCTACTCAATATTCATATAATTTTAATTTCCATATTTTATTACTATAATTTTAACTACAGTTATTGGAGTCTATAGTATATGCTGAATTATGTATGTTTCATCCTACAGAGCAGCGTTGTCAAGATGGGGACAAAGACGACCATTATCAGAAAGACAAAACATCGAAGATCCGGTTCGAAATATTGACAATGTAAATCAAAATATAAATGAACAAGAAGTAGTCGACGATGAGTATCAGGAGGATTCTCTCGAATTAGAAACAGAGGTAGTGAAGAAGGACGAACAAAAAACTTTGGCAATAGAAGGTAGAAGAATTGTCAATATTTTATATTTTTGGGAACAAATTAAAAATATTCAGCATATGCCATTTTACGACTGTAAAATGGATAACTGTAATATTCTCAAGGAAAAAAGGAATGGTTTTTTGTCAACATTTATTGTAAAATGTAATATGTGTGGAGTGACGTCCTCACTAGAATCGGACAGGTGTGAGAATCAAATGGATATAAATGTGACATCAGTATTAGGTAAATATTATTCTATAGAGATATAAAATAAAATATTTAGTTCCTTGAGAATATCAATTGGTGATATTATTGCCGAGGTTGGTTATCGTACGAATTATTTTTACATTTTTATATTTCTTTATAGGCACTATGTCAATCGGTTGCGGCTACTCACAGTTGGAACAGCTAACTTCTTTACTGAACATTCCTTCAATAAGTCAAAAATACTACCTTAAAAATCACAATGATTTAGAGAAGATAGTCCAAGACGTATTGATGCAAGAATTGAAATTGGCTGGAGAGGAAGAAGCGGAACTCGCAAAAGAAAATGGAAATGTTGATAAAGATGGTACTCCATGCATAACAGTGATAGCAGATGGCGCATGGTCTAAGAGGTCATACAAGACTAATTATAATGCCCTGTCTGGAGTTGCGGTGATCATTGGTGAAGCTACAAAGAAAGTGTTGTTTTTAGGCGTGAAAAATAAATTCTGCATGGTTTGTTCAAGACATGAACGGAGAAACGAAATTGTATCTGAACATTCTTGTGCTAAAAACTGGAGTGGCTCGTCTACAGCTATGGAATCTGCTATCATCGTTGAGGGTTTTAAGAAGAGCATGGAAATGCACGGATTGAAATACACAAAATTAGTTGGAGACGGTGACAGCAGTGTCACAAAGAAGCTTCTAACTGAAAAACCTTATGGTTCTACACTGATAGAAAAAGTGGAATGTGTCAATCATCTTTTGCGAAATTTGTGCCACAAACTGAAAGATATTTCTAAAACAGCAAGAAGTTCTTCTTCCTTGAAAGTAGTACCAATAAAATTGAGAAGAAAACTAGAAAATAGTATTCTTAAGTTCAGAGTTGCTATAAAAAGAGCAGCTGTATATCGTGCAAAATGTGATTTAACTTATTCAGAAAAATTATCATGTTTCCGAAAAGATGTCCAGAATAGTGTCGATCACATATTTGGCTTGCATGAAAAATGTGACGAATATTTTTGTACAGGAGTAAAACCATCTGAAGAAAATTTAATCCCACAAATTACTGAATGTGGACTTAAGCAGGATATAATGAACTGCCTTCAAAGAGTATTAACAAAGTCTTCTTCTTTCTTGCTAAATAAGAATAACAATCCTGCAGAACTTTTCAACAGTTTAGTAAACAGATTCGTAGGTGGCAAAAGAGTAAGTGCATTGTAATTTCTTGTACAGTTTTATTTATAACAAAATAAGTTTCAATTATTTACACGGACAACTCTAACTGTTTTATTTTTAGGTAAACTTCTCATTCAAAGCGTCCTACCAAACAAGATGCCAGTTAGCTGTTATAGCCTACAATAGCAAAGAAAGGTTCATTGAAAAAATTATGGAGCTTGTCGGACAGTCACCTGGATTATACACCAGGCGTTTTATTATTAAACGGCAATTGCGCCGAGAGAGGAGCTTGGAACAGAAAAAGAAAAGAGGTTTTAAACGAAAACTTGTAATTAGTAATCCAGACGATGATTACGGCGCAGTTGAAGAACAGATATCTGACGAAGAATTAAAATCTAGAAAAGACAAGTTAGAAAATATACTAAAAAAAACAGCAGAAGAAATTCTTCACATTGAGCAAAATACCAGAGGTCAAAGTTCCAATCCCTTGTGGCATCAGGAGAGAACCTTCAGAATAACTGCGTCCAATTTTGGGCGAATATGCAAACTGAAGGCAACTACTAAACCTGATGCTACAGTTAAAAACCTCTTATATAATAAATTTATCGGCAACACTGCCACTAAATATGGACAAGAACATGAAATGATCGCAATTCAAGACTTCCAGGAACTCACTGGATTAACTGTAACAGAGTGTGGATTATTCATAGGACGAGATGACGAATATTTTCTTGGAGCAAGTCCTGATGGGCTGGTTGTTGACGACGATTCGATCATAGAAGTAAAATGCCCCGAAACACTAAAAAATATATCTCTCGAACAAGGAATTGCCGAAAAAAAAATAAACTTTATGACGATCGATAAGGATGGAAAAATTCGGTTGAAGGTGAACCATAATTATTATTTTCAAATTCAAGGGCAACTACATATCTCTGAAAAGGAGTGTTGCTACTTTATCGTGTGGTCACCTGCAGGCCCTTTACATATAGAGATGATTTCTAAAGACGACAACTTTTGGAAAAATAAAATGAAGCCAAAATTAACATCATTTTTCTCAACTGCTCTCGTACCAGAAATAATTAAAAACAAATTATAATTTTTTAAATAATAATGTTTAATAATCTTATAACGAGTCGTTTCATTTTTAATACGCCATATATTTTTTTCCAAACATCCTCAAGTTTTTTATCTGCAAATTTCCAACTACTATACTAGATTTCTTGAAGATGAATATTCTAACTGTACTCTTTCGTTATTCTATACAGGGTGATTCAGAACTTATCTAAAAGATTTTAGGAATATATGCATTCTTAAAAATTCAGTCGAATGCACCGAAAAAACTATAATAAAAGTCTTATAGATTTTTCGTAATTAATGTTTACCTGTAAAATTATACCGTTACAACGTACCGCTTAGATGGACAACAGTTGTTTGACAACGTGTCATACATTTCTGTCCGAACATTCGATAAAAAAAATGTAAAAACAATGTAGTTTAACATGGTAGCATCGTCAGTCTGCCTGACGCAAAATTTAAAGTGGATCAGATATCAATGGCGTGCAAGTACTTATTAGTACAGTGCCTTCATAACTGATTACAAGCCACGTGATCAGGGTCGAAATTCTCGAATCAATCTCGGAGCAATTCATATGCGAATATCCTTTTCCTCACTACGGCAATTGAGAGAGACAAGAAGAAATCTATTCGCATACGAGTTTCTCTTCGAGAATCACAGTCCTGGTCACGTGGCTTGTAATCATTTATGAAGGCACTGTACTATTTATTAATTTAAAGAGTGCGTACATATTAATTTCTTTGCGGTATCATATTTGTAGACGTATGTAGTACATCCCCTAATTTTTTCCACATAAGTTCTGAATCACCCTGTATAAAAACAGAAAAAGCAAGCGTATGTTTAAAAATTTCAAAGATACAAAATATGTTTCATTGTCATTATTCCAGAAAAGAAAATTAATTTAAATATATCTAATTTGACTTGATTATCAAAATTTAAAACCACAGTCCTTATCGTATTCAATTTGGTTATTGCAAAATAGTGCTGCAAAGAGGAAACTAATGTTACAATTAAAAAAGGTTTACCTAGTATTTTTGCATTTAAACAAACTGCTGGTGAAATAAATTTATTATATAGGTCGCAATTAATTAATTAAGTAATTAATTTTACCATACATAGGTATTTATATAAAATTGTTCCCGAGCTTTTTCATTATACAGTTCACCTTCTCAGTCAATAACAAAAAGTGTTTGTAATGTTTTTCAAGTGAAACTTCTTTGGGCACGTTAGACAATTTTGGGATGTTGGGATGGGGTGTCGGTCGAGAAACCGCATCACGCTGGAATGTGACGCTACGTCACCGGCACGCTCAAAGTCCATATCCCTGTAGCGTTACATGGAACGTCGCGCGCAGTTGGGACGATCTAGGGAATCCTTTCTCGTCCGACTGTACCGCACCGCATTATTTGCACTCGCTGCGTCTCACTCAGAACTTTACTGACTTTTCCAACATGAGGCAGACAGTCGGGTGCTATCATCGCCTTAAATGTAACAATCGGTGATGCAATTTGTGTGCGGTTGGCTCCTGCCTAGCTAATCAATCATGTTTGTGTTGAACTTGAAAGTACAGATTTTATTTAATAACAGAGTAAAATATAATAAATCAAAGCAAAAATATAAGAAAAAGTACATAGTTTATGGTTTGGTTATGTTATAAAATATAGAGAATAGAGTTCTTATTTTGCCATATTGAATTTGCGTGCGCAAGAACTAATGAAAACAAATCTTTAGGTTGGACAATGTCAATGTCTTTGAAATTCACGACAATAACTATATTATTATTATAAATAGTACAATAGAGTATTATGACCAGAAAAACTTTCGAAATAATGAATCTGGATTGTATCTTAGTCGAAATTTTGTGTGTATATTATTTCAAATAAATAGGAACTCGTTTTAGTGCTAGGTATTAAGAAAAAGATAAACTGAAAATACCGTGGAAATGAGATATTTGTGTGAAGTGATGTTTTATTCAACACTATTAATAACGAAAGCAAATTATACATTCAACACTAAATATTTAGAAAAGTTTTAGAAGAGGAAAAGTACAAAATTCGAACGGAAAGTAACACTTTCACTCTAACCAAGGAGCACTTTGTTTGCAAATATCTCGCGAATTCATCATCAATCACTTTATTTCCCGTGAACAAAGATGAAACCATCTCTGTCATGGCTAACTTTTCTCGCAATAAGGCGATGTTCAAATGCATAATTTTATTTTGAACAATGCACGATACGCTTTTGCTCAGCCATTGACATATATTACAAACTTGTCTATAAGAAATTGTACTTTTCATGACTTTTAGAAGTGTGCAAGAGTCAGTCCAGTGCTTAAGGCTGAACGCCCGCTTCAAGCTGAGTTCGATTTGAAATAGGCGTACCACTGTTTTTCGTGCAACTGTAATAAAAGACAAATGTTTAAGGGTCCGCGTGCTCTGTCTTATGCTGAGGAAAAAGATAGAGAAAAGAACTTGTCACCTAATCTAATCTGCCTGTAATTTATGGCTGCGTTATGGTCTCAGATAATCGCCGGTTGGCCCACATGTTTGACAGTCGGGAAGCAACCTCCCCTAAATTAGACAATCTATATTTTCTCAAACACACAAAAAAAGTGAAGCTGAATATGTAAAATCACCTGCCGGATTCAAATTTTGAGTTGGAAAATAAAATTGAAATCGCAAAAAGGTCGAAAAATCGTTTCTTTGTGTAAATTTTAAAATTTTCATTTTCTTCAATTTTTAATACTTATCTCGTGATATCTCAGCAATGCAGAGAGCTAGGGATCTGTTTTTTTTAAGGTTATACCCTAAAGTATTTGGATGATACTAGTGTTTTCGATTTTTCTTTGTGTGTAAATTTTATAAAAAAAAAAGTTTTAGTAGACGACCAATTTGTGTAAGGTATTTTTCAGCTATCGAGTAACTAATCTTATTTTTCAGAATTTACCCATATATATGTGAAACAAAATAAAGCCAACATTCCAAAATTATTTTTTGTGCAAAAAATAAATTTCTAGATCGTTTCAGAAGCAAATTATTGCGAGTCAAATATAATAATTATACTCCCTGCCCGTAAGCCGTGTGAGTCCTAGCATGCGCTTCTAGCAGGTATAGCGTTAGGGACGGGAAGAGATATTGCTTTTACTTTCTGATACGTAGTATAAGGAAGTATTGTGACGCTGACACTGTATATGTACACTATATTGTAAAGAAAATATCAACGGTTTCGATAAAATAATGTCCGAGTAACGATTACTTTCTTAACATACACCGATCTCAGAAGTATTTTACAAACTGCGTAGAAACTGCCCGAAATGGTAGGCGGAGCTACCTCTCGACACAATGTGCGAGCGTACCTCATACTCTATTTGATTTCAGTGAATTTCGCCCAAATTTCAAAATTTTGTTTTTCGTTTCGTGACCTTATTTTTAAAAATTAAGAAAAAATAAAATTTATGTATTGCTGTTGAGTGTTACATAATCTTAAATAAAGGCTTGTTTTTTGAAATTTCTTACATTTTTATTTTTATTTAGGGCCCTTTGGACAATTTCGAAGAAATTACGATTTATCCATTGAAAGGCATTTTTTTCTTAAATTAGCGTGTAAATTCGGTAAGGTTTTCATGAAAAATACGATTAGGAAATGGGAAAAACGATTTCGAGGCCGGGCGTATAGCCTTAAGGAGGGAGATAAATCACATATTAGAAACTACAGAACCATATCTACTTTATCTAATTTAGGTATACCAAAATGACATCTATTCATGTCTACGTTCGTGGTGACTAAATGTACAAATTTTGTGATTATTGCAGAATATATTAGCAGAGAGCTTGGCAAGGTTATTCAAACTTATGTTGTGTATAAGATTTCAGTGGTGCTTTTTATATCGTAGGCCAAAAACTCTCTGCGTTTGGTCTGTCATTATTAAAATTGTTGCAACCGTTCGTATATAACAGGCGTAACTACAGGTTGCGTGAAAAATTCGCGGAGCTAAAGTGAAATCAAGAATACGTAATTCTAAAAATGATTTTATCTTATTCTTCATTTGATAAAAAATGCTTTCCACGGAGGAATTGTTTCAGGTTTCGGAGAACAGAGAAAAGTCGCTTGGAATCAAATCTGGCAAATACGGTGTCTGATCAAGCAATTCGTACTTCAATTTACTGAATTTAGATATTGACAAAGCGTTGTCTTATTGGTGAAGTATGTTATTTTTTTTATGCTGCAAAGCAGGTCTTTTCTTAAGAAGTTTTGCTTCCAATTGATCTAAAAGGTTACAATAATGTTCTGAGTTAATTGTTTTACCTTTTTCCAATAGTCAATGAACAAAATTGCATCCCAAAAAACTGATGCCATAACCTGTTTTGATGTTTTTTTCAGGCTATCCTTGCTTTGGAGCTCAACATCGAGCTCTAGTCCACTGTAAACGTTCTTGTTTCAATTTAAGATCATGGTGATAGATCCAACTCACATCCATAGTTTTAAATCGGTTTGATTCTTTTTAAAACGATCCAAATGACGCTGATAAATTTATTGTTATTGCTGAATTGTTAACATGTGCGGCAACATTGTCCAAACAGCTTCTTCATTTGTAATCTTTAAGCAAAATATGCCATACCCGTTCATCTGAGATGCCTATGGTAAGAGCAATTTCACGCGTAGTCACACTACACAAACACAACAATAACGTGAGCAAATATAAATCATTGAGCAAAATGATTTCTATTGTTGATTCGCTTCTTGGACGTCCACTGCGTATGTCATCTTAAATACTTGCACGACCACGTTGAAACTTAAGTGCCCATTTACAAACCATGGTAACAGCAATAGTAATAGTAGTATATATTTGTCCTAAGAGTCATATATTGACAATCGTCAGGTGCAAGTATTACATAAATATACTTAACACGTTGGCTACCGCGCGTCCTATATATGAGTCGCACAATTTTCACTCTAAGACCACCGTCTCATATGTGAGCCAGAGACCTATATTTACTAAATACGAATTTATTTCTTCTGGTCTGTCTGTAGGAGGCTGATTTTGCAAGGTAGTCTCTATGAATGTCTGACTCACACGTGGGTCGCGTGGTCTCGCGGTCTCGGTGTATTTTGTGAGGTTATGTAACTCGTAGTCTGCAATCACGTAACGTCGTTGCTAATTGAGGACAGTTTTACAAGATGAATCCTGCGAAAAGACGTTTAACAGTCGCGGTAATTGAAGAAAAAGGTAGAAAAGTAATGGAAGAAGGTCTTGAGTCTGATGATTCAATTATTTTGCACAAGGAATCTGAGGAAGAACATTACGTGGACTCCGGAAGTGAGGCAACAATTTTTTCTAACTCAGACACAGAAAATGAAGAAGAAAGAGCAAGTAGTGATCATAATGAGTTAAGTGATAGTGCAAGTCAAGGTAGTCATGCAGTTGGTGGAGATGACAATGAAGATGAATGGGTGGATTTGGAAGAAGGTCCTGACATATTTGATTTCAATGAGGTACCAGACCTGAAAGTAAATGTGACGCCAGGTATGAGTTCTCTAGAAATATTTTATCTTTTGTTTGTTAATACACTCATTGATAAAATTGTTCATTGGACAAATACTAGAGCTCACACTCTTATGGACTGTCAAAAAAATCAAATATGCGAAAGTGGAAAAATACAACCAGTAAAGAAATAAAAGAATTTCTTGCTCTATGCATTACAATGGGACACATAAAAATGCCCAGTCTGAAACATTATTGGTCGCGAAATCCTCTATATTGTCATCCATTTTTCAATCAAGTTATGGGTCGTAATAGATTCGAACTTATACTACGTAACTTATGCTTTTAAGACCAAAGTGATGATACAACTAATCGTCTACATAAAATCAATCACGTTGTTCAACATGCACTGCAGAATATACAAAAAGTTTATTATCCCGATCGAAATATTTCAATTGATGAAGCCTTATTGCTGTGGCGAGGGCGATTATATTTTCGTCAGTACAGTCCAAACAAGGCTGCCATATATGGCATAAAATTGTACGAATTATGTACCCCCGACGGGTGTGTTTTGAATATTCTACTTTATTCTGGTAAAGGAACCATCCAAAATGAAAAAATGGGACATAGTTATGGTGTCGTCGAAAAGCTTATGGAACCATATCTAAACAAGGGACATACTATTTTTCTTGATAATTTTTACACGAGTGTTCCTCTTGCCGAATCTATGCTAGAAAAAAACACACATATTTTGGGCACTCTTAGAAAAAACAGAAAAGGTACTCCAAAAGATGTTGTAACAAAACAGTTACCTAGAGGAGGAACAATATGGAGACGAAAACGTAGAGTTGTAGTGGAAAAATGGAGCGATGATGATTTCCATTTGTCATAAATTTCCTATGGTGGAAACGACGAATAGAAGAGGTAGACATGTTTTAAAACCAAACATCATGGCTGACTACAACAAATATATGTCAGGGATAGACAGAGCCGATCAAATGTTTTCGTACTACACAACACCACGCAAAACCATAAGATGATATTTGAAATTATTTTTTCATCTTCTGGACATTTGTATTTGGAACAGCAAATATATTTATGAGAAGAGCTCAAACAAGAAGATCAGTTATTTAGATTTCAGAGATGAAATAGTAACGTATCTTACTGAAGGAGTCAGGCTAAGCACTTCTCGCAACTCCACTAAAAAACATTTTCCTAAAAAATTAGCCAAGAGGATTCGGTGCCGCATGTGCTAGAGGCGGGATAAAAAACGTGTACAGACGTGGTTTGTTTGCAATTTATGTCGTGATGAACAGAAAAAAGAAGTTGGCCTCTGTCCTGACAAATGTTTGGCTCAATATCATATGTAATTTGTTATTGTCAATTGATTTTTTTTTTGTTTTCTATGTTATACATACCAAAAAATTAATATTTTTTTTACAGAATTTATTTTTTTACAATTTGAAATTTATAACTTTGTTACTTTTGCAATAAAAACTTTAAATTGGTATTCTACCTTATTTATTTACTACTCTTTGACAATTTGCGTGTAATTTCACTCGGCTCAAATAACAGTCAAGCAGTCTAGTTTGATAAATTATCACCATAGA
Source organism: Amphimallon solstitiale (assembly GCA_963170755.1). NCBI lineage: Eukaryota > Metazoa > Arthropoda > Insecta > Coleoptera > Scarabaeidae > Amphimallon > Amphimallon solstitiale. The sequence goes on along the minus strand of OY720677.1, from coordinate 140,886,618 downwards.
CCACCGTCTCATTTATGAGCCGGAAGTAAATACAGTATAAACAATAATTGGTTTCGAAAAATTTGTACTAAACCTGTCTAAATTGAGTATTTTCTATCACACGTGTTAAACAGGGTAGCACATTAATAGCCGCTTCTCCGATTGGTCTTTTGTGATTCACATAATAGAAAAAACAATTAGTGGAAGAGTCATTGTTGTTTGTGGAGCATATTCTAGAAATACCTTAAGTTTTGACGTACTTCCGGTTTTACCGGAAATGCACGGAACTTAATTTTTTTAATGACTCACCTTATATATTTTTGGACTTTCTAGTAATGCTTTAAATTGTATATTCAACTGTTTTTTCTTTTTCAAAATTTAGTCAATAGTTTTTGAGGTATTAATCTTTTTTGAAAATATTGGTCCAAAACACGTGTTCTGAAAAAAATCATTTTTACATTGTTTTTAAAAGTAAAAACATTAACTTTGGTGGTGCTTGTAGCCAATAGAATTCTGCATCATTTGGTATAAGTTGCACTTGACAATACATCAAAAAACTTTGTTTTTTCAAAGCCTATTTTTCGAAATGTTCATATACCAAAAACTTATTTTTTTTAAATGGAACACCCAGTATTATATTATGGTATTTTGTTCCTTTTTTTATTCTATTTCATTTTTGTTATAAATGTCCTATACCTAATCTTTTGTAATTTCTGAGATAATCACTATAGGAGCAATTAGTGGTCAAATAAAGAACTACGGGCGCTGCTGTTCTAGGCACCCAAATATTCGTTCAACCAATTGAAGGATACTACTGGTTAACAACGAAATAAAATAAGGGTTCTGTTTAGTGATATATTTGAAGATGCCGCCCCACTAAAAGGTACATGAAACAATGCTGCTATCTTCAATTTAACTTGCCGAATGACTCGTATTATTTCATTGTTGAAGATCGTCATAAGAGATGGCTGTAGTTTTTGAAAATTATAAACTGCCTTTTTTAGTGTTTTTAAATTATATTTTGAAAAGTACTTCCCCTTAAGGCGCATAAAAATTGACAGCTCAGGAAATCGTCATCCCTGGTACACGGTAGAAATTCGTGAATTCGCTGAATACGTTAGAAATCACTATGATTTCTGTAAATTAATAAACAATCTTCAAGCATGGGACGAGCATAAGGTACTCAAACGCGAATTGAAAAATAAACTCTCTTCAGCAAAGTTAAAATATAATAATACTAGAATAATCACAACCAAAAATAAATCTAAGATCGCGTGGAACATCATTAGGCACGAACTAAAAAGCAGTGAGAAGGAACCCGAATTAAAACTGAGATATAATGGTGGAGACGTGAGTGATCCTAGTGTAATATCTGCTCTTTTTCGCGACCAGTTTAGTCAGGAGGCTGACAAAGAAGGTGCTGAAGCAAAAGCGATATTAAAGCCAGTTCGCGCAAACACTGAAACAATTTTTCTTTATCCAGCCTCTGAGTCGGAGGTTCATCAGGCATTGAAAGATATTCCACCTAAGTACTCGTGTGGGTTGGATGAGGTTCCGGCTTACCTGGTAAGGTACTGCGCTGGCGTATTGTCGCCTGTTTTGACGTATATAATTAATTTAATGCTTACGGACGGGGGTTTTCCCAACAGTTTAAAGGAGGCTAAGGTGGTTCCCATTCATAAAAAGGGGACAAGAGCTGAGATTGGCAATTACAGGCCGGTATCTGTTTTGCCTTCTTTCTCGAAAGTTTTTGAAAGAATAATTTATAAGAGGTTATTTACAATTTTCATGCGGGGGAGCATGTCTAAAACTCATTACGGCTTTGTGCCTCGTTCATCTTGTGAAAAAGCCTTGGGTCGCGCTATTACGGATATAAATGGGGCACTTGACGAGCATAATCACGTGGTGGGGGTGTTTTTCGATTTGTCTCGCGCGTTTGAACTTGTGGATCATGCTATTCTCTTAGAAAAACTAAATCAAATTGGCGTCAGGGGGATTGCTAGTAATTTGCTGTCATCCTACCTTGGGAACAGAAAGCAGCGCGTCTGTGTCAGGGGATCTTCTGGGGACACTGTAGCGGATTTCTACTCGGATTGGTCGCGTCTGGGGGCTGGGGTTCCTCAGGGTTCACTGCTTGGTCCCTTGCTGTTTCTAATCTACACGAATGACTTGGTGGATGCACTGCCTCCGAGACTGTATCAATATGCAGATGACACAACACTAATTTTATGGGACAAGGACATTGATAAACTATCGCAAATGACTTCGAGTGCCTTAGATGCGATGCATCAGTGGTGTGTGGCCAATAAAATGGTTTTAAACTCGGAAAAAACTAGAGTTATACAATTTAAACTGTCTCGTCCAACATGCTCGATACTAATTAGAAATAAAAATAAATCGGTGGAGTTAGCCGGGGAGGTAAAGTTTCTGGGGGTTTGGGTGCACTCATCCATGAGGTGGCAGTGTCACACACTGTATTTGCAGAGGAAACTGTCGTCGGTCTACTTTTCTATATATAAGATGCGAAATTCTGTAGCATGTGAGACTTTGAAAGCGTATTACTTCTCGTGTGCGGAGTCTTTAATGAGTTACGCCATAATTGTGTGGGGTGTTTCAAATTATGCTATTAATATTTTTCGAATGCAAAAAAAGATTTTGCGCTGTATGCTACGTTTGGAGAGACGTGATAACTGCAAAGTTCATTTCATACAGCAGCGGTTACTCACGCTACCGTCTCTGTATATTTATCATGTTCTTTGCTATGTGGTTGATAATGCGGACTTATTTATAAGAAACGCTGATGTTACTACGCGTACGGTCGGTAGACGAAGCGACGACCTTGTGGTACCAGTACACAGCACTACTGCCTTCGAGTTTACACCATTCTATATGGCAATAAAAATATATAATTCACTTCCGAGACCCCTGAAAGATTTAAATGAATGACACAGATTTTCTTTGTTCAAAAAATCATTAAGAGAATACTTATTGGAAAGAGCATACTACTCGGTGGATGAATACCTACAAGACGCGAATCTGACTCGATGTTAGCTGGTGTAGTTGTCTATTTATGCTTTGTTATGTAATTTTATTTTTTCAGATTATAAGTTTTGTATATACATATATATGTTTGTGTGTATGTGTGTGTGTATGTATATATATATAATATGTATATGAATGTGGGTGTGTGTGTATATATATGTTTTAAACTGTAGACATTGGTATTTGCATATATATACTTATGTATAATCCGGATATTTATAGTGACAATTGTCATACCATATTGGTGTCAAGACAAATAAATGAATTTGAATTTGAATTTGAATTTGAATTTGATATCCTAAAACTTTGATAGAAAAAAAAATTGACAACAAAATAACGCAATCTAAATAACCTAAAACTATTGAGCAACGAAACAACAATAAAAAGTAAGAAAAACAAACTTCATTAAAGAATATGTTCAACATAACAACAACTTTGTGCAATGCACTTGAGTATTCTGTTTTCCAAAGAAGTACTAACGTTGCGTAAAACATTTTGACATATCCTTGTAAACGCTTCTCTGATTTTAACGTTCATGTCTTGAAAAAGTTTTGAAAATCCGTCCGTAGAAAACGAAGATACTCTTTTCCGTTAACATTTTCGTCAAAGGAATAAGGTCCAATTATGTAAATAACCACTATTTTGTAATTTATGTTAGTTAATTCGCATGTTTTTGTCTTTTATTACGTTTGCTGTTGATTATATTTATACCGTCATTGCTTAAAGATTACTTTGGTATATTCCATCCTGCATGTTTTAAGAATTTCATATTTGATTATTGCGTATAAGGTTATAATATTTCTGGTATTATCATTTGCAGATCGATCTTTTCTTGTGGCCAACAGCAGAGAGGGACAATGTCACATAATCTACTGTTCGGACGGTTTTTGTCGACTGACGGGTTATTCCAGGGCGGAAGTGATGCAGAGGCCCGCTTCCTGCGAATTCCTGTGCGGACCTCTGACTTCCCAGCAGTCGGTGACCGCCTTGAGGGATGCCCTCAACGACGGCCTGGAAAAACACGCCGAATTACTTTACTACAGAAAAGATGGTAAGTCTTAGTCAGTTACAATTATATCTAACATTCTTTATGATGTCGATTAAAAAAATTATTCCTTCAGGACGAAATTCAATTGCTATTAACATAAAAAAAATTACAGCAAACTTAAGACGACCGGTGTTAACATAATATAATTAAATACATTAAGACACGAAATATTCATTAAACCAGTTAAACACAAATGAATTTGTACTTAATAAAATAACTCAATGGATAAAAGAAAATAATGCATATACAGTTTTAACACTAACATAAGAGATTTTTCTATTATTTCAGATAATGTCAGTATTAAGAAATTATGTTTACGGTTTGATGATAGTGTAAAATGGAGCACTTAAGGGGGGGGGTTATTTGACCGGCGTATGCCACAAAATGGTCAAATTCAACGCAAAAAATCGCAAAAATCAAGGCACTTGAAAAAGTTGCCGCTACGTGAACGAAATAATGAATATTTGTTCTAGCGACTGACGATTCAAATTTGCAATTATATTAAAAAATAGTTAAAATATAGCACTTTGAATTTTTTTCGTTTTATAGCGATATAAAGCTTACTCTATTTAAAAAGTACTTTTTTGAATCGTGAGTACCTAGATATTTTTATTCTGAACTCGGCAATGTATTTACTTTACTTTCAAAATAACCCTGGTCTCCAAAAAATTACTTTGAAACCAATGAGAATGATCACAAAGTCCGCACTAATAAATGGCAAAGAGGCAACACATAATTCAACCTCTTACTCACACTTTCGTAATGTCTAAGACCAGCTATATGGAAGGTATACCTGGTCGACTGTATTAAGCCGAACATCATATAAACAGAGAGATCTTCACCTTTTTTTTATTACCTTAGGTAAACGAATGCTTCATTCAGATATCGGCTTTATTTTCTAATTATTTTAATGATATTTGGGAGAATGTATTAGAATTCTTCGTCTGGAATAAATATATGTTGTTATTATTATGAAATTTAACTTGCTACTTAATTTCTGGCGCTGATATTTTGCTTTAGATGTTGAAGGTTTTTAATCTTAATAATATGAGCAATGTTGTAGTCAACTAAAATATTACAAAAACAATTCTGTGCTGTAACAGTAACAGTAACAGTGCCTGTTTTGTTTTTTAATAAAATGTAAATATATATATTTTATAATAATCAGATGTTTTGGATTGTTGAATATTATATTCTTCCCAATCGGCATTGATGGAGTTGATTAGCAAAATTAAATTATAAAACATTTTGTCACAGGGAAGATTCGAACTAAATTTTATCACCAAATAAAGTTGTATTCATTATTTCATACATAAGTTTGAGTATACATTAAACATATTTGTAAAAGAAAATACGTGCGGTTGATATATACAAGCAAATTTTAATATATTTCAGATATTTGTCGTTGTTTATTTATGATTGATTACGTGATAACATTGATGTGTCTACTTTATTAGACTCTTTTTCTGTTCCTTGATATTCTTCTCGCTTTCAAAATGTATTTTATTTTTCAAGGACAAGGTTTCGGCGTTATGGAATTTCAGAAATGCAGTTTTCTTCGGCAATAGATATACATTATTATTAATTATGAAGTTGCACGACTTATTGTTATTTTTAACCTTACATGTTGAAGCTTTTTAATAATATGAACAATGTTTGTAGAAAACTAAAATCTGACAAAAACAACTTTATGTCATTGTAAGATACGAAATTTAGAGATTTTCCGGACTCTTCAAACTAAGATGCATTGGTTTTAGACAGCAAGTTACACAAATTTCAGTTTTCTAGATGGTAAAAGCATTTATTTAAATATCTGAGTTTGTTGTGCCTTCATGTTTTTGTTTTATTTGTACTTTGTATTTTGACCACAGGACAGTTTTTAGATTTTTTTTTTGTATATGTGAATAAGTAAAAGAGCATGGGCCAAACGAGCGCATAAGCCTAATTACAGCAGTTTATCAGGAGTGACAGCAATTGTTTAATGGCCAGCGAAAAAAATGTTGTATGTAGGCGTAAAAAACAAATTTTGTTTAATTTGTGCAAAATATGGTGAATCTAAAAATCACGTATGCTAGAAAAATTGGTCTTCGTCGTCAACAGCCATGGAGTCGCCAATTATTCCGGAAGGTTTTCGACATTCTGGTGAAATGCACGGTGTAATTTATGGTAGTTTAATAGGGGACTGTGATAGCAGCGTTCTCAGAAAAATACGTGAGATGGCTCCTTACGGTCCCCAAAAAATTATTGAAAAAATTGAGTGCCGAATTCATATATTATGTAATAAATAAAATTAGCGACTGTTTGAAAAAACCTAAATTCAATTCGGACATAGGACAATTAATAACAAAAAATTTACTTAGATTCAGAGCGGCCTTGACAAAAGCAATTGAACATTACAAAAGTTCGAACTTAACAATAACAAACCAGATTGTGAAACTGCAACGTCACATTATAAATGGATCAAGACATATTTTTGGTGAACACTCGGATTGTGCTTCTTACTTTTGTCAAGGATCTAATGAAGGTGAGATCAATATGTTTGAAAAATTTCAGAATTTTAATATGTATGATAACTTTATTAACGCTTTAAGTCGGCTCAGCCTAATAGTAGATCTTTAATAGGAAACGTAGATGCCAACATTGTAGAATCTTTTAATTCAGTCATTGCAAAATTTGTAGGAGGTAAAAAGATAGTATTATATTCAACGTAATTCTTACAGTGCACGTTGCAAAGCCGCAGCAGTTTGATTTAATTGTAAGGGCAAATATCACTCAAAGCTTCAGACCAAATATGGATGTATACGACAGTGTGTGAAAAAAACGGTATGAGAAGAAAATTTTTTTATAGGAAACAAAAAATACATTCAGGAACTACGGACGATCGCGACTATGGGCCGGAGGCAAATGCATATTTTATTGAAGATATAAATAATCATAACAATACCAGTGTCGACTGTGAAGAATATAATTTTCAATAATTTAAAACATGTGCTATTTAGAGAATATAAATTTTTACATTTTGTAAGAAACTGTTTTTTTAGCAGATTTTAGTAAAGTAAATACAAATCATGGTGAGAAATAATAAGAAGTACAACTTAAATAATTGTTAATCATAAATAATAATAATTAAGTTATATATTTATTGCAGAATAAAACTTAATATCTAATTAATTTCGGCAAATATCATTAAAATAATTACAAATTACATAAATCGTGAGTCTTAATAAAACTAAATAAATACAAGCCAGGAGAATACTCAGAAACAGCAAAAACAAATTTCGAAGAAAATAGCCGCACCAATATTTTCATGCAATAAATGCAGGAGGCAAATATCCCAAATTTATTTGCTTTCCAGTTGACCAGGCATATCCCTTCATATTGCTAGCCGGTATCTGCATCGTGTACAAGATGCAGGCATTTTAAACTCGGTAAATATATTCAATTTATTTCAGGCAACCCGACATACGCCGTTCGGGAATTTTTCTTAAGGAGAGCCCACCCTTAAATCAATTACGGATCATACATACTGGCAAAGTTATACTAGGCGTTAAAGTAATTATCATATCAATGAAGTAATTATGTTCTAATTAAGTACCTTTTACTTTGTGGGTTTTTACCCTGTCCTGAACTAAGATATTATACAACGGAAGATCTTCTCTGATGTGGGACGAATCTTCTTTCTACAATAACGTGAAGCTAGAACAGTACAAAATTTAAAACAAGGCGACTTATGGAAAAAGCATTTGAAAATATTGAACTTCTTGGCATTGCCTTCGATCCATGTATTAATAATAATGTATATTAATAGAAGAAACAGTAGGTTAACTTTGTTTCACTTAGCAGATTTTATTATTCTCTGACACGTGTTTCGATCTTTCCGTTATTATCGAAGAGTTTACAAATACAAACTAAACTTACAGTTACATATTTATAAGTACCTGTGAATAACTTAATTACAATGTCAATGGGGGAGTTTAGGATTCTAGTTGTATATTTGTGATGAGTTTATTAGCTGCCGTAGTTTTTTCAACTTTTAGAATTTCTGATAGATATGTCCTATTTTCTTTCTTTATAGCTATTGTGTAATAATTTGTAATTGTTAGTATTGAAAAATGTATATAATCTGTGCAATACTTAGCAAATCCTGTAATTTTGTTGTTATTTAAAATAGCACAGAAGAGGTTATGTGGACACGTTGAGTGAACGTCTATGTTCTTTAAAAAATCGCTTTAAACCAAACGTTTTGGAGCATGCATTTAACTCTGATGAATTGTTAGAGTATTCTAAACACAGTTGACATCTAATGACAGTTATAACATTTTGAGCTTAATTGCCCTTTCAGATCAAATATATCCACTCTTTTTGAAAGACTTAAATTTCAAAAACCCAACACAACCAAGCATAAAGAGCAACTCTTAGATCCTATACGCCGAAGTGTTTCTGAAACACTTCGAATACGTGAGAGACACAATGATCTTATAACTTACTCTGTAGTTCGTTCTGCTAAGGTGCCTGTAAGAAATGGGTGTAATTAATAAATCTTATTTCCGTATTGGATATTATTATTCATCAAGAGTATTATAATGACTGACTAACATGTTAAATTTTCTTATAATATATTGCCGTGCTTTATCTTATGCAAAGAAGTGTTTAGACCAGACACATATGAATGAAGAGTTTGGTCACGTGTTTATGAAAAATACTTCAGAACAGATTTAAACAAATTGATATTGATACAGGTCCATGTATTAAAAATAGTGTATATGTTTAATATTTAATACTGATTATTCCAACAGCCAAACTCAAAAAATTCATCAGCTTCCTCTGTGTACTTAAATATAATTCTTTATGTATAGGTATATATAATCTGTATAAAATAAATATATAGAAATAATGTAATTACCTATTGTATATCTATATACATTATTGTTTTGTCAGTGGCATTGAATATTTTTCTTTTAAATAATAATAATTCAGACATTGGCAGCTAACAGTAACTTTACGCTAATTATTTAAAACTTTGTCGGCCATGAGTTATCATTATGTGCCTGCGGTGCGACTTAGAGCGGGTATATGTCAGCTAGAGGGCACTTCTCCGCGGTGCCGCTGACGCAGTATGTAATATACAGCGGTGAATGTGTGTTGTAATTTCTATAGGTGCAAATACAACTATGATTAAACTAGAAGACCACAATTCGAAAACTAATAAAACCATGATGATAAAATTCAAGAGAAAGGAGCTCTTACAGTTTATCAGACTTGTTGTGTGGGTGTAATGTGCAAAATGCTTTTTTTTTGTTAGGTGTGCTTAATTAGGAATTCTCCACAAAGCGACACTGACTAGACATCTAAAGGTATTAGGGATTTCAAACACTTGTGCACGGCTGCACCAACCAGATGGAACTTTAAATCAAGATGTGTTGTGAGTGTCTTCAGATATAAAAAAAGATCTTATCACATGTCTGACGCGGATCATAGATGATGAATCTGTGATCAGTCGACAAATCAAAAGCTGTAGGCTTGAAAAACACTTGAAATGATTAAGATTGCAATTACTGGTTATATATTTTTTTAATAAAATCATGGCGCATTGCGAAATTCTTTACAACCAATTACAACACCGTCAAATTGACAGTATTAAAATACAGTCTTGTGTGTCATCATTTAAATCGTCACTTCAGCATGTGAGGAACTCAACTGATAACGATTATTACAATAAATATAGTGATAACGATGAAAAAGAAGAGGAACATTTCCGACAACAGAAGATTCCGTTATGAAGACAAACACAAAATGGTTGCTAAAGAAGTGTGCGACATTATTGTTAACAATATTGATGACCATTTTTTTAGTGATCACCTATTTATAGCTCTTCTTTTTCAACCGCACTTATTTTCAACATATCAAAATTATTTCCTCGAAACTGAATTGCCTTGAAGACTTTTTAATTGGAATCAATTGCTTTTAAGCATAAATTGGTAGTTTTGTATAATAGACCAGATTTTGGAATTGCTTCATCTGCTCTGTTTCTATGAAAATAATTTAACAACTACATTTGCCGAATCTTTGAAGTTATTGAAAATAAATTTTTCGATTTTGAAGAGGATAAAAACATTTTCTAGAAATACCATGCAGGAAAGCATACTATGTGCCTTAGCAATGTGTTGCATTGAAAAACTCTTACTGACATCAACACCAAACTTCAATGAATTAGTTATTAATCATTTTGCTGATCGTAAGGAACGGCGAATGGATTTTTGTTTTCAAATCAGTTAATTAAATAACATATTGAGTTTATTTTTTTGTCTGTATTTAATTTTTGAAATTAAACACTCAGACCCCACCGGTTGCCTCCCGTCCCAAAAAACAGGCCGCCACTGGTGTGCAGTGCATCACTTGCCCCCCTGTAAAGTATATATCATAATTATAATTATTCATATAGGTGCTACATGTTAATTATAATTTTATCTCTTAGTGCGTTATTCTCTTGTGTTGTACTCGATTCTTATACATATTGATGCAGTTATTTATTAATTAGTAAATAAACAACAATTGTTGGATTTTCACTATTTAATATTCGAAGTAATGTTTGACAATTGTTTCGCCAACACAGTGGCTTCTTCAGAAATGAATAAAAATATTACACAAACACTTATATATCTAACAATATAGCACAATTTTTGCAGAGGGGGTGATCTGTTGACAGTGTACATTATGAAAATACATTTAATAAGGAGGAGTTATTTGTTTCTAACTGATCGTTAAGTAAATTATTAGAGGGTCTATTTTATTAATTTCCAGGGATTCTAATAAGTTTAATTTAACACCTTTATTTTCTATATGTAGGACATCAAAGTGATGACTAAAACTATGCAGTTATTTATTTTCGAAAATACAAACGGGATTATAAATATTTTGGTTGAAGAACTATACAGGGTGTAACAAAATAAGTGAAAAACATTTCAGGGGGTGATTCCTTAGCGAAAAAGAGATAGGGTCTTTCATATAAAAAAACTTCAATGGAGCATCCCTTGTTAAGATACAGCCCCATAAAGGGGGTACATAAAATTTGTTTTACAATTTTTCTCACAAACACTAAAAATGTAATTTATTTCCAATGTAACTTTTTGTCTGATTATTTTTTTACCATTTAAAAATTTATTCCCAATAGCTTGTTTCATTCGAAACAAAAAATGTCTCTTGAATTTTTTACCCAAAAATAATCAGTTCGCAGCAAAAAATTATTTTACGAACAACTACAGAGATACATCGTTATAAAACGAAAATGTAAAACTAATTTATTTAGTAGGCCGCTAGTAGTGGTATCACGCTGTCAGTTTGTAAATTTTTGAAATTGAATTAATACTTAATTGTGTGTCGTTGTTTTGTTCGTAATTTGTTAGTTTAATAATTCACTTGTTATTAAAATGGCTTACACAAATGAGGAAATGGCTGATATGCATTACGTTTACGGTCTGTCGCAGGGGAATGGGTTAGAAGCTTCTAGAAGATTTGCTGAAATGTATCCTCAACGGCAGCTTCCTTCGCATACAATATTTGCCCGACTTCATCAACGATTACGAGAATATGGTTCATTCGACAAAAGAACGCAGGATTGTGGTCGCCATCGAGAAGTTAGAACAACACATCTTGAAGAAGCAGTACTTAATTTGGTTGAAGAACAACTAGCAGTACTAGAAAGATTGCTTTCGAGTTAAATGTTGATCATATGACGGTATTTCGAATTTTAAAGGAACAACTCTTATACCCTTACCATCTGCAACGAGTACAGGCACTGTTACAGCGAGATTTTCCGAACCGTCTTGAAATTTCCAATTGGATGCTGGAAATGATTAGAAGAAATCCTGACTTTCTGAAGACGATCGAATTCACAGACGAATGTACTTTTTCTCGGGACAAGATAATTCATTTTAATAATAACCACATATGGGCTGATGAAAACCCTCACGCTATTGTACAAGCTAACCATCAAGAACACTTTTCTCTTAACGTGTGGCTCGGAGTTATTGGGGATTATTTAATTGGCCCTCATTTTCTACCTCCTCGATTAAATGGTGAGGCATACACTCAATTTTTAAGAGAAGTGCATCCAGTACTGCTGGAGGAAGTTCCTTTGGGCGTCAGAAGGGATATGTTTTTTATGCACGATGGGGCTCCCGCCCATTTTAGTCAAGCAGCACGTCAGCATTTAACCCAAACATATCCAAATCATTGGATAGGTCGAGGAGGACCACAGAATTGGCCCGCTCAATCCCCGGATCTCAATCCTCTCGATTTCTCTACTTGGGGCCATTTACAGACTTTGGTTTATCCTACTTCTGTTCGCGATGTAGCTTAAGAAACCGCATCATCGATGCGTGCAGGGTAATTAGAGAGAATCCAGGAATATTTGAGCGAATACGTGGCTCAATGCGCCGACGTCTAGACGCATGTGTAATGACTGAAGGTGGACATATTGAACATTTACTATGATTTCTACATGTTTTATGTTTTGTTATTAATAATAGTTTTGTTTATTCATCTTTAATCATATGTATTTTGATGCAGGTAGAAACTACAAAATAACAATACTAATCCAGTTCGCATTTATGACGATGTATCTCTGTAGTTGTTCGTAAAATAATTTTTTGCTGCGAACTGATTACTTTTGGGCAAAAAATTCAAGACACATTTTTTGTTTCGAATGAAACAAGGTATTGGAAATAGATTTTTAAATGGTAAACAAATAATCAGACAAAAAGTTACATTGGAAATAAATTACATTTTTAGTGTTTGTGAGAAAAATTGTAAAACAAATTTTATGTACCCCCTTTATGGGGCTGTATCTTAACAAGAGATGCTCCATTGAAGTTTTTTTTATATGAAAGACCCAATCTCTTTTTCGCTAAGGAATCACCCCCTGAAATGTTTTACACTTATTTTGTTACACCCTGTATAATTAACTGCAGCGGATGATAATATAACAGTACATTGCAGGCGTATATAGTGTTCAAATATTACCATTCACGTGTGAAATGGGCCTTTCTCAATTATGTTTTCATTGAACCTGACCCATTTGTAAATTACAAAGTTATATTGTATGCTTATTGTGAGTGCTTTCTTTTTAAATAAAAGCTATTATTATTATTACTATCAACTTTTTAATAGAGAAAGTATGTTAGATAATACGAATGGATGCTATTGAAAATCAAGTGTAATTATTGCCTAATAGCAGTTAGAGTGAGAAACACTTTCTATCATTAGAAATTTAAAAATCTCGCAAATTCTCACTGAGATAACGGCAAAGCGAGCACAGCACGATAAAATTTTAATATCATTTAATCGCTTAGTTGGATATATTTTCATTTTTAACGGGCCATTTTATACACAACATAAACTAGCTTTTGACGTACATTTTAATGGTTGAGAATCAAAGCACAACAATAAAGACTGTTATTGTTTGATTTAATAAACGATAGTCAGTGATTTACGGTTAGATGTCAATTTGAATTTTATGAAGTTGCCAAAAGCATACGTTTGTTGTATGTTAGCGTAATTCCCGTTTTCACCTGATTCAATATTTAGTGTAGAAACAATACAGAAATATTTATTTTTAGAGAAGATCAGGAGGGATAACTTAAATTAGACCGTTGTATACATAGTTTTTGGTAATTGAAAACCTCATTAGATGGCTATGTGTAGCCATAGAGTGACTTCATAGTCAGAGTGGTGACAATGATGAGATTATTTGTTATTGGTTGACGCAAATTGTATCCACATAATGGCATCTTGTGTCAAGAAATGATTGAATTGCTGTTTGTCGCATTGGAATTTTAGAGTTTACAATATCTTCAAGCCTGTAGAAGCACCTAAACTCTTCTGAAGTTGCACCTCTTATATCCAAATTTCTTCTTAAGACTTCCAATGCTGCGTGAATTTCTTTTGCTGATGCAGGCGCACTATCATTTTTATCTATTTCTTCTGCTTCGTCAGCCGCTTGTACATGTTCATTTGTTGACAAACTTGTGACGATATTTTCTTCGGAGTCACGTTCAACACATGGCAGATCTTCATCTTTATATACACAGGTTCTTAACTCATCATCTAAACCATCGATAGTGTTAGGGTCGTTGTTTTAATTTAGCTTAGCGCTCCACCATGGACGATGGAACTAGCATTTTAAAAAACAGTTAAACATTTTAGAACATCGTACTTTTTCCCATTTTCTGTATCATATGGATTGCGGTAAGGAAATATATGGTTTTAGCAATATCCTTGGCTTAGATTTGGTTTTCTACGTCTTTTATCATCCGTATAATAAAATTTCTCATATCCTGCCGATATAATGCTTTCAAGGTTTTGATGATACCTTGGTCAAGAAGTTGGATTTTTCTGTCCTTTAGTTTCTGATATCATTCCATAAGCCATTGGCGGAATATCTCACTTGTCATCTACGCCTTTGAATTACTTTTGTATGTCATTGGTAAGGATGGTCTTCGATCACACCGTGGATTTCTAGATTTTCCTATCACTATCAATTTCTGTTTATCTCTACCAGACATATTGCAAATTACCAAAACCGTAATAAGCTCCTAGTGCTTTTTCCCGTATTCATTCTTAAAAATCAATGAATCATTCTGTATAGCTCTAAAATATAATCCTTTTTCGTCTGTATTAAAAATATCATCAGGTTTTAAATTCTTAGAAGCTCTGGTAAGGAAGTTTTGATCCAGTGTTCTGCGACTGGGCTATCAGCATCTTTTCCGTGAAGTTTCTTATAGACAATATTGTTTCTTTCTTTCCAAAGATTTAACCTCGCATCTGTGGACTCAAAAATTTAGTGTCCTAACATTGATGCGAAACTTGCTGCTTTCTCCATTACAATGCCACGACTGATGGGTGAATTTTGCTTTCGCACATTTCGAAACCATTGCAAAAAGGCATTATCTACTACAACATCTTTTCCTTTCCGTTTTCTTTTACGCTTTGGATTTGCATTACTGGCACTGCCTCCTTTAATTTTCTCTCGATTTAGTAGAAGTCTGCTTTGTAGATTGCCTAATAACTAATTTATCGCAGCACAACGTTGACTACACACGCATCGTGCTTTTTTAACATTTCACATTTCTCACGAAGACTTAAATTTTGACTGCGTTCCTTTAGGCATTCTGAACGTATGTTGTACGCCGGAAGAAACTGAAAAATATACATCGCGCAAACAACATAAACCTCAGACACCTGGGATTTCCGGAACAAATACACAACTATATACTCGTCATGTCCACTGGAATTTTCGAACACCAATGTAACGAATGGGTCCGACATGCACATACATATACATATACATGATGATGATTTAATGAGTCAATAAACCGGTGAAGACTATTTTGATTCATATAAGCAAAAAACTTTATCATATAAATGGATTAGGTATTCATACTTTGACTCATGTAAGCGGCTGATTCATATAACTAGTGATTCTTATAAGCGGCATCTACTGTACAATATCCATTTAAAAGGCTATTTGTACCATTTACAGTTATCGCTGGTGTAGTGAACGCATTTTTGGATAAATTGCACAATCAATTATTCGTGGTATCAAACAAAGTGGAATTTTCAAATACTGTTTGAACAACATAAGATGTATAATTGTGGAATGGTTTCTCTGCATGTATATAGATACATGCAGAGAAATTATTTGCATGAAACAAAGATATACCGGGTGTCAACGAGATCATGTTAGTGAAATATTACAAGTTCCAATTTGTAAAATTGTTCCAAGTTAAAATAAATATTTTATTCGTAAAATATTGCAAGTGCCACTTTTATCGAACATTTTTCTAAGTTCAACTAAATATCTCGGAAAAATATTACAAGTTCCGAATGATGCAAATTTTTCTAAGTTTAAAATAAAATGTAATTCAGTAAAATTTTTTAAGTCCCGCTTTTATCGAAATTTTTCTAAGTTCAACTAAATATTTCGGAAAAATATTACAAGTTCCGAATGATAAAAATTTTTCTAAATTAAAAATAAAATTTAATAGTAGAAACACCCGTATTTGTATTTAAGAAGATGTTTTCACCTACTTCTAGAAGTTTCTTTTAGAGAGAGCGGTTTTCACCAGCCGTCTGTCTCAAAATTTTCATCTCCTCGCTTATATGCATATTTTCTTAACAAAAACGTACGGTTATCCTCGGCGCGATACCGATTCCACCTCTCCAATTACATTTTTACAGTGCTGCACCACCCGATAAAGTGGTATATTACTAGCCTTTCAAAAACGTAAACAAACATCTATTGGAAAATTGATTTGTTTACATCCGTGACCGATTATCGCATCCACCGGAGAATATTGTTTCCGCCGAGCCTATCTGTCGCACGGTCTGGGTCATAATATCTTTTCCCCGCTGAAGCTTGCGGGAAACACTTTCTTGTGAATATTCATTTGATATACCAGGTTTATTTTAAAATTTGCCAAAATACTAACTTAATAAACATTTATATACACTGATACGCCTTATACGGGTCTATGACAATAAATATTATTATTATTATTATTATTATTATTAGAATTTCATTTTAGTTTTATATATCACACTCTTATGAATAAGCAAATGTACTTAAATATCTGATTTACTTTAAATCATAACACTAGAATATCATATATTGAATGTTTTGAGTTATTTAAGATATTACCAATTAATATAAAAAATTGTTGGAAAACATAATTTGACTTATCTTTAATAAATTAGCTTTTGAATATGGTGTGATATGTATTCTAGATTCTATGCTAATTTTAATTTTGACTGAGTACCTTGAAACTCACATCGGTATATTAAAACTGTAACAATCCAATTCTCCATTCGTAAATATCATGCACTTAATCCAAGAATTAAATTTCATCTAACAAAAAAAAAGAACTAATATTTATAAGAAATGCGAATACGTTTAAACACATATTCTTTCGCCATTCCTTTTCACCGACAACTTGGTTACATTAAAACTGTATCTAAAGGTTTCTAAAATGACATTGCCTGTTCAATTTCTAAGCGAAATTCGAACTCTTTTAAAACCGAGTACTTAAAAAAAGACTCTCCACAGCTGGTCGATATCGACCTCTTGTCGAAATGTATTTACATCATGCCCGAAGAAAAACAAATAGACATTCCCACGGCCAATACCGACCAATTCGTTTTAGATCTGTCGCTAAAAATATTACATCAACAGAAATGGGATTCATTAGTTCAAATAAATGTGGTGATAGGTGTCTAAAAATATCCCATCGCAAGTTAATGTTTTTGGAGGTAATTTGTCTTTATCCGAGAATTTTTTTTATTTTATGTAACCGTAATTCTGGCGGTGCCAAAAATGATTTTAACGTCGATATTTACGTGTGGTCTTTGCAATTTTTTTTTTGAAAGGTTAAACTTCATTTATAGTAGATGCTTGTGTACTTGTAAGAAACATGAGTAAGTAATTCCGAACTAGTGGAATAGGATTTTGGGACCTATATTATGACATTGTGGTATGCCATCTAAAGCAGGATATTTCGTTAAAGCTTTCTTTACAAAATCATCAAGACTTGAAGTATTGTTTACAATTGTATCTTGGAAATTCCTAAAATATATCTCGATACTATACATATAATTATAAAAATCGATTTTGGGAAACTCCAAAACATTTTCCTTAAATTTCTTCAATTTTGAAAATAAGTTGAGAGATGTAATGTTATTTGATTTACACTCGATTACACTCCCGTAACACTTGGAACAAATCGATCGATTCTTCTTCACTTTATAAATAATGGAACCAACTAAGTAAAATAAGCTAGCTTGCAGTGTAACATCTAGATGTTCAAAGTTCAACTCCTCACGTAAATCTTCCAGTTCGGAGATAACTTTGTCATCAGTAACTTTTTTTCCACTGTATGGGTTATTTTGCAATACTTAACGAGATGGTTTGAATTATCATTGGTGTAGCTGGATCCTTTAGCTTGTGTTTCAAACTGTGACAAACAAATTAGTCTCAATGAAACTCTAAAGATATGGGCATTTGGTACCGGCTGCCTACATCTTAATGAAGAAAATGCATTTTCTGAAGCGTCCTGTATTAACAGACCGAGCATAATGTAATGAAAATGTTCTTGTTCCAAATAAATCTTTTGTATATCGAGGGTGGTTTCTGTGGACAATACAATGCCTGTCTGGAAAGGTTTCCATATCTCGTTTATGGTCAAATTATATGCAAGCTCTTGTACAGATTTCAAAAATTCAATATTATCATCATACTTCTCCGCGTTTTTCAAAGATAAAGCCAATGCTGCATAGCGACTTGTCAATAATTTAAACCACCGATGCATAACTTTCACCCACCAAGCAGTTGTTCTGTGTTTTTCCTCTATTTTCTTTTTAGAAATGCAATACAAAAGTCCTGCTGCGACATCGTTATTGATTATCGCCACACTTGCTCTGGCATTCATTTTGTGAAAATGTGATGGATTTATGTCGTCGTCTTTTAATCGTCGATACAATTTCATGACATCACGTTTGTCAATTTCATGCAATACTTTTATTGGCTCTATTGATATTTCATTTGATTGTAAATCGTACTTTTGCACCAGACTTTCATGTAAAATAAATTTGTAGCCTTTCGTGAGCGCTGCAGTAAGATTCTTAAACACATGCACTGGGTCTGGCATAAAAAATAATTTTTCATTAGCCAGACATGGACGCTGAATGGAGTTTTGAATTTTGGTATATCTTCCAGCAACAATATTTAAAATTTTCCATAAACTTCGGTTTTGTGGACCCATATCAGAGATTACAACTCTAATAGAAATCCCAATATTATGAGCTTTTTCTATGATTTTAAGAAGTTTGTCATAAAGATCACTGGGATCAATAGAGTTCGCTGTGAAATCATATCCCACAATTTGTTTCCATTTGGTCGAGATTTCTCTTAACATGTATGCCATGCCATGTGCTGCAATTGGGTTACCGTTATCTTTAGCCTTCGAAACATTCAGAGTAGGTTTGCACCACAACTGTTCTCAAAGAATTATCAAACTGCAAGCCAGGTGTTATAGCCATTTCATCAAAAATTAAGGCTGCACGCCTTTCTTCTGGTCGAAAGCTCTCCATCTGTAAACAGTACAAAAGTTTTGATCTAGAAACATTAAAGTAAAAATATTATATGTACTAACTTTAAATTTTAACAGGTCAAAAACTTCTTGTAGAATACCTGCATTAAATTTTAATGTGCTGATGCGGTGTTGAAAGGTCCTTATACTAGGATAAGGTAGATTCTGGCGAACCATTTCTTCATATCCTTTAGTCCCGCAAGCCATGTATAATTTTAAACCTCTGGTTATGGTATTTTTTGACCGCATTCCACCTCTACATGTACCATGTTTTAAAACGTACAGCTGATCTTCATTAAAAACAGTCTCTAGATTGCTGTTTGTTTGCTGCATTGCAGCATTATTACCATTGATTTACAATCATATATCTATTTTTTCTTGAAAACCACCCCGTGGTACGTGTGATAACTGACGTTAGTGACGTTTTAGACTTCAGAAATATTTAGTGAAACATAAAAGTCACCTAGATCGCCGCCATTTAATGGCAAAAATGTCACATCCTTGTCTAACACATTGGCCTAACGGATTGCGGTACTTAATCTATTTAGTGACTTTAGGTGTCGCTTTTGGGTGGTGGCTAAATGCAGTGTCTTAACGAACACTCCCCAGAAGCATAAAATATATATGGCTTTGCAAACAAAAATTTTCGGACACACTATTAACCGGGCACGGAGTATGCTGACGGGTGAAAGTTGAAAGGCTTAAGAACTGCGTGCAGTAGTTTTACTCGACTAAGCAAACATTTCGTAATAAAAAGAACGCATCCTTGCGCTTAAAAAAAGTCATAGAATTGTATTATAAACAAAACGTTAGTGTTCGTGCTCTAGTCGTTAAATGTGTAAATTTGAATTTTAATTATTTTTAAAATTCTGTTTTTCTCAGCGTAGAAATATCTAAATTGATTTTGAACTCATGACCTTCTTAATGCCGTTAAGACGCGCTAACCAACTGCGCCACGAGGGCCTGAGTTCATATCTACTTAAACGTCTTGTATTGATCTCTTCAAGTAACAGTTGAAATAATACATCTTTATCCGGCAGTTCGGAAATGAATGTGTAATTTTGAATTTTAATTGTTTTTAAAATTCTGTTTTTCTCAGCGTAGAAATATCTAAATTGATTTTTCTGCTTCGCGCTGAGTAAATTAATTAGGAAATTTTATCACAAAAATTTGCCCACGATGAGATTTGAACTCATGACCTTCTTAATGCCGTTAAGACGCGCCAACCAACTGCGCCACGAGGGCCTGAGTTCATATCTACGTAAACGTCTTAACCTCTTCAATTAACAGTTGAAATAATACATCTTTATCCGGCAGTTCGGAAATGAATGTGTAAATTTGAATTTTAATTGTTTTTAAAATTCTGTTTTTCTCAGCGTAGAAATATCTAAATTGATTTTTCTGCTTCGCGCTGAGTAAATTAATTAGGAAATTTTATCACAAAAATTTGCCCACGATGAGATTTGAACTCATGACTTTCTAAATGCCGTTAAGACGCGCTAACCAATTGCGCCACGAGGGCCTGAGTTCATATCTACTTAAACGTCTTGATCTCTTCAAGTAACAGTTGAAATAATACATCTTTATCAGGCAGTTCGTTAAATTTCAAATTGGGGAAACGCAGGTCGCGATTATTATAAGCGAAAGGAATGAACTCTTATAGAAGTGGCATTCCAATGAGAACTTCACACAAAACGAAGGTGTTTCAAAACGGAAGGATTTAACATTGACAAACCTACTTGCGAATGGTTTGTTAAAGCAAGAAGCCACAAATATTCCATTGTCAGGACCTCTAATAAGATCAAAGGCGAAATATATTACTGAGCAGTTGCGTTACTAACATTTTAATGGATCGTCGGGACGGTTAGAGCTATTTAAAGAAGGCATAACAACATATTTGAGACGATTTACAGATTAAATGCTAGTGTTAGTCAGGGAGACTTTAATTAATTTTTCAATATTTAGAAAATGACTTTTATGTTTAATTACTATGAAAATATTATTTCATGCATTCATATTGTTGTTCTAAAAATTAATTTATAAGATGTTTTTGAGCTATCTATATTTATTACAAATTATTTTGGTATCATATACAAAAAAGCATACACTTAGTATATATCTTATACAATAAATCTGTAATTATTATTAAGACTTATTTGATTCATTTTAATTATACCTAAACCATCTAAGTGGTTCTTAACTTGTGGTCAAAGATCTTTCAGGGGTTTAGCCGCACAAACAAGAAATATTTATTTGTTAACTAAAACAACGCACATCTATTTTGATAATATATTATTTATTATAGGATTAACTTTGTTCAGTACTACATTTAATAGTTTAGTTTTAGTAAATTTAACTTTCTTTGTTTTTTTTATATAAATAATAACTTTATCTGCTTCAAAATAGGAAGGGTTTTTGACGAGGTATAATGTTTACAAATATTTTACACATTATCAGCCATTTACTAATTATCTACAAATGTTTTAGTTACAATTAGTTTTTTTTAATCTAATCAATCTAGTAATCTAGTAATCTATTGAAAATTTTAAATTCTTAGATACCTAACTAATAAAATAATTAGTAAAGTTGAATACCTCTAATTAAAAATGTGTAAACAGGAAGGGTGATGACAAACCATTGCTTTATATTTTGCCTACTAATCGTGATCGTCATTTGCCGCTACATGT
Source organism: Amphimallon solstitiale (assembly GCA_963170755.1). NCBI lineage: Eukaryota > Metazoa > Arthropoda > Insecta > Coleoptera > Scarabaeidae > Amphimallon > Amphimallon solstitiale. The sequence goes on along the minus strand of OY720677.1, from coordinate 140,864,722 downwards.
TTTGACAAATCGCCACGAGGCGCTCATGAAGATGCGCGGATGTTATAAATTCAGATTATACCCGTACACCCATGGTACAAATATATAAGGTATGTTCTAGCGCAGCTTCTTTATGATGTAATGGTCCACACCTACGTCATTACGAGTTATTTAAGAAAAGGTCTGCTGATTTTTTGAAGAAGGCAACTATCGATATCCAGATTTCAGAGGTACAGATAGAAGGTTCCAGTTTCATCGTAGAGGCATCACTTCTTCGTAGGAACATCACGAGATTAAAAAAGAATTCACAGATACTGTACGAGTTATTCCAAAAGGGTTTGCAGAGTTTTTCAAGAAGGAAACTATCGATATCCAGAATCCAGTACATCATAAAGGAGTATTTAAACGAAAATGAAAAGTGTGAACACATGGATGTTAAAACTAACATCAAGCAGTAAATAATTACTGTGACTTACATATATACCTTTATACGTAAAACGTATATGTATATATGCATGTGTTTGAGATACACACATACATTAAGTGCCATTGTCGATAATCGAACGCACAGACACCGGTGTTTCGACCTATGAGGTATAACTTACGACATATTTGCAAAAAATCGTTATTCGATAAGAGTAAAAGTTGTACTTCCGGTCTGAATTTTGAAATTTCTTTTATACAAAAGATATTGAAAATTATGTTTTAAATACTTTTATACCCGTAACGTACTTGTCTAAAAAGCACGATTTTTTCGCTGAAGTAAACTGCTACTTCCGGTCTACCGATTTTACTGAAAAACTAATCAGATCTCAAGAGGGAGATTATACACGTAAATACTAAATTTGGAATTGATATCTACAGCGGTTTGGCCGCTATCGTGGTCACACACACATACATACACAGACATACACACACACAGACACACAGACATTTTTTAAAAACCACTTTTTCGGTTTCAGGGGACTTCAAAACGTGGACATCTGCAAAAATCTCGAGGTCGAAAATTTTCACCATCACAATACTTCCTTATACTATGTATAAGAAAGTAAAGGGTAAAAACATATCTAAAGAAATAGTTAGGTGTTGATGTATGTAAACCGCTGCAAAACCACCTAATGCAGATATATCTGTGTAGCTCGGGATAAAAAGTTTAAATATCTCTATTTAAATATTTTTATATATTGAAAAATATTCATTATTGCTAAAGCCACAGCGACAATAAGTGAAAATTTTCTCTTGAATGGACATTTCTATTAAACGGACACAATTTCAGCGACCGCGGAAATCCGGATAAGAGAGTATCTACTATATAAATCAGAAAGATCCTTTATGTCTGTATAAATTCACTCCACTCGACCTGTAATTTGGTTGCACCCATTGATAATCTTGTGCGTATAGCATCGATAATTTTTTATTTAGTTTAAGTAAAGTCAACTGATATATCTACTTTTAGATAATATGTATTTTAATTATAACTTTCGTTGTTCACAAAGTAAATGCGTTTTTGTATTATTATTTTATTTATATGATGCATTGTCTATCCAATATTTATAATAATCACATTATGTAAAGCACGATTTATCTTTTCCCCAAATGGATACTTCAGTACAATTCGATAATCAATAATCCTTGGTTAAAACGTTTCGCTTTGTATGAGCGATATCAGTTAATTATTCAATTGCATTGTCTATTCAATATTCCTGGAATGCATTGTCCGTTTGATATTTTTATAATTCCTTGTCGATATTATTTGCCTAAAGTACATTTTCTAATAATCGACGTCGTGATTTATTCATGCTAGCCTCAGAGAATATCATGTTAAGTGTGATTTTTAATGTTTGCGGTGCTTTTGAATTTACCACCACAGAAATTGTTCGAGAGTTGGCAGAAGTTACTATCTGATTCAATTAGCACTATTCAGTGGCGTTTCATATACACTCAGTTATTACCAAATAGTACAAAAATATGATTTTTATAGTTATTATGTCAGTATTAAATTAATTAAATTAGTTATCAAGTCATTAAATAATTCGGACAATTGTATATGTCTCAAACAAATAATTTATGCACCATAAATAATAGTTACAACACTTAAATAATAGAATGACATTGGTGGATTCCTGGAGTAGAACATATTTATTTATTACATTAACTTGAAGAGACTGGTAGGAGAAACTCTAAGGATCTGTGAACTATGTATTTACAGGCATAATCAAAAGGATTATTTAGTTGAATACAAAATCAAGAAATTCCTATAAATAATTATGCAATAAATAAATCCAAACTTCACCATAACAGAAAAATATCAATGCCATTTAAGAAATTCAGTCCTCCAAAGCACCAATTCTAGAGTTTCGCAGTTTAGAAATCTTAGTGTGTTTTTTGAGGACCTAGAACGATTTGTGTAAAATATAAAATTGTTTTGTATTTTCCGCAAATCATTCTAGGTCGCAGCAAGAACGCACTGTAGCTCTAGTCTTTTTTCATGAGATAATACAGATATTAATATAAACCATTAACTAGCAATATGAGACTCTATTTTAATGAAAATAAAACAAATTACAAAGAATTAAAACAATTTTAAGGTATACTTTCTGATTCAAATTTCCCGCGGCTTTAGCCCATGACAAGTATCTTATTTGACAACTAACGATGTTTATAGTTTGATATAGTAGAAAAGTTCCGTTGCACGTCATTATAAATACATGACGAAAAGATGACGCCAGCTTACTCAGTGTTGCAATATAAAACGCTCGCCATTTTTGACAGACATCGTTAATTATTAACCTATAATTTAGGTTATACCTTCCGAAGTACTTATTTCTTTGGATCTTTCAAGATAAAGCGTTTTTTATGGTTCTATTTACGGAAGATTGGAGTCATAAATGGGAATATGGATTATATAACAAAATTCAACAAAAATTATAAAGAAAAATTAAAATACATAAACTGCGATTTTCATTAATAATTTTTATTATACATAAGTTAATATTTTATTACTTACTTTTATATGAGGTAATTACCAGCCTTTTGATAATTCTACTCTGTACATACTATATTAAAATACATTGACTGAAGGCTTTTTATTCGTTCTTTAATAAGTTGAAACAACAGCAAAATACGTTTTTTACTAACCAAGTCGTATATATTCTCAGAGTATTAATCACAATATATGTAATACTAACTTAAGAATACCTTATATTTCTAGTTTTTATAGTTACACACATATATGTCATTATATACACTCGAAATTTACAAACATGTGCTTTCATAAATATCAATATAAGTTAAGACTAAAGTATTTCAAGAGTTTTATGATAATCTCAAATTTCAATACAATTTATTCATCTTCTGAATCACTACAACAAGTTAAATCGTCAGTAATTATCATTGGGGCAATTTCATTGCGATCAAATCCTACTTCTCTTTCCCACCATCTTACTATTTCCTTTTCTGTATGATCAATTGTGTTTATCCATGTTTCCTTTGTAATTTTATGCAGAGCCTCTTTCCACAGTTCCAAACAATTTTCCATTCTATAGCCATCCCTTCCTATATGCCTTTGCTATTCCCCAAATATTTTCAATAGGATTAAATATACAGTGGTATGGTGGTAATCGTAAAACTTTATGTTGTTTTTCTCTTGCGAGAATGTCAATAACATATTCCTCTTGTGGTTTATGTCTAGAAGAAGAAATTCATTATGTACAGTCTATTTCAATCTTATCGAGGGCTTTTTAATTATGTTTTGTTATATGTTTATTTCGTGTATTTCGTTTCTTCTGTATTATAGGACCCCATTCTACAAGTAATCTGCAAAAAGTGGCCTTTTTCAATCGAAAAAAGTTTAAACTTTTTGTCGTCCAAGTATCATTGCGGTAAACATCATAAATTCCGTACTATATATTTTTCTGCCACAGGGGATGAACCCAGTGCGCTTTTCTACGATTGTTACAATTACCACTGAGGTTAGCGATTTGAACATATGCGAAAGCATCGTCACTCTCGGATGACGACATTACGACTGCTAATCACTCTAATCATTCGGTGCGCATTAAACCACATTGCTATCATACTACCGCCATTCCACAGCCACACCACGTTCGTGCCACTCCTATGTTACTTTCAATTAGGAATAAACCATTAACCATTTTAGCTCTTAAGAATGGTTATAAAATGTGTCTATCGTAACCTTCAAATTTTAATTTAAAATATTCAGTTTTCCATCATAGGCTGTTAAAATAAAAAAGAACAGTATTATTGCATTCGTGATGTTTATCTTCTATTTTCACAATAAACTTCTTCACAACCATATAGAATTTAAAAAACCACTACTACTCTAGACAAAATGGGTAATTAGGTTGAGTCATAAAAGTTTCGTTGTGGGTGAGCGGGTTGATGTTGATTGTAGACTTTAGAGCTTACAAAATCTGAAGAATAAGTATTTTGATTACCTTACATAGACGGTTTTAATATTAGGTTTAATTAAGACACTCAAAAACAATGAGGGCCAGTTGGTAACTTACAATTAGAAGACTTGGTACAATGCGGAGGCGCCTGCTATGAGAGAAATAAAGATAAAGAAGAAGTACAGTATTGTCTAGACATGTTTAAAAAATGATGGATGTCAGCACAACTTATATTTATTTATGATATGGAGATTTTACAAAAACATAAGATTATTGACGACTATATAATATAATATTTTTATTTCATTAAGGTATATTATCTTCTCCGTTGTAGTACAAGCACCTTGCAAATCTTTTATTGTTTTAAATTGTAGAAGTCTACTAAATTACTTCTTCATGTGTGTTTACAATTCAAAAGAAATTATTAAAAATTATTTTCTTTACTCTTTACCGACGTATCCCCATTGGATCATCTCGACCTGAGATTTTCACGTCAAAATCGTGATTTAAACAATGAATAACCTATTAGATATTTCAAATAATGTTTTGAAATTATTGTTATTCAGGTAAAATCGTTAATGCTTCGTTGAATCGCCCTAACCTGAGATTTTCACGTCAAGTCAAGACTTACCCAATGAAGAATTTATCAAATGTTTAAATAATATTCTATAAAATTATTGTTATTCAGGTAACATTGTTAATACTTTGTCGAATCGCCTTAACCTGAGATTTTCACGTCAAGCCAAGGCTTACCCAATGAAGAATTTATCAAATGTTTAATTAATATTCTTTAAAATTATTGTTATTCAGGTAAAATTGTTAATACTTCGTTGAACCGCCTTAACCTGAGATTTTCATGTCAAGTCAAGACTTACCCAAAGAAATTTATCAAATGTTTAAGTAATGCTTTAAAATTATTTTTATTCAGTAAACTTTCATATATATATATATATATATATGACACACTTGAAGATTCTTTTATTTATTGATTATAAGATTGCAAGATGAAGCTTTATTGATTGTGATTGTACTTACTTTTCTTGACTATATCTCCTTTCGAATTCCTCTTGATAATTCTCGTATTCCATTTCTTGAAAGTTATTATGGCGGTTTTTATAAAATAAAGTAGTAATAATTTCCCGCGCTCTACTATATTTTAGCGCGCACTTATCGTTTGAAGTGTATTATACGTTTTGTCTCACTACTACCTGAGATTTTCACGTCAAGCCAAGGCTTACCCAATGAAGAATTTATCAAATGTTTAATTAATATTCTTTAAAATTATTGTTATTCAGGTAAAATTGTTAATACTTCGTTGAACCGCCTTAACCTGAGATTTTCATGTCAAGTCAAGACTTACCCAAAGAAGAATTTATCAAATGTTTAAGTAATGCTTTAAAATTATTTTTATTCAGTAAACTTTATATATATATATATATATATGACACACTTGAAGATTCGTTTATTTATTGATTATAAGATTGCAAGATGAAGCTTTATTGATTGTGCTTGTACTTACTTTTCTTGACTATATCTCCTTTCGAATTCCTCTTGATAATTCTCGTATTCCATTTCTTGAAAGTTATTATGGCGGTTTTTATAAAATAAAGTAGTAATAATTTCCCGCGCTCTACTATATTTTAGCGCGCACTTATCGTTTGAAGTGTATTATACGTTTTGTCTCACTACGTGTTTAAATCTTAAAAGCGTTTATGCATTTTTAGATTTTGTTTAGTTGAAGAACACTTGGAGCACTGATTAGAAATTTTAAGGTACTGAAAGTTGTCGACGAACTACTTTATTTTTCTTAGGTATTGTTTGGTACTGGAGAGCTGCCCACGGACTCCCTTCTAATGGCCAATGCATGTCCTTTTATATCTTTCAACAATTGAAAAACGCCTTATTTTGTTTTAAAGTGTTTTGGTTCTATTTCAATTTTCTTCTACTGCGCCCTCCGTGTTTGTTTTGATAATTATCGATGTCATGTGATCACATGACATTGCGTCCGCCATCTTACATTTGTTGTTGTTTACATACTATGCATTTGCATATCTAATTAATATCGATTGATTTTTATTGATTGGTAGGTATTTTTAATCTATACTACATTATATACTGACTAATATCTTATTTGTTTTTATAGCTTGGAATTTCTTGGTATGTTGGTGTATAGAAGAAAACAAATAATCACACATCTTTATATGCATTTCTATGATGTCTCATACGGAAGAAAATACAATTGAATTTTATATAGTGATTAAGAAATAAATGGATTATGCTTATTTACATGTAAAAGCTTTTATTTTTACAATATATTAATCATTACATCAATGTTTCTTCCAACGTAGGCTTCCTGTTTGTTGATTATTATCGCTGCTGAAGAATGTATTACCGGAATGACCTACTTTTCTATTAATTACGAATAATACTGTTTTAAATCATTACAAACCTTTTTTAGACTGAGGTCAGTATTTGAACATTATGTTTTGTACAATATATAATTCTTGTGCTCTAATTTACTCAAAATTGAAGGTCAACACTTTTAATTCTGTCATTGCATAATACCTTCGTTCATTCCTTGAATATGCAACCCACATTTTATCGATATTTCGTGGGTGTATATAGTGTTGCATATCTATCAGTTAAAATATTTATTGCCTTTATCTTGTTCTTTAAACATGATATATATTAATCAATGTATTATTTATGCGTCTGTATTTGTTGAGATGTTAAATTGTAACTAGTGTACAAAATACATATACGCATACATTTATTTATCTAAAATAAATTCTACTGAAATTTACATTTGTTTTTATTTATTTATTTAATTTTTTTATGTTATTAAATGTTATCCATATTCACTTGTATCTACTTATATCTAGTTTTATTCAGTAATATCCACTTATATCTAGTTCTATCTCTGTTTTTACATATATAAATTTTTGGATATCTGCAACTGGTTATATCCAGTTTTTCATTATTTTTTTATATTTTTATTATATTTTAAAAATACATAAAAATACTACAGCAGTATGTACTCATGGGTTTTCATTGGGTTCTTTAGCTGATTTTCAGATATTTTCTTGTCGCAAATCGATTTTTAAGGTAGATTCTGACAGTTTCAAAATCTATGACAGATGTTTGGAAAAAGGCAATATTGTAGCACTTGCATGAAGAAGCAAAACTCCAAATTGAAAATACCATCTTTGGAGAGACGCAGTTGGTCATCTTGCAACGAACAATGTATTTTTGAGAAACTCTACTATGATTGGCTCATTTTTTAAAAATGAATAAACATTATTGGTTTATTAGATATTAGTAATATAATCATTATAATACATAAGTTATAATTTTTTAAAAACCATTTCTTTAAATTTGATCAAATTCTTAATTTTATATTTTAAATCAATTGAAGTGATTCTGCAACATCAGTACTATTAGATTGGTGATTCTATCTCTAAGATTGTGGTTTGCATTTTTGAGGAATACATTATTTTTATTAGCTCGTATTAACTTACACAAAATGTACTCTTCAATGAATTTATTTCTGTTTAAATGATATTTGCCACACACATTCAAAAATATACGTTTGTTAACATTAAGTTATTTATGATATACGTAAAATTCGTCTCTTTGTGTATAAGGATTATAGAATTTATGATTTTCCTTATACATTAAGACAGATTAATCACTGATCGAACACATACTAAACGCATGTATTTGTGTGTGTAACTGTGTATATTAATAATTTCAAAATTAACTTTACCACCGTCAGAAAAACAGTCCGTGTTTATACGGTTTTTAAACAAAGACAGAATTGATTCTGCAATTCACTGGGATTATTTGTAAGCACCTCCCTATTTAATGTATGCCACGCGTGACTTCTAGCGTACAGAAATGTACCCAAAAAGGAAACTAATAGAATTCTGCGTGTGTTTTGGTTTGAGTTTGCTACCTAGCACGCAGTCCGTCAAACTCTGTAAACGATGTAATTTACTATTTTTATTAGCGTTGCCTACAACAATTGGCATATTTTCGCGAATTTTCATTAATAATTTTGGTATATTTCTGGAAGTAACGCAAATGTTAGCGCACTATTTTTTGTGTATAAATAATCCCCACTTTGTAAGTGTGTGTTTACATCCACTTCCGCTTATGCTCGAAATTGCAAATTATTTACATACGCAGTGAGAGATTACACATAAGCCTATGCGAATTGTATTTTAAAGTGGAATTTGCATTGTTGTAAACTGTAGTGTTATATTTGGATTATTTGTAATTCTCGGTACAGATAATAACATAGAAGCTTAATTTTTGTATTGTATACATATTTAATTTCACACATATTCATGTTTCTTTCGATATATAACATAACAATAATGTTGTAAAATATTTCATTCGGAAGTACTGCCAACGGTTTTAGAAAATATCCTGTTAAGTTCAGCAAATGAACAGTATCGTGAAAAAGTATTAGTTAAAGTGACCTGATTTTAACATGGGTAAAGCGGGACGCGAAATATTTGTTTAAAAATTTGGTCTATATAACAAAAATTTTCATAAAACGCAAAAATAGCAATATACTTTTTTAAATTTCAGCATAAGTAAAATTTACAAATATGATACATTAAAAAAAAGAGGTGTGGCCACCACAAGACTTTCTTATACGTATGAACGTTTCAAATTAAACAAAATTGTTTCAAATACTTTTATTTCATAGAGAAATATGACGAATTTTAAGAATTTATTATATAAAAATTATTCACAATTCTATTATAAGTGCTTCTCTTAATAAATCTCTATAGAATGCATATTTTGCGAAATATTCGAAAGAAAATGCTACTCGCTAAGAGTAAAAGTGTTACTTGCGGTTGAATTTTGAAATTTCATTTATACAAAAAAATTTCTAAATCCAGCTCTAAATACTTTTGTACTTTTGATAAATATACAGGCTAAGTCATTAGTAGCCGCTTCTTCGATTGCTCTTTTGTGTTTTAAGTTTAAGAAAAAACAATTAGTGGAAGATCCATGGTTACTTGTGGCGCATATTGTAAAAATACTTCTGACGCACTTCCGGTTTCACCGGAAATGCACGGAACTTAATTTTTTTAAATGACTCACCCTATATATTTTTGGATTTTCTTAAACTGCTTCAAATTGTCTGTTCAACTGTTTTTTTGTCAAAATTGAGCCAATAGTTTTTGAGTTATTAATTTTTTTTTAAATATTTGACCAAAACATGTGTTCAGAAAAAAATCATTTTCATATTGTTTTTAAAAGTAAAAACATTAACTTTGGTGCCGCTTGTAACCAAGAAAATTCTGCATCATTTGGTAAAGTTGCACACCACAATACCTCAAAAAGCTTTGTTTTTTCAAGGCCTACTTTTAGAAATTTTCACATACCAAAAGCTTATTTTTGTTAAATGGAACACCCAGTATTTTATTGAGCCGTTTTGTTCCTTTTTTTATTCTCATTCATTTTTGTTAACAATGTCCTATACCTATCTTTTGTAATTTTTGAGATAATCACTATAGGAGCAATTAGCGGTCAATTAAAGAACTACGGGCGCTGTTCTATGCACCCAAATATTCGTCCAATAAAGGCTGGAATGCGGCTGACTGCCTGAGTCAACTGTTAAAGAAAGTCGGTATATATTTATGTCAAAATTATAAAAGCGTCGCTATTAGTTATCATCCAAATGAATTATTCTTATGAAAAATTAATAGATATGATTGACATTTTGGGTGAATCTGAAAGAAACTCTTTGCTAGCATCCAGACTTTATGCACAGCGACCCCTGGTAGAAGTTAAGCGAAGCCAGACACCTTCAAATGTATAAAGGGATGGTTTGTGTGAACAGAAAGTACTGAATATGAAAGAAAGAGCGGAAAAAGCAATAACTGGTGAGGATAAGACATTTATGGTACTTGCGATTGTAGACACCCCACACGAGTACTACGAAAATTAGTCGTCAGTTAGATGTAAGTCAAATTTGAGAATCCAGAATAATTATGAAATTTGAAATTCACCCGTAGCATATTCATACACAGGGTTAGATGGAATAAATTTTCAGTATCGCTTACATTTTTGTTAATTGGCAGCAGATAAATTATCCTGGCTTTCTCAATTTTTGTTGTTTACCAACGAAGCCACCTTCTATCAAAGTGAATACGTTCATCGTCACAATTTCCGTTATTATAACACATAAAGCCCCCACTTTATCACACCTGTGAACTTTCAAAATCGTTGGTCATCAAAACTGTGGGGAGGAATAGTGGGTAGTGACATAATTGGACCTTATTTCTTTGATGAAAATGTTAATGGAGGAGAGTATCTTCGCTATCTACGAACGGATTTTCAAAACTTTTTGAAGACATCTTCAAATATGTCAGTAAACATAACCTTTATTTTGTTTCAATGTTAACCACCAGTGTCAAAAATGAAATACTGCAACTGGACATTACCGGAATTCAAAAATTGAAATGCGATGCTCTTCATTCTATAAAATTATTAGTTTTGGGATAATTGGCTTTAACATTTACTTTGTTTGACAGTTAACTAAGGAAGTCGGGCACCATTCCTGCCTTCCATTGGTTGAACGAATATTTTGGTGCATAGAACAACAGCGCTCGCAGTTCTTTAATTGACCGCTAATTGCTTCTATAGTGATTATCTCAAAAATTACAAAAGATAGGTATAGGACATTGTTAACAAAAATGAAAGAGAATAAAAAAAGTAACAAAATGCTTCAATAAAATACTGGGTATCCCGTTTAAAAAAAATGAGTTTTTGGTATGTGAAAATTTCAGGAAGTAGGCTTTGAAAAAACAAAGTTTTTTGAGGTATTGTGAAGTGCAACTTTACCAAATGATGCAGAATTTTCTTGGCTACAAGCATCACCAAAATTAATGTTTTCACTTTTAAAAACAATGTGAAAATGTTTTTTTTTCTGAACACGTGTTTCAGTCAAATATTTTCAAAAAAAATTAACAACCGGAAGTGCGTCAGAGCTAAAGTATTTTTGCAGTATGCGCCACAAGCAACCATGGATATTCCACTAATTGTTTTTACTTTTATTTAAAACACAAAAGAGCAATCGAAGAAGCGGCTACTAATAACTCACCCTGTATATAGAAAGCGTAATTTGCGACATACTTGCAAAGAATCGCTATTCGATAGGAGTAAAAGTTTTACTTCCGGTCCGAATTTTGAAATACTTTTATACTCGTAACGTCCTTGTTTAAAGAGCATGACTTGTAAAATATTGGCAAAAAACTGATTTTCGATAAAAGTAAGAGACCTACTTCTGGTAGGAATTTCGAAAAACTTTCACGATATAATTCTTCTCAAATTTAATTCTGAACACATATGAATTCTTTATAAATTTGCTTAAACTTAGTGATTGACGAAATATTGGCAAAATTCGATTTCTTCACTGAAGGAAACTACTACTTCCGGTCTGCCGATTTTATTGAAATCTAATCAGATCTCAAGAGGGAGATTATTCTCGTAAATACAAAATTTGGAATTGATAGCTATAGCGTTTTGACCGCTATCGTGGTCACACACAGTAACATACACACAAACTTTTTTGAAACCGCTTTTTTGGTATCAGGAGACTTTAAAATGTGGACATTGTAAGAATTTCGAGGTCGAAAATTTTCATCTTCAAAATATTCCTTATACTACGTATAAGAAAGTAATTAGGTTAAGTGATATTTTATTCTCTAACATATTTCTCATTTGAGTGATTTTTTTTAGTAGATTGCTGTCGTTGTTTAAATTGTCATGAAATTTTTCACGAGAATTTGTCTAACATTATAAAATTAACAAAAATAATATAAAACTCATATCTTGACGAAATAGTCACATGGCCACCGAAAACCGTATATTCCCTTCCCGTTCTCCCGCTGTTCCTTAACTTGCCGTCCATTCTTTCCAAAAACCGGGGCTTTTTTAAAACGCCGCGGGACAAATTGTTAAATATCGGGTCTGTCCCGCCAAAATCGGGACGTCTGGTCACCTTATATTAGTAGAAGCAACAGACAAAAGTAAGTAATTAATACAATTAGCATATACCGCTTATCGATTGATGTTATAGTTTCATTAATGAATACTGCTGCTCTTCGCGTTTACTGAGTTACAATTAGCAATTATGGCATTTCGATTGACGTTATAGCATTCTCGATAAACTATGTAGTTATGTGCCTGTCGCTGTAACGAAGTTTTGTTCGGCCGCGGAAAATGAAATGCCGAGATATCAGTTATTGAATACAAATGCTAATTTGCCTCAATTAATTCTGCACTTCTATACAAATTTGTTAGTGTAATTATGCAATTTAATTTTCTGAATATGTAAAATGTAATATTGTGTATATTAGAATTTCTCTTTAATTGTATACCTATTCTAGAGAGAAGGACATGACTTATTCACATGGCATATGTATACTATATGTACAAAACACGAGCTGGTTACGTAAACAAGCCGTTACTTCAAAAGGTTAAAACACAATTCCTTGAGAGCTGTTCATTCAACCTTCTCTTTTGTTCAAAGCAGAGCTTAAAGTCTGCCCTATTGGCCTGTCTTATTCCTCCTTACCGCCAGTAATCAGCCGTGCCTTCCACCCGCTTATTGGTATTCGATATCCTCAAATAAATATTACCATATAGCCGTGCTTTTCACCCGCTATTTAATGATCGTTACCCGTAATTATCCGTTTCTAATTGGCTGTGTTCCACCTGCCAATTAGATCCTTTTTGAATATCAAACAGGACACTCCTTCGTTGTGCTGCTACTTAATGACAAATCCAAAATAGTGAAGACCTCTGTTTATATGTGTTTTTTATTGTAAATTCTGACGTTCGACAGGCTACCAACCATTTATATAACTATGTATCTGTGATCACTCGTAATAATAATAAATATATTCCTGCGATTGAGTCTCAGATTATAAGCCAACATATAATATTTGTTAATTTTATAATTCATGTTTGAATGCCTTTGGCATGAGAAGAAATATTGATTTTCTATTTTATTTGTTTTTGTTGTAAATAAAATTATGCGTCAATGACTCTCTTTTTGTTTTAATATTTGATTTTAAGCAGAGATTGAAAATAGTTAAAAGTTACGGAAGTTACCGTAAAAAAAATCCGATTGAACGAACCCGATGAGCTTCAGATCTCACCTACTCTTTCGTTTATACTTACTAATTTAGAGAACGATCTAAAATCCTCGCACAACAAACATAACACATGTCAGTGATAGATAGGAAGACGAGATAATGCAGAAGGTATATATCTAGTAATATTGCTTGCTTGCTGCAGGCCTTGCGTTTTGATTGAAACACAACTAACGTGTGTAATCCGTGTGGCATACTCTTGAGGATAGAACCTGATAGCTACACCAAAGGCGCAGCGAGTCGTGGTGTGCAAGCGTCGCTTCAGTAACGTTTACTGTGTTGCAATTAGCATATACCAAATGTTGATTAACCTTATAATTTCCTTAATAATTCTGTGTAAATTGATAAACCTCCAAATCAAATTTGGCAAGTTTTCATTAAAAATATTGGTAAGTTGGTAAACATTTGCTATGTGCACGATTTTGAGATATTTAGTGCCATTTTAGATAAAAAAGAACTCGAAAACTAAGTAACAATTACGTTTTTCCACTAGAATAGTAATAAACAACCTAATGATGCGCAGAAAGCGAACCTTTGTGCATTTTAGAGTCGCCTGACATCAATGTAGCACTCTATATAAGAATACATGACCTCCATCATTCCTCAGTTTATCAAAGGCAAGCGCACTATAACGCATATATGGTTATCGCCAATTTCATCTTGAGTTCAACCCAGAAAGCAAGATGATATCCCTTAAATGTTTCGAACATTGCATATATCTCAAATTAACAAAAAAATTCTTCAAATAAAACTTAAAAAAACATGTCTAAACAGAGACTTTACTTTCAATTTTGATAATATATTCATGACTAGTTGGATTTTTCAGTCTCTCCGCATGATTTCACCTCTTTTGCTTCTGCTTACAGTTTTATTACAATATCCTGTAATGCGTGAGCATTGCCATGATTTGCTTTTTATAATGTCCGATTTTCTAAACTTTTGACGCGTCCTGTATATAGGTTTAATTTAAGCTTTTGCACAAACTGTCATTGCGTTGAAAGTTTGTTGACGTTTATTCGTTCGTATAAACTTCAAAAAACTATTGAGAGACCTAATTGTCAAATTGAATGTTATTGTTGACATAAGTAAATGTGGCAATTGTGATGCAATATTTGAAAATATATCCTTTCTTCATGCTGTACACCTTTATAGAAAATGAAAAAATATATGAGTGCCGCAAACAGGTGCAGCTAAACCAATCTTATTCTGATAGAGGTATATACATAGAAAAGTAAAAAAAATGTTTTGCGCTGGATACATGAGGATACATTTTTAAATCTCAATTTAAAGAATATATACATCTACTAAGAACTTCATAAGTTAGTGACATTAGAAAATCTCCTTAAAATTTAAAACAAGATGACAATTCTTACCTTGCAAGACGTTGCGGAGAAAAATAACAAAACAAGCTGATTTTTTTTCAATTTGCAGTTAATAGCTCGATACACACCCCATCACAGTATGACTGACAGAAATACCGTTTGAGCAAATGTAAACAAAGACGTCACTTTACGATAACGTCCCGACTATACCGCGTTGCCAGTAACAAATTCGTAATGACATGAAAGAGGTATGATATAATAGGAACCGAAACGCTTACTTTTTGCATGAATACCAGCCATCAATTTTTATTAATTAAGTTTCCCTAGATAAGCAAAATCCCACACTGTGCAACGCGTCATCGCGATTTTTTTTTACCGCATCCCCCTGCAGAAAGGCTTTAAATGAGTCGTACCTTCGACAGCGACAGACTTGGCACGTGGATAGTGCACTCAATCGTCGCAGAAATGTCCACTCCTTTGGTTTCCAACCGTCTTTCGGCACTCTAAACTCGACGGCCTGAAATTTCTTCGTCAAAGTGAAACTTCTGCAATTCTTTCGCATGCCTGTCATACCTGAAATTTTTACGATTTTTATCGGGTGTCGCGGGAATTGGTCATAACGTAAACCATTTTTCTGTTACAACATCGACTGCACGCTCTCCTTTAAAAGCCCATATCTTTACACACGCTCCACTAAAAAGAAAAATCTCTCCGTCGTGGAACCCTTTAAAGTCGTCCGTACACCCACCCCAAAGGACAGCTTTCAATTTCGCGTATCCAGAGAGGAGTTCTTTGTACATTTTACCTGATTTTTGTCGATTTTAACGGTTCGGTTAGTAACCAAGGCGATTCGGCTTTTTGAGTATATATAATAATAGGCAAAATTAAAAATTCTTACGTAATACATGTAAGTAAGATATATTCTCGCAATCACTTCAGTTAAAATAGGCACGATTACTTTGTCTAAGTTTAGCCAGTTGTTCAGATAACCGACTGGGTGAATCTGAAATTAATTTCGTAACTCATAAGCTTCATCGTTGAAATTATTTATTACAAAATGTACTTTTAAAAATCGTACTTTGGCATACTCTGTTATTAATTAAAAACAGCTGCTCTATTATTATTCCAGCTACGCAACGCTTTATCATTTTGAAAATCGTTTTTGTTCGGCAAATTTTTCTCCTCTCGAAAAATACCGTACGATAATTAAAATTTCTCAGAGGCAGCAAACAAAATTACCTGATTTTTTCCATAGAACATCGAAGAGATACTATATTAACACAATGTGAATCACGATAATTTTTACAAGTCTAGGAGTGCGTTAATCAGTTCTGAAATGATCGATCACCATTAGCGATGAGGTATGTAAGACACGAATATAGACGGGATACAATCGAAGAAGTACATAGCTGAAAATTGTATTGCCAGCGCTGGCACAGTTCATAAAACGTGTCAATTAGTGAAGTGATCGAAGTATAAATGTGTAACATCTGCAAAAAATAACATTGAATCACATGGGCTGTCTTCTTAATTGTTCCCTTCTTCTTATTTTAAACAGATGTTATCGGAAAAACTATGTCTAATCGGTTTGAAAATTAAAAGAAGGATTTTATATTTGCTATTTTAAACTGATTTATTTGTAATAGTTCACAGCATACGCCAAAATAAATAATACCGAAAATAAAAATTAAATTTATTTCTATTTTTATAACTTAATAGTGTTTAAAATGTACACCATCTTGACGTGCAAGTAAGCGTCATAACTATTATGTAAATTATTGAATATTTACACACACCTGGTTACCACCGAAGACAATACACTAAGACTTAGTCCTCTAATCGGTATAGAATTAGGAATTCCGATAGTACTTTTAGTAAAATTCGTATTTTATTCTTAGTATTTATATTAGCTTTTAGCATACCTGCGACATCTGTGGGTTAAGAGGGTAGTTATTCTAATTATTCGTTAGAAGACTTAATTAAATTTTGCTTATATGGGTTAGTTAATTGATTTTCTGTTTCTAAAAAAATGTAGTGGAAATTTAGACAAGTACTATATATATTTCTTCATTATTTTCAGTTTAAAGTTCCTGTTTTTAAAATGTAATTTCTTACGCCGCGGCCGATGCGATAGCTGCAGTACATCTTAAGCAAGATGATCTCCTTTGTCCACTTTATGTCATTCTTTTGATTTGAGAAGCTTTGCTTTACAGAAATTCCGCAGGCTTTATGGGGTAAATTACCCTATCGTATATTTTAAGTGTGGAAATTTTGATTCATAGAGAATTGTATTGGCCTTAGAGGATCATGAATTTTTACGAATAAAAGGATCTAGAAATTGTAAGTATTTGCGGCTGGTTATGATTATTCCAAAGACTATTAATTAATTAATTCATTTCAGTTAGTAAATTTCTTAAAATTTTAAAATTTTAATATTAAGTATGGCGTGGTGCATGTGTAATATATTTTTCTTAATTTATTTGAAGGGAATTAGTGTTACGTCAGAAGCACACTATTACCAAGTGGTAGCTTAGAAACCTAGTATTATCCAGTATGCTAGAGTATGTACACAAACAATCTAGTACTTCCAGTTTTCGTTTGTTTTATTGGAGCTAAAATTGGCAGTTGATTTTATACAAGGAACAGGTGGCTCGATGCTCTCCAGATACAAGGCTTCCTTTTGCTTTACGAGATAACTGCCTAATACAAATTTTATAATTTTACTAGTGGTCGCCCAGTGGTCGAAATTCGACCTTTTTATTTAATTAATTTAATGTATTTGTGACACATATTATACATAATTTTTATCTTTCTGAACTCCTTCTCCATATGAACTTTAACTATGCCAAATCTCATACTCCTCCGTGCGCGCAATATGCTTAAAAAGGGTACAAAGTTTTTTCGTCACATATTAATATATAGATACTTTATTCGCTCTTTCGTTGACGAACAGGTTTACCATATGTTTTAACTTAAAAAACACACGTCATAGTGTGTAGGTGAATTTAAAACACACAAGGTTGCCACCGGAGAAATCAAATAAATTATAGAGCAAAAACCTCTGATATTAAGAAATTAATTTAAAATTTAAGCTACAAAATTAGACTGTTGGTAATATACAAATTAACACACAAATGATTAGATAAAAAAACAACGTAAAAGGCTTATCTTATTTAACAAGTAGACGTGGCCTAACACACAGTAGGAAGAATACTGGAAATACTCTTCTAGTCGGAACTCCAAGAAGGAGTGTGTAAGGACAGTCAAGATTCTTAGCACCACTGACTGGACAATTAAGATGTCTTCTTAACGAACAATTACATAAAATCTCCAAATTGCAATACATGAAATAGCGGTTACTATGTGATTTTAAAGTTCCAGTCTTTAGCGACGAAATAGATGAGAAATTCCTCAGGAAATTAGAAGCTATAAGTCAAGGAGAAAACGACACACATTAAGATTAATTTTACTCAACGGAAAACTAAAAATAAACTCACCAGATATAAACTTAATCGACCGTATCCATTAAACTTATATTACGTCAAAAAAAAATTACTCAAACCACACAAGTAAAATGATCACTGCAATTTCATCCGCTTTATCAGCGCAATTTCTACAGAACAACGGTATTAATTCACCTAATACTGAGCAGTGGCACAGCGATCATCTGCTTCAAATTGAATCAACGATAAGATGCAAAGTGAATGGGGAAACGCCTAATTACTACAATCACACTCCACGGACAAAACGAGAACTATATAATTACACTGATACCAACATATATAAATATCTTGGAATCCCATGTTAGATCTCGTGGAAAATCAGTGAAACGAATGATGAAAATTCTTTGAGTCTCATGTCAGATCTCGTGGAAAATCAGTGTAACGAATGATAAAAATTCTTTGAGTCTCATGTTAGATCTCATGGAAAATTAGTGTAACAAATGATCAAAATTCTTTGAATCCTATGTTAGATCTCGTGGAAAATCAGTGTAACAAATGATCAAAATTCTTCGAATCCCATGTTAGATCTCGTGGAAAATCAGTGTAACGAATGATGAATATTCTTTGAATCTCATGTTAGATCTCGTGGAAAATCAGTGAAACGAATGATGAAAATTCTTTGAATCCCATGTTAGATCTCGTGGAAAATCAGTGTAACAAATGATCAAAATTCTTCGAATCCCATGTTAGATCTCGTGGAAAATCAGTGTAACGAATGATGAAAATTCTTTGAATCTCATGTTAGATCTCGTGGAAAATCAGTGTAACGAATGATGAAAATTCTTTAAATCCCATGTTAGATCTCGTGAAAATCAGTGTAACAAATGATCAAAATTCTTTGAAGCCAATGTTAGATCTCGTGGAAACTTAGTGTAACAAATGATCAAAAATCTTCGAATCCCATGTTAGATCTCGTGGAAAATCGAATGATGAAAATTCTTTGAATCTCATGTTAGATCTCGTGGAAAATTAGTGTATCGAATGATGAAAATTCTTTGAATCTCATGTTAGATCTCGTGGAAAATCTGTGTAACAAATAATCAAAATTCTTTGAATCACATGTTAGATCTCGTGGAAAATCCTAAAACAACATAAAACCAAATCGCTTTAAATCACAACATCAGTACTTAAATGCTGCTTAATTTAAGATTTTTGTATTTATAGGGAATAGGTATTAAAATAAAACACATTGTACACAGGATATATGTGTATTTCGTATTAACGTGTCTGTAGGACTGACTCAAGAGAAAAATAATATCGTACATATATCGATTTTTTTTAGCCCAGCTGCACATTATAAACAAATATACTCATACATAATAGAGTGCTGGCATTTTAACGAGTATAACAAATACACACAATTAGCGAGCGGTAAACACCACACATATATTTGTAATTTATATTTTTGTATAGGAAATGCATTTCTAACAGTATTAAACCTTTTTAAGTAATAAATTTAATTAGCCATTGTTTATTCTGTTTTCATTCAGTTGGATTTCCTAAGATGTTAAACTACAACTGGTCTTGTCATTTTGGTTTGACAGTTTCTGTAAAAATGATTAACCACCAGTATACATAATGGAACTCAGAAAAAAATAAGCTTTTGAATTATGTCAAATTTGACCCCTATTTCTATTTAAAAAAACAAGTTGACTGTGTATCTCAATAATTTCGACGATATGAAGCCGGTTCCAAACATAGGTGATGTAGACCCTGTATAGTAGTTTTTAAAATCTCGCAGTTCATTAAATTTGTTAAGCAGCGTTTGCAGTTAAATCTCATTCAGATTATGATCTGTACTATATCACCTATTTGGCTTATAAATAAACCGGCAACAACAACAACAAGTAAAACTTGCAACACGGCGTGAAAAACCAATGACGTGGCAATAGAAAAAGATATTAATATTCTTTCCGCTTCATCATCATGATGACCGTCTCCCAGGAACGAGAAATATCTTCTGTATACCATGACGTCACACCTAAAACGTTATAAAGGTTTTCACATTTAAGCTCTGACATAGTTTCTGGATGTTGGCAAACGTTTGGCAGTCGATCTAGCGAAAGGAGTGAGATAGGGTATTAGTAAAAATGTTTCATCATCACCTTAATGTGCATGTATACATAAGTGTATACATAACCTATAAATAGATTGTATATCGACGAGAATGCGTATTCCATGAGCCTATGTAGATTATGCGTCTTTAAAAATATCCACCTCATATTCAACCATCCACAGTGGCATACAGTACATTCGTGTAAGCTGTGGTGCAGTACAGAAGTTCTCGGGGTTCCTAATTCATATCAAGCAAGCCGAGAAGAAAAAAAAAGCAATCGTAAATATTAAAAAAAAAGAGACTGTTCAACGCGTAACGCGCATTCAAGCAAAATACAGATGTGTATTTTGATTACAGTAGTTTCAACGATTGTTTGTTAATGTTAAACTGTCAAAAGTTTGGTTTAATATCTTTTTCTTTTTTTTTATATTCCTCGAATTTAATCTTTTTCCTGTGCCTTTCGTCTCTAATATGTGATGTTCCGTGTATATAATATTCTGTTATTGGTGTGTTAAAAATACCTTGTCTTTCATCTGGCCGGTGTCCTCTTTTAATGGAGGTTTGTTTATTGGGTAAGATCTGTTTATTTTGTTTTTTTTTGTTTTTGCTATCGCGTTTTTTGAGCTTCTGTTGCCAGACACATCCGTTAAAATATTATATTTGTTGTATATTTGTGTATGTGAGAGCTATTTAATTACATAGTGAAAATATTTCTATATATTTTCTTTGGTAATGTGACCCTCAACAAGAGAAAGGTCAAAAAAGATACTGAAAAATGAAAGAGATTTATGCAACTAACGGTCCACGGAAGATTACCTTATTTTATTTGCTGATGGTACGGTGGTAGATTTTTATATTATCTACATAGCTATTAAGGAAGAGAGTTTGGAGAAAAGAAATATTTTATTTTGCGCATTTCATTAAACCACATGGTTTTCCAATAAGATTATGCTTTCAAAAAAGTCCTCAAAAATTCTCCCATCAATGCCTTCAAGTATTTACCCGAAGGAAAACAGAGTCAAACAAGCGCTTTTTTAATATAGATAAAAATAACAATCACTCAATGCCATATCTAGGTTACAGGGTTGATGTTGATCTCTACTACGCGGGAGTTTTCGCCCACTTCATGAAATTGACGAATTTTGTGAATTCTGCATTTGCCATGATGTAGCATAATATTTTGATTACAATTATTGCTTTTTGGATGTATGGCAGTTTTCAACTATCTGATTGTTTCCTTATGTTATTTTAAAGCTTTTTCCATTTATTTTTAATCAATAGGATTTCTTCCATATCCCAAAGCATTGTCACCATCAGCTTTCCTGATAAATTCTACTATGATATCAAAAATTAAATTGGTCAATGTTGGTCATGGAATGTAAAACGCTTGTCTTAGTTTAAATCATCCTTTTGAAATAATTCAATCATTGTCAAGCTACACTGACATTATCAATAACCTACAAATGTGTTACCTACTTAGTTCAGCTGTAAAATAATAATGAACTACAAGTTATGAAATAAATAACGTCTTTATTAATATCCAGAAAAACTAAATTACAATAATTGTTGGAAATGTCCCCCGTTTTGTTCAATGCACAAGTTTACGCGCCTCCTGAAAAGCGTTTTGCAGCATTTCTGGCGTTATGGTTGCACATTGCTGAACAATTCTTTGTTGCAGTTCTTGCAAATTATGTATCGCATTTGCGAAAATCTTATTTTTTAAATAAGGAAAGATAAAATAGTCCATAATTGTCAAACAAGGTGATCTCGGAGGAAACTCAACTTCCGTATGCAAACTTATCAGCCGGTCATCAAAAAACTCACTGAGAAAAGCAAGATTTTCTCGTGTAGTATGTGCTGTTGCACCGTCTTGCTGGAAATAACCGTCTTGAAGTTCATCATCGTCTAGCTGTTGCACAAATTCAGTCAAAAAAATATTTCTGTACCTTTCTGCGTTGACGGTGAAATTGAAAAAAATTGGCGCAATTATTCTTCTGCGAGAAACTGACAATTTTCTGAGCATGTAGTGGCGTTTCAATAAAAATATGCGGGTTATCAGTGCTCCACATTCGCATATTCAGAGAATTGATGTATCCCGAAAGGTGGAACCAAGCTTCGTCAGAAAAAAAAGTCAAGTTCAGCAGATCGTCATTCATTAAATTATTAACGAACCAATGGCAGTACGCAAGGCGTCTGGGGTGGTCTGCAGGCAGAGGAGCTTGATATGATTGCATCTTATATGGATGCATGTTCAAGTCCTTCTTTACAATCGTTTGGCATGTTCCATAAGAAAGCCGAATTTTTTGAGAGAGACGTTTTAAAGTTTTTGTAGGCTCTTCTTCCATACGTTGACGAACGTCATTAATAACTTCTTCTGTACGAACTCTTGGTCTACCAGCACCGTTTTATGCGTCACAGAACCAGTTTCGCGAAACACTTCAACACAATTTGTAAGGCATGCATAAAAATCGTCCGGTAATACTGCTACGGCTGGGAAGTGCTCTCGAAAATTGTCCAAACACAAACATTTAATATTGAAGCTTCCAATATCCTTACTTCCTTATTAAATTTATACTTCGCCCCGTTAAGCCCAAAATTCATGTTTCATGATATTTTCATTACTTAGTTAATTGATGAGGCTGATACATGTTGAAACTCCATATTTAACTGAATAAATAAAATACGTAAACTTAGTTTCAAAAATTATTTAATTTCATTACTCCTAACATCAACAAGTTTTACGCATCTTCAATTGATTCCTATCTCAACGAAATTTTTGGGACCAAAATTTCAATTATATGTAAATATCAAAATGTAAAAACTAAATGTTAATTGCCTGACAAGTATAGACGATATGGATTGATATTTGCAGTAAAAATTTATAAGTGTTAATATCAATTTATGTTCACTATATTACCTTCTTGGTAACTTTCAGTTTAATTACATTATATATGTGATGGATTTTTACTTTAATCACAAAAATTACAATATGTAATTAACATATGACAATAGCATAAATTAAAAACAAACACCTCAATTATCTTATGAATGTGATAATTTTAAAACTCTCTCCCCACATTTGTTGCAACCGTTAGATTTATCAGATTTTATAGGATTGAAGAGTTCTTGGACTTGAAACTGGTAACTTGGCAGAGAAAGAACATTAGAAAATACCGAAGGTAGACTTCGAAAGTGCTGA
This sequence comes from Amphimallon solstitiale, assembly GCA_963170755.1. NCBI lineage: Eukaryota > Metazoa > Arthropoda > Insecta > Coleoptera > Scarabaeidae > Amphimallon > Amphimallon solstitiale. The sequence continues at coordinate 140,841,072 of OY720677.1, read as the reverse complement.
CTGAAACATGGAAGGACATAACACCAAAAGTGATAATCAATGGTTTCCGTAAAAGGAGGTCATCAATTTTGATAATAATTTTATCCCAGAAGAGCAAGTTGAACCAGCTGTTCTCAGGCGATACAAATAATTGCATCCAGAAGAATATAATCAAGATGTTACGGGTGACGAAATATGATGCTAATGGTCAGAATCCGTCACGTTCGACTCGAATATCGTGATCCAGGGACCTGGGGTCTGTTGCAAGATAATGCACCGAGTCATAACTCATTAATTGTTCAGCAATTTTTGGCTCGAAATCAAGTCTGTGTGTTGGATCACCCGCCGTATTCATCAGATTTGCCCCGTGCAATTTCTTTTCATACCAAAAATTGAAATTGAAGTTGAAATGATGTTTCTTAATGACATTTAATAATAATTATAATAATAATAAATTTATTTCCATCAATATTACACGCAAAAACAATCAGAAAAGAAACTTACAGTAAAGTAAATACATAAAAAATTGATGGAAAAGGGATGCAATTGAAGCTATGCTTGTTCTGCCATTGCATCCCTCATCAAGACAGGCGAGGACAGAGGCTTCAACTCACCGGGAATGGAGAAATAATGTTTTTAAATCTCATATTGATATTACGAATATCAGTCTTATATTTAATTTTGAAGGTTAAGTATGTAGGCACCGGCGAACATAACAAAGATAATCCATAACCTGAATAACAATAACGTAACAAAGGTTAAAGTAGCAGATCAATTCACTGACATCCCAACACCGGGAGGAATTAGACAGGGTGACAGCCTAAGTCCTCTTTTGTTTAATATTCTCATGGATAAAATTATAAACAAAGTAACAGATCTTAACCTCGGATACAGACTGGGCAACAAAACAATTGGTATGGTGTATTACGCCGATGATGCGGCAATTATTGCCGAATCAGTAAACGACCTACAGAGACAACTCTACAGGTTCTTCCAAGTGAGCCGCCAACTCAATATGAAAATTTCTATCAACAAAACCAAATGTATGACAATCACGAAAGATCCGCTCAGATGCAAGCTAGTGGCAGAGGATAATCCCATAGAACAGGTGATGCAATTCATATATCTGGGCATAGACATATCAAGTATCCACGACCCAGTTAAAGACCTGAGAAGCAAAATTAACAAAGCATCCGCACTATCAGGATGCCTACAAGATATAGTCTGGTCAAACCCGTACATGCGAAAAGATAGCAAAATTAAAATCTGCAAGACTTGCATCAGACCAATTATGACGTACGGTATAGAAGTCCGCAAAGACACTAACAAGACGAAACACATGCTAAGGGTCGCCGAAATGAAAACACTAAGAACAATAGTGGGGAAGATAAGAAGAGACAGGGTGAGAAACTCGGATATCAGGGAACAATGCGAGATACAAGACATTGTGAGATGGGGAAGACAGCGTAAGAGGCAGTGGTACAGCCATGTAAGACGGATGGACGAGAACAGACTTCCAAAGATAGTCTTAGAGAACAACCCGCCCGGCTACAGACCTATCGGAAAGCCACCTAAGAGATGGAGAGATAGCTGGCTATCTACCTCTCAGGAAAAGACGCAGGGGCAACTTCAGAATTACCAGATCGGCAGATCTCTAAGTAGTAGAAGAAGAAGAAGATGTATGTAGGCCTATTCAAAGCAATAATCCTATGGTAGAAAACACTACCAATGAATCTACACCTATTTTCCATGTCTAACCACCCTACATCAGACAACTTATGCGATATGTGAGAAAACTTTCGAGTTACAAATGTGAAACGCAGACAGGAATTCTGAATTTTTTGGACTCGCCTCCTCGTGAGAACATCCAAGCACGACCAAACTTATGATAAACAGAAAGAAAACGGAGTCAAAACCAAGGACTGACAGAACAAGGTTAATACCATGTGGATACATCATATGCAATGCAGCATATGCTATCTGTATGCAATTAGCAATATGTGTCCTGAACCGTAGCGAGGGGTCTATAAAAATCCAGAAATTTCGACTGCCATCAACAAGTTTAAGAGTTTCTCCATCAAGTGACAGTCGAATTGATTGTTGTTACACTTTGTTTTTTTTATTATTTTCAGTATTGTGAATTTTACGTTTACCCTGTAGGATTTTCGTTCGGTATTATTTTATTTTAAATATTGGGAAATTGTTAGTTTTGTTTCGGACAATAAGAACTGGATTACTAGATTATTTTTGGTGATCTGTGTTTTTAATGTTAATGTTTGTCGACCCTATCGCCATCTCGTTTCCCTGTCGTGGTGTTGTTCATGTGTGTATCACTACCGACTGATGGAAGATGGCGTGGGCCTCGTGATTTTTAGATGGCTTGATTAATTAGTCTTCGGGAAGCATTTATTTTAATTGTTTTGGGTTTTACAATTCATGGTTTGTCGTTTAAAAATATTGGTGTAATTTTCCACTTCTAAGTTACTGTTTTGACGCTAACTATATGTACGTAGTTGTATCCTTTGTCTGTTGGGTTTGTGGGCATTAGCTCATTTGGTCGGATATGTGCTTCACGCTGTGTGTGTGAGAAGAATTCTTGGTCTCTTTTGTCTTGCCTTGTGAACAATCAACACGTGGTTAATTGCAAAACACGGTGGCTGATCGGCACTTGTGGATTTAATACCTTTTAGTTGTATCGTGAATCATCGTCGTAAGATGGATTAAATGAAGGAATTCACAAGCATAAATTTGGTTCTGTCGCTTTGAAGAAAAGCTATAAATGGATATTTGTTTAGCTGGTTAGGGTTGCCGTTGTTGTAAGTATTTTATTAGCGTGTTGGACTGTTGGTAATTTCCTTTTGTCTTTCCTATCTTTCTTTTAGTTGCAATTATTGGCAGATGTTGCAATTGGTAGCGGCTGATAACTATTAGTAGCGGATGATTACAATTAGTAGCGGTTAATAACAGTTGTTCAGGAGTTTGTAAATTGCCGATGCCTGACAAGTATTAAATACCGTCCCGCTGGGAATTGTGAGCACGTGTACCTTGGAGGTTATGTAGGAAATTGGAAACCTGTATCTTTGGAATGTTTTGGTGAAACACATATTTTTGGCACAGTTTCGTACACTTATATGTTGCTGTTGCAGTTCTGCGTGTTGGAAGTGTGAGTAACCAAACAGACTTTTGATCGGACATCCCTTGTACGTGTTTCGTATCCTTGGAGGAAAAGTATTGTGTATTTGAATGTGTGTCAACATCGAACAGGTATAGTGACAAATTTAATTTATGTTTATTACCATTGTCTGTAATTGCATCATAAGAGTGCAGATAAACACGACTAAGTTGCGTAAGTTGTGTACATTTTGAATTTGTATCGTACAGTGTATTCGTAAATTCTTGTATAACTATTCATTAGAGTCAACGTTAATCTTTTAATTAATTTTTATGGTGACATACGAGCCACTAAGTTTGTCTCTTTTCTTGTAACGTTCAATTAAATTTTACTTGTGACCTATGTGGGGTTACAACATCAATTTTCGGCTTGTTATATAGCAGAATTATTTTTGGTGTATCAATTTTAATGTATATTTTGGATGCTATTTGCATTGTAGTAATCCAGTGATCATTGTATAAAATTTATTGTTTGGTAAACTTGTAATTAATCAATTTAGACCCTGTAGTATGTATAAGTTTGAACGATCATCAACGATCTGAATGTTTAAATCACGTTCACTCTATGTAAGGCAAAGTTAACTGAAGCTATTAGTGATTATACTAGTATTAGTAATAAACATCCTTTAGAGTTAATGCCCTAGTGCGATCAGCTTGTTGTCAGGCTCTGATATACAGAGTGTTACGTTTACTTGGCTAAGATTTTGTTGAACTGTGTACAAGCTGCTCGACACTGGAAGGAACTCTTTGGCCAATGCTGCCTGTGATATTTTGTCAACTTTTACATAATACGTTTGCGTAATTCATTTGTTTCTTTGGTACACATTTGGTGACCTTGTACAACGTTTAAGTCAATTTTCAGTGTTTTAATTAATTACATTTGAGTACCCTTGTGGGACATTGTTTCCTTAATTATGTCATGTTGCTTATATTTATTATTTATTTTTTTGTAAAGTTGTAACGACAATTGGGTTGACCAAATGAATAGATGCTGTTAATGTCTCGTGCGTCTACTGTTTTCTGTTCTATATATGTTTATTTTTAATATACCTGATGTTGAGTTGTGAATGAGTGTGATGGTTTTATTTATCATTCTACCTGAGGGTCATGAATAAACTAGTTTCGGGTTTATAATAGTCGGCTAGGTGTATGGCATAGATACAATAGCGAAACTGGCGTCCTTTTTATAAGACCTTCGAATTACTTGAGTTTGAACCACGCCCATTTTCTCGACTGGCTAGAGGCGGTGCTATACATCTTATTCTACAACAACCTTTGGGGAAGTATGAGGTAAGACCAAAGTTGGGTTATAAGTTGGTGTGTTTAATTGAATAGCGTTTCTCAAAATTTTAAGCCATCGGATAATTTTATTTAATAAATAGAAGGTTAGATATCGTGGTGGCGCCATACTTACTACTACTTGTATTTTTGGGTTTTGAGATGGCTATGGCCTTTTAAAGCGTTTGGTAATTTTGATATACAAGGGGTAGCATTGTTTAAGGTCCAACCAAATGTTGTCAAAAAAAAATCACAAGTATTTTTGAAGAATTCAAATAGAGTAAATGTTTACGGGAATAATTAAACAGTGAATCCAAATCAGCATTAATAGCAGTCACCGCCTTCAACAAATTACCTCGCTTAAAACCTATGATATATCTGAGAGTCATCAGCATACGTGTGATATTTGTAGGTATGTAAACAGTTCATTATATTGAAGGTGTAAATACTGAATAGTAACGGACCGGGAGTAGAACCCAGCGGAACACCAGCCCACAAACATCTAAACTTCGAAACCTCATCTCGTACTCTAACAGACTGACGCCGACCAACCAAATAATCTCTATCTAAAGAATTTTAAGGTTATATCCCTCAAGCCTACATACTGGAGAACGGACAACAGCTAGGCTAGCAACACCAAAATCGCACAGTTACTCTGATCAATTGCTGATATATTATTACCGGTCACCATAATCAAAGCAGAAATAAAATGCAAAAGGAAAAATCTCTTACCACAAAAAATATATACAAAAAAATCTATATACGTATTTCGGCAACTAAGTTGCCATCTTCAGTAGAAATTCTGTATAAAAAAAAAGAGCGTTAAACGTAGTATTTTTGGCTAAGGTGTAACCTTAGAAGATATGATCTTCACCGAATCGCCAGTGGGATAATACTGAGTGTTATCCAAAGAGATTTTTCCTTTTGCATTTTATTTCAGATTTTTAGCCAGAGTCTCCATCCATTATTGGATAATCAAACCAGTAGTTTCGACCATCAAAACAGCACTAGAAGCAATTCCACAAAATGAGCTAGAACACGCATTTGAATCACCGTTGGAATCGCTGTAAAAAGTGTATTACTGGGGGAGAATATTTTGAATAAAAAAATGTAAAACATTCAGGTTTCTTGTTTCAATGCCCACGGCCTGTCTCGAAACTTATTTGTCGCACTATGTATTACAAGAGATAAAAAAAATCTTAACCAAACTCCTTGAACTTTGGAAATATCTTTTGCATTAAAAAATAGCAATATATTTAAACAAAGGCTATTAACTATCAATAAATTTAACTGTAACCTTGGTACGTAGGTAGCATGTAATAATAATAATGATCCTTTATAGCGCAATCATTATATTTGATCACGACACAGTATTATTGTATATTGTTATAGCACATCATTACTGTCTAATGTTCTTTTCTTTTGTTGTGCCTGATATCTACATACATTTTGCGAAAATAATATTGTTTAAACAAGATTGCTATATTGTTTGCACTCGTTTTTTATTTATTACAAGCTGTCGTGCTCGGCAGTAATATGGAACAGTGGGAAAGTATGTATTTTAAAACATATTTTCGCCAAGTAATAACCTTTCTATAATAAGAAAGAAATGAAGTTTTATACAACTACCTATATATAAAATATGTATCTATAATGAAATCTACATACTTCAATAGGATCATGCATTTGGAAATAAGTATATTTGTATGTGTTTGCAATTTAGTTCGTTCTGAATTAATCCGCATTATATCATGTTGTAGTAGTGCATTATTTCGGTAAAGGTATTATAAATATGTATATGCACCACCGCATATTTGGAGCATTCGAACATTGGCAGTCGTGATTGACTAAGTGGTATATAATTTATTGATCTGGCGAACTAAACAATGCAAGTTTAATTCCTACACATATAAATGCAAAATAATGTTGGAAATTTATTTTTTAACGACTCTAGCGAAAAATAATTACCAACAACTCTTTCTTATTATCCATTACTATAGGTTTTTTGATGAAACAAACAAGTTGTGACATAAATACGAGAGCATATTGAAAACTAATGCCTCCATGGCTATAACTTTATTAGTAATAGATATATGGTTTACATATAAATGTGAAATAATAGTATAAAATGTTCTATACGCGCAGATATATTCACTTTTCCACATAATCGCCATTGACAGCAATACATTTTCGCCAACGTACTACGAGTTTTGCAAGGCAGTCTATAACGGTTCAAAAATCACAGGCTTAATTATTTCTATTTTTAATTAACATTTATTATTATTCTTAGTTTCATTAGTACAAGTTTGAATCGTTAAAAATTAGTAATAATATCATTTGTATATTTTGGGTATGGTAGCGTCATTTGTCTGTGGATCGCTTACGTTCAGTCTTTATCGGCATGTTACTAGAGTGATTGCAGGTGTACGTAATTTAAATGAAATAATTTTGGTATTATCTTGGCTCGTTTGGGTTAATTTCTTTCTTAATAATTTTGAAACATTTTAAATTGAAATTTTGATTTAATTAATTCCGCATTTTTAATATTTTCTTAAGTTGATTTGTTCGTCCTTATCGGCTTTTCGATCAAGTTCGATGGTATCATGACATTTCTGTTTCTGATTTTCATCAAGTAACATCGTGTGAGTAAAATCTCTGAACCAACATTCATTAATTTTGGTAGATTAATATATCTAAAAGCATCGTGTTTAGCGGAATATTTTGCCTGATTGGTGTCTTTATGGAGGGGAATTGTGATCGGAATTTTGGTTTTGTTGACGAAGCAATTTTTCCTATTTAACGACATTTTGGTCGAATTTTAAATGAGATATTAAGTCACATGGTGTTAGCCTATGGTTATATGATAGAATATATGATTAGTTGTATGTACTTTGGACGAATATAAGGACATTTAGTCAGGTATTTTTCTATGAAGTAATCTGAATTTATAATAACTCCTTTTTAATACCTTTATGTCTCATTGACATATTCTTTAGAACTAATTATTTTCTCTATTCAGGGAAAACTTGTGACCTAAAACTTGTGACGTTAAAACTTCAGACAAAATTTAGTCACATTCTCGTTGCTGTTGAGCCACAATAATCTTGTAGGGGTGAAAATGGCGGTCACGGTGAAGAATCTTCTTAGTGAGTGCTCAGAAATCCATAGGGCTTGAGCGTGTTTCCTAGTAGAGTGCGTAAGACTATTGAGAACAGACTACCTCACGATTTCAACGTTTTCCGGTGTGTGTACAGTTCTTCTTGGACGTCCTCTCTTCTTCACACATAATGCAACGGTTCCAAAAATATTCACCCATTGAATTGCGATATGGAATAATTCCATGCCAAAGAACATTAAAATGGACACTCACCAGACTTGAAATTATGTTCAACCGCAAAAGCGCGATGTGTAGCGTTCGGCGGCTGCATCTTCAGTAATGAAATTGCGTCATTTGTCGATGATATTAACAACTCTACCATCCCACTGCTACTAACTTACCGGAAGTTACATCACTTTCAAAACCATCAGGTTTTACTGCCCCACCTTGTACATAAATAATAAGTGAATGATTTCTGTCCCTTGTTTACCTAATGGTTTACGCGTGATTTAGTTATGAAAACAGCCGATCTTTATATACATCATGTGTCAATTTTCATTAGCCATAGGCGATTAATTCATGCAATACGTGACAACATGGCACCCCTACTTTCCTCTCCAATGCGAGCGCGACCGATACAAGCTCAAGTTATAGCAGTAACTGCTGGACCACTGACTTGGGTGTTTGTAATGCGTTCAGAAATAATATTTACGCGTTGCAAGAATTTGTTTTTCTTTTTCCTTTCAGTAAATGCAGAGAATTATTAAGCTGCGTTCACGCTGCATGACACAAACAAAAGCGTAATTCTACTAAAATTAAAAATAAGGTAAATAAAAAAGGATTCTGAAAATAATAATAAACTACTAGATCAGGAGATCGCGGCGGCCATTTGATGTTTCCCGTTCCAGTAATAAGACGGCTTTTATGGCAGACTAGATCGCAACGTGTTCGCAGCTAAAGATTGAATGTAAAATCTGGTGGGGAGATCGGAGAAAATCGTTGTAATGTCGATTGTTGTCGGGATTGGTGACGGACAGTAGGGGTGACACACGTTGCCACGTATTATTTGTATACGTATAAATCGCACGTAAACATTGAATCCCTATACCTAATGAAAATTGACACATACGGTATACTATCGATGTACAAACACAGTAAAAATGAAAGTGAGCTCGTTGTAAATAACTAATCATATCTAAAATCCTTGAAAATATATATTGCAACTAGAGTTTTGGTAACATAAGATATTCACTAAATCCATACTATTATAAGAATTAGTTATTTTTGTAATTTAATGTTAGTTGACCTGCAGTAACCATTTATGACGTCACTTGTCTGTTTTGGTAAATAAACTATAGCAATTAAATTCTTTTATTAGACTCAAAGGCTTCAATTTAATTAATATTTATCAACGATTTTATCTGAACTAACCCTTTTCCTGTAAAATATTCATAATTTTCTATGCAGTCGCATTTTTAAATTAGAATGTGGATTATGCTTCATCAGAGTGGTCTAAGAACTCGAAAAGGTTTCAAAGAAAATGACACTGCCTGTTATGAAAGAAAGAATTATTATTATTATACCAAAATCTGATGCAATAACATAAATGCTGATAACATAAAGAGTTCATGATTCATGTTCGTATGTGTGTTAATGAAATGAAACTAAACACATTCAGTTTTATGACCTCGAAGGAACACTACATAAAAGGCGGAAATATAAAATTTGCAAACAGAGAAGAGTTTCTAGGGAACTTGGTATTTATAGTGTAAAACGTCCTTTTTCTAAAGGCGCCCGATGTTTTTTGATGGAGCGTGTGCATTTGAAGGAGAAAGTCGTTAAAGTTTTACGAGGAAGTATATTGACCTTTTGTCTCTATGAAATTCGAGATGAATTTAGAATTGATCGTGTTTAAAGCGATTTTCGTTTTAAAATCAAGTCGTGTCACTTGAAAAATGTATAGATTTTTTTTGGTTAACACGTAATGAAATAATGTTTTGGACAAACGCCAGCATACATATTGTAATCAGTTACATGTAACATTTTCCTCGTGTTTAAAACTTCCGCGGCGCATTCATAACACACCATCACGAACTAAAACAAAAGCCACGTTTAACAAAAAGTGAATAATAAAATGATAAAATTAAAAGTTGGACTATTTTTTGTATAAACTATATTTTAATACAGTGCAACTCGTTTCGTATTATATATTTTCATTCTTCCGTAAAGGATGGAAAAACAAGCAAACCTTGGAATTAAGAATAGAAAATCTCTTAATCCAATTATTATGAGAAATATTTATGGACAACTTAATGTAGGTTTTACAAGTATGCTCCCAACGAAAATCGCATTAAAAACATGTTCACATCTTTGTTATAAGAAATAAAAACTATTCAGTTATTTTTAAAAGGACAACGTAGGTCATGGAGGTGTTTTAATTGTTAAATTGGACTGTTTTAATAGGATAAACTCTTAATAAAATGCCCCTTTTAAAGGTTAAACTAAATAATTTTTATGACAATTTTTAAATATCCTGTGGCTAAACTTCCGTAACATACTTAATTTAAATAATGAAATATCTATGCATACAAACTTATTCTTAACGTGGTCATCATTTTGGTAAATATTTTTTGAATTTTATTCAACATATAAAAAGAAAATTACCAATACATTGACAATTATATTGAATACTAGTTAGATAAGTAAGATTTAGGAGATTTTCATGTTCGAACGTTTGTGTCATCTGAATTTAAAAATTATAAATATAATCTCATATTTAGCAAACAAACTTGAATGTTTTAATTGTTCATAATATGTCTAACATCACAAAAGTACAAGATAGCATCTACACGTGTAAGAATTGCGGTAAAGTTAGCAAAACTACCACGTGTTAAATTATTTTAAATGTCAAAGTGTAATTTAAATGTTTTTAAAGTAGTAATAATTTTATTTTATGACACAATTTTATCACGATCTCTTTGCGTAATGTTGAACACCGCATACGTTACATATTACTCATTTTTTAGTATGTTTAAAGTTATTTGCATCGGCTAACTAACTGGACTACTTCTTTGACTCAAGTTGTAAGTTGATAGAGAATATTATTGGCTTGTTCATTGTAATCATGAAAATAAAATGTTTTTAGCTTTCCTCTGAGGATGTTACAAATTGTGACGAAATATTAGGAATAAAGAACAAATGAGCACTTAATTTGTTTATAAATTGACCGCATTCCCCTATACTTTACATTTTTTCTTCCTATATACAGGGTGAGTCATTAGTAGCCGCTTCTTCGATTGTTCTTTTGTGTTTTAAATTTTTGGAAATTAGTGGAAGATCCATGGTTGCTTGTGGCGTATATTGTAAAAATACTTTAAGCTCTGGTGCACTTCCGGTTTTACCGGAAGTGCACGGAGCTTATTCTTTTTTAATGACTCGCCCTATATATATTTGGATTTTCTTGTATTGCTTTATATTACCTGTTCGATTGTTTTTTTCTTTTTCAAAATTGAGCCAATACTTTTTGAGTTACTATATTTTTTTTTGAAAATATTTGACCAAAACACGTGTTCAGAAAAAAATCATTTTCACATTGTTTTTAAAAGCAAAAACATTAACTTTGGTGGTGCTTGTAGCCAAAAAATTTTTGCATCATTTGGGAAAGTTGCACTCGGCAATACCTCAAAAAACTTTGTTTTTTCAAAGCCTACTTCCTGAAATTTTCACATACCAAATACTTATTTTTTTTTAAATGGAACACCCAGTATTTTATTGAGGCATTTTGTTCCTTCTTTTATTCTCTTTCATTTTTGTTAACAATGTCCTATATCTATCTTTTGTAATTTCTGAGATAATCACTATAGGAGCTATTAGCGGTCAATTAAAGAACTACGAGCGCTATTGTTCTATGCACCAAAATATTCGTTCAACCAATGGAAGGCAGGGATGACGCCCGACTTCCTTAGTCAACTGTCAAACAAAGTAAATGTTGTGCTATCCCAAAAGTAATAATTTTATAGAATGAAGAGCCATCGTATTTCATTTTTTAATTCCGGCAATGTCCAGTTGCAATATTTCATTTTTGACACTGTTGGTTAACAACGAAATAAAATAAAGGTTATGTTTACTGACATATTTGAAGATATTTTCAAAAAGTTTTGAAAATCCGTCCGTAGATAGCGAAGATTCTCGTCTTCGTTAACATTTTGCTCAAAGAAATAAGGTCCAATTATGTAACTACCCACTATTCCTCCCCACAGTTTTAATGACCAACGATTTTGAAAGTTTACATGTGTGATAAAGTGGGGGATTTAATGTGTTATAATAGCGGGAATTTTCACTTTAATAGAAGGTAGCTTCGTTGGTAAACAACAAAAAATTGAGAAAGCCAGGATAATTTATCTGCTGCCAATTAACAAAAATTTATTGATTCTGAAAATTTCTTTCATCTAACTATGTGTATAAATATGCTACAGGTGAACTTCATATTTCCTAATTATTCTGGATTCTCAAATTTGACTTGCATCTAACTGACGACTAATTTTCTTAGTACTAGTATGCGGGTGTTCGACTACACTCGCAAGTACCATAAACGTCTTATCCTAACCAGTTATTGCTTTTTCCGTTCTTTTTTCATATTCAATACTTTCTGTTCACTCAAACCGTCCACTTTATACTTTCGAAGGTTTCTGACTTCGGTTGACTTCTACCAGTGATCGCTGTGCATAAAGTCTGGATGCTAGTGAGTTTCTTTCAGATTCACCCATAACGTCAATCATATCTATTAACTCTTTATAAAAATAATTTATTTGGATGATAACTAATAGCTATGCTTTTATAAGTTTCAAATAAATGTATACCGACTTTCTTCAACAGTTGACTCAGGCATTCAGCCGCATTCCAGCCTTTATTGGACGAATATTTAGGTGCATAGAACAGCACCCGTAGTTCTTTAATTGACCGCTAATTGCTCCTATAATGATTATCTCAAAAATTACAAAAGATAGCATTGTTAACAAAACTGAAAGAGAATAAAAAAGGAACAAAATGACTCAATAAAATACTGGGTGTTCCATGTAAAAAAAATAAGACAAAATTTTTGAGGTATTGTCGAGTGCAACTTTACCAAATGATGTAGAATTTTTTTGACTACAAGCACCACCAAAGTTAATGTTTTTGCTTTTAAAAACAATGTGAAAATGATTTTTTTCTGAACACGTGTTTTGGTCAAATATTTTCAAAAAAAAAAAAATAATAACTCAAAAACTATTGGCTCAATTTTGAAAAAGAAAAAAACAGTCAAACAGACAATTTAAAGCAGTACAATAAAATCCAAAAATATATAGGGTGTCATTTAAAAAAAATAAGTTCCGTGCATTTCCGGTGAAACAAGCATTGAAGAAAAAAATACATTTTAATTACAATCAAACATAACCCAAACATTATCAAATGTCTCTTAATTGGCTTAAACTAGAACAAAACTTAAAAATACCGTCTCTGTTCTTTCATGTAGTTTTTTGGTATAGATGTGCGTAGTTTTTACCTTTGGCATCTGTTGAAAAGACATAATGAGAAAATTATTTAACCAATAAAAATTTCGACTGCATTGGCAATTATATAAAGTAAACGAGAGAGTAAGAATTTGCAACTCTATATTTTATTGAATAACAACATTAGAGATTAAGTGGGTACTTAGGTACCTACCTGGTAACATAGGTACTTTTAATTAAAATTTTCCCTGCATATTTTGCATAATTAAAACCGATGGGGGCAGGTATTTGGTTTTGCGTGTACTATTGGATACACTATTGGATCCTAGCATAAATCGGAATGCACCATTCATTGGCACCCATACCAATCATTGGTGAAACACAATTTTGCGAACCAGTAGTTGACCCCCTAAGAAAATGAGAAAACTTGGAGATTATAGCACTTGTTTTAATAGGATTATGGCAAACAAAGTTAATACTTCAAAACAACAAATAACAGCAACGACTACCAAGTAAAACTAACAAAGTTATTACCTCATTTTAGAAATGGAATCCTTAAGAAAATTATAAGAAATCACAACGCTCAAGAGGAACACTTGTCACAAACAGAACTATAAAATTAACGCCTGTGTTGTATGTGCAACACGTCATACAGGATTGCTACATTGTGCAAAAATTACTTCGTGTAGAAAAAAAACGCATTTTGCTTATTACAGCCAGAAAAAAAAGGAGGTGCCAATCATCGGGGGCCTGCCGCAATACCCCCCGTTACCCTACTTCTTTTGTTGAGGTTAATAGTAACGCTTTACTCACAAATTTATTAAGAGGATAAAACCTACAATCACATTTATAACCTTAAAAGCGCTTTTGAACTCTTTCTAATACTATAAATAAACAGATTTAAGAGTTACGATTTCGTGCCGCCTTTACAAACTCAAACAGTATTGAATAAGTTCAACATGTTTATAGGTGATTTTTGAATTATTTGAATTTAAGAATTTTCTATGTGTATATTGGAAATCTATCCACCACAATATGAACATCACTAATGTAATAAGTATATCGGGATTTCTCATATTAGATTCCACCAACATTCTTTTTGCAGAAATTCCATGTGTACTTTGAATAAACTTTAATGTTTTCAATTTCAATCAACTCTATTTTCTAAAACCATCTCTTTTTTTCAAAAGAAACAATTAAAACTAGAATTTACGATGTCATGTTAGTCCAATTTGCGAAACGGAAATGATAGTTCACATCTTTTCATCTGTTCTAAATTTAAAATTTATCCCGACGTTCTGTTTGTTTTCTTTCATAATAAGGTGATGCGGAGGGTATGCGGTTCTCTGGGGTATTCTTAGAGATGCCATCAAATACCGCACGCTTACACTGATGCTGATAGATTTTTAAAACACGTTCTCTGGAAAGAAATAGAAGATATTTCTAGGTGCCATGAAATAAATAACTTTTCGCAGATGATTAAAATATGGACATTTCAAGCGAGTAGAATTAGATGCGTATACACGAATAGTCGTTGCCACGATATTTAAAAATGACTCTAGTAAACTTTAATTATGAGCTCAAATTTATAGCTCAATAGTTCAATTAGAGTTAATCAGGTTACTCAGATTACTTCAGGGTTGGCTTATATATCCACTTCAAGAACTTCTTTCGGATAATTTTCCATTTCATTTAAAGTGAATTGAAGAAAATAAGTTAATAATATAAAATATATATTATTAGTTTTAGAGTTTTAGATATTAAATGTAATGTATATGTAAGGGGACCGGGGGGGGGGGGGGGCTTCTTGATTAAAAATTTAAAAATTTGGTCTATATGGATCAACAAACATTTTCATTGAACGAAAAATAGTAATGCAATATATTTTTATTTTACATCGATACGTCGATTTATACCATAAATCATACCTAAAATCTATAAGTTTTAGATTTTATAATGTTATAATGCTCTTCCTCTAAGGTGAAAAAAATAACTGTATTTTAGGTTAACAATAGCAAAATATGTATAATATGGAAACAATATAACACGTAACTATTGCAGATGTAAAGAATTATTTATAAAAATTGATAGTGCAATTATGGCATGTCAAATTTATGATGGTTAAATTCTTTTTGAAAAACCAGGATTGTGCAGATTTGTAGGCACATTAATGACAGTATTATTAATTGAGTTAATTCCATAAGTATTTACGATATCTTCAGTCGAAATAGATCCTGATTGTACTGCTGATGTTGATGGAATTTGATTTATATCGAAAACTCCTGTATTTATTGCAGGTGTGGTTGCGTAAATAGATGTAGGTACACCTTGTAACATACATGCTATATTCTTTTTTATTTACTAGGGTATCTTCTATATAACCTTCAGCTACACTAGAAGATTTACAACCACCATGTTGTTTTAACTGATGAATATTACCACCATTGACAGCTAAAAGTGTAGCCGAGGTTCTACGGAAACTATGACCAGTATATAACTGTGGATTTTGTAAATTTAAGTAAGCGGCATTTTTTTTTTGGCATCTGTCCTATTGTGTTACGTCCAATGTTTTGTCTAGTACATTTACCATTACGTACAGTAATAAAGAATTTTGCTATATCTGGAATCGGTATAATTTTTATAGTTTTTAATTATTTTGCTCCAAAGTGGCTACATTATTACAAACTTTCGAGACGAACCATTTTCGCTATTGCGGATGTGAATAATAATTAAATCATCTTTCATGATGACATCAGAAATTAATAAATTACACAGTTTATCACTTCGGCATGCATCAGCAACACCAATTACAAGAGCACAGTGTTATAAATTGTCAATAATAAAAAATAATCTAGTAAATACTTGGCTTTTAATTTCAGCATTTATGTCAAAACTTACTTGTCAACATCAAAATATAGCCTACTTATTTGTTTATATGAAATTAAGGGCATTCTTACATATATGAGTAAATTTATTCATAATTATTAAGGTTTCAAGATCCAATTAGACTACTGGTACAAAAAATAATATACATACTACGCTTGAGAAGACTATTGTTGCCCTTGTGGCTTAAATTCCGGAATTTAATCTCGCCACTCGAGCAATATAATAGTCATCTTCTCAACCTCAATATGTAATATACAAGTTTTAAATTTCAACATAAGTAAAATTTACAAATATAATACATTAAACTAGAAAATGGGTGTGCTTAAAACCACACAGCAGAAGTGTAAACTTCATCAAGGCGAGATTAATAATACGAAATACAACTTTTTTTTTCGTTCTATATTACATTTAAAAAATATCAAACTATATTTTATGAAGAGAGATAATGTCTCATACACACACAACAAACTTTTTGGTTAATCGTCCGCGAAGTTACCAATTCGCAAACGCAACACAGTTCGCGAAATACAATTTTGCGTTGCTATGGCAGCGGCCGTTAAAGTAAATACACATTTTGACACATGTTTAATCACACATCCTACGACTTCTATTGACAACTATCAAGTATTTGTAGTTTATTATATTCGTCTCATATCCATGGTAACGCATGTAAAGCAAGTAAACCACTTTAATTTAGCACCTTTAGAACTAAATTAAATTAAATTGTGTCTTAATTTAAATTAAATCGATTGAAAAATTTTAAGGTTGCCCAAAAAATTGTGTGTATATCTTGTCCGCGAAAAACTTTAACGTACTCGAGATTGTCTTGCCTCAGCCGCAAGCATTATTAAGGAGATTTTCGGACGCATGTATATATATATATATATAAATAGACGATATGAATACTGGCTTTCGACTCCCGCCTTTGGTCTAATGGTTAAGTGCTGGCCTCTCACCCAGGTGGCTCCGGTTCACATCTGCTCTGGGACATGAATTTATTTATTCATTTAAATTTCAATTTAAGTGAAATTAAATACCCCTATATGATATATTTATTTATCTTGTTCCCTTAGCCGACTTTACCCGAAGATCGTTACATATCCGAGAGTTACATATCCGAGCATTGCAGGTCAGTCTTGTTCACTGCCTACAATCAGCGCAACGCGCCTAAAGAAGTTTACACTCCAAAAAATTTAGTATTATTTTATTTTTTGACATATTTCTCATTTAAGTGATTTTTTTAGTAGATTGCTGTTGTTGCTTAAATGGTCATGAAATTTTTCACAAGAATTTGTTAAATTATATTTCACACATAAAATGGCTTTCACAGTCTCAACAGTTAATTGTGATTTTTCTGGTGTCCACACTTTATTTACCGTAGAAAAGACGCGTTTACCCCGGAGCCTACTGTTACTTCCGAAAAAATCCCAAGTAGCAAAATCACTATTTTAAAGAAGAATAAAAATATATATTTGCTAATGCAGGACAAATGTGCATATAGTGGTTTTGCTGCTAGGGATATTATTTGTTATCACACAAATTAGAAAAATTACATACAAATTAGGTATTTATAATTAATTTATCTGTTAAAAGAAATTTATCACGGGGGGGGGGGGGCAGTGCCCCGTTGGCATATTCGTATCCAGCGTTCAGTATCTCAAGATCGGCCTTTCCGAGTATCCCCGAATGCACCGCACAATTTGCTTTTGTGCGTGC
Source organism: Amphimallon solstitiale (assembly GCA_963170755.1). Taxonomy (NCBI): domain Eukaryota; kingdom Metazoa; phylum Arthropoda; class Insecta; order Coleoptera; family Scarabaeidae; genus Amphimallon; species Amphimallon solstitiale. The sequence goes on along the minus strand of OY720677.1, from coordinate 140,823,456 downwards.
AACAGAATATAGCTTTAGGAGACAATAAGTTTTTAAAATAATCAAAATGCTTATTTCTTTAAAAACATATAGGTTTATTTTACGTACTTGTAATAAAAATTTTAACTGACTGTCTGTGTTTTGAATTAAATGTCACTTAAATGTAAAATATTACTGGATACGTGGACACATTCGGGGGTACTCGGTAAAAATGATCTTGCGATACCGTACGCTGGATACGACAATGCGCCCCGTTGCCCTCCCTGCAGCAGCCGTCACTGATTAATAACTGTATCTTTGCGAGAAGCGGCGATACAGCTAATTCGAAAAGTAAAGAGCAGGGCTACAAACAAATAATACCTGCAAAAATATGGGATAACTGTGCAACTCAAAATGTCATCACAGTCGTTTATTATCAGTGATAGATGTACTAGGCATCTGGGAGTATATCAGCGATAATAAACGAATCAGTCTTGTCTATGTACGTGCACCGCTAAAACGTACTCACAGCCGCGCCTCATTACATAAGTAATTTGTTTACTTTTCGATTTTACCGAGAAATATTAAGAACTCCATTCGTACCTAATTGAAATTATTTACGTTATGTGCCAGAATAAGGAGGCAATCTCTTCGAGATCGTAAAATTATCGGAAGAGAACGAATCATGTAACCAAGTCGTCGGTCGAAATAATAGAACAGTATTCTCTAAAATCTAAATAATTCTTGATTCGTCCAAGGTTCTTCCACCTTCTAATGAGGAAAGATGCTTCGTGATCATCTGGTCTATTATAAATAGAAAAAGAATAATCATTTCATTTCATTGTGAGCACACTAATAATATAATTTTATTATTGGTAGTTAAAGCAGAGAATAACAACCTGTTTTTTTTTATATATTGGCAGAATACGAGAATTGAATCAAAAGAGCGCATAACACTTGTTATTGTTATGGTTGATCACTTCTTTTATGAATTTCCCATGTCGTTTTCCGCTTGTTCCGATTCAATTATTTAATCTGTTATTTTTATTGTCGTACTCTACTACAGCAGACAATGAATGACTTTCAATAAATTTACAAAATAAAATATTTATTCCAGTCAATACTGAACTGTCAGTTATTTGGAAACAAATTATTACTGAATATGAAATTTTACTCCGGGTAAATCTACTATACCAAACTCAGCTGAAGTGTGTGTGAAACTTAAGGTAATGACTTTGCTTGATGTGATCTACACAGATTTTACCAAAGCAAACGATAGTATCGTAAACTCCTTACTTGGAAATAAATCGGACAATTTTAGCCTCTCTCTTGGTCTATTCAAACAGAATTTATCATATTATATATTTTATAACGGATTCTAGCCTGTACATTGATTCCAACATCAGGTGTGCCACAGGGATCTGATTGGGGTCCTCTGCTGTTTAATATAATTTCGCTTAGTTATAGCGTATCGACATATACAGTTGATTTAAAAATCTTCATGAAAATGAATAGTACAATAAGTCCTCTCTTTACGGCCACCATTTAATAGCGATTACCTCTAATAAACGCCACTTTTCAACAAATTCTAAAACTAGATATGGAAAGACAAGTATCAATGATCCACACATTAGCGGCACACCTCAAAAGCTGTCACAGTCTCTTCAATGAAATTTCTCTTGGAAAAATGCTTGCAATTTTACCTTCTTATTAGCGGTGTTAATTGTTTTATCAACAACGACATACAATGCAAATACGCATTTATTAAAAGAACATTTTCGAGTTAGTATATAGTGAAGTCCGCATCATATGGTATTTTTTTTATTAATAGATTTATTCTAAATTTGAGTTTGGCATCAATTTCTGCTTCGATCAAGATGAAAATTAACCAAAAAAATAATAGTCACGTGATTCGCATTATCTGTCAAATTTAAATTTTTTTCCAAAAAAAATTCAAAAGTGGGGTTATTTCTCAAAATATCGAAAAAAGTTATTAGAAAAAGTTTTTCTAAAAACAATTTTTAGCCCATATGCAAAATTTCAGCTGCATAAGATAATTTAGATTTTTTGCCAATTTTTTGTAAATTGCACCACTGTTGCGAAATAAGACAACGCAACCTTCATAAAACTTCTTAGTTTTAACAATGCTTTATTCCAGACACATTTTCTTTAAGGCAGCGCCATATTCAATGTGTGTTTTTCTACAAAATCCAAATAGGGCTATTAAAATTTGGTCACATGTGATGCAAAGTTTATTTGTTTTTGACCCTGTATAAAGTAACTTCATAAAATAACTATTTTTGAAAATGTAGTTTGTGTCTAAAAGCAATACACATTAATATTAATACAGACAAGTACACAGCGTCACAAGTAAAGTCTGCATTAAGTGGAAAATAAATTTTCGTTTAACTTTACCTAAGTTTAACTAGTTTAAATGATTTAATTTAAAACCCCTTTATTAAAATTTGTTATGGAGCTATGTTATAAAAAGTAAAAATAGTCTTTTATTATTTAAGTTCAGTTTCCAAAAAATTAACTAGTTTTGTACCTTACGATGATGCACCAAACACAAGTTGGCCGCAAAACAAATGATAAAAAAGATCAACAAGCCCTTGCTTTATTAGTGACAGTCAAATCGCTTTCTGTTTGTCATAGCGGCTTTTAATTAATATTGCGTATTAAATAAAAAAATGTTAACTGTACAGGAAAGAATTGAAATTGTATTAATATGTGGTGAAGACACAAGTCATCGTGTAGCGGCCAACATTTTTAATGAAAGGCATCCAGGCAAAAATGTGCAACAATCTACTGTGAGTAGGGTTATGGTGAAATTTAAATCAACTGGATCGGTGGAAAGTTCATTTAAATCACCTCACAATCCTATAAAACATAGTGAAGAAGTCCAATTAAATGTTTGACTAGATATTGTGGAACATGGTCAAACTAGTATTAGACATGTTTCTCGCAGAACTGACGTTCAAAAGAGAGTGTAAGGAATATTTTGCACAAAAATAAATTTAAGCCGTATAAACCTAAATTTATAAATACTCTTAAGGAACAAGATTTTGATATACGTTTGGGATTCTCTTTTTGGTACCAGGGGGAAAAAGAAGAAAATGTGTCCTTTCCGTTTCACGTTTTATGGACCGACGAGGCCACTTTCACTTCAAACGGCGTTGTTAGCTCTCAAAATTATAGATGGTGGGCTCAAGAAAATCCAAATTTTATAATAGAATGCAAGGACCAGTTTTCCTTTAAAATTAATGTGTGATGCGGTATTTTAAACGATCAAGTTGTTGGGCCTTATTTTTTTAGAGGCAATTTAAATTCTGAAGAATACCTACGCTTCCTTAACACCGAGGTCATTGAAGTTTTGCACAATATGCCTATTGAAATAAGGCATAATTTGTGGTACCAGTGTGACGGTGCTCCCATCCATACTACAAAACGGGTTCAAGAACGCCTCTTGGAAATATTTAGGGGCAAAGTAATTGGGCGTAATATGGAGCAATACTGGCCGGCTAGGTCTCCGGATTTAACCCCACTTGATTTTTTCTTGTGGGGTTACCTAAAACAGAAAGTTTACAAAGAAAAACCTTTCCGTAATGTTGATCATTTGGAAACGGTGATTCGAAACTGTATTTTAGAAATAAGGCCCCTTAGTATCAGAAACTCCATTAAAGATGTATCAAGAAGAACAATTGTTTGTATTGAACGCAATGGGAGGCACACAGAAATGTAATTTTAATTTTTAGGTTTTTCAAATTATGTTTAATTTAATATTCAAATACCAAAAATACATATTGTTATTAATTGAAAAGGTGGAATTTTAAATGCGTTTCATTTTTATAATGTATTATGATTATTTTATTAGAAAATTTGACTTTTCAATTAAACTATTTTCTTAATATTAATGTGTATTACTTTTAGACACAAACTACATTTTCAAAAATAGTTATTTTATGAAGTTACCTTATACAGGGTCAAAAACAAATAAACTTTGCATCACATGTGATCAAATTTTAATAGCCCTATTTGGATTTTGTAGAAAAACACACATTGAATATGGCGCTGCCTTAAAGAAAATGTGTCTGGAATAAAGCATTGTTAAAACTAAGAAGTTTTATGTAGGTTGCGTTGTCTTATTTCGCAACAGTGGTGCAATTTACAAAAAAAAAAAAATGGCAAAAAATCTAAATTATCTTATGCACCTGAAATTTTGCATATGGGCTAAAAATTGTTTTTAGAAAAACTTTTTCTAATAACTTTTTTCGATATTTTGAGAAATAACCCCACTTTTGAATTTTTTTTGGAAAAAAATTTAAATTTGACAGATAATGCGAATCACGTGACTATTATTTTTTTGGTTAATTTTCATCTTGATCGAAGCAGAAATTGATGCCAAACTCAAATTTAGAATAAATCTATTAATAAAAAAAAATCCCATATGATGCGGACTTCACTGGTCACACTGTATATAGTACGGACTCATATACATGTTATACAGGGTGAGTCATTAGTAGCCGCTTCTTCGATTGCTCTTTTGTGTTTTTAATAAAAGAAAAAACAATTAGTGGAAGATCCATGGTTGCTAGTGGCGCATATTGTAAAAATACCTTAAGCTCTGGCGCACTTCCGGTTTCACCGGAAATGCACGAAACTTAATTTTTTTAAATGACTCACCCTATATATTTTTCGATTTTCTTGTACTGCTTTAAATTGTCTGTTCGACTATTTTTTCTTTTTCAAAACAGGGCCAATAGTTTTTGAGTTATTATTTTTTTTTGAAAATATTTGACCAAAACACGTGTTCAGAAAAAAATCAATTTCACATTGTCTTTAAAAGCAAAAACATTAACTTTGGTGGTGCTGATAGCCTAGAAAATTCTGCATCATTTGGTAAAGTTGCACTCGACAATACCTCAATAGGCTTTGTTTTTCAAAGCCTACTTCCTGAAATTTTCACATACCAAAAACTTATTTTTTTTTAAATGGAACACCCAGTATTTTATTGAAGCATTTTGTTCCTTTTTTTATTCTCTTTCATTTTTGTTAACAATGTCCTATACCTATCTTTTGTAATTTCTGAGATAATCACTATAAGAGCAATTAGTGGTCAATTAAAGAACTACGAGCGCTGTTGTTCTATGCACCAAACTATTCGTTCAACCAATGGAAGGCAGGGTTGGCGCCCGACTTCCTTAGTCAACTGTCAAACAAAGTAAATGTTATATCCAACTATCCCAAAGGCAATAATTTTATAGAATGAAGAGCATCGCATTTCAATTTTTTAATTCCGGCAATGTCCAGTTGCAGTATTTCATTTTTAACAATGTTGGTTAACATCGAAATAAAATAAAGGTTATGTTTACTGACATATTTGAAGATGTCTTCAAAAAGTTTTGAAAATCCGTTCGTAGATAGCGAAGATATTCTCCTCCATTAACATTTTCATCACAGAAATAAGGTCCAAATATGTAACTACCCACTATTCTTCCCCACAGTTTTAATGACCAACGATTTTGAAAGTTTACAGGTGTGATAAAGTGGGGGATTTTATGTGTTATAATAACGGAAATTGTGACGATGAACGTATTCACTTGAATAGAAGGTTTCGTTGGTAAACAACAAAAAATTGAGAAGGCCAGGATAATTTATCTGCCGCCAATTGACAAAAATGTTAGCGATTCTGAAAATTTCTTTCATCTAACCCTGTGTATGAATATGCTACGGGTGAATTTCGTATATCCTAATTATTCTGGATTCTCAAATTTGACTTACATCTAACTGCCGACTAATTTTCGTAGTACTAGTATGGGGGTGTTCAACTACACTCGCAAGTACCATAAACGTCTTATCCTCACCAGTTATTGCTTTTTCCGCTCTTTCTTTCATATTCATATGCTTTCTGTTCACTCAAACCGTCCACTTTATATTTTCGAAGGTTTCTGGCTTCGGTTGACTTCTACCAGGGATCGCTGTGCATAAAGTCTGGATGCTAGCAAAGAGTTTCTTTCAGATTCACCCAAAACGTCAATCATATCTATTAACTCATCATAAGAATAATTCATTTGGATGATAACTAATAGCGATGCTTTTATAAGTTTGACATAAATGTATACCGACTTTCTTTAACAGTTGACACAGGCAGTCAGCCGCATTCCAGCCTTTATTGGACCAATATTTGGGTGCAGAGAACAGCGCCCGTAGTTCTTTAATTGACCACTAATTGCTCGTATAGTGATTATCTCAAAAATTAGAAAAGATACGTATAGGACATTGTTAACAAAAATGAAAGAGAATGAAAAAAGGAACAAAATGACTGAATAAAATACTGGGTGTTCCATTTAAAAAAAATAAGTTTTTGGTATGTGAAAATTTCAGGAAGTAGGCTTTGAAAAACAAAGTTTCTTGTGGTATTGTCGAGTGCAACTTTACCAAATGATGCAGAATTTTCTTGGCTACAAGCACCACCAAAGTCAATGTTTTTACTTTTAAAAACAATGTGAAAATGATTTTTTTCTGAACACGTGTTTTGGTCAAATATTTTCAAAAAAAATTAATAACTCACAAACTATTGGCTCAATTTTGAAAAAGAAAAAACAGTTGAACAGGCAATTTAAAGCGGCACAAGAAAATCCAAAAATATATAGAGTGAGTCATTTAAAAAAAATAAGTTCCGTGCATATCCGGTGAAACCGGAAGTGCGCCAGAACTTAAAGTATTTTTACAATATGCGCCACAAGCAACCATGGATCCCCCACTAATTGCTTTTTCTTTTATTTAAACCACAAAAGAGCAATCGAAGAAGCGGCTACTAATGACTCACCCTGTATATTAATATTAATTTATTAACCAGTAAAACTATTATAAGTACATGCTTGCAATTGAATTTTAAATAATCGTAATTATTTTATTACAGTATTACGGATATTACGATAATTATGTTTCGCACATAAAGTGAGGCAAAATTCTTTCATTTCTGTTCCCAAAACATTTCCACAGTTTATTACGTATAAATGTGTTATATGGAGTAACGTGCAGGACGTACGGGGGGGGGGGGGGGACGTAAGGGGGAATTACTTTTCTGGACAGTGCAGCAATAGCGCACACACTGCATTCACTGTTAGGTGAGGGGTGTAACATAAGGTACTAAAGGAATTTGCCTATTTCTCTTTGCACACGCTGCATTTGCTTCAGTAGATAATTTATTTTACCTTTCGCTGCACATATTGAGCTACTTTATGTTCAACTGTAATATTGTTACATACTTACAATGACCATGCTCTTAAAAAACCACTTGTGAAAGGTTTAGTACCTTTGGGAGAAAGTTAACTGAAATGATTCTTGTTGCAAGGATACAAGTCCACGAAATTATAAAAAATAAAGCCAATTTGAGGAGATGCAGCTGATGGTCCCCCGGAGGTTGTCGAAACTTGGACGGCAAAGTTTCAAATGTTGTTGCAAGGGCATTAATCAGAAAATAAGGCTGACCAAACCGACCTTTTTGACCGTGCAATGCCGAAAGATACATTCGCTCTGAAACGAGATAGATGTACTGATCAAAAAGCTAAAAAACAAAGATTGACAATTCTATTTTATTAGACATTGTCAAATGTGACTTCGTTATTTTTACTATTTTTTTTTTTTATATTTGTTTCCTACAATGTAAACGACATTTCGTTATGTAGTAAATCTCATTTTACAGATTTAATAGTATTTTACTCGGCTCTTCAATCCTCCTAATTACATTTAATAACCGTGCATTAATACACAAACATAAACAGTACCTACTTGAATTCCTTTTATAAAATGATATTATTTAAGATTTAAATATAACCGAATATAATTTGTTCTTAATTTGTTATATTTAACATTTGTCAAAATATGCACGTGAGATGAAAAATGAAACGCAATGGTGTTTGAGATTATGGTTTTTGTAGTAATGCTGGCTTCTCATTGGTTGCAAAATATTATCCTTCGTTTCGAAAGGCGATAGGACTTTTATTTAATTGGTATTTCAATTTGTTGAATTTTATGCGGCTGATAATATAATCGATAAATTAAATGAAAATAGGGGGAAAACTCTATTCAAATTTTCAAAATTTAATAGCCTCACACTTTCAAGAAGATCTACACAGACCATTTTAAATGTAAATGAGTCCAAAACTGTTATCATTTAAAAAGACGAAGTTTATATTATATGAAGAAGATATCCAAATAAAGCTAATCTAAGAGTATGTGTAAAAAAAGGGAGACATTTTTCTGTAAAAAAATAAATAAGTTCCTGATTCTAAATTACATCATGTACGTGCAGTAAGCAGTAAGCATTCTTGGAGCCTGTTACACTTCCAAGAAAGAAAATCCTTGTTCCTGTCCTGAGTTAATTAACACAGTATTTATTCCGTTCAAATAATAGCTCATCCATTACGAGAGCTGTTAACATTTGTCGAGACCTTGACATAGCCTGTGAAATTAAGTTATGCATGTTAAGATCTCGCAAATGAGTAGTCCTTTGAGCCCGTCAATAAGTATACACTTACTTTCATTTAATTAAACATTTTAACACTGCAATCTAGATTCCTATCCCACTTAGTCAATAAATCGTATTTTTATGTACTTCAAGTGTAAGGATTATGTTTAATGTATAGTTTGTATAGCCAATCGTAAAAGCCTTATAATATATCCATTACAACGCAGTATAGATTTAAATTCGGACTATTAGGCGTTTAGTATCACAATAAAACAATCAATCGATTCACGTTGTAAAATAATCCCCATGACGAATCTTTTTTTGTCTTTCCTTTATTTTTTTATTCTATTTGAAATTCATCTGTATTAAATAACGCAATTACCTCATTATTTAAAATGCTGTCTTCAAATATTTAATATGAAGTAAAACTCACTTTGATATAAATATATGTATTTATTTTACTTGACTACCCATGATGACAACTACTGTAAGAATGTTTGAGGATGCGATTCATCTAACTAATAAAAAAAAGAGGTGTGGCCACCACGCGACTTTCTTATTCGTATGAGCGTTTCAAATTATAGAATTTTAAGAATTTTTTTATACAAAAATTATTCAAAATCTTATATTAAGTACTTCTATTCTCTCAATAAATCTCTATAGAATGCATACTTTGCAAGATATTATCAAAAAAGTGCTACGCGCTAAGAGTAAAAGTGCTACTTCCGGTCCGAATTTTGAAATTTCATATATACAAAAAATATTACAAATCCAGTTCTAAATACTTTTGTACTCTTGATAAATATATATAGAATGCATAACTTACGACATATTTGCCAAAAATCGCTATTCGATAAGAATAAAAGTTGTACTTCCGGTCTGAATTTTGAAATTTTTTTTATACATAGGATATTGAAAATTATGTTTTAAATACTTTTATACTCGTAACGTACTTGTCTAAAAAGCATGGCTTGCGAAATGTTCGAAAAAAACTGATTTTCGATAAGAGTAAAACTTACTACTTCCGGTAGGAATTTCGAAAAACTTTATAAACAAAATTATTCTCAATTTTAATTTTAAGTAAATATGAATTCTTTATAAATTTGTTTAAACTTAGTAGTTGACGAAATATTGCTAAAATTCGATTTTTTCACTGAAGTAAACTGCTACTTCTGGTCTACTGATTTTACTGAAAAAGTAATCAGATCTCGAGAGGGAATTTATACACGCAAATACAAAATTTGGAATTGATATCTCCAGCGGTTTGAGCGCTATCATGGTCACTGACAGTCAGACAGACACACAGACATTTTTTAAAAACCACTTTTTCGGTATCAAGGAACCTCAAAACGTGGACATCTGCAAAAATCTCGAGGTCGAAAATTTTCATCATTATAATACTTCCTTATACTACGTATAAGAAAGTAACAAACAGATTAAAACGAGTGTTGAATGTTGCATAATCAGTTTAACAAATAGGAAAATTAATGTGTTATAACTTATCAATCTTACAATCTAAATCGTTTTTTCCCAACATCACTTAGAAGGCAACTTTAAAATTATTATCCTTGATAGTAATGTAATGTACGCTTTGACATCCTGCATAAATAATTGTCCCCTATCGAGAAAAAATCGGCGGGAAATTTAAAATTAATTAAACAGACCAAATTAAAATAAAGTTCAATTTAAATTAAGTTTTAATTTGTATCGTTTACACAACTAATTATTGTTGGAATACCATCACAGTATATTATATATCTCCATACTTCTTTTTTTATAAATAAATAAAATAAGCAGAATAGATTCTAGAACAGGAATCTACCTAAACTGTGCAAAAAATATGCAGTCTGTATTATTTGTGATTTAACTAAACGCAGGCTTATAATGTTCGTAAGCATAAACTTATTCTAAAACCACAATTTATCAATATTTCAGTTTCTATATATATTATAATGACAGACAATAATCCATAATATTTTTCCATAAAGTTGACAAAGTTTTAAGTACTACGAAATACGAATTGCTCGGAAGCAATTGAATAGTTCCAGCCTGCACCGTAGAGTCCATATAGTTTATATGATCCCTTTGGTCGGTAAATCAATAACGGAATAATCTTCAATTAACTTTTTGGGCATGACAGGGTACGCCTGCTTGCGATAGAAAATGGGGTGGAGAAATTTCCAATGACTGATATGGGGAATTTTTCTCGACAGTACCGGATGTTTCAGGGTGAAAGGTGAATATTTTAATTGTTCGGAGTATGGAGCGTTTAGAATAAAAAGTTCATATAAATATGTATCCAATTCTTAATTGTTATAGAGATATAGCTCTATGAAGTACGCATTTACATGTGAGAGTTGTAACCTGACACAGTTTGCTATTATAAGTCTCGTATTTGTAGTGGCAATGGTCTTGCTGCTTTTAAAAACACAGCGCACGATTACCGTTGTTGCAGCAACTTTTGTAATTTTTGTAAAACCAAACAGATATCGTCTGCATATTAGTATAGTTCTTCTTCAACACTTGGCAAATGTCATTTGTGTACATTATATACAAAGTGGTGTTTTTTTTGTAATTGCTAAGGGTGTTATATACTATTGTTACTTTTCCTTTTTGAGAAATACTTACGTGTCTATTAAGTCTTTCTCTTTGGCTTTTCTTTCAATTTTTTCAATGTTTCAATTTATTGAAATAGATTTTGCTAGACGTATGTTAATAGTTGGTAGATAAAAATACACGTAACCTTCATAATATTCAGCCTAGTGAAGTAATCCTCACATAATGTTCTCGCAGATACACCCGCTATGGTCCATATTGTTCTGTTTCATAATCTAATAGACTTTCTCACTCTCACTTTAGGAACCCCATAGCATACGATTTCAGGGAGAGTGCTCACTACCTCAATCAGTTTCTTCCAAATCCTGACTTTATTTTTTGAAATAGTTAGACAATTATTTTTTCGAATTACTTTAAAAAATAAAAGAAATATCATAGCATAGTCCTTTTTCCGAAAATATATGTAGACAAAAAATAAAAATTGAAATTAGAAAAATATCAGAAAATTAACGATACGACAATAATTTAAAAAATATTCTGACCACGTCCTTGAAAGAGTTGAAAAAATATTTTCTTAATTAAACTTATGATTTGGAAAATAGAATACATTCTGCAAGACTAATTGTTGGAGAAATGTTAAAGTGAAACATGGTACGGCTTCGGCTAGCAGGCGGAGTTTCGCCAGACGAGATTTATCGGTTCTGAGAGGCATAAAGATAAGGGTTTTACGATCCCCAATCATTGGATGTTTAGAGATTTTGTGAGTAAGTGAGAAAGAAAATAGACATTGTGCAATAAACAAGGAAGATCTTATAAAATAGAAAGTATTCGACTGAGAATGAAACGGTAGTTATAAATTTTAATAAATTTAAAGTTTTATTTAGAATGTTATCGACTGATTTGCGTTCTCCAAAGCAGCAATTCTTTTATAAATGTATTCGTTACGCTTTGTTGATCAGCAATAGAGATTTAAATGTAGCTGACACTCTTTTATTTTTAAAGTACTAAAAGAAATTACTTTGACGTCTAGGGTTGGGAAATTCACAAAAGAAAATTACAAGATGTAAGGCAAGATCTAATGGAAATTCCCTCTACATCTAAATGTTATGAATTACTACATTTTGAATATGAGAGTCCTACCGATGCGATGAGAGTTTCGACGAAACAAAAAATGGGGTGTGGCCACCACACGACTTCTTATACGTATTAGCGTTTCAAATTATACGAAATTGTTTTAAATTGTTGTTATAGTTTATCTTAGAAAAATAAGCCGGATTTTTAGAATTTTTTTATACCTATATAAATTATTCAAAATCCTATTTTAATAAATCACTATAGAATACATACTTTACAAGATATTCGAAAGAAAGTGCTACTCGCTAAGAGTAAAAGTGGTACTTCAGGTCCGAATTTTGAAATTTCATTTATACAAAAAATATTCAAAATCCAGCTCGCTCTAAATACGTTTGTACTCTTGATAAATATATATAATTTACGACATATTTGCAAAAAATCGCTATTCGATAAGAGTAAAAGTGTTACTTCAGGTCCGAATTTTGATTTTTTTTTATCAAAAGGTATTGAAAATTAAATTCTAAATACTTGCGAAATATTGGCAAAAAACTAATTTTCGATAAGAGTAAAAGACCTATTTCTGGCAGGAATTTCAAAAAACTTACATAATAAAACTCTTCTCAAATCTAATATTGAGTACATATGAATTCTTTATAAATTTGTTTAAACTTAGTAGTTGGCGAAATATTGGCAAAATTCGATTCTTTTACTGAAGTAAACTACTACTTCTGGTCAGCCGATTTTACTGAAAATCTAATCAGATCTCAAGAGAAAAATTATACTGGTAAATACAAAATTTTGAATTGATGGCTATAGCGGTTTGACCGCTATCGTGGTCACAGACAGACACAGGCATTTTTAAAAACCACTTTTTCGGTATCAGAGGACTTCAAAACGTGGACATCTGCAAAAATCTCGAGGTCAAAAATTTCACATATACATCTTTCAAATTATCACAATACTTCCTTATACTACGTACAAGAAAATAAAAGGAATTATCCGGTAGATAAATATGTAATGTTGAGAATTAAAATATACTCAAAATTAAATTTGAATAAAAAAGTTTTTTGAAATTCCTACCGGAAGTAGGTCTTTTACTCTTTCGAAAATCAGATTTTTGCCAATATTTCGCAAGTCATGCTTTTTAGACAGGCACCTTACGGATATAAAAGGATTTAAAATAAATAAATATATAAATAAATAAATAAACTTAATTTTCAATACCTTTTGTATAAAAAAAAATTTGCAATTCTTTGCCAAATATACAAATGTACTGAAAAATTGAATATCTTCTTGGTAGTAGTGGCATACAATGAAATAAAAGTATTAATAATATGACAACTGGTTGTCATTTAGAAAACATTGACAAATATAGAATGTAAATCAAATATGTATAAATGATAATGTAATCAAATAAGCATAGGACATTATTTGTCAATGTTTTCTAAATGACAACCAGTTGTAATATTATTAATACTTCAATTTCATTGTATGCCACTACTACCAAGAAGATATTCAATTTTTCAATACATTTATAAATATATATATATATATATATATATATATATATATATATATAAATATAATTTTTCAATACATATACCGGGTGTCCAGTTTAAAATGCAGTACATGGGGATATTGGAAACCGTTGGAGATACAACGTCGGTTAAATGGGAGAAAAGTTGCGTATTCATTTGTCCATGAATAATCCGTACATCAGATTTTGAAATTTTTGTTTCATTATGCAGATACAGGGTGAAAAAGAAAAAAATGCATTTTTAAAAATCTTCCATGTTTTTTTTTCTAGAAGAGATAAATTTACAAAAGTTGTAAGCTAGGGATAACAAGTCATGAGGATTTTAAAAATCATTAAAAAAAAATCTAGGTCTACTAGATTTTGCGTGACAATAATCAACTTTTGTTTTTCTTATGGCAGCCATATTGGATTTTGACATTTTTAATATATTCAAAAAAAATGCTATTCAATGATGTATAACATGTTTATGTTCAAGATAGTAAAAACATGAAAAATAGAAAGTAAGATTTTAACATAGTAGGCCATGGAACTGTGGATATCTTAAGTGTATACTGATAAAAAAACAAAAAATAACAAGTCTCCAAGTACTGTTAAGAAATCTTTAACATTTTATTTATTAGTATTCATTAAATAAAGGTGGTTAGGTAGCTGAATCATTAATGTAACAACTATTCAAATAAGCCACCGTTCATTCGTATGCACAATCTACATCGTGTTAGTACTGCCTCACAAGATTGTCTAACCATGTTCGGTGTCATTCCATTCACTGCTTCTTCAACTGCTTGAGATAATTCTTCCACATTTTCATAAGATCTCGAATACACCTTGTTTTTCAGATAGCCCCATACAAAAAAATCAAGAGGTGTGAGGTCCGGGGACCTAGCAGGCCACCCTATTGGTCCTCGGTTACCAATCCAGTTATTGTAATATTGATTATTTAAATAATTTGTAACCAGCAAGGAATTGTGTGGAGGCGCTCCTTCTTGCTGAAAATACATATTTTGCAACGTGGCAAGTGGAAGTTCTTCAATTCGTTCAGCAACATGTGTGCGCAAAAGTTCTAAATACCTTTCAGAATTTAAATTCTCATTGAAAAAGAATAGACCGATAACATGGGTATCAATAACGCCGATCCAGACATTAAATCCCCATCTGACTTGCTGTCTAATGCCACAAACTAGGTGTGGATTTTCATCGGACCAAAAGATAGTATTTTTACGATTAAACATTCCAGAGTTAGTAAATCGACTCTCATCAGACCATAAAATTTTCACAAAAAAGTTTGGATTTTCATTATGTTTTCAATGAACCAATGACAGAATTGTGCTCTCCTTATTTCGTCACCATTTTGAAGACCTTGACTGGCTCTTTCACGATAAGGTTTGAATTTGGCACGCTTTAAAATGGTACCAGCTGTTGACCTAGCGACGCCAAGTGTATTTTCAATTACCCGTAAAGACGTACGGGTATTTTCAACTACTGCTTGAAGAACAATCTTTTCATTATTTTCATTGTTTTGCCTTTTTTTGGGTTTAACAAAACTTCCATGCATTATCAAATTATCACGCAATCGGCGAAAAATGCTTTTTTCTGGCTGCCGCCTTTCAGGGTACCGTCAAACGGGGTAAAGCGGATCAAAAGTGGAAGTTTTTCGATGGTTTCATGGTGTAGAGTATCTACTAAAATTCTGCAAAAAAATTACTTGATTCTTACATTCTTACTTTATAAGATACATAAAATAATTTTTATCTATGACGTACGTACGCGTCTTAATTATTGGTTGAATTGTGATCCGCTTTACCCCTTAAGATGGGGTAAAAGGGATCAGTCATAGATTTTGCCTAAAAACCGCTTTAACATTAGTATGAGAAAAGTGGATCATTATTTAACTTTAAAAATATTCGAACTCGCTGAATTTTTTGAAAAAAAAAAGAAGAAAGTGGTGGCAAAATTCTACTAAAAACAGCTTTTAAACAGTTTAATACGAAATAAACAGCATTCTTTTGTAAACGTACATAAATATAGAAAAATCTTTAAATAACAATAGTTATACACTAATATACATGACATGTTAACAATAAAGGAAACACAAAAAATTCTAAAAACACAAACATCACTTCTGGTAAATTCCGTGGACGCACTACTCTAGACAAAAGTTAGAAATAGCCCTAAAAGTCATTTGGTTTCTTCTGCCAAGATGTCTGAACACTTTTTGAATTATTTGGCACTTTTTAACAACAGTCAAATCTGGAACATTTGGGTAGACAAACACAACTTCTTTGGCACCATGTTTCTTCCTCAAGACATTTACTGAAAATTCACCGTCGTTTTCAGACTCGATTTTTGCAATGTACAGCCTGTCTCTCTTATTTGTTTCAAATTTGACGATAACAAAATCTCCGGGGCCACAATTATTCATATCATGATGATCCTCAGATAGCGATGTTGATGGCAAATTGTCAGGATCAACAGTTGCACTCTGAATGTGTTGCTCTGCATGTTCTTCAGACTCTTCATATTCTTCTTCTTCAGGCTTGTTACTGTTTTCGTCGCGATTTTCATCCTCGTCAGTATGGTTGTCGTTATCAAGTTCGGGTTTCTCTGGTTCAATTAACGTTGGTAGGAGATCAGCTGCCGTAATACTTTTTCCAGCTGCAACGTCCCTTCTTTTTCCTCTTCTGGAAGTCACCTTTTCAGAAGATCGCATGCTACTGAGATGTGTCACAATGGCATCAGTCCAACTTGCGTCCATTGCCCTCTCGGCCTCTTCAGGTTCTTGTTGGGGTCTAATGCGAACTATTTTTCGTAAAACTACGTCCGGATTAAATGGCACAATTCCGCAAGCCTTAAAACCGGCCAGTATTTTGGTCGTTGATTTTACTCCAATTGTTTCTATTGTTTTATTAAGCAGCCTAGGAAACTCTGTTTTAGGCAACACACCTCGGTTTTTTAATTTCCACTCCTCCAAGACATTACGCCACGCTCCCTTGAAGGACAGGAAATATGCCACATCAAGAGGCTGGAGAAGATGAGTGGAATTTGGGGGGTAGTAGAATAAATCGAATATTATTCTTCTCGCACTCCTCAATAACGCTTACTGTTAGATGGCTACAGAGGTTGTCTCCAATAATAACTTTGGGTCCATCTAGATTCCGCAGATATGGCAGGGCTATTGATGAAAACCAGTCTTCAAATGTGGTTGAGTCAAACCAGCCGCTCATTGTGCGGTTATATCTTGAACCAGGAAACCCACCCTCCGTCCACCCTGGGTATAAGTGTTTCGCTTTGTACACCACATAAGGTGGTAGTAAAGTTCCATCTCCTGATATTGAGAACATAACACTAATGCTCGACTTGGATGTGTCAATTATTCTATGAGCATGTTTTATTCCTCGCCTGACTACAACCTTCACAGTACCTGGATCATCGGCGAAATTCGTTTCGTCATAATTTAAGGAACTTTCTAGATTGGCGCCCTGACTCTTTTTGTATTTTCAGCAAACTTAATTGTCAAATTTGGGTGTCTTCGCATAAATGACTTAAACCAATCTAATCCAGGCAAGTTATTTTTAAACCTTTTTTCCCGTTTTTCACATTTGTTTAAATATTGTTGCACTAGGTACCTTACATCATAACTCTTCATAGGAAAACCCCACTCGGCACAAGTTAAAAGAGCTTCGACCAATCTGGCTTCCTCCAAAGGTCCAAGGACTGGCGGTCTACCGTAAGCCAAAAGATCGTTGTTTTTCACCCATCGGTTTAGTGTCGTATAAGGAACTGCGTACTGTTCAGAAGCTTGTCTTATGCTCAGAGTTCCTCGGCGAACCGATGATACTGCCCTGTTGAGGTACTCTGGATCATAGTTTCTATTTCCACGTGGTCCGAACTTTTTACGATAGTTTCGAGGCATTCTGTTACGGCTAAACGATTAAAAAGATCACATATTAATATTCTGATCCACCTTACCCCAGCAAGTTACATTTTTTAAAAAACATATTCAAAACTACATCAAAGATTTGCCTTAAATAAAATTTGAGGTTATGACTGTGTTGCGAAAGGTCTGTTACACAGATATATGTATTTCTTATATTCACAGCTTTTTTGGCTTCTAGAGTACAACAGTTTGTTTTCGCAGTTTGCAAAATACGTAAAATTTACTCCAAATTTCAATAATTATTTAGAAAGTACTTACCCGCTCTACGACACTTCAACTACTGATAAAGCAATGTATACGATCTCAGCTATTGACAAGCCACCAGCGCACGCATCGGTAAGGAATGACAGCTGCGTCACGATATTATTGATATGCAGGTGCGCATGTGATCCGCTTTACCCTGTATGATCCGCTTTACCCCGTTTGACGGTATCTATCGAAATATATTTCTGCAGCCAATTCATCATTTCTTCCACACAAAATAAAACACTCCAGCATTTGATATTTGTCACTATTTGTAAAACGATCCATCAAAGGTTTGCACAGTACAGATACTTATAACGATACAATGAGATTAACAATAATATTACTGACAGTTCAGAATAAACTTCACAGCTTTTAGAGTTGTTTAATACAAATGTCACATTTATTATCACGGCCTACTATGTTAAAATCTTACTTTCTCTATTTTTCATGTTTTTACTATCTTGAACATAAACATGTTATACATCATTAAATAGCATTTTTTTGAAGATATTAAAAATGTCAAAATCCAATATGGCTGCCATAAGAAAAACAAAAGTTGATTATTGTCACGCAAAATTTAGTAGACCTAGATTTTTTTTGATCATTTTTAAAATCCTCATGACTTGTTATCCCTAGCTTACAACTTTTGTAAATTTATCTCTTCTAGGAAACAAAATATGGAAGTTTTCAAAAATGCATTTTTTTCTTTTTCACCCTGTATCTGCCCAATGAAACAAAAATTTCAAAATCTGATGTCGGATTATTCATGGACAAATGAATACGCAACTTTTCTCCCATTTAACCGACGTTGTATCTCCAACAGTTTCCAATATCCCCATGTACTGCATTTTAAACTGGACAGGGTGTATATATATATATATATATATATATATATATAGGGTGAGTAATCTCCGCGGGGAAGTTAGATTGTGACTTTATGAGAAAAGATATTCCGAAGCGGTTTTTTTCCTATGATGTCTTACATGCTTTTGGTGCGAAATTTAGTAAGCAATACAAAAATGAACCGATATACAGGGTG
This sequence comes from Amphimallon solstitiale, assembly GCA_963170755.1. Lineage (NCBI taxonomy): Eukaryota > Metazoa > Arthropoda > Insecta > Coleoptera > Scarabaeidae > Amphimallon > Amphimallon solstitiale. The sequence goes on along the minus strand of OY720677.1, from coordinate 140,804,639 downwards.
CTCCATTTGAAAAAAATCACTTTTAGACAAAAATGTCATATAACTTTAATCTAGTTTCTGCAAATTCAATTAGTAATTGCAAAAAAATAAGATGCGTTTATATTAGGACTTTTTATTATGAACAACTATACCAAAAATTGTGTCCATCTAATACCCCGTTTTCGAAATATAATTATTATTATATAATTTTATAAAAACATTTAATTTTTCCGAAAAATGAAAATAAGTCGAAAACCTTAAATTTCAGGCGTATACTATCTTATAACTTTTTGAGTAAGAATTATACGAGGAATACATGAATGTAGTAATATATAGGCTGTTCTATTTAAAAAAACTATGGTCAGCCGCCAAGTTATGGGACACTCTGTATAATACAAAATAATTTTAAAACGTTCTCTTAATAAGTGGCTATCATTCAAGAAAAACCGCCGACGTTTTTATTCATAAACTGTTTACGAATAACAAAAAGCAGAAGCAGTGAGTTATCGCAGAACTGAAGATGACAAGTGAGATTTTGTCGATACGTCGTCAAGAAACCAGTTCCGGTCTTTTCAATGACCAAGCAGTGGAAACGCGGAAGAAAACCCGGAATCCAGTGACAACATATATATTATTATTATTATTATTGTTATTATTATTATTATTATTATTATTATTATTATTATTATTATTATTATTATTATTATTACTTAACGTGAATTAACACTTCAAACTCACGTATAGGTTAAAATTTTCTCTTTTTATATGATAATACGTTTATTGATCCTCCCGTATTGTCAGCTCTTCATTAATAGTTGTCTCTATCCCGCAGTGTTTAGTCTACTGCCTATTAATTAACTGTATAGAATTAGTGAAAGTGCATGTTATAAACATTATATAAAATGAAGCAAGAATATGTGTGTAGCGGTAAATCCTCGTTTAAACGAGGGCGTGTGATGTCTTATGGGACGCAAAGAGGGTATTCGTCGGTGGTAGTAAACTTACGTCGTACATTTGCCCTATAAAACAAGGAACTAACTCGTTTGTGAAAGAGCTGGAGAGGGAGGGAGGGTTATACATTCAGCGGGGTAGCCTAGTTATTATTTAAGTGTTATTTTCTCTCTTCAGAATGGAAACCGCATTGCAGATATTTTATTAGGGTGTAATGTTATTTTATTAATTTTTACTGTAAGAGAGTAAAAAGACAGAAAAAGAAAAGGATAAGCATGTATATGCTTAATAATTAAGGTGTCCGTTTTCTTTTGATTAATTTTTAATTGTAAAAATATGCAAATTAGGATTCTTTCTAGAAGGTTTGTATTTATATAATTTATGATATAGTGTAGTATTATTAGTAGTTACTAAAAATATCATAAAAGAGTTAACCCAATCACAGGACAAATAAATAAATTATATTGTAATGGTTGTAATTAAGCAGCTGAACAATTAAACAATCCAAAAAAGAAATGATTTAAAATTATATTAAAAAGATATATATTATAAAACATAATATGAAATTATAAATTCACTTTGAACTATCTTGAAATTTTATTTTTGTACTCACCGCCTGTAAAGTGACGTTTGGCGCATGCATCGCTCGACCAGCAAGGAGTATTTCCCGGTCTAATTGAAAAAACACTGGCTCTTTGGGACATTAAAAAAAAATCTAACTTGATAATAATAAAATTTAGCCTATAAAATACTACTTCTCTCGACTATTCTTCACTAAAAATTGGGGAAATAGGAGTAATAATTAAAAATTCTTCCAATAAATTTGTGGCGCCATCTATTTGACTATTTCTCAAGTAACATTGAAATTGACAGTTAATTGTAATCAACCCAAAAAGCGACGAATTCACTATAAATATGAGAATAAAAACGTCATAAGCAAGAATATAATAACTTGAACTAAATTTAAATGTGAGTAATAGGTACGTACGAGAAATGCTTAAATTAATTAGGTAGGGTAGGTATGATACTAATCACTTCAATCAATAATATTTTTTTAATTTATGCTCGTACAAAAAATATTGTACAAACCCATGCGGGGAAAATAGTCTTCCCGCACTTGGTTCGTAATAGTTATTTACGAACCAAGTGCGGGAAGACTAATAATTGCAAAGTAATATGATAAATAAAGAAAAGCGCACGTTCAATTATTTAAAAGCACTCATTGAGCTCCAATTAGAAATATTTAATTTTGGGGTTGTAACTATACAAATGGAAAATACAAAGATAATGTAAGTCAGTATTTATATTCAGAAAGTGCAAATAAAAATTATTTGCCTAATATAACAACAACAAATTTCAGTTCAAATACACATTTATTTATTATCGGTATGCGCCGATATTTCGGGGTCGCTCTGCATCGAACATAAGATATACAGCATATATACATGTGAATCGCTCGAGGACCTATGGATCCCTATGTATATATGGTACGCATACATACCAGGTCTTGCATCGTCTTCGGTGTACGGTCGTGTACTCAGGCCAGCAATAAACAATAAACTCAGCCGCTAAGACTATATACGCCCGAAGGTCGCTCCGCATCAGTATGCTCACAATATTTGTAAGTAAAAAATACATTAAGTGACAATATAATTAAAATAAAACATACATTACAAAAATATAAATAACACATAAAAATAAAGAAAAACATTCATATATAAAGCAAGAAACAATAATATAAAATAAAATAAAAGATGTTAAGTTCTTAACAAAAGTCACGGGAACCAGCTTATCCCGTTCTTTGAGTTCAAATAACGTTTTTATTTTATATGGATAGAGCAGAAGCTGTCTCCTCATAATTCGCCACACTGTAGAATAACTCATTTCCAAACGTTTTGTATCATTATTAGCACTACAAACATTATATGCTGAATTTTCATTCCTCACTTCCGTCACTTCTTGTAAAACTGCATCTGCATTCACCGCGTTATTTACTAATTTCGGTCTACCCGATCGTTTTTATCGGTAACTGAATCAATTCCCTCAAATTTGCTCACAATCTTACGAAATGATTTTACGGAACAGGGTCCATTTCTAAAATCATGTAACGTACAAAATCATCAATGCATTGGGATATTGTCTATTGTATTCATGGTAACACTAAATGAGGTCAATACGAACTCGTAAGGGCAAAACCATTGTGTATGACTAATAATATGGACACGGTAACCATAGAAACAAAATAAATATTGTAAAAAAAAACCTCTATTATACCACAGACGAACGACTAATACTTATTGAAGTGGTGGTCATATTTAACTTTTCTCCATGTCATCTTGTTTATAATAAAATTCCGTTTCTTTATATACAAATTAGTGCTTTTATTTTTGTACATATTAAAAATTTGCCGACTTTATGGCCATTTCATTTTTGGGAACTTACTCTAGAATAACCTAATATACAGGTTCGGTCTGTTTTTACCTTGCATGCGAGCTAAAAGTCCATGTATTGAAACGAACGTTGTTGCCAATATTTATACACATGTGGGCAAGTACTGTTCACCGCTAGAAGATAGGCCGATACGATCACTACGATCATAAGATTCCAATATAATGCATGTGTGCATTTTGCAGGGATTGTTATCTTCATTATTAGGTATTATTCCTATTCGTAATATAACTTTAAAAAAGTATCCTAAGTTAATATTATAAGAATTCCTTCGGATTTATTATTTTTATGATTGAATTTAATCCGGTTTCGCTGAAGGTCTACTTGTCGGCTCTCGTATGTATATCTGTTAGGTAGGTACGGTTTGGCAACTCCTTTCGTGTTATGTACGGGAAACCGCATGCAAGATAATCGTAGGCCAAGCGTGTATAGTATGCCTCTGCAGTTTGATAAATGCGTAACTACTTATATCCAAACTTATAACAATGACAATTATATGGACAATAACAAATATGGTAAATAGGGAACGCCAATGACAAATTCGAATTACAAATTAGTGATTTCTTTAAAACGCTTTTACATTGAAAATAGATTTTGATTAGTTAATTGATGAGGCTGATACATGTTGAAACTCCATATTTAACTGAATAAATAAAATGTTTTTTATAGATATTGATATCAACCCGGCGGAAAATAGGATAAGATCATGTCAATCAATTTCGATCGCATGTTATTTCAACAATCAAACTTCGTTTATATTTTCTTATCTTAATCTATCAAAATTATATAAGTATTCAAAGTATTCAGTCCCTCCACTAAATCTGAATTGTGTAGTAAGTTTAATGAACATTTTCTTTCACGCCCCTACAAATTATTAAATGATAAAACAAATGATAAGCTCTCTAGTATGGATGTGACTAATATTAGCGACTCCATAAGGACACCATCGACTTCACCGTCTTTTTTTATGTCGCCAATTACTGACAGTGATATTGAGAGTGCCATGGGTGACGTGAGGTCGTGACAATATATCTAGTTTTGTTGTTAAACACTCATTATCATGTATTAGTTCAGTATTAGCCTACCTCATTAATTTTTCTTTCAACAAAGGCATTTTCCCTTCTGCATTGAAACTGGCAATTGTGAAGCCACTATTTAAGAAAGGTGATGTTGATGTAATATCGAACTACCGTCCCATTAGTTTACTATCTGTTTTTTCTAAAATATACGAAAAACTCATGAACAAAAAGTTAAATATATATAATAAAACACAAGTGTATAGTTTCAAGATTATTATAATGTTTAACACACTACATATGTTTCGCCACACTGTGGCTTCATCAGGTGGATGAAAATACAATTTCAAAATACAAATTAGCTCCTATATATATCAATACAAATTACAAACATAATCTCATTCTAAGAGGGGGTGGACATATTTAAATTTTAGATTTAGTAGGGGGGAGTTATTTAAATCTAGTTGATCATTTAATATTATACCTAATTTATTACATTTATTAATTTCTAAACTTTCGAGCATATTAAGTTTTTGACTTTTTCCTAAAACATGTAAAGTTGTAAAATTAGTATTGAATTTATGATTATGTTCTAAGCAATGATTAGCAAAAGTTGAGTCTGTCTTCTTATCCCTATAACATCTTTCGTGTTCTTTCATTCTAGTATCGAATGTTCTTCCTGTCTGTCCTACATACACTTTTTTACAGTCTTCGCATGTCAACTTGTACACCCCTGAGTTTAATCTATTGTCCGTTTTATCTTTATTGTTTTTAATTGCGTTTTGTAAGGAATTGTTGGTTTTGAATAAAATTGTCTCTTCTCTACTTGTTTTAATTAAGTTCCCTACTGTGTTTGAAATTGTACCAATGTATGTGATGGAATTATAATTGTGCGTTCTATTGTTTTTTACTGTGGGGTAAATTAAAGATAGCGTTTTTGGATTTCTGTAGTTCGATTATTAATTTAAAAAGTTAAATAACCTTTTTAACAGTTTTAACTTACTGCATTATAATCAACACGGCTTCTGTGCAAATAAATCTACGAATACGGCGTTATTTAACTTTTTAAAGCAAATTTACATCAACTTGGATCAAAATCACTACTGTTTGGGTATTTTTTATAGATTTATCTAAGGCTTTTGATCTCGTTAATCACGAAATTTTGCTGCACAAATTAGAGCAATATGGCATTAATGGTGTTTCCCGTAAGTGGTTCAGTTCATATCTTTCTGGCCGTAAACAGTGTGTTGAGATTGATAACTACCAATCCTCCTATGAACCGGTTGATATTGGTGTGCCTCAAGGTTAAGTTTTAGGACCTACTTTATTTTATGATTTATATTAATGATTTACTCACAGTTTTTGGCAAAACAATTCATATAGTCTTATATGCTGATGATATCAATGTCATTTTAAGTTCACCTATTCCATCAGAAGTAAATCGAAAAGCTGAATTATTCCTTGATCAAATCAAAAATTGGATGTCATTCAATAAATTAGTTATCAACATAGACAAGTGCAAATTTGTTTATTTCGGTAATAAAATGGCGAACTTTCAGCCGCCTTCTGGCGTGGGCGATGGTTTTGAATCGTTCGTAAGGTTCTGGGTCTCACTATAGAAAGGAACCTTGGTTGGAGTTTGCACATTAACGAATTGTGCCAAACTCTGTCAAAAACGTGTTATGCTCTAAGGCAACTGAAGCGGAGCTGTAGTGGGGATACCCTAAAAACATTCTATAGCTCAAATTTTCTATCTTGCATGCGGTATGGTGTTGTTCATTGGGGCGCATCGTCCGAAGCTCATAGAATCTTTTTGATGCAGAAGCGAGCAATTCGAATTATATACAACATTAGTTATGGAAACTCCTGTAGAGACGTTTTTAAGAATAACTCTCTTTTAACTTTTTATGATCTGTACATTCTTGAGGTACTTTGTTTTGTATATAAGTACAAGCCTGAGTTTTCCATAGGTAATAGTACTCATTCCTATGATACTCGTAGTAATGATTACTCGCTGCCTACTCGCCACAGAAAAACCGTTTTTCAGAAGGATTTGTATTGTATGTGTGTTGATTGGTTGTAGATTATATAATAAGCTGCCTGGCTATATAAAAAATATTACAAATTTTTTCCGTTTTAAACGTGAAGTACAGCAATACTTGCTGGCCATTTCCTGCTATGATGTAGATGATTTTTTAGATATTAGGTAATATTTTTCACATGACATGTTTCAAACTTGTACCTACTTTTTTGGTTTGTACTCGTTTCTTGAAATAAATATTATTATTATTATTATTATTATTATTATTATTATTATTATTATACTGCCGATTTTATAATAACTCTCCAATATAGAGTAATTAACCAGTTGGGACTGCTTGACCTTTAAGAGTAATTTATCTTGTATTCCGGACAAAGTATGTCGTTTTTCCTTTGTTTTTCTTCCTCTATAAGAGCGCACAAACATCGACTGTTGTAAATCACATTGCGCCAGCTTTGATGTTGCACATTTTTGACATGCATACGTACAATTTCCGCAAGTATCATGCAAAACGGACGAAGATGGAAAAAATACATTACACAGGACATCAAACATCAAAACATATCGCGACATCTAGAGTCCGGCGATAAGTGAAGCACACGCGCGAACACAGCACGAGTTGCGAAACGTAATGCACGGCTTCCTTTTCTTCAAGAGTCCAGTTTCGCCTGCAATCTATTTCGGTTTGACGACGAGGACGAAATACAATTTAAAATTACCCGCATTGCAACCGCATTGTGTTCTGGCTCAGGCTTTTTTTTTTTTTTTTTTGGTCAATTCGACCTCCTTAAAGTCTCCTTGATGACGATGCAACATATTTGGCCGTTTGTTCGTCGTACAAACTAGGAGATAGGTGGCCTAGAAAGAGATTTTTCTGGAATCGATTTGAGGATGATATTTTTAAAATTCTAAACTTAATGTTGATAAATATAAATGGCTTATTGTCAGAAAAAATACGAAAAGAACACGCGAGAAACGTCGTCAACAACTGTAAAAAATTATGTCTTTATATATGAGGTACGATAAACTTATACCGGTATGCTCACTTCAGCTGTCACTAACGTCGCTTGCGAAGTAAGTCAATTTTGACATTTCTCATCACGGCTGCAATTTTATCGAGTTTTTTTAATAAAATTCCTGTTATTATGCCAGATTGTGCTGTGCATAGATAAAAGAGAGGAAGTATAGATGGTTCTCTCACTAAAAAACGGACCAAATCTCGGCATCATCTGTAATTCCCTGACAAGTACTTGGAAGAATTCATCGTAAGAATCTGTAGAGAATGATAACTCTCTAATGAGCGGGAACTTTGAAATTTCTTGATTGCTAATTATTAAAATATGAAATTCATGTAAAAATCAGCATCAGTACCTTTTGGCGTTATATTTGCTGGAATATTAACATGTGTCTGCAACATTAAACGTCAAAATATTTGATGCCAATTTTACATGAAAAACAAATTAGTATACGTAGTGATAGTGAAGTATCGTAAAATCTTTTCTGTATCTAGGTGCTACTGATGAAACAGATTAAAATAAATGTATTTTTGTCTATAAGTATTATATATTTAGTAAATCCTATACAAAAAATAACATTATACTTTATAACTACAATATATTTAGCTTAAAATGTTTAAATTTTAAAATGTATTATAAGGAATTACTTAGAAGTAAAACAGTGCAATCCATTCATTATAATTATGACTGGAGATCATCAGAATATCTCTTTTCAATTATTGACTTAATTAAGAAACTATTACATTTCTTAATACTATAAATAACATGTATAAATACTTGACACATATTAAATTTCTGGTCTTTCACTGAGACTTGCTTGTGAGGTGGAAGGTAACACCTGTACATCCATATTTTCTAAAGTAGTATCATCGGTTAGATGTTTCGAAATGCCTATGACAAGAAATAAGCTATTTTAAAAAAAAATAATAATCACTTACATGAGATATCACCACCAAATGACAGGCCTCTTCTTCTCTTACTTCTCGTGGGATACACTTTCTCTGAAATTTTTACTGCCCAAGTAATACTCTCTAATGGAGGAGAAAAAGCACATGACAACAACAACTCTAACAAAATTCACCAACACAGCCAAGTTATGTTGTCGATCCTGTCTAAGGTGCTGGCCTCTATGTTTCCCTCATTTAACCAAAACACTGATAAGATGTAGTAGAATTGTCGTAATTATAGTAGAAAAGTGGCGATTCCCATATTAAATATTACAGGTTTCCCAAGAAAGAGATGGTACAAAATGTATAGATACGAGTAAATGTATGTAAGAGACAGGATATAATAAACTTGATAATTTAATGCATGTGTAAAAAAAAACCATGAGTCGGGATCACGATACACTTATACCGGTATGCTCACTTTTGCTGTCAATGACGTCATTGCGGAGCAAGTCAGATTGACAGTTCTCATATGGGCTACATTTTGACGCAGTTTGAAGTTGTTTTGCCGTTTTTTTTTAAGTAATACTCTATTTAATATGCCAGGTTGTGCTGTATACGGGTGCCGTAATTACAGTCGAAAAAGTAGAGATACAGGTTTCCCAAGGAAGAGACGGTACAAAATGTGTGGTTAATTGCATGTAAAAGGCAGGATTTAATAAATTTGGAAAATGGTATTTCCACAAATTAATAATATAAGCAATTATTGAAGTACTCAGGCAAAGTGATATTTTTGAATGCAGTCATAACTACTTAGATGTTTTAACTTTTTTTGGATGTGTTTGAATTACATTTTCAATACTCAGTGCAAAACAGTTTATTTAGTGAGTTCATTGTTAGACTGTGCTATCGAGAGGCTGTGCATTAATGATCTGTGTAAATATAAACTGAAAATTGTAATTGAGGTATTGATAAATGTTTCATTTACTGAATAAAATCATTTCCAAAATGTAAACATAGATATTTATTTAACATAAGTATATTTTGAAGCATATAATATTTTCTTTTGCACACATGTAAATCATATTTAGTGAATCGCATAGATCTGAAGTATTTGATATTGGTAATGTACAGCTACATCACTTTTAATAGAAGGGTATCTGTTAATGGAAGAGAAGATAAACCAACATTTGAATGAAGCAAATACAACTTGACTGGAGTAATTATGTTTAATATACATATTTTACAAGTATGTTTTCAATAATTATAAATTACCCACTGAAATACAAGAGCATAAAACTAACTTCAAACCGTAAATTAATCTTGATTCTAGATTAAACATTTGTAGTAGTCACGTATTTCAAAATTTTACCTAATAATATTAAATTAAAATAAAACTGTTAAACTTAATTTTTATTATTATCATGCATAACAAAAATTTTAATTTGAAGAGATTTTATAAGATTGTTTTTGTATTTGATAAAGACACTGTATATGAACAGAATACAAATGTTTATAAAATGCAGATAATGTATTATATGTTGCTTGAGAAAGATACCAAGGGGGTTAAGCATAAATGTTTGTAGAAGGTACGAATTCTAATTATGGTAGCTAATATAAAAGACGACTTTGATAGTTTAAGTCGTTCATTTCAATTCAGTTCGAGTCAATGTTTTTAAAACTATTAAAGAAAAAGCTATACAGTTCTTCTGTACCAAATTGAAATCCAAATACTATTCTCACTATACCCTTGCGTTAACTAAGAGCAACCTGAAATAGTTGACAATAAATTAAAAATTCTTAATAAGCAAAAAAAGTACGTATTTTGCTATAAAATACCTCAAAATACTGTATGAATGTTCGCAGATGTACAAATGTGTTGCTCTTAGTATGACAGTCTTGGAAAAGGTATTAAATCGAATAATTCACTTTCATAGGTGATCAGTAAGCATCGGACACTTTAAAAGCTTCAAAATCAGTCTATGTCGATGTTTCACATATTTTACTGCTCAATCTTAAGTACTTTAACCATCTGTATATGTTTCATCGAAGCATCTATTTCTTGCTTTTTAGAAATTTTCAACTCAGTGCTTATTGCTTCAAACTGTCTTTTCTTTCAATCTGGGAACTGCATCAGAATTTAAATCTCTGTATGATTTACTGGAAAATTGCATTAATTCTTGTTGGAGTGATGTATGAAAACATGATTGCTTAAAATTAACGGAATGATACGTGCTAAAATAAGTTGATTTTTTTGTTATGAACAATGATAAAATCAGATTTCAGGAAATACCATTCTTCAAATTTATTAAATCCTGCATTTACACGCAATTAACCACACATTTTGTATAGTCCCTTCCTTGAGAAACCTGTAATATTTATTCTGACTGTCTCTACTTCTTCGATTGCATTCAGGACAACCGTATACAACACAACCAGGCATATTAAATGGAATATAATTTTAAAAGAACGACAAAACAACTTAAAACTGCGTCAAAATGTAGCCCATATGAGAACTGTCAATCTGACTTGCTCCGCAATGACGTCATTGACAGCTAAAGTGAGCATACCGGTATAAGTGTATCGTGGTCGGGATAATTTTGTCAATTTGACAGCAAAAAAAGAGTATATTAAAGTATAAGTGGATAATAAAGTCATTAAAACACGCGCGATTTTTCAAGCACGACGGCGGAGCCGGAGTGCTTGAAATAGAGCAAGTGTTTTAATGCCTAGTTATCCACGAATACTTTACATTATTTTATCGCCAACCGTCAGTAAAGTGATGCGTTACCATAGCGTTTTACGGAGGTAGAGAAACACTTTATCGTACTGTACAATAAAGTACTTTACCTGCCGCTAATATCTGTCAGCGTAGCCATGACTGATGACTTTAAAAATAAATCGTTTGTCACTGTCATAAACTGTCATAAGTTATTATATCTTTATTTCTTAAATTAACAATTTTCACGGTTGGCGATAAAATTTTGTATGCACCACGTCAGTAAAGTACCTTTACCGAACTCGTCTGTTACTCGCCGCGCTCGCTTCACTCGCTTGGCTCGTAAATCAGACTCGTTCGATAAAGTATCACTTTCCTGACTTGTTACATAAATAACTATTTTTTTATTGGTACACTTTAAAAAACATAAGTTTTAGTGGTTTTAATACTACAAATACAAATGCGAATTCATAACGTAAAATTGTTGGATGTGATATGACATTAGTATACTTTTGGTTGATGGAAATGATTAATTAAACAATCTGTCACATAAAGTCATTTTTGTCTAACGATGAGTTCGAAGATTGATTACTTAAGTAATTTGAATAACATCTCCCCTGATTTAAATAACCAAGGGTTTAATATTTCAAACAATATTGTACATTTAATATTTATTTGAAATGAGAGTTTTTTTCAATAAAATTATTATGAAAGGTTGTTCTGTCAGATTAATTGGTAAAAATTTGACACTTATACTTGATTTATTTGAATTTGCTGACGTTGCCCTGGTAACTTTAAAACACGCGCGTGCTTTAATGATTGATTTATACATGCGCTGGCGTGTTTTAAACAAGCAAAATGATGTACTAATAAAAAAAATACTTTAACTTTCAAATCGGCAAAAAATTGGTTGACCTGACATCAGTTTCTTGTCATCTCATAACATTGTTTTTAAATAATATAATTACTACCTGTAATAAGTTTCAATAATTGTTTACACATTAAATTATCCTACCGAATTACAGTCGACCTTACTTTTTATTTCCGCATAAATTTTCTCTTTTCAAACGCAAATTTATTTGCTGAATAACTCAACAAATTGCCTCCACGATAAAGCGACTCCACGATAAAACGACTCATCGTTTTATCAGGCAATTTGTTTCTTACAGTTACCCAGCAACAAAAATTTTCGTTAAAAACTGAAAATTTATCCAGAAAAAAGAAAGCTCTCCTGTAATTATAAGAGATAATTTAATGCATGTGTAAAAAACCCTTAAGTCGGGATAGTTTTATCACTTTGACAGCGAAGAAAATGTACTTTAACTTGTAAATCTGCAAAAAAGTTGTTTACCTTTGGTTGTCATGATATCATTTTGTTTTCTTGTCATGTCATAAAATCAAAACAAAAATGTCAAAGTCGACGCAACGGTAATCTGTAAACTGTGTCTTTAATAACAGTAGTGTTGAATAATATAAATGATATGCAATACGTTTCAATATTTCACCATTTTCAACATTTAGTAAATTATCCTACCGAATTGTATTCATGCTTACTTTTTATTTCCGGATAAATTTACCTTTTTCAAACTTAAATTTCGCTACTAAATGGTAACTGAATTTGATCTGAAATGCGACACGTACGAATATAAAACAAACCTCAAATATAATTTAGAAAGTCGTACCAAATTAAAACATTTGAAAGAATTTGATTTTAAATGTGAGTCGTGCGAATTTAAAACAAAGCTCAAATATAATTTCGAAAATCATTCAAATCAAAACATTTGAAAGAACTTGATGTTAAATGTGATTCGTGTGAATTTAAAACAAACGTCAAATATAATTTTTAGAAAATCGTATAAAAATAAAGCATATGAAACAATTTGAAAAGAAATCAATTTTTATTTTGACTGAATACGTCACAAAATATCTTAAGTCAGCACTTTGGGGTTCTTTATTATTTTTATATAGTTAGATAATCAAGTAATGACCTTTTAAGGCCACGGTTTCAGTATTTATAAACGTACATTGTTGCTTTCTGAGTTTTTAGCTTGTGAATACCAAAAATATGTATCACAACTGACTAATATAACATTTGTCTTAAGCATTGCTTACTAGCTAAGGCAGATTCTTTTCATAGGTAAAACATATCAGCATTTCGTCTTCACCAGTAGAACTTGTCTGAGGCTTGGACAATTCTGTTTGAAATACTTGTGCTGGATGAAGCTGCCTATAAATTTGTAATGTTCTCACATCTTCTAATACTTAACCTTAAATTAACATTTAATTTTTTTTCTTCTTCTATCTCAACTCAATGAATATAATTCTCGAGAAGTTATTAAAAATTGCTTTTGATTTTAAATAGATAACTACTTAGTAGAATTCATCTTAAAAATGCAGTGGAAATTCGAAATAAATTGGGTAAACTGAACAAAACTGACTTTTTAGAAAGTATAACCATGGAACCTCCGCGGAAATAGGTGGCTTAGTCCATGGACTTACACCTCTTAGGACTTAGCAAATCGTTGCACTTGCCGAGAATTTTTCAAAGACAAAGTATTTGGCCCCAATACTTATTAATAGAATAACAGAGGATAACATACTATGTTTTGTATTATAAATAATGCCTTTGTAATAAAAATATAAAACGGAAGAAACATGTAAGTCCATAATTTCGATAATTTTGGAACTTCTACCCTCATAAGCCCATCTATAAATTTAGTTTTGTAAAATTTGAGAAATGTTTACCATTTTACATCAAGAGGTATTATGATTATGCAATACCAAACAATAAAAAAATAGATTCAAGTAAAACTATTAATATTTAGATTTGTGTGATGTATCTTGTGAAACTTAATATTTTGGAGTTACGAGATTTCTTTATTAAACCGGCGATATGTGTTTGGATAATATAAAATTCTGCTCCATATATCTTTATATACAAATTGAATTTGTTACAATATTTAATGTTCTATTCGAAGCATAAAGAACCTGAAATATACAATAATAAGAATACATTAAATTGTTCACGAATACGGCCACCTTGATACGCGGTAATAAACATTTTATATCCTACTGTGTATATAAAACGTAGTAAGTAGTATTTATCGATTGTAAATGTAGGAATGATTTAAAATTTTCCCTTTATAAAATTCCTTGTTATTTATTCCTATGGGAACTGCACAGAACTTTAGTACCTACATGTATTTAATTTAGAACTAGTGTTTTTCAATATACGAGTAGAATAATTCTAAACACGAACAACTCCTGCAGCAATTTAAATCATGAATGTAGGTATTCGCTATAAGCTATTCATATGTTTAGAGATGGTCTAGTATTACGAAATGTTAGCGGATGGTGTTCCACAGTGACATCATTAAGGATTATAAATTCAAAGAAGGTTTAACGATAGTGAAACTCGAAAGGCTGCGTACAATGTATGACGCATTTTGCGAGGATTCCGTTTGAGATATGACGTCACAGATGAGGTTATTCAACTTTCCCAGCTTCATTGTATAATTTTACTTGTATCTTTCACACACATGTGAAAATTTTAAAGCAATATCGTATGCACAATAAACATTGATATATCGTTTTCTTGTCGCTTCTGTACCTAAAGGTTTTAAAAATGTATTTTTTTATAAAAGTAACAATAAAACATTAAAATCTCATTTTTCCTTTCTTATACGTAGTATAAGGAAGTATTGTGATCATGAAAATTTTCGAACTCGATGTCCACGTTTTGAGGTCCCCTGATACCGAAAAAGTGGTTTTTAAAAAATGTCTGTGTGTCTGTCTGTCTGTCTGTGACCACGATAGCGATCAAACCGCTGGAGATATCAATTCCAAATTTTGTATTTACGTGTATAATCTCTCTCTTGAGAAATGATTAGATTTTCAGCAAATTCGGCCGACTGGAAATAGTAGTTTACTTCAGTGAAAAACTCGAATTTTGCCAATATTTCGTCAACTACTAAATTTAGGCAAATTTATAAAGAATTCATATTTACTTATAATTAAATTTGAGAAGAATTTTATTAAAAAAATTTTTCGAAATTCCTACCGGAAGTAGGTTTTTTACTCTTATCGAAAATCGGTATTTGCTAATATGTCGTAAATTATGCATTCTATATATACTTATGAAGAGTACAAAAGTATTTAAAGTTGGATTTGGAATATTTTTTATATCAATAAAATTTCAAAATTCGTACCGGAAGTAACACTTTCATACGTATAAGAAAGTCGTGTGGTGCCACACCTCATTTTTTTTTTAAATAAAGAAATAAAGGCCGGTTTATAATGGATGTTAACTTAAGGAGCTGTTCCCCAAGATGATTTTAATAAGTTGATTTATAAAGGTTGATTTAAAAAAAAATACTTTTGACAGTTGCTTTAGTTTTAATGATTTTTATTACATTTGTAGTACGAATTCTAATAATGATATTCATTTCTTTCCATCGCCTAAGACTTCTTAAGAAACATGATTAAAAAGTTTGGAGGATATACTATCTCACGTTGGTGCATCCACTCTTCTTCATTTACATCAACAATACTGATATGTCAGTGGTCACAGCTAGTAGTTCTTTCTGTTCATGACATAACAATTCTGACCAGCGAATGTGTTTTAACTATAATAGAATGATGTCAGAATAATGGACTGACTTTCAATGGAAAAGAAACCTGAGTTTTGTCCTTTGATCCAATGCGAAATTATACTTGTAATTCTTATAATAGCAGTTTCCTTTTTCACTTCCTTTTCCGTTTTTCCTCCTATAGAGTTGTCAGGGATTGACTCTTTTAACATAGAGAAGTATTCGGCTGTTACACCAATATTTTATATTTCTTTACATTGTTTTTCTCCGTTCTTGGTGATTTTTTTACTCTTGCTCTTCGCTGCACCTAAATTTTCAAAAAAATAGTCTAAGTCTGAATTGTATCGTGACGGATGAGTACATCAGGGTTCTGTGTTTGCGCTGTTTTCTCTGTAAAGAGACCCGTATATAAGTGCCGAGATAGTAAATATTAAATACAATTATTAATTTTGGCTTTAATGAATTCGACATTTTTATACAAATACGTCTCCACAAATATATGTATGATTTTCTCCCTGTGTAAATTGTAATTAGTCATTTGAAAATAATATTGTAGTACGAACCACGTGATTTTAAGGATGGTTTGGTCTCGTGACGTATGTACCTGATGTGTGATTTTTATGATTTTCTTCGTTTATATAATCCGAGGTACATTCAAAATAAAATAACTTGCAGATCTGTGTACACACTTACCAAGAAGTAATTAGGCGTTAATCATAATAGTTATTTCAAGTGTGCATTCACGATTGAAATAGTTACTAAATACCTCATGCCCGACATTACTTTTGATTGTGCATTTACGAATCAAGTTGTAAATTAGACCGATACACATTTTAATAAATAAAATGAAATCAACAGTCAAAGTTATGAGAAACATTAGTGTTTTTTTCGACCCAACTTTTTTTATGTGTAAATATATTCGTTAGATATATTAAAGATCTTCTTGATTGTCGTTGAATATTTTTCATGCGTGTAAATAAACTTAATGACACCGAACTTTTATTGATTCTATTCTACTAAAAGTAGTGTCGCATACAATAAGATTTTAAGTAGAAGCTAATGACTTATATTTTCTCTCATTTCACAAAGCACTAATTGAATTAGCAACAATTAGTCAACACTGCCATTGTCATTTAGGTGCATGTAAAGCTGCGAATTCTTAAGGCGCGTGGGCATCCAGGGAGGACATTTCGTTTGACAAGGACGATGTAGAAGCCTCCTAACGGCGTAGCAAGCGACGGAACGTATTATAACTTTCCTTGATTTGTATCCACAATTTGCCTTTTTGTTTTCCTAGGAATTTAAGGATTTAACGCAGAGTGATGATGGTACGTCCGTGGTAACGGTCAGTAATTGTGTTCGTGACAAAGCAGTTCTGGCCAATGAATATGTTTTATATCTCTAATAAAATGACGTCAGGGCAATGGACTTGATTGTAGAAAAGCTTCAGTTCTAATCTTTGATCCAACGTGTAAACATGTTCATTCTATCCGTATAGCAGCTTTTTTTCCTTTTCTTAACACTACGCTTTTCCTCTTACGAAGTTGTTGGAAATTGTGTCTTCCTCGATATGGCCTTTTCATTTCCCTCACGTCTTGGTGAAATCTTTCACCTTGCCTCTTGCTGACTACGCCTAAAATAGTCCAGACAACAAAGTAGAATCTTGAGGTTTGTCAACATTTCTTTTACCAAAGTTTTTCCGTGTATACCAATTTTCTTTTTTCTCAATGTCCATATTTCATCAGTTTTCTGATGTGAGGACCATGATTACATCTTTGCACCTTCTCTTTAACCTTGCTTCTGATAAAACCACAAAAATGTTTAACACATTCTTTATTTTTTAGTAATGCCTTAACGAATCACTTTACAAGCCCTACTTTAATAGAAACAAAAAATGCTAGTAGAAGCTTTTTTGGATTAATCAGACTATCCACTCTAGTTCTAGTCTTTCTTTTTGGCAATTTTTTCTTTGCTTTATATCCTTTCTTATCCCATACTTTTGCAAAGAAAACATGATCTAGAGATTTGGTTTATTGAATTTTGTTATTGTGTTTAGTAATTATTTTACCAGTTTAGAGAATAGTCTAATTGTATTTATTTGGACTAAATTACACTATGTTACAAATGAGAAAAAATTTAAGTATATACTTTCTTCAAATTTTTCTGTTTATGTATTTATATTTATTGCATAAGAAGAATATATACTTCTTTTTGTAATACGTAGTACTATTTCTTAGATATGGTTATTAATAGGAAAAAACAAAAAAGTAAACACCTGGTATATACATATTTTAATTTTATTAATAATTATTTGAAAACCCGGTGACAAAAATTTTTATTAATATATTTTCTCTCACAAAATATAAGTTTAAAAACAAATTGACTGAATACAAAATACGTTAAATTTTTAACTTGTTCTTGTATGTTGGGAAGTTTCTTTTCGTCTCAAACACCAGGTGGAACCCCTCTATCTGTTCATTGCTCACAGCTCCAAGACTTGAAGGGGAAAAAGAGAAATGATTTATTTGAAATTTAAAATCAACAAAAATATCTTGCATAAAAAATCTGCTATTTTTCAACTAGTCTCAGATCCACTGTCGAGGAGCCTTAAACATACAAAATTCGCAAAAATGTGCTTTGTGATAAAATTATATGTGATGAAACTTTTAAATTATTTTGCCAGTAATTAGCAGCCAAAAAACTATAAAGAATATTTAAAACAAATTTTCCGTCGCAGACTTTTGAAATGTAATTAAAAATGTCATAAATCCTAATGGTAATTGTAACAAAAAAAGCTAGAAAAAATATCAATGAACGCAAAGTTAAATATAACCTTCTAATTAATTTGAATATGTAAATATGTTATACCTGGAATTAAAAAATAATTTGCACGAGCATTTTCCACGAGGTGGTCTGAGAATTGTTGCGATAACTAACTAAACTGCGATTCTAAGAATTGTTTACGTTTTAGAATAGCATGATACAATACAGTTGCAAAGTATTACAATGTAAAATTATCTTATACAGACACCTATTACTCACCTTGCTATTGGTTCATCATGAACATCAAAAGACATACAAACCTATAAACTGACTTCTTCATATAATTTTGTAAGATTTTGTTCTTAATTCTTATAACAATAATTACCTCTAATGTTTGTTTTTGACTTTCATAATGTTATTTGGGTTATTTAGGATTGTAACAAGAAAATACGCCGCTTTTCAAACTATAGAGAGAAAAAGGCAGAAAATATGTCCATTTAGAAATAACACACATAATAACTTAAAGACATTTTAATGACATACCAAACTTCTTATCAATGCTACTTCGGCAGAACTAATTTTTTTTAGGCAAATTATTTCTGTTAATCACAAATTTACCCCAATTTTGCTTAACTAGAAAATAATTCTCTTTGGAATTAACAGATAGAAGGATTTGATTACAAGAAACTTTGTTCTCGAACTTGTGAATGATTTAGATCAAGAAGATTACGTTTCCACTAAAATGCGCGTGTCATTAAGAAAAGGGAGGTGTGACTACCACACGACTTTCTTATACGTATGAGCGTTTGAAATTATACAAAATTGTTTTAAATTGTTGTAAATACTTTTATCTTCTTAAAAAATAGACCTGTCAGTAAGTGTGTTACTTCACGTTCGAATTTTAAGAATTTCTTTATACCAACCTTATTTAAAATCTATTCAAAGTACTTCTATTATCTTAATAAATCTCTATAGAATGCATATTTTGCGAGATAGTTCGAAGAAGTGCTATTCGATAAAAGTAAAGGTGTTGCTTCCGGTCCGAAAAGGACTTGCTTAGGGTAGGAATTTCGATAAACTTTTGATAAATTTTTTTCTCAAATTTACTTTTAAGTTCTTTTGAGTTTTTATAATTTTTTTTTAAACTTAGTAGTAGACGAGATATTAGTAAATTTTGATTTTGTTACTGAAGTAAACTACTACTACCTTCTACTAATTTTACTGAAAATATAATCAGATGTCAAGAGGAAGATTATAATAGTAAATATAACGTTTGGTTTTCATAGCTTTAGCTGTTTGGCCCTATCGTGGTCACACATACACAGACACACAGTGTCAGATACAGACAGACGAAGAGACATGTTTGCAAAAACCACGTTTTTGGTATCAGAGGACTTAAAACGTTCACATATGCAAAAATCACCTGGTCGAAATTAGCAGCAAATTGAACACTATAATTTTGATAAGATAAGATATAAGAGACTTGATTGGATAATTTCGTACACTGTTAGTAATGTTGTATGCTGGGATATTCTCTAATTAATAATATGTTCACAATTATATGTGCAAATGGAAATATTTTCTTAATTAGGGAGTATCGCATGTAATCAACGTACTAAATATTTCCGATAATATTTTCTATCTTCCCATATGGGTAACTTACTTAATGTAATGCTAAGGGTACTGGATCGGTTAACTTTGAAGAAATTTAAGGAGTATTTGATAGTACTTTTATATTAGACGTTTATTGGCATCCAGAAAGCAGCCATTGACATATTCAATTTATTATTGTAACGTGTTCGGGTTCCAATAAACAACTCGTGCAATTTATTTATTTAAAACAGTCTGTATATTCATACACTTAAAATTAATTACAATATAAAAATATAAAAACTAATGTATCACACTTAAACTACTAGAATAGATTAACACAGGTATTTATTTCTATATAACACTCTAATATTTATGTCCGTATATTTAAATCACTTCTATTTATATAACACGGTAATATTTATGTCTTTATTACACTATATTTATGTTTATTCTTCGGCTACCACTTAAAGAACTTTTATTTATTTCTTATATTTATTTCTACTTTGGTCTGTTCCGCGAACTTCTTATTCCGGAATTAGTCCGCAATGAATCATCCATCGGTGATCCAGCCGCCTTATATACGTATGAGAAGATTACTAGAACATACGGGCACAGTCCGGCTTTTTCTCCACATGTACGAGAAACGTTCTAGTCTTTTCACTATGCACGCCGTACGGCGTGGAGATGATTCATGGCTATTTACATTTCGTTTTTATACGTCGCGCCGAGATGATTTACAACCTTTTTTTTATTGTCGCTCGAATGTCTGCTGGTTTCGTTACATTATTAATGTCAAAGGTACAAAATATTCGGTGAAACAAAATTTGTCGTAAATCATGTTCGAAAATATATTACAATAATATATAACAAGAATATATAACTCTACATAAGTTTTTTTTATAACATTTAAACAATAGTTAAAATACCTGCAAGTTTTTGTTGAAATTTAATATTGTTGCGTAATCTAAATTGGCCTTCGTGTTCGGATTTCTGGTCGAACAGTCTAACCAACTGAGCTACAAGGTATGCGTATATACAAAAGTTTAAAGTCTTCTTGTATTACATCTAGGGGCGCAGTTGTAAAATGTCATGAGGGCGATTATTTCACTTCTTATTATTTATTATACGTCAACGCAAAATATATTACTTAAAAAATATACTAACATTTTTTAAATAAAACATAAGTATAGTTTTCTAGGACAAAATCTATAAAATACATCTATTTACTCCCCTCGTTATATATACATATAAATATGTAAATATAAGAGAATTTCGTGCTAAAATGTCATTTTTCCAAGTGACCTCGCACAACACTCAAGTTCAATAAGTTAAGCGAGACAGTGACGGGGATATTTGGTAGATAGGAAAGAACGTAAAATGAAAATTACTATCATTTTTTATCACCACAGCTTATCAGATCAATTTACGTGCTTTCCCAAGTAAGTTAATTAGATATGTTTTTGTGTCATTGGCGGCATCTCTGCAGAACAAATTACTTAAAATAACTTTAATTCTTTTAATGTTAATTATTAGTATGCATATTCTGAAATATTACAATTTTTCAGGTAGTATTTTTTGTGCATAAAACTCAAATTTGAATTTTTGTACCCAGTACTACAATACCGTGCATATAGTTTCAGTTTATAATAGTAGTTACGTGTTATGTATCTTAAATTTGAACTAAATTTATATTGGAAGCTTGATTTAGATTACGAAATATCAAGTTGTATAAACCCAAACATATTGCAAATATTAGTTTTATGTATATTGTGGCATAGTTTCCGACTTTATACAATATATTCTAAAGTAATCTTCAGAAACGTTCTAGTATATATTGTATACAGTGTGTCCAGATTTCGATGGTTACCATTGGTATATCGGTTATTAGAAGACATAGAGGAACGGTTAAATGAGGAATGTTTTGCAGAATTCAATGCTCGCAACAAATCTCATTTCAAATTCATTCGGACTTTTTACAATTTTGAGATATTTTGAAAAAAAAACAATATTTGCCGATTTGAATTTTCCTCAATAACTCGATAACGCCTAATGCTAGCGCTTTTAAACTGTAATATTGTTCAGTCACTTTTTTAAGACAAATTTTTTGGTGTTAACAGTAACCACCGATTTTCATTTGTTTCCAAGTTCTTAGCGCTATCTTATGTTTTTCTTATAGCGGCCATATTGGATTTTTAATTAGTGAGATAGTCCTTAAAAATTGATTTTCAATAATATACAACACGCCTAATAAATCTTTATTTATACGAGACATATGAACATTTGAATAAAATTTCCCTCTAATACGAAATTAGTTGGCTACGAAATTTAATAAGTTTTTATTTTCTTTTAAGTAAGTCACTTATATGTTATATACCTCGATATATCCTGTGTCATAAGTATAGACCGGACTTATAAGTCCGAAATTACGACGGACAAAAGAAATAATGTACTGCAGGCAGATTTTACTATTAAATTCCTTTCTTCATCGGCGTAGGTAGAAGCGTGAGGGGTTTTTAAAATTTATTATATTTCGTAAGATAAAAAAAGTAATGAGAATTTACTCTACTTAAACTACAAAGTAAACAAATAATAACGTATTTTGTATTTTATAGATCACCGCCCACTTGTTATCCAATTATATAAATAAAATTAAAAACTCTTTAAAAAAACAAAATTTCAATAGCGCGCCTGTGGGAGATGAGTCATCGGCCGCTTGTGTCCGTTCTCTGGTGATAAGATGTGATGTTGGTTACCTATGCTACGCCCATCAAATGATTACCATCAACACTGAAATGAAATGGTACATTAACTTCTTTTCAATTAATATAATAAAAGTATACATACACACTTATGTGTGATTATGCACGAGATGTGTTTAATTCAAATATAAGGATAGTTCTTGGAAAATGTTCCATCGTACGTGTATCTGTAAAGGAAATGTTAATTTAGATTTATTATTTATTTATGCAATGTATATAAATCAATACCAATAGAAATTATCATATATGCTGAAGGTATATTTTCAAACTGCAGAAGTAAGGGCATTAAGAATCATCAATAGAAAGCCCTTATTCGCATAGGGAAGTACGCAAAATTTTAAAATAGACACTTATTGCATGTGGAGGATTTCTCGTGTTTCGTTTCAGGAATTCGTTTGATTTTTTCATACTGTTAATAATGATGTTAGTTCAGTTTATTAAGAATGCTTTATTTTCTTTTCTTACGGGTGTTTGTTTGTCCATGGTACAACTAAAACAATTTCAGTTTATGAAGTTAAATATGATAATGTTCATGCTAAAACAATAACTCAAAATAATTATGTTAGTATTTTAAGATTTGTTTTTTGTATGTTTCTCCAACCACTACGTCTTGATTTCAAGACATAACATAACTCAATTCGAGATAGTTCTGGAGCGTTAAAATATATTTAGAATATATTTTTTTATATTATTGACAGTGTGAGACACAGAGTGTTGTTTTAGACGTGCAGATGCTTTGACAACATTTTTCTTTGATTCACCTAGATGTTCTCGTGTTAAAATTGTACGGACATTATAGCTGTATGTAGATTGAAAGCATCTATTTCATACTAAAACATAAGATAGTATAATCACAGTATAGAGCTGTAGAGATACAGTAGTTTCAATCGCTTTCGGCACCTTTGATGTTTGTGTCCCAAAATGGTTCTGCGCACCTCACGTCCGCGCAACCAATTCTTGTATTCAGGAATAAACCAGTGGCGTCAGAACCAAATCGTTTATGAGAAAATTATGTTAATCTATTTTTAAAATTATGAAAAAGCTATATCAATAATACAAAAAAAAAGAGGATAAAACTTGCTTTTTATTAAGTACATATTACACACGCATTTAAAATGTAATACATTATACGTACAACACAAAATAATCACGCCACGACTCAACAGCTGAAGGCTGACTACTGCGCAATCACGCACGCGTCGGTTTGACGAAGGACAATTATTTCCCTCTATTGAAACTACTGTTTCTATTACATAGCTATGTACTGTGGTATAATGTATGTATACAAAAGAATTTTTTAATGTTTTTCTATTGATATAGCAAAAATAAAAGTCATTCTAAGTTTTGATGTATTCATTTATTTCACTATGTATTATAAAAATTACATAAAAACAGATGTGATGAATATGTAAAAATGTAATTATGAATTAAATATTTATATTGATTTTCTTCCAATCTTTAATTAAAGTTACATTAAATATATGATTATAAAAATATCTTAATGAAAGGAAGGTCTACCCCTGAGCCGAAGGAGTTATAGTTATGCAGATTTCAATTCGGAAAGTTAACAGAAAAATAAGTTGTCTAATCCATACTTTATAGAACATGCTAATGAATATTGGCAAAAGGTTATATTCATCATGTATAGTAATGTATGCATTTAGAACAAAATTGATGACGTAGTTCACTTTTATAATTTCAATTAAACCAAGTATTTACATTCATAACAATATGTAAAATAATTTGTAGTTAATTTATGGTTATAATTTTTGTAATGACAAATTTACAATTAAAATATTAATTGATTAAGATGACTACATTTTGATTATTTTTTGCAAATTTTCTTCAATTGTTTTATTCACAACACTATACCTATATCCCAAAACGTGTACCCCCATTTATACAACCATAAACAGAAACATCTAAATTTCAATGTTCCAAAATATTTAGTTCGGGCATGATGCTAAAAGAAATATTATTATTTGGCGTGTGGGTTGTAAAAGGACCGCCCTTGAACCGCTATATTAACAATATTTTTTCCAATAAATACTTTTACATAAATCTTTTCTGTCTTGCATATTTTTTTTAATTGAATTTTTTGATTCACTCTGTAGTAATACAATTTCATAATATTTATTTTTATCTTTTTCATTGCAGGATCAAAGTTCCTTTGTTCAGAGGTCATAGCTCCTATAAGGAGCGAGGTGGATGACATCAGTCTGATAATAATAAATTTCGAGGACCTAACAACCGCCCCGGCGGCATCCCTGGAAAGTAGTCCGGTCGGCAAAGCCAGATTAAGCAAATGTAAGTAAGTCACAAGTATGGTTATTATTTCTGCAGCTGTTTTAATCCAATGATCGCAAAATGTAAATTGTTTAATGGGCAATATTTTTTTCTTAATAGCATCCTGTAAATCTACCGTTAAAAATGGAATTTGCAAAGAAAGAAATTCAATTTTATTCAATTTTCAGCGGCGATTTTATTCACGAAATAACCTTTTCAAATAAACATATCACGCCATCTATTAGCGTATCGCTTAAATCAATAAAAACCTTATCTTGGAAATTTCCCTTCCTCGCTACAAATCCCCCGTATCGCTTCCACAATATCCGTTCACTTCATGAAATATTCACCAGATTCGCTCCGAGATAATTTGATATATTTTCTTTTCTCTGTACTTTTTTTGCTGCCCTCTGTCGTCGTCTACGACGTTTACCTGCCTTCCTGTGCCTCCACGGGAATGCCTAACCAGTCGATAGGGCAAGAGCGTCGTTTCGACAGAGTCTCAGATTGGGTTCTAACATTCGGGGAAGAGGTTTGAGACTTGCAGGCTACCTAACACCCCCAAGCGACGTCACGGCAGCCGAAGAAGAAGCCGATACTTTAGAGCAATGGTAGGTATAGTAATTTAAAGTATGAATAACTGGAAAATATATTATTAACTTAATGATTATGTTTTAAAATAATAATAATTAAACCAAAATAAAAAAAAATATACAAGTCGAAGACTTAAATTGTATTTTCTTTCTGCCTCATTACCATAACACAATTAACGGTGAAACCTCGATAACCAATAAAAATGTAAATGTATTCAAATTGAGTTATAATTATGGTAATGTCCACAACTTAAATATTTTTCCTCGAGATATTTAACGTAAGAATTACTAATAGTGTAATTGCAAATACGCTAAAATCGATTTATGAAATTTTAAACCTAAATGTCTATACCTATGTCAAATGTTTCTGAATGACTATATTATATTTTTTTATACTATGATATCAAAAATTAAATTGGTCAATGTTGGTCATGGAATGTAAAACGCTTGTCTTAGTTTAAATCATCCTTTTGAAATAATTCAATCATTGTCAAGCTACACTGACATTATCAATAACTTACAAATATGTTACCTACTTAGTTCAGCTGTAAAATAATAATGAACTACAAGTTATGAAATAAATAAGGTTTTTATTAACCAGAAAAACTAAATTACAATAATTGTTGGAAATGTCCCCCGTTTAGTTCAATGCACAACTTTACGCGCCTCATCATGCTGTGAAAAGCGTTTTGCAGCATTTCTGGCGTTATGGTTGCACATTGCTGAACAATTCTTTGTTGCAGTTCTTGCAAATTATGTATCGGATTTGCGAAAATCTTATTTTTTAAATAAGGAAAGATAAAATAGTCCATAATTGTAAAACAAGGTGATATCGGAGGAAACTCAACTTCCGTATGCAAACTTATCAGCCGGTGATCAAAAAACTCGCGGAGAAAAGCAAGATTTTCTCGTGTAGTATGTGCTGTTGCACCGTCTTGCTGGAAATAACCGTATTGAAGTTCATCATCGTCTAACTGTTGCACAAATTCGGTCAAAAAAATATTTCTGTACCTTTCTGCGTTGACGGTGAAATTGAAAAAAAATGGCCCAATTATTCTTCTGCGAGAAACTGCCATCCAAACACCAATTTTCTGAACATGGTGTTTCAATAAAAATATGCGGGTCATCAGTGCTCCACATTCGCATATTCTGAGAACTGATGTATCCCGAAAGGTGGAGCCAAGCTTCGTCTGAAAAACAAGTTAAGTTCAGCAGATCGTCATTCATTAAATTATTAACGAACCAATGGCAGTACGCAAGGCGTCTGGGGTGGTCTGCAGGCAGAAGAGCTTGATATGATTGCATCTTATATGGATGCATGTTCAGATCCTACTTTACAATCGTTTGGCATGTTCCATAAGAAAGCCGAATTTCTTGAGAGAGACATTTTAAAGGTTTTGTAGGCTCTTCTTCCATACGTTGACGAGCGTCATTAATAACTTCTTCTGTACGAACTCTTGGTCTACCAGCACCTTTTTTATGCGTCACAGAACTAGTTTCTCGAAACACTTGAACACAATTTGTAAGGCATACATAAAAATTGTCCGGTAATACTGCTACGGCTGGGAAGTGCTCTCGAAAATTGTCCAAACACAAACGTTGACTGTATTTCCAAGTTCCATTAACTAGCACACCCGTTCGAAAATAGGCTTCAATCATGTAAACTTTGTGCTCTGTGGTGAGAACCATGATTTAAAAACCGGGGCGGATTAGAAAACTTCAACACAATAACTTGACAGATTTTGACATGCAAAAAATTATGACATATCTAAATGTACGATGCACGCTACGACAATAATTTTAAAATCCATGACCACCATTGACCAATTTAATTGTTGATATCCTGGTACTTTTTTAGGTACAAATAGACGATCAGACAAATTTAGATAATAATAATAATTTATACTTGCTCTCAACTCATATGTGAGTAACAACAACAAAATCCAAGCATTAATAATATACTGAGCGGCCCAGCAAAGTACAAAGTCAATTTTTGTTATCTATAATGTAGAAAAAGAAAAATGGTAAATATAAAAAATGTAGATGATCACCAGCTCTACATAATAAAATTATTTTCATTTATATAGAGTGTTCGTCAACGACAATGAAATCCCTATTATGCGCTTAATAGTAGAGATACGATTTCAGTAAGTTGTGTAGAATTACATACCATTCGCAAAAGTTAAACATTCTATACAAATATGTATACAGGTTTGGCCTGTTTTTACCTTGCATGCGAGCTAAAAGTCAATGTATTGAAATGAACGTTGTTCCCAATATTTATGCACAAGAATTTTAACATTTTGTTTTCCACGAATTTCCCTTATTTTGTTATTTTTTAATGTTATTTATTGCCCTTAGAAGAACATTCTTATTTCCCTACTTATAGAAGTCTATTATGGTGGTATTATACATTTACTGTTTTTTAGAGCTTGTTTCTTATGGTCGTCGTTAATAATATTGTACATGTGCGTAGCTGTATCTGTACTGATAAAAATAAGTACGTTGTCTATCACATCTGCTACGGCAAACCACTAATCTAGATCTCATCGTTACACACGTGCAGCTCATAACATTGCTGATGGTCTACTTGCCGGCTCTCGTTTGTATAGTTTATTTCAAATTTCATTTATACAAAAAATATTTCAAAACCAACTCTAAATACTTTTGTACTGTTGACAAATACTTATAGAATGCATAATTTACGACATATTGGCAAAAAATCGCTATTTGATAAGAGTAAAAGTGATACTTCCGATCCGAATTTTGAAATTTTTCTTCTACAAAAGATATTGAAAATTAAATTCTAAATACTTTTATATTCGTAGCGTACATGTCTAAAAAGCATGACTTGCGAAATATTTGCAAAAAACTGATTTTCGATAAGAGTAAAAAACCTACTTCCGGTAGGAATTTCGAAAAATTTTTTTAATAAAATTCTTCTCAAATTTAATTTTAAGTACATATGAATTCTTTATAAATTTGTCTAAACTTACTAGTAGACGAAATATTGGCAAAATTCGAGTTTTTCACTGAAGTAAACTATTACTTCCGGTCGGCCGAATTTGCTGAAAATCTAATCAGTTCTCAAGAGGGAGATTATACACGTAAATACAAAATTTGGAATTGATATCTCCAGCGGTTTGACAGCTATCGTGGTCACAGACAGACAGACAGACACACACAGACATTTTTTAAAAACCACTTTTTCGGTATCAGGGGACTTCAAAACGTTGACATCTGCAAAAATCTCGAGGTCGAAAATTTTCATCATCACAATACTTCTTTATACTACGTATAAGAAAGTAATATATACCACTTAATTAACCGAAAATAAATATTTAAAAATAAATAACATAGCATCTGAAAATTGCTATTACGGGGGTTCCTGATTTTATAATATTTATATTATCCGCATCTCTAAGGGTTATATATTAAATTAATATATATTTTTAAAAAATCAAGCTTATAACTAAAAGCAAAGAAGTTTCTATTTTAAAATCTACGAGCATAATTGTTATTTTTTTCAAATTCAAAGAGCTACTCTAATTTTACAAAATGTTTTAAATTTGTAGAATAAAAATAATTTCGAATTTATCCAGTTTTCTCTTTCAGTCCATTAACATCGAATTCCCCGACCCCTATCCAAGAACAAACGTGGGTGACCAAGGCCGAAGTGCCGGCAGTTCTTCAAGCCCACACAACCATTCCCGTACCAATGACAAAAGACTATACGGCCCTGACGATATCCCACAGTGCTCCCGCCAGCCACCAAGCGTCCTTCGAAAGGGGCGAAAGTGTAGATAGAGGAAAGACATCGATTAACACCAGGTATTAAATTTGAAATATTTTCAATTTTTCCCAATATCGTATTTTTGGTATAAATTTAATTTGATTTTTAATTTATTTCTAGGCAACATATACCTAATAAGGTGGCTCATGCCACCAGTTTGGACGCAATTGCTAGAAGGCAGTGCTTTAGAACGGGATACCCTAGCCTTAGTGTTTGTAAGTATTGGTTTAGGAATAAGGATATTAACCAGATACCTTCCAAATTTAGTATCCATAATGATTTGTTACAAACGTTTTGCTTTTAGTGGCTGGCACCATTTTCAGTCATTAGATATCACTCGGTGCAAGCCACAAGCAGCGAAACGTCTGCAAGGAGTTTCCATTCCACACGGCAAAGGAAACTGGAATTTGTATGAAAGACGTTAACTTCGTTCGTGAAAGTTTAAGAAAATATAAGTTGTAGGGAAGCCTAAGGAAACATAATTAGTTTCGACCTTCATAAAGAAGACACTGAAAATCAAACGTATATTTACACATGTACTAAATAAGTCTTCGTTGAAAGCTGAAAAAATGTTCATCTTACCTTTGTGAATGAAGGCTTGACGAGCTATATGACATTTGAAGTAGAAAACATAACAATCATGAAAAATTTAGGTTCACTAAACCCCAACTCCATGGCTTACAGATGTACCTAATTAAACACGTGCAAAAGCTTCAAGAAGGTGTCTAGAAATCAAGATCTGAGGAAAAAGAGCGTTCTTAAAAAGATCTTAAGAATCTAACTAATAATGCTATAGTTAGCTAAAGAAAGCTTTCCTAGGTTATCAGAGAATGCAGGTGATGTGTGGACTTCTTGAGGTCGTTTAAATTATGTAAACAAACCATTCTTTAGTAATATACATTTAAAAAAAGATTTAAATAACGTCTTTATTACTTTTGCTTCCATTTCTTCAAAATTTTCTTTTAAGATATCACCTTTGTGTCTGAATAAGTGGAAAACATAACAACGTTGAAAAAATTCTGGTTCATTACACCTCCAGCTTCTTGGCTTACAGATGTAATTAAATACGTGCAAAAGCTTCAAGATGTTACACTAAAGGTGTCTAGATATCAAGATCTGAGGAAAAATAGCGTTTTTAAAAGGACATTAAGAATCTAACAATAATGCTATAATTAGAGAAACAAAGCTTATCTAGGTTATCGGAGAATGGAGGTGATGTATGGACTTCTTGAGGTCGTTAATTTTATGTAAAACAATCCATTTTCTAGTAATTTTCAGTTTAAAAAAATGATTTAAATAATTTCTTTATTACATATGCTTCCATTTCTTCAAAACTTTCTTTCAAAATATCACCTTTGTGAATGAAGGCTTGAAGAGCTATATGACATTTTAAAAGTAGAAAACATAACAGATTTGAAAAAATTCAGGTTCATTAAACGCTCCTTTGCTTACAGATGCAAAAGATGCTGCACTAAAGGTGTCTAGAAATCAAGAGCTGAGGAAAAATAGCGTTTTTAAAAAGACCTTATGAATGTAACTAATAATGCTATAGTTAGAGAAACAAAGCTTTTCTAGGACTAACTGCAGCAGGTAAAATACCAAATGAACCAAACTTATGTAATAGTATTTCATGATCAATCGAGTCGAAGGCTTTTGACAAGTCGGCGTAAATTACATCCAGCTGCCCACGCTTCTCTAAAGATTCTCCAATGTATTCAGACATCGTTGCCAAATTGGTGAGAGTAGATCGACCAACGATAAATCTATGTTCGTTTGGCTAAATAAACGAACAACTACTGAAGAAAATTTCGCAAAGTTGGAAATAATAGAGATAGGCGTATAATTACTTAATAATGTACAATCTCCCTTTTTATTAATTTGGGTAATTCTTGTGATTGTCCATTGTTCAGGAAAGAAACGAAAATATAGATAAATTGATAATCGATCTTGAGGGAGAAGCAAAGACGCATCTGCAATCATGGATAGGGAAACTAGGCAACTAATCATCACCTGCTGTGCTCTTACTGGAGAAAGCAGCTATTAATTCCAGCAACTCATCCTCAGTTACATATGAGAATAAAATTGGAAGGAAGTTGTAACTTGATTCTGAGCCAGTAAATGTAGTAGATAAAGCTAGTCCAGGTTAGGAAAAGCATTGACAATGTGACTAGGTTCCGTTAAGGTATTATTATGTTCATCATTTTCCTCTTTTTGGAAATGGCCTTAGTTGAGCCGTTGCCTAAAATTACAATTCTCTCTATATTTTCTGATTTAAGACCCAAATACCAAATATTCAGTCTGGGTTTCTCCTTGATTTTAGTTACACAACTGTCCTTTTGACCATAGTTGATAACATCGTTTCTGCAATACCTTAAGGAAAGCCCACAATGCTTACTAGATTATTCAAAAGAGTCATTTCATTTTCACCCAATCCTTCATCGTTCCATCTTCTATTTTCTCCAGATGTCAGTCCAATAGAACACGCTTGGGCTGTCTTGGAGAAAAATACTAGAGTTGCTCGTGGAAATAATACACGTTAATATCATTATGCTCAAATTTTGCTTACCGGAAAGTATTGAACATATAATATACCTGATTAATCAATGCTTTTACTACAATGAATTTCCAGATATCTCAAAAAAGGCTATTATTTTTCCTCTGTGAGGAGTAAATAACCCCAAAAAAATTCGCTCAACTTCGTCCTATAAGCATTCTGACAGGATTTTCCAAAAATTAATTAGTATCTCACCATTACTAGTATTTTACCAAATATACAATCAGGTTTCCGTTAACGTTACAGTACGATTACTGCTTTTTTAAGGTGACCAATGACATAAGCGCTGCTTTGGACAATAATAAAAGTGCTATCCTAGCTTTACTCGATTACTCCAAGGCATTTGATACGTTACATCACAACTTACTAACAGCCAATCTAAGTTACTTTGGATTTGATATAAACGCGTGCAAGTTGCTCTTTCCTTATATACATACTCAGCGGATCTAGTAACAACTGATGGATCTGTAATTTCACCTTTACTTCTTGTATTGGAGATAGCTGACTTCATTCATGCCCTTATCATTGCATTTCTCATTTTTTTGCCGATGATAGTCAATTATACTGCAGCTACCTACATACGTAAAAGACCTACTTGCGGTAGGAATTTCGAAAAATCTTTTTAATAAAATTCTTCTCAAATTTAATTTTAAGTATATATGAATTCTTTATAAATTTATTTAAACTTAGTAGTTGACGAAATATTGGAAAAATTCTATTTTCTCGCTGAAGTAAACTGCTACTTCCGGTCACCAATTTTATTGAAAAACTAATCAGATGTCAAGAGGGAGATTATACACGTAAATACAAAATTTGGAATTGATATCTACAGCGGTTTGACCGGTATCGCGGTCACACACACACAGAGAGAGAGAGACACACAGACACACAGACATTTTTTTAAAATCACTTTTTCGGTATCAGGGGACTTCAAAACGCGGACATCTGCAAAAATCTCGAGGTCGAAAATGTTCATCATCACAATACTTCCTTATACTACGTATAAGAAAGTAAAAATGATTGGTGATGTTTTCGCGGTTGATAATCGACTTCTCCTGTCAGTAATAATGTTCCCAGATTTACTAAAAATGCGCTCGCACGGAGCAGATGTAGCCAAGACACATAAACGTTTTTTACTATTTCGTAAATTCTGGGATAGACATATTTCCTTTAATGCCACCATGTTGGTGGATCTTGATGTCTATCGATTATCGGTTCATTTAGGTATTTATCAAATTCAATTATTGTTCCTGTTCTATGTCGGTCAAATACGCATAGCAGTACTTATTTGTTATTTATATAGTTCTCAAAGATATTCCTTTGGATAATAAAATAAAATTTTTAATTTATTAGTTGTCTGTGAGTTACAAAATTCTTACAAATATTTTTATTACACCTGAATCATAATCATAATTGCCATTTAATAATGCTATGAAAATTATGAAATGCTCTATTAGTTCTAATTACTTTATGTTCGAATGGCATGCTCTTCAATAATTATATATACCAAATGAATGTATAATTTAGTTTTACATATATTTTGTTTAATTTGTGTACAACAATCTGATAATTCACCGGTTCAAACGAGCCGGTTCCGTGACCCAGCTCACAATGAGGATATGAACCGAGTCAAAGAAATGAACCGTTTTGTCCACCTCTACTATGAATTATTTTAATTTCTTCTATATCATAAGTTTTCTTTTTCTTTTGTTGCAGCGAACAAGCCTCAGTTAAACAAACAATTTCCAAACGTGTCTTCTGAGAGTGATCTACAAAAATATAAGACTGCCACTCACGGTCACGAGAGAAAGAGTCCAAGTCTGAGCAATCCCACGGATTCTATTAAACAGAAGGTGCAAACACAAATATTTTCCCCCATCCAATATATTGTACGTTACAATACAGAATATCCTGTGTCCTTTCCCTTTTTGATGCCCATAATATTTGTAAAACTTTAAAATTGTTTTCAAAAATACATATTTACTAGTTAAACACTCTTAATTAAATAATTAAACGAAGTGATGGATTTCTCTTGGTGAAACATTTGAATAATAAATTGTAAATAGCATAAATAAAACACTTGGTATTATTTTATAAATTCTTTATCGAAAATCTATGCATATTTCGCCATGCGAAATTATCAAGATGTTGCTACGTATGAATTTTTTGATATACATACATATTTTCTCCTGACATTTTTGATATTTCTCTAAGTTTGTAACAAAAATTTTGCAATATGTGATTTCTACATTCGATTTTATAAAAAAATTCGGGACCATATGGCTTGTCGTCACGTATTCTCCATCACCAATAATTCTTCCGTATTTCATATTATACATTGCAATATAAGAACGAGATATTCAGGTAATAATATAAATGTAAAGTTTGTTTTCATATTATGTTGCTAAATATTCAAATGCTAAAAGAAACTGTATTGTTTGGTATAACAAAATGTGTTATCATTTATATCATCTTAAAATATACATATTGTATAAACTGCAAACTATCGCAGTGTTTGTTTGCTCTCAGAACTATTTTTACTAAATACAGTTTTAAAATGAATTTCCTTTTTCATCGGTAAGGGCGGCAAGAAAGGTTTACCCCTAAACGGTTTTTATGACCTCGTGCGGACGTTAAGGGTGTCATACAGCAAGAAGTTGATTCTAACATAGTAATCCTGATAGGTGGTGCTTGCCAACGCCACGCTACCATGTACAGTTTTCTTTAATGTTAGTAAAAATCTAAATTGTACAATCCCGAACTAAAAGTAACGCCCTTACAGCATGATGCATTGGTGCATACTTTGCGCGTAGAAAGAATATATGTATATAGAGAGCCCATCAAACAGGGAAATCGGGCAACATAAAATTTCGTGTAAATCCTGCTATAATGTGCTGGTATCTGGTGGTAGAAAGCAGCTAAGACAACTATTACCATCTATACACTAAGAACGAAACTAAACCATACGGCATTTATTTGGAACTGTAATCCGAGAACTAAATAAAAAAAAACAATATGATTGAAATATACACACATAAGTATCCTATCAAGGAGATTTATTGCTTACTGTCAACAAAAAAAATTATGGCTTTTAAAAAAAAATTGAATATATTCAGACACCAGTATTTATATCTTATAAATGACTTGCTTTTTACTTTTTTATATCCATATTTTCTGCCTTAAAAGTGTAAGTAATTTTTTGCTATATAATTATTTAACTCTTTGAAAAGCCTGTTCAGAATCACGGTTTAGGTAATAATATTTCGAATTGACATCAAACATTGATGCTTCTTACTGATTTATTGCTTTTTAATTATCCATTGCCCTCGTCTTAATAGTAATTTTTAAATTCAATTGTTGTAGAATTGCACAAATTAAATTGGGAAATTGCACATACTGTTTTATAAAAAATTTTAGCAGAATAATCAGAAATTAAGTGAACTGTGGAAGCTTCGAACAAAAAAGATCTATCAAGTTAAGAATGCTGATATACTTCAAAATAATATTTTACAATATGTTAAGAACAATCCAAGTACATCAGTACGTCGAGTGGCTCAAGAAACTGGAATTCCGAAATCTGGTGTTTACAGAACGTTGAGAAAATACAAATACCACCCATATAATTCCAATTAAGCAGGTGGTATCTACAAAAATGTGAAGACGATATTGATTTTCCTAGGAAAAAACTTTGGACAGATGAAACACGGTTTACCAACTGCCGAGTGTTCAATAGGCATAACTATCATCACTGGTCTACTGAAAATTCACATTTGGTAAATCAAAAAAGGTTTTCAAGTTCTATTTGGTTTTAATCTCTGGTGTGATTTAATTGGTACGAACTTTTATTGACTTCTTTTTTGTTTTTTATTATATTATCAGTATCATCTTCACAGTTTTGTAGATACCACTTGCTAAATTGTAATCTTCGCTGATACGTCATTATCGGTTAAACCCTGCACAAATTGTTGGTTTGTATGGGTGGTATTTGTTTTTTCTCAACGTTCTGTAAACACCAGATTTCGGAATTCCAGTTTCTCGAGCCACTCGACGTACTGATGTACTTGGCTTGTTCATAACATATTGTAAAATATTATTTTAAAGTATATCAGCATTGCTAACTTGATATATCTTTTTTGTTCGAAGCTTCCATAGTTCACTAAATTTCTGATTATTCTGCTAAAAATTGTCCGGTGAGGTTGTGGTCTTTCCGGAAAACGCTGAGCGTAACTTGTGCAAGCATTTTCAGAGATTCTGTTTACTTTGAAATAAACTTCCAACATATCAACCTTTACTTCATTTGAAATTGTGTGTGCCAATATCAATTCTTATTTATCTCCATGCTTAACGGTAATTACTTACACAAAGTTTTAAATCTCCCACCAATTTCACTGCACTTTTACATGTCAATAAAGACAGAGCTTATTTATCGTCTGTTTTACACTACCATTTATTTCATAGCCAACTAATTCCGTATTAGAGTAAAATTTTATTCAAATGTTCATATCTCTCAATAATGATTTATTAGGCATGTATGTTGTACATTAGTGAAAAGCTATTTTTAAGGACTATGTAAATAATTAAAAATCCAATATGGCCGCCATAAGAAAAACAGCAGATAGCGCCAAGAACTTGAAAACAAATAAAAATCGGGGGTTACTGTTAACACCAAAAAATTTGTCTTAAAAAAGTGTCTCAACAATGTTAGAGTTTAAAAGTGATCGCATAAGGCGTTATCGACTTATTGAGGAAGAGTCAAATCGGCAAATATTGGTTTTTCAAAATATCTCAAAATTGTAAAAAGTCCAAATGATTTTGAAATGAGATTAGTTGCGAGCATACTACGGTATGTGTAAACACAAAATTTGATGCATTTTGTGTGTGCATTTTTCCTTGTCAGGAAGAGTTGGCCTTGATTTTACACATTCATTCATAAGTTTTTATATATGCGTATTTTAATAAGGTTCTTACCGTAACGTATTTTGTTGGTATTTATATAACAGATTGTATTTATTTTGTTTCTAAATCTAAATAGTAAAATTTATTATTAATATGAGTGAATTAATACTAGCTATTACGACTATTTTGTTTATATAATAATAATAATAATATATATTAATACTAAAAAATATTTGAAAATTCTTCACGACATCTACCAGGCATAAGGTTAATCCCAGGAACAGGTGCTGCCGTTAGTTCTGGACGAAGCCGTTCTTTCCTCTACGTCCACAATGGCGTGCCCAAAAAATAACATTGCATGGGCTCTCTATTTATATTCTCTCGACGCTTTGCGTAACGTAAATATTATTTTATGTTAAATTTATTCATTCTAAAGACTAGCAAAATAGTAAAGCAGTACACTATTGGGAATCATAAAAGATACCCCTCAAGGATACGTTTCTTTTTCTAGAGCATCTTGCTAAACTGATCGACTGTAATTATTTATAGATGAAAATAAGAAATTTTTAGTACGACATACATAAATTATATAATATACCATAAATTAGGTAATTCATTCAGATCGAGGCCAAGACAAACATTCCTTTGTAGATATAAAAGCAATTATGCACATACATATAAAGATATCTGCATTTCCAAAAAAAATCCTATATTGTGAAAATAATAGTCGAACCTACGTGGTCGGTGAAATGTGCTACCTCTGCAACTGTTGCTCCGTCTTAGAAGCAACTTTTAAGAAATAGATTGGCAATTGTAGGCTATCAAATATAACTAGTAAAAGATGAACTCGCGTGATAGCAGAAAAGGAATCACGATTTGAGTGTACAATTTGTTGCAGTATAAGCGTCAGGTCAAGAAAGACCAATTACGACAAGCGTAATTTACAAGTATAGGTAAAAATATTTGTAATTCAAAATTTGGAAGGTATTCATTTATCAAATTTTGCAGAGCATTTCGTACTACTTCTTTCTAAAAGATGGTTTGGATCTATTTGTGCATCAGAAAAATTGAGATTTACTTGTAAATTAATGTTTTCTGGTGGTGGTAAATTATCATCACACTTACCAACAGTCATATTGTGCAAAATACAAAACTTTGTTTCCAATTTAACTTTCCTACAACAGGAAATATTGAAAATCTTCTTTTCTTAACTCCAAATAATTCTTCAACACAATTATGTGTGTTCATTATCTGGTGTCTACGGATTACGTACTGGAATAAATAAATACGGAAAATAATATTGTAGTAAAATATAAAATACAAAGTAAAGAATTAGGAAACTCATTTTGGTCGAATCTTCTTTTTGACAAACTATTGTTAAAAATTGATGGGTGGATTAAACCCAGTTCGCTAAACCTTAGGTCATCTCAGTTATTAAAATCGTAGGATTTATGATATATGTCTCGGAGAAAGCCAAATTCTATTATTTTCAATAAAGTAAAGTCGTCTATTTAAATATTGTACCAGTCAACAATCATTTTAGACCTTCAATTTTCAGTAACTAACAATCATAAAGCAGAAATATTATGATATTTTTGTGAAATGTGGGTGAATCTTAAATAATGCCAATTAGTGCTAAGACCGACTTCAAACAAAGGTGCAAACGGGCACTAGTTTTGAAAATAAGACCCGTAGAGGCTAAAGCTAATGTAACAGTTAAAACTAAATTATTAGTAGAGTAAGATTCAGGAGAAGTAGAACTATTAGCATAACCTGGTACAGAACTCAAATAAAACTAAAATAATAAAAACTGTTACTGATTTAAATGATGCTGTTGTACTACAATTTGATGTGAAGGCATTAATAAAACATTCCAATCTGTGATAACGACTCAAGTGTCGAGGGCCCACTATGGGGAGTTCTTCAATTTCAGCTGTATTTGGTGTTTTTCGATTCCAGTCCTCGATGACACTTTTTCTTCTGGTAGATTCGACTCAAAGAATTAAAAGAAAAATTAAGTAATTACTATTGCAAAACACTAGAAAAGTGTATTTGCATTTTCAAATTATTTGTCACGTATTTTTAAATACCTTCGCTATTTATGGCTTTTGCAGATACAGCTGAAGTATTTTTTAATTATATGATCAGTTTTTTATGCTATGTGGCAAGTAAAGTGAAATTTGTAAATTCCATACCGGCAATTTAAAACGCGAAAAGTTTTCGAAAGTATTTTAGAAGTACAGTAGAACCTCATTAATCCGGACTTCGCTTAATCAAGATGGCCCCTTTAAAACAAAAACACTAGCAAACGCAATAAAAAGTTGAATTATGTGGACGAGACTACAACTACGCATTATTTATCGCACAGACGCACCAGTCTGTCACATATGTCAATCACTCCTCAAGCTGTCAATTAGTTTAGTTTGTGTTTTCATTTGTGCGGAATGATGTCGTTTAATAAGCCTATTGAAGGTGTAAAACGCAAACATAAGGCTCCCTCTCTTCATGATAATCTATGCGTGATAGAAAAACTAGAAAATGAAGTGTCTGTTGCAAACATTTGTGTGGAATATGGGATGGCCAAACAGACCGATAAAGACATACCGAAGAAAAAGCCAAGCTACGAAAATTTACGCCGAAGTTTAATGTAGAAAAGGAAGCAGGTGTTGTGAAAAGAATGCGGTCGTTTACAGAATGATCGTTAGACGATGCAATGCGGTTTATAAATGATTTTATGAAGAGATTGAAATTCAGGCTGCAGCAAAATGATTATCCATATACAGTTGGGAAAAAGCGAATTTAAAGTCAATTTGGGTTCAGAAGGCGTCATAAAACACAAAATAAAAAAAAAATAGGTAGTAAAAGTCTTGTTCAAGCTGTTGAACAGTTCAGGAAAAAGTTGGAGGCCTTTTTAAATAAAAAAAATACAGCCTTTACAATGATATAATTTTGATGAGAAGGGTTTATATTGAAGCAGCTTATCCGCCAACACCCAAGTTTCTAGACGAGGGGGAAACCGCTGACCCAAAAGTGTACACCATAATCCCACCATATGTAAATAATCCCACATAATCCAATATAATTCCACACAATTCCAAATAATTCCAAGTAATTCCAAATAATTCCAAATAATTCCAAATAATTCCTAATAATTCCAAATAATTCCAAATAATTCCAAATAATCCCATGTAATCCCAATAATCCCAAATAATCCCTAATTATTTCTTTATATGTTCCACGAATTCTGAGGATTTTGTGCACGTTTTAAAGGTAAATTAAGGTTGAATCGAAGGTTGAATATAGGTACATAACACCAGCCTTACGAAAAAGAATTGTTTTATTTGTACACTACTTAAGGAAAACATATAAACACAGCAAATATTCATGAAAAATAAAAAAAATCGAATTAAATAATAATAATTAGTCTTTAACACAGGATTTAATCTCAG
The DNA here is from genome assembly GCA_963170755.1 of Amphimallon solstitiale. Classification (NCBI taxonomy): domain Eukaryota; kingdom Metazoa; phylum Arthropoda; class Insecta; order Coleoptera; family Scarabaeidae; genus Amphimallon; species Amphimallon solstitiale. The sequence continues at coordinate 140,764,307 of OY720677.1, read as the reverse complement.
ATTAGTTGTTATAATATTTCTTAGAAATCTCGGCGTATGCGATTTCATCTAAATGAAAAGGTTCCATTTCGGTGGCAAATTTAGCAGGACCGTAAAAAATATATTTGCGATCAACCGTAGCAACGTCTTGTTTAATTTTTGGCCAGGTAAACATTTTATCTTGCTTCCTTCCACGTGTTAAAAAATTAATTTTAAAAATTGTACCATTGATAATTTGGCCTATATACCACCGTTCATCATAAAAAACAGCGCAAAATTTATTACACTCAATTACACTTAATAAGACCACTGAGTGATGGGTCTGTGATGGGATTTATTTTCCCTGCCCCGATTTTCTCCACCATCAGAAGATGTTTCCGCATCTGAAGTATCAGTATATGATACACTGAAATCATTTCAATCATCGTCCTCACTTTCTTTCGAGCCTTCTCCAGTAATATATTAGAAACCTTTCTTGCTTTTTGAATTACATCGCGCTTTAAATATTGTTTTTCGTCGCGACTTGTCTTTATATGATTGCGAAAATGACGGCAATATCATTTCTGCTGATTTACTGTTATTTACGTTTATAAATCGACGCAGTTGATCTGTACCGACTCTACCCTTTGTATTGTCTAGAAGCCAACATAAGGATGACTTCTTTATGACTATAGGTTTTCCATTGGCCTTTACTGTAACAAAGAGCCCAGTTTTATAAATTTTCTTCGAAGATATCCCACCTTCTTTTTCAATTCTTGACGAAAAATCTTTGAAATTGAGGTCATTCTGAAATTCAAGTGTAGTATTTTCATCTCCTGATGTAGTACTCTGTTCCTGGTCGTGTTCCGAGTCACCCAGGGCTGAAAATAATTGAAAAACTTTATTTGACTCTTCTGTGCAGGTAACAATATTTTCATCATTTGCCATTTCACAATCATCTGGAACATTCTCGGGAATATTAGTTTCCATCTCGGACTTTCCCATCACAACTGACAGAAAATTCCAGCTGTTTTTTTTCAACAGTCATCGCTATTTTCGATGGCATCTCGTAACGCATTTTCAATTGACTCTTATGCATTCATTTGACAATGTTTTGCAGTTAAATGCAGAGTCAGTGGTCGTCTCCCAAGATCTCTCTACCTGGACATCAGCTGACGAAATCCGCATTTTTGCTTCCCTAGGAAAAGTAAATATGTCTTTGAAGTCATGTAGAATGCTATTGATCGCTTTAATTCTGTGCAAGCGTTGCATGATGTCCTTCATACAGTAGTTAACTACGGTTGATAAGGTGGAAGTCATTGATCTCGTAGTTCTGAATATTTGTTCACATGGTTTACTGCTGAATAGGTAAAGAAGAAACATCTCATTCGATAATTGAGGATTATCGTGAAAGTTACAGATGATGTTTAGAAGCGCGTGAGCATTTAACTCTGCACATGTATAACAATTTGATGTAATAAAATTATTTGCAAGTTTAAAATTAGGATGACTTATTAACCATTTTTGCCGAATTCTTAAGAAAAACACAACATACCAAATGTTGTAAAGACGGCGCTTAATACTAATTTTTTGGATCTAAATATGATGAAAGGGCTAAATGCATAAGGTTTAGATAGATACTTGTAGCTTCACTTTCAGATATGCCTTCTAACAGACGGACTACTTCTGGTGAGCACACTTTTTCTGCGGCAAGAAAATGCATTTTATCTTCTCGTTGCAGGTCAGCTTTTGTAAGGAAATGTTTTCCTTCGAAACAGTCTAATCAACTGTTGCAAGTAGCTAGGACATACAATATAGTCACCCATTCGTAATTCGATTTTATTGTTCAAGAATCTTGTACGTAATTTTGTTGCTATATGAACCGTATCCTGAACATAAGTAGTTGAGAAGCAGTCGTTTAATTTATACTCGCAGTTTTTTTTTACTGGGGGAAGTATTGCGCATTGCTGCATAGCTTTTAGGGACGTGTATCGCCATCGGAAGAAAAGCCTAGGACAGCAATTCCCCGCTTTTCGGCATTTACTCTAATTTCCTGCCATTGCTGCATAACATCATTAGCAGTAAACCTATTGTCAATACCACAAGTTGCAAGGCAGTAGGCTGGTGCCACTGGTGATAAAGGTTGCGCCATAATCACGTAAGGGTAATTTGCTTTAATTCCCCCTGAGAAACTTTCTTTCATTGCTTTTGGCGACGTGGCTAGAAACTCATCTGTTCTAGGAAACCCATTTACCAATGGCAACTTAACTCAATTTTTCCATTTAAACGAGTTCCATCTTCGGAAATCCATACAACTTTAGGTAGTTGTCTGTCATCCAAAAATTGACTCAGTCCATCATAATCGAAAATTCCTTCTTCAGTTTTAGTGGAGTTATCAACAATATATCTATTTAATGAGGAAATTGCTGGAAAAACATTTTTTAAGTTTTGCTGCAACGTTTCGTATAGGAGTTTACCGCCTATATAATACAAATACAGAGCAAATTCTTTTATAGTATGATCATAGGTATTTCGATTTACTCCTCGATTTCATCTCGAATTCGCAACTGAAAGGTCTAGCAGCATTTTCACTAATTTACCTCTGCAGTTAGTGAAATGATCACCGGCGTTGCCTAGTTGTGTCATGGCTACTTTCTCCACAGCAAGATTTAATTCCGTCCCGACATCGTTGCGTCTTTTGACAATATCATTTGTCATGTTAACTATTGTATACAAAAATTCAGTTATTAGTGTCTGGGTCGGCTGACAAGAAGTACTTCTTTCACGCGCTCTTTTTCTTCTTTCACTTCTTTGATATTTAGACGATTTCCATTTCGAGCATGAGGCTTCTGGTTTACCTGATTTCGTTTCTTCAAAAGAATTATCACTAGCAATCGAGCTAGTAATATAACTTTCAATATTGCTAGGATGTTTTTGTTGTTTGATATCATTATTGAACAAAGGAACAATGAGAGTATTGCTAATAATATTTATTGCTTTGCAAGCTTTTCCATCATTTGCTGCCTTATTATCTTCTGAATTTTGTGACAAACTTATCACTTGATGAGATGGATTACCTTTTTCAGCATGTTCACTTAATATCTTTATTCTCACTTTTTTTCTTTGGATTACTTGTCAAAGATGGACTTAACTTTGATTTTAGTGTGTCGGTGGTCTTAGATACGGAATAAGGTGTAGAATAAGCACTTATATGTCCAGATAAATATTTCCAAAATTCCATTTCTTAGATTGGCCTGGCTGTTGCGCATATTTTTGAATTTTATAGTAACTTTTACTGTAGCATCTCATTACACAATATAACTCATTTCGAATTCCATATTTGCTTTCGAAAAAGATTTCAGAATTTTTTTTTGAAAGAGTACCATTGTTCATGTTTGATGCACTTATGTTTAATCCAGTTTCTTATAGTACGTTAAACATGAGAAGTTTCTTCTGGGAGATTGTAGCGATCTCGTCGGTAACTACCGATTGTGAACCTGATGCACCCACTAATGTAATACTTGCCTGTCGACTTGTCTCTAAAAGTAAAGCAACACTTTATTCTGAAATCCGTTCTTAATACTTCTTCATCTTCAAGAACAACAAGTAGAGTAGCACTTGTATTATCCGAGTTAATGCGGATCGGATCGTGCTCCAATAATCAAAATAGGTATATATATATATATATCATATAATAGATGTTTTCCTTGGGAATAGCGGCACATGTGAATAAAACTACAATTGATTGTTTATTTGTAGTTTTATTCACATGTGCCGCTATTCCCAAGGAAAACATCTATTATATTATTGAATATACGGCAAAGAAAAATCTAATTATAATTATATATATATATATAAAACGATAAATGATTGTTAGAGAAAGGTTTGGCATCTTTTTCTAAATAATAATTATTCTTCGGTTTTTTAAAATTTGGCATTTTTACTAACCTCGTAACCAAGCACGTAGCTAACTTATGAATGTGTAATACTCTCGATGCACTAGACAGAAATGGAGTAATAGCGATATGAATAGCACACTAATTGAAAAGAAAAATAACCTTCGACAATATTCACACCGATATTGTTAAAAAATTCGTATAAAATTAAGAATCAGGGGTCGGATAATATGGAGTACGATTAACATATAAGAAAATTGTTCGTATAATCTGGGTTCTACTGTATACTATACTATAGATTAACTGAGGTCTCGGCCGACATCTTCGCTCGCAAGCTGCAAGTTTCAGTGCACCAACTTGTTGCAAGGGATTTATCTTGCGTTTTTGATTGTTGTAGAACGTTTCTTTTGAAATGGCTGGAAATTATGGTAATTAATTTTCCGTGACATTGTATAAGTTTGAAATTTTCTGTTTTTTTCGAAAATATTCCCAAATACGATTCGTATTCCTCCTTGGGAATTAATGTTGGTACTGTCTCGGCCATAAATTTGTCCGTCTCCAAGATCATCTGTGATTTGAGCAAGTAATTGTGCGTTAGTAAATCCATTGATCCTTAAAAGAATTTTTATGCAGACAGGCACGGAAATATTTAGCTTATTTTCAACTTCGGTGAAGCACTCAGCCCCTGTTTGTGAAACTTCCATCTAAAGAAAAGAACGGGCTCCTACAAATTACAATTACTCTCTTGGTAAGACTTGGTAATAGATTTCAAGTGAGAGTCATACTTGATTTCAGCTGTAAAAATTATCCTCAAGATTATCTGTGCAATAATTTAGTGGCAGCAAAAATAAACAGCATAACATCCAAGAATATCACATTACACCGCATTACACTGACTTGTATAAATAAAATGCCGAATGGAACGCGCACGCATTCAAATCTCGGTTCAAACCTGTTCGAAATAGTGTACGATCAGCAATTTCCCACAAAATATCGTATGATTAAGTAATGAGTCGTAAGGCGTCATTCGTGGAAGTGAAAAACTACCAAAGGCACTTTCTGTTAAAATTCAATTTGATTTTTACTACTGTGATTAAAGCAGATTAAACTATGGACATGACGTTTAATTTGAAGGGATGATTCGATATCATAAAGTATTGTTGATTATACAGGACAATAGATACAAAAACATTCTTTCTAATGACCGTGAAATCCGTCGTAATTCTACCAAGTAACCCCGCATAATCCCACATAATTCCAAATAATTCCATGTAATCCGATATAATTCCAAATAATCCCATGTAATCCGATATAATCCCAAATAATTCCACATAATTCCAATAATTCCAAATAATTCCTGGAATTCCTACGGGGTGTACACCATAATCCCTCAGCGGTTTCCCCCTCGTTTCTAGAGCAGAAAAACCATGCATGTGAGGAATATCAGTAAGCAACGAGTTTCCACGTTGCAATACACAAATGCCGACGGAAATCTCATGTTGAAGTTTATTTATGATGTAAATGCTAATTTATCGGTTCACTACTCTAGTTAAAAGGGCTTGTATCACAATAGATTGGTTTCACAAAAAATAGTTCCAGATATCCAACAGTACCAAAGTAAGGTTTTAAGAATTCTCGAAGATGAAATGAAAGCTCTGGTTTTACTCGAACACGCTCTAGCACATCCTGTAGCAAAAAAGTTGAAAAGTATTGATAAAAATATAGTATGTATGTTTGTGCCAATAAATACAAACTCTCTTATCCATTCGATGGACCCAGGTGTCATTTCTACAGTCAAATGCTTATATAAGAAAAAACTTAGACGAAATACTACAAATCGAAGAATCGGTTGCAGGCAAAGAAGACAGGTGAGGGCAGAAGACGTTACAGAATCTGAAAGCTTATAGTTTAATATCTATGATTTTTAATTTTGCAGAATCGAGGAAAAAACTTCTGATAAATGAAAAAGTTGAACCAGATACAGCTGAGTTTGAAACAAGATCTTCACGACAATGGAAAACGTAGAGTTGTGGCTAGAAGCAGATGAAAGAGATCCAGGTCACCATCTTTTTACTGAAGAAAAGATTATTGAAAGTGTGATTGCAACATATGATTGTGAAAGAAATAAAGAAGAAATAAACAATGAGACAGTCGATTTTGAACCAAAACCGAAACTAAAAAAAACACTTGAATTTTGTAATCAAATAAGTAGAAGATAGTAAAACTGAAAATGTATTTGCATATTATGAACACTTACGGTAGGGGAAGTACGGCTATGATGGCATCCTTTTTTATAAATATGCGTAACTATGTTCATTTAAACCGCAATAGATATTTAACCATGGCAAAATTCAAAGAATAGGAAGTAGTTTCATAAATAACCAATCTAAGCTATTCCAAAATAATATATTTCTATAAAATATATATTTTGATTTTATTGCCAAGTGTGCCATCATATACCAATATAATGTAATGATGGCATAAGTAGATAGTAATTATTTACAATAGATAAAAAAATTAATGCAACCAGGATTTTCATCATCAGAATCATCTTGAAATTGTGGTACATTTGGATACAGATTTTTATAACTATCAACATCGAATTCAACCCTTTTCTTAATTTTTCTTGCGAACTTTCTCAGTTCTTATGCTTATTGGTTTGCTTCCTTGAGTTTTAGTAATTCAACAGTGGGTGTTTTATTCAAAACACCTTGCGCATCTGATCTTTTGCGTTTTCTCTGTTTCAGTATTGAATTCATTTGAGGGACTGGTGATAATTCTTGTATAAAATCAGTCGCATTTGAAGAAGTCACTGGAATCTTTATTGATGACACGCTACTTACTTCAACTACAGAAGATTCTGATAAGTTTTTCTGACTTAAGCGAAAATTTACTATCGCATTCATACAACAAACTACTGTGAAATGCTGACCTCTTTCAGCAGCAGTTAATGAGCCTACTTGATTCTTTCCTTTGCAGGCAAAAATTTTTTCAAAACGAGATTGGACAGTGGACAATCCAGATTAGTCCATGTTAAAAAAATTGTTCAAGCGGAAATTTGTATTCTTCAATTAATTTTGTCACATTTTCAAAATATGATTTGATATTTGGTCTATTGAATGCTTGAGCTCGTGCAAGAGAGGTTGCTTTAGGAAATCGGAGACTTATAGAAGGATTTCTCTTTAGAAAGCTACGAAGCAAGTCCCACCCAGCTAATTCTTTTGTGCTATTAAAGTTACGTTTTAGACTTAGCTTTTCAGCAAGTTGAAAAGCTAATTTTCTCACATCAGTACACGTTAATCCAAAGAACCTTAGTTCTAACATTTTTATACCGTCAACTATTTATTGTTCTCTTTCTTTATTAAAGATAGGTAATCTACCTCCCAAAAATCCTACATCATTACCTTTTAACATCTTATTACTATCCGAAACCCTTCGCCGAAGTGATCTTGTTGGAACATTAAATGTCTTCGAAGCGAGTTTCTATCTCATATGTTTCGAATTTATAGCATCTATAGCTTCTCCCATATTATCAGCTGACCATTGCTGGCTTTTGGAAGATTTTTCTTGCTTGTTATTCATGTCGTTTATGCTATAACAAATAGAAAATTATAATTTCTATCAACATTAAAACATTAATGTAAACAACATCTGCACATTGGTATGTTGCCATCATAGACATAGTAAACGTATGCATGCACGTCTTCGTGGGAATGTGTGGCACGTGTATTGTAACGTACGAGCTAACTACCGGCCTTAATTTGATGTTATAATGTACATTTATATTTCAATCAATACAATTTGTATGTTTCTACTAATCGAATAAAAAAAAACGTACTTTAGTAAAACCATAATAAAAATTTTACATACCTGCCAAGTTAAATTTTGGATATTGTACCAGAAATACCCAAGTAATTTAGCTGTAAATACACAGATAAGACGCTAACACACTAATGTATTGATGACTGCCTACTTTGCAACCATAGCAATCGAGATATCATAGAAAATCGTCATGTGCCATCATAGCCACGGTGCCATGATAGCCGTACTTCCCCTACCTGAAAGGATTAATAGTTCACAAATTTACCTCAAAAAGTAAACAACAGAAGATAAGTAGTTTTCTTTAAACCAGTTAGAGTTGCAAATGACTTGAGTGGGAATAAGCCTGGACCGTCTTATTTGGATGTTTTAAGCAAATCAAAATTAATAAGTTAGATTATATGTATGTAAAATAAATGCTTTGGATTGTAAGGTTGTTTTTACTACACTTTGGCTTATTTTATAGGTAATTTCTTTAATCCCATTTCTGACTAATCCATACGACTTAGAGCGCCAATTAGTGCGGAATAATGAGATTCTACTGAATTTAAATAATATTAATTTTCATAAAAAGTTGCATACTGCATTGATCTAATGGGTGCATGCATTGTGAATTAAAAACCTTCATGTTATTATATCGGCAAGTTGGAAACGGGTTCCTTTATCGTGCCCAAAGAATTTTATTTACTAAACAACAAACATTATTTTATAATCATATAATGATGCTTACATGCAATCATAATCATTGCTAATATGATGGAATTGCATGAATAACCTGAATTTTAAACTCATATATATTAAAATTAATTAGTCTATGTCGAGAATTTTTAAAATATTTGCTAAAAACCCTTAAAATGCGCATATGAGAGATTATAGTGTGAAATATGACAATGATATTGCATTTAAGCACGGGCAAAAATTGTGAAATGTAAAATTCGCTAAAATGTAAATGGTGGTAATTCAATTGTAGACACGAATTATGTCGATATATGTCGAAAATTGTAATTGAAATTATAAATAAAGCCAATGTTAAACTGTAGGAATCCTTAGTTATAAAACATTTTAATATTTATAATACATTTTTCCAGTAGATTGCTAATAATGGGTGTATGTAATAGACTTACGCATTGCTGTTTAGAAATTTTCATTTTATTAATTATATTAATCGCCAACTTGGAAACGTTTTTTATCACCAGTGTCGTGACTAAACATTTAATTTACAATATAAACATCATTCTATAATCATTTGATCATGCTATATGCAATTATAACATTCTCAATATTTTAAAATAGCACTAATAACCTGTAATTTCGAATTCATATTATGTTAAAATTGATTAGTTTATGCTAAAAAATTTCAAAATCTTAACTTTAATATTATATGATATAATTTAAGTTGTATTGTAACATACTTTTCTAAAATTAAGATTATTATTATTTTTTTCTACTCCCATACTTTAATTGTATTATTAGATATGCCGAACCTGTACGTTAATGATCTCCATTACGATACAGATTTTCATTATGATACAAGTTTATATCCAATAAGAATACAGATATTTCATTACGATACAAGTTTATATCCAATAGGAATGCGACATTCCAATATTCAAACAATATTCAATATGGCGACTGCATATCTGACAGATATACAACTTAAATAAATGTGACAGTTCTTTGCAATTTACAAGTAAGTACTTAAAATTTGTGCTTTTTTGAAAATATAAACGGTAAAAATGAGGTATAATGACAGTGAACTGTAAAATTTGAGTCCACCAGAAATTATGGAACAAGCCTTAGTAACCACGAACAATTTATTACCAGCTAAATTCGCAAAGGTGCATGGAAAATTTTAACCTCAATTTATGAAATGGAATGTTCAAAAAATAATGTTTTATTATGGGGTCGTAGAAAAAATAGTGTATGCAACTCGCATTTAATGGCTATTAAGACACTCGTATTCATTACAATACTCGGCTTCGCCTCGTATTGTAATTTTCTTACTCGTGTCTTAATAGCTATCATTAAATGCTCATTGCATAATATACTATAATAAATTAAGATTATTATTATAATACTACTCTGTAAGTGCATTGTGTATAATGTATTCTGATACCATTCTGACAGATTTTTAGTGTTTAGTTTTATACAATATTATACAATGTCCTGCTTCAAAGAGTATCTATTTGTTTGTTTTTTAATATCGATATTATTCTTTGACATAAAGATATATTACCGACGCAAGGATGATATTAGCTGACTACATGAATGAATTTAAGGGGTACTTCAGCAGTACACAAAAATGACAACATAACTATTATGAGCTTGAAAAAGACAAAGATGATTAAGAAAATAAATATATTAAATTACAATATACAGGGTCTGTTAAATAAAATGGATGCACTACAGAAAGAATTGCATACAAATAATATAAATATTGTTTGTCTAACAGAACATTTCCTATCAAGGGAAAAACTGAGCTATATAAATGTTAAAGGTTTTAAGATTAGCAGCAGTTTCGGCAGAGCAAGCACTACCCATGGGGCAACCCTAATTATGAATAAAGTGGAAGAAGAAGTGGTCGAAAGACAGGATATAGCGGCACTGTCAGTGGCGAAAGAAATTGAAATAGCAAAATCATCGAAAATAGTACCTTTATCGATATATATATACCACCCACAGGAAACATAGAACTGTTTATAGACAAACTAAATGAAATCATATATGTGCTAGATGATGAGAGAATTGGGAAGACGGTATTTGTCGCAGGAGATTTTAATATGAATTATATACAGGGTGAGTTTTTTATCTTGAGACAACGCAATATCTCTAAACCACTGCATCAAATCAGAAAAAGATCTTAATAAGATTTGTTATAATGTAGGGGGCTCACTGAATGGTGCCAAACTCGATCCCCCACCTCACTCCTCCAGAGTGGGAGGGGGAAGAACTTTGAAATCTTAAATGGGAACCCCCATTTTGTATTGCAGATTCCGATTCTACACCATCAAGTATGTACGTTTTGTTTGAAACTTTTTTTTCTATTCGTTACGGATTGCGGTGTAATCGCAAAAAACATGGTTGTGAATGTTTAGAGAAAATACACAAAAAAGAGAAGCAAGCAAACAGGATTTTGTGTTTTTTTTATTTTAACATAAACTAACATTTCAAAAAGCCATGTGCTCGAAACTGTGCCCCTCCACTTCGAAATATATATTTATTCGCAATTGGAATGCTATTCAACGATACAAAACCGTACTTTATTCAGTACATGACAAGTTACGAATCGAAAAAAAAGTTTCAAATAAAAACTACATACTTGATGGCGTAGAATCCGAATCTGCAATAAAAAATAGGGGTTCCCATTTAAGATTTCAAAGTTGTCCCCCCTCTCAATCTGGGGGGGTGAGGTGGGGGATCGAGTTCAGCACCATTCAGTGAGCCCCCTACATTATAACAAATCTTATTAAGATCTTTTTTTGATTTGATGCAGTGGTTTAGAGATATTCCGTTGTCTCAAGATAAAAAAACTCACCCTGTATAAGGAAAAATACACAGAGTAGTGAACATACTAATGGAAAACAATTTAAAACAGGTTTTCACAGAATACTCAAGAATAACAGAAAGTACGAATTCTTTAATTGATAACGTCTTTACAACCTCTGACTTTAACATCCTAGAGATTAAAACTATCAACATGCACTTATCGGATCATATGGCACTCATTCTGAAATATACTGTTCTATGCCCGGAGGAGTATCCAAAAGCAAGAACAGAAATGTAAACACCAATACCATCTCCAACTTCAAAAATAAACTAAACGAGGATTTATGGTTGCCTTGTGACGCGCAAGATGCGGATGAGTTATATAATTGTTTCCATAATTTACTAATGAAATCATTCAACACAACTGCTTTCCTGAAATAGAAGTCAGGATTAAAACAAAAAAGGAAGACTGCTATGACTAGGAGACCAATGAGCTGAGAAAGAATCTAGACACATAGGCAGTGGCAGCGAAAATAACAAAAAAAAAACCCTGCATGTTACCAACAATATCGCGACCTTAAAAGACTCTATATAAGAAAGATAAATGATAATAAACAAAAAGTTAATGCTACATTTATAGAAGTGTCAAACAATAAAATGAAGGCGATATTGAATGTTATTAATAATGCATTAAAAACTAAGCGCTCTGAAGATGTTTTCTCGCTGTCGGCTGATGAACTGAATAAGTATTTTGTGGGGTTTGGTGAACAAATTGCTAGCAGTATAAAATTAGTTCACTCCTACCATGACCTACTGCAAAATTACCGCCTGAAAAATCTTAACTCCTTTTATTTGGCTCCCACTACTCCAGAGGAAATACAGCAGAAGAAGTCAAAAGATCAAAGACACTAAAGACATAGCCAACTTCTCCACGTTTCTGCTTATGGAAGTACAGCAAGAGGTATGCGTAATATTTTCAATAGATGCAAGGAATAGACTGTGTTTCCGGCCTTGCTTAAAGTGAGTAAAATCGTGCCAATTCATAAGAAAGGCAACAAAACTAATTTCGAAAATTATCGCCCGATAAGTATTCTGCCAACAATATCCAAGGTGTTCCACAGTGGTCTGAAATCCCGAAAACCTGGCCAAAAGTCGGATTTTTTTTTCTTTCTAGGGACTTTTAATGGTTGGACTAGTTGTAGTGGTACACCTAGTATGTATTACGGCCGTTAACAAAGGAGACTTGTCCCTAGCTGATTCAGAAACTCATTTCGTTGGTGAGCATCAAGCCTGTCGCATGGTTTACTCATCGAAAGTAAGACAAAATTCAAACGTGTGTAGAATCGCGAAAAGTTGACGGATTTGCATTCTGTAAAATGGATTTTCCTCCAGAAAGTAAGTACAATTTAAAGTTGTCGCTCGAAATTACTACTGATACTGTATGAAATGGTAAATGATTAATGAAAATAGTGGTATTTTTCTTCGTCACGTTCTGAGAAGTCCTGTTAAAAAAAGCAATAAGTCAAAACCCTTGCCGACCCCGGCTCTCAAACCAAATGGAAATTGTTGCTTGGACATTTTTCAAAAGCATATCCAAAAATTAGCTGCAACTGGCTGCGACTTTGGTTTCGGTTATGATTTGTATGCGATGATGCGCGCTCTCATTGCAGTTTTTCGTAATTTTTGCGTCTTAAATATTGTTTATAGGAAATTGGTCAAGATAATTCTCCTACTAATGTTATTCTTCTATGTTCTATAGTACCTCTGGATAATATCGAAGAAATTGCGATCACGAGGAAGGAAATTTTCATATTTGTGAAATCGGTATTGAACGAGAAAATCAACGTAATCACCGACATTGTTGAGACGGAGGTGTCAAAAAAATTGAAGCGTCCGTACATTCTGCCGCAAAGTCTGAAAGATTTCATAGGTAGATTGATGTCGGAATTCAAGAAGAGGTGGCAACAAGTGAGCAGGAACCAAATCAAATTCTTCCAAAAATTTGACGAGTGGCTTAACGTTCCTATAATGATTGATTACTGTATTCCAATCCTCAACTCCCTAAATCTTTCAAATATCAACTGTCATTACATTTTATATATAATTTATTCACATTCATAATTTCCACAATTAAACTTGGTTTTCCCCATATTTGAATGTGTACAAAAACTAATCTTTCGCCGTTACCAAAGTCTCTACAATAGCAGACTGTTTATTGTTGTTCATTACGTAAGATTCGGTTTCTCGATTACCTGACTCAGCCGTTTTATGGAAGAAGAAATTTTGCTATAGGACCCTGGGCGGGTCCTACCGTAAACACAGGTATGTGCAGGATAAATTGTTATTTACCTTTTTCTGCACTTCCTTACTCTCACTAAATTCTCCAAATGAGCCAAACGTGGCTCCTGAGTGCTAAGAGGAAAGTGAATTGAGAAATCCAAACTACTCAAAAGTATTATTTCGTAGACACAGGATCTAATATCTTAATATTCTTCATATTCATTACCAGCAACGTCGAACACTCCTAAACAGTGGATTACGTGCTAATCGAATTGACGTTCCACAAAGTGGCCATCCACATCAAATTCGCCATTTTTTTTGAGAATCCTCTTAATTCTTCGTAAGCAGTGACCTCGAAAACCCCCCAAGTCCAGATTTTCACGCGAATGTAATACGTTTTTGCAAACTTTTATCGCTGTATCTCATCCGCCATTTTGTTTTTATAAATATTGACTTCGGATTCGTAATCAGCGACCCCAAAAACCCCAAATCCAGACTTTCACTCGAATTCATAACGTTTTCGACTTTTGGCCAGCTTTTCGGGATTTCAGACCACTGTGTGTTCGAGCAGATTATTGCATCAAGATTAAGTAAATACCTCCAAGGGAAAAACTATTTAAGACCAGAACAACATGGCTTCAGAAGAAACCGATCAACAACTATAGTGGAATATTGCACGTGGTAGAGCATATCTACAAGGTTTTTGATGAGAGTGAAAATGCAGAGATGCATATGCTAGATCTCACAAAGGCTTTTGACTCGGTCAGCCATGACATATTACTGAAACAATTAGAATATTATGGAATTAGAGGAGAATACCTTTGCAACTAGTAAAATCCTACCTTTCTAATAGGGTTCAAATAACAGATTGAGGAAACACTAGATCACAGCCCTTCTGCATGAGATCCGGAGTGCCGCAGGGCTCAATACTTGGTCCTCTGCTTTTCGTTATCTACATGAACGATCTCCCTCTGAATATTAAAGAGGCTCACGTATGTTTATATGCTGACGACACATCTCAACTGGTTCAAGGCGGGGATCTGAAAACAATTTGTGGAAGATCGGCGAGGGCCGGTAAGGATGCAGAAGCTGCGAATAAACTAAAAGTGAATAAGAGTAAAACGCAAAGAGTACTATTTTCCGCAAGAAATCTTGGAAACTCTGAAGGAGCGAAGTTACTGGGCGTGACTGTTGATCCACGTATGAAGTGGGAACAACACATCGATGATCTAGGAAAAAAGTTATCTTCGGTCCTGTTTGCTATAAGGCAACGTAAGCATGTAGCAACCCCGGAGTCAGCTAAACTGGCATATTTTTCCTACTTCCACTCACTTTTGTGCTGCGGAATACTTTTCTAGAGGGCAGCTACAGATATGCATAAAATGTTCACTCTGCAAAAAAAGCTATAAGATCACTATGTAACCTTAAGTACAATGAAAGTTGTAGAACATATTTCAAGAAAGAAAACATACTAATACAGCCTTCACTGTTTATATATGCCATTGTCACATATGTCCATCAAAATAAAGAAGCGTTTCCCTTAAACGGAGATCATCACCAATATTATACACGCACGCGAAATGAATATCGAGCAGCGTACCACATAATAACGTGCTCGCAGAAATCAATAAATTATTGGGGAAGTAAACTGTACAACAAGCTACCAGAAGAGCTGAAGATATTGCCTGCAAGCTACATTAAGCTATTTAAGAAGAGAAGCAGAAATATGCTGATCAGCATGGAGTATTACGACGTCCGGGAATATTTATCAACCGCCGGAAATTGTATGAACTTTTTAAGCTGTTTTGTGCTGTTTCACTTTTTGTGCACTCGTCTGTATCTTGTTCATGTTTTATATTGTGTATGCTGCTTTATCTTTTGTCTAATTTATTTATTTATTTATTTATTTATTTATTTATTTATTTATTTATTTATTTATTTATTGAAGCGGATACAAACAGGACGTACCTAATAGAGTATCCCAAATTACAAAATTTAGTACGTATCACAATTGATTAATGAAATAACAAAGATAACAATGTAATGAATGTCACATAGAGCGAGCTGGAGAAGTTCACACCACAAGGCAAAGAGACACTAATTGTTTGGAGAATAATAGATTTTTAATTAATAATAATTTTTTAATTAATATGGCAATCAAACTATAAATACAAGCCTTTGTAGTGAAATTCCTAGTCGCGTCTCACTCAACCACATCAAGTAAACGATATTTAATTTGGCGACTATTGAGATAAAAAATGTCAATATCGATTTGATTGAAAGTCCTGCAGATTCTCACCAGAGGAGAGTTCATTGCTGCATTAGTATTGAATTTTGTTATATATAAAAAATCATGACTTCGTAAGGTCCTCTGAGGTATAGTAAGAGATATAGATGACAAACAGGTGGGTGAATCAAACAGATTTGTCAAGAATTTTGTACATGTTAAAAAATCACTCATCTTTCTGCGTGCTGCTAACGATTTTAATTTAAAGTAGCTGCGCAAATCACCATAAGAAATTCCGTGAGGGTAAACTTTAAATTGCTTAAAGTAACAATACTTTAGGAATTTGTTTTGAACCCGTTCGATTCTACTAATGTATATATCATAAATCGGATTCCATATAGTACTCAAGTACTGCAGTTGACTATAAACAAAGGAGAAGTACAATACTTTAAGCGCCGAAATTGAAGTAAAGTGATAGCATGAACGAATGAGGAATCCAAGCATTTTATTAGCCTTTATTACAATGTTATCTATATGTATCTTAAAGGAAACTTTTGAGTCAATCGTAAGTCCAAGATCTTTTATATATTCCACCGATTGCACGTTATTGTTTCCTATATGATAGTTGGCCAGCGTAAAGGTTTTATTTCTGGTAAAAGTTATTTTGGCACATTTATTGAGATTTAGATACAAACAGTTTTGTCGGCAGTAACAATCTAAGCGATCCAAATCTTGCTGCATTCCCTCAGCATCGGCAAACGAACTAATAGTCGTAAAAATTTTTAAATCATCTGCATACATTAAGAAACGCACATTTTTGAAGCAATATTGAATATCATTTACATATAAAATAAATAACAGGGGACCGAGATGGCTTCCCTGTGCAACCCCTGAGGGAATGGTAGCATACTCAGACGAATAGCCGCATATTGACACAAATTGCAATCTGCTATCAACATAAGACTTAAACCAACGCAACAAATTGCCACAAATACCAGAGCGAGCCAGCTTATCAAGCAATATAACATGAGATATTTTGTCAAAAGCTTTACTAAAATCTACGTAAACAGCATCAACCTGTAAACGTCTATCCATGGCGTGATGCAAGTACGTTACATATTCAATTAGATTGGTTTCAGTCGACCGCCCTCTGAAGAAGCCATGTTGGTTATTCATTAATAAAACTTTTGTGAAATAGAACATTGTATCATAGACAATAGATTCAAACAATTTCGAAAACACTGAAAGAATAGAGATAGGGCGGTAGTTCTCGACATTCTCCCTGCTGCCACTTTTATAGACCGGCGTAATACGCGACTTTTTCCATTCTAAAGGAAAAATACCCAGATTTAGTGACTCACGAAATAATACACTTAATGGGAAACTAAGAGCATCTTTTTATTTATAATTTTTAATTTATAATTAGATGATGAATGTATTTATACTTATTTGTACAGGTTCTGCAAACTTTATTTGATCTTTCGTCATCTGTGACGTAAAATTCTTACCACAATAAATTTAATTAAATGTAAGGTTTAGCAAGGGAAATTTAGTGATTTTAATTCGTCGAAGTTACTGAAATATGAGAAGTTGCCGCATCGTTTATTTTGACATTAATATTTTGACATATTATAAGTTACAAATTTTTCTTCTTAGAACAAATTTTCAATTGTATTGATATTTATATTAATTGAAAATGCCGAAAGTGTTGAGTGAGGATATGAAAGAGTGCATCGCTTCGATGTTAACTTTTTGTGAACGAGAGCGGGACAATAAGTGTGTTATCATACCATTAACAGCTGTACGAGAGGTATAAAAATAACAATAATACTGATTGAGAATTTTTTTAAATGATTTTTAATTTTAGCGTGTAGCTGCGATGGCCAACGTAAGCTTAAATACAATAACATCGATATGGCAATCTATTAAAAGAAATGAACCATTAAACCCAAATAAACCTAAACATTCACGTGCTAAACCTGTTACAGGAATTGATGATGCCGCACAGGTCGCAATTAGAAATACTATATACTAAATGTATGAACGGCGTAAGTGAAAAAAAAAATTATTTGATTTATAAAATCTAAAATAGAGGATTGTAGATGAACACATTACACTTGAGTCGTTGGGGAATAAATTAAGGGAAACTGACATATTTTTTGGATGTCAACGATCTTTGTCTACTGTATTGAAAAAGATTGGTTTTCAATACAAGAAGGATAATCCACGTCGTGGTTTGATGGAAATGCCACATGTAGTGCTACAGCGATTAACCTTTTTGAGGTTATACCATGAATATAAGACCCAGGATATATATGATTTTGTATTTTTGGATGAAACATGGTTATTTCAAAATGGTACAATTGCTCGTTCCTGGCAAGATAAAAATGTACATTCCGTAAGAAGTACTAAGGTGGATGGGAAAAGGTTAATTATTTTTTTTTATCATATAAAAAGTAACAAAAATATATTATAATACAATATAAACAAATAATAATGCAGCCTAAGATTTATTTTTTTTTTTGTAACTAGGTATATTGTTCTACATGCTGGAAATAGGAATGGCTTTATACCTGGTGCCAAATTAGTATTTCCTTCCAACACAAAATGCTCTGACTATCACGGGGAAATGAACCAAAAAAATTTTTTAGAATGGTTTGGAAATTTACTAAACCTCTTAAGCAGACCATCAATAATTGTTATGGATAATGCTCCATACCACAGTACTTTGGTATCAAAAGTACCAAACACTGCATCCACAAAAAATGAAATTAAGGAATGGTTGAATAACAATGGCATTCAGTATGATGAAACGTCATTGAAGAAAGAATTACTACTGAAAGTGGCATTGTAAGAATCATTAATATCATTATTTTGGTTATCAATATAATATTTATTAACTTTTAGGCATAAGCCACCAAAAGAATATGTAGCTGATCAAATGGCTGAAAAAGCAGGACATAAAGTATTACGTCTTCCTCCATATCATTGCAATTTCAATCCAATTGAGTTGGTATGGGGGATTACCAAAACTTATTATAATCGCCACATAGGTAGGGATGGGAAATCTATTGAAGCAAGTGTTAATATGTGGGATGAGGCATTGCAACAAGTGACAGCACAGGAATGGACTAACTGTATTGACCATGTGGAAAAAGAAATTAATGTATGGTGGAACCGTGAAATAGGATTTGAACAAAGAGAAATAGAACCATTTATAATAAATCTAAATGATGATAGTTCTGATAGTGCTTTTTCAGATACCTAGGGATAGTATATGCACATTATTTTAATTTTGAGATATTTGTGTATTATAAGTGTATTAAACATTTCATTGGAATTATGAACAAGGAATTTTAATTTAATAAACTTGTTTGTTTTTTTTAATGTGTTTCAGTATTATTTCTTACTTTCAAAACTAACAAAAACTTACATTGGATTATTTTTAAAAAGTACTTTTTCTTTGTTTAAGTAATTAAACTTATAACTGGGAAAATAAAGTCAGCTTTAGTGAAAATAGTTGAGCAACAAACAAAAGTAGTACTTCCTTCAGTCCTCCTACTAGTGATATTAATTAGCAGTATACAACTTCTTCATCGTATGTACAATATTATTTCACTGCTATAGCCATTTAAATTTGTTAGTTGTTGCATACATTCCATGGAAAGAAGAGTTTATATTAAAGTTGTGTTAGTTTTTAAAAGTCAAACTAAATAACACCTCGACAATTAATGTGAATAATGTAATAAGATATTTACCGTTGATTACATTGCTAAAAACAAGTATTTATTTTGGAAATACATTTTGTGTTCATGTTAACATTATTATTATTGCCGATATTGGTAAATGAAGGTAATTCTCCCACTTTTTTAAAATAAATTACTTTTTTCTAATGTATAGATACATAACCAAACTTTTAAAATAAATATACATAACCAATATCTCCATTACCGAATGTATTTGGCATCGCTGCTGTTATATAACGTCATTGTTATGAATGACGAAAGATCAAATAAACTTTGCAGAACCTATATATGACAATTTTGTAATGGTTTTGAAATGAATAAAAATGAAATGAAATGAAATGAAATGAATCGTGACTGTGTTGACTTTTTCTAATTTTTACAATAAACAATAACGCTGCTAGATAATCAATTCGATCTGCAATATTAATGACAGTACGCTCATCAAGTTTATCCACACTTCTTTATTGATTTTCTTCAAATATTCAACATTCGACAAAAAAAAGATGTTCTAGTAGATATAATTTATTCGTTTATCGATTAGTCATTGGTATTTTAGCGAATTTTACCTTCTAATACATGCACCCCTCCTTGAATTCAATAATAATTCATAAACTTGACATTTGAATTGCATTAGAACAGTTTATGTTTCACACAATATTTTTGACCATTATCAACGTAAATTGATTAACTGTAAAAAAGTATTAGTCTAAAATTACTTATTATGATTGCTTTTTCATATTGTTCTTTTATTTTCGAAAATTTGTTCAAAGGAACTTCCAAAAAAGAGCATCATGAGTACATATAGCCTGATTTAAATTATTTAGGGATTATAATTGTAATAGATTATACAGAGTGATAAATATAATATAGATGTAGGCAGAACCATTCATTAGTAGCAGAAGAATTGAAGACAACAGAGTTTGATATTAGAAGCCAAAATGTGATGAATTTAACGACAATCGGGGAAACTTTCGACTATTCCCTTGCTGTTCTAGTCTTTAAATAAAAGTACTTTTAAGTATAAAATTATTACATTTTAATATTTTTATTTTCATTTCTCAATTCCTTATCACTATGAGAGACTATTTCCTCCCAGTCTCTCACTGTTGTTTACACTCTAAGACAAATGTCTTTATTACACAATTTTACTAATAATAATTTTTCTTCCTAGGACAATGGTTCAGCGAAGTACTTCCAAAGTGGTCTACACACGCCCAAGATGGGTGAAAAAGTAGCTCAGGTGAGTTTGGCTCTTTTATGATCTATGTCTTATTTTGTTTGTCAGTACATACATTGTTTTGCTTCTCTTTGTTTGTTTGTTTGTTTGTTTGTTATGCTTTCTGTGTTGTTTTATATATAAAGGAAACATCATAACATAAATAAATACAAAACGAAAACAAATATACATACAATTTTTATTTTATAATAAAATACGGAAAAGAATAATTATTTGTATAACAAGGCAGTAAAATTACATTTATCATCACAAATGTTGATATTATATCGAATGTTCAGAAATATTCGAAGTCAAGGTAATCCTAGCAATTTGATGTCATGTTTGAGATAGAACAATCATTGATAGACAACAATTGATATTTAATATTTAATACAAATCATAGACTTAAGTTAGGACATATGATCTTTTGTACAACACCTACTTGACTTCGAATTTTCTAAACACCCCGATATAACCACTATGATTGATGAAAGATAGCTTTACTGTCCAGTTACACATAAATTGTTATCTGAAATCGTGCATAATAAGGCAAAACAAATCTCTATTTTACTTCGAAATGTTAATTGTGATGGTACAATTATTAACACGTTCCGCTGTCATGTGTCAACTAGTAACAACTTATGCAACCCAAAATACACCAAACTCTTAAAATAATGATTTACTGTACTACCGATTTCAGACAGAAATTGTTACAGTACCCGTTTCAAATAGCGCGGTATAACATTTAAACGCGATTGATCGATATCTATTAAAGAAATTATGATGACGTGTCATTTGGGCGCCATATTTTTACGATTAAAATATTTTAATATTCACCTCTGTTAATTTAATAATTCCGTATTATTATTAATATGTAGCATAGAAAACATCTTATGAAAGTTCTTCGTTGATTTCTTACAATCATACGAATATAAATGCTAAATTTTGGCACCATTACATATCGTTTGCGTAACATGATACCATTAAAAAATAAATTAAAATATTTTATGTGGAATAACTGATGCCGTTGACCGTTACTTCAGTACTTTATTATTGATTACTTTATTACAGCCGTAAATAAACTTTTATAACCAAATAGCACGGTTTTAAGTAGTTTCGTTGCATATATACAGGGTGTAATAACAGTTTTAAATAATGAGTGTAACTTTTTAGTCCGAAATTTACTCCATTTACTATTCGTTTTTTGTCATTACGAAAATAAAACAAATTTAAAAGCATTGATTGAGAAAAAATAATCTAGTTAGACTCATTTATCAATTAGGTAAAGACTGTTTTGGAAATGTGAAACGTTACAGTAGGGCACACAGTTATTAAATTATTAAATGTGCTTATAAATTTGTAAGTTACTGAGTGGTATTGAGAGGATATGGTACACTTAAATGCGAAGCAATCCATAGAAATATTAATTATATATGAATGACAAACTCATAATAGTTAACCGAATGCTCCTGTTACTCTAGATACAGTGTTTCAATTTATTAGAAAATTTCGTGAAATCATTAGCAATTGAAGAAACGGCAAATGTTTCAATAAGAAAAGTAGCACACGATTAGAAAAGTATCCGTTCATTCCATTAAAGAAAAGAAAACCCCGTTTTAAGCAATTTTGTATTTTGTCCTCCAGACTTCTCCGACTTACGTCTCCAGGTTGTACCGCAGCCAATAAAGCTTAGTTTTGCAGTATCTGTATAGCTTATAATATCTATTCAAGTAAGCTTGTGTCCTGTACAAGACTGTACAGGTCCTTTATGATGTTTCTTAAGCATCTCTAGTTCTATATTCGGTTGCCCAAAAATGTGTTGCCTCCTGTGATCCAGTACCTCACAGTTTACTGGGATATGCCTAATTGTGTCTGGTTCCTTATTGCATAGTCTGCAGGTAAGGTCTTCGTCATACAGGTCTATCTTGTTGAAATGCATTTTACCGGATGCATGACCAGTTAAAGTAGTAATACGTTGTTGCATGGTTGACCAATAAATTCCTTACCACGATATTGCCCGGGAGTTGTTACCAGTAACGCACATTTTTGCCATATGATATGGCTTCGCGTCATAATTTTTGGTACCCACAGAGCAGGTTCTGGGACTATGAGTTTTGTTTCTGATCCTCTCCTAGAAGGTTCTTCATCTCTCTATGTCCTGGCACCCAGCTTATTTTTACCTTATTCTAGTCCGCCAGCAATTTTAGTTCTTCAAGGCATTTCCTAATCAGTCTTGTAGACACCTCTTGGCTTGATAGTGTCCTCAGTGACACTTGACTGTCAGACAATATTTCAATTCGCCGGTTGACGAAGGCATTCTTATTGTTTTCCGTAGCACATTGGAATATCACATACACCTCTGCCTTAAACTCAGAGGCATACTTATTCAGTGTATAGTATTTGCTCCACTAGCAGAAGAGTAGATTTCTGCCCCGGTGTCAGCTGCGGTTCTCGACTTATCTGTGTACCAGGTATGGTCACACCTTTTAATACCCCGCATACCATTTTCCCATTCGATTCTTTCTGGCAAACTTACCTCAAATGGTCTGTTGAGGCTGTATCGCTCATGTGATCTGTCTTCGTGTTTAAAACATCTCCACCCACATGGTCTGCAATTGCCATGTGACCTGCTCTCCTTTTGATATTGGCAGTACTTAGCTGCAGCCTAAAAGCACCCATTCTGGCCTCTCCATGTATCACAAAATGAGGAGGCGTGAGCCCCAAAAGAGCCTCCATGGTTGTATTTGAAGTGGCCGCGTTTAAACCGTTATGCCCAAACAAGCAAGTCTTTTCACCTTGCCTAGCTGTAGAATGACCTTTCTTTGTTGTGTCTACGGCCACTACACTAGAGAGGCATCCGAATTTTCTATTGTGGCAGTTTTACAATGGGCAGTGGCAAATAATCTACCGATTTGATAAAAGTCATTTGTACGTCCTGGATGCTTTTTCAGCCAAGTGGTGTGATCGATATTATAGTATGATTCCAAAAGGCAAAAAAGCAACATCTAAGGACTCCATGTGGTGTGTGGTATGGGTAGGGAGACAGATCGTTATGGCACAGTGTTTCTTAGCCTTTACTGATCTAAAGAGGAATTGCTTGTATGACAATCCTAAATCAGAACATTTTTCTATTTGGATGGTTTAACGTATACAGTGTGCACGCGGTCTACCTGCGGATGAATATACTAAACAAGCTGGTCGACTATAAGCGGGAGAATAAGGGGGTAGCCTTTGTTACTAATATTAGAGCTACGTTAGTCCGTGAAAATTACTACCGTTACTGTTAATAACAAATTCTTTAACCAAGAATAAAGTAATTTACTGTACTGCTTTAGAGAAGATGGAAATAATATTAATCAATAAAAAATCACTACCTGGATAATTTATAAGTAGAAACTTGTTGAAGCATTAAATAATCGCAGTAAACAATTTTACTAAGGAATTTTATCACAGCTTCCCAAATTGTATGAGTCATAAACTTAAAAATAATAGGAGTAATTTTTTTCTTAAAAACTCAAAGATAAGAAATATAGCTGATATAAAAAATGAAAACGTAACAATAGCAAAACTCTTATTCAGATAAAAAGTAAATAATTCCTTAGTATTATAAAATAGAAAAGGAAACAAACTAAAACTCTGAAAGTAAACAATAAATTTGTATGAAACTAAACAAAAAGTTTCAGTAAGTATAAAAGCAATTTAATTGGAAGTTAAGAATGGAATTATTAAAGAAAAATGAATTTCTACAAGTACTTAATTATGTACTAAATGCTCAAATAAGCCTCCCGTTTGAGCTGAGCAGTAACCCAGGTGATTATAAAAATTTCGACGGATATTTATTAACATTTCCGGGGTAACATAATTCGAAAATTCAATAATTTTGGCGCGTAATTGTTCTAAATTAGATGGACGAAACGCGATTTAAAAATGTGCTTGCTAGTCGACTAGACATCGACCCAACCGTTAAAAAAATTCAAATGAAATGCGCAAGTACAGGTGCTATCCACGTCACTACACTCGACCAATAAAAGAGTTTGTATATTGCTTCCTCGTATTAACTCATACAAACTCTCGGTGTTGTCGTTTTATCAAATAGTAAATACATCCGCAGCTTGCAGCCAAGCACTTCGTATAATGAAATGGTTCACCCAAATGCAAAATAGTTGAGTTACTATACAGGGTGTCCGGGAAAATGTGGGAAATCTCTTGGATGCAGATAGAATACGAACAAATAAGATGACAAGTTCCAATAAAAAAATTTCCTACATCCCCCTCCTACGGAGATATGCGTCCCTGGAGAACGCCGCTGGAAATCGGTTTTTATTAAATATCTAAAGCATTGCAAGACGCAAGACCATACATCAAATGCATATCTGCATACTCAATAAACGTGTATTCCATACTTCGAATAAATTCAGTGTGTCAACAATGTGATGACAAGTTCTAAAATGCCGGATATTTTATTTATTTCGTACCATAGTAACGTTTGCAACAGCAATAGGTTTTTTTGGTGCTGATAAAAACTTAAACGCCATTTTCTGCAAACTTTTTCTCGTAAACGGTTCATTTTAACGACAATAAGCAAGAGTACCTTTTTTAAAATCTATAGTTCAAGCTATCCAGTTTAATATTTTTAAATCTAAATTTAGGCATCAAGTTGTACAGATTAGCCCGCCCCTGGTAAACTACAAAAGCTAAATATGTTTCGAGGATACTATTTTAAAAGGTCCATACTAGTGTCCATCACATTAAATTTTTACTAAATTATATTAATTACTTTAAAAAAAAATTCAATAAAAACAGATTTCCAGCTGCGTCCTTCAGGGACACATATCTCCGAAGGAGGGGCCTGTAGGAAAATTTTTTATATGAACTTGTCATCTTATTTGTTCATGTTCTATCTGCATCCAAGAGATTTCCCTCATTTTCCCGGACACCCTGTATATCCTATTTCATAATCAACCGGGAGATATCCCGGTACCCATTAAATTGTTCTGCTTTATGATTTTTTTCAAGAAAAAATGTATGAAAATATGTAGGACTTTTGAGGCCTTCAACCACCTAATATTGTTGATGGCTGTTATAGCCCGTTGCATGTCGGTCTACTGCCAGTGACGAATAATTCAAACAAGAGTAAAACGACATACTATGCAGTTGACACCATTTGAAAATGACTCATAGAAATAGAAGCAGTAAAAAAAAAAACATACTAAAATTTTTTATCATTAGTTAAAGTCGATTACCACAAAAGTAACGATCAACAACTTTTTAACTGACAATTATACTAATTGAGAAAAATAATGTTTGAATGAGGTGTCGTTAGATGATATCTGAAATTGCTGTAATTATCATTATTAGTGGAATGAAAATGTAACTTCGGACATTGATGGCTTAAGATAAATCTCCTATATACTTTTAGGTCTGTATGTCACTCAAATAAATTTCTAATTATTATTATTTTACATTACCTACTCAACGAATAGGTACTCTATTTTTGCATTACATTCTGTCGACCACAGGTCACTTGTTAGTGACTTATAAAGATGAAAATGAATGATACAATTACAAGAACTATTTCTTATGAGTCACATTCAGCGAAAGGGTAAAAATTCTATGAAAAGCGAACAGGTTGAAAGTGGTGCAGTGAGGTGTGTTAAAAGAGCTTTGACCATGACTGACCCAATGAAATTGTACTTTAGTGTGGTCAGAGGGAAACTGTACGTTTACATGTTGCTTGAAATACAGTAAAACATTGTTTTCACGCTATTTTAATGTAAAGCAATATGGATTATTTTAATTAGAGCTTGTGAATATGCGGTTTACCTGTAGACCACGTACTTTTAATTATATATGTGTGCTATATAGAAACTGCTTTGTTGAAATTATTACATATACGGAAGGAAACGCCTTTGAAATATTTTTTCCTTGTGCAACGACGATTAACGAAACAAGGCAATAATCTTCAAAAAAATATATAAAACAATGTACTAATAATCTAATAACCAAATATAATCTGATATATTATTATATAATGTTTATAGTTTTCTTTAAGTTGGGTATTAATTTATTTTAAATGACTAACGTGGTTGTTAAATAATAATATTAAACCCATAAAAATACTATTTGACGATCTCTTGATCCAAAATCAGTTTACTAATGTTTTAGTGTTAAATAAATATAGAAAACTAATATTTAATAACTTTATTTGTAACATTCAATTTAAAATTGAAAAAAATAAGGACCCAACTGTTAAAACAAAATTTCAGAGAATAAAATAGCAAAAAAACATAGAGGACGAATGGATGGAAATAAAAAAACAGTGTGGTATAAGGAACAGAAAAGATTCTGTCAGGTAAGGCGCGTGACAAAAGCAATTCCTAGAATGACAACGAACTTGAAGCACTCATAAGAAATAAGGTAGCAGCTAGATTTAATTGATAAAATCGAACTATGAAGAACATCTACAGAAATACAAGGAAATAAGAGCAGAAAACAACAAAATATGCAGAACAAAAAAGGAAAGATAACAGGACGAGATAATGGAGGAAATGGACAAAAGCTATAAAGATAGTTGAAAATTGTTTAATATGGTGAAGAAGCAAACAAGCAAAAAAACAAGCTTCAGCCAACATTGAGAAAGAAAATGGGAAAAACACTTCAAAGAGCTGCTGAACTACAATAAGGCTCAATACAAAGAAGGTGAACGAAGTGATCAAGCCAAATAGAAATGAACACACCCATGATAGAAGAATTCAAGGCAGTTTCAACTAGTAAAGGATATTTGGGAGCATGAAACAATGCCAAATGAGTGAAAATTAGGACTGTATATGCCAGATTTAGTTTCTTTTACGAAGCAGTTTAATATACAGGCGGTACCACTTAAAACTCTCACAAAAAAAAAAAAAATAATGAATTCAGATAATAGGCCAATTCCCCAATCTTGTTTATATACGTTTGTGGTGTAAACAATACCCTTTTAGATACCGTTAGTTTTTCATAAAACATTAGAATTAAAGGATAGAATTATAGTATTAAGCATGACGAATTTAACGCTACAGCGATCAGGTACTGTTAATGAGGTAGTTAATAGCCTAGGTAAAAGTATAAATAAACCATCCCTGTAATTGGAAATCAGTGTTGTTCTGTTACGCTACGGTGTGTAGACAGCGCGATTTTTAATCAGTGCTACTGATGATGACAACTTTGTTGAAATACGTATTTAGCCCTCTTGCGCTTTAGTGTGGTGAAGGTGTTTTTGGTCACAATTGTGTTTGATTATGTGAAGATATAGATGGCCCTGCGATAAAAATCATTTTTTTGATCGCCACAATCTTTATTTGTTTTTATTTGAAACAGTATTAAAATTAAGGTAAATTTTATTATTTGTGTTAGTTTCCAAAATTTAACGGTTTCATAGATATTCGTGTTTAAAGAAAGTAAGAGTAATTTTAAAGTTTTGTCTTTATTTTGTTTAAATACTTAAAAGAATCAAATATAACTAACAAAGATGTTCAAAATTGTTGCCTTCTTGATTGCCACATAACGTATATCGCCTTATTAATTCTCTTCCGGAAACATTTGACAATGTATTTCTACTAATTTTTTGGACACTTGCATAAATTTTATTATAAAGGTCGCCCATATCTGTTAGGTGTTCCTTGTAAACTTCAGCTTTCAAGTAACTCCACAAGAAAAAATCTAACGGGGTTAGACCCGGCGAACGAGCCGGCCACCTAAGGACGCCATTAGTACCAATCCAACGACATGGGATTTGATTAAAATAGTCAGTAACTGTGTTGGCATTATAAGCAGGAGCCCCGTCTTGATGTAATCACATATTATTTCGCAGCTCTATAGGTATATCTTCTAAAAGTAATGGTAACGCATTTTTCAGGAAATGTATGTAGCGCACACCAGTTAATATTTCATGATAAAAGCGGGGGCCTAAGATATTTATATCCGTTTAAAATTCCACACCAAACGTTAACGCCAAAAACTGTTTGATTTCTTTTTTGCCTTATCTTCCTAGCATTATCTTCTGACCAATATCGAGCATTATGCTTAATTAAAGTACCATTGTTGTGAAAACGACATTCGTCACTCCACATGAACTCATTCATAAAGTTGTTGTTTTTCGCTAACATTACAGAAAATTCTGCCACAAAATCAAGTCTGCGTTGATTATCTCCTCTTCTTAAATGGTGTACTAATTGAACTTTATACGGAAAGTATTTATTTTCTTTTAGAATCCTACGGCAAGAGGTTACAGATAGATCATGCTGTTCTTTTAATTGCCGTAATGATGTATGTGGATTATTATTAACTGTTTGTATTACCGCTGCCGTAACTTCATCATCTCTTAGTCTTTTCTGCCTTAATTGTTATTGTATTTTGAAGCTACCGTAATTTCTGAAATTTGCACACAGACTTATGAATGTTTTGTGATCTGGTAAAGGTCTGTTTGGAAAGCGTAGAGCATATAATCGCATTGCTTCAGATACATTTCTACGGGATTCTCCATAAATTAAAACCATATTCAGTTTGTCTTCATTTGTGCGTAAAACCATATTTAAAAATAAGAATAGTATTAAGAACTAGTTTAAGTGTTAAATAAAATATAAAATTTAAAAAAGAATGTATATTTAAAAATTTGGACACCATGCAATACTAATAACACAAGTGTATGATGGGTTGCATATATTTAAATATGAAAAAAATTTAAATATGATTTTTATTATTATATTATAGGTTAAATATATTTAAAATTAAGTAGGTACAAAATAAAGACAAAATAAGTCTAATCAATATATTTATTTTGTAGAAAAGATGAACAGAAGATATAGTTTGTGTATAACAAAACGCAACCTAACTTTTCTCAAGGCGTAAAAATTGCATTGAATATTCTAAATAATAGATCCTTGTTCAAAGACAAAAAGGTACTTAAAGCAAACAATAGAGAAATAGTCATGTTGAGGGATGGAACGGTAAAGAGAGTGAGTCATTTAAACGCCATCAAACTATACGAACAAGATCAAATACGTTATTCAAGAGAAGAAAATATTACAGAATAAATAATGCATTTAAAACGTACATGATGAAATAAATTTTATAAGAGGGATTTTTATAAATCATGCTTAAAAATTGTAAAAGTTACCTCAAACTTATGACTATAAAAAAAAAGATATAAGTTAAAATATTCTAACACGATATAGCCAGCAATAAGGTTTTATATAAACAACAGCTGAATGAATAAAAATGTACATTCATGAACTTGTATGTGTAACACAGAAGTTTCATAGACTGTGAAGACTTGTATGGTTTGAAGACCTACAAAGAGAAATATAGTATAAAATTTGTTTTTTAGTTTCTTGCAGATAAATATATTACCATGTGAAAAGTCTTGGGTAGAAATGAAAGACAACGTAGTAGACCCGACTGACCGTTGTAATGTAAGTGATATGGGAAGAAGAATTCCTGTTATCTGCAATGTATTTCCCATTTTGCCGAGTCCAGTCTCTTCTAAAAAGAAAAAATTAAGGATTATGTTAGCGAATGGGGAAGGAAGTATCTAACAAATGATGAGAAAGGCAACAAGTTTATAAACAAATACAAAGAGGGATTGTATTAAGAAAAATATACCTACCGTTGGAGATACCGAATAATTTAGGAAAAAGACTTTTAAATAAACAAATGGCTTAAGGTGTTGACGTTTAGTGAATGAACTGTCAAAGACAATATGTGCGTGTGTTAGTGTAACAACGACAACTTGCACAAAATAAAGGGCAAGGATTTCACGATGATGCATAATGCCAACCTAAACTTTAGTTCGATGGGGGGCGTAACAAACGTTAAATTTTTTTTTTCGGGAATAAATTCAAAGAACAGGAATGAACAAGAGGAGATTCCTATTTCGACTTCGAAAGATAAAGACTTTTGAAAAAGCTAATAAAGGTTTAAGCGTAGGGTCGAACACACTACTACTCACTCATTTTCATTTCGATTTCATTTATAATAATAATTTACTTTTGATAATTTTTTTTTGTATTATAAAATGGAGATGCCTAAGGCTGAATTTGAAGAAATGTTTAATGAAACAAAGTAAGTTTTTCAATTATAAAGAAATATCAATGCTGCAATGCGTTTATATAGCAATACTATGTGAAAATATTTCTTCCAGTATAACGTTGAGCAGTAAGGATAAAATAGATATTGTCCTGTAAAATAATAATTGGTTAGTTTTTAATATATATATAACACAGAAAGGATTATTAATGGTGTTGGCTATTAAGAGAATACAACGTGCGAATGTTTATTTTGAGATACCTTTATCAGGCATCATTAATTCTCGCAATTCATTTTTGATTTCAAACTTAAAAATAAAAATATACATTTAGAAAAGGGAAATGTTGCTGTGTAGCGGGTTTTGGGACGCTGGCTGCAATACGTGCGAATGGTTGTTGCCAGTGGTCAATTCAAGCTTATCTCCGAACATTGACCATTGCGAAGTTCTAGAATTATCAGGGCATTACGTGCAAATATAATGTTTCTGGTAAAATAGAATTAGCACAATATTAACAGATTACCGACATTCAATTGAGTTTCTTCGTTTTAAAACAGGATAATATATATTTTTTTTTTGATTCGCATTATCGATATATTTATTCTACAAAACATTACAACCGAGAATACGGTATAAATGTTTTTTTTTCAATTATGTGTTTTTATAATTTTTGAGGTGAATATAATATAGCGATGCTATCTATTATTAATGTTTGAATAAAATATGCAACTATGATTTTATATAGACTTAGATTTTTCTTTAATACAAATTATAACCTTATCCCTAAACAAAAATAAGCAAGAGATTTTCCAGGAGAAAAGGAAGCTGAATACACTACTAGAACTCACGCGTACTTACAAAGTACGTGCTGTTAAGAAATAAGTTAATACATACAAAATCAATTATAAGCATATAGTGAAAAATTTATTAAATCTACAACATAAGTAATATAGTGCCCAACGTGTGTCTGTGGTCATTATATTAATAATAAATTATGTTGCTGGTACAGCACACAGCAATATGTACTACATATAACACACACATGAATGCTTTTCTGCCTACATACCTATGGGTGCCTATGAAGTGGAATTTATAAAATGGAACTAACTATAAAATTTAAATTGTGAAGTAACTATAATAGCAAGAATTGTGAATATGTTTACTGCTATTTTACCCTACAAATTAAATATTTTAACAAAATAAAGACAAATCTTTAAAATTACTCTTACTTTCTTTAAACACGAATATCTATGAAACCGTTAAATTTTGGAAAGTAACACAAATAATAAAATTTACAATAATTTTAATACTCTTTCAAATAAAAAACAAAAGAAGATTGTGGCGATCAAAAAAATCTTTTCATCGCAGCGCCATCTATATTTTCACATAATAAAACACAATTGTGAGAGTAAACTAGAGTCGATCACATTCATTAGTAACTACTTTTTACAAAATTCAAATATCTTTATCCGTTTCCGAGATATTTGACCTGAGAGTTTTAAGTGGTACATCCTGTATACTCAAACCTATGTATTAAAAAAAAACTGAATACAGTCTCTCTTTGTTTAGTGTTAAAATGTACTATAGGTGACAAAACTTGTTGCAACTGTACATGCCATACCATCGTAACATCTAACCCAACCCTCAATAAACACGAGTGAACATCACATAACCATCATGTGACACAAAAATCATTCGTAAAATCACACACTCCTCTGATGAGTATTGTAAAAGAGTCGTCCGTGGTGGTAAGCGCGAAAGTAGATTGGTATGTTTAGACGTGTTGCAAGCCATCCAGGCGACCGATACTTGCTGGCACGCACTCCGCCTGGCAAACCGACAAGGACGAGCAGAATAACAGAGAGCAGTAGGACCTCTGTAGGCGAGAACACGCCTAACACGAACCACGACCGGCGAGATCGTGTCACACGCTTCTTTCCGCAGTTCTAATCCGGTCACGTGTTCCACATCGCTCCGAAAACAAGATTTAATTTTGTAACTTAATGTTAGCGGAGAAAACACAAAGAAAATTTTCACAAGAATATCTCGGTCGTCGGAGTGGCCGTCGTTCGATAAGAATAGATCGGTTGAAAAGCTCGGAGGAGGTAGGCGGTGCGCTTTGACGGAAAATGCACGTTTTAAGCATCGATAAAGAGGAGATAAAAGAAGATCTCGATGTCGTCGGTTCTAAATCTGAAATCCGTGTACGGTTCTCGCAATGTTCGCTGAGGGTGTTGGTGTTGTTGTTCCTCGCGGTTTAAAATAGAGGTGAAATCGTCTGAGACATGTGATAATAAAAATTGAAATGAGCATTAAATTGAAACGGTAACAAATCAATTATTTTAATTCTCACGTACAATTCATCCCATTCAGTTGCCATATCGAGAAAATATCGCAGTTCACGTGATGTTGAATTGTAGGTATACAATTTTACTCACTCGAACATAGTACAAACATTGACATTCCGAGCATAACACACCACAAAATTCAGGTTAAATTAGATTACGGGTCTGTCTCATTGTTTGTGTCGACTTTCATTCATGAACCTCAAACGAAATTGATTGGCCTTTCTGTTACTTTTTATTATTCCTTTTATGCGTAACACACACCTTCACACTGTCATAAATATGTAGTAATGCATTACTTTTATTTATAATTATTCTCCTTGATTTCATATGTCAATCAAATTTTAATTAAAAGAAAAAATATCCAAAATAAGAAAATACAAATTTGCAACTAATAAGCATAATTTTACATTATACATAGATTTTAAGTTATACACTGCTCAAAACAATTAAAAGATACTTCATAAAAATGGAATATACAGGGTTTTTCACCTAACCCGTTCGTTAGAACTTTTCTATGTTAACGCCTTAGGACAGTTTTGAAAATTTGTAGCACGTAATGTTGATACTTGGTCTGTTAATATAAAATATTTACACTCATTAACCACTTTTGGTTATACAGGAAGTCATAGCCAACTTTGATTTTTTAAATGGAATGTTATATTTTTTATTGATTTTTTGTAGATTCCTTGTAGAGTGCTGTAACACATTTAATTAAGTTTTATTTTGTGAATAATTAACCGTTTTTGAATTATTTTGATTTTTGTCAAATTTTTTGTTTTTTCAATGCACTTTCTAAAACCGCATATCTAAGGCGTATTTGAATAGAATTACGTCATATTTCTACTGCAAACAGGGAAAGGTATAAGATTATGAGTAATGTCTAAATATTTAATAAATCTCATACAGGGTGTTCGAAATTTATCGATTATTTATGTAATCTTAAATTAAAGAAAAATCGTTTTTTTTTAAATGGAATAGCCTGTAGATGAGCACGCCCTAGTAAGTAGATGAATATCTTGCATCATACAGATATAGGTTTCCCTATGCCTATCTCTCACAGTTTTAGAGATATTAATGATTATTTTCTAAATTGAGCATTTTCAAGAAAAATCGTAGTAGTAAGCCTTGAAAAAAAAATTTGATCTGTCAAAATTGAAAGGTAGTTCATTTCGTTTCTAACTGGTGTCAAGTTGTTCACAAATATGCAAGACGAATTCAATAATTATTCTAATAAAGATATTTTAAATTTATTCTACATTCATGGTGAATCTCTTCAAATAATTGATAGAACATGTCGACTTTTTAATGAAAGATGCCCACATTTACCAGCAATGAATATAACTAAATTTAAACGAATAGAGTCAAGTTTCATTCGTTTTGGTATTCAAGTCAAGAAGACAGTTGCAAAACCAATTACGGGCGACGATGGTAATGAAATCGTTGTTTTGGGATATTTTCATGCACATCCAACCAGTTCTATACCGACGGCATCTGCAGATGTCTTAAATTTAAGATACATAAATAATCGATACATTTCGAACACCCTGTATGAGATTTATTAAATATTTAGACATTACTCATAATCTTATACCTTTCCCTGTTTGCAGTAGAAATATGGCGTAATTCTATTCAAATACGCCTTAGATATGTAGTTTTAAAAAGTGTATTGAAAAAACAAAAAAATTGACAAAAATCAAAATAATTCAAAAACGGTTAATTATTCACAAAATAAAACCTAATTAAATGTGTTACAGCACTCTACAAGGAATCTAAAAAATCAATAAAAAATATAACATTCCATTTAAAAAATCAAAGTTGGCTATGACTTCCTGTATAACCAAAAGTGGTTAATGAGTGTAAATATTTTATATTAACAGACCAAGTATCAACAGTACGTGCTACAAATTTTCAAAACTGTCCTAAGGCGTTAACATAGAAAAGTTCTATCGAACGGGTTAGGTGAAAAACCCCGTATATAAAAAAAACAATAGTAAGTACTGAAATAAAACACCACACACAGAGAGATTTTAAAAATATATTTAACAACTACCTTTGTTTCACTCTACGATGCTTTATCAAATGATGAAAACTATTTTAATAAATATTAATAAATCATTGATTAATAAATATTTTAAAAAATATATATTACTCATTACCTGATGAAGCCCTGGTAGAGCAAAACAATTGTGGTTAAACATTTTAAATTT
Source organism: Amphimallon solstitiale (assembly GCA_963170755.1). Lineage (NCBI taxonomy): Eukaryota > Metazoa > Arthropoda > Insecta > Coleoptera > Scarabaeidae > Amphimallon > Amphimallon solstitiale. The sequence goes on along the minus strand of OY720677.1, from coordinate 140,729,064 downwards.
ATTTCTTCATTTATAGTTTTAAAAAGGGATGATTTAACATACTTTTATGATTTTTCTCTATATCTGTATCGAGAACACATTTTTGGATTTTTAGTCGTCTTAATATTATCTGCCGAAAGAGAAAAAGTAAGTATAGAGATATTTAATTTTAAACAAATTAAATTGCAATAATTTCTATAATAAGGTAAAGATTAACAATGTAAAAGATCCCCACAAGCATCTAAAAACCCTTGGCATCTTGACAATCATAGCGCATTTCATTGTGATATCAATATGTCATTCTCGAAATGTTCTTGTTGACACATTTCATGCAGCAATACGCCCTCCCACAACATTTCAAGCGGATTCGTTTGCATTACCATATGAGGAATTACAGTCCATAAAAATGAGTTATAGTTTTGCATCGGCATTGGTTTTAAAAATAGGTCGCAGTTGAGATGTTTTTGAGCAGCTAAAGCTTCCTGTTATATGAAGGTCCTTATGCCCTACGGTACTTATGTCGACTCATATCATTAAGCTCTTCGAGAGAAATGGTGCATTACTGCTCGTCTGTGCATTCATGAATCTAGATTTCTTATAGAATAATTATTATTTATGGTTATTTTGACACTGCATCCTTTATGGTTCTCTAGATCTTTACGTGTTGGGGAGATAAATCCAATTTTTCTTTAATTTATATCATTTCACACGCTCCTCTCCATAATTTGCAATCCTTCGCCCTTACTTTCCAGTTTCTGATTCCATTCCTTTTCAATTCTTGCTCTATTTCTTATAGTCTTGGTGTTCAGAGCCTACTTCTTCTGTCCCAATTCTATTCCAGTACCTCATATATCACTGAAGGTAATTCAGCTCTCCAAATGTGACCCAGCCATTTGACCCGGTGCTGTTTGATCTTTCTTACTATATCGTCCCCTATTTCTTGTAATACTTCATGATTGCTGCTTCTTCAATATAGCGTTATCTTTCTTTCTGCTGCTCTTCGTTAGGCCCATTTTTTTCCGCCACATACATCAATGATGGTTGGATTATTGTTCCATATGTCTTCAATTTTTCCTTAGTAATTTTCTCTTTAGTAACAGCTTATTTGTATAAAAACTCTATTTGTGGTTATTAATCCTTTCTTTAATCTCTGATTCTTCTTCTTCATTCTTTGCTAGCATCGCTCCTAAATAAATGTACCTATCTCTTCCAAAATGTATTCTTTTTGAATTTTGCTTTATATAAAATTTTTTATCATTGGCTTTATATTAGTTTATTTGTAGTCCTATTTTACCTCCCTCTATGCTTAGATCTTCACGCATGTTCATCATGCTTTTCTGATCAGTACACTATCGTCAACCGTGGCAACTATCTGTCTTCCTTTGGTTCATAGAGTTTCTTTCTTTATTCTGCGTACCTGTGTTACTGATAACAAATCGTTCTCGCTTCTTTATCAATTTCAAATTCTTCGGTTTTCTTGCTTCTAACATTTGCAGTTGTCGTCTTCATAGTCATCGCTACCAGTCTTCTTAATTTAGGATGTATTCCTGATTCTTTTAAGGTGCTTTTTAATTCATTCTTTTGATGCTGTCGAAAGATTTTTGAAAAAATATAAAAAACAATTTCACTCCTATTGATGCTGATAAGCTTTTTTCATTATTTGTTCTACTGTGTGAATTTAGCCAACTATTGACGTTCCTTGCGTGAAACTGCACTGTTTCTGTTCACAATGCTTTTTATCGCAATTGCTAACCTTCCTTCGATTAACATGGCCATCATTTAGTATATTTTATTTAGTAGGGTGACTATTTTATGCACTGCAATAAGAAGCATACAAACCATCAGTCTTAGGGCATACAAGCCAGAGGTATACAAGTGATTTCTGATTGTTTTCTATGGTGCATTACGATTGGGATTTCTACGTGTCAAAATCCCACAGGTGGAGTTGTTGATGCTGACCGACCTGGATCTTACCTATTGTCACTTCTAATTTTCAAAAAGTAATACCAAAGTCTAGAAATTACAATTTAGGTCATTCCAAACTCATCAAGAACATTAAATTTCTTGCACTTTCCAATTGATCTACGGCCATCCGAGCATTTTACTCTGTGAGATCGTGGTGCATTGCCATTTCGCATGACAAAAAATTACATTACTAATTACAGAGGCGAATTTTTGGATACTGACCGAAGAGCGTATAGAAACCAGTGTTACCAGCAATTATTTTTTATTTGCCCCCATATTGCCACCTTACTATCCATAAAAATTAAATTGATAAATATCTTTAAGGTTTTAGCTTTAATATAAATTCTTATGTAATATGAAGAGCGTGTAGAAGCCAGTGCTGCCAACCATTAATTTTTATTTACCACCAGATTGCAATTTTCTTATCAATAAAAATTAAATTGAAAAATATCTTTGCGGTATTAGCTTTATTATAAATCCTTATACATAGAAGTAATTATAAAATAGATGAATCGCTTTTGCAACCGACATTACGTTATATTAGAATAGAAATATTACTTAAAAGTGGATAAATAAATATATTGCATATAGGAACTTTTATAGCATCGCTGTAAGCAGCCATATTGATTTCAAATTAATAATCGACGAAGGAGATACTTGTTGAAACTCCATTATAATTAATAAAGAACACACAATTGTTAAATTTCAGAAATTATATTGTACACCCAACATATATTTCACCACACTGCGGCCTCAGCAAGTGGTGGTAGAAATATTGACATCAATTTGACAGCATATTGGACAACTCTCTTACCTTTTGACGTTTTTAATAATTTTTATCCAAATAAAATTTGTCAGCTATGGTTGCCTACTACAGCGAATAGTCAAGTATTCAACAAAATGTAGCTATGGAACAGTAGCATTTTTAAACTTTGTTTAAAACATTCAATTTGTATCTGGCTTTCTTACAATAGTATTTTCCTAGCGGAAGGTATATATCCTAAAATATTAATAAATTAGTTTAATTTTGTTGTTCTGAAATTGTTCCGAACATTGAATCCCCGTCTTTACTTCGTATTTTAGCCATGTCTGTTGCCAAAACGATTTACTAGAGACAGATTTTTAGCTAACATTAATTTACTGTGGATTACTGGAATTTTGGACACTTTTCCATATTTTTTACCAAAACATAACATCGAGCAAAATATCAAGAATTAACTGCATCAACACTATCAACGTATCTTAAAATAATAATGACTTTAAGTTTGTTTCCACCAGAACGTTTTGTTGAGGCAATGTATGATCTGTAAGCTTCAAAAACACAATGAAACTAATAAAAAAACACTGTATCCGTGTATTTATAACCAGCATTCCTCCACTATGATGTGGTTTTCCAAGTTCATTTCTAACAGCTATCAGAAACTAATGGTGGTATTTCAATTAAATATAATTAATTGAACCACGAGTTAACAAAACATAGAAAGATGATAACGCTGAAATGTGTAAGTTAAAATTATTTATTGGAAACGTCTGGTGTAGTGCAACCGCAGATACGTGTTTCAGACTCGTCAGTCCTCATTAGTACGGTATAGCTAAAAGTGTGTGAGTTGATTGGATAGTATGTATAGGATAAATATATATATACATACTATGTACAAAAATAAATTATAAAACAATTTATTTTATAATCACAAAAACACGTTAGTTTGCAATAATATTTTGCACATATTGTTAGGATAAGATGATGAGAATTAATAAGATAATATTATTTTACAATATGTTCTTATTAAGGAGATGTTTAATATAATATTGAACTTTGTTTACGTAAATGTGTATATGCAATTATGAAATTATAGAAATTTGGTTATGTTATGAACAAATGCAATATATGTCAAATAATGATTGTTTGAAGAAACAACAGGTTTGTAACTAAAAGGTTGTTTAATTAATATATCTACAGTAATTAACTCATTCAAAGCATGAAAATAATATCAATTTATTGTTTCATTTATCGAAAATATGTATAAACTATATCATTAACAATAATGATTAGCCAAGGATGAGGTGTTTTCAATAACATGAAAAACAGCACATTTATCTTTCTAAATTTTGTTGCCATGATAAATAATAGATATATCCTTCCGATTTAGAACAAACAAGCAAATACAATATAAAAAATACGTTACGATATCCAATATATTGTTTCTTTCGATGTAATTTCCTCTTTATTTGGTTCTCCAGGAACTTGGTAGTAAAAGATAATAGAGCTATGCCAATATTACAGCTTCGGGTAATGCTCTTCGATAAATATAAAACACTTGTTTTAAATATGCTGATTTCAGTAGACTTGTGGACCTTCAACGGATATTCTGCAACAGAATGTAAAATCAAATTGTATCCTTGTATTCCCGTGGCACTTTTAAACATCAGGCTAGATAATCTTGTCCCCTTGGAAGTTTGGCAAATGGCCTATTTCGGAAAAGTCCTTAGTTTAATACCTCAAAATGTGGATAATCTTGACATTCAAAGTTTTCCAATAATACAGTTATTTTAAATGTGAATGTTTCTTATTATTTACTGCCTCTGCTTGATAAAGTTCTAATCTTGTGGAATTTTTCCTCTTTTCAGGTGGAAAATCTCTCTTGTTTCAAATAAACGAACAATAGAAATATTAATATTACCTGTTTAACACTTATATCACTTCAACGACTTCAAGAGAAGGAACTATATTTCTTATTACTCAGAAGCACAAGTATCTCTCTGAAGTAGAAATTAATTCTCCCTCATCTTCCATTTATAAATAACTATGTATCCAAGGTATTTTTAAATAACACCTAATTTCAAATTATAGACCAATAAGTGTTGCGTCAGTCTTTTCAAAGATTTTCGAAATAATTGTTACTACTAAATTAACTGAATACTTTAAATACTTTGATTTATTTTCTGACGATCAGCATGGATTTCGTCCTAGTTATTCTACGAATACTGCCTTGTTTCGATGCCTTGCGAGGGCCATTACTAGTGTAGACTCTAATTTGCCATGCTTGGCAATGTGCATTGATTTGTCAAAGGCTTTTGATTGTATAAATCACACGATTCTTCTTTATAAACTGCATAGGTATGGTGTTCGCGGTATGGTGAACAAATGGTTTGAGTCTTATCTCCGGGACAGAAGGCAGCGGGTTACATGTTATGGAGAAATATCAGTTGAAAAAAAGATAACAATGGGGGTCCCACAAGGCTCAGTGATGGGTCCCATGTTGTTCTTAATTTACATTAATGATCTGCCAAAACTTATAAAACCATTGGCCGCAGTCTCTCTCTATGCGGATGATATTAATATAATCGTTGATGCTGATGACTTATTAGATCTAAAATCTAAAGCAGACAGGATCTACACACTCATAAAGGATTGGATGTCAGTCAATAAGCTATTAGTCAATGATTCAAAAACCAATTGTATTTTGTTTAAAAATCAATTAAAGTTTAGGGAAACGAAAATTAACCTACATCAAACTTCTGTGGACCTTGTTAGTTCATGCAGGGTATTGGGGGTTGTGTTGGATGAGTCTTTGATTTGGTCCGCCCATATTGATGTTTTGTGTGGTGAGCTGAGTAGGGCTTGCTATGCGATATATAATCTGCGCAATTATTGCAGTTTCGAAGTGTTGAAGACATACTACTACTCGAATATATTTTCCAGGATTCGATATGGTATAATTCATTAGGGTCATTGCAGAGATGCCCAGAGGGTATTTTTGATGCAAAAAAAAGCTGTAAGATACATATATAACCTGAGATTTCAAGAGTCTAGTAGACCTGCTTTTAGAAAAGAAAGAATTCTGACCTTCTTTGACATATACATATTGGAAGTAGTGTTATTTGTACATGAAAACAGGTCATCTTTCACCACCAGTATAGACCATAAATACAATACACGGCAAAATAATTACCTTGCCATTTCAGCATAAAACAGCACTTTTTCAAAGAAATCTTCTTTATAATGGTTGTAAACTATACAATAAACTTCCATCTGAAATAAAACGGGAAGGTTTAATAGTAGTTTATACAACGAGTCAATAATGACAGTTATTATTCCCGAGAGCTGAATTTACTCCCGAGCCGCGTAAGCGGCGAGGGAGTAACTCAGCTCGAGGGAATAATAGTCATTATTGCGAGTTAGTATACACTACTTTATCGACGACTAACTGAAAATTACTAAAAAAAATCAAAATAAGTAAACGAAAATGTCAGATTACTATATCAATATGACGTTTGATGGTTAGGCAGTCAGTAAAATGGCCGGACTTGTCTATCGTTACTATGACAACGTTAGGAACGTTATGTTCTTATTGGCGGAATGCAGTGAATAATGGTAACGTTATGGCCCATTATATGTTCTTATTGGCGGAATGCAGTGAATAATGGTAACGTTATGGCCCATTATTCACTGGTCGCATTTCATTATTCCCTACGGGTATTATGAGTGTTATTATTAGCCAATATTGATTAATATAATACATACTTTATTGTTTAGTCGTCGATAAAGAAATTTAAACACAAGGTTAAGGAATTACTATTAACTTTAAATTGTTACTCCTGTGAGGACTTTTTGAATTAATGATTTGTTACCTATATTTGTAGATTTTATTTTTGACGTTTTCACACATGTATGTTTTTATTTGTATGTACACATGTCTCTGAAATAAATTATATTATTATAATTATTATTATTATTATATTCTTAATTAAATAAAATATAATCTTTCCTCATTTAAAATTACTATAGTTACCGTTACTCTATATTGATATTATTCATGTATATTTTTTAAAATAGACCTTTTAATAATAATATAACCTTTCAGAAAACTTGACTCATCTATACATATTTTAAAATAAATTATATGCACATAATACAAATTTATAATTCTTTCCTTAATAACATACTAGAATTCATTATTTCTATTTAGAAAACCTATAACATGTCTCACTTAGATCAGTCAATTCAAATTAATATTAAAGTGCCACTGTCATCAAATAAGCGCATAGGTACCATCAAAAGATATTCATATTTTAATATATTTAACAATTTTATTGTATTAATAATTGTATTCATATTAAATATATTATAACATTATACACTGCCCAACAAACTAGCGGAACACAAATTTATTACTGCAAAATTATTTAATCAAAGGAGATACATAATATCTGCTTTGGAATATAATATTTTCAACATTAGTTGACAATATTTTAACAATTAATATGCTTTAATTTAACAAGTTTCTTATGCAATAATAAACAACTAAGATTTTTACCAAAATAAATATGTACTTTATTACTTAAAATTATAAAGGCCCGAATATCCAGGTTTCATATCATGTGTGCCTTTCATGAGCATTAATTTCAGCTTGGCATCGTCGAGGATATATCGTCTTAACATGTCTTGTGGTAAATTTTGCCATTCTTCTACAAGGACTTCGACTAACTTCTGAAGAGTAAAAGCTGCAACTGGGCGCTTTCTGATATTCATTTCAAGTGAATCCCAAACATGTTTGATAGGATTCAACTCTGGACACCGGCCAATCCGTCACTTAGATTTCTTGTTCCGAACAAAATTGGTCGTAAAATTTGCGGTGTGAAGTCGGCAGTTATTCTGATAGAAGACAAAACCATTACCAAAATTGTTTGCAAATGGTACAACATATTGTCCAAGGATCATTCTAAAATAATTCTGTGCATTGAGACGTTCAGGAACAACAACCAAGTCGGTACGACCATCAATGCTGATTCCACCCCATATTATAACTCATCCTAATCCAAATCGATCCACGTCCTGTATACCCTCTGCAGTGCACGACCATCGCAACGATTGGAGTTCCCATTCTACATATTTGCGAGCAAAGTTTAGGCGGGTTCGTTTGTGATCCCTGGACAAGCTAGGAGCTCGCACGGGCCTCCGAGAAGTTAAATTTTCTTCTTTAAGTCTTCTTCTAACTGTTTGATCAGAGATTGTTAGATCGGTAGCATTTCGAAGTATATTTTGTAACTCACAAGCGGTGGAAGTTCGACGGCAAAGGCAAGAATTGATGCTGTAACGGTCATCCCAGCAACTAGTTTTTCTTTTACGTCCTTCTCCAGTTTTCCTAGAGTATCTGCCCGTTTCTTGATGGCATAGATCATGCTCTGCAGATAATCGATGGACTGGTTTGTAGTTAATAGGTGACTGATCGCATAGATCGAGCATCTTCAAGTAAGGCAACCGCCCTCGCGACGTCGATGTCACTTAAATAACGTATTTTGATCCTAAAATTAATTTGACACTCCACATTGACTTTTAGAATGTCAACAAACTGCTTCAGAAGCAAAAACCATATTGTTTTGGGTTGGGTTGGGTTGGGTTGGATTGGAAAAAACTGATTAACGTAATTTCCCTTTCTGCTTAGCTAAAACATTCCATACAATAATAAAAACATGAAAAAAAAATTCATCATATACCTACTAGCAGCAAAAATTACAGGCGTTCAAAGTAGTGTTCCGCTAATTTTATTGAGCAGTATATATTTCAATACAATATATTTTTAATAAAGACTAGTAATGTTCAAAGCACTCAAACATTGTCTTTAATGAGGTATTTTTTCAAGGTTAGTTCAGTTAATAGGCTATTCGTAAATATTTTGATATTGATTCCAATTAAAGGTGTGCGCCTGTTGAGTATAATTTCAGTAAATAGCTTTTTCTGTAACACTTATTTACAAATTTCGTGAAATATGAATTGTAAACAGTAAAAGTTTTTAAAGAGCAATTGACAAGTAACATACTGATAGATTGATCAATTTAGTTATCAAAAGTTCTATTTATAAAAGCTTTGGTTGCGTTTTGAAAGCACAACCTAACCTTTGCTATACGCATGTGCTGCCATTTGAGCTACTAAGCGAATGTGTTTTCAAGACTTTGTCCTGATACTATCACGAAACAATTAATAGAATATCCGTTAATTGTTGTGAGCAGTGTATTCCTGCATCAAATCTACAATAGCGAGCTTTCATATATAATTGTGTGTTTTTTATACGTTTTTGTTCAACACATATAAATTAACAAAAAAAAAAAAAACATTCTCCCACAGTCGCAAAATGGTTGTAAACTTGTGTAATTGAAATAAACATTAAAACGTAACTTATTTACTAATTATAAATTAATTACTTAATTAACTCTTCAACAGCAATTTAATTAATTAAATTTAAGGCGTTTAATCTAAAGTTTATCCGTCTAACTCTTGATGTAATTTCAATTAAGCCAACTCAAAAAGAAATCCGCCCATTCATAAGGTACCAACATTTATTTGTGCTATTATGTATTTCTACGTAATTATTGATTTTTTTTTAATGAGCCGCCTATGCGTGTTCTTTTTGTACTATATTTTTAGTAAATCTCTGATTGCTCCATTACGGTCGGGAATAATTAATGGTGCGAATTGGAAATTTAACCGATATTAACCTCTTTGAACATGAATGTAGGGCAATAATTAAGGTTAGATTATTATACAGGACCGTTTAAAATTTACTGACAAAATCCTGTGCGTGACGTCATGCTAAAAACGTATATAAAGCGTATAAATATCGTGTATCAATTCCTACTACAATTCTATATCTTGCATAATAAGTCGAAATGTAATAAAGTCAAAGTTACAAATTTGTGCCTCTTACATGATAATTTACGTATTTTTGGAACAGTGTGATACATGTCACCATACAAGTTCATAGTAGATATATACCAATTCAAATGACTCATTTTACACCATTCAAAATATTAATATACACTCTTCAAAGAAAATTCTTAAGTTTACCAAGATTGAAAAAAATCATAATTTGATAAAAATTTAAAAACTCGCAAAATCATTTTAATAGTATGCAAAATTATCTAATTGAGATTTCAAGCGATTTTAGGAATTTGGTGGTGATTCACCAATGTTGATTAGCTTTAGAATCTATTACATATAAAGATTGTGTATCAATACCTGGCGCCCAATCATGACAGGTATATGTTTTATAAATGAAAATGTAATAAAGTCGAAGATACCAATATGTGCCCCTTACTTAATATTTTTTATATTTTTCGATGTGTGCGGAACATGTCCACATACAAGTTCATAGTAGATATACCAATTCAAATGAGAGATTCATTGATAGAAGCATTCCGAACATTACTCTTCAAAGAAAATTCAAGTTTAGCAGAACACAAAGTCTTAACCAGTAGATTGCGAATAAGTATGGTTCAAAAATATCGCAAATGTCTAATTTGAGATTTCGACCAATTTTAGGAAATTGGTGGTGGTTACATCAATGTCGATTAGCTTTAGAATCTAGTACATCATCGTAGTCTGAAACTGCCATTTTCCAAATTAAAAATTCCATCCAAGTTTTACGCTTTGCATATGAGCTTAATAGTCGATATGCAAAACAGAAGTTCTCAACCAGTAGATTGATTAGGGTATGTGTCCGTTTTAAGGACAATGGTCTAGTCTAAAATTTTGAGCAGTATTTTAGAATTCGGTGGTGGTTCTTCCAATGCTGATCAGCAAATGTTAAATTTGATTTCAGCGTCATTCAGAACATTAAAACACAACATTCCACGACAATAGGTGATATGACCAAAATTATCATTTCCGTTTTGAAAAATTTGGTCAATGTTGATGACTTTAAAAGCAAATGGATAGTAGATGTGGTTTTTCAAAGGGCTCGCCATATCTGACATGACAATATTGTCTGTTGTTATCGAGTGTTTTTAGCAAGCTCTGGAATTTCATCTTGGAAATACATACGCTTCAGCAACGTATAGTATTTTCCAATTTTTGTGTTCAAAATAATCGTTCTTTTACGAAAACTTATCGTTTACTTCTTCCAATTAATGACAGTCATAATCGAATTAGTGTACTTGCTATACATTGAAGTGTGTAAAATTTGTCTTTGAGTTTTTTTTTAAATTATTGGAAAGGTTGAACCGAGAAACTATAAATTCAAGTGACATTTTGCGTGGGAACACTCGAAGTAATACCACGTATAGAGAAGACGTGTTATGTTCAATTGTACGTCATTGATCACGTTTACTTGTTGTAATAACTGTATCAGAGAAACTAAAAAAGTTACTTTGTTGTTTTATATTTGAGGGCTTTTATTGCGTCAGTTTAAATAGAAAATGTAGAAATTGATCGTAATATATGCATTCATGGCAAATAAACACATAATTTCCGTTTGAATATTAAATTTCTCCCTTACATATTTTTAATAGACTAACAACAATTCGGTGTTGGCAAATAAATCATATCTGTCGAAAAGGCGTTTGTTGTGTATATTTTTCCTGTCAAATTTTCGTGTTTATTTTTGCTTTGATTACATTATGAAAGGCGGAAGTTGAGAAAGACTGAAGTCTTAGAGCATTTCAATTACTAAATATATTACGTTATAGTTACTGTATTGTGAATAATTTGTTTTTTGGTTATATCAAATATCACTGACAGAAATAAAAATAGATTCGGCAACATAAACAAGACGAGTCGTCATGGATCTAGTATGACGTACAATTGAATGTAACGCGTTTCCTCTATACATAATTATTATCCAATCATAACGTAGACCACAAATTTCTAAATCACTTGACCTTCCGGTATGAAGTATGTTATCTATGATATTAGGTAAATAATTGCTTTGGCAACCGACATACTCCAATAAATTAAAATGGCGTCAATTTTGAGATGATACAAAATTGCACATGTTTAGCAATATTTCAGGACTGCCCTTTCCGGTAGGTACTTCGAACTCGACCACAGCGCCACCTATCGGGTTCAGAATTTGTTAACTTCTTTTTTGGCACTAAACCAACATATATTGTGAATATAAGTCATTTTGATCCATAAATATAGAATTTATTAATAAATTCTAGCATATCTATGAACCATCGTCTCGACAAAACAAATATATTGTATGAATATGATCTCAATCGGATTAGTCGTTCACAGGTTACACGATCACTAACAGACGGACCAACGATTCTATATGTATACAGCGTGAGTCATCTCCGCGGGTAAGGCAGATTGTGACCTTATGAATAAGATATTTCGAAATGGTTTTCTTGCTAAGATAGCCACTCATTAGGAGCACGTTTTAAAATTATATTGTATTATACAGAGTGTTCCATAACTTGGTGGCTGATCATAGTTATAGTTTTTTAAGTGGAACACCGTATATATTATGACCTTTTTTGTGTTCCCCGTATGATTCTTAGTGAAAAAGGTATGAGATACTATAGGTTTAAAACTTAAGGTTTTGGACATATTACCATTTTTCTGAAAAATTCAATGTTTTTATAAAATTATATTCCTCGAAAACGACGTATTGGATGGACACAACTTTTAGTAGCGTTGCTCATAATAAAAGGTCCTAATGCAAACATATTTTATTTTTTTACAATTACTGATTGAATTTGCAGAAAGCTGGATTAAAGTTACATAACATATTTTTGCCTAAAAGAGATTTTTTTTAATGGAACAACCTGTATATCGGTTCATTTTTGAATTGCTTGTAATGACAAAAAATTGAATATATCTTATTTACAATACAGTTATATTCAAATAATATGTAGAATTTGGCACAACAAACAAATTTTAAAACCAAACAAATTAATAACTTGATTTTAGTAGGTGTAGAAACATGAACTGCTACGTGAATCGATGAGTAATTAGCGGAACAGAAATTATAAATTAACAGTAAATATAAACATTAAAGTAAGTAAAAATTAAAAGTGTTCAAATTCACTTTTCAAACTTTTTTAACATGGTTCCCATAGAATAAATCAGCATTAATTAATAAGACATTGAGTATCTATATTTCTAAATATTTGTCGAAACTTCTTTTGTGGTTATAGGTATACTGTAGATTTGCTCTTTTGCGGATCCCTATAAAAAGAAACAAATTTTGAGATCCAACGGTGGGTTAGTAGGGGGAGCAGTCAGTAGGGCCTCCACGGGATAGCCACTACGCTGGCAACATTTCATTAAAATATTTCCTGTCTGTAGCACAAAATGTGGAGATTTGCCGCCTTGTTGTATCTACATCTCTTCGTAAATTTAGCGAAACAGTGTTCAAAAATTTCACTAAACTGCTTGATAGAAATTATTCATAAGCTTCGCCGATGATACTACCTTCAAATAATCCAATCACCAAGAATGCCTCCCCATACATTTATGCTCCATTTATGCTGGTGATGTATTTATTAGTGAAGTAAGGGTTTTCATTTGGCCTGTAATGAAAATTTCCTTTGTTAACTATTCCGTTATTATGAAAACCAGTTTCTTGCGCAAATAACACACTATTAAAACGAGTTGCCCGGGCATTGATTTTGATTATTGTCCATTGGCAAAACACTCTTCTAGCTTTGAAATGATGGGTGCGTAACTCAAAATTTAAACGTATTCATTATGGATGATATTTATTTAATTCTGAAGGCCTTGCAACGATCGTTTGGCTAATATTCAGCAAACGCGTTCATTGATGGGTACTGACGTGTTTATTTTCTGTTGTCATAAGAATGCTTAATTGATTTTCATCATTAACTACATATTTAGGTTTTCTGGATTTGAATTAGCAATACTACCAGTAGTAATGAAAACGTCCATTATTTTTCTCAAGGCATACGTTTTAGGACATCTTCGATCAGGTTAACGCTGCTGGTAAACTCTTTGGGCTAATAAATAATTTCTTTGACATTCCTTCAGTACAAAAACACCGTATCAAAATAAAAAACAAAAGTTGGCAAAATCATATCAAAAAACGACAATAGCTCAGTAAAGGTATAAAGATGAATAACGTCTTACATCTTTTTGGTGCAAAATTTAGTAAGCAATTAAAAAATTAACTGATATACAGGCTGTTCCATTTGAAAAAAATCACTTTTAGACAAGAATATAACATGTAAATTTAATCCAGTTTTCGGCAAATTCAAATAGCTATTGCTTGTATTAGGACCTTTTATTACGAACAACGCTACTAAAAATTGTGTCCATCTAAAATGTGGTTTTCGAGAAATATAATTTTATAAAAACATTTGATTTTTCATAAAAATGGTAATATGTCGAAAACCTTAAGATTTAGACCTATATTATGCTATAGTATGTATAGTATGTATAGTATGTAATAATAAATGAAAGAATAAGAAATTATCGCAGGTTGACATTGTCTTCCTCGTGGCGACGTTAGTTGTTGTCCTCAAAACCGAGGATCTTCTAGCTGAAGCTGCAAATGGTGGTCTGTCACCTGATGGTCTTCCGTTTAGCTTACATCTCCAAGGTTATCCCACCTTATTCCTTGGCTACACCGTACTGATGACGACCAATTAGTCAGAAACACGTGTCTACGGTTGCTCTACAGCGGATTATACCCAATATTTTTCTTTTTCTGGTATGTAATAATATATAGGCTATTCCATTCAACAAAAATATAACTATGTCAGCCACCAAGTGGAGCACTCTATATACTACAAAATAATTTTAAAACATGCCCCTAATGAGTGGCTATCTTAGCGATAAAGCCGCTTCGAAGTATCTTTTCTCATAAGGTCACAATCTGCCTTACCCGCGGAGTTAACACTCCCTGTATAAAGATAGTAATATTTAAAAACTTTATATCGATAGGTCCAGCTCGGAACGGGCCATAGTCAGCAATGAGTGGCAACACCGAAACCCCCGCCGAAACCCCTCTACCCGCAGCAGCAGCACATTGCAGTTAAGAATTTAGTAAGACTTAAACCGCGCAAGGATATAGTCGTTTGCATATTCGTTCTGTATACGTAATTTGCCCATTTGTTTCAGACATAATAAGGTCCAATTTATTATTATTATTGTATTCTTAGCTGCTACGGAAAAGTAATTTTAAGTAATAAAAAAACAATAACGTTTTCTAAAAGATAAAAGTAAAAAAATCAATAATTCTACAAAATAAATTCAAATTTTAAGAAAGTCACTCAAAATAGGAGCACGCGGAGTGGTATCGTACACACGTTGCCACATAGCACGTTCCATACGTATATTGTTGCTTATGTATGGCCCGTCGCGGGCTGGACCTATCGGTATATAATATTCAATTTGTAAATCACTGCCATGTATGTACCTACAGTATTTTCATAGCATTTAATTAGTTTAATTTTATTGTTCTGAAATTCAACCTTATACAATACAAATAACATGAAACGTAGTGTATATAAATTGCAGTAAAAATGTTACACTGCACTTTATTGCACAGGTTTTTTCCTCGTAGCGTGTATAGAATTTCAGTGGGCTGCACTAAGTTCAGTCTAATAGAAAACACTATTAATCCACCAACATTACGTCAAAATAATACGCTGTTCCAACTAAGTATTTAATTCAAGGCACAGCTCTTAAACAAAGATTTTTAATTTACTAAAATGCAAGTGACGTCACGTTCAGGATTTTTATTTAAAAACAGGAGAAACTAAAAACCCTTTTGCTTAATCGGTTTACTATTTTAATGATAGTGCTCTAGAGACTAGTAGAACGAACAGAACTCTTTCTGAAACAAAAATAATTAAAGGACTTGAAACATAATTTATTCGAAGCTGTCTAATAAATAAAACCTTACTAAAATCTCGATTATTATACCCCCTAACGTCTTTTCTTCTTATTTCCATAATATGTAGTACGCGTGCATTTTTTTTCTTTTATTCTTAATAAATGTATATGTAAATTTTTAATTTAATTAATTATGTTGCAACTTGCCTTTTTGTTCTGGATGTTATTTTGTTATGCGACGAAATAATTGATTTTGTTCTTGTGTGGTGCATGAGTCATGATAACTCTTTGTCTACTACAACACAAAATATGAAATCTACGCAGTATTTTCTTTTCTTTTTATGTAACGAAGTTGTGTAGGACATAGAAATAGAGTCAAATAGTATATATATATACAATATGTCTCACTAAGTTGGAACCATATGGAAAACTTTTTTATTATTAATTTTAGGAAAAAAAGTTATTCTTTATAAAAACTTCTGTATGTTCTAAAATCTAAAATACGATCATCAGATATTAAATTTTTTCAGTTGTATACGAGGTATGTCAAAAAATATTAATTTTACTCAAGAGTAAAGTACCTTTATATTTGAGAATATCGAACAACTTTATTAAAAAAAGTTGATTAGAACTAAAAATTACGTTCAAATATGCCATTAGATCCATTCATATGGAAAAATTCATTTTTTCAATTTTTGCCTACAATAACAATGCAAATTTAACTGTAGTTACATGGTATCTAGGATGCACTGACATACAATTGATTTGTTGTTTGCTAGAAATGTTTGATAGTGAATGTCAAAACGCGTGAGAATTTATATGACACATAAACATGGTATAGTTATTAACTTGTAAAGAGAAAATAAAAATTGTTTTGATTGTGGGAGAAAACTATACAACAATTTCGCAATTTAAACACGTAATGAAGGCATGTGCATTTATTTTGTAAATAAGAAAAAACAAAAAAGTTGTGTAACTAATATATTATTAATAATAGAAGTAAATAGAAATTTAATTTTCACTCATTACACTAATGCCTCGACATATCCACCCTCTCGTTCAATACATTTAATCGTTCTTTTGGCAAATTGACGTAATACATTCTTTATCATTTCTGGAGAAATTTCTTGGCATGTTACTATAATTATCCTCTCCAAATGATTAACATCTTGAAACGGCCCTTTCTGGTAAACTTTTTGTTTCAAGTAACCCCATAAAAAGTAATCAAGGAGGGTTAAGTCAGGGGATCTAGCAGGCCAATAAAGATTTGAGTATCTGTGAATAACATTTCCATGGAACATATGTTCAAGATATTCCCTAGCATTTAATGTATTGTGGCATGCGGCACCGTCTTGTTGGAACCAAATACATTGACGTTCTTGTATGGGTAGTTCGTCCATGAAGTCATTGATGTAAGTTTGTAAAAACTGTAAATAACGTTCGGCATTCATTGGTTGATGAAAAAAGAAAGGTCCTATTAATCTGTTCTTATAAATGCCACACCATACGTTCGTCTTAAATGAATATTGGTCATGAGACTTTATTATAAAATTGGGATTTTCTTTAGACCACCAGCGACAATGTTGTGGCGAGACAGTTCCATTTGACGAAAATGTTGCTTCATCGGAAAAAATTATACGCCTCGTAAAGAAAGTGTCCTCTTCTAACTCTCCTTGGATGAGTGAGCAAAAATCAAAGCGCCTGTCATAATCCCTATCTTTTAATGTGTGAACGATTTTTGGTTTAAATGGTCTGTATTTATTTAGTTTTAGAATGCTTGCCACTGTATCTTTACTTACATTTTGTTGCATCAACGACTTCCTTTTGCGCAATGACATTTTTGGATTTTCTACAACAGACAGCATTACTTCAAACTGCGTATTCTCATCGGCAGCCAGCTTTTGGCGTTTTCTATTATGATTATTTTTAATACTTCCAGTACTCTTAAATTTATTTATTATTTTCGTAACAGTTGAATGATTAATATTTTTATTGGGATATCTATTATTAAAAATAATTGCTGCTTCTCTATGCGTTTTATACTTTTCTCCCACAATCAAAACAATTTATATTTTCTCTTCACAAGATAATAACCCGACCATGTTTATGTGTCATATAAATTCTAACGCGTTTTGACATTCACTGTCAAACCTTTCTAGCAAACAACAAATCATTTGTATGTCAGTGCATCCTAGATAATATGTAACTACAGTTAAATTTGCATTGTTATTGTAGGCAAAAAATTGAAAAAATGAGTTTTTCCATATAAATGGATGTAATAGCATATTTGAACATAATTTTTAGTTCTAATCAACTTTTTTTAATAAAGTTGTTCGATATTGTCAAATATAAAGGTACTTTACTCTTGGATAAAATTAATATTTTTGACATATCTAGTATACAACTGAAAAAATTTAATATCTGATGATTGTATTTTAGGTTTTAGAACATGCAGAAGTTTTTATGAAGAATAACTTTTTTCCCTAAAATTAATAATAAAAAAGTTTCCCATATGGTTCCAACTTAGTGAGACATATTGTATATATATTATATAAATATTTAATATATATTTATTTACGTAAGCCAGCCACATTTCTTATTAAAAAGTATAGTATAACCTAGCGAGTTTCTCAAATAATATAACCTCAGTAATTTGTTTTTTTAGCAAATTTTTTTTTTTCGATATGTCTCTTCACTACATTTTTTTAATATTTTAAAATTAAACTACAGTAAAGGGATTATCATTAGGGCGCAATATAACTTAGCAAAACAAACGAAATATCTAGAACTGTTACGAAGAATGTCAAAAAATGCAGAATGTAACACTAGCGAAACTATTTTCACTTATACAAAGGGTTTAGCTTGCGCGCAACAACCAACAATTTCACCTTTAAGAATACCTGTCACAAACCACGTATGTGTCATATGACAATCTTTTGAAATCCGTTTATAAATCTTAAAGATTCAGATGAAAAATATACATAAAGAATTTTATTCTACGAAAGCTTCCAAATAAATTTGTTAGGCGTCTCAGTTATTCGGTTCTCCGTATTTGCGATATTTTCAGCTGTCTGATTTCTTGGTCTACCACCATCTGTTTCGTTGAATTTCGCAATAAATTCATGAATCATTTGCCGTAAATCATAGTATGTTACTGTAAAAATTTCATTTACTAAACCAACACAATATACACAATAACAGTTTATTTGCATTTTTTATTGACCATAGAATATGTCGGAAAAAATAATTTCAGGTTATCATCTAGAGCAGCGTTTTTTAAACTGTTTTCAGCGGAACCCTGGGATTCCGTGGACATCACTTAAATGTTCCGAGACACTCACGTGTTTTTTTTTCATAACTTTCAAAAAAGTAACTTAAAAGCAATAAAATTAACGCCACTACAAAATTAAAAAAAAAATAACAAAAACCCTCGCTTTTGCTTAAGAATCTCGATAGTGACAGTTCGACTTCACGAATTGTGACACATTTTTTATTCATCACAACACATTAGGAATCCCACAGATTTAGAAATACAGGGCAATTCTCCAGTTTTAAAAAGACCAGGAAATCCCGTATACTTGATATAAAACGCTGCTGTCAGTAGCCGAGTAGTATAGTCACTTGTGTGATGTCGACCTTATAAAATATAAATTGATTGATTTTTTTATATTTAATTTTTTCAGGTATTGACGAACTCTACTGGTTCTGGCTTTAATAAAGTTTTATAACTATTGTGCTGTTAACAAAGCAATTTCTAATTGAATTCATTTATGTGATAGAAATTGGCTGCTTTAAATTGCCTATTTAAGCTACATTTTAACAAAGCCCTATTTAACCCTTCAGGGCAAACTAGTAAATGTATTTACTCTTCACGAAAAAATATAATTATGGACAATATGTACACTCTCTAATGAGGTTTATTGCTTTTCAATAATTCTTGTCAGAAAAGAAATGGGTTGAAATAGGAGAGGCATTAGTGAAGAAATTATTCGGCACCTAAAAGACTTGACTGGTGCATTTAATGATTATTTTCTAATTGAACATTAGATTAAATATCAAAATGGATTGTGTATTAAAAATCGTGAGAGAGCTGAAGAAGAACGCTATGAAATCCATTCATATACAATGACGACGACTGTGATTGATTACATGCCTGAAGACGATGCGTCTGATACTGAAGAGGAAATAATAATCAAAGAAAACAATATTTTTGATAGTGACGAAGAAGAAAGAATAGGAGGAATGCATGCTGAAAGGCAATGGTGATTGCCTTTCAGCACAAAGAGCAATAAACATAAACCGGCTGCGGTAAGGAACAGAATTCTCCTCCAATTGAGGTATTCAAGAAACTGTTTTTGCAAGGGGTTTCCAATCTTATTCAGTTCGCGGCCCACTTTGCCGCGTAACGCGCTATGGTGCCCTGCTTCTTGTTGGAGAACTCTATTCATGGTCAAAATTAGATCAGAACAATAGAATAAGGAATATTACGTTCCCCGAAGCTCGCCAACACTGGTGCTATAAAACCTTGACTACCTTCTGCTACTTCCTTTCGACAATCGGGAAGCATTGCCCGCCTGCCACCAACTTGGAGGACCTGTTAGTAGACGGAGCTAAATGGTCCACAAACTTCCGTAGTATCCGATGAAAAGGTACACATTCAACTCGACGGAAGTTTGGTGGATTTAGCTAATTTACTATTTGCCCAACAGGCAAAATGAGGATTTTTCAGCGATATTTGCTTTTTATTATATCTACAGCTGAAAATTCAGCTTCGCTTAAATAGCTTGTCGCAAAGAGAAAGAGGCTCCTCACAGCTTTTAAACTCAGAGCTGGATATTCATTTTTGATTGATATCCAAAACTTCCCTAAATCGGAAGAGGCAAATGTTGTTTTTAGGTTGTTGTAGCAAGAGAGTTCAATTAGACTGTCTTCTTCCTGCACAGTGTATTCTGGTGGAGCTTGAGCAAGGAAACGAACTTAGATACACGCAAATGTCCCGACATTTCCTTCCTCAAAATATTTTCTAAACCAATCAGTGAGCTTTGAGATGTTTTCCTTAAAAAGGGGTAGCTAATAGTCTTGTGAAACAACGACTTTATTAGGGGCCACATATTTGTGCAATTCAGAAAAGCACTGTTGATTGCGATCCTCATTGACTTTTCTGATCCACAACTACAACATTCTCCAAAAGTTTCAAAATGTGAAGATAGAGCCTTGCAAAGGAAGATTCAAGGCATTCAGCTTGCCAAATCTATCACATAAATACGGTACTTTCAGAAAAACGTCGGGTCCTGCAAAGCACCCGGATTGATCATGATCTTCCTCTTGTACAAAAACATGAATTTCTCGACGTAGCACGAATGCTCGGGTGAAGACATTGCCACGTGACACCCATCGTGAAATGCAGCAGTATAGGAGGACCGTTTGTTCAGCCCCCACCTCAATAAATAGTTTTTTGAAAAATCTAGCTTTAAGGGGCCTACTCTTTATATAATAAGCGACACGCTGTAATACCAAATTCAATTGAGAGCTTATCCATTTCGATGCAAGTGCTTCCTTATGGATTATACAAGAGGTCCAAATAGCATGCGGTGCTTTGCTGCGAATAAGCACATGCGACATTGATCGAACTCCATTATGTCGATACACTTTTCCCAATATAAATCATGGTCTGTTATAAACCTGTTAAACACGTCAAATAATCTTCAATATTTGTGCTTCCAATGACGCTTTTGCACAAGAGGAGGTCTTCAACAAAAATATTATTATCCAGGATGTGCACATAACAAATAGGATTCCCGTCTTTGTTACTGTCAATATCCGCATCAATATGCAGACCAAATTCCGTTCATTTTCTCTATTAATTTATCAATGAGTGCCTGAGCTATATAATAATTTCTTTGGCTAATAGTGTTGTACAGAGGTACATTTGAAATTAATTTTCCTGCCTATTCTCTCAGCATAATACTGAGCACGTCAAGAGCATTCGGTTTTTTTTTCTGCGATGACATGAGTATCTCAGTATCAATCAGTGCGTTGCATAATACTGAAGCTTGTTTAGTATACACACTTTTTTGCTTTTGTAAATATTTCATCTTCCTACTACAGAATTGGAGAGATTTGTCAACCATGTTACAGTGATTGGCTTCAAGATGTCGCTTTAGCAAAAAACTATAAACCGCATGAAAATTTTACAGTTGATGAACAGCTATTTCCATATCGTGGCTAAATTAAATTCACCTCGAACAAAATACAAAAGGAAAAACAGAAAAGAGTATTAAACCTAGTGTTTTTGGCTAAGGTATAACTTTAGAAGATATACTCTTCACCAAATTACCAGTGGGATAACTCTGATGTCTTAACGAACCACTTACTACCATCGGTAGTATGTAAAGTGATGTTGTTTGTTATCCCACTGGTGATTTTTGGTGAAGAGTATATCGTCTAAAGTTACACTTTAGCCAAAAACACTACGTTTAACACTCTTTTCTGTTTTTCTACAGGTTTTTGCTGAAGATGAAAACTTAGTTGCCGAAATACGTATATAGATTTTTTTTTATATCTTTTTAATTTTTGTGGTAAGGGATGGATTTTTCCTTTTGCATTTTGTTTCAAATTTTGAGCAAATTATTAAATCCACCTGATATATTCCATCAAAACTAGCAAAGTATCCTTTGCAAGGAATACTATACACATGCTCAGAAGAAGAAGAAATGCTCGAATTCAAAACAAAGTGAAGCTGTATTGCTCCCGTTCGCAAATCGATACAGTAGGTACCAGCGGCCGTAGAGATATTGCTGACAATTTTTTCGCAATACTATAAGTAGCTAAGTAGCTTGCTTGTTTCTGTATTGTATCTTTTGTCACTATTCGACTCAGTAAACGAAAGTTAGTTTCGCAATTCATCATAAAATCCCGTTGATAACCATAATAAATTTCGAAATAAAAATGAACGGAAAAAAACGCTGTGGCTAAATGTCCGCCGGCGGTCTTTCCCGTATATACTGAGAGTTTCGCTCGCCGGGGGAATCTTTACGATTGTAGAAACGTACCCGCCGACAAAACCAGTGTTTTGTGCATAAACGGCAGAATGGGCGTATTCTTTTATCAATTTCCGTTGGTCGGCAGTATGTTACTATACTACATGCACATTACGCTGTTATCGTAACGGTCATGATCATAACCCAGTTTTATTTATTAACGTGCGTGTGAATCTGCTTATTTATTAAAGTTAGTAAACACATGACATACACTGTACTTTGTATTAGTATGAGAAATTCACTCATGTATGTTTTTGTATTTTTATTGTTAAATTTTTAATTCAGTTAAAATAAGGCCTGTAATTATTAAAAGCAATGCATCTATTAAGATACGAAAATAAATACTGATAAAAAATGTGAATCTGCTTATATATTAAAATCTATTTGTATAATGACTTTTATGTAATTTGTAGAAAGAAAACAATGAATATTTAGTAAGTTGTAAGTAGTATTTATTTTATGTGAAGTAATAAAACGAGTATTTCTTAACACAAAAGTAAGTTAGTACTTACAAACATGATTTTTATAGTACTTCATTCCTTTTTAAAAGCATGGACAAAGAATGAGTTGTTTAAACGACTTTCCTGTACGTATCTGCGTTTCAAGTTTTTTATATAAGAATTGTTCCATATTATGTTTTAAATAGTCTTTCTCTTAACTTAAAGAAAAGAAGTATATGCAGATATACTGGTCTATGTAAGTTATACTATACGATCCTTGTAACTTTCAAATTAATGTAATGAATAATAGATTTTAAACGATAGCTTATGAAGAGTCTAGAGTAAAAAAATATGGTTAAATTACCTCATAAATGCGAACAGAATTTACATTCTATAATAAAAGTAATTTAAATGTCTCTATTACTGTATACAAGTAATATGCCCAAAGTAACCGAACATAATATTGTATTTATGTAACATACCAAAATAAGATATTACTAAAATGTTGCCTAATAATTTCGCCCCGTTAGTAATTTTCTGTTTTGCATGCAGCCTGTGATACAGATTCACACACACGTTAATAAATAAAATTTGGCTATCATCACACCGTTACGACAACGGCGGAATTCCGTGTAGTTTAATAACATTCCGCCAAACGACGAAAATCGACAAAACAAATACGCTAATTCCGCCGTGTCTGTACAAAACACTGTGTCTGTCGGTGGACACGTTACTACAATGGTAAAGATTCCGCCGGCCGGCGGAACTCTTAGATTATACGGACAAAACCGCCGGCGGCCATTTTGCCATAGTAAACGAGAAAACTACTTTTTCCTTTAAACTTTTTTTTTATATTTTTACCTGACCAGGTAGTTCAACATAAGCAAAAGCCATCGAAAATGAAAAAGCCGAAAATATATACTTACTTACCTGTTACACATGATGCATGTCCAAAAGCGCAATATTCACACGTAAATACATGAACACATGAAAGTATATAGAGGTTTGCTCCCCATAAGATAGGAATGTGGCAATCCGCAAATGCGTTACACGGAGGGTTAAGAGTAGGGTAGATAGGCGGATTCTGGATCCACCACCACAACATTTTTATTGAACAGCTTCTGAAGAGCTTCGAACAGCTTCAGAAGCTGTTTAAAGCCTTCAGAAGCTGTTCGAAGCTCTTCAAAAGCTGTTCAATAAAAATGTGGTGGTGGTGGGTCCAGAATCCGCCTATCTACCCTACTGTTAAGAAATTTTGGGTTAATTTTGAAACTACTTCTTGAAGCAAATAAATATTATTTGAATTAATACAACAAAGGGTTCCACGATAAAAGTGTACATTAAAGAGGGTTCCGTTCCTCAAAAATATTAAGAAACGCTGATCTAGAGAATAGTTAATTTCGATCACATATTTCTTCATATCTGCTTATGGCTAAAATCATTTCAACAACCATATTTTACAGTTCTGAAACCGAACAATATATTTCTTTTCCAGGGACAGAAAAATTAAAACTCTAACTCACGTCTCTTATAAAATCTTTAAAGCGAAACATTCTTCCATTGCCAAGCAATCTATTTCTTAAAAAATAAGTGACGAAGGTGTGCGAATTTCTTTTCTTTCCGGAAGAGGGCAGTTGCAGTGAATTTACAGTTTACTACTTTAACTATCATACTAATAATATAATCCTTCCAATTTATTATTATACGTGTAATAATATTAAATATATCTCTCTATCAATTTGCAATACTTAGTTCTAAAAATATAAATTATATAAAACTTAAAATAATACTTATAATACTATCGCTTACTATCTTACATAAGCTATTGCAATACAAACATTTATCACAAATAAATTAAAACAATAATTATCAATTATATATGCTCAATAAATATATATATCAATAATTTTTTTATTAATACTAAAATATATATATTATATATATATAATATGTAAAATAATGAGTGCATAACTTATATTTTTATATATGTACTTAATACATGTCAAGCAATAATATAAGTGATCTCGAATAACTCCTTCTGCAACGATGAAGAACCCCTTAGACATGTAGAGACGAATTTACCATAGGAATCATCAGGAAAACAAATCCGTCCTAATGTTGAAGATGATATTGAAAAAACTAAAGATGGATCTGATCGAGAAGGATAACTTGCGATTCGAAGATCTCAACATCATAAAGACCTTAATCGAAGAAGTGGAGAATAAGGCGATCAAGAATAAAATTACGAAATGCAACAGTAACAATGGGCAATATAAAAATTGCAAATGCGAGAAAAGGAAGAAACTCAGTTACAGCGATTCCATCATCAACAGATACAAGAAAATCCATCCGCCGAAGGGCAATGCGAGTCTGCACAAGAGTCTGGAAGATTATCTGGAGAAGGCAGCCATGAACAAGGCGAGGAGTTTCCACAACGTGATCCGAAGTGAAGAAAATTTGTATTTGGATTTTTACGAGAACGCAGAAAGTGCTGGCAACGCAGACGCTAATTCTTGGAGGAGCTTGCAAGATATCGGGGTGGGAAACGATGGGAAGAAGAAGAACATCAGATATAGCAGCGTGAACGTTGAAGATACTTTGAATCAGATGAATGCTGAACAGGCTGCCAAGAGCGAGAGCGTCCGAAAAAGTGTTAAAGAGGTACTGTAACATGCTTAAATCGATATTGTTTTTGCAAAGCTTATCTATTTTAATTTAATCTTAAATAAAGTGCTGCAATATTATCATGGTAAACGATATTATGAATGGAAAAGGGTTGAGGGGATTAGAGTATTCGCCAAATATTCAGTACCGAATTGTATTCAAATTATGCAAATAAACTTAATATTTACAAGTGGTGGTTGCTGCTAAATTGGTGTGGGCGTATTCAAAAGTGTTTTGAAATTAACTTTAGAAAACATTTGTACTCTTCATACAACTACGTAGATTAATAATTTGAGGGATATTCCCAAAAAGCTGTTTCATGTTAAAAATAAAGATCTACTTTCGTCCGAATTTGGAATTTTTCCTAATAAAAGTTGTTTAAAATTGAACTACATATAATGCTTCTACTATTAATATTTATATTTATAAAAATCTGCTTTTCGATTAGAGTAAAAGTGTTACTTCCAGTCACAATAGTGAAATTTACATAAAATCTGCTGAAATGCCAGACACGTATTTCTGACACATTGGTCTTCGCCAACGCAGTATATCCAAGGAATAAGGTAGAAAAACCTTAATTAGTAGTCTGTCGCCTGATGATCTCTGATTAATGTCCTTCCATCTCCAAGGTTTTCCTACCTTATTCGCTGCTACACTGCACTGACGAAGACCAATGAGTCAGAAAAACACGTGTCTGCAGTAGTAGCATTTCAGCGGATTTACCCAATATCCCGTTTTTTCCGCATTAACTTTTCTTATGTTGTTATATATAATGTATATGAAAATTCTTTGCCGAAATATACAAGGAATGTATTTAAAATAGTCATCTTGACGTAGCGGCATACATGATTTAGTAGTAATTAATAATCAAAAATTGCAATAAGAAAACAAGTTACCAACCAAATAATAACAAAAATACCATTATAAAAGTAAGTCAATTAAGTAGAGTAATTGGAAAATATTTGATTTATCAGAAACGACGCCTGCCAACATTACAAGGTAACAATGCGGCCAATGTTTTAAATGACTAAGGTGGAAAGATGCAACCACGACATTTGCAATTAAACGTGAAAACGAAGACAATTAGGCATAAAACAGCCGCTATTATCTACGTAGTTTTTTCAAATGATCTAGATTTATCATAGATAGCATTTAATCACTACACAAATAATATCGACCCAAATTTTGTAATTAAAGAGTAATTTAAAAAGTCAGTAGTAGAACTGTCGCATACCATTCATGTAGGTTGATCAGAAGGTCTGGATTTATCATAGATGAACATCTTATCTCATCACACAAATAATAGTATTTATGATATTAAAATGTAGAATTGTGTAAATCAAAAATAAAAGTGTTTATTGTGTGTTAGTAGCCATAGACATATATGTTTCTAACTTATTTGCTTTCTTCAGTATGGCATAACCAAGAAGGTGCCTGTTAATTAAAATATGTTATTATTTTAGACTGTGGACATCAAGACTATAATTATCTAGGTGTTTTTCTGTAGTTGTAATCAAGAAAGACAGAGCAGTCCTGTATTTACATCCAAAGGGGTTAATATTGGAATTTTCCAATTTTATAGAAGTGTTAAACAATTATTATACCAGAGGCAGCTAAAACTATGTGAATGAAGTTAATCTATACTAAACGTTTCTTGACATTTCAAATGTGTATATTGACAGTAATGCTTTGACATATGGATAATAAAAGAAAATCATAGATGGTACACACCAATACGAACTCACACGAGATATTTGATTTTAATAAGAAAATGTATGCATAACTTTAGACAATCAGATGTAACGGATAAATTCGAAAGAAACTATTAAGTTTTGGCAACAACAATATGAGTGTATCAAAATAATTTGTAAATTAGATAAGATATGAACAACACGTTACAGATGTGTATAACTGTAGTAATGTAAATTCTTTTCGATATAATTATAATTAAAGTCATAATTTTAAATATGGTATTAATATATAAATATTCTCAATTCATTTATGAGATCGTAATGAGTTTAAAAGAATGTACTTAATAATTTGGAATACTGACGAAGCTGGGGTTCAAACTGTACAAAGTCCTTGAAAATTTGTTACAGAAAAGGGGACGCGCCAGGTGTGCAAGGAAACATCAGCAGAAAGAGGCACTACTGCAATTAGTGCTATTGGATACTCAGTCCCTCCAATGTTCATCTTTCCCAGGGTGTACTTCAAAAATCACTTCATTAAAAGCGGACCTCCAGGGCCATCAGAACCGCATATCCCACAGGTTGGATAACTGGAACTTGCTATTCATTAAACATTTCCATAAGCACGTCAAGTCTTCAAAATAGCATTCCTGTTTGCTTATTTTGGATAACCACGATTCCCATCTATGCTGTTTATAGCTGTGTTGAATTTTTGCAAAAATAATGGAACCATTTTATTGTCATTTCCGCCTCATACGACCGCTGGATAAATCGATTTTCAGACCATTTAAAAAGTATTATTTTGCAGCAGTGGATAATTGGATGATAAATAACCTTGGGAAGACTTTATCCATTTATGACATTCCTGATATGGTCAATTCCAGTCTTCCTAAAGCTTTAAGCCAATAAAATATTATGTCCGGTTTTGCAGCCACTGGAATTATGCCATTTAAGCCTGATATTTTCACGGACGCTGATTATTTATCAGCTGATGTTACCGATCGTTCGTTGCCTGAAAATACAGAGCCAAAGCAAGATGTTCCTGGATGTTCGACTAGTTTGGTAGACAATATTGAACATTTTGATTCAGGTCCTTCTATCTGCAGTGGTAGCCAGAAAATACTTCTTACTCATGAGAAGTTGCATCCATGCCCTAAAGCAGGAGAAAGAAGAAGGAATACAAAATGTAGAAAACAAATTTAATCTGCAATTCTTACGGACACCACGGAGAAAGAAAGGTTAGAAGAAGAAACTCGAGAAAGAGATGCTAGAAAGCAAGAGAAAGCAGAGAGGATAAAAAAAGTTGAAGAAATCAGTGGGTTTAGAAAATCAAAAACTTAGGAAAGAGAATGGGCTAAAGACAAATAAAGCTAAAAATTCATCCAAAAAGAAAAAAATAAGAGCATCGAGACATATGGGGAAAGCTGATGAAACAAGCTCGGAAGAAGATGAAGAAGATTGCTTATGTTTAATGTTTCTCGAGCCATATTCAGCATCGAAACCTGGGGCAAAATGAATTAAATGCATATCATGTCGCAAGTGGGCTCATCTACAGTATGGATATGACAGTCCCACATATGTGCATTAACTGCGAATCACGCGAGGAAGGTTCAGAAAACGAGGAGAAGTGATGTATTTCTATAATTAACATTTATAATTATTACCTTTGTAGAATAAAATAGGTTTTGTTTAGGTTTCTTTCTTATTGTATCAATTTACCCCATACCAGTAACAATGTCCCAGATTGAGACGGTCTCTCCTACTCAACTCAATAGGTTTTTACTGGGTTTCTGTTTTTAATCTTAAAATTTCGAATAGGTGTTTGCATAGCCCCGGTCTCCCCTAAAAGTGTTACTTCCGGTCTGAATTTTGTAATTTTCAGTAAACAAGATTTCTTACAATTTAAGTTTGAAATACTTGCTAATACTACTGTAATCTAAATAAATCTTCGTAATAATCTTTTTATTGACCAGTTAGAAAGCTTAACACTAACACTTACCTTTTGCCAATATTTTTCTGAAACTGTTATCGTTTTTATACTCTGTTATAAAATTTTCAAAACAATATTATTACCAATGTTATACAAACGTGACAACAGCTCAATATCACTTTGAGAGTTGACATGTTGCGTAAGCGATTTCAATTGTCTACATTTCGGTGCTGTTTATCCTGGCGAATAGCTTATTTAATAACGACAGTTAGTTACATTTCACCATGAGCAACATCAATAATACCGCATTTCATAATGATTACGTGTATTCCATAGCAATAAATTCCACTTACAACAAAGGGCGTTTACATACTATAATGAATGTCTTAATAGCGTCGTTTGGTACGGTTTGGGACGACACGCAACGACATGAAACTCGCTCAGTGTAATTCACTGCAAACTTTGCGAACGCAAAATGTTCCCGGTAATATCCAATTTAAATTGTCAGCTGTAAATCTAATTCATATGATGACACGTTTTCGATTGCTTGCGTTAGTCGCAGGTACTAAAGGGACTTGTTTCCATTTCGTTTTGTGGCACTTTAAAACGTAATTAAAAACGGTAAAAATAGGAATTTAAATCAAGCAGACACTCTCATTGACACTATGTGAAATCACCAAACTTAAGCGTTGCGATATAAAAGTAACGAGCAAACAATCCAGATTGTTCATCAGTGGATACGTTTTTCGACCTTTGGCCTATTAATGATGCATAATCATATGAGAAAGTATCTATGCTGATGGCACATGCATAGTGGTTACCAACAACGACAGAAGTAAATTGCAGTATAAAGTGGGGGTTGTACTTGCGGGCCATATTAAAAAATTAGGTGTGGCCACCACACGACTTTCTCATAAGTATGTACGTTTCAAATTATGCAAGAGTTGCTCCAAATTAAGTTTGAAATACTTTTATCTTAAAAAAAAAAAACTTGTAAGTGTGTTACGTCATGTCGGAATTTTGAGAATTTGTTTATAGAAATTATTCAAAATTCTATCCTCTTAATAAATCTCTATAGAATGCATACTTTTCGAGATTTGCAAAAAAGTGCTACTCAATAAGAGTAAAAGTGTTACGTCCGGTCCGAATTTCGAAATTTCTTTTATACAAAAATTATTCCAAATCTAGTTCGAAATACTTTTCTACACTTGATAAGTCTGTATAAATGCATAATTTACGCGATATTTGCAAAAAATCGCTATTCGATAAGAGTAAAAGTGTTAGTTCCGGTAGGAATTTTGAAAATTCGAGTTTTTCACTGAAATAAACTACTACTTCCGGTCTACCGATTTTACAGAAAATCTAATCGGATCTCAAGAAGGAGATAATACTCGCAAATATAAATATTTGGAATTGATAGCAGCAGCCGTTTTATAATGTGGTCAGAGAGAGAGAGAGAGATAGAGAGAGAGAGGGAGAGAGAGAGAGAGATTTTTCAAAAACCACTTTTTGGTATCAGGGGACTTCAAAACGTGGACATCTGCAAAAATCTTGAGGTTGAAAATTTTCATCATCACAATACTTCCTTATGCTACGTATAAGAAAGTAAAAACAATGTATTATTTGAATGCAAAAAAAAATAATAGTTGACAAAAAACAAAAACTTCATTTTTCTGTAATTCCGAATGAATACCAGACGCATCTGGTTTCTGAATGTAATGCAAAATGCTTGTACAGATTTCATTACTTCCACGTCTACCATCCTTTTCGCCCCAAAGTAAATAGTATTCCTTTCTAGTTCCTCTGTCATATACAGTTAATTTATAGTAAACATATTTACGGGAAAAGCGAAAATTCATGATGTTTCCGCTGGGAGTTGCTAACACTTTTTGTAATTCCAAACTACACACTAAGAAGATCTTACAGTTCTCATTTTACTTTCTTATACGTAGTATAAGGAAGTATTGTGATGATGAAAATTTTCGACCTCGAGATTTTTGCAGATGTCCACGTTTTGAGGTCCCCTGATACCAAAAAAGTGGTTTTTAAAAAATGTCTGTGTGTGTGTGTGTGTGTGTGTGTGTGTGTGTGTGTGTGTGTGTGTGACCACGATAGCGGTCAAACCGCTATAGGTATCAACTTCAAATTTTATATTTACGAATATAATCTCCCTCTTGAGAACTGATTAGATTTTGAGCAAAATCGGCATACCGGAAGTAGTAGTTTACTTCAGTGAAAAAATCGAATTTTGCAAATATTTCGTCAATTACTAAGTTTAAACGAATTTATAAAGAATTCAAATGTACTTAAAATTAAATTTGAGAAAAATTGTATTAATAAAGTTTTTCGAAATTCCGACCGGAAGTAGGTCTTTTACTCTTATCGAAAATCAGTTTTTTGCGAATATCTCGCAAGTCATGCTTTCTAGGCAGGTACATAACCAGTATAAAAGTATTTAGAACGTACTTCTAAATATCTCTTGTATAAAAAAAATTTCAAAATTCGGACCGGAAGTAACACTTTTACTCTTACCGAATAACGATTTTTTGCAAATATGTCGTAAATTATGCATTCTATATACATATATTTATGAAGAGTACAAAAGTATTTAGAGTTGGATTTGGAATATTTTTTGTATAAATGAAATTTCAAAATTCGGACGGGAAGTAACACTTTCATACGTATAAGAAAGTCGTGTGGTGGCCACACCTCATTTTTTTACTTTCTTATACGTAGTATAAGGAAGTATTGTGATGATGAAAATTTTCGACCTCGAGATTTTTGCAGATGTCCACGTTTTGAGGTCCCCTGATACCAAAAAAGTGGTTTTTAAAAAATGTCTGTGTGTCTCTCTGTGTGTGTGTCTCTCTCTCTCTCTGTGTGTGTGTGTGTGACCACGATAGCGGTCAAACCGCTGTAGATATCAATTCGAAATTTTGTATTTACGTGTGTAATCTGCCTCTTGAGAACTGATTAGATTTTGAGCAAAATCGGCAGACCGGAAGTAGTAGTTTACTTCAGTGAAGAAATCGAAATTTGCAAATATTTCGTCAATTACTAAGTTTAAACAAATTAATAAAGAATTCATATGTACTTAGAATTAAGTTTGGAACAAATTATCTTAAAGAAGTTTTTCGAAATTCCTACCGGAAGTAGGTCTTTTACTCTTATCGAAAATCAGTTTTTTGCGAATATCTCGCAAGTCATGCTTTTAAGACAAGTACGTTACGAGTATAAAAGTATTTAAAACATAATTTTCAATATCTTTTATATAAAAAAAATTTCAAAATTCAGACCGGAAGTACCACTTTTACTCCTATCGAATAGCGATTTTTTGCGAATATGTCGTAAGTTATGCATTCTATATATATTTATCAAGAGTACAAAAGTATTTAGAGTTGGATATGGAATATTTTTTGTATAAATGAAATTTCAAAATTCGGACCGGAAGTAACACTTTCATACGTATAAGAAAGTCGTGTGGTGGCCACACCTCATTTTTTACTTCTCTTGTTCTGAAAAAAATATTTCCCTTTCATCAATTGCAACATTTATCTTTTTTTGGTACATATATTCCTACATTATAATCTTTTGTGTTAACATTGAATGACAGTTTTTAACATACAACCGAAATAGATTGTTCAAACTTCCTATTTCGAAAGGAAGATATTTTTTTCCGATGCACCTCTTCAGTAATGCCAGGGCCTCGCAGGTAGGGATTCAAACATTTTTCTACATACTTTCGATGTTCGATGTTTAGGCTAATGTTGACCCCTCAAATCAGTATTAGGAAACCCAGTTTGTTTCTCATTTTCTGAAAGGGTATGTACTATTCTTACTGATTTTGCTAGTTTGCTTACTACAGACTGACGGTATACCTTTTGAGGAATATGTTTTTCTTAAAAAAATATTCGTTCGTTGCTACTCTGAGCTTTCTTCCTTTTGCATAGCTTCTTTTTTATTTTACTTCACATACTCTTATGGACTCTGACCTTTTTGATCATTACTGTTCCCAAATTTGTAGAAATATACAAATATTCCGTTATGTTGCTCTTCTAAAAACGTAATGCATTGATCTAAACATTTTTACATCTACCGTATCACCGTTTGTATTTATATATTCTTTTCCTGACTCTCTATATGCTTCTCTTTGATTCTTCTTGCTTGTTTTTCGAGTAGACATTTCAACTTTTTCTTTGCCTTCAGTGTGACTTTGCTGTGGTTCTTCCGTGATCTTCTTTTTGCATGAATTGTCTGTATCGCTGTCAATTGAACAATCATAAGAAGACATGTAGAGTTGAAAAATAGAACTACTGTCATAAGTGGAAGATTCTAGCCTTTTGGTACGTACAGTATCTATCAGCAAATTTTCGAACATTTCTGGATATATCGGCACATTTTCAAAAATTTTTGGGCCAGGAAACGCTAGCTGCACCATGGACCTTAAAGATATACTCGTAGGAAGAGAAGTATCTAGAAAGGTTGATGTAATTGAGACTGCTACGTTCTCGACAGACATCAAATTATCGGATCCCAAAACTGTGGAATGTAAGTAATTGTTATTCATTGCGCAGTCATAAAAAGTAAATGATTTTTTTAGAGCATCATCCAAGATCGTGTTACAACCATCACTGTATTTTGATTTCTTCAGGTTTTCCTTTACACTTAGATGTCATTCTCTTAGTGCTACTAGAAATTCCTGTAAGTAAGAAATTGGCATAAACGTTTCACAGTTTTAATCTTCTGTACGCTTATTGATAAGAATCTCGAATGAACAAGTCACATAAACGATATAGTATTAAACTGCAAAATGTATACTTCTGCTATAATAACTTTAAAAACTAATCTACGTCTTTACATTACCTCTCTCTCTCTCTTTTTCTCGAATGTTTATTACGTTACATTGTGAGCTTAGTTCGTACTACATATTTCCTTGTGGAAGTAGTAAACATTCGAAACCCATATTTCTCCTGCAAGAACGTATATTTCGAACTATCTTTAATCTCAATTACAGAACCCCTTGTGAATTGTAGCATCTTGGCTATTACAACAATTTATTTGTAATAAATGTACGTAGAAGTCAAAGCACACACTGTAAATTGAAATTTATGATCGGGTAATGTAATACAAAAAATGATGCTGAAATAAAAAAAATACTTTCAGTACGCACCTATAACAAGTTGCGATGTAGAATGGACGTTTTCTATCTACCAGGATGTACTTCATTCAAAGAGAACAAATCTTACAGAAGAGAAAATTAACAAATAATAAGGTATTTTGTATTTTGTAGATCACCAGCCACTTGTTATCCAATTATATAAATAAAATTAAAACCTCTTTAAAAATACAACATTTCAATAGTGCGCCCATGGGTGATGAGTCATCATCCTTTCGTGTCCGCGTGGACCACCGTAAAATTGTAGTAATTAATTTGTTGGCTAAAATAACTAGCCTGTCCGGCAGTTTTGGTAACGCCAGATTCTTTTGGCAATCTAAATAAAATACTGCGATATTTTCCGACGGCTGTTTCATTAATGCAAAAAATTATTTTGCTTTTGGTTATGCAATCGTTGTTGGGTTATAATTAGGGATCGGAATCGAGCGAGTCATGACTCATCGCCCATGGGCGCGCTATTGAAATGTTGTATTTTTAAAGAGGTTTTAATTTTATTTATATAATTGAATAACAAGTGGCTGGTGATTATAAAATACAAAATACCCTACTATTTGTTCATTTTCTCTTCTGTAAGACTTGTTCTCTTTGAATTAAGTACATCCTTGTAGATAGAAAACGTCTTTTCTACATCGGAACTGGTTATATTTACGTAATGGAAATATTCTTTTATTTCAGCGTATTTAGCATACACAATTGCCGCAATGTTATTAAACCTGGATTTCTATTAAAAACTGCGTCTAACTTTTGCCGAAGGCACTTGGAATTATTAATAGCCGCATCTAATGTGGTTAATCCATTTTTACTTTCTTATACGTAGTATAAGGAAGTAATGTGAAATTTTCGACTTCGAGATTTGGAATTTCGATTATCCAACGATGTAATTATTTTATATGGTTCCGATTTGATATTTTAGAATAAAAATGACTATTTGCAAAGACCAATTGCAGAAACTCTGCCTGGTTTCAAAATCTTGAGATTGCTATTCCTGGTGCAATTGAATTTTAAATGGATGGAACTTGACAGTGTTCCTACTAATTTCGCGGACACTGATATGAGGATTTTCAACAGCAGCCTCCAGAACTTTCAACTCGTTTTCTACGGTCAAAACTGGCTTCGTTCTAATTCTCTTTGCTCGTTGAACAGTATCAGTAGACGTAAATCTATCCAACACCTTTGTTAACTCACGTGGATTTGGACACGTTCTGAGAGGATATCTCTCAGAGTACACTCGTGACGCCAACAAAAAATTTTTGAAACATTCTCCAAGAATAAACACGTGTCAACCATTTCTTGTTGAGTTCCAGGCATTTTCGCAACGTTTATCAGATAACAATAATGCTTCTGTCAGTTTATTGTAATTTTTTCCGTTTGCATTGACAGTTGCACTTCTATTGTTTTATCATGACAGCTGACTTTGAAAAAAGACGTTTTTCGACAAATTGACCTAACAACTTTTTTTCTTTTTAATTTTGTAATGAAACGTGTTTTTTTTTAATAAATGGAAAACTTGGAATTTCGATTATCCAACGATATAATTATTTTATATGGTTCCCATTTGATATTTTAGAAAAAAATGACTATTTGCAAAGCCCAATCAAAAATTATCTTCTTTCCTTAAATCACTTGAAAAAAAATTAGGAGTAGTTAGAAGAGGTCTTAGTCTATCCCTAAATGAGAAACCGAAACGCCGGGACAATTTAGTTCCTGCCAACAAAAATGTCGAAGTACGGTCTAACTGCGAAGAAAAACCGTAATAACAGCGAAACCGCTAAAGTAGGAGTATGACGTTATATACGAAAAAAAAGTACTCTTTGGGGGCTTTCCGAATCAGCCACAAAATATACATTGTTCTATTTAAAAAAACATAGGCTTGATACGCCACTGGAATACAGCACGGCACTGATGACAAGAAATATTTTAGGGAAATGGTGATTGTAGTTATGGACAATTTTTCTCTTAGATTTTTTTCGATATATTGTATGATAGAGGAGCTACGGTCCGAGGCATCTTAGGTGCTACACCCTGTATACAAAACAAATAAAAATAAATACAATTAAACTACCTTAATTCCTCATATAACTGTTCAAATTCATCCATATTAATTTTAAATAAATTAACCTATACGCAGTAAAAATATTCTACAAACAAAAAAAACTTTAAATAAATTTAATACTTTTGAACTTCTACAGATTTGCAAACGTAAAGTGTCTATACTTATTATCCAAAATTAAAAATAAATTCTCTCATTAAATATAAAACAAAATCATTACAATTACTAAAATGTTTCACCGTAACGCATAGTATTCTAGTTCCCCAAAAATATTTGTCTCTCTTAAAAATATTTATAAGTTTTATTTTTGTAAAAGTTCAAAACAAAATTAATTCATAAAAATATTACAAGTCCCAAGTTATCAAAAATATTCTATTGTTAGTCCCAATTTATAGAAAATATTCTAAGTTCTAATTTTCAATAATTTATAAGTATAGGCACCCATGTTTTTATTTTTAAAAGCGGTTCGCACCTGCATCAAAAATATGTCTAATTCTCGCGTTTTGCCCTTATATATTAACGTTTATCTTAATAAAAAAAACTTAGACATGCTCGGTACTGGTTATCTTTCCACTTCCAAAAATGTATGACTGCTACACCTTTCGGTCAAATGATGATTATTAAACAAACATCTAATTTAATGTCAATTTGTTTACGTCAAAATATAATGTACAAAACTTTATAGAAATCAATACGTAAATGTTACAAATAATTATTACGTTATATCCAATATAAAATCTAAGTATTTATTGCCATTTATGTGTTACACGTTTGTAATTGTTGATAGCATATATCGAATATATTCGGGCCAATCCATTGAACGGTTTGCGACATCATATCTTTTTCCCGCTGAAGTTACGGAAAACACTTTGTTATGAATATTTATTTGATATATACGTCTTATTCTAATTATTAATTTCATGGATGAAAACTATAATGACATTCTTACACTATTTTAATTAATTTAATTGGGATTTTCTGAAATCTTAACTTAGTAAATAAATATCTATATACAAAGGAGATTTTGATTTTTGTTCACAATTCAATTCCAAACTCAACATCACTGCAGTTTGACAATGACAGCTTCATCAGCTGACCAAAACTTTTGAATATTTACAATGTTTCACCAATGACCTACTCTAGAAACAATTAGAATACTAATATTATATTGTTTATGTTAAACAATCCTTTTTGCAAAAATAGCAAAATAAACTTTCAATAAAAATACTACTTTATATATAACTACACACATTCATACAATATGTATTTAATTTTCTTTTGACAAGATCAAATAAAAAAATTGAAGGATATAAACGCGCCAAAACAAAAACAAAGCGAACATTGTGAAACAATAATTGGAAAAGCGATAGTATAGGGGGGGGGGGGGGTAGCTGTCTCTCAATGGTTTACACATACTGCAAAACTAAAACCGTTCACAAACGAAATGTCAACTGCTTTTGTAGTTTGCTCAAACGAAAGGGGTTAGATGATATTTCCTACTAAATCGGAAAGCTCCACGCAGTAAAGGATAGGAACGGGATTTTGTTCGTGCCTATATACTCGTCTCTCTTTCACGTCGGTTTTTAGCTAAAAATCGATAGGGGAACCGTCTGGATTTCTCACGGTGCGCATGCGATACGCTTGTAATGTGAGAAAAGGACGTGCAGGGTACCTAGAATTGGGAGAAAGAACAGAATGTTGTTGCTCTGGATCTGTCTGTGCAAAAAAAGAAGTCGTGGGCAGTGTGGGCGGGATTCCAAGGAAATATGGGCAAAATTTAAAGACATATGCTCGGAGCAGAAGATAACAAGTTTAATATTTAAAAGAAGTATATTTTTTAGTCTTTAAATAATACACGTTGTTTATGTCGACACATGTCTGTAATAAAAAAAAACTAAATCAATCAAAAAACAATTTTGTCGTATAGATCAGTAATTAAATGTAAACTGTCCTCTGTCGTAAGATTTGAACTCACAAATTCATGATGGATGGCTTTGTTAAGGGGGGGTTTTACTTGATCGGCGTATGCCACAAAATGGTCAAATTCAACGCAAAAAATCGCAAAAATCAAGGCACTTGAAAAAGTTGCCGCTACGTGAACGAAATAATGAATATTTGTTCTAGCGACTGACGATTCAAATTTGCAATTACATTAAAAAATAGTTAAAATACAGCACTTTGAATTTTTTTCGTTTTATAGCGATATAAAGCTTACTCTGTTTAAAAAGTACTTTTTTGAATCGTGAGTACCTAGATATTTTTATTCTGAACTCGACAATGTATTTACTTTACTTTCAAAATAACCCTGGTCTCCAAAAAATTACTTTGAAACCAATGAGAATGATCACAAAGTCCGCACTAATAAATGGCAAATAGGCAACACATAATTCAACCTCTTACTCACACTTTCGTAATGTCTAAGACCAGCTATATGGAAGGTATACCTGGTCGACTGTATTAAGCCGAA
Organism: Amphimallon solstitiale; assembly: GCA_963170755.1. Classification (NCBI taxonomy): domain Eukaryota; kingdom Metazoa; phylum Arthropoda; class Insecta; order Coleoptera; family Scarabaeidae; genus Amphimallon; species Amphimallon solstitiale. The sequence continues at coordinate 140,690,086 of OY720677.1, read as the reverse complement.
CATCATATAAACAGAGATATCTTCACCTTTTTTTATTACCTTAGGTAAACGAATGCTTCATTCAGATATCGGCTTTATTTTCTAATTATTTTAATGACATTTGGGAGAATGTATTAGATATTTAATTCTTCGTCTGGAATAAATATATGTTGTTATTGTTATGAAATTTAACTTGTTACTTAATTTCTGGCGGTGATATTTTGCTTTAGATGTTGAAGGTTATTAATCGTAATAATATGAGCAATGTTGTAGTCAACTAAAATATTACAAAAACAATTCTGTGCTGTAACAGTAACAGTAACAGTGCCTGTTTTGTTTTTTAGTAAAATGTAAATATATATATTTTATAATAATCAGATGTTTTGGATTGTTGAATATTATATTCTTCCCAATCGGCATTGATGGAGTTGATTAGCAAAATTAAATTATAAAACATTTTGTCACAGGGAAGATTCGAACTAAATTTTATCACCAAATAAAGTTGTATTCATTATTTCATACATAAGTTTGAGTATACATTAAACATATTTGTAAAAGAAAATACGTGCGGTTGATATATACAAGCAAATTTTAATATATTTCAGATATTTGTCGGTGTTCATTTATGATTGATTACGTGATAACATTGATGTGTCTACTTTATTAGACTCTTTTTCTGTTCCTTGATATTCTTCTCGCTTTCAAAATGTATTTTATTTTTCAAGGACAAGGTTTCGGCTTTATGGAATTTCAGAAATGCAGTTTTCTTCGGCAATAAATATACATTATTATTATTAATTATGAAGTTGCACGACTTATTGTTATTTTTAACCTTACATGTTGAAGCTTTTCAATAATATGAACAACGTTTGTAGAAAACTAAAATCTGACAAAAACAACTTTATGTCATTGTAAGATACGAAATTTAGAGATTTTCCGGACTCTTCAAACTAAGATGCATTGGTTTTAGACAGCAAGTTACACAAATTTCAGTTTTCTAGATGGCAAAAGCATTTATTTAAATATCTGAGTTTGTTGTGCCTTCATGTTTTTGTTTTATTTGTACTTTGTATTTTGACCACAGGACAGTTTTTAGATTTTTTTTTTGTATATGTGAATAAGTAAAAGAGCATGGGCCAAACGAGCGCATAAGCCTAATTACAGCAGTTTATCAGGAGTGACAGCAATTGTTTAATGGCGAGCGAAAGAAATGTTGTATGTAGGCGTAAAAAACAAATTTTGTTTAATTTGTGCAAAATATGGTGAATCTAAAAATCACGTATGCTACAAAAATTGGTCTTCGTCGTCAACAGCCATGGAGTCGCCAATTATTCCGGAAGGTTTTCGACATTCTGGTGAAATGCACGGTGTAATTTATGGTAGATTAATAGGGGACTGTGATAGCAGCGTTCTTAGAAAACTACGTGAGATGGCTCCTTACGGTCCCCAAAAAATTATTGAAAAAATTGAGTGCCGAAATCATATATTATGTAATAAATAAAATTAGCGACTGTTTGAAAAAACCTAAATTCAATTCGGACATAGGACAATTAATAACAAAAAATTTACTTAGATTCAGAGCGGCCTTGACAAAAGCAATTGAGCATTACAAACGTTCGAACTTAACAATAACAAACCAGATTGTGAAACTGCAACGTCACATTATAAATGGATCAAGACATATTTTTGGTGAACACTCGGATTGTGCTTCTTACTTTTGTCAAGGATCTAATGAAGGTGAGATCAATATGTTTGAAAAATTTCAGAATTTTAATATGTATGAGAACTTTATTAACGCTTTAAGTCGGCTCAGCCTAATAGTAGATCTTTAATAGGAAACGTAGATGCCAACATTGTAGAATCTTTTAATTCAGTCATGGCAAAATTTGTAGGAGGTAAAAAGATTGTATTATATTCAACGTAATTCTTATAGTGCACGTTGCAAAGCGGCAGCAGTTTCATTTAATTGTAAGGGCAAATATCACTCAAAGCTTCAGACCAAATATGGATGTATACGACAGTGTGTGAAAAAACGGTATGAGAAGAAAATTTTTTTATAGGAAACAAAAAATACATTCAGGAACTACAGACGATCGCGACTATGGACCGGAGGCAAATGCATATTTTATTGAAGATATAAATAGTCATAACAATACCAGTGTCGACTGTGAAGAATATAATTTTCAATAATTTAAAACATGTGCTATTTAGAGAATATAAATTTTTACATTTTGTAAGAAACACCGGCACTATTTTTTTTAGCAGATTTTAGTTTTCCCTAAAACATTACTCATATTATTACAAAGCCTCAACATGTAAAGTAAATACAAATCATGGTGAGAAATTATAAGAAGTACAACTTAAATAATTGTTAATCATAAATAATAATAATTAAGTTATATATTTATTGCAGAATAAAACTTAATATCTAATTAATTTCGGTAAATATCATTAAAATAATTACAAATTACATAAATCGGGAGTCTTAATAAAACTAAATAAATACAAGCCAAGAGAATACTCAGAAACAGCAAAAACATATTTCGAAGAAAATAGCCGCACCAATATTTTCATGCAATAAATGCAGGAGGCAAATATCCCAAATTTATTTGCTTTCCAGTTGACCAGGCATATCCCTTCATATTGCTAGCCGGTATCTGCATCGTGTAAAAGATGCAGGCATTTTAAACTCGGTAAATATATTCAATTTATTTCAGGCAACCCGACATACGCCGTTCGGGAATTTTTCTTAAGGAAAGCCCACCCTTAATTAAAGTTAGGCATCGCACTTTGTAAAATTATGTTTCAGTGTACTTTCCCGAATGGACATTCGATTATATTAATGATGACATCTTTACGGAAAAGGACCTTGTGTTATGATAACCATCAATTTTACGCCGTGGCTAAATTTCTGTTGGCGGTCTTGCCCCTTAATATACGTGTAAGTCTGCAGCACAGAGTGCAGAGACAAGAAATTTATTAACGTGACAAAGAATTCAAAGGGGCAATTATTAGGCGAAATTTTAGTAATATCTCACATTGGTATATTACATAAATAGAATATGATGTTGGGGGTTACTTTGGACATATTACAAACAGAAATAGAGACAATATAATTTATCTACATAGTTAAGAGGAGTGTATAATAATATAACAGGTATGGGCAAGTGAAAATTGGCTTATTATAAAACATCAACAAACCAAAAAAAGGAAATATGCAAGGTGAATGAAAAATCAAAATACGGCATAAGTAATTTTTAGTCTTCAAGTTTATTTTATTTTGATATGTTTTTATTCCATTTCCATTTAATTTACTTTTATTATAGAATGTGTTCTCATTTATTAAATAATTTTTCAGTAGTTTTACTATAGACTCTCCATCAGCTATTATTTAAAAACTATTACTCATTACATTAATTTGAAAGTTACAAGGATCGTATAGCAAGTAAAGGAAAAAATGTTTCAATTTTTCCTAGTTCGTATATATCAGTTTTATACTTCTTTTCTTCAAGTTAATAGTAAAACTTTACTCACACATTTATTAAGAAGATAACACTATTTAATACTTAATATGGAGCATTTCTTATATAAAAAATTCGAAACGCACATAGCTACGTATAACAAAGTCATATAACAAAAATTACTTACTTTTGTATTAAGAAATACTCGTTTTATTACTTCACAAACAATAAATACTACTTATAACTTACTAAATATTGATTGTTTTCTTTCTACAAATTTCATAAAAATCATTATACAAATATATATACAGGGTGAGTCAACTACCCGGGTAAGGCCGATTGTGCCTTTACGAGTAAAGATATTTCGAAGCGGTTTTTTTCTTGTGGTAGCCGTTCGTTAGGGGAACATTTTAAAAATATGTTGTATTATACAGAGTGTTCCATAACTTGGTGGCTAACCATAGTTGTAGTTTTTTTAAATGGAACACCCTATATATTATTGCATTTTTGAATTCCCCGTATAATTTTTAGTCAAAAAGTTATAAAATAGTATAGGCCTAAAGTGTAAAGTTTTTGACTTATTCCCATTTTTCTGAAAAATTCAATGTTTGTATAAAATTATATTTCTCGAAAACGACGTATTAGATGGACAAAATTTTTTGCAATATTGTTTACAATAAGAGGTCCTAATAGAAGCATGTTTTATTTTTTCACAGTTACTAACTGCATGTACAGAAAACTGGATAAAATTAAATGACACGTTTTTGTATAAAAGTCAATTTTTTTTAGTGGAACACCCTGTATATCAGTTCATTTTTGAAGTGTTTATTAAATTTCATGTCAGAAACATGTAAAACGTTAGTACTTTAAAAGTGACTATTACAGAGTTATTGTCGTTTTTTGATATGCTTTTGTTAGTTTTTGCAAAAAAGTCAATTTTTTCAAATGGAACACCCTGTATATTATTTCAATTTTGAATTTCTTATTAAATTTTACATCAAAAACATGTAAGACGTTAATAGTTTAAAAGTGACTATTACTGAGCTACTGTCTCTTTTTGATACAATTTTGTCAGTACTATACTATATTAATTAAAACCTCAAAACTAACAGTTAATAGCGATATCACCTTTTCCAATAGTTTTTATTGTGTCAATTCTAAGTACTAGTTTACTTGGATCCACTTTATTTAAAAAATCCTTTTTTGTTTCGTGTGATTTTTTGATAATCCTTTTTAGGTTTCACGATTAACACATCATTTTTCTTTTTCAATAGATCGCTATATAATGTCTTCTTTTCTGCCTTATTTTCGGTGTTCGAAATAAACTCTAAAATTTTGTGAATAAATACATTTTGTTCTGATATTGTTTGGAGACACTCATTAAGTTTTTGATCCATCTCCTTCATTGTTTGACACACTTTCATTTTACGACAAATATCGCATACATATATAATTATATCTGTGTCACTCAACTTCTTAGCTGTTCCGTCACTGACTGCAGCGCATTTACTATGTCTCTCTTCTTCACATACGAAACATTTTACCCGTCTTTCTGTTCTCCGAAATTCCACTCGGCAAACATTGCATTTATTTTATGACATATTTTTGTTGTTTTATATATGTTGGCCCACTTGACAAATGATTAATCTTCCATTCGATTCATCGATGCATTTCATTAATAGTTTTCATCATCACAATTTCATGTATGCCTCAGTAATAAATAACAATATTTTTCCTTTCGACACTGCAGTATATGCAGAGCCGATTAAAATACGTCCTCACTCTTTGAATATTACACTACCTAACTACTAAATTCTCGTGCAGTATAGTAACAAGCCGCCGACCGACGGAATTCGGCAAAACAAATACGTTCATTTCGCCGTGTCTACCTAAAACACAACCTTTGTCGACGGACACGTTACTACAATCGAAGGATTCCGCCGCTCGGCGGAACTATCAGTTTACACGGGCAAGACCGCCGGCGGGCAATTAGCACTGACGTTTATTTAAACAGCAATTTTTTTGTATCGTTGTATCATTTATAGTATTGCTTCGGAGTTTCTCGCAAATCATATCTAAACCTTCAACTTTTCCTGATCTTTATATATATAATTTCTTTAGAAAATATCAACTGTCATACTCAAATGGTTTGCTGATTAAGATTTAGTCGTTCATTGTTATATTTACGTACTATCATTCTAAAAGAGTTATTTTTAGAGCTCGTTACTCAAATATTCACTTTATGAAGCGATGTAATTGCTTTCGTTAACGTTTTCTTTCTATTGTATCGCTAAACTTCCATTGTGTATAGCATAAGCTCTAGCCGATCCCTCAAAGAATTCTGACAGAGACAGAAGGCTTATAATAAGTAACTTAAGCGTAAAGATAACATGTCTAGAACAGCTGTTGCCCAACACAACAAAATTTGATGCAAAGTATGAAACCGGAATTGCTTTATTAATATTTAATTTATTTAATCCTCTTGAAATAAGTATTATTTGATATCATTGAACCAAAACGATAACTTAACAAATAAAGCGGTAATTTGTAATCGAAAAAGAAAATGTTTCATTTAAAAATATAAGTAAGTAACAACAAATAAAACACTTGGTATTATTACACAAATATATACAGGGTTAGTTTCAAATAGCGTCATTAAAAAAAGGGGGGGGTGAAAGAAAAATATGAATAATGCCCGTACAAAAAAAAATCGCGATCCAACGTGCACGCAGTGACGAGAAAATGATTTTTCTTTCCTCGGATCCGAGCCTGTCACATGGTAATGCACCGAGGTTGTCCACTTTTTCTACATAAAGGCGTGCTATTCACACAAAAAAAACATCGCCATAGAAAATCTTTTCAATTGCCATTTAGCGGTAACCCTGTATAATTACACACACACAATGTACATTTTGCCCTGCTGCTTCGTCAGGAGTTATACATAAACTAAATTAAAGATCAATACGAGTATACTGTAACTACTCCAAACAAAAATATAAATACAATAAAATAGAAATATGGGAAAATTGACCTGCCACGACTTATGTGATAATGACCTATTTTACATTACTAGAGTTAAGTAACGGTGAATTTGTTAGTTCAGTATGGTCATTAAGAACATTGCCTGGTTATAAAAGTAAACCCTCTTTGATAAAATAACCTTCTACAACACCAACTATTCTACTTTTATTTAAACTAAATAGCACTTCTAAATTATCTATTGTGTCTAAACACACTTGAATTTTCATAATTTAATTTAACTGCTCGCATATGTTCTGATAACCTTAATTTAACGTTCCGCCCTGTTTGACCTATATAACATTTATTACAATACTACAATTAAAATTCTATAAATTCCCGATTTGTTTAGCTTAGGATTCGCTGTTTTATTATTCCTTAATTAACTTTTTAAAGTGTTAATATTATAGAAGGCTATTTTAAAATCCAGCTTCTTTAAAACATTACTAATTTTCAAACTGATACTACCTAAATATGGAATTTTAACCCATTGTTACAATTTCAGGTCCTGAGACGGGGGAAATGCTAATATTATGTAATTGATTTATTCATTTTATCGCCCAATTTGTCTATTAGAGACGAGTTATAACCATTATTTTGTGCAATTACTTTAATAGTTTTTAATTCTTTAGTAAAGTTAAACGTGTTCATCGATACTTTCAATAGTCTATAAATCATTGAATTAAACGCAGCATGTTTTACGTTAGTGGGATGATTGGAAGTATTTGGTATCAACGTATCAGAAAAGGTATTTTTTTTAAAACGTTATAATCTAACTTGTTGAAAATCTGGATTTTTAAGTCAAGGAAATTTAAAGAACAATCAAGTGCTTCTTTCTCTATAGTGAACTGTATGTTATTATTAATTTTATTGAGTTGAACTAAAAAATTATCTAGCTGTCTATTCGAACCTGACCACAAACAGAAAATATTATCCACATACCTAGACCATGTTAATACCAGTGTCTTGTTTGCCCTGTATTTATCAAATAAGTTTACTCCGAAATGCTCCATTTTAATATCTGCTAGTAATGGTGACAAGAAGGACCACAGTGGAAGGCCATTCGTCTGTTCCTAAAAGTTGTCTCCAAACTGAAAATAATTTGATCCAAACATAAATTCAGCATTTCCTCTATTTCCAAAGATTTATCCGGGCAATATTTCTTAATTCTAGAATTTAGAATATCCTTTACTTCAGGGATGGGAATAGAAGTAAATAAACTTTTTACATCAAATGAAACCAGTTTAATAACGTGATTTACACTGGTAGTTACAGTATATTGATCTTTAGTTTAGTTTCTGTATAACTCCTGACGATGCCGCAAGGCGAAATGTACATTGAGTGTGTAATTGTATATATCTGTGAAGCAATACCAAGTGTTTTATTTGTTGTTACTTACTTATATTTTGACAATATGTTTTACCAAGAGATTTCAATCACTTCATTTAATTATGTTCCATTTATTTTATATTAGTTTGAAAGAGCGCCGTAGATGCCATTTGTTGAACAAGTCGGGCATCTACCGCACTTTTTTTCGGTAATATAAAGTAAATGACATTTTAATTTTCAATTAGAAATTACCGCTTTATTTGTTAAGTTAGCGTTTTGGCGCAAGGATGTCAAATAATGCTCATTTCAAGACGCGTAGACTGATATCAAAATATCCACATTTGAGTGGTCTATGGGAACACATAAGCGCTGTACGTAGTCCTTTCCATCAAAGTACTCATAGTTAGAGATAATAAATATGTCCACTCTTTTCTTACATTATCCAGAACAATTTTTATCTGCTGTTATGCCAAAAGGCGCCTCCATGGTATTTGTCTTCATCCACTGAAGAAAACGCTTTGCTTTCTTTGCGACTCTTTTTATCTGTAGGAGTAAAAAAATCACGCGAGGCTAAATCTGATGAATAGATCGGATGAATCAAAGAAGCCATACTATTTCTTGCTATTAAAAAACGCACTGTTATGGCTGTGTAAGGCAGAGCATCACCCATCTCTCAGAAATCGCATCTTTTCCGTCGCACACTGCTGCGCAAATATTGCAGCACCTCTAAGCAAAAATTCACAATCTTATCTTAGGGAAACAATTCTGTATGCACCACCAACCAGATGAGCATTGTCATCACGTATTACTTCACTAAACGAGTCTATTTTGGGCGAGGCCGTAATGAGGTCTTCCACTGGCTTGTAAGGAAGTAATTTTTGTTTGGATAATAAATCTGGGTCGGTTTAAAGATATCTTTTCGAACAATGCACTGATGCTTCATTTTGCATTGATCATTCCCATCTTTAAATCTTTCGTAACAATTCGCTGGATGAAGCTGCAATACACTCCAGACAGAGCCTCGATCTCTTCAATCGTGCATTGTCGTCTTCACATATATTTTCGAGAATTTTTCGAAATTTTTGTTAGTCCGGGATTCTGAAGGAAGTCGTCAATCGATATTTCACCTTATTAAACATAGAAAAACCATTTGCACCTTATCCGTAACAGTATACTCGTAAGCTGTTTGCAACATTCCAACAATTTCTACGGTTTTTTTCCCGAATGTGAAGCTCTGGTGTGTATGTAAGTTTGTCCATTTTCTTCTTTCGAGAAACTTATCGAAATGATTCGCTGTTTGACTTTTAAATACAATCTAAGCTTCATTTAATAAATATGTTAATAAACAAATATAAATGTTCAAGAATAACTTGATTTCAAAATACAAAATTTATCCAAATTATAGCGCCATCTATTCCTTTTTAGATTCAATAGAGGTTTGTCTTTATAAACCATTTTCTAAAATTTTAAGTTTATGTGTGGTCATTTGTAACATTCCGTCAGAAAATACTCTATTTAAGAAACTATAACGTAAGTAATTTCGGCGGACAAATCTTTTTGAAATGACACTGAATAAATTACTTTGTATACCTTTCATAAAAGTACCGTAAACCGAAATATTTTCATTAGGTTACGTATCAATACTCATTACTAATTATATCACAAGCAAAACCCATAAGTCATAAATACTTTGCGATATTTCGTGTTCCACCTGTATATATAAACCAAAAAATATGTGATGGTTTTCTTGTTCCTGAAATAAAAGCTGAAATGCAAAACTCTCAAAAATAACACTTTTATTTTATTTAATAATTTTATTTTTTACTAGCATTAATAAGCAATATATACTTTTTCACATCATCACAAAAAATATAAACATACATATTATACATCTGCAATAATAATATGATTATTAATTGTTCTAATATTATGTTTTAGATTGCATTCCATAAAGTAAGTATTTTCATGAATAGTAAGTAAAAAAACGCATTGAAAATTCCCACCACGTCTAGATGCGATAGATTCTGTATTTTTTATGAGTAATTTTTTTGATATTCAATCCCAACCGAGAGACTAAAGTAAAGATTGATGATTTTGTCGTTTGTTTTATAAAAATAAATTTAGGAAAAATACAAAGAAATAGCTTATTTTTGTTGAAATTTTCCCTTGAGGCAGGTATTTGTATCATGGTAGTAATTTAGTATCGTTCATTTTGAGTAAAAAAGTTCACGTAAATACATGTTTAATTTAAAATATTTGTCGAGCTAAAACCATTTCAATTACTGCATAAATGTCAGTATTACCTTATTAGTTCTGACGGCTAATATTTGTATACAAAATATGTTACTTATTTTATGAGTGGTTCAAAAATAGCACCGATGACTACTTTTTAGAATTTTCATATGATCATGTGTATTCTTTTATGTCAAGTAAATCATACCATGACATACATGATTGTATGTGATATCACGAAAATCTTAAAGGCATAATTGGAAGTAATTTGAAGCTGTTATTATTGTAACAAGTGAAATTAGTTCATAAAGCAAAGAGCGCTAAGGTATTCCACAAAAATTCGGAGCTCAACGGTCATTAATCAGCAGAAGAGTATTTGTTGCAAATTTTAAATTTATCACAAGTAGTGAAAGAGATTTAGAACAAAATATATACATAATTATTGGCCTATGGCTACGTCTATAAATAATTTCTATTGAATATCAAGAGACATTGATATAATAGTTTTAGGCTAGACTGTCATTGGATCCATATTTTTACATTTTCATTTTTTGTGACATCTTTGGATTATTAGACAATTAAATAACCCTATTCATATTCTGCAACACTCTTTATGCCTGACTATGAATATCATATTATCGACATTCATCAAGGTGAAACATTCAGCCAATCACATTACATCCTTTGAATCATTTTCATCAATAACAAATGAATACCTGAATATCATCTACATAGATTGCGAGGATTTCTTCAGCAACGAGTTACCATGTTACTTCAAAAGAAAATCTCGTCTAGTTTGGAATCTGGCATAGTCTGATCATTGTAGTTATTCCAAGGTTACTTCGGACAACACCACAAAATATATCTTCGTTAAGATAGTTTTTATATAAATCCCACAAAGTGACAGATGACAATTTGAATACACCATGAACTTAATCAAGTAATGACCCCTAACGTCAAAATTAATAACAATGGATTTGTAATTTCCCATCTTCACTTTTCCAGGCATCTTTGGATAATTGAATTACCACTATTAACAAAATCCTTTTCAGCAACATTATTTAGGTCTATTAATACCAAATTATCGAAATGATCATGACAGTTTGCATATACCATGAACTCAGTCACCTAACGACCTCTAGCGACAAAATCAATAACGACGGATCTTGAATTTTCCATTTTCGCATTCCGAGGGATCTTTGTAAAATTAAATTGCCATTACTAATTCTACATCTTCTTTTACTTCTAACTATGAATACCGAATAATCGAAATTATCGTGGTATCACATCCAGTGACTTGAGTCATATCCTTTGGACATGACTTCCATCAATACTTATGAATTGCCAAATATTATTTTAAACTATTTGCGATGTTTTCTTCGGCAACCAGTAACATGCTATTTCAAAGGAGGATCTCGTTCAATTTGGAATCTGAGATACTTTCATCATTGAAGATATTCCAAGATTATTTCAGATAATACCATAAAACGTAATTCTGGTTAAGAAAGCTTCTACGTAAATCCCAAAAAATGACAGGGGACAGTTTGTATATACAATGAACTTTAAAATGACTTAGTTATCTAACGACATCTACCTATTAAATTAATAACAACGGATCCAACGGAAAATGTTCTATTTTCACTTGCTAAGAGATCTATTATACCAATACTATTCTGCAATTTTCTTTCAGTCTGACTATCAATATTGAATTATCACCATTATTCTTTCTCCAATACTAATAAATGTCCGAATATCAAGTTAGATAGTTTGAGATGTTTTCCATGGCAACTAGCAACAATGTTATTTCAAAGAAAAATCTTGTCTGAAGGTATGCCAAAATTATTTCAGACAGTACCACAAAATATAATTCCAGTTAAGAAAGCTTCTATAGGGTCTTTTATTAAGCGCTTCCTATCTTTAAATTTAAATAAAACAAAGTAGGTGTGAGATATCATCGAAATTTTGTATTCGTTTGATAGCCCTATCGATGCCATTATTTATAGAATATAATATCGGACAAATGTCCGCCGCGACTTCGTTGAGTGGCGCGCATTCGGGATGTCCAATTTTCCATGACTGGCGCATAAATCAGGCTGAATTTACCGATGGCTTGGGTTATGTTGGCTTGGAGGGCCGCTGTGGTTTGTGGATTATTCGCATAGACCTGCGACTTAAGAAAACCCCACAAGAAACAGTCCAACGGGGTCAAATCGCACGATCTCGGTGGCCAGTTCACATCACCTCCACGTGAGATGATCCTCCCCTCAAATCGCTCGTGCAGAATTTCCAATGTGGCATGAGCTGTGTGACATGTAGCGCCGTCCTGTTGAAACCACATCTCATTGATGTCCATATCATCCAATTCAAGCCAAAAGAAGTTGGTAATCATCGCCCTGATAGCGTTCGCCGTTGACGGTGATGGCCTGGCCAACATCGCTCTGAAAGAAATATGGACCGATGACGCCGCCAGCCCAAAATCCACACCAAACAGTAACTTTTTCGGGATGCATTGGACGCTCTTGAATCTTACGTGGATTGGTATTGTCCCAAATTCGACAATTTTGTTTGTTGACGTACCCATTCATCCAGAAATGCGCCTCATCGCTGAAGATGATTTTTTGATGAAAATTAGGATCAGTTTCCAACTGCTCCAGGGCCCAATCAGCGAACACACGTCGTTGTCTATGGTCATTTACCTTCAGCTTCTGTGTCAGTTGAATTTTATACGGGTGCAGGTGCAAGTCACGACGCAAAATTCGCCAAGTTGTGGTCTGCGAGAGGCCAAGTTCTTGTGAGCGACGCGAAATCGACCGCCTCGGATTCTCCTGCACGCTCTCACGGACAGCGGCGATGTTTTCGGCAGATCTTGCGTTTCGTGTTCGTACGGATGCTGCTTCCTTGATTACTGAACCAGTAGCTTCAAATTTATCCACCACACTGCGAATAGTCCTCTCGGTAGGACGATTACGACGACCGTAAAATGGCCGAAGTGCGCGGAACGTTGCCCGAATAGAACATCCATTTTGATAAAACAATTTTATCATTTGCACGTGTTGTTGAGCGCTATATCCGTCCATGGTGATTTGGCAAAACAGACTGAATAAATGACAGCCAATCTGACAGATGTAGCGTCAACAATATGGCCACTACCAACTGTCAAAGTTCGGAAGTCCCTATTGGAAGACCTTTTATATAAATCCCAGAAAGTGAGAAATTAGAGTTTGTATTCACTGTAAACTTATAAGTTTGGTTAGGTTACATTGTCTAGACATTTTCCGAAAAATAAAAAAACGTGGCTTTTGGTAGCAATTAACATCATGTTCCAAATTACCCAATGCAAAAATTTTGGAATTATACAAATCATATATTTGACAGTGCAGTACTACCTCACAAATGGCTAGTAGTAACAGATACGGTATAGGGTAACTTAAACCCTATTCAATCAATCGCAGAATATTCTTTGGATAAGAGACTACCATCAATACTAGTTTCATTAGTAAAAATACATATAGATTATTCTAGGCAATATTACAAAAAATAATCTTGGTTCAGAAAAACTTCATCTTAGTCACCTAACAACCATAAACGACAAAATTATCAACTTTACTCTCTCATGTATAATAATATTTTGTTTAGAAACAAGTCCCTCACTATAAAATGCTTATTTTTAACTAGGAAATCTCCAATTTTTCATCTGATGTAATTATTTGTACATTTTTTTATTTGTATTTTTGAGTAACTCGTAGGTTTATACTTAGCGAGCTAGATTTTTATTCTGTGCATATATAATAATACAAGGATGGTTAGTATAATTTAAAATGTAATGATAATGATAATGTGCTACATTAAATAAACTAATGAATTCTTTTCCGTTTTCATATAAGACCTATAAAAAAAAAATTAAGAAATGTATTTTTTCTGTGCTTACTAAACCTTTCTAACGTTTCCTGTTTTACTAAAAATGCCATAAAATTTAATATTTTAAACGAAACACTATATTTTTCCTATTTCCTGTCAATTGTCAATTCAATGATTACCAAAATTTTTAGTTTTGCCCAATGTTGGCATTTCTCTATTACATCCTAGACTGAAAAATAGAAATGTTAAAAAGAATTTGAAACAATAATGTCATTGTCATTAAATATTTGCAATACCAAATAATTTAAAATTTAGTTACTTCCGCTACTATTGCATATTAAGCTAAGATATTGAATTGATGTAAATAAATAGCTACTGGACATACGTTTCCTTGTAATTCTTTATTATGGATATGTTCAATGTTTAAATAGTTAAAGCCGATATTATCAAATTATCATTATTTTTATTAATACCGGATCGTATAAATACTAGTATAGCCATCCTTGTATTCATATCATTCACATATGTATCATAATACGCATATTACTTACTTAAGCATTGTGTATACTTGATTTGCACTCAAGATTTAGATATTCTTTATAAATACATTTAGCAACCTCGAAATGCATGATTTTTATATTATATTTCGTGATATCAAATGGATTGATGTTGGCGCCTTAAAAAGTCATTCATTTTAAAGATGAATTGTAAAGTTGAAATTTGGCAAGCTCCTATAATCAATAAAGCTCATTCTTACTGAAATATTCCTACAACTAAACGGGCTGTTTAAATAGTCGATAGGGACCAGCTGTCTTATTTTAAATAGAAATATTACAATGAACCTCCATATATCTGTGTCAAAATGTATTATAAAATATAAAGTTCCGATATTAACTGAATAAAATATAATCGCAGACAGCTGTTCTAAATACGAGATGGATTTGTGAGATCTTGAAATCTTAAATATTTCATAAATTCTTCTGCAATATTTATGTGTATTTGCATCTGAAAGTCATCATATGAGTTATTTCCATCAAATTTTTTACGTACAAATTTCACGAATGATTTATTTATTTAATCATTCGTTAATTGAATTTGAAGGCATTATACATTAATATTTTCAGGAAATTAATCTTTTTTAACATTTATATAAAAAGATTGAAATATGATGTTTGTAAAAAATTAAAAAATCATTTAGAAATTGCCGAAATTTTCAATTGTACATATCTTCGGAACTATTGAAGATAGAACTAATATAAAAATGGTTTCTGGTAGTAATTTTTACATAGGACTAAATAATTGTAGTTAAAATTTCATGACACACTTAATTGTCAATATATAACAAAAACTTACTAACTCATCTAAAATTAAACAACTATATAGAAGACGCGTTATATTCAATTGTACGTCATTGATAATATTTAGATGTTGTCATAACTTGTATTAGAGAAACTAAAAAAGTTACTTCGTTAAATTATATTTGAGGGCTTCTATTCAAATTCATTAGTTTACATAGAAAATGTATAAATTAATCGTAATACACGCATTCATGGCAAATAAACACATAATTTCCGCTTCAATATTAAATTTCTCGCTACCATATTTTTAATAGACTAATAGTTCAATTCGGTGTTGGCTGAAAATTCATATCTGTCAAAAAGGCGTGTGTTGTGTATATTTTCCTGTCAAATGTTCGTGTTTATTATTTTTCCTTTGGTATAAAAACAGTTCTTCTTCAAGCAAGAAGCACTTTAAGTAACAACAGAAACTTGGGCAAACTCTATACGACATACTGAGGTCGATATAAAGAAATGGTGACATCGAGAGGTTGGGTTTGGTAGAAACTATACAGAATTGATGATAAATCTGAATGAAGAGTCTGTTAGTGACGAATGTAACTGGGGGGATTAAAAAACGTATTGCTTATAAGTATGAAATTTTATCACTGAAGTAATGCTGTAAATTTTGACAGTGTACTACTTAATGTTTATTTAAATAAATCCAAATGCATACCATTAATAAATTAAATAATTAAATGAAGTGATGGAAATCTCTTGGTGAAACATGTCGAAATATAAGCAAGTATGTAAGTGTGTTTTTGTTATTACTTGCTTACATTAATAAATTATTTTTTTTAGCATTTGGATTTGTACTATTAACTTCTTACAAACTTTTCTATAATCATCTGTTAAATTTAATATGAAAAAATAAGTGAATAAGTGAATAAAGAAGAAAATTATTGTATTGTGAATCATTTTTTTTTGGTTATATAAAATGTCACTGACAGAAGTAAAAATAGACCCGGCAACATAAACAAGACGAGTCGTCATGATTCTAGTATGTATTCTAGTATGACGTACAAATGAATATAACGCATTTCCTCTATATTGTAATAGTAATTAAATTACTCTCACTATAACGAAAAATTTAAAAAGATCATCATACCACGATTATACCTATGAAATCAGAAAAAAATAAACATTTTTATGAAGTCATGACCAACTATGATTGCAATTCAAAAAAAAACATAAGTTTATGTATGTTATATCTTAATAATTAAGTATGGCATAAATATTTTAACTAAGAGTATTAAATTTAACGTAAAATTTACTACCGACACCATTTTTATATTAGTTCTATCTTCAATTGTTACGAAAATAAATTAAAGATTTCGGCAAATTTCAATTTTCTAAAAATATCATCTAAAGTTGACAATAAATGTTAAATCTGAAAATGCCATCAAATAAATTAACCCATCCTATATATTCAATACTATGAAAGTTGCCCGTATAGCGAGATAGAAAATGGGCGCCCTGTATATACCGGGTGGTGCAATAGTGTATCAGCGGAGTTTAGTATGAAAACTAATAACGCTGTAGCAATGACACTGTACGACTGTGCATTTTCTAATTTTATTTACAAATATACATGGTGTTCCAAATTTCATTAAATGCCCCGCATTTTGCATGTTATAATCATAGGTATATCGCATTAAAGGGTTATAACTTTCAAAATACAAGAAATAAGTACTATGTTATTGGTGCCATTTTAAAGGCAATTTTACAAGGAATATGCTGACATAAAAATATCAAAGGTTAGATTTTAAAAAAAAACAAGTAAATAACCAATAAAGATCGATAACTTAGACACTACATATTTAACACCCTGTATATTTATTCACTTTGTTCAACCTCAAAGCAAATAACGTGTGTTAGTAACACAAGAGTTAGGTGAGGCATTTTACCCATTTTCAGACTAAAGCTTAAAATGTTAGATGCTGCAACTGTCAAGATTTTAACAAAATTATCAATAAAATCAAAACTAAGAGTCTGAAGTGCACATATCCATATAACATTGCAAAGATAATTTGAATGGCTATCATTATAATATCTGGAAAGTATAGCAATCTATTTAAAATAAAAGAAGTTGGGAAAATTTGGAACACCCTGTATATTTGTAAATAAAATTAGAAAATGCACAGTCGCATACTATATACGAGGGCGTATTTTTATGTTATCTACCTAGCCATGAAACAAAAGAGTGACGATATCAAACAAATTATTGAAAAATTGCTGTCACTGTTAGAAGTACATGTGCTAAGTTGTGTTTAGTTTATGCTGTGTATATAGATTTCAGACGGTCCATTTCTCGATGAAATGAGTGAAACTAAAGTTGAACATCGCAGCGTAATAAAGTTCCTGACAAAGGAAGGCAATGGTCCAAAAGCAATTCATGAAAGAATGGTTGCTGTCTATGGCGAAGATACACCATCTTATTTCCAAGTAAAATATTAGTCTAAACTCATTCGATAGGGCCGAGAGTCAATCAATGATGACCCAAAGTCCGGACCTCGGAAGCTCGAACTGAAAACATTGTGCGAAAAGTCGAAAATTTGGTACTGAAAGATCGGAGTGTAAAGATCTCTGCCATTGCCAATGAAGTCTGTATATCCGAAACAAGTGTTCTCAAAATTTTACATGACGATTTGGGTATGAAGAAGTTGTCTGCACGGTGTCTACCCAGATTGCTTACACCTGAACAAAAACTGTGCAGAATAGAGGTTTCTCAAGAAAATTTGGTCAAGTTGGAGGGGGACAAAACATTTTTATCTCGAATTATTACCGGGGATGAGACTTGGGTATATTACTGGGACCCTCCTACTAAACAAGAATACATGCAGTGGGTTCATAAGGGCTCTCCACCACCAAAAAAGGCCAAAACACAATTTTCTGGAAAAAAAACTGATGGTAACTGTTTTCTGGGATGCTGGAGGAGTTTTGCTTATTGAATATATGCCGAGAGAGTGTACCATAAATGCAGAGGCCTACGGAAACACAATTAAAAATTTAAATACTGCTCTGGACGAAAAACGCCCGCATTCTTATCCACAAAAAAACTTGTTGCTGCACGACAATTGTCGGGTCCATAAGGCAAACAAAGTTCAGCAGATAATCAATGACTGTGGGTCTATAGAGTTAAGGCATCCACCTTATAGCCCCGACCTAGCTCCGTCAGACTTCTTCTTATTCAAAAATTTAAAAAAGCGTCTCAGAGGAAAGCGTTTTGCTTCTGATGAAGAACTTAAAGAAGTTAAAGAATATTTTGCGGGGTTACCGAAGCAATTTTTTTCTGAGGGTATGGAGCAACTGGAAAAAAGATGGAATAAGTGTATTAGTGTTGAAGGGAGTTATGTAGAAAAATATATTTTTTTTGTTCTCTTATGTGGTGGCTAGGTAGATAACATAAAAATACGCCCTCGTACGTACGTAAAGTCTCATTGCTACAGCGTTACTAATTTTCACACTAAGATCCGCCGACACACTATTGCACCGCCCGGTATATATATATATATATATATATATATATATATATATATATATATATAGTATAAATATAAAATGTTGTTTTTCTTTACCCCTTTTTTGTAAAATATGTGTTTTTTTGTTTTTTCTTGGGTTAATTGGGTAAAAATAAATTACAAAATTAAAATAATACGATCCATTTACTTTAACGTTTCAATGTTTATAACATCTTTTTCAAAAAGTCCAATCACAAATTAAAAGTTGTAAATTCCAACACTTTTACACATAACAGGTCTCTGACACACAAAACGTTTTGTTATTAGTTTTTTATAATTGACTCCCATCGGGAACAGTAAGTTGCATAAACGAAATTTTATATTGGGCTTTTTTACCTTTTTAAATATCATTTTATAATTTGGCAACTAATTTATATGTTAAAATTGTGTACAGATATGTCGACGTTTTAAACAGTATTTGCATATATATATATATATATATATATATATATATATATATATATATATATATATATGTATGAGATCTGTTAATCATTACAAGCAACAAACGCCTTGTCTTTGAGTTCTATAGAAAAATACTCATCTGACTGACTTAATTAGTAAGGCTTTTGATGTAGATAATCTTCTTATTTGAAACGGTAGTACAAGTTGATACTCAAGTATCTTCATGACACGAGATAACCCAGATATCTCGATGAGTAACTTATGCTTCCTTTAATCAATCACCAATTATACCAGAATAAGTTTTCTCTAGATTACAATCCACGCACGTCAATTTCTCTTTGAACTTTAACATTCAATTTGAGAAGGAAATCTCAATGTAATTATACAAATTCTTCAGAGAACATTCATGTTTACCTGATACTTTTCTAACGGTGAAAATTTTGTATAAATTTGTAATAATATATAAAAATATTTACTTCATTTAACTTTACGTCAAATTCTCCTTTAAAAGGAATTCCATTTACAAATGAATTATAATTTATAATATACAATGTTCTGCAAAATTATGTGACGTCAAAATTATATTACATACATTTTAATACTAAAGAAGTTCTTCATTTTTATAATACTGTTGATAATTTCTAGTATTATTTACATACTTATTCTTTTCAAATATATTCAAAAGTGTGCGATCTGTCATGTTCCTTATTTTGTGCAAGGAGTGTTTTACATTGTTTAAAATACTGTAATGTAGGTAAAGAATATACTTAAAATATGTTAACTTGCACTTGTTTATTTTTCTAGCCTATAGATTATTGATAAAATATGGCAGATAGAAAATAGAAAAACAAAGAAATGTATGATAAATGTTTTAAAATATCTTGGTTATAATGAATATCCTTCTTTATTAGAATATAATTGAATAATAACAGAAATGCTAAAAAATAATAACGAAATAAAAATAAACATTTTTCGATTGCATTCAGCTTGCAGCGCATCCTTCGAAGTGACACCCCGGGCGGTCGCCCGTTTCATATTGGATCACATATTGTGAACAGAAATGTCGTAATTTCGAATGTCGATTGGTATGTCCAGTCGCTAATGATTAAATCTATAATTTTTAATTAAAATAGAAGAACAATAAAATACGCTTATTTTATTGCTATAAATAGAAGCATGTACTAGAAGGATGATGGACAAATTCGATACTTTCATATACAATATGGAAAGCAGTCCTAGAAAAAAAATCTAATTGTTATAGGAATAAACACTCGAAGAGATTGATTTAGTTTTTAAAATCCCGTCTTTTCTTGTAAGAATATTATTATTGATGTCATTTGCGTTGCTTTTCAAGTATATTCAAAAACTTATTATAACATGTGCTTTTCCATTCGGCCTTTGTTGACTTGGATAGTTTCTTAAGGATGTTAATTTTTTTTTTTGACATATAGTCGCTCTAGTCATGAAACAAATTGTGCCTAACAAACCTTTCAAAATTACGGAACTACTTATATGAATGAATTAGTTGGAAAACCAAACTAAAGTATATTGTCCATGAATATAGTCCAATTATGTACTATATTAGTATAAGCGATTTCCAAAAGTTACCCAAAAAATATGTCCAACAGAACATATTTAATTGTAGTATGGGTTGCTTCGACATTTCCTATCTAATTATTCAATAAAAATCAAGAATCCCTTATCTCCCGAAGAAATTGCTTGATTTTTCAAACACTTTATGGAAACAAGTCAAGTTTAAACCTGTTTATTATTATTATTATTATATATTTATTTCATATTTAAATGAAATTTACCGGTAAACATTCATGCATCCTTCAAATTTTATCTAAACTTGTTAGAAGAAACGAAGATATTCGAATTGAGGATACGTAAAGCAAGGCGAATAACCAGTGGCGGCCCGTGATTTTTTGGGACGGGAGGGCACGGGGGGGGGGTCTGAGTGTTTAATATTAAAAATTATAAATTACAAACAAATAAATTCAATATGTTATTTAATTAACTTGTTCGAAAATAAAATCCATTCGCCGTTCCATACGATCAGGAAAATGATTAATAATTAATTCATTGAAGCTTGGTGTTGATGACAGTAATTGTTTTTCAATGGAACACATTGCTAAGGCACATAGTCTGCTTTCCTGCATGGTTTTCTAGAAATTGTTTTATCCTCTTCAAAGTCGAAAAACACCGTTTAGTTTCAGCTGTTGTCATCGGTATGGTGCAAATTATTTTCAATAGCTTCACAAATTCGGCAAATGTGGTTGTTAAATTATTTTCATAGAAACATTGCAGTAATGTTAGAACAGATGAAGCAGTACCAATTCATCCTTAAAAGTAATTGATTCCAAATTAAAAGTCTTCACGGCCATCTGGAATTCAGTTTCGGGGAAAGAATTTTGATATGTTGAAAATAAGTGTGGTTGAAAAAGAAGAGCTATAGATATGTGACCACTAAACAAAAACGGCAGCCCTTTCAACTATCAGATTTAACTGGTGCGCCTAACAGTGATTATAATTTGCATTTTTGTAAATATCTTTAATTTTTGCCTGAACACCGTTGGTTTTACCACTCATTACTGAGGCGCCATCGTAGCTTTGGGATATAAATTTTGCAAGCGTTTGGTCCAATTTAATTTTCCTAAAATTCTGCCAATAAACATTTTCTAATGCCATCAGCCGTATGATTCTCTGGTTGCAGAAAAAACAGAAATCGTTCTTGTATATATCCGTCCAACTCGTATCGAACTATAAAAGCTCACTGGGAAAATGTAGCCGAATCTGTCGTCTCATCTGTTTGTAGAGCGATATAGTGGGCTTTGTTAATTTCGTCAAGAATCAAAGTGCGAGAAACTTCGTAGATACTGTCCAGCAATTCATTTTGAATGATTTTGACAAAGCCATAAAAACTTTATTATTACACTTGTTGATGTGGTCCTTGAGGGTGCTGTCAATTCCTGCCATTAAATTAACCAACCCATGAAAAATCTCCGGATTCGCACTGTCTTGCGTTTCGTCATGGCGCCCCTTAAAGCGATTTCAAACATGCCACAAAACTTAATGCAGTCTATTGATTTTCCAAGAATATGTCTGTTTTTACTACGTTTTCATTGTGCTGAATTATATTTAATCTATATGCAGTGTTCAGTTCACACATTATATTTACTTTCCCCAAAACTGAATATTCTATCATGTTACTAAGATGTTTTTCACTTACTTTACGACTTTTTACTTTTTCACCAAGGTATTCTAAATACCTAATACCTTTAGAAGTCCAGGGAGAGTCGCTTTGTGGAGTATTCGTAATAAAGCACACATAACAAAAAAAGAAGCATTTTGCACATTACACCCCACACAACCAGTCTGATAAACTGTAAGGGCTTCTGCCTGGACTAGGGGACCTAGATTTTTTAATTCTATCTTAATGTCATAGCTGAGTGTGTTATTTTCTATCATTTCGATTATGTTACTAACGCAATTCAAAGTTGTATTTGCACCGATAGAAATTACAACATACACTCACCGCAGTATATTACATACAGGACTTGCGTAACCGGCACCGCAGAGAAGTGCCTTCTCGCTGACACATACCCGCTCTCTACACCCGCCACTTTCATCGCTCGGTGCAGTCGAGCGAGATGCCCCGGAGCCTACGTCAGACTGCGATTTTTAAACTCGGCGCTGAGGAGACGGACTGTTACGTCCGAAAACATATTATTTGTTATCAAAAAAATCAGAAAAATTACATACAAATTAGATATTTATAATTAATTTATCTGTTCATAGAAATTTGTCACAGGGGGAGAGTGGCCCGTTGCCCTCTCTGCAGCGGCCGCCACTGCGAATAACACAGCTGAAATTTTAATTTTTCACACTCAGTAATATCAACAATGTGTTGCTCAAACATAGGAGCATAACAGATTCAAAGAATTTTGACTGATACGGCAAAGTTTGGTTAACAGAGAAATTGTGCATTTTCCGCCATCTAGAAAAAAAAAGAGGGAATTTTTTTTATATCTCTGGTCCCCGTCAAGATACATAATTTTTTTTATCATTTTTCAAACCAGGACCATCGAAAAAAAGGAAGACATAGATACTTGTTCAACACAAAAACATATGTTTGCTAATAATAAATTTCATACGTGTAAAAAATAATCGCCCTATTTTTGTTATTTACATTGAATCCGTTACAGCGTATCTGTACAACCGCGTCATCTATAAAACCGCAAGAGGGGAAACAAAGAGTTTCCCCTCTTGAGATCTGATTAGTTCTTCAGTAAAATCGATAGACCGGAAGTAATAGTTTACTTCACTGAAAAAATTGAATTTTGCCAATATTTCGTCAGTTACTAAGTTTAAACAAATCTATAAAGAATTCAAATGTACTCAAAATTAAATTTGAGAAAAGTCGTATTAAAAAAGTTTTTCGAAATTCCTACGAGAAGTAGGTCTTTTACTCTTGTTGAAAATCAATTTTTTTGTGAATATCTCGCAAGTCATGATTTCTAGGCAGGTACATTACGAGTATAAAAGTATTTAAAACATAATTTTCAATATCTTTTGTATAAAAAAAAATTCAAAATTCGCATCGGAAGTAACACTTTTACTTTTATCAAATAGCGCTTTTTTTTCAAATATATCGTAAATTATATATTCTATATATATTTATCAAGAGTACAAAAGTATTCAGAATTGGATTTGCAATGTCTTTTGTATACGTGAAATTTCAAAATTCGGACCTGAAGTAACACTTTTACTCCTATCGAGTAGCACTTTTTTTCGAATACCTATCTTGCAAAGTATACATTCTATAGAATTTATTAAGAGAATAGAAGTATTTGTAATAGGATTTTGAATAATTTTTCTATAAAAAAAATCTATAATTTAAAACGCTCATACGTATAAGAAAGACGTGTGGTGGCCACACCTCATTTTTTCGATAAGTAGGGGAAAGGAGGAAAAAACGAAAAATAAGTTTCCAACTCTAAATTTTTATCCATTTCGTTCGATATCTCAAGAATTATCAATAACAAGTGAAAACTCCATACAACCTAAATTGTAGCGCATTCAAAGAGGAACAAAAAATGATGAAGCGACCATTCTGTATCTTGACGGAGAACGGAGTTATAGCAAAAACCAAAATTCACCCTTTTCTTCAATATGGAGGAAAATGCAGGTAGGAAATCTTGGTCGACAACTTTAAGTTACGCTTTACTAAGCACCGCCTACAACATATAACAAAGTTAGACTTTTCGCTTCACTTTAATTTCTTTGCCTTAATAATTAATTGACTTAAATGCATACCTTTCAAAAACAGAATATTTAATGTATTTTTATGACATCGTAACCGTATTTAAGTAGAAAGGATTAAACCGTATTGTAAAAAGATATTAAAACTGACATTTTACAAACGTTTTTCTTTGAAAATACAACCATTCCAAATGTTTCGTAAATGAAAGTTCTAGTACTGCTGTAATATAAACCAATCTAAAAGTATAATTCATAAATATACAATTTCGTTTTTTCGTACTTTCATGATAATATGTTAGCGTGAACGCAAATTTGCCTACAGCTTAATGATCAAGCTCTTAAAGACTTGAATACAATTTATTTAACTATGTTGTAACCTTAAAATTAAATGTAGAAAATAAATACAATATATATATATATATATTATTTGATTCACCCTGTATATCAGGGTGAATCTCCAACAAGAGTGTTTCTCTCTATTCAAATTTTCTTAAAATTGATTAACTCTTCCTTAAGCGTCAATGTTTGTTAGACAAATCCGTTCGAATCGCATTGCTGAAACTGTGACCAGAATTATTAGTTAGGAATAATGTTCATGCAACACGTAAGCTGCGTGCTGATAAAGCGATATAGATTCTATGGGCGCAGATCCTCGACTCGTAGCAATCATTTTTTTCGAGCCTATAACGTCTCTAAATGTATTGTTATTTGTTAGTAAATCAGATTTTAGTATATCAAGCAGAGTTATAAACTTCGGATGGTTCTTCGAAAGTGATTTTATTTCTTTTCTAATAATAATAAATCGATTGTAATTAAGCAACCCACCCTATATGATTCATTTGAAAGATGATGTTATAAAAAAAAGCAGTAGGTGCAATTTGAAAAAATCTCTTTCACAGTTTTTGTTTGTGATATGTGCCAATATTATACAAAATCAGAATATCGGACTAATTCCTTCACAAATTTGATTTCCTGATTTTGAACGGTTTGCAAGACAAAAACCAAAAACTTTCAAAGTAAAGTTAGCGTAACTTAGATTATCTCAGAATTTAAACACCAATCTACCCACATAAAAAAACAGGAATGTTTCTAGGTACTTAAAAAAAATTGTCATCGACGGTTAGTACATCCTATATAATTAAAGGATTGGAAATATTTCAGGGTCGTGATCGATTGGTGGCTGTGTGCCAAGTTTCAAGTTTTTAATCCATAAACAAGTTCAGAAACTTTAAATGCCGGCCTACATAAATCACTCTGTATACTTATGTAGCCATATAGAGGAAGGCGGGAAAAACTATCGCTTTTCAATTCCATACATATAAATACCTCGGAGACAATCGTTTATTGGCAAACCTCGCCCGTAAACGAAAGCAAAATTCTGTACTTTTGGCAGTCGTCCAAAACCGATTGGCATCAGTGAAAGTGAAGTTGTAAAAACTTTTTGGGGCAAACACTACGAACATCTCCCGGTTTAATGAACTCAACGTTTGTAAGCGGTTCCACACACCCCATTTTAGGCGAATCGGTGCGTGCTTCTTCAGTCTGATTAACTCCAAGCGTTAAGATATACCAATCTACTCTCGAATTTACTAACATCAACAACTTTTTTTTACAATAAGCATCAGACTAATCCGTGATTTTTATGAATAATTTTTGTGTGTGATCTGTAATTTTCCTTATATTGTTCAAGGAGTGTTTTAATTTGTTTAAAATGCTGCAATGTAGGTATGAAATATACTTAATAGTATATTATGCAACGAGCATTTAATGATAGCTATTAAGACACGAGTAAAAGAATTACAATACGAGGCGAAGCCGAGTATTGTAATGAATACGAGTGTCTTAATAGCCATTAAATGCGAGTTGCATACCCTATTTTTTCTACGACCCCATAATAAAACATATTTTTTGAACAATCCATTTCATAAATTGAGGTTAAAATTTTCCGTACGTTTTTGTGAATTTGGCTGGTAATAAATTGTTCGTGGCTACTAAGGCTTGTTCCATAACTTCTGGTGGAGTCAATTATTACATTTCACTGTCATTATCCCTCATTTTTACCGTTTATATTTTCAAAAAAGCACAAATTTTAAGTACTTACTTGTAAATTGCAGAGAACTGTCACATTTATTTAATTTGTATATCTGTCAGATATGCAGTCGCCATATTGAATATTGTTTGAATATTGAAATGTCGCATTCCTATTGGATATAAACTTGTATCGTAATGAAAAATCTGTGTTCCTATTGGATATAAACTTGTAACATAATGAAAATCTGTATCGTAATGAACATGTTTATAGTACAGGTTCGGCATATCTAATAATACAATTAAAGTATGGGAGTAGAAAAAATATGTTAACTTGCGAGTTTGTTACTTGATTTTTTCTTCTAGCCTACAGATGATTGTTAATAATATACGAGAGAGAAAACATAATAGCGGAAAAATCTATAATAAATGTTTTAAAGTCTCTTGGTACTAATATACCTCTCTGCTTATTTGAATATAATTGAATTTCCGAAGAGGCACCCTGGGCGGTCGCTCGTTTCATTTTCGATCCAATAACCTGCATATCAAAAGAAAATTCTGTGTGATATAACAGATAGCTGCCAAAAATAATGTGTAAAGTCGCAGATTGTCTGATACATATTGTGAACAGAAATGTTGTAATTTCCAATATATGTCTAGTCACTAATGATTAAATCTATAATTTTTAATTAAAATAAAAAAATAGAAATAGTAGCATGCACTAGAAGGGTGACGAAGCAAATTCGATACTTTCATATACAATGTGGAAAGCACTCTTGAAATAAAATGTGTAATTGTCACAGAGAAAAACGCACGAAGAGATTGGATAGTTTTTAAAATTCCGTCTATCCTTGTGAGAATATTATTAATGACGTCATATGGGTTGGGGCAATGATCTCATCATTCCTATTATAATGACAAACAACAGTTTCTGATAGTCTTCTCTTTTAAGGATACAAATTAATTGCTCTGTATTAAATGCAAATGCAAAGTACATATTTCCAGTATTTTAATCAAATGCTCAGCAAAAATACTAAATACTCAGTAAAACACCAATCGCCCAGTAGAAAAAAGTAGCTGCCAGGTAAAAACACTAAACGCTCAGTAAAAGTAATAAACGCTCAATAAAAATAGTAAGTTGTCAGTAAAAAGAGCAAACGTATGAATACTAAATGCTCAGTATAAACATCAAATCCAGATCAGTTGAATATAATTATATACACAGAAGCATAAAAAACAAAAAGTATAGGTATCTGAATATAAAAGCAACGTAAATTCTGTGATAGAAATGAAAAATAGAAACACACAAGTATCTAGGACGAAGATGGCGTTGAAATAGAACATATATGTCTGAACCATTGAGAAAGAATAGTTAGGAAGACGACGTCACGTGATCAAACCGGGTATAACAGGTCCGCCATATTGATACTACACTTACGTCAAACAGGTAGTGTTGGAAAGAGTAGACTGTTTGTTAGGTGCATCGTGTATTAGAGTTATATAATAAGTTAAATATTAAAATACATTATGGTTTCTTGTTCTCTACTTAGCTGTAATAGCAGAGAGTAGGCGTTGATAAGAAGAATTCGTCTGGAATAACATTTCATAGGTTAGTGTAGGTCTGACAGGTGTAGGATGACAGATTATAATTTTGAGTTGTCTGGACTAGGTGAGGTAGCCATATTGGTCCCACACTTAGCCCCGCCCAATGCTCCCGTTTTGAGAGTACAGCAAAGATGCTTTACAACGTCTCCATAATATTTTTCCTCAATGGTATGAACACATGCCATGTATTATAACCTAACGGTGTGTTAGAACTGCTGAAAGTGAGTTTGAACATCGAGTTTCAATAAATTCAAATGTGCTTTACAATACAGTGCAAAAAAACGTGCATAATTGAAGCCCATCTTCGAACTGGAGTGAGAATTGATGGAACTTGAGTTCCCAGAGTTAGCAATGATTCCCAAAAATTTTTATAATTGCCTTTCCAGTTGTGCTGGTGTTTTTCGTGACGCTGGTTCAATGGGCCACAATTCGTGTACTGGTAGACCAATTGTTCGTTCGGAAGAAGATATTAACGATGTTCGTCAACGTATGGAAATGAAACCACAACACCTTTGAAGTGTCTTTCTCAAGAGATTGGACTTTCTTATGGAAAATGCCAGAAAATTGTAAAGAAAAACTTACACAAGCATCCGTATAAGATGCAATCACATCAGACTATTTCGCCGACAGACTACTCCCTAGATGAATTGCTTAAAATGCCAGTGGTTGACAAATAATTTAATGCAAGATAATGACCTGCTAAATTTGACATTGTTCTCTGATGAAGCGTGGTTTCATCTTTCGGGGTGCATCAATTCCCAAAATACTCGAATGTTGAGTAGTGAAAATTCTCATATATTTGTTGAACCGTTTCTACATTCAGCTAAACCTGGTGTTTGGTTAGCAATTTCTCGCCGCAGAATTGTTGAACGCTTTTTTTTTTAGTTTTATAATTAATGCTGTAAGGTATAGAAACATTTTGAATGAATTTATTGAACAGCTGCACAAAGATAAATTACAATATGGTTACTTCCAGCAAGATGGTGCAATGGCACACACAACACAAGAAAATATTGCTTTTCTTTATGAGGTTTTTAATTACAAGCTTACATACGGAAGTTGAATTTCCACCACGATCACCTTGTTTGATAATTATGGACTTTACCGTGTTTCCTCGCCTAAAGAATAGAATATTTAGCACTCCTGTTGCTAATTTGCAAGATTTGAAGAATTATTGAAGGATGTGCACTAATAACGCTCGCAATGCTTATAAATCTTATGAATTGAAAATCACATGACATATTTTTTTGATGTCACGATAACACTGTCAAAATAATTTTCAAAAATTAAGGTTGTGTTACAACTATGATAATATGGCTTAAGAGGGGCGTTTACTAACAAATAGAAAGTTATGCAACTTATATAACCTTATATATATATATATATATAATCTAATCGAGGGACGGGTAGACGGAAGGGGATGTGAGTAGGTGGAGGTAGACGATATTCGGTTCTGTCACAGTGCTTCGGTTTTATTCATAGATTCTGTCATAGATAAAGGAATACTGTAGATGGGATACATAATGTATAAGGAATGAGTACTTACGGAACTGTTGATATTGTTGATGTTTTATAGCTAGAGACTGGAAAATATGCACTAAAAAGTTTGCCAAATATGCATGCAATATGCACTTAAAAAATCCATAAATATGCACTTACAATATGCAATATGCACTTATGATGTGCATTTATTTATTATGTTTTAGGAAATTAAAATTCATTTGTTGTAAATACGACAAAGTGCAATTGTATATTTATTTATTAGAATAAATTGTCGTTTTTACAAATTATATATTTATTTATTACAATAAATAACCCTATATTTCTTTAAATTTTTCATAGTTAAATTATATCTACGATCTGTAAGTATATGTTTATATTCAACACCGCAAGATGTGATCGGTGCATTCTTAAAACTAGGTATTAATGAGGGGCTTATATTAATGTCTTCCTTTTTTGCTTAGAATTGCGGCTAATTTTTCTTTAATTCTTTTTCCAGTCAATCCGTTGACTTTTCCAATTTTCTCTTCAATATCATTTACAATGCCAACACCATCATTTAAAGATAAATTTCTATCTTCTAATCTAGTAATTGCCTGCTCAATTATCGCAAAATTAGATTTAATATATGATAGTTGATTTTGTATTGTCGAATTATTGAAAATTACGTTACACTTTTCTATGGCAAGACTGGTTGCTGAATCAAATTGGGTTACAACATTTTTGATGCCTTCGTTATTATCGGCAAGAAACACAGCACATTTAAGCCATGTTCCCCATCTTGTTACAAACTCACTCACGCGCACTCGTAAGAGCGCTTTTAAAAATACTTTTTTGATATTACTAATTAAATTATTTACATCTGGAAACTCTAATCTAACTTTTTCAGCAACCCTGTTTAAACCATGAGCCAAACAAGTACAATGGATTAAATTGGGGAAAAAATTTTCAGACTTTGAGCTGATTTTAACATTTACGAAGCGGCGTCAGTTACCATTAACAGAAATTTTTCAAAAGGTACTTTGTCGGGTAAAAAGAAATTCGCTAAGGACTCATTAATAAACCTGGCTATGTCACATGAATTGTTTTGTCTAAATTACCTACATTAATTAAATGTCTTTTAGATTGAGTTGAACCATTTAAGGTTCCAATAATCAAATTAGCAACCTGACGGCCCTTCGTGTCGGTAGTTTCATCAACAGAGAGCCAAAGATTTTGGTTTTTCAACTCCTTTCTAATACCATCGGTAACATCTTCATAAATTTCGTTGATGTATTTCTTGCGTAGAGCTGAGGAACTGGGTACATAAATGGGTTTATCATCGACTTTGCAATAAGTTTTCAGGAATTCTTGAAATATCCGCTTGTCCAATTTATGTAAAGGAATATTACAACCCACAAAAAGATTACACAAATCTTTGGAAAATGCTTCTTGTGGATTCTTCGAATTATTAAGAAAACTTTCCTCCAAAAGTTGCTGCCGCGGTTTATTCAAATTTTCAGAAACTCTGTTCTAATGAAATGTTGTGTTCAAATGGAGCACTACTTGAAATTTCTTCTGGCAGGTAATCTGTGTAACAAATATGTATTTTTAACATTCAGTTATAATAATTATTATTAATTACTATACTACTACAAAAACTAGAAAAATAAATTGTCTGGTTTTGTAAAGTTCTCTAGTTGTTTAAATTTGATTGATTTTGGTTATTTTGGTGTTTATGACAAAGAAATATTACAAAGATATATTAGCTTTAAAGAACATGAAATTAATAATTTATTATGAAATTGTTTAATTTTATTTATGAACACAAAAAAAATTCTCAAAATTGTAGAACTTGTTATTGACAAAATATTTCAAAATTCAACTTACCCTTTTGTCGCAGAGTGTGCACAAAACACTTTCTTCATCAATAAGTTTTAGTGCACTGCAATCTCTTATCCAATTTTTTATTAGAGATGACTTCGCTTTAGCTATCTTCGGCATTTTCAAAACTTTTTAATTCACTTTTGTTTCACCAAATAGCACAGACCTTAACACGTTTACGAATGAACAAACTATGAAGGAAATTTCTTTTTCTTATATTGATATTAGTCGTACGGTATAATATACCTGCATTAATACCTACATTTCTGAAAGGGATTTCTTGCGTAAGTTCTAATTGCCCTGTAAACCGATTATCAGTATAGTTAAATCCTATTTTTGGGAAAGTCCATCTCATTATTAATGAGATGGACTTTTAATGAGTCATTAATGCAAAGTTGAAGAATTGCAATCCCTTCACGTTTACACAAACAAATTAAATATCTTTAAATATCAGATTTTATTATATGTACGTGCATATGCAGTTATGGTAAAGTGTCCAAATATGCATTATATGCACTAAAAAAATGGTAAAAAACGTATTCTGAGGGTGGAAAATGGATAAGCACACAGTATAGAAGGGATATACCAAAAAACAACAAATATGCATTTTGCATAAAATCCAGTCTCTATTTATAACGCTTGCCCATAACCGTTATATTAGGTATTATACACTCGAATATTATAGGTATATGGTATATATGACATTTAAATGCGAGTGACACTTTGTAATTAAATTGACACTCGCATTTAAGTCTGCAATAGCCGACCGATTCCGATAGATTTCGTCGTGTAAAATGTGTGACAATGTTTACTGTTTAATGTTTTTTATCTTTAAAAATAATTACATAAATTTGATTTTTTCTTTATACACGGTGGCCAGAAAAATGCGGACAAACGCCAGGTAGAACGATTCTTTGTTCAATTCTGAGGCGATAATCTTAATCCAAAAAAGTTATACGGTCCTTCCTTACGGCATACGAGACCATCAAACATTAAGTTGTACGGCTAAAATTTAGCAAAATTCGTCAAATTTGTCTATGTAAAATCATTGTGGTGAAATTTAGAAATGGAATTATCTCAAATGCATTGATGTAACTAATCGATTAATACCAATGGTTTACAAAAAAAAAAAAAAAAAAAAAAAAAAACAAAGCACTGTACTACTTTTTTCAATTAAGATTGTCAACTCAGAATTAAACAAAGATTTGGCCTGCGTGGCGTTTGTCCGCATTTTTCTGGACACCGTGTATAGTACATCAAATGTTCAGCTGCCGCGCAGACGTCGTTTTTTTTTGTGTACCAGAATTAGTTAGTAGACAAATTCATGCATTTTTGTGGTTATGTCTAAAACACATAACTTTCTTAAGAAAATAAATTAGTACAAAAACTGACCTTGACATTATAAATTTATGCCTTTTGCATCAATAACCCAAATTTGAGATACTAAAATTACAAAACACGAAACGGCGATGCCTTAATTTTCGATTAGTAAACGCCCCTCTTAAGGGTCCTATATAGTGGATCGGAAATGTAATATTGGTTTCATAGCACATAATTTAATAAGCCATGGATGTCCGAGTACTTATTACACATAGAGAATACACATTTGTAACCGCGGGAAAGATTTTTACTAGAATAACAATTCATTGTAATGTGGCTTGCCTAATTTTAATTTATTTTATATTCATTTAAAACAAAGTAAACGATAATTGAACGAAAAATAAGTGCAGAGCGGGGTAGCTTTTTATTCAATTTATAACGCGAACCCAAGCAAACAAATCTCCCCTGAAGGATTTTTGAGAAAACTTATTTTTAATATTTTGACATATTAATTAATTTTCCTTAATCCGATAATTTTTTTCTAAATTTGATTCTTCAGCGGGGTAGATGACTAAATTCTTCATAAGTTGATGTTGAAAGGTTTTCTCCAAATTTAAAATCAACAAAAATATCTTGCATCTAAAATCTGACATTTTTTCGTTGTTGACAGATCCACTATATAGGACCCTTAAGTTCAGAAAGGATTCATTTTTCATGCAATGGAAAACTAACACATTATTGCATCTCACCATCACTAATTGTTGCTGTTAACTTTTGAAAAAATTAATTGCAGTTGTTCACTCTTATAATGATAGTGACTTTCACACTAAAATTACTGAATACCATTACAATTAAAATCGCAATGTCAAAGTTATGATGCAAAAATGAGAGAATATTTTGTGTTATGTGATATACCCAACACCTTTGAGACTTCAAGGAAATAAAGAAGATGAGTTCGTTCAAAATTCGTAAAACGAAGGGAACATTATTGAATTTTGTTCCAATCCATTGTATCAAATGGGTAAGTGGCAAGCAAGTTCATGAAAATATAAATCAACCAAGGCAAGCAATAGAAAATAATGAGATGTCGATTTTGCTGAATGCAAATCGTCTGTAATTTTCTAAAATTGAAATAAAATTTGAAACGCTGCAATTGTATGGTAGGTAGATTGCCGTATAAATTGCTAAGGCATGAATTGAATTTCCTTGTCGGGAAATATAAAAACGTCCTTTCGTATGATATCCATTCCGCAAACCGTTTATTATTAATTTTCTCCACCGCGCAAAGAGGACAGGACATAATTTTCATCGTAAAAACGAATGGATGGCAGATTCTCCTTCCATTTCCTAACCCCCGACCGTTACAATTCCAGTTGCACAGACGCAGTACTACCTGACGGCGTCGTGGGGTTCAACGATGAAATTCCCCTGGATACTCTACAGTTCAGTAGAACAAAATCCATCAATATCACCCCCCACACTATACAGAGAGAGCAACACACACATACAAAACAGTAACATTAAACCCATCATCGTTTTCGGCGCGGTTATCGTCGCTTGAATAAAACACACGTGCTTTTCGCAAAGACTATTCGGCTTCCGACAAGTACGAATCCCGAAAACGCTTTACAAAAGCGTCCCAGATGTGAAATGCAACCACGCCGAAGACGTTTATGACTAAGTTCACGTCAACAAGAGTAAACATAAACATAAGCACACAGACGCACAAATTGAAACACGATGTGCTTGAGCAATAATAAAAAGGTGGCGATGGTGATGGATAACGATTTTCAGGGTATTTTTGAATCGAAGTGCACACGAAATATAAACGTTAACAGCAGTGAGATGTCTGGTGAAGTAATAATTCAGAGTTTGTGTATTGTCGTTTGTTTGCATTTAATGTTGTGTCAATCTTGAAATCTAGCACATGGAATTCTCTTTGGTCACGAGCGGTTATGACAACGGTATGTCTTTAATAACAACACAAAATATGTAAAGTTCGATCCAATATGTAACGCCAAATAAAAAAAAAAAAGATACTAAAATCCGTAGAAATTGCATTATTAAATTGAAAATGACGTTTTATAAAATTAAAATATTTTATTTAAAAAATAAAATATTTTTCGCCATCGTTGCGTTTTATTTTTAATGTGTCGCGCAGAAAATATATCAACATACAATAAAAAAAACAAAGCAGAAAAAAAATTCTTTATTAAAAAAAATCCTTAATTGAATTTTTGAATGGTATTAATTTCTGATACGTAAATTTCTTAATTTAATTTGATAAATTAAATTAATTTTGACATTGTGTAAAAGGACAATTAAAAGCATTAAGCTTGTTATTTCGATTTTCAACAATTTATTCGACCGTGGATTTTTAACAATGATTGTAACGAAAACTAAGTTTAGAAACCGACGCAACTTATGTTTCAGTATTAGAATATTAATTAATACTACTGACGTAAGAATTAAGAAATTAATTCAACATGGGCAGCAAGAACAGAGCCGTTAAATATTTATCTTTCAGCCGTTGTATTACTGTTTAAATAATTATATATTGATAATTAAAAAAAAAGAAATAAATTACGCAATATTTTATAAATTTACTACTTTGCAATTCAAAATTACCATAATTCAATATTTAGGTACAAATATTTAGTGTGCAATATGTTTGTAAATGCATCTTCTTTCCCCCCTCTTCTTGATATTCACTGATATTGCATCTTCTTCTTCCTTAAGTATATGTTTATTCATGTTTTTTCTTTTAATTTTACATAAATATATGTTATACAAATACAATTATTTTGCAATTAAATTGTTTTGTATTAACGTATCAATTTACTCATAAATTTGATTTTAAGAATTAATAAATAATACAAAGTTTAGTTCCAAAAATGTTTAATGTAGTCATATGTTTCACTACATTGTGGCTTCATCAGGTTATGAACAGATACAAATTTAATATCTGTAACACTGACACTTATAAATACAAATATAACTATATAAAAAGTTATTCTTATTTGTAGTAAATTAAATGAAGTGTTTGTGACTCTAGTTATTTAGTTTAGTTAAAATGCTATTTATTATGTCTATCGAATGCCTATTTTTGACAGCTATCGTGAAAATCTTGTTCTTTTCTAATTAGAAGTTATCTTTACACGTAAGAAAGTTCGTTAATCTGTGGATTATACATTGATACGCTAATAATTTTATGAATCATGGGTTGAAAAGAACTTATATGAATTGTAGTATCCATTTTTATCGGTTTGTAAGAAAAT
This sequence comes from Amphimallon solstitiale, assembly GCA_963170755.1. Classification (NCBI taxonomy): domain Eukaryota; kingdom Metazoa; phylum Arthropoda; class Insecta; order Coleoptera; family Scarabaeidae; genus Amphimallon; species Amphimallon solstitiale. The sequence continues at coordinate 140,654,087 of OY720677.1, read as the reverse complement.
TTTAAATTCGTGTTTGTTATTAATCTGTAATATATTTATTTTCAGAAAATTATTGATTTTATTTGCATCTATTTCCGCAATAAATTTTATGTTAGGGTAAAGAGTATTAATGTGGTTGTAAAATAGAAGTAAATAAAATCATTAATTTCTTGGACATTTCCAACCATATCACGCAATAATAACAAACATGGATTTTCAATTTGTCACAAACCGATAGAGACAGGTACTACAATTCATGCAAGTTCATTTCATCCCATGACTCACAAATTATCAGCGTGTCAATCTATGGTTCGCAGCAATGGCGGACCGTGATTTTTTGGGACGGAAGGGTACCGAGGGGGGGGGGGGTTCTGAGTGTTTAGTATCAAAAATTAAGTACAGACAAAAAATAAACTCATAATGTTATTTAATTAACTTGTTTGAAAATAAAATCCATTCGTCGTTCCTTACGATCAGCAAAACGATTATAACTAATTCATTGAAGTTTCGTGTTGATGTCAGATGTTTTTCATTTACTTTCACCTTTATACCTTTTTACTTTTTTACCAAAGTGTTCTAAATCCCTAATACCTTTAGAAGTCCATACAGGGTCGCTTTGTTGAGAATTCCTAATTAAGCACCCATAACAAAAACAAAGCATTTTGCACATTACACCCACACAACCAGTCTGATAAACTGTAAGAGCTTCTGTTGAATTTTCTCGTCACGGTTTTATTAGTTTTCGAATTGTGATCTTCTAGTTTAATCAATAAATCTGGTCTAGGGGGACCTAGATTTTTTAATTCTACCGCGAGATCAAAAATTAATATATTGATAAAGGTTTGCCATGGAATGTAAAACGTCTGTCTTAAGTTATATCGTTAAGGGTCCTATATAGTGGATATGTGGAGATTTTTGATGCAAGATATTTTTGTTGATTTTAGATTTGGAGAAAACCTTTCAAGTTTTGAAGAATTTAGTAATCTACCCCGCTGAATAATCAAATTTAGGAAAAAATGATCTGATTAAAGAAAATTGATCAATATGTCAAAATATTAAAAACAAGTTTTCTCAAAAATCCTTTGTAGTAGATTTGTTTGCTTTAGTTCACTTTATAAATTGAATAAAAAGCTACCCCGCTCTACACTTATTTTTCGTTCAACTATTCTTTACTTTGTTTTAAATGAATATAAAATAAATTAAAATTAGGCAACCCACATTACAATGAATTGTTATTCTGGTAAAAATCTTTTCAAATGTGGTCATAAATGAATTTTTATCCGCTTAGATATTGAATTATTATTTCAAATATTTATTATATATTCCCTATGTGTAATAAGTACTCGGACATCCTTGGCTTATTAAATTATATGCTATGCAACCAATATTACATTTTCGATCCACTATATAGGACCCTTAAGTGTCATACTGCATTTAATGTTTGTCAGTATGACACTTAATGATATAACTTAAGACAGACGCTTTACATTCTATGGCAATCTTTATCAATATAATTTTTGATCTCGCGGTACTTAATGTCATAGCTCAGTGTGTTATTTTCTATCATTTCGATTATGTTACTAACGCAATTCATAGTTGCATTTGCACGGATAGAAATTACAACATACACTCACCGCTGTATATTACATACTGGACTTGCCTCACCGGCACCGCAGAGAAGTGCCCTCTCGCTGACATATACCCGCTCTCTACCCACGCCTCTTTCATCGCTCGATTCCTGAAACAGACGGTGCAGTCTAGCGAGATGCCCCAGAGCTACGTCAGACCGCGATTTTTAAACTCAGCGCTAAGGAGACGGACTGTTACTTCCGAAAACATATTATTTGTTATCTAACAAATCAGAAAAATTACATACAAATTAGGTATTTATAATTAATTTATTATCTGTTAAAAGAAATTTGTTAGGGGGGGGGGGTGGCATTTTAACTAAACAACTAGAGTCAAAAACATTCCTTAATTTACCCCAAAACAAAAACGTAAAACATCTAATACCCTTTTTTAATAACAATAATTGTTTACCTATATCTGTTTTATAAATGCCAGGAGTTATAGAAACCGAATTTTTATCTTTTCCTCACCTGATGAAACCACAGTTTGGTGAAATATACGTCGTGCCTACAATAAACAAGTTTTTTTTTTTACAATAAACTAAACTTTGTGTTATATATGAATTATTTAAGTTATGTTTGAGCAGCCAATCAGTTATGTAATTTTATTTTATCTCTTCAGAACTCATTGTGAAAATTTTAATTTATTTTTATAGGGTATTGTTATATAGATTTTCCTTTTTTTTTAAATTGATATATGTACAATTCTAAAACAATTACTATTGTTAGTCTTACTTTTGTTCATAGTGAATTTAAATGATAATGAAATACAACTGTTAACCAATAAAAAAGTAAAGGATTTATTAAAAATGATACTTACATAACTTAAATAATACACTAAAATACTAGCCTACTTGAGTCTATATTCTATAATCTTCTATCTCTGTGTTCCATCTGGTTCCCAGTGAGTCCCTTTGTTATGTTGTAGCCTTTTGGAAATTTTCTCTTCTGCCATCCTCTTCATATGCCCCAGCCAACTAAGGTTTTGGGTTCTTACCACTTTTTTGCTTGTTTGTTTTGTTTTATTTCCTCGTTTATTCTTCTGAAATATATATGATCTATCTTAAACACCTTCCGTTTCTATACCTCCAACTTTTTCGGCTGTAATGAGGATACATGTTTCACATGAGTATAGGGCAGATGGTCGTATTATTTGTTTGGTATATCATTGCTGCAAATGCTTTTGCTTTGGATGACTTTCAGTATCGCGTATATGCACTTATTCACTCCCATTATCCGTACTTGTCTTTATTCGGCAAGACTCGGTTTTTTTATAAATAGATAGATAGATAGATAGATAGATAGATAGATTTTATTCGTGCGAGACAAAATTAATGTATGCACATGTCAATAAATATGTCTATATAATAAATGTACAATGCAAACACTAAACATATCTAAAAAATAAAAGTACAATGTAAACATTAAATATTACAAACAATTTACGCCATTTCACAGAGCAAAAAAAGACAACAAAAAAGAAATTAAAGCTTCTTGAGCATTTCCACAAACTCCTGGACATCATAAATTGGATTGTCTTTTAGGAAGTGTTTAAGGATTAAGTTAAACTTTTTGTCATTCAGTTCTTTCCAGGTTTTCGGGAGTAAATTATATAATTTTATTGATTGATATCTAAATGAGTTGATATTCCGGGACAACTTAAAATGTGGTTGTTCGAAACATCCATGTCTGGTTTCGTACATGGTTTGCTTTGCAAAGAAAGTCAAATTATTCCTGGCGTATGTAATACAATCAAAAACATATTGACCAACACAAGTGATAATTCTCAACCGCTTGATCGACGGTCTGCATGAATCCATGTTACTTATACCCAGCATAGTTCTTATTGCTCTCTTCTGTGATATCAGAACCCGATGTATATGCGCCGAACCGCCCCACAATATAATACCATAACTCATGACACTATGAAAGAGAGCATAATATGCCATCAATAAAGCACTCTGATCCACCATCACCCGCAGTTGTTTTAAAACAAAAGTACTAGTAGACAGGCGCCTGGTCAAACTATCAATGTGGGGCCCCCATGTAAGCTTAGAGTCTAGGAGCAAACCCAGACATTTAATAGGCGCGGCATTCACCAGCTTCATGTTGGGATTCAACGAAAGATCCAACACCTGCGTTTTCCCGGAATTCATGCAAAGTCTATTCCCATTAAAGTAATTCCCAACCCGCCCCAGTGAACCCATCACGGAGTTATGTAATTCGTCGTAATTTTTATTCGCAACTAGTATTGTAGTGTCATCAGCATACTGAACAGTCTTACACATAATCTGCTCGTTTATATCGTTGCCGTAGATAATAAATAGCAATGGTCCCAATATTGAGCCCTGAGGCACCCCGAAAGTGATTGCTTTCAATGTGGACGTATCTTCTTTAATTTGAACACACTGCTGTCTATCCATGACAAAACTTGTAATCAGTGAGAGAGCAAGTCCCCTAAAGCCATAGTATTCCAATTTAGTAGACAATATATCATGAGACACACAATCGAAGGCCTTGGTCAAGATACTATCCCCAGATAGGTGAATCTGTATACTTCATTGAACTGGTATAACCTGCCACGTTCAGATTCTACTTTTTTTTGTATTTTATCTCTCTGTACAAAATCCATTTAAAACCGGTGGCCGAGCTGACGAATGTATAGCTCCATGTCGTCCAATCCATCTATTAGGAAAGTGTGAATTTAAGAATTCTCTTACAATCAAGATACCATGAGCTGGACATCCGTCTTGTTGGAAGTAGATGCGTTGCAATTCCTCTTGCTCAAGTGATGGCAATAAAAAATTCTGAAGCATTTCCAAGTACAGTAGAGTCCCGCTAGAGTGAACGTTATTAGCCAAGCCCCTGTTCACTAAATAGAGGTTTATTAAAAAATCAAATACAAATTCATATATGCAATCAAATTTTATTTAAATAATCTTACTTTTACTATAATAAGTAATAATATAATTTGTCAATAATAATAATACGCGACATTTTTATATTAAAAACTTATTAACTTATATTTTTGGTTTAAAATACGTAGTTATTTTTGATTGTTCTAACTTTTTCTTTACTTTAATTTCAATTAATTTACTTATTAAACTATGCACAGTTAGTAAATGTGAAAATTCAACATTCTCATCATTTTCTTCCACCCATTGAATAAGATCATTAATAGATTTAAGAGCATGATTTGTCGAAATGAATTTGTCGTCATTGGTGATATTACACATTAACAAATGACTATTATTGTCCTCTTCCGAATCACTTTTATCAATAACACCTTCCTCAATGGCTTCTTGTGATATGTCGTTATTCCATTCATCAATGTCAGCATCATTCAAATGAGTCTAAAAAAATATCAATTTTATAATTAAAATTTACTTAGCAACTTTTTACTTACATTTGGAGTGATATTTTGAAAAATATGTCCTATATCTTGATTTGCTTTAAAGGCTTCGTCGTTAATTAAACGAGAGCGTAAAACGCATTGGAATATTTTCCTGATCATCATCATCAATGTCTAAAATATTATTCCAGCACTTCTTTATAACTGCAGTATTTACCGAGCCATAGCTATATTTAAAACAGCATCTCTCAGAGAATAGTTTTTCAATGTTTCACTAAACTCTTTGTCTTCTGATAACAAATCGGTGACTAAATTTTTGCTATAAAATAATTTTGTAATTCTGATGGCATTTTGATCCATGGGTTGGATTAATGGTGTCACATTTGGTGGCATATACATAATGGAGATCAATCCATTGGAACTTCTTAAGTCTGACTCAGGTGGATGGCTAGGGGCGTTATCTAATAATAATAAGGCCTTAATCGGTAATTGTTGGTTTTGTAAAAATATTGTAACCTAAAAAGTAAAATGAAGTATTATGATCTAATTATAAATAAGTAAATTTGTTTACCTCTGGAACAAACATTTCATGAAAACATTCTTTAAAGGTGGTGGTGGTCATCCTTAGGATGCTTGTAATGTACTGGACAGCTAAAATTTCGAAATGATCGGGATTTCTTTGACTTTGCCTATTATTAAAGGTTTTAATTTGTGTGTTTCGGACGCGTTTGCACATGCCAAAAAAGTTAATCTTTGTTTTTCAGTTTTTGTACCAGGTGCATTTTTCTCCATGTTAGAAACATACGTCTTATCGGGTTCGTAGTTTCCAATAAAGACCTGATTCGTCCGCATTATAAATTTGTTCCGGTAACAGGTCAAAATCTTTAATTGTATTCTTCAATGTTTCCTTGAATGGATCAACTAATTCTGGTTGTGATGATAATTTCTCTCCTGAAATCTTTAAAAACCTTACGTTGTACCGTCTTTTGAATCTATTAAGCCATCCACTACTTGCAATAAATTTTGACGATTCATCGATTGATTTTTGCAAATTTACAGCTTTTTGTTTTAACATTAATCCACTAACGGGAATATTTCTCTCTCGCAATGAAATAAACCACTTGTACAGTGCCTTTTCCTTTTTTTAAATATGTAGATTTTTTTAATGTTTTAAATTTACGTATACCATCAATATTTTGATTAGTTTTTCTTAAAATTAATGTTCGCCTCTTCTTTATAGCACATATTGTAGATTTAGCCACTTTAAATTGTTTAGCTAAATCTGTTACACATCTACTTTTACTTAAGCTTTCCAATATCTCTAATTTCTCGCTCTGTTTTAAATGTTTTCTATTATTCGACATTATTTTAAACTCTTATTACATATATATATATATACATAATACTAACATTTCTCATAAAACTACGCACCATATATCACTGCCCTAAGTTTTTTAATGGAGCGCTCAAACACACCGTGCTCATACAAATCGAATAGAAGAATGTAGTAAACCAATTTACGATCATTCGTGATGCACTTCCTATAATACATATTTAGGGTAATTACCGAACTACCAAAGAAAAAAAGCGAGAGTTAGTAGATAAGCTATGACAGTTCTAGCGCAAAATTTCATAAGGTTAACATAGGGGGTCTAAATTTTATTTTTTCCCCCACCACTCCAACTTCTGACATCACGTGACCGAAAGCAACACCCCCGTTAACGGCTTCTGAAGAGTTTTGAACAGCTTCTGAAGAGCTTTGAACGGCTTCTGAAGAGCTTTGAAGGTCTTCTGAAGAGCTTTGAACAGCTTCTGAAGTGCTTTGAACAGCTTCTGAAGCGGTTAACGGGGACGTTGCTTTCCGTCACGTGATGTCAGAAGTTGGAGTGGTGGGGGGAACAAATAAAATTTAGACCCCCTATGTTAACCTTATGGGATTTTGCGCCAGAACTGTCATAGCTTATCTACTAGAGTTCACTCAAGCGGGACTCTACTGTAATTGTATTGATTTAAATTTTCATTTTATTTTTTTTAAACATTTTCATGTTTAATATCATTCCGCACCAAACATTGACTTTTTGATATCGTTGATTTCGGACTTTAATTCTAAAATTTGGATTATCCTTTGACCAGTATCTATAATTTTGTGAGGAAAGAGCAGCATCTGTCCAAAAAAAGGTTGCTTCATCACTAAACATTAAATTCTAATTAAAAAAAAGGCAATATTCCATTGCAAACAAAACTCGAGTCTGAGATCATGATCTGCATTTTCTAAGGTATGCCAAAATCTAGGTTTATATGGATGAATTTTATTCGCTCTATAAATTGTTAGCAATAATGTACGACTAACTTTGAGTTCAATTGCTTACTGGCGAAAAGAACTACTAAGATGTTTCGAAACTGATTCGATAGCCATCATAGTCACAGCATCATCATCATTGTACGCTTTGCGAGGCTTCTTTTTTTGTCGGAAACGTTTCATCAAACTTATCAATCAATTTCTTCAATGCTGTTCTGCTTACACTTACATTTGGATATTTTTCATTAAACAACTGCATTGCATACTTATACGAGACTTCTTTTATATCATAACATTTCACCAGGTAGATTCGCTGCTTTAACGTCAACATTTTTCACTAATAAAGCTAACTGAATTGTCAGACAATGTCGTTGGTTAATTACTAATCCATGGGTAATGCGATGCTGATGTAAAATTCGGACTTAGTCATATTTAAAATAAAATTTCAAGTTTTTTATCTTATCTTAAATGATTAATGTCTCTTTTATTTACCAAAAGGGGTTTCGATAAAATCAAGTTTTTTTTATAGAGACTAACTTTTCCTCCTACAACTCATATTCAAATATTTTACGCTATAGGAAACCACGTCATAGTTTATTTCAAATTATAAGAATATAACTTTGAACGGCTCTAAGGCTTTAATTGCACCACCTTCTGTGACGATAATTATTATGCCTGGTCTCCTTATTGAACGGGTACGGTTTACCTATTTGCAACGTATGAATCTAGGGCGCGTATTGACTATAAATTAGGAGTAAAAATTGAAATAAATTCAAATTGAGTTCAAAACAGTTTTATTCAATTTACTACAATTGTTTCACCCTACTAGGGCTTCATCAGGTGTGAAAATTATAAAATTTTATAATATTCATCACATCAATTTGAATTTATTTCAATTTTTACTTGTAAATTATGGAGGTTCAACACGTATCTCCGTCTTCAATCAATTATTTATAAATTAGGACCCTACAAGACAATAATAAAACGCTGTTCATTTCAAGTATATAATAAAAAATATCGTGAGAGATTTCTTGAATTAGCGGCATTTTCAATTAATTGATGATAATTACTTGCATTATTTTAATTGTTAATGATTTTAAGGAAAAGAAACACATTACTCCGAGGACTAACACATATGCATTAGTTTCGTTTAACCACTACAACGTGAATACTCATCAGCTCGTCTGTAATGTATTCATTTTTCCTTTCTACCGAAATTTGTATATATACTTACGGAGAGGATCTTTGCAAGCTTGAGAGATAATTTCTTATCATTCTCATTTAATGAAGGAACCATATTAATTACTATGTTTTTCCTTCTACAATATTACAGCACATTCAGTGCACTCTGTGTTGGAACACAGAAATCCAAATTTCATTCTGGATAATTACAATTAATATTTTATATGTGGTTAATGTATATATTAAACACATATAATTTGTTTCTTTGCCGTATATATTTTAAATGTCGTGAGAGATTTCTTGAATTAGCGGCATTTTTAATTAATTGATGATAATTACTTGCATTATTTTAATTGTTAATGATTTTAAGGAAAGAAACACATTACTCATTACATATAAAATATTAATTGTAATTATCCAGAATGAAATTGGATTTCTGTGTTCCAACACAGAGTGCACTGAATGTGCTGTAATATTGTAGAAGCAAAAACATAGTAATTAATATGGTTCCTTCAATAAATGAGAATGATAGGAAATTATCTCTCAAGCTTGCAAAGATCCTCTCCGTAAGTATATATACAAATTTCGGTAGAAAGGAAAAATGAATACATTACAGACGAGCTGATGAGTATTCACGTTGTAGCGGTTAAACGAAACTAATGCATATGTGTTAGTCTTCGGAGTAGTGTGTTTCTTTTCCTTAAAAATTAAAATAATGCAAGTAATTATCATCAATTAATTAAAAATGCCGCTAATTCAAGAAATCTCTCACGACATTTAAAATATATACGGCAAAGAAACAAATTATATGTGTTTAATATATACATTAACCACATATAAAATATTAATAAAAAATATCTATACATTGGGTTTATATACAAAGAAAAAAATACAAATCGTGTGGCAACATGTGTAGTGGATACATATAGATATATAAAGGTAATTAGTTTGTAATACACAATAAAAATTTTATGTGTCATTTCATAAATCATCTTCTGTGATTGAGTCGTCTTGCAAATCGGTGTCTGTGTGTGAATCGTATTGCAAATTTATAATCAAAGGTGCTACTATTTTGTACATGCGCATATATTTTCCAATTTACAGCAGTTATATGTCACATAGCATTTTTTATGCGTGTTACACTGCTTTCAGTAAATTTCGGTGTTTGATTTGTTCGTCTTATGGTATTTTTCAGTTGGGACCATATCAATTCAATGGGATTGAAAATGCAATGGTGTGGTGGTAAACGTAAAATTGTATGTCCTGCTTCTTCGGCTCTGTTATCCGCATAATAATCCTTTAAATATTCTTTTGTCTTCATCACCTCTATTAATTGATTTTTTGTATAGTGATGCTCAAAATATAAATCATTTGCTTCTAAAAATTCCACCGCACGGTTGATTTAGAACACTGAATATTTATAGGCTCATTACTGATTCTTTTATGTAAGCAGTCAAGTGTAGATACAACATTTCCTCTGTAGAGAGAGGGAGTATACTTGCTACCTAATAGTATCAATTTCATACTCTTCAATTTTTCTGGGTGCTCCTTTGTCACTTCTTTGCTTTCGAGGCCCTGCGTTATTCTTAATTATCTTATATATTGTTCCAAAAACCACCTTGGTTAATTGCGACGTTCGTTGAATGTTCTGGGTTTGTAGTTTGTTATTTTCTTCCATCAGGGTATGATAGATATTGAGAATTATCTGTTTTACATCTTCTGATATATGCTTTCTCTGTCATGCTCCAACAGTATTATCACTATCCACATCATCATCAGTAATACTTTCAGCAAAAGGTCGCCACATGTTCGTGAAGTCAAGAGAGAAAAATCATATATATATACAGCAGTAAAGATTAACAATAAATGATAAATAGACTCAATATTAGATGTAATACATACCAACTCCCCTAACTATATTTACTTAAATTTTCTTTAATAAATATAAGCACTTATGTCACTAAATTGTAATTTAATGACTATTTAACTATATACAGGCTGGTTGGTTTTTCATTGTCCAGCCTATATCAGCCTTATTATCAAAAATTCAAAAAAATGTTAGAGGAAAATGTTTTTTTATCTCGAAATGGTCTATCATATTGCATCATTAGCAATCTTTCATAGCCTACCGATTTTTAGCAGCGATAATCAACTTTAATTTCTTAAATGGAACACCCTGTATATTTTCTATAAAAATGAATCCTCATTAAATTCTGTTTATTATGATACGTAGTAATTGTCTACGGAAACGAAATAATAAGAAAAAGTACGGCAAACTAAAATTTGCTATTTCTATTATAAATAAAAAAAAATTAAATACTAAATAGTAAGTAATGTGTCTTATAATAATTGTTGAAATTGCCCACCATTACATTCTAAATATTTGTCGCCTCGCGTAATTATGTTTCTCCTGGCGTTTTACAGCATTGCAGGTGTAATTAGCAAGCAAGCTGTGGTAATTTTATTCTTCAGTTCCTGACGATTTTGAGAAGGAGTATTATAAACTTGGTTTTTCAAAAAACCCCATACAAAAAAATCAAGAATTGATAAATCAGGCGATCTGACAGGCCACAAAATTGGTCCTCGGTTGCCGATCCAGTTTTGACCAAATTCATTTTGTAGATAATTTGTTACTGCAGCTCCATTATGAGGTGGGGCGCCGTCATGTTGGAACCATAAGTTTCGTCTTAAAGCTAATGGGAGATTGTCTATGTAGTCTTGAAATTCATTTTGTAAAAATAATAAATATCGGTTATGAGTCAATGTTCCATCTTAAAAATATGGCGCCAAAATTTCATTGCCGACTATCCCTACCCATACATTAATTGAAAATCGCACTTGCGCACGAGCTTCAACAATTACGCGAGGGTTTACATCGTCCCAGTATTGTGTATTCTTTTTATTAAAAATTCCATTTCTGTGAAAACTAAATTCGCCTGTCCAAATGATATTATTTAAATAATGTCTTCCCACATTCACGAGCCATTCACAAAATATTATTCTGTTGTTGGGATCATTAGCATGTAATGTTTGGACTAAATTTAATTTAAAAGGCTTTAGTTTGTGCAATTTTAAAACATTCATAATTTCCTGTCTTGGATATTCAAATCAAACGCTGCTTGTCTTGTAGAAGTTCTTGGATTTGCTCTAAAGTAAGCTAAAATAACAACTTCATTACCGTGGTTGTTTCCTCGTCCATTTTGAATATTATTTATACGCCTTGAAAAGGTTCCAGTTAACCGCAGAGAATTTTCTAAATTTTGAAAAGTATTTACGTGAGGTTGTCTTCTGTCAGGATATAAATTTTGATACAAGATAGCAGCCTGACGTTTATTGTTGTTTGATCTGTGAAAACAGCACAGCATATCAACTTTTTCACTTGTGAAGCCCATGTTCATTTTTCTTATACAAAGCACTAACGGTTTCTTAGTTAAATAAGAACCGCAATATCTTTGTCTCTATTAAACACTTCTAACTGACCTATGTCAAATATTTACAGGTATAAACAACAGAATATCACAGTCGACTACTACAATTTCAAAATAACAAAACACTTATACTTTGTTATATCACTATATTAATCCAAATGTGTGACCGCGGTTTCGACCAACATGGCCATTAACGAACACTGTACTACAAATGACACACAAAATGTATGCTAAAAATTTGGTGTTAGGCGGTAATTATAAAGTAGGGGGGATAGAAGGAATAATATACAATACATTGTAATAACTATTAGTTAATTATAGGGAAAACCAGAAAATAGAAATTTGACTACAGTAAAATGGTAAAATGAAATAACCTAAGTACAACAGGTAAACAGAGGTGTTATATCAAATCAGTCTGATCGTTAAGCAATATAATATCTGAATTGCGGGAGGATTTGAATATTTCTAGGGCCTCTAGAAGGTTTAATTTCTTACCCTTCTCGGCAAAATGTAAGATTTTCACGAAACGAACTATAATTTTGTTTTTCCCATTATTAGGCATAATTTAAAGGCAGCTACCTACTTGTTATACATCTTTATAAAGAGAAATGTATTTAGAATCATATCCCGCAAAAATATACAGGGTGTTCCATTTAAAAAATTAAAGTTGATTATCGCTGCTAAAAATTAGTAGGCTATGAAAGATTACTAATGATGCAGTATGATAGACCATTTCGAGATAAAAAAGATTTTCCTTTAACATTTTTTTGAATGTTTGATAATAAAGCTGATATAGGCTGGACAATGAAAAACCAACCACCCTGTATAATAAGTATATATTCAAATTAACAACTGTTGGTACTTATATTATTATTAAATTTTATTTCATCTAAATTGCAGTAATAACAATTTACTTAAATTTTGTCATTACGGACCTCAGAAGTTTGTTCGCGTAAAAGATAATCGTATTGAGCAGCCATGTAGTTATTGCCGCAGGTGGTGCAATAAAAGCATAAGAACCGTTCAAAGTTATATTATTATAATTTGAAATAAACTATACACACTGTATATGAAAATGTATCTGGATTTTACCACAGGCTCGTGATTTACATCTATTGGTTCTACAACCCCAAAAACAAATTATTAAATATAATTGATAAATTATTATAGACGTTTAACAAATAACTGAAATTCATAATTTTTGTTTTCTTTGAATTCACCGTTCTGTATGTACAATTTTATTTTTTAATACTAAAATTAGAAGTATCTAGATCTAGATCTAAGGAATAAAAAGCCAAAATTATTTCATACAATAATTTTCTCTGGTCTTGCTACATTTTCCGTTTTTGCTTGAATACAATTGTACAGGTTGTATTTTAAAACTCAAAAGGTGTGCACTAGACAAGGAAATGCATGTTGCAAATTAAATACGAATCTGAAATAATTTTTCATTTAATTTCCATTTAATTTGTATAGATTTGCATTTAATTTGCAACAGTGTACTATCATTGTAAAACTTACTGCATACGTAATTACATATGTAGTAACTGACATTCCCGATAATTGATCTCGTTTAAGAACTAAATTAATAATAATTTAAACAAATATATTCTTTCAGAAAACCAGAATGATTCTTCAAAAATCTACTTTGTTTTCGTAAAAAAATACAGGCATCATCCATTATTCAAACATAAAAAGTATTACATAGGAAAAAGACTTTCACAAAATTTCCGAGAGCTCTTGAATTCCTGTTACTGAAATGATCACATTGATGGATTAGGGTATCCCTCTCTGAAAAGCCTGTCCTATCGATTAAGCATTAGCATGGGTTATATGAGCTGTATAATACAGAGATCGTATCAGTTAATATATATTAGGGCACTTTCTGCAAACGCAATTTATGTATTCTCTCTTTTTGAGTGTTGGAAATCAAGTCCAACGCTTGCCTGACTGATTAATATAAATTATAGCCGGCGTTGTTTGATGGGATATTTATTAATTATTATTGTTGTAAACATGACGGGAATATCCTGTTAATAGAAAATACTCCCCGAGTGCCTTGGGTGTTGTGAAATTGGCTGGAACTTTATGATAATGTTATGCTGAAAACTAATAACGAGCTGACTTCGTAATAAACGTATCTAATTTAATGTTTGAAAAGGAACTCGTAAAGTTTAGATTAATAATATAGAGTTCTAAAATAAAAGAAAATAGATTACCTTGTTTGCCAGCTAGCTCAATTCTTAATCTCTAGGGCGATTCAGATTAAAAGGTATGATAAATTAACAGTTTCTTAGTGGCTCATTGGGTGTAAATACAATAAAAATACCATTGCATAAGTTTAGATGATGATATATTCGAAATCAATGTTTTTTTAGTTTATTACAAATAGAGTAAAATACCTATACAATAAACTGCTTTTTAACAGAAAAACAACACATTAACAAACAGGTTAAATACACTTTTATAAAGGTTATTTTTAATAATATTTACGCATATCATTCATTATATTAAAATGAAAACAATATATGCAAGAAATTACAACTCGGGCTAAACATGTTTAATAAACATTCATGTATATACAACACAAATCTAACATTACATTATCGTTTATACTTTGGAGACGCTGTTCATTTATCAAATATATTTATCTCATCCAGGTAAATAAATTTACTTATTTCGTCTATGTTTGAAATCTGAGTTATTATGTTTAATCCCTTATTTTAATAATACATTTGCATACAATAATCTTTAAAATACCTTATTTTAATGCTTCTCTCTTCTTTCTTCGATGCTTTCCAGATGAATCTGCTTTATTCGCTGAATAAGGTGCGGCTTCAACGACCAAGACGTTAAAAATTTACATACGCTGCTTTGTAACAAAAGATATAATAACTTGAGTATTCAATACGCGTTCGATTTCACAAGGTTTTACTCGTAAATATACTTTTATTTAACCGCTATTGATATAATTATTGGAGTCGATACAACTTTTAAACTTATTTGTCGACCCTCTATTGTAAGGACTCCTTATTCAGGCAGTTCGCCTGTCAACGACTTCACTTGAAGGCCGCTGGTCGACTCCACAATTACAACACGTATTTTCCTTCTTATAGTTTGAAATCTGGGATTACCCGTTTTCTATATTGTCTTGGTAATCCCTTTGCGTTTCACACACAAAACAATCACGTAACCGTGAGAAGTTATAGATATCGCGGCGCTTATGTTACACTAATATAAACGTGCGGCGCCACGATGCTTACACATACTAAAACATATTTATATACATATGAATACATGGGAATTAAACTTCTAGTAATATATATATTCATTGATTTCCAATATATATAAAATTCATAAAATATTATTTATCTAATTATTTAACATCATAAAACTTACAACACAAAATAAAATAGGCTGTACCATTACATGTTATTGCACAACAAATCATTTCACCTCAATTAAGCATTGACACTAGATTTACGGACAAAATTGCATACCTACTTTACAGAAACTTGTCATACTGAAGGATTCATAAAAATCCTTTTTAGGGTCGCTCTACGCAAAATGATATTTTTCTTCATAATTTGAGGGTGCAAAGCATATCTTTCCCTCCCACGCATTCGCGGATGGCAGTTTGTGAAATGGCGGCAGTATGGACGGGAACATTGTCGTGCAATAATCGCACACCTTTTGTCAATTTTCCACGACGTTTTGCACGAATACTGTCCCTTAATTTATACAATAAGAAGGCATAATATGTGCCGTTCACACTTGTATTGCGCTCTTTAAAGTGAATTTCTATGGCAACAGTCACAAGGCTATTATGATTAGATTAATTTAATTAAAATTAAGTTAAGTTGCATTTGAAAACTTAATATTATAACATTTTCAGAAACATCATTTATTTATACTAATATTAAAAGTACAATTTGTCAGTAATTGTATTTTCACACCGCAACAATCTAACTTTGATGTTTGATTTAAAGATATTTCAAAATGTAGTTCATTTTCCAAACGTATACAGTGTGTCCAGATTTCGATACTCACCATTGGTATATCGGTTATTAGAAGACGTAGGGGAACGGTTAAATGAGGAATGTTTTGCGGAATTCAATGCGCGCAACAAATCTCATTTCAAATTCATTCGGACTTTTTACAATTTTGAGATATTTTGAAAAAAAACAATATTTTCCGATTTAACTTTTCCTCAATAACTCGATAACTCCTAATGCGATCGCTTTTAAACTCTAACATTGTTCAGACACTTTTTTAAGACAAATTTTTTGGTGTTAACAGTAACCCCGAGTTTCATTTGTTTTCAAGTTCTTAGCGATATCTTTTGTTTTTCTTATGGCGGCCATATTTAATTTTTAATTAGTTAGATAGTCCTTAAAAATAGCTTTTCAATAATACATAAATCTTTATTTATACAAGAGATGTGAACATTTGAATAAAATTTCACTCTAATACGAAATTAGTTGGCTATGAAATTAAATGGATTGTGTAAAACAGACGATAAATAAGTTCTGTCATTATTGACATGTAAAAGTGCAGTGAAATTGGTGGGAGATTTAGAACTTTGTGCAAGTAATTAGCGTTAAGCATGGAGATTAATAAGAACTGATATTGGAAACACATTTTCAAATGAAGTAAAGGTTGATTTTTAGCAAAATAATCAGAAATTTAGTGAACTATGGAAGCTTCGAACAAAAAAGATCTATTAAGTTAACAATACTGATATACTTCAAAATAATGTCTTACAATATGTTATGAACAATCCAAGTACATCAGTATGTCGAGTGGCTCGAGAAACTGGAATTCCGAAATCTAGTGTTTATAGAACGTTGTGATAGTTCGTCGTTGTCGAACACTCTGTATAAATGAAAATATTTTTAAATTGTAGAGCTTATGATTACCTACAATTTTTATATTAAAAATTATTCGCATTATTAGACACCAATAATGGACTTTACCGCTCCCCAGGGACACCCAGTATATATATTCTCAACTTACATATAGAGAGAGAAAAGTTATTCCTATGAATCATTAAAAGAATAATCAATAATATAGCTTTTGTCGACGGTTACTTGAGTCATGAAACAATGCACTATTTACAATTCCGCTTATTATAGGTACCCAGTAAGAGGTTACTTACCTCTAACGAACAGAAATTATTCCTTTTATAGAAACTAAAACAGCGATTTGTTAGTATAGATACCATACGATACTGTAAGTTGAATGTTACGTGTTTTGTATAGGACAAACTGACATGAAAACTTCTAATTTTGGCTTTTTCGATAACACCTACGACGGATAGGTTTCAATAAAATATTAGGCTATCGTGTTAGGTGCGAGTTCATATGTGTTTCCACATGAAATACACCCCTTTTTGTAACGGCAAATACCTCTTTTTAATCGAAAAACTCACACTGAAAATGTTTGTTTGCTTGTGCGCCGAGGGAACGCCAAATAAATGATGATTCATTGTCGGATAAAGTAATACTCAGGGGCTGTGGAAAAATATTACCTTTCACGAGATAATAATAATAATAATAGGAGCTACAAATTTAATAATGTGAAAAGTCACACATAAAATGGGAGATTTTTATGTTATCTATAACATACCTATGAAAAAAATTTGTTCGGTAAAAAGTAATATTTTTTTTTCAACATTTAATGTATTACAGCGTTTTCCCAATAAGACTATGCGTTCAAAAAAAAATTCTTTTGATAACGCCTCAAAAAAATTTCTCCACCGCTTTTTTCACGCATTTATCCAAAGAAAACGGGCGTCCCCTCGAAGGCTTTTTTTAAATTCAAAGTGTCAAATTTGAGCTTTAGTAGTGTGAATCTTTCATCTCTACAAACTTCGTCAATTACTTCGTATACAGGCTGATTCATTTTCGGCCCTAACCATGAGGATCTCGTTTATTATTGGATTTAGAGTATAGGTTTAGTAAAGAGCTGGCGAAGTTGTTAAATTTTGTGTTTGTTATGAATCCGTAAAGAAAATGAATTTGTAACAAATGACGTTCGTTTTTTTTAAAGAAAATTAACCTGTGACAAATGACGTTAAAGTCGAAAACCCCATTTTGGTCTTTTACCTGTATCACCTACATTTAGCCTTGTAGAAAAAAAATTAAAACACATTCTTATGGCCACTTTTAAATCTTTATCCAATGGTGTACTCGAAATTATATATATTTTATATTTCTTTCTGCCCATCATCAACTCTCTAATTTCTTATAGGCGCCATATTGGATTTAGACATCTTCAGAAAGAGTTTCTTTTTTCTAATTTCAACCATGTACTTACTACATGTTGACAAAAGTTTTTGATATTATTGTTGCGTTTCTGGGGTCGAAATAAACAACTCGTGCAATTGCTTTAAAACAGTCTGTATATTTTCACACTTAAAACTACTCACAATATAAAAATATAAAATAAATGTAACGCACTTAAAACTACTACGAATAAATTAACACACGTATTTATATCTATCACTACTATTTACGTCTGTAATATTTATTTACTTCTTGAACTATAATAACACTGCACCATTCACTGTATTTATGTTTATTTGCACTGTACGAATACTACTGAATGAATGAATTCCTTATCCCACCGGCGGCATTTATATGTGCAGACAAAAGGTCTAGCAAATTCTGGCTCTCTTCTACCATATTCCAGACTTTCTGTCGCTGACGTAGTATATGAGTGCAGTTGATTTACGACTTGTTTACCGGTACGTTTTTGTCGTCGCCCAGATGTCTGCTTCTTTTTTGTGGGCTTATTTCATTACATTATGCTTTAATTGAAAGAATAAATTTTGAGATTGAATTAGATAGCAATGAAATTTCAATCCGTCAAAGATTTCATTTATCGTTCATTAGTAATACAAAAATGTCATACACCAACAAAGAGAAACGAGATATGCTAAGGATCTTTTATTCGTCGAACCGAAATTAGCGAGTACAAGATATTTACAATTGTATCCAGAACGACAACAGCCTCGCCGTACCATTTTTCTAGATCTTGACAGAAATTTGGTCGAGAATGGATGGTTTACTAAGCCGCGTAATGTTCATGTCAACAGGAATTTGAATGAAAATCGACAGGATATTATACAAATGGTAAATTTAAGGCGTATTTTTGCAAAGTTCATATTATTCTTGTATTTTTTAGATAAATAATAATCTAGAGTTTGAACTTTACATCAAAGTAGCTTTAAACCATACAAGATTCATGTTAGTAACACTTTACTACCTGGAGAAAATTTAAGAAGACTATAATAATGTAATTGGTTAATGGGAAGGATAAAAAATGACAAAAAAATTTAAAGCAAAATTATTTCGTCAGAAGAAACTAAATTTACAAATTTTGAAATGTTTAACAAAAACACGGGGCACTACAGGGCAATACAAAATCCCCGACAAAACAGGGCACGGAGACAACAATATAGTTTTGGAATAAACGTTTGAATGGGTATTTTGGGAAATCGTCTCTTAGGACCAGTTATGTGTGAAGAACATTTAAATGGAGAAAGATATTTTAACCTTTTACGTACAACTACCTTGACAATAATATCCCATTAAATCAATTACAACATTTATGGTAACAACAAGACGGTGCACCAGCACATAATGCGGCAGTTGTATGCTAGTGCGCCGTTACTTGAATCAAGAGTTTCCAAGCCGTTAGATTGGAAATAGAGGAGTTGTTGAATGGCCTGCGAGATCACCTGGTTTAAGTCCGCTAGATTATTTTTTATGAGGATATGTTAAAAATAATATTTATAAAGTAAATTCCAATGCAATGCGTTAGTGTATGACATTTTTGTATTAGTCATGGCTACCTAATTTAATCTTGAAATTTATTCTTTCAATTGAAACTTTTGTCAACACGTAGTACATGGTTGAAATTAGAAAAAACCTCTTTCTGAAGGTGTCTAAATCCAATATGGCGCGTATAAGAAATTATATAGTTGATGATGACCAGAAAGTAACGAAACTTCATATAAAAATTATGAGTACACCACTGGACAAATGTTTAAAAGTGGCCATAAACATGTGCTTATATTTTTTCTCTACAAGTCCAAATGTAGGTGCTAAAGGTAAAAGAACAAAATGGGGTTATCAAGTTTAACGGCATTTGTCACAGGTTCATTTTCTTTTTAAAAAAAACAAACGTCATTTGTCACAAAGTCATTTTCTTTACGGATTCATAACAAAGACAACATTTAACAACTTCACCAAATTTAAACTTATACTCTATATCCAATAATAAAGTGAGATCTACATGGTGAGTGCCAAAAATGAATCAGCCTGTATATACGATAAATTATCAAACTGCCATTACGGAGTATACGACATACCGAGCGAGGAGACCCAAATAACTCGAAACGCGTCTGTGCCTCGATAAACAATGGTAATATATTGACAAGCATTAGTCCAAACGCTGGATTTTGTTACAACCAGCTACAAATAGTTTTATATCGTTGGAATGAGGCTTAACCAGACTAGATTCTTCAGTGAATTTTGGAATTCCATTAATGTGTTTAAATGATCAAATATGTTACCGTCGATTTAGGGATGTCCTTTTTATCACTTCTATGTCTACGAGATTTTCTGCTTCCTGTCGACTCTTCCAGTTTTTCCAAAATTTGCATTTGTACTTACTAACTTTTAAAACAGAAAAATATGGTTGGATTGCTTTGGCAACCGACATGCGCCAATAAATGAAAATGGTGTCAAATTTGAGATGTTGCGTAATTTTATCTGTCATGTAATATAACCTATGGTGGAAATATCTGAAGAAATCATGAGAAATAAGGTGACTGACAAAAGCAACTACTGGTTTGAAAACGAATGTGAAACGCTAATAAAAGAAAGAAGGGAGCAATCAGACTCAAATGGATACAATCGAATGATGAAGAAGACCTACGGAAAGACAAAGAAATAAGAACAGAAAACAACAAAATATTCAGAACTTCTCTTAATTGAATTATTGTAGATTATAACTGATGATGGCATTAAGCCGAAACATGTCCTTGAGTATATTAAATACAATTTTGTAAGGTTTAAAGTGGATTTAATTTTTACCCTTATTAATATTCTAGGTTTAATAGATTTAGTAAACTGTAAATGAAATTTTAATGTTTTATTTATTGTTATGGACTTTTAACACGTTTCTACTTCGTCAATTCATTACTTGATTGTAATTGAATTTAGTCCGATTTCCGACAGCATTCACAATCGCGTTTCCCACCTTCTATATTTTGTCATCCGGCCTTGTTTCCACCCCAACTCAACGCGTTAAATTTTCTACAAACCGACGTTAAAGTGGCAGTAATTTCCGCAAAAGTGCTTCTTGTCGCCCTGTTCAAATACGCTTCGTCAGCTGTTAAAAGGGCTGCACAACTTGAAAGGACAAATGGACCCTTTTTCGCAAGAATCTCCCTTCATTAAAACCTGTGATATTGATTCTGCACACTTTCAGACGTATGTGTATTTTAAATATACATATATACCCATTAACGTCTCTATTATTATTCGTTGAAGTTCTTTTTATTTTATTTCATTATTTCAATTTATAAACTACGTAAAATATTCAGGAGTTCTGCTACGCAATTAGAAGGTAACAATGATTAATTGTATAGATTTAGAACCGACTGAAATTTACGTTTCCCGATTTTTTTTTAAAACTCTACCCGCTACTTTTTACTCTACTGTCTACTATATTCCTATTTATTTATTATGCAATGTATTAATAATTGAAATAGAGCCAAAGAATGTATTTAGAACTCTAGACTCTAGACCGTATGCACGAAATTAAGTGGTTATATTCTAATCAATTAGTAATAATAACTAGCTGTCCATCAATCTCTTCGAGCTTGAATCGCCTTTCGCGTCCGCTTACAATTATATTACAGTTCCCTGTAAAACGCCAAAAAATCAATTTTCTAAACTTTTGGCACACCTTGTATAGACGTATATTTTTGTCCACGAACTACTGTTACGGTGACAGGTGGAACGACAATTTAAAGCATCTTAACGTGAGTCTGACTTTTCGTTGTTGAAGTTTGAAATTTAGATGCTATTTAGCGTAATACTAAGACTTGACACTAAAAGATTCATAGTGTTATTAGTTTTACACAATGAAAGGACTAAGTCATTATTAAAAAAGTAATATCAGACTTATTTTAGCTTTGCATAATTTAACCTGTCAATTATCATGGCCCACAAACGTCATTTCTGGGCTGTAATATTTAATAATAATCATACATCTTTTGACATACCTTTTGAGCTTTGTTATAATGCAAATTTGTGAACAATGCATGCCCATTACACAGAAGAATCAAGTTTTAAATAAAATATGTATGACTTATTAATTTTATTTATAATAGTGAATTTATAACTGGCTTCCGTATTAATAAATTAGTTTCATGTGTCTGCTCTGAAATTGTTCCTGTCAAAGTGAGTTTGCAGTTGCAGTGGCATTGAGTCTTCGCCTGTAAATCGTGCTCTGGCTATGTTGGTTGCTGAGACGATCCTATTACAATTTAAATATTTAGTAGTGACGTTGGTAGTTGAACTAAAAACAATAACCAAAAATAACACAGACCGACGTGGGAATATCTGTGTAAATATTTTACTTACACACAATATAAAAAGAATATAATTCGTAATTGTTGGATCATTTTGTGATTCTTATTAAGTATTTAAGGAAAAATAACACAAAAAGGTAGTTCATGATTACAACCAATCCATCGAAATAAGAGCCTGAGACACGATCATCATGAACCATCATCAGACATTTTGCTTACATACATTGCAAAAAAGTCCTCTATAATTCATATTTGTTGGGTTATTTTGCGATTCTTATGAAATATTTTATAAAAAATAATACAAAAGGGGAGATTTCATGATTAAAACCAAACTACAAATAATAATTGAATCGATCGAAATAAGATCGCGACACCAACCGGGTACACGATCATCATAAATCATAGGTGATCTATAATGTTTGTCATACAATATTGGTATAAGTAATGTTGATTACTCATTTTGTTTTTATTTTTTTTTTAATTTAAGACACAGTTATTCTATTGAACACTCGCTCTTATTGTTATTATAGTGTTTCATTAAACTCTTCGAATTAGAATTGCTTCTTCGCGTCCACTTCTTCTCTATAAGTTGCTCTATAAATGTGCCTCTTTGGAAATGTGATCACTGCCAGACGCAAGGGTACATGAATATTAACACTTATATATTTTTTAATGTAAGTAAAATGTTATTAATTGCTTTTGACTCCTTTGCCTTATTTTATATAACAATGATATTGGAATCTGTATCTGAGTTACTGTTAATGGAGAGTAATTGCAACTGTAGTTCACTTTGCTTTTGTTTATGAATAAAGATTGAATTTAAACAATATATGTCTAATAATGAATTATACAATATTTGACATTTATAATTTGTGGCAAATGAATTTATTTATTAAGAATTTGCCCATAAAATATATAATATTTATATATAATTTACTGAACGTTGAGTTGACATTTAGAACATTTCGTTGAGTCAGGTTTTGTATAAATCGTGTGCAATTAGCGTAAGACTGTCATAGTCAAGTCAGACTGAAGTTAAGATGCTTAGGTAAATTATTGTCATTCCACTTGTCATCGTGACAGCAGTTCGTTGAAGTGTGTTCGTTCATAATAACATGCGAGAACGAAATGTCACAGTGACAGTGCTTAACCAAATTATCTTTCCAATTGTCGTAGAAATTAACAAAACATGATGAACAGAATGTGTTTTTAAATTTGCTAACATTTAAAAATAGGTACTGTCGCTCTTCTATTTTTCAAACGCAATGGAAAATCCTGCTATGTCGTACCATTTAACAGAAAATGTGCCTCTGATCGGTTGATGACAACCAGCAGTCGCATCCCTTAAGTGCTTGTTTTTATAACAGAATTATTATTAAACAAAATAACATCCGGTTACATCTTTCTTCCAATTTCCTGTAAAACGCCAGCACTGCCATGATGGTTTTTCTAGTGTCCGTTATCATAAACTTTTGACGAACCCCTATATATACATATATGTTTGCGTTATAAATGTCATCATGAAAGCAGTTCAGATGTCATCACGAACTGAAATTGATCGATCGTTTGGACGTTTGATAGCCTGCAATTGAATTTTCGTGCGACTGCCAACGTTAATTAAATGTTAACGGATTTTTGCCTGTCAATTGTGACGTTTCCTATAATATTTAAGTCAACCTAATGTGGATGTTAAGTTGTCATTGTCAGCTATGCCGACGTGCTTTAATATTTAATACAGACATTTTGCGTAGACCCTAGTTAAATTTATCGGTGTTAGAAACGGTAATAGAAAAATGAACTTGGTGACATAGATGTGCCCGTCAGTTATTCTTAATTCTGATCAGCACATATAAAAATCAGCTGGATAGTAATGCTTACTTCATTTTTTCTGAAGAAGTGATGTTATTGTGTATTAAAATACTTTGCGATCTTAGAGTAACTAATAATTATTAAATTACCATATATGATGTTTCTGTATCGTATTGTCTTTATATGTAGTAATAGTTCCATTACTAAAATAATAATTGCCTATTTTACTCTTTAAATCGTTAAATTAAATGTGATATGTATGTATTATGCATTTATGAAAAGTAAAGTGTTACAATTAACATTGATTTTCACGACAATAGGCAACAGAAATAAATTTCTTCTTCTTCTTTATTGTGGCTTTGAGTTAGACTATTTAGTCTTTTACTCTTCATCTGAGAGCGGTGAATCTTGGAATGTTGGAGTTCAATTTGATTAGCTATTGTTTATCTTTATTTTGATTAAGAATTAAAGTAGAACCATTTTAGGTCTTTTGTGTTTGACATTTTCATTTCCATCATATGCAAGTGCTGTTTTAAGATTTTGATTTGAGTGGTTTTGCATCTGATTTATTGGACGTAATACTTGTTTGTAAAGTAGAATTTTGTTGTTCGTGTTCAGCTGGCTTTTTCTGCCTATAAGAGGCCATAGTTGACATCTTGTTTGTTTGGTTTTGGTTATCGTTTTTGCTATGTGTGTGTTATAATTGAGCTTTATATCCAGGTATATTCCCAGGTATTTAATTTCTCTACTTCATGGTGTAGTGTTGTTGTTGATGGTTATTTCGTTGTCTGATGTTTTCCGATTCCTTTTGAAAGATTATTACTTGGGATTTGTCTTCGTTTATTGTTGTCCTCCATTGTTTGAACCATTTTATCGTGTTGTCTAGGTGCGTTTGGAGTTCCTGTACCGCGTTCGTCGGACATCTTGATGTTGAGAGCAGTGCCGAAATAAATTTCTATGACGTTCGTTCAAAATAGACAATAGACTATATAAGAATCGGTGTTATTGGGTTTGTCAATTTTGAAGTTTTCCGGCAAGTGTAATTGTGATTTAAAATTGATTGGCCACTTTAAGGATTAACTGTAAACTTTTTCGAAAACCGTCACTGCGTCAGAGGTTAATTGATGTTTATATCAGTTCGTCCTATAAACTTCAAATCTGCGAGACCTAATTGTCAAATTGAATGTCATTGTTGAAATATGTAAATGTGGCAATTGGATTTAATATTTTCTGCATTAAAGATCAATTTTAATGTGATTAACATTTTTATTTTATTGACAATTTATAGTAATATAGCGGAAAGGATGGAGATATTTTATTATGTGTTGGTAATAATAATAATACATATCTAATAGGTTTCACATTTCATTAATCAAAAACCACTCTTGAACTTTGCATTTTTTCATTTCCTTAACATTACATATTCACATCGTGTCTGCTCATAGCGCCCATGTAAATGGAAAGAAAATATTGTTCCCTTCTTTTCGCTTCGCGTATGTTCTCAGGTGATTAGCCAAATAAATTCACTTTTCATTACCAAACTGTCCAAAAGTTGCCGACTTTATGGCTTTAAAGTTTCACAACACGTCGATGATAGTGACTGTTCTTCCTCGATATTTTTTCGATAGCACATCTCTTTATCGTCACATCTTTGGTGTTTTCAGTATTTAGTCCGGTCAGGTTACAGTATTTTTGAGATGACATACCAAGTCGATTGCACCACCGAGACTATTATTGCAGTGAATTCTGACGTTTCCCAGTAAGTGTTATCGCCTATTGATCGTCTTGATGGTTCATAACTCGAATTGAAGTTTCATCGCAAGTCAAACGTTAGATGGATTTTTTGTATATAAGTGTTAAAGTTTCCTGTTACTTTAAAGGATATTCTTACACTTAAACTTAATTACATATCAACATTTCAAATTATAGGATTGCGTACTGAAAAATTAAAAATACGGATCACTTCTGTTTCATTTCCTGGTTTTAAGTATACACTTTTCTTAAAAAAGATGCTAAATTAGTGATCGATGAATTTAATGTAATTTAGTATATATACTCTTCAAATTCTTTAATTCTATTTGGATATTTCCAGTATTTAATGAATGAAACCTGCAAACTTTTAAGACTGTCATTTCTAAGTGTATAAACATATTCATATGTAGTTACTGACCTTGTGGGCTTCAATTCTTTCAACTTTAATTTACAGCCATACCAAAAAATCGAGAAACCACTTCTGTATCATTTCCTTCGGATCAGTTCCCGTATATATTCTCAAATAAAAGGTAAATTCATGTTTGATTAAATTAATGCCGTTTAGTATATTCTTTAGTGCTTACGTATTTGATTCCCTCGATCTAGATATTTACTTGCCTTAGATTTTTCCAGTATTTAATGACAAAACTTGCAAACGTTTAAAACTGTAATTTGTAAATGTCATACGGTATATATTGATATGTAGTTAGTGACCCTGTATTGTCAATTATTTCCACCTTAATTTACGACAGGGGTCGTTTTTTTTTAGAAATTTACTTGCCTTAGATTTTTCCAGTATTTAATGACAAAACCTGCAAACGTTTAAAACTGTAATTTGTAAATGTTATACGGTATATATTCATATGTACCTAGTTAGTGACCCTGTATTCATAAGGCAGATATCATTAAAAAAACAACTAAAAACATACGGTATAACTATTTTCGGTACGCTATTTCTGAAAATAAGGGAGCTAATTAGAATTTAGATCCGTATAATATTTGTCCCTGTGAACAGTTGATTTCACTGCTACAGCTCACTGGTTTGACGTAATGTCAGATTATGTGTATGCGTTAAAAAATCGTATGGCATATCGGCAACAACTCTAACCATAATACATAAAATTGTCGGAGTACCTATGTCATTCATAATGTTAATTTAATTTTTATGATACCGCATACGCTTCTTCTTTTTAGTTGGTTAGGTTGTACCTATTCACTATTACCGATACTATTTACGGTATTTTAATTTCTATATGAATGAATGACAGTGGAGGATAATTATGTAGTTAACTTTGCTATTGTAATGAATGAAGATTAAATTTAAAGAAATATCTCTAGAAATGGATTATACATTATGGTGGCAAATGAATTTATTTATTAAGACTTTGCCCACAAAGCGAACAATATTCCTATATAATTTAATGAACGCTGATATTTAAAAATTTTTTATTGACATTCAGGTTTTGTATCAGTTGTGTACATCTAGTCCATGGTGAACGTCGACAGATCAAAAAAAAAATTAATTGAATGTTGTTTCACGTTATTAGTTCTATAAAATTGGTACTACGCTTTGTGTCAAGTTTACGATTGAAATAGTGTATAATTCAAATTTTCTGACAGACTGTCATCGTAACGATATTTCGATGACACATACCTATGACAATGAAAAGTCAGACAGCTGACATGAAGATGTTTAACCAAAATTGTCGTTCCACCTGTCATCGTGACAATAGTTCGTTGAACTGTATTTGTTCACACATAAACTTGTGAGAACGAAATGTCAGGCTAACTTAATAAAACATGTTTTAAACTTACAGGTCATTGAGAGAATTAATTAATTTTCATATTACGCTTTAATAATATACTTTCTACAATCGAAAATCTTGCTAGCTCCTATACGGTTGATGCTAGACACTGTCGTACCATTTAACCAAAAATGTACACTTTAAATACTTGCTTTTATAACTGAATTGGTAAACGAAATGACATACATGCTTATGGCAATCTTATTTGATGTATTTATTTTATTTCGAAGTGCTTCGGACACATCTGACAAATAAAGAAAAGTCGCCCTATTATTTGTACGTAGAGAGATCGATGAGAAATGTTATTAAATGATCCCATTCGTAAAATGGCTTAAATTTATATAATTATAACTTGAACACTGATACATTTCCAACATTCTGTTGACATTTAGGTTTTGTATAATTCGTGTGCATCTAACGTAATTTGACAGGCCCAAATGGCAAAACTCAGACGGTTCTTCTTTATTTAAGCTTGCTTCAAGTTCTTCGTTGTATGAAATTTACATTTCGATGACATATATAATGAATAGAGTGTTATTGTATTTATTAATATATCTTAATAAAATATAGAAAAATCGTCATATTTGTTACTGTACTTACGTGCGATAATACACTTTAAGTTTATTTTATCATATCCGTCGGCATTTTGTTCATATATTCATATAGAAAAGAAATAGTAACGATTGATAATAATAACACTAATACGTATCTGAAAGGTACCACGTTTCAATTAAAAATGCACTTCTTCGTAATATCTTTATTTGTCGGCCTTTTGACATTTAAACTTGACAACCGATGGATGAACGTGAATATATATATAGTCAAATTAATGACACGCAAACTCGTCATTGCGAGATTTTTATACCCTGCAGGAAAGCTTTAAATGAGTCGCACCTTCGACAGCGACAGATTTGGCACGTGGACAGTGCACTCAATCGTCGCGGAAAAGTCCACTCTTTTGGTTTCCAACCCTCTTTCCGCACTCTAAACCTCGACGGCCTGAAATTTCTTCGTCAATGTGAAATTTTTACAATTCTTTCGCGCGTGCCTGTCATACCTGACATTTTTACGATTTTGATCGGTTGTCACGTGAATCGTCATGACGTAAGCCATTTTTCTGTTAAAACATCGAGTGCAGGGTCCTCTTTAAAAGCCCATATCTCTGCACACGCTCCACTTGGGAAGAAAAACTCTCCGTCGAGGAACAATTCAAGGTCGTCGGTAACTTCACGCCAAAGGACAGCTTTCAATTTTGCGTATCCAGAGACGAGTTCTTCCCCCCGCGTACCCAATTTTCGTCGATTTTGACCGGGTTTGGTTGCCATTGACTACTCGGCTTTTAGTATATATAATAATAATAATAATAATAATAGACACGTGTTTCTGACTCCTTGGTCGTCATCAGTACGATGTAGCCAAGGAATAAGGTGGGATAACCTTGGAGATGTAAGCATAAACGGTAGACCATCAGGCGACATACCTCCATTTGTAGAAGATCCTCGGTTTCGAGGACAACCACCGTACTAATGACGACCAGGGAGTCAGAAACACGTGTCTACGGTTTGTCTGCAGCGGAATTACCCACTATTTTCCATGACTATATATATATACACATATACATCATTTATACTACATATTATATAAACTTAAATTGTAATTATAAATAAATAGTTCATTATCTTTATAATAATCTTGAAATGTACATCTGTTGAGGCAAAATGTCGCAAGGAAATTAGCTTTCTAAGAATTCCCCAATTGTGTAGGGCTCTAAATCAACCAGGAGATTGAGCGTAGCCCTTCTGAAATTTTTAAAAGTTGTCATACCTTTGATTTGTTGAGGAAGTTTATTGAATATATTTATGCTGGAATAGGACGTACCTTTTTCCAACATGCTAAGTCTGTGTATTGGATAATTATATGTAATTTGAGATCGAGTCTCGTAATCGTGATTAGGTAGGAAATGATCAAATTTCCCCTTGTTTATAAAATTCAAAATTAAACATTCAAAAATATACAAAGCTGCGACAGTAAGCGACAGTACCAGTCTGAGTTTGTTTAGTCTGTGATATAAATCACGATACACTTATACGGTATGCTCACTTTACCTGTCAATGACGTCACTGCGGAGCAAGTCAGATTGTCAGTTCTCATATGGGCAACATTTCGACGCAATTTGAAGTTACTTTATCATTTTTTGAAAATAATACTCTATTTAATAAGCCAGGTTGTGCTGTATACGGGTGCCGTAATTACAATCGAAAGAGTAGAGATAGCCACATTAAATATTACAGGTTTCCCAAAGAAGACAGGGTACGAAATTTGCGGTTAATTGCGTGTAAAAGGCAGGATTTAATAAATTTGGAAAATGGTAATTCCAGAAGTCTGATTTTATCATTAGTCATAATTAAAAAACTAAAACGTGTCAGCATGTATGTGTTCCATTTATTTTGAGCCATCATGTTTACATCGTTCCAACAAGAATTACTACAATTCTCCCAAAAATCATACAAAGATTTAAATTCAGATGCACTTGCCACATTATTTCTTCCAGATTCAAAGAAAAGACAACTTGAAGCAACAAACATGAGTTAAAAATTCTTAAAAGTCAAAAAATAGATGGCATTTACAATACATATACAGATGTTCTGAGTACTTTAGGATTCAGCAGTAATTTGTGTGGAACATCGACATAGACTGACTTTGAAACTTTAAAGTGTCCGATGCTTACTGATCACCTATGAAAGTGAATGATTTGATTCAATACTTTTTCCAAGACTGTCACATTAAGAGCAACACATTTGTACATCTGCAAACATTCATAAAGTATTATGAGGCATTCTATACATCGATGACACCATAGGTAGTTTTCTTGCTTATTAAGAATTTCTAAGTTATTGTTAACTATTTCAGGATGCTTTTCATTAATATATAGCAAGGGTATAATGATAATAGTATTTGGATTTCAATCTGAAACAAAATTGTATAGCTTTTTCTCTAATAGTGTTAAAAACATTTACTCAAACTGAATTGAAATAAACTTCTTAAACTATCAAGGTTGTTCTTTTATATTAGCAAGCATAATTAGAATTCCTACCTTTTACATTTATCAATAACATCCATGGTATCTTTCTTAAGAAACATATAATACATTTTTTTTTATAAACATTTGTATTCTGTTCAAATACACAGTGTTTTTGTCAAACACAAAAACAACCTAATAATATCTTTTCAAATTAAAAATTTTGCAAGGCAGGATAAAGATGATATAAGAGTTTAGTTTGGTAATTTTATTTTAACTTGATATTATTAGGTATAATAAAGACCCTTAAAATTCTGAAATACTTGACCACTGTTATTGTTTAATCTAGAATCAAGATTAATTTATGGCTTGAAGACAGTGGAGTTTTATTTCAGTGGGTAATTATAATTATTAAAAACATACTTGTAAAATATGTATATTAAATATAACAAATTCGAGCCAAGTTGTATTTGCTTCATTCAAATGTTGGTTTATCTTCTCTTCAATTGCTCGAGACCCTTCTATTAAAACCGATGTAGCTTACCAATATCAAATACTTCAGATCTATGCGATTCACTAAATAAGATTTAATTGTGTGCTAAAGAAAATATAAGCTTCAAAATATATGTTAAATAAATATCCTGATTTACATTTTGGCAATGATTTTATTCACTAAATGAAACACTTATCAATACCTCAATTACAATTTCCAGTTTATATTTACACAGATCATTAATGCATAACTCTAGCATCTCGATAGCACAGTATTAAAATGAAGTCACAGAATAAATTGTTTTGCATTGTGTATATATCATTTTTCAAATTTATAAAATCCTGCCTTTTACACGCAATTAACCACACATTTCGTACCGTCTCTTCCGTGGGAAATCTGTAATATTTAATCTGATTGTCTCTACTTTTCGATTGTGCTTACGACAACTGTATGCAACACAACCAGGTCAAAATGCACTGTCAATCTGACTTGCTCCGCAATGACGTCATTGACAGCTAAAGTGAGCATACCGGTATAAGTGTATCGTGATATAAATAACATCAAATATGCCAAAATATTTGACAATTGATAGCATAACGCGAATGTAGTACGATGTTATTTTGTCTTGCTCTCAACCAATAAAAAATAAATGTCACATGGGTCGGTTCAGAATTTCGTCTCTCTCTTTTTCGAATAAGGTATAGATAGATAAGAATAATGCTTTGCTCCGATTGTGCTAATATATAATATGGTGTTTCTTTTTTATTAACAGCGTGTTATTATTAATCTTGTTCTAAAATAAACTGTATAATATTAAAACAAAAGCAGTGTTTTCGCATTGTATATCTAACGACATTGGGTTAACGCACCACCACGCCACTGTTTCTGGATACATTACAACATTATTACAATTACGACAGCGCAGATGGCAGATACATTACGTTTTCGTCAGCTTAATCATTGTGATCGCGATGTAGTCGTGTCGTTTTTTCTGTGCGACACCTAAAATATGCACACTGTGGCTTTGTTGCGTAGTGTTGGTATACCCTCTTGCAGGACATTTAATCTAAATATATAAACAGTTCCGAAACACGAAAGCCCGCCTACTCACTATTTCTACTCATTGTCAGCCAAACGTGTTATTTAGTGGACATGTTGATACAACATCCTCGAAATATAATGTGTAATTTTTGTGAAAACCTTTTCGAAATACCATTTGAAAAGGCCATTGAATGATAAATACATTTCGACCAGTATAAACAGTGAAAAATGTGTGTATAGAGATGTGTTAAAGATTAAAATCATCCGAACATCTGCGACACACCGTACAATGATGGCCGAACGACTGATGAAACCCGTAGATATACCATTGATAATAACTTCTGCGAATTCCAGTCCGGAAGTGACCAGAAAATCGACGTTGGTCGCTCCGGAAACCGGTGACGTACGCAAGCTCAGCATCGACAGTCGGAGGAGATGCTTCGAGCTGCAAAAATCCCCGCAAAGCGCGCCCGAAAATCGCAAACACAGCGTGGACAAAAAGGGTCGCAACGTCGGCGGTTCCCTCAAGTACGAGATAGGCAGGAACGAGAGCATCTCTAACTTCATTCACTTGCCGGCGAAGTGGTCCAGCGTGCGGATTAAAGGTACGGGATTCAAGGACTCGCGGAAAAGTGTGGTTAAGATCGAATCATGCAATGGTTTGCCCAATATAGGTAACAAGAAGGATTACGAGAATTTGAAAAGCCCGATAAGCAATAATTCCACTCACGTGAAGCCGTACATAGGGAACGTAAGTTTTATGTGTGTGAAACGAAAACACAAAAAAAATAAGAAACAAATGTTTACTTGTCATAAATCACGCGGAAATTAAAGAAATATACAAGGTGATTCAATACATTTCCAATCTTAACGAGTAATTAATTAAAAATTCATATAGTCATGAGTGTTTTACTAGACATTTTCTTATAAGTGACTTATAAATAAATTTATATAAAAGTTCGTAATATAGGTACTATATACAGGGTGTCTCTAAAAGGTCTTTAAACAACTCTACCACGTATTTTTCGGACCAAAATAAACCGATTTAGCAAAACTTGGCTTAGTGGAAGTTGCTTAGTTTGTGCGCAATACGGTCCTGAAGTTGCAGTTGGAAAATTATTTTTTTGTTATAAATTTGAAACGGCTGGAGCGATTGCGCTAAATTTTGTCACGTTTACATAGTTTTATGAGTCAAGAAATTCTGTATCAAAATTGTGATAGTAATCAATCCATAGGCGGAGAACCTGCGTTTATAAATATTAAAACATTTTCATTTTCTACGCCAATGGATAAAAAAGAGTTTGTCTATAAAATTTTAGATTAAGTGTCTTAAGTACAAGAAAAAAGGTACTCTTGGTAAGACTCGAAAAATTGCATCGTTTTCTCAAAAATCGCATTTTAAGAATTGTTAACAATTTTTTTATGATATGTTTTCTTTTTTAATAAATACGGAACGACCAATACCAAATAGGTCAAAACAAATAGGCACTAGTTAACAAAAAAGGAATTCTGTTTATTTCGTCAATTAATACAAAGATGCTATTTTTTTAATAATGTTTTTTCATATAAATTTTAATTGTGTTCTGGTTGGTGGACAACAGAGAATTATTAACAATTAAACAATGAAATAATGAAAATGAAACAATGATTTAAAAAAAAAAATAAAAGATATTATAAAAGGTGTTCAAAATGTCTACCATTTTCGTGAATACAAAGGTCTATTCGCCGGAGGAAATTAAATTGAACTCTTTGCAAAACTTCTACATCACCTCTGAGATTATTGGTTGCTTCTTGAATACGTTGCCACAATTCTTCTTCATTATTTACAGGTGTATTGTAAATAATGGATTTCTGGTGTCCCCAAAAAAAATAATCCAGAGGATTCAGATCTGGACTTCGAGGTGCCCATTGTACAGGAGCGTCATTACCTCTACCGATCCATCTATTTGGAAAGTGATGGTTTAAGTAGTGTCGTACGTTCATTGAAAAATGTGGTGGTGCACCATCGTGCATAAACCACATATTCCGTCGAATATCTAGCGGTATATCATCTAACAAGTCCGGAAGAGTATGTTGTAAAAAAATCAAATAGGCTTCTCCAGTTAATCTTTGCGGTAGTCTGACAGGTCCAATAATAAAATTTCCGATTATTCCAGCTCATACATTCATTTTAAATTCATGTTGAAAATGGTTAATTTTAATGACATGTGGATTTTCCTCTGGATAAACATGTTCATTATGAAAGTTCGTTATCCCTCTTCTTGTAAAACAAGCTTCGTCGGTAAATAAGATTTTTTTGCAAAAGTTTAAATTTCTTGCTCTTTTATGTTCAATTAACCGGCAAAAATTTAGGCGCCTTTCAGGATCTTGAAGTAAGAGGTCTTGAACTCGAATCTTATGGTATGGATGTAATAATTGTTCTCTAATTACTCTATTGACCACATCTTTAGATACTGCAATTTCTCTAGCTATTCGTCTAACGCTCAGTTCCGGATCTTCTTGAACACGGTCTAAAATTTCTTCTTCTACTTCAGGTTGCCTCACAAAGCGCTGCCTGCCATAGTTTGCTGTTACAGGAGCTAAGCGACCGGTTTCTCGAAGGCGTCTCTCTACTGCGGCAAACGTTGGATGACTTGGAACACGACGATTTGGAAACCGTTCCGAATATACTCTAACACTCTCGGCACAATTGCCTTGACAATATGCATATACTAATAACATATCGGTATATTCTTCGTTGGTGTATTGAACAGCCATGACAAAACGAAAATAAAAGTAATGATGGAAAACACTTTTGAAAATCCAGAAAAGTCGTTGTCAAATATTCAAATAGTCATAACTATGGAAACCAACAATAACAACTAAATACAAACATATGTATTTTACAAAACGCAGGGCACAAGTGGAATTCTTAAAACAAAAAAAAACATCAAAAAAATAGCATTTTTTGCATCAATTGTCGAGATAAATAGAATATCTTTTTTGTAAACCATATAATACAAACATATGTATTTTACAAAACGCAGGGCACAAGTGGAATTCTTAAAACAAAAAAAAACATCAAAAAAATAGCATTTTTTGCGTCAATTGTCGAGATAAATAGAATATCTTTTTTGTAAACCAGTGCCTTTTTGTTTTAACCTATCTGGTATTGGCCGTTCTGTATTTTTTAAAAAAGAAAACATTTTACAAAAAAAAATTATCAATTCAAAAACGACGTCAAAAGACGTGTACATAGTTTAAAGAGACGTCTAAACGGCCTAAGACACGTGTACACGGCTTAAAGATACATGTACATGGAGCACACAGTATGCGCTGCCGTCCTCTAGTTAATGTTCTCAAATCTTAAAATGCGATTTTTGAGAAAACGATGCAATTTGTCGAGTCTTACCAAGAGTACCTTTTTTCTTGTACTTAAGACACTTATTCTAAATTTTATAGACAAACTCTTTTTTATCCATTGGCGTAGAAAATGGAAATGTTTTAATATTTATAAACGCAGGTTCTCCGCCTATGGATTGATTACTATCACAATTTTGATACAGAATTTCTTGACTCATAAAACTATGTAAACGTGACAAAATTTAGCGCAATCGCTCCAGCCGTTTCAAATTTATAACAAAAAAACAATTTTCCAACTGCAACTTCGGGACCGTATTGCGCACAAACTAAGCAACTTTGACTAAGCCAAGTTTTGCTAAATCGGTTTATTTTGGTCCGAAAAATACGTGGTTGAGTTGTTTAAAGACCTTTTAGAGACACCTTGTATAATCTGTTTCAAGATATAGTGCGACGTCATCAATAAAACCATTGAGGATCTATTGTGCTAATCCCTTCATATAATCCGGCGATGGCAAACACAAATTTTAAGTACCTGGAAACTTAAAGGTATTAAGAAAATAAAAGAATTAATATTAATTTATAATTTTAATATTCAATTCAATAAATAATAAATTAAGCAGCATAATGTATTCTTGTATTTCACATAGGTAGGTGACATCTCCTATAAATATACGTTCATACTACAATACACGTACACTTTTGTTATTTCTAATCAAATACTATTAATTCGGGCTTGCAGCGTGTTTCTCATATCGATTACTTTTATTGCATACCACCTGCCGTGTTCAAGTAACCTGTGGGAGCTTGCATTCGCACTATATCTTCGAAAAGACTATACTTTAAATTTATAAGGGCATTTTAGATATGACCCGGACTATTATAATACATACCAATTTGTGAAAATTAACTCTCTCCTGTTAGTTAATATTTAATGTGGTTGTACTAATTCACTGAAATCGAATTTTAGTTTTTGTTATTACTGTTTTCCACGTACTCGAAAGTATAGATGACGTAGATTCGCAACAAACTGAAACGTATTTTATTGAAGCCAGCCAGTCAAATGTACAGGTGCACGTGTTTAGTACTATATTTCCTTTCTACAATCTTAGACGTGGCAAATGGAAATACTATGATATTGAACTCTCCAAATGGCGAAAATATTGTGTTTGCAGATATCTTTCTCCATGTGTGTATGTGTGTTATTATTACTTTATTTGTATCAGACAAAGAAAATTCAAAAATTACTAAACATTCAAAAGGAAGAAAAATACGTGTCGTAGTGTAGGCGATAAAAAGTAGGAGTAATTTTAATACACCACAACAAAACAACAACAACAACAAAAGCGTATTACATAATTATAATCATTTCACACCTTCGAAGAACTTCCCAAAAGAAACTTTCAGAACGAATTCTTAAAAACAAAAGAAGTCCGAAAAGAAACTGTAAACAGGAACTCACGACTGGAACTCTCTAGGGGAATTGTCTAAACGAAAAGTGTCTCTTTACGTTCAATTTAATTACCGAAGACGGATTCAAGTCAAGACTGAAAAACATTATTCGAACTGTTTCCACGACGAAAGTTTGGATTCTCAATCGAAACTCTAGTCACTTCAAATCTTCTTTGCCAATTTGTCAACGCCCTATATTGCAGTTTAACATACAAATTAAGTACACTATTGGTTGTCCTTAACTGTGCATATTATAGTTAATAATACGCCTTTCGCAAGTAACTTCTTATTTTTGTGGCCATTTGTATTAATTTGTCACAATCCTCTGACAGATAATAGTTCCTTAGAATTGTGTGGAATACCGTGGTATCATACAGTTTCTAGGACGAAGATGGCATTGAAATAGAAAACATATGTCTGTACTTAAGCCATGTTATTATACTCGTAACAAACCTTAAGGGTCCTATATAGTGGATCGGAAATGTAATATTGGTTGCATAGCACATAATTTAATAAGCCAAGGATGTCCGAGTACTTATTACACATAGGGAACATATAATAAATATTTTAAATAATAACTTAATATATAAGCGAATAAAAATTCATTTATGACCAAATATTTACACATTTGTAACCGCGGGAAAGATTTTTACTAGAATAACAATTCATTGTAATGTGGGTTGCCTAATTTTAATTTATTTTATATTCATTTAAAACAAAGTAAAGTATAGTTGAACGAAAAATAAGTGCAGAGCGGAGTAGCTTTTTATTCAATTTGTAACGTGAACCCAAGCAAAGAAATCTCCGAAGGATTTTTGAAAAAATTTGTTTTTAATATTTTGACATATTAATTAATTTTCTTTAATCCGATAATTTTTTTTCTAAATTTGATTCTTCAGCGGGGTAGATTACTAAATTCTTCATAAGTTGACGTTGAAAGGATTTCTCCAAATTTAAAATCAACAAAAATATCTTGCATCTAAAATCTGCTATTTTTCCATTGTTGACAGATGTTTTTTTTATGTTTTCTTTAATAGAGTTAGAATAAATATTACTATATTAAAGAGAATAAAAGGATTGAAAAAATAATGCAGTCACGATATTTCTTTAATTATTATTGGACTAAGAACCTATTTTAAATGGTTTTCGAGAACATACGAAGTGTACATATACCCTATACAAAATATTTATGCACGCCTATGCATTGAGGTAGCCATATTGAGTTACCACTTTGGACAAATATTATTTTTAACGAGACTCTCTCCTGTTCTATTCTTTCGTCGTAGGTTCTAATACATTAATTCGTGGCAGTCAATGTCACTGTCAAAATAATTTTTAAAACCGTTAAGTTATAATACCTGGATTAAGTTCAGACATATATTTTCTATTTCAATGCCATGTTCGTCCTAAAAACTTTTATGATATCACGGTACTATACATGTTACGTATCCACATATGGTACTCCTCTTTGATAATCTTCGATTTGATTTTCCAGTAAACGGAATTTTCCTTATTTTGACCATTATCTCTTTATGCTGACAAATTTATGAAATTTAGACAATGAAGGTTTGCACATTTCCCGCTAATGGGATATTTTTTGAACCCTGAGAAATAAATATAATGCCCCTCTGCGTTGAAAGTGTATATCTATATCATTTAACAACGCCGTTTTTATTGCATTCAATATTTCGTGAATGATATTTGTATATTTCTTTCTCTTAACATAGTTAATTTCTAATACATTTTATTTAACCTATACATTACAGTTTCTTTTTGGTTGACGCGTTTAGTCGATGGGAGGGTTTGTTTAAAAGATTTCGTGTGTCGCCCTTTTAATTTAAAGAGAGGGGGTTTTCGAAATATGATTTAGGAAGATGTACAAATGAAAGGAAAAATATAAAATTTTAACAAATAAATGGCGTAAGCCAATTTATTACAAATTATTGTCAGTATATAGAGTACTAGATATAAACAATTAAAAAATAAATAAAAAAAATATTTTTAATGACAAACTAAAAATTAGCAAAAAAAACGTTAGAAAAACAAAAAATATTTCATGTTAAAGTTGTATTGTATATATTTATAAAAATCATATATAAAATTAGGGTATGATAAAAATTAATTTATTCCAAATGTCGCTTAATACATATTATATAAAAAAAAAACATTAAATTAATCATGGCATATTAAAGGAACAAATTAAATTAATGTAACATGTTATCTTAATTTATTAACTTAATTGATAATCATAGTAAACTAATAAATAAATAATAAACTAAGACAAGCTGTCATTTGTAGCTTCTGGCAGATGTTCCTCAATCCATTGGAAACAACAGCCAACCACATGGTAGATAAAGCTATCATATGCGTTAATTGACCCAGGAATATGCATAATATAAGTCTCATACTAAAGCTTTTTGAGTACCTAGTAATATTACCGGAGTTGTTTACAAATATTAGGATTTTTTATGGAACATGCTGTATAATTGATATTCAAAAATAGGTTCATAGAGTTTTTATTTTTGAAATAATGGACGCATTTCTTGATCAGGTATCGTATCCACGCATACATCTAGATAATATTGGTCGCCTTGAACAGACACAACATTTGCGCAACTGTTCAGTTATCGGTTACAGAGGACGTTCGCTCACTCTAAATATAAAAATAACTTTATACTCACTAGTCCACGTATTCTAATCAACATGCACATTAATCCATTCCAACACCAACGCAATACAACATTGCTTGTAATCAGAGCAAAAATTAATCATCATGATTATAATACTCTAGTACGTGAGGACTATATTAAAGATGGTAGTAACGATTGATTCCTTCCTAAAATTTCATCTACACATAAATGATCTCACTCGTAGTGGCTGTAACAAGCTTGTGGATAGGAGGCAAACTCGAGATTTTAGTGGTTTAGTGCGCTCTAGTCTCAAGCAAATTTCTTACGGATTGAATTTGGCGGGTCTATAATCTATCTCATCACGTCGTAAACAAGCCTTGCTTAAGTATGGGCATGAACTTAATTCACTTGACTCTAAAAAACGTTTCTCTTTTTTTCTTTTTCTGTATACCGACAATAAATACAAGTAATGACAGGGTGACATTGAAAAAACTACAATGCATAGTACCACGCGATAGAAGACCATAAAATACAAAAAATTTCTTATACACTAATGTCCGTTCGCCTTCAATGAAGACGCAGGATCTAAAATTTTGTCGTCAGTATTTTGCTTTAATTCTTCCCATGACAGAGCTGTTAACCTAATTATTCCAATAATTCATCAAAATTTGTCGTGTTATTGATTAAAAAAAAAAGCTTTGCATACTTCATTATAACATTTATTTCCATTCAATAGTTCACAACAAGAAAAATGCTACTTCGTCGACATGAACTTTAAAAATAACAACATAACATTAAAAAAATCAAGTAAATCTTAAAAATATTTTGTTCAAATTCATGGCGTTCTTCGTGGATACACAATGTTTGTGTTAATGATAGACGACTTCTTTCATAAATGTCTGGATTATTATGGAATCTATCAGCAGGCTCCATAATTCTATTCCATAATTGCTCTTCACTCTTTATTTCTATATACTTCTGTTTTTTTCCATAAACCCCCAAAAAGAAAAAGCGGGGAGATTAAAATCGAGACTACGAGCTGACCATGATATCAGAGATGTAAAATTACCGTAATTTATGATTTTGGTAAATTACCGTGGTAAATTACTGCTCTTTTTACCAAGATTTATTACCGCGTAATTTACCATTTTTTTGAGTAAATTACCATAGTAATTTACTACACTTTTTTTATGATTTAAATAAAACCCCTACAACAAAAAAAGTCTTATACATTTTATAAAGGAAAAAAAAATAAAGAGTACAATATTAACATATTTCAAAATTAAACAATATTCTGAAAATAGAACAAAACAATGATTTATCATTATTACCATTATTAATTACATTACTATTCCAGATCACTCTCAGACTCAGCATTGTAATTCGAATCAGAACACTCCAACTTTTCTGTTGGGAGATCTTTCAGTGACGGACTTTCTTTCAGTTTTAAATTTAAATTCACATATGCCAACTTAGCAGCTCTTTCATTAGTTAATCTATTTCGTTTTTTATTGTGTATAATACTAAACATTGAAAAACGTCTCTTCGTCGCACATGTTGTTGGTGGGCTGTTCATAATTTCTATTGCGACTTTACTTAAAGCTGTAGTATAACAATGTGATTTCCATAATACAAAATTCAATTTGCCTGTCTCCAATGCTTGCCATATAAAATCTTTTGAAAACAATTCTTCTTTCGATTTGTAATAAGCAACCTCAGTCATAATTTTCGCTATATCAGATCCACTAACTAGATGCGTTGATAGTTTGTTAATATATGTCAGTGATGTGTTATATTCCTCGTCATTGAGATTTTTGCATATAAATTTTGGATTCTCTCCGTGATTTTAAATGTGATAAGACAACATTTAGTTCTGAAACTGGGCATGCAGCAATCAGTTGATCATTCAGGTCTTGAAAATATTCAACAACATGAGATATGCAAGGTTGAGAGGTTTGTATGTTCTTTAAAATTACGGAGACAGGGTGTAAAATTTTATGTAATGTATCAACTCTTTCCCAAAACAGATCATCTAAAATATTATTTCTTATACTTTTGTTTAAAGAATTAGCTATAGTTTCTGTTATAGCCAATTCTTTTAATTTTTTTTATTTATTCTTAAGATTTCTAAACAGAAAATATTAGAGCTCCATCTAGTTTGGCCAGGTAGTTTAAGAGATGTTAGTGTGTTTGATTTTTGTGATGCTTGCTGTTTATCTTGTATATTTTTAAACGTAGCATTCAAAATATGCGATTTTTTAGTAGTTTTTACTATGACTTTACAATCAGTAATTAAACATGCTAATACTTCTAATTTTAAAATATCTTGTGCGAATAAATTCAAAATATGAGCACAACATCAATAACAAGTAAAATAATTGGACGGGTACATATCACTAATTAATTTCCAAGTAGATTTCATATTGCTAGCGTTATCAGTCACTATGCTTATAACTTTATTAATACCTAAGTTGTCAATAACAGAACTAAGCACAGAACAAAGATATGCAGCATCGTGGCGATTTTCCTTGCAGTCAATTACTTTAAATAAAACTGGTTCTGGACATGTAATTATTATATTTATAATGGATTCGTTTCTAATATTACTCCACCCATCAACTTGAATTCCAATTCTTTTAGACTTTACTATTTTTTCATTAACTAACTGATTTATTTGAGAGTGTTTTTTATCTAAAAGCGCATTGGATAACTGATATCTAGTGGGCAATCGTAAAGACGGTTTAATTTTTTTAAACAATTTTTGCCAATGAACATTTTCCGTAAAATTTAAAGGAGTATTACTAGCAAAGCATGCTGTTGCTAAGAGATCTCAAATTTCCTCTTCTTCTGATTTATTCATTACATCCACAAAAAAATCCAAATTTTCACTAAGCGGATTTTGTGGTGCTTGCAGCAGATTGTGGGCGAGAATCGCTTGAATCTCCATCGCCGTCTTCTAAATCTGTTTGCGGAGAACTTTCTCTTTCCGGAATCTCTAAAATGTGCAATATTTTTCCATAAAACCCAATAGGAATCAATCAAAATTACTCACCTTTATTTATTGCTTTAATTTTCTTAACACTTAATGCTCTTGATTTTGATTGTATTTCATTCTTTATTTTACGAGGACAACGAATACACTTATCCTGTAAGTGACTGGACATTCTGGTTACATTTAAAACATAACTTTGCGAACAGAAGTTACACGAATATAATTTCTAATGTTCTGTGGATTTTGAAAATGCTGTTAAAATAACTTTTTTTATTTTATCTTAACCCCCCCCCCCATTCCAGCGCACAGTACTACGAGTAGTATATTCACAAACTTTATATAGTTTTTCTTATACACCAAAATCTTTTGAAAGACTACTTCACGTGTTATATAAACGCCTGATTCACTGGCTTTTACATCTGCTAGAAAGGGACTTTCCTGATGTTTTACTTTGTTGGTAATTTACGAAAATTTTATGTGGTAATTTACCGTAAATGACGGTAATTAATTCGGTAATATACGGGGTAATTTACCGACTTACATCACCGCATGATATAGGTCCTCTATATATCCACCTATTTCCAAATCTTCTTAGCAAAAATTTCCTTGTTATTCGAGAAAAGTGAGCTGGCGTCATGCATGAAGTACATTCTTTGAATAATGTTCAATGGAACATTTTCTATTTCTAATATATTGTTCGAGCTCGCCTGTCAATCAACTGGGCAATCAAAATAGACCAATTAGATAATTGTCTGTTATACCTGCCCACACATTAATAGAAAATCCATATTGGTAATTCCGCATTATGGTTTGATGACGGTTTTCTTCATTACTATAGTGCAGCTTATGTGGGTTCAAAACACCCTCGCGACTAAAACTTGTTCATCGGTGAACAAAATTAATGATAGAAAAATTTGCCCTTGGTTTAGCAACCATTCGCAATATTTTACACGGGGTAAATAATCTTGTTCCAATAGGTGATGAATTTTTTGTAAATAAAACGGATAAAGAAGCTGTTCTTTGAGGAATTGTCTAATTCACGATTAAAATTCCGTACAGATAAACTTACTTTTCTGGTGTTTATTCTCTGATTATTTTCTATTATTTGTAAAAAAACTGCTACATTCAACAGTATGGTGAGTTCTAGTAACCCAATTATTCACTTTTGGTATTCTGAAACAACCATCTTCTCCCAAAGGTCTGTGCACGTCAATAAATTTCCTTACATTAGGAACA
The DNA here is from genome assembly GCA_963170755.1 of Amphimallon solstitiale. Taxonomy (NCBI): domain Eukaryota; kingdom Metazoa; phylum Arthropoda; class Insecta; order Coleoptera; family Scarabaeidae; genus Amphimallon; species Amphimallon solstitiale. The sequence goes on along the minus strand of OY720677.1, from coordinate 140,610,042 downwards.
TGTCTTAATAGATACCTCTCCCGGTAGATGCGTTGAGCTTTGGAAGAATGTGATCGAGTTTCGCCATAACCCATAGATAATCATGTCCCTGTAGTCTTCAAAAGAAAAGAGAACCATTTATAAAATTAATTTGAATAAACGACCAACTGCAAAACCAAACACAAACGTTAGCAGAAACGCGACAAACAATTAATGCAATATTAATTTGACATATGCCATAATTACATAGCCAAAAATCATAATATTCTAATAATACCCGAAACTAATAAACAATAACTTTAAGATTAACTTTAAGACATTAGTGTATAAGAACTTTTTTTCTACTCCCATACTTTAATTGTATTAGTAAATATGCCGAACCTGTACTTTAATGATGTCCATTAAGATACAGATTTTCATTAAGATACAAGTTTATGTTCAATAGGAATACAGATTTGTCATTAAGATACAAGTTTATATCCAATATGAATGCGACATTCCAATATTCAATATGGCGACTGCATATCTGACAGATATAAAAATTAATTAAACGTGACAGTTCTCTAGAATTTACTAGTAAGTAGTTAAGATTTGTGCTTTTTTGAAAATATAAACGGTAAAAATGAAGGATAATGAGAGTGAAATGTAAAATTTGACTCCACCAGAAATTATGGAACAAGCCTTAGTAGAGACGAACAATTTATTACCAGCTAAATTCGCAAAGATGTACGGAAAATTTTAACCTCAATTTATGAAATGAAATGTACAAAAAATAATGCTATATTATGGAGTCTTCCACAATACGAGCCTTCGGCTCGTATTGTTAATCGTAATTTTCTTACTCGTGCCTTAATAGCTATCATTAAAATGCTCATTGCATAATATACTATTTTAAATGTGAAAATAAAACAAACAAATGTTTAAGATTTACACTGTATTTAATAATAACGACAGCTGTTTCGCTACACTGTAGCTTCGTCAGGTTAACATATACAATAATAACTATCTACATACACTTGACTCTTATATATAGTGTGTGGATATTAGGAATTCTAAGAACTGATATGTAAAGAACAATTTCTTGTCTAAAAGTGTCGGGTCTATACAAAAAGTACGTGAAACTAAATCTATTGCAAACAGATGTTATGTGTGAAATTAGGTAAACTGTATTACTAACTAAATATATTTAACAATGGTGATGAGTTTTACTATCTACATACACTTGACTCTTATATATATAGTGTGTGGCTATTAGGAATTCTAAGAACTAATATATAAAGAACAATTTCTTGTCTCAAAGTGCCAGGTCTATACAAAAAGAATGTGGAACTAAATCTATTGCAAACAGATGTTATGTGTGAAATTAGGTAAACTGTATTACTGACTAAATATATTTAACAATGGTGATGAGTTTAGGTCTACTTTATCGTTTAATAAATTGTCTGAATATTTATATTTATTGATTTCTAATGTCTCTAGTAAATCTAATTTAATACTTTTATTTTCAACATGAAGGATATCAAAATCTTTATTAAAAATGTGATTATTCTCTGTCAAATGATTCGCGTAAGTCGAATCATTTTTTTGGTTTATGTAAGCGGAGTAATGATCAGCAATCCGAGTTTTAAATGCTCTTCCTGTTTGACCTATATATCCCTTAGTACATGTACCACAAGTTAACCTATAGACTCCCGATTTATTATTGTGATTAGTTTTTTTTTTTCTTTATTGTTCTTGATGTATTTTGCAAGGTTATTGTTTGTTTTGTATGCAATATTAATTTTCTGTTTTTTAAGTAATTTTATTAGTTTTCCTTGATTCCCCCCTAAGTAAGTGAAAGATTTAAACTTTTTAATTGTAGTGTCTTTTGTAACTGGATAAATTTCTTGCAACGTTTTGTTGAATAATTTCTTAGAAATTAATTTATCTATTAAATTTGGGTCGTATCCATTGTTAAAGGCAATTTGTTTAATAATATTATATTCTTTACTATAGTCTGAAGTAGACATTGGCGTGTTAATCAATCTATGGATCATGCTGTGGTAAGCCGCTAATTTATGTTGATATGGATGGTTGGATTTGTTGTGAATGGTTATGTCAGTATGTGATTCTTTGTGGTAAATGGAAAATTGTACTTGGTTATTGACTCTTTTTAACGTAAGATCTAAGAAGTTGATACTGTTATTCACTTCTTTTTCTAATGTAAATGTAATATGGGAATTAATAGTATTAATAAACTCAAAGAAATTATTCAATTGTCTGTTTGTACCTGTGTATCCTATCAAAATGTCGTCAACGTATCTGAACCAAAATAATACGTTCTTAGTTAATGTACTATTTTCAAAAATTTTTCTTTCTAAATTGTCCATAAAAATTTCTGCTAATAAAGGTGACAAAGGATTTCCCATAATTAAACCACTATTACACTTATAAAATTTATTCTCAAATGAAAAGTAATTTTGTTCTAAGCATACAGATAATAATTGTAAGATCTCGTCTTTTATTAGAATGTTAGTTTTGTTAAATTCTAACATCCTATTAATTAATTCAACTGTTTCAGTAGGTGGGACACTCGGGAAAAGGTTTTTCACATCGAATGAAATTAATTTAGTGTTATCAGGTAACTTAAGATCTTTCAAGTTATTAATTAATTGAAAACTATTTTTGATACTATATTTAGGTTTGAATTTCGTATGCTTAATTATAATATCTATCAAACATTTTGAAACTTTAACTATGCTGGGGCTGTAACATATGAAACAACTGGTCTAATCGGATAATTTTCTTTATGTAATTTGATTAAAGAATATAGTTTCGGTGGTTGTGGATTCATTACTTTTAATTTCTGTCTTTCATAATAGTTACTGATATTAAACAAGCTAGGTGAATTACTAATCGTCTTAATGATTTGTTTTTGAAAGGTTATTGTCGGGTCTTTTTGGATTACGATATACTTTTCTGGATCTAGAAATTGATTAGTTTTTGATATGTAATCTACTTTATTTAATGCTATCACTGTTTTTCCTTTGTCTGCCCGTGTGAAAATTAAATTATTATCTTTTGCTTTATTCTTAATGTTCTTAGCTATTTGACTATCATTGTTAACCTTAGTGGTTCGATTTAAATGTTTTATAATATTGCTTGCTTGATATTTAGTATTCAGGTTTTTACTTTCCTTTAATGCTAACTCAGTTTCTACTGCTAATAGTTCTAAATCTTTTTTTCTAATTTCAGTTTTTATGTTATAATTAAAACCTTTGCTTAATACATCAATTTCTTTTTCATTGAACTCTGTGTTACTAAGATTGCTAAATCTATTGAAAAATTTATGTTCTGAAAAATTGTTGTAAGAATGTTCTACTTGACTTAATTTGTTATTGATTAATGACTCTATTTTTTTCCTTTGTATTAGGTATTTTTTATGGATTATTTCATTGACTTGAGTTCTAATCTTAGTGTCTATTAAGTCGAATTCTATCGGGTTAAGTCTATAAGTTAATTCAGAATGTACTACCTTAAGATACAAATAGGTGGAATCTCGTTTAGAATACTGCAGTTTTCTATCTTCAATCATCCATTTCTTCATACCTGCTTTTCTACCTTTTTCAGCACTTGTACTAATGTTGTTAGTTTTCAAATTTATGTAATGTGGCACCACTGAATTCTTTATGCACATATTGTAAAACCATATATTTTGAGTTGTCACTTTCGTATGTAAAATAAGACAACTCAAAATATATGGTTTTACAATATGTGCATAAAGAATTCAGTGGTGCCACATTACATAAATTTGAAAACTAACAACATTAGTACAAGTGCTGAAAAAGGTAGAAAAGCAGGTATGAAGAAATGGATGATTGAAGATAGAAAACTGCAGTATTCTAAACGAGATTCCACCTATTTGTATCTTAAGGTAGTACATTCTGAATTAACTTATAGACTTAACCCGATAGAATTCGACTTAATAGACACTAAGATTAGAACTCAAGTCAATGAAATAATCCATAAAAAATACCTAATACAAAGGAAAAAAATAGAGTCATTAATCAATAACAAATTAAGTCAAGTAGAACATTCTTACAACAATTTTTCAGAACATAAATTTTTCAATAGATTTAGCAATCTTAGTAACACAGAGTTCAATGAAAAAGAAATTGATGTATTAAGCAAAGGTTTTAATTATAACATAAAAACTGAAATTAGAAAAAAAGATTTAGAACTATTAGCAGTAGAAACTGAGTTAGCATTAAAGGAAAGTAAAAACCTGAATACTAAATATCAAGCAAGCAATATTATAAAACATTTAAATCGAACCACTACGGTTAACAATGATAGTCAAATAGCTAAGAACATTAAGAATAAAGCAAAAGATAATAATTTAATTTTCACACGGGCAGACAAAGGAAAAACAGTGATAGCATTAAATAAAGTAGATTACATATCAAAAACTAATCAATTTCTAGATCCAGAAAAGTATATCGTAATCCAAAAAGACCCGACAATAACCTTTCAAAAACAAATCATTAAGACGATTAGTAATTCACCTAGCTTGTTTAATATCAGTAACTATTATGAAAGACAGAAATTAAAAGTAATGAATCCACAACCACCGAAACTATATTCTTTAATCAAATTACATAAAGAAAATTATCCGATTAGACCAGTTGTTTCATATGTTACAGCCCCAGCAGTTAAAGTTTCAAAATGTTTGATAGATATTATAATTAAGCATACGAAATTCAAACCTAAATATAGTATCAAAAATAGTTTTCAATTAATTAATAACTTGAAAGATCTTAAGTTACCTGATAACACTAAATTAATTTCATTCGATGTGAAAAACCTTTTCCCGAGTGTCCCACCTACTGAAACAGTTGAATTAATTAATAGGATGTTAGAATTTAACAAAACTAACATTCTAATAAAAGACGAGATCTTACAATTATTATCTGTATGCTTAGAACAAAATTACTTTTCATTTGAGAATAAATTTTATAAGTGTAATAGTGGTTTAATTATGGGAAATCCTTTGTCACCTTTATTAGCAGAAATTTTTATGGACAATTTAGAAAGAAAAATTTTTGAAAATAGTACATTAACTAAGAACGTATTATTTTGGTTCAGATACGTTGACGACATTTTGATAGGATACACAGGTACAAACAGACAATTGAATAATTTCTTTGAGTTTATTAATACTATTAATTCCCATATTACATTTACATTAGAAAAAGAAGTGAATAACAGTATCAACTTCTTAGATCTTACGTTAAAAAGAGTCAATAACCAAGTACAATTTTCCATTTACCACAAAGAATCACATACTGACATAACCATTCACAACAAATCCAACCATCCATATCAACATAAATTAGCGGCTTACCACAGCATGATCCATAGATTGATTAACACGCCAATGTCTACTTCAGACTATAGTAAAGAATATAATATTATTAAACAAATTGCCTTTAACAATGGATACGACCCAAATTTAATAGATAAATTAATTTCTAAGAAATTATTCAACAAAACGTTGCAAGAAATTTATCCAGTTACAAAAGACACTACAATTAAAAAGTTTAAATCTTTCACTTACTTAGGGGGGAATCAAGGAAAACTAATAAAATTACTTAAAAAACAGAAAATTAATATTGCATACAAAACAAACAATAACCTTGCAAAATACATCAAGAACAATAAAGAAAAAAAAAAACTAATCACAATAATAAATCGGGAGTCTATAGGTTAACTTGTGGTACATGTACTAAGGGATATATAGGTCAAACAGGAAGAGCATTTAAAACTCGGATTGCTGATCATTACTCCGCTTACATAAACCAAAAAAATGATTCGACTTACGCGAATCATTTGACAGAGAATAATCACATTTTTAATAAAGATTTTGATATCCTTCATGTTGAAAATAAAAGTATTAAATTAGATTTACTAGAGACATTAGAAATCAATAAATATAAATATTCAGACAATTTATTAAACGATAAAGTAGACCTAAACTCATCACCATTGTTAAATATATTTAGTCAGTAATACAGTTTACCTAATTTCACACATAACATCTGTTTGCAATAGATTTAGTTCCACATTCTTTTTGTATAGACCTGACACTTTGAGACAAGAAATTGTTCTTTATATATTAGTTCTTAGAATTCCTAATAGCCACACACTATATATATAAGAGTCAAGTGTATGTAGATAGTAAAACTCATCACCATTGTTAAATATATTTAGTTAGTAATACAGTTTACCTAATTTCACACATAACATCTGTTTGCAATAGATTTAGTTTCACGTACTTTTTGTATAGACCCGACACTTTTAGACAAGAAATTGTTCTTTACATATCAGTTCTTAGAATTCCTAATATCCACACACTATATATAAGAGTCAAGTGTATGTAGATAGTTATTATTGTATATGTTAACCTGACGAAGCTACAGTGTAGCGAAACAGCTGTCGTTATTATTAAATACAGTGTAAATCTTAAACATTTGTTTGTTTTATTTTCACATTGAAAATGGATTTACATCAAGTAAAGACCAACTCAATCCAAGATTTTATACTATTTTAGTATTTTACCGACCTCTATCGCGTGGTACTATGCACTGTGGTTTTTTCAATGTCATGCTGTATTTTCTTTAAAATATCCTATATAGTAATAATAATAATTAATAATGTATTTCTAATTTACAATTGCTTTGACAGAAATTTAAAAGACTCATTTTCGGACTGAGCAAAAATGGAAATGTATTGAATCACTTTATATAAATAAATAATTAAAACAGCCGATATAAAACATAGAATCTTTGGTATGATGTATAAAGTACGATTAAATCGTACTTTGTATGTTGCCGTGTGAGTTTCCCATGACCTCCCTGATGGTGCATCTTGGTAGGGCATCCGGCTAGTGATCAAGAAGGTCGTGGGTTCGAATCCCTTATTATAAAAATTTTCGTCGTTTTGTTAACCTTATTTGAAAATCAACTTTCTCAACGTTCAAAATATACTTTTATGGATGAATTGCATTCCCCATTTTGTATGTTTTTGTATTGTTTATGTTGATGTGATGCATGACAAATACAATATTGTGATACACATACAAAAATTACCAGTATACTTCTTAGACAGCACATTACCTGTCAACAACGTTTCTAATTTACGGCTTGAGCATTTCAAACTTTAAATAAGAAAACGTACAAAACTGCATGTGCCTATTATTTGTTTCTGTACTAAATTTCCTATTGTTTATCGAATTGGTGTTCAGCACACGAGTTTTGCAGCATATACGTTTGCGATGTGGCGTTTGAAAATGTGACCAATTGTGGGTATATAAAATATAAGACAAGGTGTTGCGTTGCAGTGCATGTGTTTCTATTTTATGTGCGTTGAATTTGTGTTGTTTTGTGTATTTGAATTTAAATGTATTGTGATTACTGTTATATATGTCGAAATGTATGTAAATGTGATTATAATAAATTAATGGATTATAAATATTCTCTTTTTAATTTGACGAACGTCGAATTCTCGAACAATAAAGAAAAAAATATAATACAATATAATAACGAGATTTGTTTTTAATTACTTCTTGCATCCGCCAGATATTAACACATAATTTCTTGATAATTGTTTTTAATATTTGAAGTCTTTCTTTTTGGATTCTTATAGTATACAGTGCGGTTCACATGTAACATATAAATTCATTTTCTATCTAATTAACTATTTTATGCAAAATCCTGGAATCCATTTGTTTTTTAATCATAAGACTTCACTGTTTTACCATAATTTTCCTGATACTATTCAGAGCTTTTTGGGAGTTAAATATTTTTAGAACAATTTGATGTTAAAGGATTTTAATAATTTATGCACTAACACTTGTTAACTGTTGTGATAAAAATAATACTTTTTTTTAATATATTTAACAATTTATTGTTAACAAGATATTTTTAAAATGCTATAAAAAGTGTTGAATTTATTTCTATCTTTTCTGTTAATTAAATTTTATTTGTTTTTCATCATATATTTTAATTCATACGCATTCAATTCTCTGCATGATTTGATTTGTTTGAACAAAGTAAAATTTTAAATTTGACTGAATGTCATTCCCTACATACGTGTTCAACAGCTACTGACGAGGATATATTACTTAATCTAGCCATTTTACCATTAACACATGCCTCACAGACGTTTGTTTAATTGAATTTTAAATTTTCTATACCTTCTACCATATTATACTTAATTATTTTTTCCAAATTAGATTAAAAAATGTTTTCTACGTCTTGTATCATAATTGTAAAGTTTCATTTTCAGTTTCTATATAGAAGCTCTCATTATTTTGAACTTTAAAGCTAATTTCATACAAATTATTTCCTTAACCTAAGCCTATCAAACGACTACATTTATATAAATTTACTTGCCCATTAATAAAAACTACTTTAATATTGGCCATTTCTAAACGTTTTTCAGATAACAAGTTTTTCCTTAGATTTAGATTGTAAAATACATTTTGAATTTTACATTCAATTTACTAACAATTACTATATCTTCTATACCTATAGCTTGTCACCTTTTGCAATTGCTATTCTTCTTCTATTATCTACACTCTTACAGTCTTTTATGTTAGACATAGAAAAAATACCTCCTTTTTCTTGTATATTTGTTCATTTCCAACATAATTGCCTTTTCTATCACTCATCTGCCTTGTAGTATCCATATTTCTTCTGTTACTGCTTTATCTTGTACCTCAGTATCGTCCACATCCTGTATTCTTTTTTGCTCTGATTGGTACTTCGTATATCTCTATCTCGAAATGAATTATTGCTATCTATCTCTTCCCCTAAAGTTGCTTCCTTGATTCCTTTCACAGTGCTGCATAAAATTTTGACAGTCTTTTATAATGTCTTTTCATTCGACGAAAATGACTCTTGATTTGTCCAAAAAGCTGCAGGTTTAACTTGATCTACTTTATTTTAAAGTGTATCTTCAGCTTTTTGACGTTCTACTTCTGCTCTTGGTTTGGATTTGGCAACACTTAATGTTAACTCATTCGATGGCATACTTTCTAATATAGTTTCAAATGATTTTGGCATAGCAAACAATGAATTATTGCTATCTATCTCTTCCCCTAAAGTTGCTTCCTTGATTCCTTTTACAGTGTTGCATAAAATTTTGACAGTCTTTTATAATGTCTTTTCATTCGACGAAAATGACTCTTGATTTCTCCAAAAAGCTTCAGGTTTAACTTGATCTACTTTATTTTAACGTGTATCTTCAGCTTTTGGACGTTCTACTTCTGCTCTTGGTTTGGATTTTAGCAACACTTAATGTTAACTCATTGGATGGCATACTTTCTAATATAGTTTCAAATGATTTTGGCATAGCAAACAATGAATTATTGCTATCTATCTCTTCCCCTAAAGTTGCTTCCTTGATTCCTTTCACAGTGCTGCATAAAATTTTGACAGTCTTTTATAATGTCTTTTCATTCGACGAAAATGACTCTTGATTTCTCCAAAAAGCTGCAGGTTTAACTTGACCTACTTTATTTTAAAGTGTATCTTCAGCTTTTTGACGTTCTACTTCTGCTCTTGGTTTGGATTTGGCAACACTTAATGTTAACTCATTCGATGGTATACTTTCTAATATAGTTTCAAATGATTTTGGCATAGCAAACAATGAATTATTGCTATCTATCTCTTCCCCTAAAGTTGCTTCCTTGATTCCTTTCACAGTGCTGCATAAAATTTTGACAGTCTTTTATAATGTCCTTTCATTCGACAAAAATGACTCTTGATTTGTCCAAAAAGCTGCAGGTTTAACGTGATCTACTTTATTTTAAAGTGTATCTTCAGCTTTTTGACGTTGTACTTCTGCTCTTGGTTTGGATTTTGGCAACACTTAATGTTAACTCATTCGATGGCATACTTTCTAATATAGGTTCAAATGATTTTGGCATAGCAAACAATAAATTACATACCAAATCCTATTCCTTCCTTACATTCTACTACAGCTACTCTCAGTTGCCTAACAATTTCATTAAACTCTGCAAAAAACGTTTCTAAATTTTCATCTTCATTAAACTTCATAGTTATTAATTTTTTTTTCAGTATTAACTGTCCTGATATTCTTCTTTTCAAGATGTCTTCGAGCACTTTTCTCTTTTTATATGCTGTATGGATAAGTGAATTGCATTTATCATATTCCCTTTTTCTTTCATTTTTGGCCCCACTTCTATATAATTTTCTTCCTTAAATTCTTCTTCAATACATTCCAAAACTTCTTTTTATGATAATAAAATATTTAGTATATACTTCAATGTCTGGTGACTAAATTTCTATACTGAAGTTGTAGTGTTAACGCTAGTCGGCCATCTTATTTTTACTTCGGTTTATAATCTTTTAAAACGTTGTATTTATACGACTTTTTAAATATATCTGGGCCCATAACCTATTGATGTATAATCATTATTTGTCTCAAGCATTCTTACTTATTTCATCCACAACACACATAATATCAGATACAAAGTTTGATCTTTAACATCTAACTACTAACATAAAAGCGTCTAACAACAGCTCTCTAGTCACTTCTCTCCACTACTACCAACCTCTTACTATCTACGTAAGTGTAACATGAGTTAAAAAGTTAATTACCACACTCAACAGTTATATATAAAAAAGTAGTCTATTATTCGTTTCATTTTATACCGTAAACTTTATATAGGTTTATTATAGGTCTATTACCAAATTGTTTAATTTGAAATAACACACAAATATATTATGTCAACGTCAACTGGCTACCAAACCGTGCTAACATTGTCTACCGAAATGCGCAACATTTTTTTTATATTTAAATATATTGTTGTTATCACAAGTTAGGAATATTCGAAAATGTCTAGAAATAGTACTGAATAGATAATCAAAAATTCTTTAAGGCAATTGCAAATTGCAGCTGTCACTCCAAAAATTTTGAATAGGCTGTTGAAAAAGTGAAATTTTATCATTAAAACCTGGGGTCTTGCAGTTGTTTACATAAAAATCATTGATTACATAGCAAATGAATTTATTAGTTTGATATGAACCTAGCTGTTGATCTTCATCTTAATACCTACTCCATATAATTTTTCTCAAAATTACACACTTAAAAAACCATTTCTTGCATGGATGCCGTAGCTTTATTGTGCGTATTTTTAAGTGGCAATGACTTAACACGACCAGAGATGCCTTCCAAGTCAATTCTCCTCACAGGCGCGGTAGTATAAAATGGGATTCGATTAAACTATTCTTCGGAATTGTAAAACCACAGTTTTTGTCAAACTAAGTGGTTTAGTTTAGCGTGATAGTGTAAAAGCAAATTCTAGTAAACCATTGCTTAACACGTATCGTCTGTAAAATTTTAAAAACACTACAAGTTTATATTCATTCCTAACATACACTGGTATCGTGTATGTGTCCACATACATTTAATTTATTTATTAGTAAATTTTCTATTTCCAGTATTGCAGACTTATTTATATGAGATTTTTAAATTGAATTTAGGTAATTATTAATTTACTGTATTATTATTATTGAAGATAAAAGCTTTTATTTAAAACAATAACTGGGGTGAAAAGTTTTATCGTAGTAAACACTTTTTGTTTGTGTAGTGTTAATCAACTATAAATTCTTCAACAAACTACTAGGGACTTACTGATAAGGACATATTTTTTTAGTATAGACACAGACTATACTACAGAGACAAACCTTGTTTATGCATCATAAGGCAGCTGTAAAAAGAATTCAAATGTTACGCGGTGCCACAGTACTTTTGAAGTTTCACGGCAAAACATTACTGCTGCTGTGACTCTGCTTAAGAGGATGTGCTGACATTACTTTTATCGATAGATGTCAAATTTTCTAGAAACAATAACATTATTTACCTTTCACATTTTATGTAGTTAATACGAATTCGGGTATTCCATTTTAGACACTCTGACATATTGCCCAGTATATTTAAATAAATAAGTCAAAAAAAAGAAAGGGTCTGGTATGGCACACAGGTTGGCATTAGTCTTCCTCGTGGCGACGTTAGTTGTTGTCTTCAAATTTGAGGATCTTCTAGCTGAAGCTACAAATGGGAGTCTGTCACCTGATGGTCTTCGGTATAGTTTACATCTCCAAGGTTGTCCCACCTTATTCCTTGGCTACACCGTACTGATGACGACCAATAGTCAGAAACACGTGTCTACGGTTGCTCTTAGTTTCGAATTATAGGCAGGTAGCCGACGTCACTGCTGTTATGATGATATCATTTAACGTGCGCTGATATCTGAAATTAGAGGCACGGGAAAAATATGCACGTTCTAGTTTGTGGTGCCGATTTCTGTTGTTGTTAGTGGATTACTGCAGTTTATAACGATATAAACTATTTAATATGGACGGTCTAATAGGTAAACGCTGTATTTTAATAATTTCTATTTAATAATAGTTACATCACTAAACAGAGCGATTTTGTATTATGCACACGTAATGCATAATACAAAATCAATCCTTGAGGAATTGAGGTTAGGAAATAATTTATCCTGACTGGATTTATGTCATAAACAGTACTTCATAAGGTATCTTAGGTCTCATTTTTTCTGATAACAATATGGCTACAGTTACCATGAATAATAGTAGTAATGACAGAAATGAGACTATTAATGAAAAAAAAAGAATTAATTCTTGGTCTCCAGTTTGGTTCCTATAATGAACTAAAGAAATATTTAGAAAACTATGAACAAGACAAAAAACAAAAATGTTATAAAAAAAGAAGTCGTACAATAAAGTCCTCTCTTAAATACATACAAAGACCGTTGAAGTCTTCACTAGAATTTTATGAACTTGAATATGCATGTATCCATGGTAAAGAACGTCCTAAAAGAGGAAATGGATTACGACAGATGGGCTACAATAGCTTTTAAATAACCGATAAAATTGTTATGACCTATGTAATAATTTTCAGCACGCTACGCTCAGGATGTAATGCAAATTTCAAACTGCGTATTTGTCCAGGAGGCCAATATTCAAAAGTATATAGTTGTAATTTAGAACATACACAACATGAACTTTCGAATGTAAGCAAATACATAGTTTATGTATAAACATAAAATCAAAATATAGTGTTATTTTCTAGAATGTTTTTGATCATTTACCTCAAAATCGTATATTAAATGAAACAGACCTTGGAAATGTGCAAGATTATTTATGTTTGGATGCAAATAAGAAGAACGTACAGAATAAAACCCGTCTAGAAACTGGTAAAAAGACAACATTAAAAGATCTTCATAATATTCATTACAAACTCAAAACTGGGAAAAATCATTTGGAAGAAAATGAAATTATTGGAATTCAAATACCGTAATAAGTTAAGTGTTAGCTGTGGAAGATCGTGAATCATATCACTGGATTTTTAAATTATTTAAAAACCAAAATGACACTGATAAAGTAATTTGCTTTATGGGAGATAAAGCTTTAACAGATCATGGAGTTGTAAAAGAACTTTTTCCAGGGTAACCTGTGTATTTGTGTCTATTTCATACCTTAAAGACTTTTAGACGAGAAATACTGCGAGACGTTGAATATTTCTAAAGAGGAACGAAATTTATCTATAGAATACCTCCAAAAATTAGTCTATTGCAACAATGAGGCTGAATATGATATCATATATACTCAATTTAAGGAATGCGTTCCTCCAAGCGTAAGTGATTATTTTGATAACAACTGGCATACTATTCGGAATGAATGGCTCGTATGTAACATGACAAATGGCAATTTAAATAATTCAACAAATAACCGTATGGAGTCAATTAACCATAAAATCAAGCAAATACTACTTAAGAATTCAACTTTAACCGACTTTGTTAAATATATTTTAATTTTTTTGGATATCCATAATCAAGAACGCGACAATCGAGCAGCTAAACACATTTTGAAGCGACCACTGCACCGATTTCAAAGCCACGAAGAAGATTTATGGCAGTGTGTGAATATTTTAACAGTTTACAGTTTCAAGTATATTCAGAAACAGATAGATTTATTCAATTTAAGTCAAAATATTAAAGGAATATAATGACGGTATGTTTCAAATAAGAACATCAAATGGAAGTTTCCATAGTAGAGCCACTTACGGAATTCTCTTATGGGGTAGATCAGCATCAGCACGGAACATATTTTTACAACAGAAACAAGTATCAGAGCAATAGTGGGAGTAAATTCAACAACTAGTTGCAGAAGTTTATTTAAAACTTTAAATAAACTTACTTTGCCGTCCTGCTAACATCCTTTCTAGTTTACTCCACATTCATCTCACACAAAAATATCCACCCCATAGTGAAAACCACAATTATGACACTCGTAACAAAAATAATTACATGATCCCTTGTCACCGAGTGAGCTGTGCACAGACGAGGTCCAATTAGGTGGTTATAATATAATAATAATAATAATAATAATATATGCTTTACTTTAGTTCCTGATACAGCATAATATTACAAACATAGGATCTTATATACGTAGAACTAAAAATCACAGGGTGATAGTTCAAGGTTAGATATTAACCCGTGATCTTCCACTATCACCCTGAAACACAAAGAAAATCTATCAATATAAAAAAGAACAATGTTTTTGCCTAATTCTAACTTAAAGTAACTTAACCTAATGTGATGCGCAATAAGACAACCAAAATAAAATTAAAACATACATATCGTATCCAAAACCTATACATTTGTAAAATCTGATCAACATCCATCCAGAATAGAAAAAAGAAAGAAGAAGAAGAAGCAAAAATAAGTGAAATATAAAAATAAGTGAAAAATAAATGAATGAATAAATGATCAGAAGATTACTTATCCTGTATATCAAATAGGTATGCGCGATATCGGGCGGCAAATGTACTGAATGAGCTATCCCTGATGTCCACCGGTATTGAGTTGTACACCCTGGCAACCTGTCACGAAAAGCCACGCTCACACAACGCTGTCCTACGCGCGGGCGGCGTAATGGCACCCCGAGAAAATCTCAAGTTTAAGTGGTGCACATCTGTGCGAAATGATATTAGTTTGTAAAGATATGCAGGTTGCTTGGTATTAACTATTGTATAATACAACTTGGAAGATTACAAGAGTCTGCGGTTACGCATATTGAGCCATTTCAATTCAGATAGTTTGTACGAGACTCTGTCAAATTTGCGTATTCCATATTAATCTTAGACAAGATTTCTGGACCCGCTGTATACGGTTACTCAAGTCTTGTGTTAAGCATGGTCCATACACTGGAGCACAGTAGGAAAATTGTGAAAGCACAAGTGCCTCACATAACAAAGACTTCATAAACGTAGACAAGTAGTGTCTGTGAGGATAAATGAGCTTTATGTTAGCATAAGCTCTCTGTATGTAGTGTTTTATTTGTGTATTATATCTAAAAGTGTTGTCCAAAAACAATCCCAGACTTTTAGCTTCGTCTTTGACTGGTATAATGTCATTGAATATCTGCAGCCCAACATCCTTCTTCAATTTATCAATCTGATTTTTACTACCGAAAATCAATGTAACAGACTTAGCAGGATTTATCAATAATGAGTGTTGGCGAGCAAATCTAGCAATGTTATCTAGATCCTCATTATTGTCCCGTATAGCTTGTCTGCACTCACTAAAGTCAAAGGAATGGTATATTTGGGTATCATCCGCGTACATATGCATACTACAGTTACTCACACACAAATGCATGCCTGATGTATACAATGTAAATAGAAGGGGTCCCAGTATAGAACCCTGTGGGATGCCTCGTTCTATGCTCTTGCAAGAAGAAGAATTACCATTAAGACGTACGCACTGTACGCGTCCGGTCAAATAACTTTCCATAAATACGAGAGCAGACCCAGACAGTCGGGAGGAACTAAGTACAGCTAAGAGAGTTTTATGACAGACTGTATCGAAAGCTTTACTGAAATCTAAAAGTGCTAAGATGGTAACCATATTCCTGTCTCTAGCATTGATGATGTCGTCTGTTACTTTTAGCAGGGTAGTGGTGCAACTATGCCCTTTCCGGAACCCAGACTGATTAGTGGGCAAAATACCAGCAGCAGCGAAGTAGCAACCCAACTGTTCATTGATAACCTTTTCCAGCAATTTTGAGCACACTGGTAAAATACTTATCGGTCGCAAATCTTTGTACTCATTAACCGATCTTGTGTTGGCCACCGGAACAACAACAGCTTTCTTCCAAGAAGTTGAAACACATTCGTGGTTATACAGGAGTTGATAACATGAGTCAGGTATGGCAATATAGCAGGACAGCAGATATAATACTGTATAACCACTTGCCATCTTGTTTGAAGGCGATGCCTCCAAAGCCATTCAAAAAATGTGCGACTCAGATGCTTCTGTCCAGCAGCATCTACTCCATGGAGGAATACTTCGGGCGGGACTACTCTAGTTGCTCCTAGTCTCTCTGTTTTTGATAACTTGGTTTTGGGTTTCTTTTATGTATTAAATTTTATTGACATGTATATATTATCAATATTTATATACGAGTATACTGAAGATTTTAATCTGTACTGTTTTGTAGTGTCTTTTTATACAGGCTGTATTTGAAATAAGGGGACAAGGTATGATAAATGGAAAGACACAATTATGTAGAATATAAATCCCAAAAATTGTGAATCAATTACGACACGAACGCCAAAATTAAAAACCCCCCGAAAAGTGTTTAATATGCCGCCTCTGGATTTAGCATGTGTCTATATGTCGGTATCGCGCCAGTTAGGCCAGACAGCCGACGTCATAAGTCGTAATAAATAATATTTTTATGGAAGTAAATAAACACGCGTTTTTACGCATAGATACACACACCGCAATAACAGTTGTAAACGTTATAAAAACCCCAATGATAGCATTATTTACTATTTCTAAACAGAATTCAACAACCTTAGTATGAAATATCAGCTGATATGGGCAAATTTCCGAATAAAATTGATACGTGTATTTCTTTTGTTCTCTGTTTGTTAAAATATCTTTGTTTTCAACAACAAGAATTTTTTTTATTCAGATGCCGACTATGAATTTTGTAATTATTTTAATATTTGCCAGGATTATTTAGATATTACATTTTCTTCCGCAATAAATGTACAGTAAGTACTATTACTGTTATTATGATTAAATTATTAAATTCAACGACTTTTTACTTCTTATTTCTCACAAAAACAAATTTGTGTTGTAAAATTTGCCCAGCTCTACTTATGAGAAACTTTTATTTTAATTGGACGCAAAGTGAATTAATAATTTTCACAAACTCGCTGTAGATGTGCCTCTTGTCTAATACGCTGTGCCGCGTCAAAAATTCGTTGCCGTAAGTCTTCTACGTTTTCAATCTCTCCACCACTGTAGACAAGAGTTTTCATATAACCCCCCCAAAAAAAGTGGATTTAAATCTGAGCTGCGGGGAGGCCACGGTATGGGACCTCTACGTCCAATCCATCTAGGATATGTGGCATTTAAAAAGTCGTGTACTGCTCGTGAAAAATGTGGGGGTGCCCCGTCGTGCATAAACCACACCTGCCTTCGTATGTCTAGCGGTACATCGTCTAGATAGTCCGGCAAAACGTTTTCCAAAAACTGTAAATAACTAGCTCCATTTGGCCACTCTGGAAGTACATATGGTCCTAGAATAGTATCTCCGAAAATGCTGACTTACCATATGCGGATTGGCATCTGCCCAATGATATGCATTATGATAATTCATAATACCACATCGCATAATAGCATTCATCGGTAAATAACACTGTAGCAGTGAAGTTTACATGTTCTGCTACACGTTGACGAAACCAGGTGTAAATGTAATTCGCAACGGACGATCATTTACAGTCAGTTCTTGTAGAGTTGAATATGATAGGGGTGTAATAAATTACTCCTCAACATACTATGTACCGTACTGTGAGACACCTCCACCTGTCTTGCTGCATCTCGTGTACTTACACCTGGATTTTCCTCTACAATATCCAGTAACTCTTCTTCCGCACGCAAAACTCTACGGGGCCTTTCACGTCCTCGACCTTCGTAATTTGGTAACAATCTACCTGCTTCCCTTGTTCTGAAGACGACATCCATCACGCACTTGTAAGATGGGGCTCGACGATTAGGAAACCGCAACCTATACGTCGGACAAGTTCGAAATGTACAACATATCGAACAGTTCGTGTGTTATGTAAGCCATAGTCGAGACATCCACGTGTAACAATCGAACGAGACTGACCTCGCTGCTCGCACGCCTTCACACTCCTACTTAATACCCCACCCTTGCATACCCTACAGTCGCATTGAAGTGCAGTGGCGCGACGAGTATTTTAAAAATATATTTGTAATTTTTAAAATTTGAATTTGTGCAAAATATTTTGGATTTGAGTCTAATAAAATTAAATCTTTCTATTAATCATACTCTGTCCCCTTATTTCAAATACACCCTGTATATTTATATGTTGTATTACAATTTCAGATGCTATAACTGCCAATCTGTGTTTGTACACTATCTCGAAATAAAGAATTGATTGATTGATTGATTGATTGATATTCCTATAAAAATACATAATAATATGTAAATAGCGTGTCGTTTAAATTTATTTATCAGACGTACACGTACTTGAAAATAAATAGTGAGCTATTTATAATTTAGGCACAATCGTACTTGGCCCATTTAGGCATATTTTTAAACCAAATATATAGTTGCCATTTGATGCATTCATATGGTTTGTTTGTATAATATGGTCTGTGGTAATGAAAGGAACTTTGTAATTAATTAATTTTTTAATTGCTGGCAGATTCGTCAATCAGAAGATTACTGTCTCAATATTAGTTGTGACAACAATCCCCATATAACTATTATAATATTGATCATCAACATTATAACAAACACTATAGTGAAAAAGTATTGCCGAAAATCCAACGAGAGATTAGATAAAAATAATAATAAAGTTGCAACCCTTTAAACTACAAAAATATCTCGAGCAAGTAAATCTACTTTCCATCGCAAGTAGTTTACGTATGCCATACATTTTGCTAAAAGAAAAAAACTAATGGAGTTCGATTGAAGGTAGAGTTCACAATGGCAGTTCCGTTCCAACGCGAAACTCTCATCTATTAAATTGTTGATATATGTGTCGCAGGCTAACAGTCATTGTCGGCAAATAGCTTTTGCCTAGGCAAATGATATCTCTGCCTTGGCAAATAGCTCCATATCATTTATTTCTGCTCAAAAGCTATTTTCCTATGCATATGGTATCTGCCAGCTGGGTTTTTAGGCAAAGAGATTCACAATAAGACAAATGTCGTAGGCGAATAGACTTCTTCTCTTAAAACCAAATAAACAATAAAATAAACACAAGTAAACCAGGGAAATTGTATTTTTATCCCTATTAAGTTGCAATACACACGTAGAAATTTAAGAAAGAAGACATCTTCTCTTAAAACGAAATAAACAATAAAATAAGCACAAGTAAGCCAGGGAGAGAAGCTGTCAATTGGTCAATTTATTATGGGAGGTATTACTGGAATTGGCATCTATTGTTGGACAAATTTCCAGTCTTGAAACAGGCACATCCTTAAGTAAGGCACTGGGTTTTTGAAACGTTGGCATTTTGAAAATTCTTGACCCGAAAACATAGACTGCTTGGCGCAGGCTTCTCTCAAGGAAATAAAACAGTCTTGGGGAATATCATCATAAGTAAAACTAATTGACGAAAAGGTGTTATGTCACTCCTAGTCAGCCAGTTTTTTAAAATTCCATTTTTGGTGCCAATGCGGTAAACATCATTTTTCTTTTCAATTATAATTCCTTCTACATTTCTTTATGTAATGGTCCTCTGTAAAATTTTGCAATAAGTATGAAGTAGACTCTCGATTATCCGAAATCGGATTATCTGAAACTCCGCAATATCCGAAAATCAAATATAGAATTTTAACTCCACTTTATCCGAAACACCGGTCAAAGATGTTCCCGATTATCCGAAATGATTTGAACTTAAATGAAAATGGCGCGCTTTTATACTTCCAAATAGGTACGTAATACACGTGGCGGCGTTTGTGTCGCTCAGTTCAGTGTGGTTCAGTGCTTTGGGTTATGTTGTATTGCATTTCGTGCGGTTTAGTTTTGTACATTACGAGCGGTACGCGCAGTATATAAGTTAGCGAAAATATGGATACAAGACGAAAGCGAAAAGTGGTTACTATAGGCGAAAAACTAAATGCTATAAAACGTCTCGACTCTGGTGCACAATTAAAAACCATCGCAAAAGAGTACGGTGTAGGTGTAAGTACAGTTTCGGAGTGGCGAAAAAAACAGGAAAGATATCGAGAAATGGAACATTGTGTTAACTTCTCCTGCACCAAATCGGAAAGTTATGAAAACCAGTCAGTATGATAAAGTGGATAAGGCATTATATTTATGGTTTACCCAAAAACGTGCTAGTGGTATTCCAATGTCTGATCCAATTCTTCATCAAAAAGCAATAGAAATTAGTGAAGAGCTTCCTGTAATTGAGGCTCCTGATACATTTACAGCAAGTGAAGGATTGTTATCCAAGTGGAAAGATCGGCACGGAATTAGGCAGCTTCGAATATGTGGTGAAAAATTATCTGCAAACGCAATGGTTGTCGAGAACTTTAAAACAAGGTTTAAAGCAATTATCGACCAACATTCTTGTACTCCCGATCAGTTATATAACTGTGACGAAACTGGCCTGTATCACAAAGCAGTGCCATGCAAAACTTTAGCAAGTAAAGATGAAGTTTCTGCTTCTGGTTATAAAAAAAATAAAGATCGGGTGACTATTCTCGCTTGCAGCAATTATTCTGGACGTCATAAAATGCGCCTAATGTGTATAGGAAAATCAGAAAAGCCAAGAGCATTTAAAAATCTGAGCCCTAACTTGATGCCATTGTACTATAAACATCAAAAAAGCTCTTGGATGGATTCGAAATTGTTTAGGAATTGGTTTTTTGAAGAATTCGTCCCATCGGTTACAAAATTCCTTAAAGTAAATGGGCTACCTGTTAAAGCTTTTGTTGCTGGTGGATAATGCACCTTCTCATTTGTCTGTAAAAGAACTTACATTTGGGGAAATTAAAGTTCTATTCTTACCACCAAATGTTACCGCTTTAATTCAACCGATGGACCAGGGTGTTTTGGAAAACTTGAAAAGAAACTATCGGACAAAATTATTGCAATTTATATTAGAGGCAGAGAATAAAGGGGACGATCTACGCGTTTGTTGGAAGAACATTAACCTAAAAGATTTAATATATTGGATAGCCGATGCCTGGAACAATGTAAAACAGTCGACCATACAAAAGTCGTGGAACAAAATTATTGATGGACAGAATGAATAAGCAGAATTGAGGCAAGACGAATGCGGAGAAGATGAAGGTACAGATATACTATATGATCTTGCAATAAAGATAAGTGGTTTTAATAATATTCCTCGAGAAGATTTTGATGCATGGATTCAGTTAGAAAAGAACGATGGAGAGGAATTGTCAAACTTAGAACTAATTAACCTAACAAATGAAAATGAACATCCCAATGAGGAAGAGGAAGATGCAGGGACAGTAGGAAATTCAACGAAAGTAATTTCACATCGGGAAGCAGTAGAGTGTTCAGACAAGGCACTAGTTTATATCGAACAACAACCGGAGGCAACCACGACTGATGTTTTTTTAATTAGAAGATGGAGAGACATAATAATAATAATAATAATAATAATAATAATAATAATTTGCCTTTATTTGAGAAAGTAAACCATTGATGAAAACTGTCGAAGTCTAGCTAAAGCTACTCATACTCAACCAGAGTCCATCAACTAATACAAAATAAACATAAAATAATAATCAAAGTAATAGACGGCACAAACACAGAAAAAACAAAAAAAAACACAGAAAAAAAAAACAACTCGGACATCAGAGCATGTGAAACTGTGCTACTGCAAAGAAAAAAGGTAAGATGTAAGGGCACGACTGAACCCCGCGCAACTAGAGAGGCTTTTAATATCATCCGGTATACTATTATAAAGCGTAACGGCGGAATAACTGAACGATCGCTGAAAAAGAGATGTATGATGACGCGGAACTGTGAGCAAATGTTTGAAACGCGTATTGAGAACATGGATGAAATGCCGTGGAATCAAGAAGCCACTGAGAGGGACGGGCGGAGACGTCGATTGAAGCAGCGCATGGACAAAGTTTGCCAGATGAAGTTTACGTCGGTTTTCCATATTTAACCACCCAACAGATTTCATACTGGTTGAAATGTGATCGTACTTCCTAAGATTACAAATAAGTCTGCAACAAGAGTTCTGAAGCTTTTGAATTCGCAACCCATCCCGCGCAACCAAACATGGACCATAAATGAAATCACAATAGCTAAGCTGAGACAACACTAGGGTTTCACATAGTCGTCGCTTCAAAGAAGAATTTAAAATATGTCTATTCGCATATAAAACTCTCAAAACTCCATAGGACTTCCCCAACAAATAAGAAACATGTTCACTGAAACGAAGTCGAGTATCAACTAATAACCCAATATCTTTCGCAACATCGGAAAAAGGTAAGAGATTACTCGAGATACGTAACCGCAAATTAGATTTTAAAAATTCAATATGACATTTAGAGCCAAAAATTAACACATTAGTCTTCTGCGAATTAAGTATTAAATTATATTCAAGAGATAATTTGTTCACCTTAGACAAGTCTGCATTAATATTATCAGCCTCCATTTGGTATTCATGAAGAGGAAATGAATGAAATAGCTGTGTGTCATCTGCATAGGCTTGGACGTTACAGTGATCCACAGATGATAAAATGTCATTAGTGTAAATAATAAAAAGCAGCGGGCCCAGGATTGAACCCTGAGGAACACCGGATAAAATAGCGGAAGTATTTGAAACATTACCACGATACATGACTCGCTGCGTTCTTCCAGACAAGTAAGATCGAAGTAGAACAAGCGCATCATCACAAAATCCATAATATTTGAGCTTAGAAATAAGCAGCGGATGACAAATCGTGTCAAATGCCCTCGAGTAGTCCAAAAGAATAAGCACAGAAGTCAATCCGTTATCAATAGACGTCATTATTCCATTCAACACATAAGCCAACGCCGTGGCCGTACTAAAGCCCTTCCGGAAACCAGCTTGATAATGGGAAAGAAAATTATTGGCAGTAAAGAAATTGAATATCTGATTATAAAGAACCCTCTCCAATATTTTAGAAAGAACTGGCAATATACTTATTATTCTAATGTCAGAGAAGGTCGTAGGATATTTTTTTTTAGGCAAGGGCATACCCAAGGCCGATTTCCACATTGCAGGAAAATAGGACCGCTCAATACAACAATTTATAATGTGAGTAACGTAAGGATCAATGAAAGGACTGCAGTATTTGAGCATGGTTGCCGAAATATCATCACACCCATATGCATTAGTCTTAATACCATTAAGAATTGTATGGATTTCCTCAACTGATGCCAATGCAAACCCAAAAGAGACTTCAGAACCATGATGGGTGGAATTATAGTAAGCAATCAAATCATTTGAATTATCAGTAACAGATTGAACAAAAGGCGCAAAGAAATCGTTAATTTTGTGAACATCAGCCAAATGGTTGGGCAGTAGAGTCTCAGAGGAGGACTTGACATTAAGAGACCGAAGCGTGGTCCATAATCTTTTAGGATTAGAAGAATTGTAAGCAGTATCCAAATATTTCTTTTTTTCAAGTCTAACCATATTTAGAGTAAAATTACGAAGTTCTTTATATTTATTCCAGTCATCAACAGATCTAGTATTTTTAAAATGAGGAAGCGCCTTATCTCTTAACTTCATAAACATTCTCAAATTTTCAGTCAGCCAGGGAGCTTTTGGCTTAGTTACTCTAACCTCCACCATTGGAGCATGAAAATTAAACAAAGTAGTCAGAAATTCATTGAAAATATCAAGTTTCCGATCAATATCACCCTCCCAAATCAGGGAAGCCCAGGAGAGATTGTGCAAATCATTTGCAAAGGAAGCATAACATAGGTTTCTAAAAGTTCTGTAACGAATAAGTTTAGGAGCGGATTTAACGAACCTAGTTGATAATTCACAAAAAGCCAATCTGTGATCAGATATCAGATCAGCCGAAATAGTACCAGTCGAAACAACCAGATCAGAATTGGACACAAATATGGGGTCCAAAAGTGTAAAGGACGTTTCAGTAATTCTTGTTGCTTCCTTTATCACTTGAGCGAAACCGTAAGATTCTAAACAGGCTCGTAAAGGGTTATTTAAATCAAATTGATCAACATTGAAATCACCAAGACAAATAATATAGTCACTACCGGGATAAATATAAGAAAGAATATGATCGAAATCGTCTATAAAATCATGAATATTACTTCTTGGAGGTCTATAAAAATTTCCGATAGCAATAGTTTTTGTAGGCAGCTTAATGCCTAGGATAATATACTCAAGTGAAGAAGCAACCGAAAAATCTAAATCGATAACCTGACAATTAAGGGAAGCTTTAAGGTAGGCCGCAACTCCCCCGCCCCTACCCTCCCTATCCCGGTGGTAGAAACAATACCCTGGTATGGTAAACACAGCAGGATCAGTACTCGTTGGCATCCATGTCTCAGTTAACATAAGAACATCAAAATTGTTATCAAGCAGAAGCGCACGAAATTCAGCAAACCCAGTAAATAGTGAACGTACATTCAAACAACCAATCCTCATCAGTAACACAGCACCACAAAATACAAACTGAACAAATAATTATACAAGTATAACAATAAATGATTCTGTCAAAGTAACAAATATCGAGTATCAATACCCACCATCACCCCGACTTAAAAAGAATTAATTGGCTTTTCTAACTAGTAAAGTATAAAGCACAAACAAATGGTAAAAATGAAGCATTATTCAATTAAACAGTACAAAAAATAAGAAAAGATAAGACTATAAAGTCAAATACAAAAACATATACAATATTAGCACAAAAACAGTATAAAAATATAAGTACAAAATCATTACAAAAGGCAAAGAATAACAAAGTTAGGAAAACATTAATAATAAGTAAAATAATTAAATACATGTAAATCAAATTCAAGAGCAATAACAAAAAAAAAAGGAGAACCAAAGAAAATACAGATATATAAACAAATGATGAAAGCAAAGCTTAAGGAAACTACGAAATATTATTTAAATCTTCTAACGAATTAATTTTGTGTTTCTTATGACCAACCTTGACATATATAGTTCCATTGTGTGAAAAAGCGCTTCTTATACGAAACTTCTGCTGGGCTTTCTTAAGTAAATCATGTCTAGACTTAGTCAAGTCCTCCACTACCACCATGCCCCAGTGCCCCTCAATTTATGTCAACTTTTTAGTATCGCAGTTTTACTATTATAATCGGTGAAATATACTAAAATCCCACGTTTATAACTTAGATCCGCTTGTCGCGGTCCCATACGGTGGACCCGTTCGATAGAAAGAGGCGACACATCAACATTCAATTTTTCCTTACATACATCAACAACTGCTTTGTGTATATCTTCGTTCGGCTCCTCAGAGATACCAAAAATGCGTATGTTATTCCTCCGGGAGTGTTGTTCAATATGATCAAGTCTATTTACTAACAATTTGTTCTCCCTCTCTAGCACCTCACACTTCGAGCTACAAGTTTTTAGCGCCAGTTCAACTTTTTGGTCGATGCTTTTTGCTACAATGTCGGTGACACTTCGAATAAAATCGTTGCTCTGAATAATATCACTTATACTTTCCTTAATCACAGACTTAATATCTGCAATTAATTCACGAGTCAAAGGCATGTTGAAATTTGAAGTAGTGCACACCGATTAGCTCCAATAACAATTCGTAAAGACCACAAAATCCACACAGAAAATACAACAGTTTGCGGAGTGATTTAAGGCACGTCAGTGTCCGCACATGTCTCTTTACTCTCTCCATTGCGGCAAAAAATTAATACTTATGCAAGTCCAAGCAATTAACAATGGATTTATTTGTAAATCGTTAGGTATTATTAAACTTTCAATAAAAAAAATGTTTTCACCAGATAGGTATGTATAAATGCAAATTGTAAAGGAAACTGCAATAAAAAGAAATATGTATCCAAATATACACACGTAAATTATTTCCACCTCAGTATTATCCGAAATTTCAATTATCCGAAATAGGTTCGCTCCCAATCATTTCGTATAATTGAGAGTCTACTGTAGTTACAAATTTACCTGTTTCTATTTCGCCAAAGATGGTTTTGCTCCTTTTTCTCATTACTTCTGCAGCTTTGGCTTGTCCTTCATAGGATTTCTTCCGATTAATTCTAATATTTTCCTCATTGATGCAGACTCTGCATCAATGAGGAAAAAGCATAACCTCAAATAAAAATTAAAAACCCATTTGCCTAAAAAATTTTGTTGGCAAATACTATTTGCTTAAAATAACTATTCGCCCACGACATTTGTCTTGTTGTGAATCTATTTGCCTAGAAACCCAGCTGGCAGATACCATTTGCCTAGGAAAATAGCTTATGAGCAGAAATTGTAACGAAGTTCCTCGTTAATTGTACAAATTAACATTTTTAAGATCATAATTAATTTATTTGTCAATATTAAATTAAATGTATGTGTGTTATTTTGTTCAAATATTAATATTGTATAAAGTGATTTGGATGGACCTGTATATATGTTCAGTTGTTGTAATAATTCATGTTATTTACTTATTTTTAATGGAAAAATACCGAATGTCTACGTCATGCTCAAAGTCGCGCGTTTCGCGTCAGTATCGTGTGCAAATTTTATGTTTTGAACAAGTTTTTACCTACCTACGTAGGGGGGTTTTCACATATATAAAGGCCCCCATCGTGCGTGTCTCGTTCATTTATTTCTCCGACCCGTCCGCAACCCTACACCTCTCTCTATTCAGCCTCCTAATGGCGTGGAAGAGTCTGGTTCAAATCCTTAGAAACGTACTACTTTCAGGTCTT
Source organism: Amphimallon solstitiale (assembly GCA_963170755.1). NCBI lineage: Eukaryota > Metazoa > Arthropoda > Insecta > Coleoptera > Scarabaeidae > Amphimallon > Amphimallon solstitiale. The sequence goes on along the minus strand of OY720677.1, from coordinate 140,583,013 downwards.
TTGCATCGTGAAATAGTCGTTTCAAAAATCCGCTAATTTCGTCCGAATGTGTCTCTTCTTACTCAGGTCTTGAACCGTGGGAAGAAGTGATGTATTACCGTTGTAAACATTATCCCGTCTAAGTCAGACTTTCGATGTCGTGACTATGTTAAAATCCGCATTTAATAATAATTATTTATTTCAGAGATTTTTGCGACTATTAGATTACCGATACCGCGCCGTGAATTTAAATAAATTATCGTCTTAGCGACCGCGCTTACCGAACTCGCAATTAAAGTAGACGTATTAACATTTTACGCGAAGATATTGAACGAAGATTCAAGTCTGTACCCGGGTAAATTTCAATCACACGATAGATTAGTAAATTCTTCCTGTGAGCATGTCGTAACATGGAAATAATTTGTAGGATAATTTAAATTGATCTGAATGTGCCTTTTATCTCAAATTGACCGATACATATCTTGTTTCTTGTTTATTTTTGTTTATTTTTGTTTTTTGTTTTTTTTTAACCTATACACATTTTATTTATTCCTATTTACAATTTGCAATTTATACACATACACAAATTTGTATAATGTCAACATAATTAAATAAAAATAGATTCACATCAGTGACCTCTTTCAATCGTGATTAAAACTAAGATTGAACATATATACAACTTTAGCCCCTGAACTATTATTTACAAATCCCAGTGCATTTTATCTATTAATATAAAACAAAAATAAACAAGAAATATGATATGTATCGGTCAATTTGAGATAAAAGGCACATTCAGATCAATTTAAATTATCCTACAAATTATTTCCATGTTACGACATGCTCACAGGAAGAATTTACTAATCTATCGTGTGATTGAAATTTACCCGGGTACAGACTTGAATCTTCGTTCAATATCTTCGCGTAAAATGTTAATACGTCTACTTTAATTGCGAGTTCGGTAAGCGCGGTCGCTAAGACGATAATTTATTTAAATTCACGGCGCGGTATCGGTAATCTAATAGTCGCAAAAATCTCTGAAATAAATAATTATTATTAAATGCGGATTTTAACATAGTCACGACATCGAAAGTCTGACTTAGACGGGATAATGTTTACAACGGTAATACATCACTTCTTCCCACGGTTCAAGACCTGAGTAAGAAGAGACACATTCGGACGAAATTAGCGGATTTTTGAAACGACTATTTCACGATGCAAAAGACCTGAAAGTAGTACGTTTCTAAGGATTTGAACCAGACTCTTCCACGCCATTAGGAGGCTGAATAGAGAGAGGTGTAGGGTTGCGGACGGGTCGGAGAAATAAATGAACGAGACACGCACGATGGGGGCCTTTATATATGTGAAAACCCCCCTACGTAGGTAGGTAAAAACTTGTTCAAAACATAAAATTTGCACACGATACTGACGCGAAACGCGCGACTTTGAGCATGACGTAGACATTCGGTATTTTTCCATTAAAAATAAGTAAATAACATGAATTATTACAACAACTGAACATATATACAGGTCCATCCAAATCACTTTATACAATATTAATATTTGAACAAAATAACACACATACATTTAATTTAATATTGACAAATAAATTAATTATGAACTTAAAAATGTTAATTTGTACAATTAACGAGGAACTTCGTTACAAAATAAATGATATGGAGCTATTTGCCAGGGCAGATATCATTTGCCTAGGCAAAAGCTATTTGCCGAAAATGACTATTAGCCTGCGACTTATGCATACGGCGATCATCCGTGAAAAAGTAGTAGTCGTCCAAATCGCACGCATGACTACCAGTAAACACGTCTCGCGTTAGGCCTCTGGCCTTGTTCTTAAGTAGGTAATGTTCATGTGCTCATATGTAATAATGCAAAATTATATTTTGTATATCCGCTTTAATTTAAAATTATCAGTAAATTACTCAAATATAATCACTAATAAATTGTAATAAACGACAGTTTCAGTAAATCTCTTTTTGCGCGAATTTGCCTTTATACTATCTACGTAATCCAAGGTCGTCTTTTAATCGAAGTTATAAATCCAACTTTATACTACCAGCCCCATATGTGTTGTAAATTATGTTAAAAAATCATTATCGACGATTGTTTAGTAGTAATTATTTTATGTTGCTGTATGTCGTCCCACTGTGTGCAATACATGACGCTTGTTTTTAACAAAGAACGATCATATTGGTTTCAGGTACTGTCCTTGGGCGCCGACGTTCTGCCAGAATACAAGCTGCAGAACCCCCGGATCCACAATTACACGATATTGCACTATTCCCCCTTCAAGGCGGTATGGGACTGGATCATCTTGATACTGGTGATGTACACCGCCATCTTCACGCCATACGTGGCCGCTTTTTTGCTCAACGAGCCCGATTTCAACTCGAGAAAATCGAAGAAATATGGGGAAGATCCCATAGTTATAATAGATTTAATAGGTAAATTTAGATTGGGCGGGGTTGCTTTAATTTATATCCTATGCCATTTATTTAGTGATCGCCATGATTTCTTGTGTACTCTGGTGAGAGGATGATTGCTGAGTGCCCCAAATTATTCTGCCTGGGGTGAAATTTTTACGATTCGAACGCTTTGACATTAGCCAATTGTGAAATTAGACTAGAGCGAACTACCGTGCGATGCATAAGGAATCCCTGACAAAGTTAGTGAAAGCGTCAGGTAAAATGTATTCACATACAAAGGAGATGAAGACATAATTAATTCTATAATAATACTATTAATGCTGAACGCTTCAAAGTATCGAAAAAACTCGTAGAGCGGAAATACTCGTTAACAAAAATAATGTCAAGTTAGTTTTAGTCCATCAATGGATACGTATTTCGACCTCGAGTCTCATCAGCATCCCTTTTAATAAATAGAATAAAATTACTTACTGTTTCATTTTTTCAAGAATAATTTCACTCAAAAAACACTAAAACGACATATTGCAGTGGTATTGTAAATTAATTGCAGCATAGTAACACGTTGGGTAGAGCCATTATAATTCTACTGTAATATTGCAATATGATACAAAACTGCATAAACTTGTACGAATGTTAAGATTATATTAATATATATAAAAAAAAACTACTCCTATAAATTTCTAAATTCAATCCCTGTAAACATTCAAATTATTTTCGTGAGTTCTAGCAGTGATCTTGTCTTCATTCATCTGGTGTGTGTTTCTTATTTAAATTCAAGTTGGATAAGGTTACTAATAAAAATAAGTATTCAAATTCCATAAAACATTTATATTCATATAATCATTCAAGAATAACATCACAAAAAATTTTATTCACAACATGTGGTTGTTAAGAATGTCTTTTATTTTATTACTACAGAATAAAAATATATATATAAGAAAACATAGTTCTTTTATCCTTTACATCGATTCAAGGAAAATATTATTTGTGCTATTTTTAATCCTTTTATATCGTATTTATAAATTCAAAATATAATTTATTTTTTTCTTTTACGAAGCTAAATTTTATTTCCACAAAGACATACATTCGCACGTAATGCCTTCGAAGATCTAAAATTTCGCAAAGTAGAAAATACCTTGAAAATGACCTTTATCAATCGCCGAATGCAAATATTCACACATAATAGTACATTTCACAGATTGACTTTTGTCCATCAAGAATATTCGTATCTTTACGTATTCAAAAATGCTTGAAATTTTATAATTCTCTACTATAAATTGTTAATAATGCCCAGTGATACACCGGAAGCAAATATTCACACATATTACTTCCAACGCCCCTAACACCATTAACAAATATATAATTTATGCATAAATTAATTTATTTTAGCAAAATAATATTTTATTCAAATATTGATGATGCTTAAACGTTTCGCCAGAAATGAATATTCACACATAGCATCCCTAGCGTACGTCGTGCACCATCAATAATTCAAAATGTAAATTTATTTCAAGTAAAACTTACTTATATTCTTCATATAGATCATCAAATTCCTGTTTATTGATGTCTACCATTTTTGATAAATATTTAAATATGAAATAATCAAATAGAACAAATAATTAGTGATAATAAGAAAACTAAAACTCTATTGAAATCCAAAATAAACTTAATACATTTTAACTAACATGATTCAGTGTAGTGTATCGAAATCCCTACAATGAATCGCATACGCTAACAAAATTTTTACGTTTAGTAAATTCAAAAGATTGGCAGCTTCTCCTCTTCTCTCGCTATTCGCGCCTTTTTATAACCTCGGTTTTCAAACAAAACACGACTATCCGTCTGCACCGCCACAACTCGCACACTAATGTTTATGTTGGCACCATCTAATTCGTATAAGTTTTCTACAAACTTTCCCTAGTTACACATATACCTATCTTACTTTTGACAGTTCAAGAATGCACTGAATGCTTACACACATAAATTGTTTATTTATAAAGTCCATGCACATTTGCAATTCTTCGTCTTCAGTAGGTATATCTCTCTTTCATTAACGCCATCCCGCATTATGTTTGTAAATGAACTTATTACCTTTTTCATTATTGTTTATGTATTTTCTTCTTCCGTTATTTAAAACGATCCTTATTCTCTTCTTGTATTCAAGAAGAGAATAAGGATCTCTTCTGCAGGTATTCAAACCATACAAGATTTATCCTACTAATTTTGATGCCCTTACTTTACTATTGCATTTCAAGGATGTGTTTCTATCTATACATTTAATATATCGACTCGGAAAAAGAACACTTTTTTATATCCTTTTTAAAATGTTTTTAAATATAAGTATCAGGTATTTATTGTATTTTATCATAACCATAAATTCTTCTAGAGAGAAAAATCATTGCATAATATTAAATTCTACGTCTATTCATTAGAATAGACGTTTTTACAACAGGCATGTCTAATGTCGCCTTGTTCATATAGTTTTATGGCTTCACAGTTCCATCTTTTAACATCACTCTTTCTCTGTTGTTTACCTTTAATACATTATTATTTTGAACATTGGTTTATTTCTCAGAATATTTAATGCTATTCTGACATTTTGTACGAAGTTCGGTTCTGTTTTTGTATATTTAAAACACACCTTGTGTTCATCTTTTCTATAACAAATATAGAATACATGAATTTATTTTTGGGTTTATTTTTATTCCTTTTTTAAATATTTAATTCAACTTAAATTATTATATATCTTTATCATGATATTGCACCTTAAGGTTATGCAATTCATTATTATCTTAAAAACTATATTTACAACTAAAAATTTATTTTCTTATCCTAAAGATTAATTATTTTAACAAATTTCAAAATACTCAAACTATAAAGATCACGGCAATATGAACTGCTTCTTGAGGTGTTTTGGTAGATGTGGTGTCTTCACATGATATCCATGAGTGTGTGATGACTTTATTTAGTAAACTTTTTTAAACTCGCTGATCACCGAACTCTTCCAATTTAATTCGCTTAAAGGTGTCTCTCAGGCAAACATTGATAGCGGACGCAAAGATATTGATTAGACAGAATGTATTAGATGCCTTTGTTAAGGTTCAAAATTTAATCAAGGGTATATGGATGTATAGCCGAACTACAAAATATGGTATAAATTGGAAATTTTCTTCCATGTAACAGTTATCTGCATTCATAAGTGTAATAATAAAATTAAGTTCTATATATTATACCCGTTAGTGCAAATATAAACTCTTGAGAATGCAACGCTGACTGCATATGTGACTTAATGAGAAGCGATTTTATTATAACCATTAGGCGCACCTTATAAATTTATTTTGTGTTATACAGAGTATTGCATAACTTGGTGGCTGACCATAATTATAGTTTTTTTAAATAGAACACCATGTATACTATTACATTCCCCGTATAATTCATAGTCAAAAAGTCTTAAGATAATATAGGCCTAAAATTAAAATTGTTCGACCTATTACCGTTTTTTTGAAAAATTAAATATTTTTATAAAATTATAATACTCTAATACTACGTACTAAATTGACACAATTTTTAGTAGTATAGTTCGCAATAAAAGGTCCTGATACAATCTTTCTTATTTCAGTGACTAATTGCGAAACAGAATTAAAATTAAAATTGCCTGACACATTATTGCCTAAAAGTATTTTTTTTCAAATAGAACACCCTGTATATCAATTTATTTTTGAATTGCTTACTAAATTGTCATTTGTTGACATAATTTTACTATCTTTATGTTTTTTATTTGAATACGATATTTTTGTACTGGAGGAATGTCAAAGAAGTTATTTATTAGCCTACCAGCAGAAATTGTCCCAGAACAGATGCCTTTGATGAGTAATGGATACTTTCATTATTACTACTAGTTTTACTTATTCATACATCGTTGCAATGTGTTCTGCCAATAAGCAATAACTAAGATCAATGACAGAGCAATTCTTTGTGATATAAAAATAATGTATAAAAATATACAGGGTGTTTCATTAAAAGAAAAAATTCGAATGTGTGCCATTTTAACGCGTCACCGTATATAATTCAAGTTATTTTCAAAATGTGTGTTTTTTGTTACTGTACCTCTTTTTATAAAGTAAATTTCTTCAGTACTACTTAATAACGCCTATATTGGACTTTGACGTACTAATGAACAATCCTGTATATAAAATAATTTAAATCCATCCGTGTACAGTTGTTGATGTACCAGAAGCTTCTCCATTCTTGTCTCTTACCAAACCGTCCGATTGTCTCCACTAGTGTTTCTCTTCTGGTCGTTAAACGTCTGACCATTAAGAATTTACCTTTTAACTCAAACAAAGGTGAAAATAAAATGCGCATTAAAAATACGTTTATTAAGAATTAGAATTAGACTGTGAAAGATAACCAAAAGCATGGCAAAGTTACCCTAAATTAATACTAAAATTTTTAGAAGCTGAAAATCAATTAAAATGACACTGACTCCTCAAATTTTAATTAAGCTTAACACCTCGAAATGCGGAGCAACTACCCTGTCTGATGATGGTACTCAGCACGCCAAATGCAGGTAGAGTTCTCCCATTATAAGAAATACATGTACGTCACTTCGTAAGATGCGCACTATTACGTACATGTATTTCTTATAATGGGAGAACTCTAATAACAAATAATCCAACACTAAAGCGGAATTAAAAATTGTATATGGCAACCAAGTATATACACACAATACAGCGTGCACTAAAAGCGGAAGCAGAATTTGTAATAACAAAGAGTTGGTAACCGTTCAAAAGCGAAACAGAAGTAACTAATGATTATGAAAAATAACATATATACAGGCTGAACTTTCAGACCGTAACACATTTTCTAACTAAACATTATTCTACCACAAGATCAGATTAAAACATGCCAAAACAATTTAACAGTTATTTACGAACCAAGTGCGGGAAGACTATTTTCTCGCATGAGCGCACTTTGTTGTTTTAATTACACGAATGCGTGGAAGATGTCTTCACGCAAGTGGTTTGAACAATATTTTTTGTATGAACATTAAATTAAAAAAATATTATTGATTAATGTCATTAGTACCTAACCTAAAATAGATTACCTAATTAATTCAAGCATTTCATGTACGTAACTATTACTCACCTTTCCCTAAAATTAAGTAATTATATTCTTACACGTGGCAAACATGAGGTATTTATTTTTATATTTATAAATTTATAGTACATTTATTGCGTTTTTTGGTTTGAATTCAAAAAATTCTGAACTGCCAATATGAATGTCGATGTGAACAGATGGCGCTGAATGTCGCTTAAGATGTCGCTTCAAATGTCGTCAAATAGATGGCGCCACAAATTTATTGGAAGAATTTTTAATTATTACTCCTATTTCCCCAACTTTTAGTGAAGAATAGTCGAGGGAAGTAGTATTTTATAGACTAAATTTTATTACTATCAAGTTTTTTTTAATGTCCCAAAGAGCCAGTGTTTTTTCAATTTTACAGTCGCCTCGACCGGGAAAACCTCTTTCCTAGTCGAGCTACACATGCGCCAAATGTCACTTTACAGGCGGTGAGTACAAAAAATGAATTATTGTACTTAAATACCCTAAACTCCAAACCCCAAAGGAAATTTAAAAAAAACTAGTAACGGACGTAATCTAAGCATTTCACAGATTGCGTACATATAATTAAATGATATACTAACAATATATTCAGAACTCGCTCTTTGTCGCTATTGTCTAATTTCACTATTGGCTAACGATTATGTATTCGAGTTGTATGTTCTCTTCTATTGCAGTTGACGTAACATTCATAGTGGATATTTTAATAAATTTTCGGACTACTTACGTGAGCGGCAACGATGAAGTTGTATCACATCCGGGTAGGATAGCCGTACACTATCTGAAGGGTTGGTTTCTGATAGATCTAGTGGCCGCGATTCCTTTTGATCTTCTTTTGTTTGGAAGTGATACCGACGAGGTAAGTGCAAATACTCCTGTGGCGCCTTTTGCGCAGAAAAGAAATATTAATAACCTAAAAAATAATGCAATGAGCACTTACGAAATTGGCAAAATTGCTTGTGAATAGTTTTACCAACCCTTAAAAAATAAATCCTCGACCTCTTAGTTGTTGTATCGATGTGTATATGTTTGCTGTTATTAATTTTTCCAAATGTGGATTGTTTTTTAAAAAAATTAAATGAAAACACTACAGCTTCGAAAATAGTCAAATATTTTCGAAGAAAAAATGTAAATTTAAATAATTTAGAGGCTATTCTAAAATAATGAAGTTTTTCCAAAATAACAATAAGTAAAAATATAGGAAAGTTTAAAATAATGTATAAGTTTATTTTTAAATTATGTTCTTTCCTCTAGTTGGGCTTGGATAAAGATGAGGTAGTCATAAGTTTGAGCTTTTTTGGACAAAAATTATATAATATACAAAATAAAAAATTTAAAGAAATTAAAAAATATTTTTTCATAATTTTTTTTTCTAAAATAAATTTACAAAAGCAAAAATAACAACATATTTTTTTATGAGAGTTATCTTAAATTTTGTATAGTTCATCATTGACAAACATACAATTTCTTTAAATTTGTAGACGTAATTGTAAGAAATTAGATAATATCTTATTTATATTTTATATAATTTTTGTCCCCAATTACTCATATATATGCTATATATATACTTATATATATTTATACAAAAATAAATTCTTCGTTTTTATACACCGATTTAAATTCACCAATTTTCTTGTTTTTTGCTAACCGAAGCAGCACACGCTTCTGCATCAGCAGGCAGTCAAGTCGCTTATAAGTTGTAATATTTAGATAAATACAAACAATAAACTGATCATACAAATCACAAAAGTAAACAGTACAATTTTACAATTATTCAAAAACCCTTTGGAAATTAAAGAAATTTTTATTAAAGCAAAATATGAAGTATTGTATAAAATCACAGATCTTAACAATGCCCCCCGCCGCCAGGATAACCCCTTTGATTCGCCACCAGCAAGCAGCATTAAATAACATTTATGAAAATTGGATATTCCTATTAATTTATATAATATTTCAACTTAAACTTGTCGCAAGATGTAAATCCGTTATTTATCATTCGAAATATGTAAACTAGTTAATTATTCACAATTTGCTTTTGTGTATTTTGTATCTACTTTTGAGAATACTTTTAATTTTTCGTCATTTGTTTTTAAAGTTATCTCATAATGTGATTTTTTTAAATTGAAAAATACTAATTTACAGTACGATTCCATTAAATATATTTTCTCTTTAGAATAGTCAATAACATTCATTAATCCATCCCATATTCTTTTTCTAAGTAGGTAGGTAGTCTTTCACTATAGGTGAATTTAAAAAATTAAATGACAATTGCAGCATTATCTGACATTTATGTAATACCTGTTCAAACAATTTTTCAAGAATAATTAAGTTAAATTACATTAATAAATAAAATTAGTAAATTTAAATTACCAGATAATTCAAAACTCATTTCATTTGATGTCACTAATTTGTTTACGAGTATTCCCCCAAAAGAAGTGTTAAACTTAATAGAAACTAAATTAGAAAACAATAAAGTTAACCCTGTAATTAAATCTGAAATTTTACAACTTCTTAACATCTGCCTAGAACACAATTACTTTGTATTTAACGGGACCTACTATAAACAAACCGGAGGGTTAGCAATGGGAAATCCACTAAGTCCCTTATTATCCGAAATATTTATGGACAACCTTGAAGATATTATTAGTAAACATTCGTTATTTAAAAATTGTATATACTGGGTGAGATATGTAGATGATATTTTGGTGTGTTTTAAAGGAACGGAGAGACAGTTAAATACACTTCATAATCATATTAATACTTTGCATGATAATATTAAATTCACCATAGAATTAGAAGAAAATAAAACAATTAATTTTCTAGACCTTCAAATATCACATATTATATTACTGATACACACGAATTCGCTATTTACCATAAACCCATCCACACAGATATTACGATACATTCTAACTCTTTCCACCCGATTAGTCATAAACTTGCTGCTTTTCACTCAATGTTATATAAATTAATCCATGTTCCTATGAATAAGATTAATTTTGATAAAGAATTAGATAGAATTTACACCATAGCTCAGAATAATGGTTATTCAAAAGAATTAATAAATAATCTCCTTCATTAAAACAGAAATCAAAAATCATATCCGAAATTTATCCTTTAGTTCCCCAAACTTACTTATCAAAATTTGCCTCTGTGACTTATATAGGTACACCATCCATAAAAATAAAAACATATTTACAAAAAACAACAAACACATTAATTTCATTTCGTACAAACAACAAACTACACAATCACATTAAAAATAATAAAGATAAAACTGACAAAAATTTAAAATCTGGGGTCTATAAGTTAAATTGCGAGTGTGGAAAAGCTTATATCGGACAAACTGGTAGATCCTTTTCCACACGCATAAAAGAACATGAAAGAAGTTATAAATTACAAAAAACAGATTCCACATATGCAAACCACTGTATTGAACAAAAACATAAATTCAATAACAAGTTTGACATACTACATATACAAGACAAGAGTAAAAAATTTAATTTATTAGAAAACCTAGAAATAAATAAATTAAACAAATTAAACCTTATTTTAAATGACCAACTAGAAGTGAATAATACACCATTGTTAAATTTAAATATTTAAAATCAACTTAATAATTCTTATAGTTATATATATGTATATATTATAAATTGTTTAATTTTATAATAACAGTAAACAATCAGTTTTCAAAAATTTTTAATATTATTAATCATATTGTTATGTATATATATATATATATTAAATATTACATTAAAGATATAAGTTACTCCCGCTCTTAACCTAATGTCACAAACTCCCCCCTCTTCATTTAGGAAAATACATAAATAGGAACGTCTACAAATATTTTGTATTATAATATTCATCACCTGATGAAGCCCTAGTAGGGTGAAACAATTGTTGTGAATTGAATAAAACTGTTTTGAACTCAATTTGAAATTATTTCAATTTTTACTTGTAAATTACATTTATTTCATCATTGTTTTTTATACCTTCCAGGAGGTTTATTTTTAAAAAAGAAATTGCACACAATCTGCAATATAGTACAGTGCTCAACAATTGAAGTGAATATCATAATAATTTCGAAAATGTACATGTGAAAATAATTTTACTGCACATAATCTTGATCATATGAACTCCTATAATGATTAGCGACAATTTTTGTTTACTCTTATGCTTGTCAACGTGTTCGTATCTGTATGAAAAGGCTGTAGATAAATGGAGAATTAAAAAGCGATTGTCTGAAACAAATAAACGTGCCCATGCTAGTTTCATTGCAGTAGTTGTTAGGGAAACATCACGTGAGAGCATTACTACAATGCCTTCAGGATGGTTAGAAACCTTAAAACTCCATCAATGCAGGCTTATCACAGCAAGAAGTCGCTGAACGATTAAAGGTTTCACAAAGTGTGATAAGTCGCAGCATACACGCATGGTGGAGAACGCGAACGGGCTACAACTCCAACTGAAGACCGTTTATTGGTACTCAGTGCAAGAAGAAACTTGACATACACGGCTTCAAGAATTAACAGCTTTTTCCGACAAGCCACAGGACGTGTTATTTTTGGACAAACTGTTAAAAGAACGTGGCATGCACGTAATTTAAGGGCAAGAGGATGTGCTACACATCCTCGACTGACGAGGAAGCGGCGTGCACACTCAAATCATTGGGTGATTGAAAACAGTGATTGGAATCTGGTCGTTGCCTTTCACAGATGAGTCGAGATTTTGACTGTATACTACTGGCAGGCGAATGTTGGTCTGGAGAGTAGGAGGACAGCGATGAAATGAAAATTTGATGGTCCCAATGACTTCTTTCGGCGGAGGATCTGTTTGTGTCTGGGGTGGAAAATGTTTGGGTGGGCGCACTGACTTATTCATGGTATTAATGAATGCATCAATGACATTCGTAAGGTGTCGCAACATGGTTCTAGAGCCAATCATTGCCTCATTTGCTGGTGCAGTTGGTGAAAGATTCGTTCTAATTGATGACAATGTAGATGAACGGATAGAACTCCATGGTATTAAGAGAATTGATTGGCCAGCCTGTTCACCATACATGATCTGCATCGAACACATCTGGACCGAGATGTCAAGACAAATCATCCTACTCGCACATGCGCCCCAGATATTAGAACAACTAGCCACTGCTTTGCGTCGTATTTGGTCTAACATATCTGAGTCCTTCATCAATAATTTAATAAGAAGTATGCCTTCTAGAGTAAGGGCACTAAGGCGAAGTAGAGATGGTCCAACAAGATACTAAAATTAGTTTTGAATAGTCGACAGAACAGTTATTTTACTATTGCTAGGTTATTACTGTAGTTCTTTTTTGGTAAATTTGAGAAATTTTATCGTTTTAGTTACTTTTATCATTGTTGTGGTTGTAAACTTGATATCACTGTGTCATAATAAACAAACTATGCAAACTGTACATCTGTAGCATCATTTAAATATTAAAATTTTAGAAATTACTACAATATCCATTCCAATTGTTGAGCAGTGTATTTTTGACATGTTTATCAAATTCTAGTAGTTTCATATGTCGCCTGTCCATATATTCTTTGGATCTTAGTTTGTCCGTGCCTATTCTCTAATTATGCGATGAACTGATGATGATTTTGCCAGTCCTATAATTAATATTATTGTGATTAAAGTAATATATACAAGGTGAGTCATTAGTAGCCACTTCTTTGATTGCTCTTTTATGTTTCAAAGAAAAGAAAAAAAGGATTAGTGGAAGATTCATGGTTGCTTGGGGCGCATATTCTAAAAATGCTTTAAGCTTCGACGCACTTCCGGTTTCACCGGAAATGCATGGAATTTAATTTTTTTAAATAACTCACTCTACATATTTTTGGATTTTCTACTACTGTTCTAATTTGTCTATTTAACTGTTTAACTCTTTCAAAATTGGGCCAATAGTTTTTGAGTTATTAATTTTTTTTGTAAATTTTTGGCGAAAATACGTGTTTAGAAAAAACACATTTTTTTATTGTTTTTAAAAGTAAAAAGATTTACTTTGGTGGTTCTTTTAGCCAAGAAAATTCTGCATTATTTGATGTTAAGTTGCACTCGGCAGTATCTCAAAAAACTTCGTTTTTTCAAAGCCTACTTCTTGAAATTTTCATATATGTATGTACCAAAAACTTTTTTTTTTAAATGGAACACTCGGTATTTTATTTAGGCATTTTGTTCCATTTTTTATTCTCTTTCGTTTTTGTTAACAATATCCTATACCTATCTTATGTAATTTCTGAGATAATCACTATAGGAGCAATCAGCGGTCGATAAAGAACTACCCAAATATTCGTCCAATAAAGGCTAAGTTAACTGTTAAAGAAAGTCGGTAAACATTTATGTCAAATTTATAAAAGCTCGCTATTAGTTATCATCCAAATGAATTATTTTTATGAAGAGTTAATGATTGACATTTTGGGTGAATCGGAAAGAAACTCATTGCTAGTATCCAGACTTTATGCATAGCGATCCCTGGTAGAGAAGTTAACCGAAGCCAACTTTCGAAAGTATAGAGGAACGGTTCGAGTGAACAGAAAGTATTGAATATGAAAAAAAGAATGGACAAAATCAATAACCAGAGAGGATAAGACGTTTGCGGTACTTACGAGTGCAGTCGAACACCCCCGTACTAGTACTACGAAAATTAGTCGTCAGTTAGATGTAAGTCAAATTTGAGAATCCAGAATAATTATCAAATATGCAATTCATCCGTAGCATATTCATACACAGGGTTAGATGAAAGAAATTATCAGAATCGCTGACATTTTTGTCAATGCCCAGCAGATAATTTATCCTGACTTTCACAGTTTTTGTTGTTTACCGAGGAAGACACCAGAAATTACAATAGATAGGTATAGGACATTGTGAACAAAAATGAAAGAGAATAAAACAAGGATCAAAATGCCTCAATAAAATACCGGGTGTTCCATTTGAAAAAAATAAGTTTTTGGTATGTGAAGTAGACTTCGAAAAAACAACGTTTTATGGGGTACTGTTACACCAAATTATGCAAAATTTTCTTGGATACAAGCACCACCAAAGTTAATGTTTTTACTTTTAGAAACAATGTTAAAATGATTTTTTTCTGAACACGTGTTTTGGTCAAATATTTTTAAAAAAAAATTAATAACTCAAAAACTATTAGCTCAATTGGGAAAAAGAAAAAACAGTTGAATAGACAATATAAAGCAGTCCCAGAAAATCCAAAAATATATAGATTGAGTTATTAAAAAAAAAAGTTTCGTGCACTTCCGGTGAAGCCGGAAGTGCACCAGAGGTAATGTATTTTTACAATATGTACCATAAGCAACCATGAATCTTCCACTAATTGTTGTTTCCTTTATTTAAAACACAAAAGAGCAAACGAAGAAGCGGCTACTAATGACTCACCCTGTATATCTTACTTAGTGTCCTCTGGATTTTTATTACAATTACTGTTGTTCCCATTTTTGGAGTTTGTGGCTTTAATATTTTGGACATATTTAAAATTGTATTTGTCATCGCAAGTGTATGAATCGTTGACTCTGGGTGATAAATTTAACGGTTTCCTTGGACCTACCCTGGTCACTAATATTCCTGACGTAGACAAATGTGAAGACCGTACTTAATAACATAGTCAAATATAATAAATCAAAGAAAACCTGAAAGAAAACGTTCCCGTGTTAAGGCTTGATTATGTTACTTGTTTTTCATATTAAATTTGCTGACGCAAGAACCAATGAAGTCTCTTAAAAATGGTACATTTTGGCGCGATATTTGAATCACTCTATCTTATTCTGAAACAAGGTATAAACATAAATAGTAAATAACAGATTTATGGATTGCGACATACTTCTATTATCCCATTATACTCTGTACATATTACTTCTCTTTTTTATTCTTCAAAATTTGAAAACTATATTACAATATTGAATATATAATTGAAAATGGAGCAGCGGGGAGCACACAATAAACAAAACCTAACAAAAACAAGTGAAAAGTATACATTATACCATCAACAAAAAATACATAACCTCAATATATACAGAGAATAAAACAAATACTAAATACAAGTAGTTCTATTCTATTTCATAGAAAAAATTAGATTTTCTTCAATTCTACAGCTTCTTTTTTTATATTTTAGTTGTATTGTCCAGGTGAAATATATATATATTTTCCGCCAAGATTAGATTTTAAATTCGTGCTTTTTATTTTAAAAAAAAATAACCATAAAATCTAAATGAAATCTAATCTCGGTATTAATTGATTTAGTTGTTTGTTCATCGAATAAATTATATAAATCAAATTATCATATGTATATGTACCTTTTTTTGTTAAGTTGGCATTTGTACATTTTTCAAACTGCGCGCGCTTTTGCAACTGAACGGACCAATAACATAGCTTCCCTCCTTTCTTTGTACTTTTTTATTATTATTTGTTTAATTTTAATATATCCATTCGTAATTAGCGTGTTTTTTGTTTGAAATTTAATAAAAAGTCTAAAGAGAAAAAAAAACAAAAGACAACAATAATTGCAGTCACAGGCCACTGGAATTGTTCTGTGTGTTTTCTTGTATTTCAGACCACGACATTAATAGGTTTGCTAAAAACTGCACGATTGCTGCGTTTAGTGCGTGTAGCGAGGAAAATAGACAGATATTCTGAATATGGAGCTGCTGTTCTATTACTTTTAATGGCAACTTTTGCACTAATAGCTCATTGGTTAGCTTGCATATGGTGAGTAGTTGTAAATCAATAGTGAAAGACTGTCGATTATGTTAAAATTTTCGAATTCTGAAACAAATGACATCTGTCATATGTCAATTCGTTTTTTCCATTTAATTCATGTATCTAATGGTAGACATAGCTACTAGCTGTTATTCAGAGGCAAGTCAAAAATTCATATCTAATAACTGGAAATAAAAAAAACATTTTCGTAATTAAAAAACATGTTTCTAAAGAACAACCTGTATACACCACACATAATAAAATCGAAACAGCTTTTTTTTCAATATTTCAAAGGTGTGAAAACAAAACAAAAAAGATTCAATCCACAGTCTTTTTCTATAGTATGAAAAAGTAAATCATTTAGTTTAGATTTAGGAGTTTAGATTAGTGTTTTGCTTCACTAGTTTCATTTAATGCATATGAAAGTGTATTAAAGTGGTACAGAATTAAGTGTTATATAAGTATGCATATTTCAAAATATTATAAACTTTAGGCAACAAAAGGAATTTAAAGTATTTTGTTATTATAGAGTAATAAGAATAGATAATCTTAGTATATTAGTGTTGGGTCAATACTATCAATGGTAACTATCGAAAAGTTTTTATTTGTATACCTATTTTTGAAATGCCTAGCTCTGATGAATGCTGAAATTGCTGAGATTTTGATGTTTACTGGCAAAATTTGGTTCACATCCAAAGACGACAAAAAAACTGAATAATTTCAGCTACAACATAGATAATTCAATTATATTAATTAAGTTAGCAGACGGTTCTTGGTGGAACATTTTATTAATAACTATTTTAAATAAAAATATAAATAAAAATAAAAGTCTTGAAAACTTTCCACAATTTTTATTTAGTCTTTGCGACATATGTTTCGGTATTTTTCATACCATTCTCGAGCCGAAACTAACAGGTCAGTTTGTGTGTGAAGAAGAAAAAAAACACTGGAAATTCTTAATTTATGCATAAAACAAAACTAATTTAAATTCAATGACAAAGTCTATACACAAATAAATGGTTTACCGATGGGGAGTCCACTAAGCCCTCTTCTAGCTGAAATATTTATGGCAGACTATGAAGAAAAGCTGTTTAAAAGTAATAATAAATACATCAAACAAATAAAACATTGGGTCAGGTATGTAGATGACATTTTCTGTATATGGTCAGGTACGGAAAGACAGGCACGCGACTTCCTAACTTATCTAAACACTATTCATGAAAAGATCCAATTCACTATAGAAATAGAAAAAGAAACAAAATTATACTTTCTAGATTTAACTATCAAAAAAGACAATAAAAAGTTAAAATTCAGTTTATAGAGGAAACCTACATACACCGATACGATCATACCAGCTAATTCCAAACAATCTTGGCGCACAAAAACAGCAGCTCTACATAGTTTCGCCTACAGACTAATTAACATACCACTAGTGAAGAAGATTTCAACACAGAATTACGCATAATTAAAACCATAGCTAGAAATAATGGATTTAAAGAGAAAATTGTAGACGATATTATTAAACACAAACAAAGAGAAAAACTCAAAATGCACTTTTATCCTAAAATAATAGAAAAAGACAACACGAAATGGCACACTATACAATACATTCCACATATTAATTATAAAATTAACAGAATATTTAAGAAAATAGGAATCAAAACAGTCAACATAAATAAAAACAATTTAGGTGCTATGTTAGTCAATAACAAGGAAAGAACTAAGCCTACCGACAAATCAGGTGTATACAAAATTAGTTGCACAGACTGTAAAGCTATCTATATCGGACAAAGTGGCAGAAAGATCGAAACTAGATTAAAAGAACATAAAAAATCAATATTGCATAACATTAGAAATACAGGCCTTGCCGAACATTGTATAGATAATCTCCATTTTCCCGATATAGATAGTTGTAAACTTATGCATAATGTAAACAAAGGACCGAAATTAAATTTGTTAGAAATATTAGAAATTAAAAAATCAATTCAAAGAAAAGAGAAAGTAACGAACACACAGAGAGATTTTACTAACACACACACACACACCCATAATAGACACTTATGTACAAAGAGGCAATAAATACAACGGCATATATAACACCCCACACACAAACTGACCTGTTAGTTTCGGCTCGAGAATGGTATGAAAAATACCGAAACACATGTTGCAAAGACTAAATAAAAATTGTGGAAAGTTTTCAAGAGTTTTATTTTTATTTATATTTTTATTTAAAATAGTTAGATAATTCAATATCCACAGAATTTCGGTGAGGTGGGGTATCAATTGAAAATGACTCAAGATGCGGAAAGATCTTCCGCATCTTTCTTACTTCAACAGGTTGAAGCAAGAAATTTCTAGTTTTGGACTTTGCAAATGAAAAAATAAGAGTTTTAATGATTGCCAATAAATAAGGGATATCGGAAGCAGCATTATTAAAAAGTTCGCACGAATATTTAAGAATGAATAAGGCTTCAGCACGTTAGTTTCCGAAATTGATTACTCTCAAACAAAAACTGTTTCGGCAACACATTTGATAACAAAAATTTTTAACTTTGGCCGATGACAAAGAGTATCTTTTCGAAAATCAGACAGAACAGATGATGAGACTTGAGCATATCATTGGGATCCGTTGAAGAAACAAAAATCTAAGCAATGAGGAGATCTCCACTGCCAAAATAAAACAAGAACGCAGAATTCACTAGG
The DNA here is from genome assembly GCA_963170755.1 of Amphimallon solstitiale. Lineage (NCBI taxonomy): Eukaryota > Metazoa > Arthropoda > Insecta > Coleoptera > Scarabaeidae > Amphimallon > Amphimallon solstitiale. The sequence goes on along the minus strand of OY720677.1, from coordinate 140,564,039 downwards.
AACACTGATACCGACGGTAATTTGAGATTGTATAAAGAAAAACGACTCTGCAATAGCAAAAGTCTATAAAGAAAGAATCAGAACGTTTTAAACTGCCTACACTCAGCTATGATCAATAGATTATCCTGGTTGAGAACAATTGCAGAGTACACAAAGCTGGCTAAATCTTCGACGAGTGCGGCTTTGTAGATATGGAACATCCACCCTACAGCTCATATTTGGCACAGAGTGACTATTATCTCTTTTTTTTACAAATGGAGTTCAAACATATACAGGGTGAGTCATCTAAGTGGGTAAGGCCGATTATGCCTTTATGAGTAAAGATATTTCGAAGCGGTTTTTTCCTTATGATAGCTGTTCATTAGGAGCACATTTTAAAAATATTTTGTATTATACAGAGTGCTCCATAACTTGGTGGCTGACCATAGTTAGAGTTTTTTTAATGGAATACCCTATATATTATTACATTTTTGTACTCCCCGCATAATTTTTAGGCAAAAAGTTATAAAATAGTATAGGCCTAAAATCTAAGGTTTTTGACTTATTAGCATTTTTCGGAAAAACTCAATTTTTTTATAAAATTAGATTTCTCGAAAACGTCGTATTAGATGAATACAATTTTTGGTAGAGTTGTTTATAATAAAAGGGCCTAATACAAGCATATTTTATTTTTTTGCAATTATTAACTGAATTTTCAGAAAAGTGGATTAAAATTACATGGCACGGTTTTGTATAAAAGTCAATTTTTTTTAAATGGAACAACCTGTATATCAGTTCATTTTTGAATTGTTTATTAAATTTCATGTCAGAAACATGTAAGACGTTAATACTTTAAATGTGACTATTACTGAGCTACTGTCGTTTTTTGATATGCTTTTGTTAGTTTTTGCAAAAAAATCATTTTTTTCAAATGGAACACCCTGTATATTATTTCATTTTCCAATTTCTTATTAAATTTCACATCAAAAACATGTAAGACGTTAACACTTTAAAAGTGACTATTACTGAGCTATTGTCTCTTTTTGATATAATTTTGTCAGTACTATACTACGTATATTAATTAAAACCACAAAACTGACAAAATTATATCGAAAAGCGACAATAGATCAGTAATTGTCACTTTTAAAGTATTAATGTTTTGCATGTTTTTGATGTGAAATTTAATAAGAAATTCAAAAATGAAATAATATACAGGGTGTTCCATTTGAAAAAATTGTTGCAAAAACTAACAAAAGCATATCAAAAAACGACAGTAGCTCAGTAATAGTCACTTTTAAAGAATTAACGTCTTACATGTTTCTGACATGAAATTTAATAAACAATTCGAAAATGAACTGATATACAGGGTGATCCGTTTAAAAAAAATGACTTTTATACAAAAACGTGTCATCTAATTTTAATCCAATTTCCTGCACATGCAGTTAGTAACTGTAAAAAAATAAAACATGCTTCTATTAGGACCTCTTATTGTAAACAATACTGCAAAAAATTTTGACCATCTAATACGTCGTTTTCGAGAAATATAATTTTATACAAACACTGAATTTTTCAGAAGAATGGGAATAAGTCAAAAACTTTACACTTTAGGCCTACACTATCTTATAACTTTTTGACTAAAAATTATACGGGGAATTCAAAAATGCAATAATATACAGGTTGTTCCATTTAAAAAAACTATAACTTGGGTTAGCCACCAAGTTATGGAACCCTCTGTATAATACAAAATATTTTTAAAATGTGCTCCTAATGAACAGCTATCATAAGGAAAAAAATGAGGTGTGGCCACCACACGACTTTCTTATACGTATGAGCGTTTCAAACTATACAATTTTAAAAAAATTTTTATACAAAACTTATTCAAAATCCTATTCTAGGTACTTTCATTCGCTTAATAAATTGCTATAGAATGCATACTTTGCAAGATATTATCAAAAAAGTGCTCCTCGCTAAGAGTAAAAGTGCTACTTCCGGTCCGAATTTTGAAATTTGATATATACAAAAAATATTGCAAATCCAGTTCTAAATACTTTTGTACTCTTGATAAATATATATAGAATGCATAACTTACGACATATTTGCAAAAAATCGCTATTCGATAAGAGTAAAAGTGGTACTTCCGGTCTGAATTTTGAAATTTTTTTTATACAAAAGATATTTACAAGTACGTTCTAAATACTTTTATACTCGTAATGTACCTGCCTAGAAAGCATGACTTGCGAGATATTCGCAAAAAACTGATTTTCGATAAGAGTAAAAGACCTACTTCCGGTAGGAATTTCGAAAAACTTTATTAATACAATTTTTCTCAAATTTAATTTTGAGTATATTTGAATTCTTTATAAATTTGTGTAAACTTGGTAATTGACGAAATATTCGCAAAATTCTATTTTTTCGCCGAAGTAAACTGCTACTTCCGGTCTACCGATTTTACTGAAAAACTAATCAGATCTCAAGAGGGAGATTATACACGTAAATACAAAATTTGGAATTGATATCTACAGCGGTTTGGCCGCTATCGTGGTCACAGACAGACACACAGACACACAGACAGACAGACACACAGACACACACACAGACATTTTTTTAAAAACCACTTTTTTGGTATCAGGGGACCTCAAAACGTGGACATCTGCAAAAATCTCGAGTTCGAAAATTTTCATCATCACAATACTTCCTTATACTACGTATAAGAAAGTAAAAACCGCTTCGAAATATCTTTACTCATAAAGGCATAATCGGTCTTACCCGCTTAGATGACTCACCCTGTATATTTAAAACACTACGATCGTTTCGCTCTAATAGAGCTTCATCATACAAAATTGATACAAGTACTAAGATTTATATACCTTATAGCTAAGGGTAGAGAGGAAGCTACAACTTTAATTCTTCTTTTAACCATATAATGGGTCCTGTTTGAGGCTTCGGATGCTACTCTGCTGCTAGTATTACTTTTCAACTTGATGTGTTTAGGTGTTACTCCATAAATCTTGCACTTATATAGTGAACCATATATTCTGCTTCGTGATTCTGTACTTTATTTTAGTCTGAAAAACCAAGTCTCTTGTTCAAATATGCTCACTATGAAAATTTTATTTTATTTTTAAAATATGGCATTTCAACAAGCATCTTCTTCGTCAATCAATTATTATTCCCTTCCTAATTTTAAACAGCACTTGAGGAGACGCCGTCTTTCTTCGGATAAAATTCTGAAAGATGCGGTAAGGAAATCTTTGAAGACCCAACAAAAGAATTTTGTTTGAAGGCCTAGCTTTAATAGTTAATATGTTGAAAAATAAAATATTACTTTTGTCCAAACTCTCTTCCTTCATAGCTAGGTGGATAATATATGAAGCTCCCCTCTTATCAATGTAATATACTTGGGGGTCAGAAAGAGTTACATTCTTTCTATATAAATTGTCTTAATTGGTTTATTTACAGATACAATAATCAACTGATTTATGATAAATTTAATTTTAAAATTAAGAAACAATTGAATTTTATACAGTGTGTTGGATATCTCGACTATGTATGACCGATTAAAAAATGATGTGTGGCCACCACACGACTTTCTTATACGTATGGGCGTTTCAAATTATAGAATGTTAAGAATTTTTTTATACAAAAATTATTCAAAATCTTATTCTAAGTACTTCTATTCTCTTAATAAATCTCTATAGAATGCATACCTTGCAAGATATTATCAAAAAAGTGCTACTCGCTAAGAGTAAAAGTGCTACTTCCGGTCCGAATATTGAAATTTCATATATACAAAAAATATTGCAAATTCAGTTCTAAATACTTTTGTACTTTTGCTAAATATATATAGAATGCATAACTTACGACATATTTGCAAAAAATCGCTATTCGATAAGAGTAAAAGTGGTACTTCCGGTCTGAATTTTGAAACTTTTTTTATACAAAAGATATTGAAAATTATGTTTTAAATACTTTTATACTCGTAACGTACTTGTCTAAAAAGCATGACTTGCGAAATATTCGCAAAAAACTGATTTTCGATAAGAGTAAAAGACCTACTTCCGGTAGAAATTTCGAAATAAAATTATTCTCAAGTTTAATTTTAAGTACATATGAATTCTTTATAAATTTGTTTAAACTTAGTAGTTGACGAAATATTGGCAAAATTCGATTTTTTTGATTGAAGTAAACTGCTACTTCCGGTAGGTATACCGATTTTACTGAAAAACTAATCAGATCTCAAGAAGGAGATCATACACGTAAATACAAAATTTGGAATTGATATCTCCAGCGGTTTGACCGCTATCGTGGTCACAGACAGACAGACACACAGACATTTTTTAAAACCACTTTTTCGGTATCAGGGGACCTCAAACCGTGGACATCTGCAAAATTCTCGAGGTCGAAAATTTTCATCATCACAATACTTCCTTAAACTACGTATAAGAAAGTAAAAACGACATAAGAAAGTTATTAAATTTATTTATTTTTACTAATGTCTCAAAATCGGAAATACAATTTAAATGGAACGTACCCAGTATTCTTGCATATTCTTAAACTACATGAACTTATCTTTACAATGATATGTTATATGTTGTAGGAACTTATTTCATTAATTTTTTATTATTTTTTTTAATTATAAATATTGATTATTGTTAAGCCAGTTACAAAATATTAACCTCCTATCAGAATCACCAGCTCTTAAACTGTAAATCGATTTAATTTTATATGGTAATATTATGTCTTTCTGCAATGGAAAATACCTTTTTTCGAACTGTCTACGTTAATTTTATATGCTTTACATTATTAATTTGATGTTCAATTGTTTTTCCGATTTTGACACATTATTAAAAATGAATAACCTAATAACTTTCTTATATGTCATTTTTTAATCATTCATACAATAGCCGAGATATTTACTGTGACACTGTATATCTGGTTATTGTTTACGCGACTACCAAGTTATTGCATAATTTTAAATAATTAACTAAGACTATGCTTAACATCACAAAAAGATTATCAGTCTGTCAGACCCAATTTATTTGAAGGAATTGGATTATAACAAATATGACAAATGTGAATTTAAAACAACACCAAAAGTAATTTACCATATGTTTACCATATGGACGCAAAACATTTGAAAGAATTTAATTTAAAATGTGATAATTGAAAGTGAGTAAACAACAAATAGTATTCCCAGAAAAAAATCACAATAAGAAATTTTTTGGTCAACCATGTAGCAAAATGGTTGAAGATTACTGTATATAATCAGTGATGCGGTACGCACTATAACTGAGGAACACGTATTCATAACGCGTTAAATCTATGTTTGTCAATCAGGAGAAAATCGTTATAATAATGTGACTTGAAGCGAACTTGAAATTTCTAGTTATTAATTGCACTGTACAGATGATATTGCCAACCAGTTTTTGCAATCATATCCTATTTTATTTATTACGGTTTGCCTACTTTATATTCTCTGATTAATCTCAGTTTTGTCAAAAATAGTATTGTTATATTTTTTAATAAAATCCCTTATTAAAAGTTCTTATAAACACAGGCATACTTGTTTTGAATCTCTCCTCAGCCTCTTAGTTATATGTTTTGCGATACTTGAATCAGCTGATAGATATGTAGATTTATTGTGATGGTAATAGCTTTTTCTCCTTTTAATATCAGCAATAAATTCTCTAATTGTATTTTACTTTGGTTCAGAGTGAGTTGAAATTAAATCACCTCCTCCCTATTCTTTAGGTACTTTGCCTTCATTTATTAACTTTGGAACAAAGAAAACTCGCCTTTTTGTAATACATAAAGCCGCAATAAAGAACGCTAGGTAAGCCCTAAAAGGTCGTTATAAAAAATAAGTAACACTGAGCGTACGAATTATCGGCCTTAACAAGACGCTGTCTCTAAATGGAAGTAGCAGAAATCATGTGACGAAGCCGTACATCCTGACTTGTTTATTTGCATTACGTAGATACGTTTGCGTGTTTTATTAATACCAGTTATTGTTATCTTATTGCAAGCATAACTTTAACATCATATTTGCATAATTGGACAAGTGACTTTCCCATGGCAAGGGTTTTCTTTATGTACCTAATTATTACACTGAAGTAAAAACACCTATTATTATTTTACATTTTGTGGTATTGACTTTTCTCACGTTGCTCCCAAAATTTCGTTCTTATACCAAGATGTCCATTATTTTGTTGTTGTTACACAGACTACTAAAAATTAATCAACATTATAGATCTGGGTAAATAATGTGTCCTTTAGCAAAATTATTTACAACTACAAAAAAAGCAGTTTTAAAGAATACTTCTCGTGTCAAGTAAGAAAGATTTGAAGCTATTTGTTCAATTCATATTTGCAGGTTTAGACTTACTCATCCCTTAAATATAGAAACCACCATTCAGTTAAACCCGCAAAATATGGATTTAACACGTTACGCATGCTTGCTCCTCAAATGGTCTTCTGATTGGTCATGCTACCATAGAACTGCATCTTAACATGATGATCCTATATGAGCCAGATGTTTTTCAGACTCTGCAATAAGCAACCAGAAACAGTTAGACATATTTTAATTAATTGTGAGGAACTAGAGCATATAAGGCAACCTATCATACATCAGATATACTCAATAAACATTCAGTAAAAGAGCTGTACAGCGTTTTACAGGAGATAAAAGTAATAGGGTAACGGAGATAAATCCCACAGGATAAGCACAATAAGCCTCTAGTGGATATTGGCTGGAATGAAAGGTGGGACCTATGGAGTATATGTAAGGTAGGAAGTTCAGATGGGCAAGCATAGATTAAAGATATTCAATCTGTGGATAAAAGTTACACTAAATTTTAAAAAATAGGTAATTCATATTGAATAAATTAACGATAGTTATTATTCGATAGAACTCTTCATAGTCTAAACCAGGGCTGTCCAACTTCAAGTGGCTCGAGGGCCGTTGTAAATAAAATAGCGATTGTGAGGGCCACATCATAAAATACTTCGTATGCAACTTTATCAGGGATTTGTAATAGGTACATAATATAATTATTTTTATTTATTCAAAAAAAGAACATATATACTAAAAGCATTGGTGGGAAGTTTGGGGATGTTGGTTTACACTAACCAGTGTTTCAATATTAACATTAATATTTGGTGTTGCCAAACGAAGCAACTTAGTAAGTGACTTATCAGACAAGGAACACCTATATTTTGACTTTATAAATGTCATGTTGGAAAAGATGCTTATGCAATGATACGTGCTTCCCAGCATTAAGCCAGTTATAAGACCTAAATTTCGCAAGTTGTCCCTGGCTCTGACTGCAAATCACACATTTCCAGTTGATGCTCTGCTTACCTTCTCAGGAGAAATAGTAAGTGACCTTCGATTTTCTTAATGTCGCAACATCGGTTTTCCCACTCTTCAACAATTGTGTCAATATATTTTATATGAGTTAATTATAAAACATTCTCAAAAGCCTTCATTTCTTCAAAGTGCTCTTTACAGCTTGGAAAAAATGAAAAATCATACTTTTCTAGTGCAGACTTGAAAAGCTTAGTTTGAAATCCTCTTAGGTGACCATATAATTGCTAATATTCAGCCGCTTTCCTCTAACCTTTAAAGAAAATGGGTACCTCCGTGAGTAAAGCGAAGAAACGTGCAGTGTCCAGCGCTTAACCAACGAATATTGGTCTGAAGTAACAAGTCATCATAAGTAGCATCCACTTCGTCCCCCAAAAATCACGAAACTTTCTGTGAGCGAAAGCAAGATTGCTCCCTCTTATAATATTAATTATTTTAACACCCGCTTTCATTACTTTCATTTGACGTGAGAACATTCCACATAGAACCTCTGAATAATACAGTGCATCACAGGACAGCTTTGAGTCCTGCAAATCCAGATTCAGTTCCCACCATGGCTCTAGCTCCATCAGCCGCAATACAGGAACATTTATCGAATCCCTCATAGTCTGATACCACGGAAAGAAATAAGATCAAGCATCTCCTCTGCTACACTGAAGATTTATGTAGTCTACACTGAGACTGTTTCGAATTTATCGGCAATTTTTGTTTTATTGAATTGCTTTGCTTTGCCATTTTAATTGCACAATTCGTAATAAGCACTCCATCACTAAAAGATTTTTTACTTTCACAATTTCCAGCTCTACTTCGTAAGAAGCGGAAATACTGCATTTGTTATCAGTGACAGACTTTTTTCTTATAATCTGCAATGATAGAATTTCTAGACTCCCCTTATAGTGCTGAAACTCTTCCTTGTATAGTAGTATAATGTCGTTTCATACTATATTCTTTAGGAACTTATAATAGTTGCTTACAAAAAAGCACTGAAATTTATTATTGTTGCTTGTGATTAAATAGTCTAATTACCAATGGTCATTATAAACTCGATATTCCATATTCTGCGAAGAAATCTCCCACATAAAAAAGCTTAAATTGAGTTGCTGCGTACCGCACACTAGAACAAAATGACAATTATAAACAATAAACACTACCGTAACACTTTGTTTGAGTCTCTATTCCACACTATTAACTATTAACTCTGTCCGCCTTGTTATACAGGGTGTAACAAAATAAGTGTAAAACATTTCAGGGGGTGATTCCTTAGCGAAAAAGAGATAGGGTCTTTCATATAAAAAACTTTAATGGAGCATCCCTTGTTAAGATACAGCCCCATAAAGGGGGTACATAAAATTTGTTTTACAATTTTTCTCACAAACACTAAAAATGTAATTTATTTCCCATGTAACTTTTGTCTGATTATTTGTTTACCATTTAAAAATCTATTTCCAATACCTTGTTTCATTCGAAACAAAAAATGTCTCTTGAATTTTTTGCCCAAAAGTAATCAGTTCGCAGCAAAAAAATATTTTACGAACAACTACAGAGATACATCGTCATAAATGCGAACTGTATTAGTATTGTTATTTTGTAGTTACTACCTGCATCAAAATACATATGATTAAAGATGAATAAACAAAACTAGTTTATTAATAACAAAACATAAAACATGTAGAAATCATAGTAAATTTTCAATATGTCCACCTTCAGTCATTACACATGCGTCTAGACGTCGGCGCATTGAGCCACGTATTCGCTCAAATATTCTTGGATTCTCTCTAATTACCCTGCACGCATCGACGATGCGGTTTCTTAAGTCCTCTACATCGCAAACAGGAGTAGGATAAACCAAAGTCTGTAAATGGCCCCAAGTAGAGAAATCGAGAGGATTGAGATCCGGGGATCGAGCGGGCCAATTCTGTGGTCCTCCTCGACCTATCCAATGATTTGGATATGTTTGGGTTAAATGCTGACGTGCTGCTTGACTAAAATGGGCGGGAGCCCCATCATGCATAAAAAACATATCCCTTCTGATGCCCAAAGGAACTTCCTCCAGCAGTACTGGATGCACTTCTCTTAAAAATTGAGTGTATGCCTCACCATTTAATCGAGGAGGTAGAAAATGAGGGCCAATTAAATAATCCCCAATAACTCCGAGTCACACGTTAAGAGAAAAGTGTTCTTGACGGTTAGCTTGTACAATAGCGTGAGGGTTTTCATCAGCCCATATGTGGTTATTATGAAAATTAATTATCTTGTCCCGAGAAAAAGTACATTCGTCTGTGAATTCGATCGTCTTCAGAAAGTCAGGATTTCTTCTAATCATTTCCAGCATCCAATTGGAAAATTCAAGACGGTTCGGAAAATCTCGCTGTAAGAGTGCCTGTACTCGTTGCAGATGGTAAGGGTATAAGAGTTGTTCCTTTAAAATTCGAAATACCGTCATATGATCAACATTTAACTCGAAAACAATCTTTCTAGTACTGCTAGTAGGTTGTTCTTCAACCAAATTAAGTACTGCTTCTTCAAGATGTGTTGTTCTAACTTCTCGATGGCGACCACAATCCTGCGTTCTTTTGTCGAATGAACCATATTCTCGTAATCGTTGATGAAGTCGGGCAAATATTCTATGCGAAGGAAGCTGCCGTTGAGGATACATTTCAGCATATCTTCTAGAAGCTTCTAACCCATTCCCCTGCGACAGACCGTAAACGTAATGCATATCAGCCATTTCCTCATTTGTGTATGCCATTTTAATAACAAGTGAATTATTAAACTAACAAATTACGAACAAAACAACGACACACAATTAAGTATTAATTCAATTTCAAAAATTTACAAACTGACATTGTGATACCACTACTAGCAGCCTACTAAATAAATTAGTTTTACATTTTCGTTTTATGACGATGTATCTCTGTAGTTGTTCGTAAAATAATTTTTTGCTGCGAACTGATTACTTTTGGGCAAAAAATTCAAGAGACATTTTTTGTTTCGAATGAAACAAGGTATTGGATATAGATTTTTAAATGGTAAACAAATAATCAGACAAAAAGTTACATTGGAAATAAATTACATTTTTAGTGTTTGTGAGAAAAATTGTAAAACAAATTTTATGTACCCCCTTTATGGGGCTGTATCTTAACAAGGGATGCTCCATTGAAGTTTTTTTATATGAAAGACCCTATCTCTTTTTCGCTAAGGAATCACCCCCTGAAATGTTTTACACTTATTTTGTTACACCCTGTATATTCGCGCATGGCTACTCGAATCTTCGAGAGACATCGCAACGAGATCCAGTAACTTTGTTGCGGCCTTCCATCCATCACTAGTGGCGTCACAAACTTTATCCCTATGATATTATGTTATTTTATTTCATCGTTGATGTAAGAATGGCTCGTTTGTGTATATATTTGTTTTTTAAACATATTTTTATATTTTTAGAACGGCTCGCAAAAAATGTCGTAGCGTACCGTGTTGGACATCCCTGGTCTAAACGATTGATAGTGCCCATCACTAGTAATATTACTTTAAAATAGAAGCTTTATCATGGAAGGTTTTATGTTAGAAATTCAGTAAATTGAATGAAATAGGCTTGCGATGAAATTCGTAAATGAGTAAATGTTGTAGATATTAATTTAGCGTTGCTTTATGCAATATTAACGTTTAAAATACATTAATTTGGTAAAGAGAGATTTGTCACAGATAGTGTCTCTCTATGTTTGCTACTACTCGAAGTGCAAAACAGTACGAGTTAAAGAGTTCTGCATTCATATACATTTAATGTACGCCCATATCTTGAAATTATATTTTATGTACATAGGAGTGACCGTCGTTTATATTCCCTTTAAATTTTGATAAGGGATTATTTTTTTAGGCCCCTGAAGATTGTTTCCTAGAAATTAAGAGCATCGCTGCTATCATTACATTTCAAGATTAAAGTAGGAATTTTAATCAACGATGTGCAAAAACTAATTTATATAACTGTTGGGTTCAGTTTGCCCTCCCTATGCTCTCAAACATGTTCTACACAATCCTAGAACCAACCTAGTTCCATCCTTATTTCAATGTCGTCTTATTTTTTATTCTAAATTGCTCATCTAACTTTCGTATTATAGTCCAGGATTTTTAGATATTCGCTCCGCAAAAAATCATATCAATTGATTTTTCGATTGGATTATGTTAGAGGCTATCCCCTAAGTATAAAACCAAATTTGTGTCGTCCAAAACCGAGAGCGTTAGCCGCCATCTTGAAAAACGCCTTTTTGCAAATATCTCGAAAACGGTGAGTTTTACGTTAAAAATTGTAAGAACCATTTTTGTAGAAGATAACATTTCCCGTCTTTTTTGTTTGAAACTTTTCCCCTTATTGTCAATATTTGCCAAGATATAGTCGACTGAAGAAAACGACGGGAAATGTTATCTTCTACAAAAAAGGTTCTTACAAGTTTTAAAGTAAAACTCACCGTTTTCGAGATATTTGCAAAAAGGCGTTTTTCAAGATGGCGGCTACCGCTCGCCGTTTTGAACAACACAAATTTGGTTTTATACTTAGGGGACGACACCCTCTAACATAATCCAATCGAAAAATCAATTGATAGGATTTTTTGCGGAGCGAACCCCGTTATTGGTGCTAAAATTCCTGAACTATTAGGTTGGTGATAGTTTCGTATTGCCATTTGTCATATGATATCATTGTGAATTAATTTGTCAGGTATTGTATTTAAATATGATTAATAGAGACTACATTGATCGATTCTTACGGCAAGTGAAGTAAACTTATAATTAAAAAATAAAAATTTCGCCAAAAAATCATGAGTGCAGTTGCAATTAAAACATAATTTAAGAAATATCATAATATTTTGAATTAGGGTTGTTGATTTTGAATGATCATAGAATCGCTCTAACTGAAGTTTGTCTGCGAATTTCTTTTGCAACAGTGTATCTAGTAGATAAAAAATTGTTACATTTATATTCAGTACATATATTGTGTAAATGCATATAATAATGTTTACAATGCACAAGTTAAAGAATGGATTGCAACAAACTACTTTAAAAGTCTTCCCTTTATTTTGTATTTGTTGTAACATTGTATATAATAGAAGCGAGCATATCTCTTTCACGCACTCAATCGATTAGCATGGGGCAGGTACAGGCAAATATTGGGAAACTGGGGAGCAAATGATTTACGATTGAATCAAACGTGCGATATTACGGATTTCGGGTTCCCATATCAAATAGACTAGGTATCATCCCTTTAAAGCCCGAAAAGAATATTAAAAAACAGCGTACGTAAGGAGAATCACATTGCAACGATTTTTTTCCCGTAATGGAAATGCCTGCTATTTAATATGGAGGTCGGCAAGCACAGGTGACGATAATACTTGAACGCGTCCACATTAGGTTGATTAATGACAAGTAAATTTCCAACAATGGGCGACAAAAAATCCATCTACCGTTTTATATGTGATGACAGTGGCAAATAAAACGACGATTCCATATTATAAACGCCACAAGTAATTGTCAAAGTTATTAATCTGATGTTCGCGATGATACTTTCCGGAAAACGTCAAAATTTACGGACAGATCGTGTCGGTCGTGGGTTCAAACGTGATTTTTCCATGTATGTATGTATGTATGTATACTTTATTTTTGTAATTTAACCATTACAGAAAATTGTCATAGTGTTTTTTACAAGTCACAAAGACTATAGTTAATATAATAGATAAAATATGTGTGTATGTGTGTATATATAAAAATGTATAAGACACTACTACAAATATTAGACAAATAATACCTATATACATATATGAATTAGACTAGTCTATTTAAAATTCCCCTATGGTATAACACTCTCGCTCTAACAATAACTTTTTTACTTCTTTTTTAAATCTTCTGGGTGGTAATTTCCTTATGTCGCTCGGAATACGGTTATATAATTTAGCTCCCCAATAATCCATTGATTTTTGCGTGCATGTTAATCTGTGGTGTATTCGAATATCATCCCTGCTGCGTGTTTGATGTTCGTGGAGATGGCCATTATTTGGGAAAATATCTTTCTTGCTGTGCACGTATGTGACGACGGACAAGATGTAAACTGACGGCAGTGTAAGAATTTTTGCTGATGTAAAATGTGTCCTGCAACTTTGATTAATTTCTAGGTCAAGAAGGAACCTGATAGCGCGTTTTTGCAGGACAAATATTCTACTTGCCTCCGTCGCTATTCCCCAGAAGAGCACTCCATAACTCATAAGAGAGTGAAAGTAGGAGAAATATGCAGTTTTGGCAGCTTCGTAGGTTGCCACGTGCTTCACCCTCTTTATAGCATATACTGCTGATGATAACTTGGTTACTAAGCTATCAATATGCTGTTGCCATTTCATATTAGTGTCCATAGTGATCCCCAAGAATTTGGCTTCAGATGGTATACCAGTTGTTGTGAATGTCAGAATTTGCGTCTTATTAAGGTTGACTTTTAGCTTGTTTGCTGCGAACCAGTTATTGGCTTCTCTTATAACATTTTCTGATGAGAGTCTTGCAACCATTCGCTTTTGTAAGTAGAGATGTATCATCTGCATATAGGCAAATTTCAGCTCTGTCAACGTTTGGTGGAAGGTCGTTAATGTATAATATAAACAACAGTGGGCCAAGAATTTAACCCTGGGGAACTCAACATGTTGTTTTCCTAAATTTTGATTGTGATTTGTTCCATTCAGTTAACTGGATTCTATCACTGAAGTAGGACTTTAATAAGTTGAACGGTTCGCCTCTTATTCCGTAGTAGTTTAGTTTACTCAGTAGGATGTCATGATTCACTGAGTCGAAGGCTTTTGTTAAGTCTAGTATATTCATTTCCGCCCACATACCAGAATCAAAAGGGTATATGTACTTGACCATATGTGCGATTCCACTAGATGTTGAGCGTTCTTTTCTGTAGCCATGTTGTTCAGGTGACAGATAATTATTACTTTCTAAATAATTAATTAGCCTTGTGAAAATAGCCCGCTCAAATACTTTCGAGATCATCGGTAAGATGCTGATGGGGCGATAATTTTCACATTCATTTATGTCGTCTTTTTTAAATATTGGTAAAACTTTTCCTACTTTAAGTATCCTTGGGAACACTCCTTCTTCTAGGCATTTATTAAAGATATCTGCCAAGGGTGTGCTTAATTCCTGACTTAATTGTCTCAACAAGTTAGTTGAGATTTTGTATATATCTGTTGTGTGTTTGTCCTTAAGTTGACTTATAATTTTCTGAACTTCCATAGCAGTAACAGGAGAAAAGAAGAGCGATTGTGTGTTATCCAAGTTAAGGTTTCGTAGGAAATTTTCAGAAGAATACGATGATTGTATAGTATTTGCTGTATATTCGCCTATTTCGCAAAAATAATTATTTAATTCATCGACTAACAAACTGAATTCAGCTACTTGTTTGCCTGAGCCAATGACTCTTGTTTCGCTGTTAATCACCGTCCATATTGCTTTGACTGTGTTACTTGATCTTTCAATATAAGTTGCATTAGACTTTTGTTTCAGTTCTTTTATTTTCAACAAGTACTTTTTCTTCAATTGACGATAGATACTATAAGACTCCTCGTTTTTGGATACTTTCGCTACAGTTGCCCAAGCGTCTAAAGCATTTCTTAACTCAATAATTTCACCATTTGCCTCATATTTGCCATTTGATTTATTTCTAATTTTTACTTTTGTCTCAGGGAAAACTTTTAAATAGACTGTCAGCGTCATATGATATGTGAGACAAAACTATCAAAAGAGAGTATTCTAGATAGTTACCTACATCGTCCAATTGTCAAGTATAAACGTTAAAATGCCGACAAATTTGATTCAGTTTACGGATGAAAGTACATTTATTCGACAAAAGAATAACATATCAGAAGAAAATGATAGAGGGCCGATAGAACTGGATAGATATTTTCGATTTTTTATGAATAAAAACTTAAAATTTACGAAACTCGGACCCGAATGAGCAGATATAGGAGTATAACCGTAAAGAAATGTAATAATATAAAAGTCAAGTGTGATATTTTAGTGAAATGTGATGCCTATTAGATTATTATCAGTTATTACTACTGTATATGTATATGTTTATGCCGCCGGCACATGAATGAAAACCATAAATACGAGGGAGGGTATTTTTCAATTAGGTTGTGTTTGCCTTCATAAAAAGTGTTTTACTTTTGTCTGAAGAACACACCGAAACGATATCCTTTACTTCTTCAACGCTTGTTAATTTCTTCCGATGCAGCTCCTTTTTCATTTTGGGGAACAGGTCAAAACCGCTAGGAGCCAGGTGTGGATGATTCAAAATATCAAAGCCCACTTTATGGAGGACTGCCGCGTAAGACGACTTTCGTGTAGACTTGAGCATTGTCGTGCAGGAACAGGACACCTTCTTTTTCCTTTAATGACTTATTTCAACCACTCCGGGATTGAACCGTAGTTTTCTCTAGTTGAGGAAACGCCTTTATCGTTGTAATCAATTAATAGGTTTTTTTCTGAGTTCAAAAAAACAGTAGCCACAAGATTTCCCACCGAGTGTGACACTGGTGTCTCTTTTTTATGCCACTGCGTGGAATCTTGCTTCGAGATTCATGATGATGAAGCCAAGATTCACCTACAGCAACAATTCGACTTAATACCATCCCTGCCTTCATTGACGAGGTCCAAGATGATCATGAAGAATTTTGTAAATTGTTGTATGGTATACTCCATCAATCATTCCTGCCAGTTCTGGACTAGTCACTTCGATGTACCGCCCCGACTATGGGTCGTCTTCAAGTGATTTCCTACCTTGCTTAAAGCGAATGTGTCACTTAAAAACTATAATTTTTCCTTGGCAAGAATCCTCCTAAACCAACGACATCACATCCAGTATGGTATAAAAAGGCTTTTTGTAAGGAACATGATAAGGGTGCTATACTCGATTTTCTCCATATTCCACACCTCCTTCCCGATTAAGTTGCTTGGTCAACCAAAGTTTAAAGAATACTGACGCGATTGTGTTAATTTAATCAAAGTAGGTAGATCTTCCTGAAATTTTGTATATGGTCATAGTTTGTCATTCTGAACAACTTTTCTTAGTAATGTGTTAGAATACTGTGAACGAAAAAGGTACTTTGCCTGAAACGGAAATAGATCTTGCTCAACTGTCAAGGCCTACGTGATTTCACAAACTCGAAACTATACTAAAAATAAGTTTCAAACCAATCAGGGCTTACTTACAAAAGATCAAATTGAGACTCAAAGATTTTTAGTTCCGCACACCTCTTGTAACATCAATCCTGGGACACGCTGTATATATATCTTTTCGTTAACGTCTTTTTATCACTAGACCATTTAATATATTCTAGGTCGCTATATAAAATAAAATAAATCTTTCATTAAAGTTTCGTAATGTGTATAAATAATTATACCTGACGTAGCGTCCTTATAAAATTTCTATATTCTCCAAGTATCAAACTCAGTAATTAGCATATTCACTTATTATGTTTCCCGTGTATGTTTATTTGGTTACTACCATAAGAACCTTCCTAATAAGAAAGTAAAATGCATCAATTTCGCACTATTTGTTTCATGGTTTCTCTAATATTTGCCTTACTAATTAATTGATAATTAATACAAAATTTTCCGATTATTCAGGAATGTGACTTGAAAGGGTACTTTCTGTGTCATCCCATTCACTTTTTCATAGAAGGCAGACTATTAAAATTCAAAATATGAACTGCCATCATCATCAATAGCATAACATCCAAACCTACATACAATTACAAAAATAAAACTTGTTAAATGTCCTGGTAAAAGGATGCTAAAAATGTTACTGTCTAAAAATTATCAAAATATTAATTGGCGAATATAAAAACGACAGCTCTTGTATTTTGAACAAAAATTAGTGTAAAAAACGAATATCTAACATATGGACCTGAATGTTTCGTTGTAGGTACGCTATAGGTAACGCGGAAAGGCCAGTATTACACTCCAAAATCGGCTGGCTTGATATTTTAGCTAACGATACGCACCAGTACTATCTGCAGAACAACACCGGCGGACCCAGCATTAAAAGTCGTTATGTTACGGCCCTATATTTCACCTTTACGTCTCTGACCAGCGTCGGATTCGGCAACGTGGCGCCCAACACCGACGCCGAGAAAATATTCACGATATGCGTGATGTTAGTTGGATGTAAGTAAGAAAAAAATTATTACATTTACGAGTGTAGAGACTGAGGCAAATATTTCTGTTTACCATCGAATTGGCTCTGCATAATGACTTTAATAAAATACATTATCTAATATTTTCTTTGTTGTTTTTAAAAATAGATAGCACATGTGCTATATCATTGTAAAGAGGATAAAAAACACGTTCATTTTGTTCAAATTCGACTTGACGTTCCATAAGAAAAAATTAAGTTAGGGGTCCTATATAGTGAATCGGAAATGTAATATTGGTTGCATAGCACATAATTTAATAAGCCAAGGATGTCCGAGTACTTATTACACATAGGGAATACATATATAATAAATATTTGAAATAATAACTCAATATCTAAGCGAATAAAAAAATTTTATGACCAAATATTTACACATTTGTAACCGCGGAAAATATGTTTACTAGAATAACAATTCATTGTAGTGTGGATTGCCTAATTTTAATTTATTTTATATTCATTTAAAACAAAGTAAAGAATAGTTGAACGAAAAATAAGTGCAGAGCGGGGTAGCTTTTTATTCAATTTATAACGTGAACCCAAGTAAACAAATCTCCTCCGAAGGATTTTTGAGAAAACTTGTTTTTAATATTTTGACATATTAATTAATTTTCTTTAATCCGATAATTTTTTCTAAATTTGATTATTCAGCGGGGTAGACTACTAAATTCTTCATAAGTTGACGTTGAAAGGTTTTCTCCAAATTTAAAATCAACAAAAATATCTTGCATCTAACCTCTGTTATTTTTCCATTGTTGACAGATCCACTATATAGGACCCATAAGGGCTAAAGCTAAAAAATGAAAAGTGAAAAAAATCCATGTCGATAGATAGATTCGTCATAAAAAGTACGTCAGAAAAAAAATTATTATAAGAAAACGAAATTTGACATTTTTTTACTGTAATTTTTGAAATTCCTGGAAATTTAGAAATTGGTGAATAAAATATAATTTCACTAGCCCTTAGGAATAATTCATCTAATTTAACCAAAACCAGTATCTCTTGCAAAAAGCGAGACCTGATGGACATGTTATCTGGGACACGATATATATATATATACTGTGTGACAAAAAAAAACGAATCACCCTGTAAACGTATTTATTTTTTAATCAAATTTTGTACAGATATTTGGGGTGTTGAGAGTAACAAACGATTAAGTTTTCATTGCAGAAATTGCACTTGTTATAATGAAAATTCAAAAATTAGTTGATGCTCCATGTAACCGAATACATTCTGATACTCGCCTGGGCATGCTTCGAATTAGTTGATCTATAGACTTCTGTGGAAGCTCATTGCAAGCAAATTGTAGGGTATCATGTAACTGCTGTGTGTTCATAGGAGGGTTAGGTAACATACCAAGCCCGCTACCCATCATATCCCAGACATGTTTTATGGGCGACAGATCTGGCGACCATGCAGGCCAATGAAGAATATTGATGTTGGCCTTTTCTACATGACGACAGGCCTTGCCTTGCTTGAATTTGGCATTATTTAGCCCTCGGATGTATGGTAAAGCAAATGTTTCCAGAAC
Source organism: Amphimallon solstitiale (assembly GCA_963170755.1). NCBI lineage: Eukaryota > Metazoa > Arthropoda > Insecta > Coleoptera > Scarabaeidae > Amphimallon > Amphimallon solstitiale. Next base: position 140,544,938 of record OY720677.1, on the reverse strand, counting down.
TTTATTAATGTGCATTTGAGCTCGGATGTATGGTAAAGCAAATGGTTCCAGAACTTTATTAATGTGCATTTGAGCATTTAAGTGGCTTCGAAGCAATACTAAAGGAGTCCTTCTTGCTATGCTAATTCCACCCCATACCATCAATCCTGCAGTAAGTGCTGTTTCACGTTCTACGGCAAAATTCAAAAACTGTCTTCGAAGCTTAACTCGTCTACGACCATCATGGGCCCACAAATAAAAGCGAGATTCGTCATAAAAAACGATACTGTTCCACTCTTCATCCCAATGTGCCCGTGTACATTACACCATTCTAATCTAAGGGTACGATGTTGATTAGTGAGAGGCAGTATTAATCTTGGACTATAGGAGACAACCCAAACGAGCGAATACGGCGATATATTGTACGCATTGTTATTCTGTGGTTTATCTCTGCCGAAAAAACATTTCCTATAGATCTTGAGGTACTAAGGGTATTATCGGGTAATAAGGCCTACCTAAGAGTTATTTAATCTTATGAGAACAAGGAACAAAATATAATAAAACATTTTTGAAAAACTAAAAATATATTCAATTTGTATAAAATACATATCAAAATAAACATAATAAAATACATATATTTTTCTAATAATAATTAGAAAAAAGCTGTGCATATAATATAATTATTATCTGCACAGCATGTAGTAAGGCCCGCAATATAAAATCAATTTAAACGTCACAGTTTCGGCAAAGGTCTTCTAAGTCATCTGCAGTAAAGCCAACACATTCCTCGTGTACACAGCTGTTACAGTTAACACATTGACGCATATCTGCCACAAAACTATCCTTGCATACTGCACAAAACCACCTTTCTGCTTCACAGTGGGAAGTCGCTGCTCCAGTCGAAGTAGAGGGACGTGGTATATCAGATTTGTTCTGCTTAGTAGTTCTCATCTTTTCTCCAAACACATTTCTTGAAACTGGCTCATACTGGTTTTCACATTCGAATATAAAGAAGCCGGTATAGAGAACTGTTGAACCGTAATAATCTTCTGTAATGTCAACACCCCTTGGGTAGATGCCGGTAGTTGTATTACATTTAACTGTTTTGTAGAAAACTCATGTCTGGGCCTTATTACCTGTTGAGCCTTATTACCCGACAATACCTTACACCGATCTTTAACGGCAAGCAGGCTTAGCCTCCTATCTTCTCGTTCGGTGGTTCTTTTTGGCCGTCCAGAACCACTTCTACGATGTTGCCCCCCTTCTTTAGACCAATCTCTCCAACAACGAATACCTGTTGCAACATTTCTTTGCATCCGCCTAGCTATTTCACGAAATGCAACCTGCCTCATGTAGTCCATTGAAGCGACCCCTTTCAAAATCGCTTAGCTGACGATAATTCGGTTTCGTTTTAATTAGAAAATAATCACGTTTGCATGGTGATTCGTTTTTCTTGTCGTACAGTATATACGAGTGTATATAGCTGGAATTGAATTTTATAGAAAAATATTGACATCTCCTTTCGTACCTTCTTCTACAACCGTTTCTTACACTGACACCATATGAAGTATACGATTGCGATCAGCACCACTAATAAAATTGCTGCGCCTCCAATTTGTAACTACGATGTTACCAGCTGTCGTTCCGTTGTTTTCAATTTGGCTCATGATGATCTCTTCTTTTGTCTGCCATGAGCCCATACTGCTGTATAAAAAACAATTAAATCAGTCTATCTGAAGACTTTTTCTATAAATTATTTTCTGACTTTTTAACGGATTTATTCCGACCTTTAGCTCACTATAATATAATATATTTAAAAAGTAGGGGGGAAATTTCTACACCACTAACGTGTTTATGGTGGAATTAATTGAAACCGAACGGCTGCATTTTGACGACTCTCGTACTCACAAAATACAAACACATTCATATCTCCTCTGGCACATAAAATTAAGAACTTGCAGAAAAAAAACCACATGAAAATGTCTTTAAAACATTCCATCAATTCCTTTCCAGCTCTAATGTACGCCAGTATCTTCGGCAACGTTTCGGCCATTATCCAACGATTGTACTCGGGCACTGCGCGTTACCACACCCAAATGCTGAGGGTACGCGAATTCATACGTTTTCACCAAATCCCGAACCCGCTCAGGCAACGCTTGGAGGAGTACTTTCAGCATGCGTGGACGTACACGAACGGGATAGATATGAATTCCGTACTCAAGGGATTCCCCGAGTGCCTGCAGGCGGACATTTGCTTGCATCTGAACAGGAATCTCTTGCAGAATTGTTCCGTTTTTGACGGAGCAAGTCCTGGATGCCTGAGGTTAGTTTTATAGGTATTTAGAGGGAACTCATTAAAATATTTTTGTCTTGGTGGTTACAGGGCGTTGACATTAAAATTCAAGACGACACATGCGCCACCTGGTGATACTTTAGTTCATCGCGGTGACGTTTTGACGTCTCTGTATTTTATATCGCGAGGGTCTATCGAAATATTGAGAGATGACAACGTGATGGCTATTTTAAGTAAGTATTTTAATCTAGTGTGACATTTATAATTTATGAAAAGGTATACAAATAACTCAATTTTACATATATTAATATTTAAGGCGAATTTTTCTTATAATTATTTTAACATTGCTCACTAAATATTTCTGTCAAATGACATTTTCTTTTTAAAGCATTATTTATATTTCTTTCCATGTTTTCATTCAACTTAAAAAAAAAATCACTACATAAATTAGTCTCCTTTTAATATTTTGTTTTCCCTTTCCTCAGGTAAATTTGATATCTTTGGCGAGAACCCCTGTATACACAATACATTGGGCAAGTCCAGCTGTAATGTACGGGCTCTCACCTACTGTGATCTACACAAAATCCATAGAGACGATCTTCTGGACGTCCTGGAGCTTTATCCCGAGTTCTACAATAATTTTATGAACAATCTAGAAATAACATTCAATTTAAGAGATGTAAGTTAAACTTCCCTGCAAAAAAAATATATAAATATTGCAAATAATGTGAAATTGCTAGATACACAGGCCACGTATTGTAAAAGCAATGACAATACTTCTCCCCTTCTCTTAATACAAATAATCAACCCTTAAAGAGAGAAGTATTCTTATCATATAATCATATAATATTACCCTGTTATCTAAAAACGCTAATTATTTTTTCAATTTTCGACATTTTACATTTATTAAGTTCGTTATTTATTTTTTTTATTAATTTTTTTTTACTTATATCTAACGGTTCAAAATCCCAGGCTTAATTACTTTATATTAATTACCTATTTTTGTTATTTTCCAATATTATTTGTATATTTTCGGTATGGTACGTCATCTATTGGATCGCTTAAGTACGTTCAGTCTTTCGTCGGCAAGCTACTCGTCTAGAGATGTTGCAGGTATCTGTAATTTAAATCAAGCAAATTTAGGTATCATCTTGGCTTGTTTGATATAACGTAATCACTTATCTGAATCTAATGAGGTGTTCATTAGCTGGTAACACCAGCGATGAAAAAGGTAAACACAACTGATGGCCAAGACTAATGGTTTAAGTCCTACGTCTCAAAATTTCGTCTCACAATTTTAGGTCATACAATTTCGTCTCAAGTTTTTCCTGGTTTATGTTCTTCTAAGTGTATACGACTAACAGTCAATACCAAAGCATTCGTAAATTACAATGAAGTCACGCGTGGATAACCAACATATTCCGGCATGGCCGTTTACAGGAAATTGCGCTTTCCAACAAATCCAAAACAAATGCAAAATTTCCAGAATTTCATTCAATAAAGTCCGTCGAAATGACGATGATGATAGATTTAAAATCTATCCCAAATAATAGAGTGAAAATTGAATCTAACCACACGATCCTGGTTACAAAGACGACGATTCGAAACAGAATAAAATGATTGACACTCAATTCCCACAAAGTGACAATTGAAACTTCTTCGGGGGAAAGCCGATAAGGAAGAACAAAATCAATTTAAAGAAAATATTAATAAAGCTGAATTAATTAAATTTGTACTTCAATTTAAAAGGTTCCTAAATTATTAAGAAAGAAAATAACTCAAACAAGCCAAGATGATACCAAAAATTGCTTGATTAAAATTACAGATACCTGCAACAACTCTAGACGAATAGCTTGCCGACGAAAGACTGAACGTACTTAAGCGATCCAATAGATGACGTACCATACCCAAAATATACAAATAATATTGGAAAATAAGAATAATAGGTAATTAATATAACGTAATTAAGCCTGGGATTTTGAACCGTTACAACGGATTACCTACACATTGTAGATAGGAATATGAAACGTATTGAGATCGAACTCTGTTATTATCACCATCTGTTGTTTGGAACAAAAAGAATTATTGGATAGGTAAGCCTAGAAGAACAATTAATTTAAGTAAATTAAAGTCTTATTCTACATACGTACTGCAACCTGAATTATCAATTAAAAAAATTACTAACCGTGAACTTAAATTTTACAAAGACAAATTCGAGGTACTGACGGTGTATCAACGACAGTTAAATGCAATTCAATGCATAAAACAAGCACTAAAATTTAAGCCAGGGCAGTAAGATACTGTATGTGATTTGTTCAAAGATTCAACGAAATTTAAAATTATTCAAAAAAATGTTTAACTATATTCACAAAGAAGTTACCTGAGAAATTAACAATCAGTATAGTTGAACGTAATATATCCAACTTAAACTATTGTTTACCAAATCACTCTAATTAAAACCCTAATTTAATAATTACGTAGTTATAAATAAACCCGCATTAATGTTAAATTTGACAGTAATTGAACTGTTACCATCACACATTAACGAAGAGTTATAATTTACGAAATCCTACCTTACAAAAATAACAACATTCACAATCAACATTTAGAGCGCTTCCTAACAACTGGTTGTTATTTCATGTGATCAGAGCGTGTTAATCATCAAACGCTTCTTGGCGCAGATTGAATAACTCAGACAAAACTGCGAAAACTGGTGTCTCTGGAATAAACCAATAGTGGTTTGCTAATTCCAATCTGGTATCCTTTGGTTGGAACGCTAAGAGGGAAATAATAATAATTAGCATAGAAGGAATTTCAACGCAACCCACATACACTATTATTTCATCTAAACTAGAGTAATACCGAAAACATTCAAATTCTTGATACACTCAAAATCCACTTTTTAAGCCAAAACTAATACATAATTAACACAGCAGAAAATCGAGATTTCAGCAGATGTCCCACGTTCTCTTCACAATAGGCCAAAACTAAATAGAACGATACCTACATGTGTCAATCGCGCTTCGATGAAATCCCTCTCTACTAAGTATGACGTCAATGAAATTGCAGATAAATAATTGTAATAAACGAATGCAAATAAATAAATAAGATCTGAATGCTTAGTTACGAAAACAAATAACAATACCCCATATACAGGGCTAACAAAAAATAAAGAACGTCCAAAGTAGCTGAAAATTGACAAATAAAGAAATATTGCTGTGTATTGATGCTGAGTACCTTTTTGCGACGCATGCAGGATCCCTCTACAATCATGACAGTTGTCGTACGCCTATAATATTTACAAAATACGTAATATAACAGTATAATTAATATGCAAATTATAAAAGTCAACACTGTTAAATAATACAAGTCATGCTCCAATAATAGTGATGCATCCACTTGCACGATAATTTTTCCGACATATAATTGTTTTCGTCGGCTATAAGTATTGAAAATTTAAATAATAACTGAACACTAAAGACTAAATACAAGAGTAACAGCGAAATACTAAGAACTAAATATAAAAAAAATACTGAAACATTAATGCTAACGAAAGATTTATGACATGACAAATTCAAATATGTGACAAAACGTCAATTCGAGATTTCAGACTACCTTACATTACAGACATCTATTGAAACAACTAGAGTGCCTTTATTATGAGAGTGGTGATTAGAGATAGGAAAACAATAGTAACCAAATCAGCCATTATGTGAATTGATATAATAACCTACAACTGACATGTTAAATGGATATGTATTTTAAAAAAGTAATAAATAAACATAAGAATGTAACTCTAAAATACATTTTTTGACACAAGACTATGTAGGTACAATTTGCGTCAACCTATCAGAAATAATCTCATTTTTGGCACCATTCTGATTATAAAAGCATTCTATAGAAAACTCTGATTGTAAAACACCTGTAGTTGGGAACGAAAATTACAAGCATATGTTTATTGGGTTGCATTTAGGATAATAGAGCGTGGTTATTTATTGATTAAAAGTCACTTAAATTTCGAAGTTCTTTCAAACGTCAAAAAGAATTGAACGAAAAAGAGGGAAAATAGAGAAATCATAAATTTATAAATGTCCATATGAAAAAGCATGTGAATAGCGTGCATTACACCCTCATCTTATATGAATATATTTTCATTCAGTGTTTTATGTTTTTTCAGGAAGAGCAAGCTGGTGTTGTACCTAAAACTCACTTCTATGCAAGATCTCAATCGCACGACAGAGATAGAGATACAAAATACTTCAGAACTTTCCATTCTAGGTCGAACGGTCATTCCAGTAGGGGTAATTCGGTGAACGGCAGACAAGAGTCGCAGTGTAGTGAAGAATCAGAATCAGGTAACATAGGACACGAATGTCATTTCTGACAGGTGTCACATATGACGCGTCTCCCTTGACGTTTTCCGTTTACTTTTCAGGGCACGGCATCTTAGAATTCTCAACAGAGAAGGCAGGCCAAGATGTAACTCCAATAAATTTAGATTTCGAAGAGAAAAAGCGGTCGACAACGTTAAATTCCATAACAGGTGAGTTCCACACGTTCATCACAGGTTTCAATTTCTACATCTTTCTATTTCTTTCTCTTTGTATCTGAAGCTTCAATTGCGTATAATATCTAGAGAATATCATTTTAAAGAAAGTCTCGAAAGTTCTTCTTCACGTTTACAGTGGAGCCTTCAATAAACCTCAGTAAAAGTATCAAAACGAAAAGCGATTAAACAATAATTTATTGAATGCCCCTCGTATATATGCTTTCTATTCAAAAGAAGGTAAATAGAATTTGTTTGATTGTCCTTTTTGATAGTTTTTTCTTTTTTGGTTGGTCTTTTAGTTCCTCTTGGTTTTACTTTATCTTCTTGTTTTTATGTTTATTGTTTTTTCTTTTGTTTTAGTCAGTGTTCTTAGATTTAAGGCAAGTAAGAAAATAAATAATGTAGTAATTTTTAGTATTCAATTAAAAAATGAACATTATTTATTTTCTCATTAATTTAACTTCCCAATTTTGCATATTTCCCCCTGAATACAGCCCTGCACCTCTCCCACTTTCTTTTAATATTATTTTGATTTTTATATGCGCCCTTTATAAATATTTGCAAATATAAAATCTTCAAATGCTTCTTTTACTGATAACACTGTCCAACAAAGTTTTTACCATAAGGGCAACTCCGATTAAAGTACTCAGTTAACTAATCCATTCATTATCTCTAGCCAGCATTTTTAATGCCAAGAAATTCACCGGTTATCTAAACAGTGTTTAAGGATTTATTGCCAACATGTTTGATAGTGCATTTGATCTTATTGTTGCGTTTTCGGGTCCGAAATAAACAACTCGTGCAAATGTTTTAAAACTGTCTGTATATTTACACACTTAAAACTAATCACAATATAAAAATATAAAATAAATGTAACGCACTTAAAACTACTACGAATAAATTAACACACGTATTTATTTCTATTACTATATTTATATCTGTAATATTTATGTATTTCTTACACTGTAATAAAAACTGCACCGCTTATATTTATGTTTATTTTAACTGTTCAGTAAATACCGCGCGCGACTACTATTGAATGAATGAATTCCTTCTCCCACCGGCGGCATTTATATATATGTGCAGACAGAAGGTCTAGCAAATTCTGGCTCTCTTCTACCATATTCTAGACCTTCTGTCGCTTCGCAGATAAATATGTGTAGATGATTTATGACTTATTTACGGTGCGTCGCGCCGATGTTTACTTTTATGTGGGCTTGTTTCGTTACATTATATTTTGTTCTATTAATAATATTGGCACCATTTTCTACTTTCGAATTTGTTTTTTACGATTATATTCTGTATAATTAGAAATTTCATTTAGGTAAATAAATTGTGTGAATATAACATTTGAATATTTGAAATTATATAACACTATCTGCATAAATTATATGCACGCGTCTCTAAATTTTAATATCCGGTTCGTAACAAACTTTGTTTTTTACTAGCTTGCTTATATTACTTTGATCTACTATCTTATTTTCAAAGTTAATATCCCATTTAAAACAATTTCATGCCATTACCATAGTAACTGTTTTGCAGTTATTAATTTAATTGGATGTCAAAAATTACATTTATAAATATGTGCCTACACAATGCATAATAACCAATTACTAATCTTTTTACTTAATAAACTATTTAAGGAAAAATATACACAAGGATCCAAAATAACACAACACCATACCATATTCTATAACTTTCTTAATAAATTCATGTTGATATTAAGATTGCTTAATTCAATAGATGTTGTACTCTCAATAATGCTATTAGAATATATATAAAATTGGGAGATCATGGCAAAGAGAGTGATATAAGCCTCTTCAAAAACGTTTAATACATGCCTTATCATATTACGAGAATATTTTCATAGAAACACAATTACAATGCAATTGGAGTGACTGTGGGTTTTACTTAATTAATTTACTATAACATAACCACAATTATTCATACAACATTGCGTATGGTTTGCATATGATACTTTTTCATTCGTCTAAGTGAAGTTTAATTATTTTCCACTTATAACAAGGGCACAATTATTTAATTACTGTGACTTACATATATACCTTTATACGTAAAACGTATATGTATATATGCATGTGTTTGAGATACACACATACATTAAGTGCCATTGTCGATAATCGAACGCACAGACAATGGCACTTAATGTATGTGTGTATCTCAAACACATGCATATATACATATACGTTTTACGTATAAAGGTATATATGTAAGTCACAGTAATTATTTACTGCTTGATGTTAGTTTTAACATCCATGTGTTCACACTTTTCATTTTCGTTTTAATTATTTAATGTCATGGGGTATGTCGATTTCTAAACTATTGACACTTGTTTGACGATTTACAAAATTTATTCAAATTTTAAGTAATACATCTACGTGATAATAAACACACTGTAAATAGCACGTTAAAAAGAACGACATAGGACTATGTTTTCTATTTCGCTATCATGAATTGAAGTTTTCCTTGTCTACACGCACTATAGTAGTATAATATACCGCATGTGTCAAATATCATTAGCCATAGGGAATCTGTGTATACGTATGTATGTATCCACGCTGCGACGCATTACATACATACGTATACATTTTACATACATACGTATAAACTGATTCTCTATGGCTAATGGTATTTGACACAACCGGTATATATGATTAAAATCCAAACAAAAACAAGATCATCTACTTTTTGTTAAAACAAATCTTTTATATTTTGCATAAAAATTAATACTCGTCATTACATGGCAAACCCAAAAGCCGAAATATGTTGGTCAGTGTTATTATTTATAATTTCCAATATTTCCGGAAATGCTCCGTTTGTTTTTTATTGATTTTTCTTAAAGCGGTCGCATTTTTAAGAGCATGTTCTTTTTTAAATTTGTATTTAAAATTATCTAGACGTAAACTTTCAATATTTTTTTATATTCGAAACGTCTCCAATAAACAACCTCATTTTATTTAATAAAGTATGGTATTCCTCCTCTTCCTCCCCCCCCCCTCCTCTTATGAATTTGGCAAAACCTTTTCACTCCCCTTTCCACCCCTCACCATCATTCCTCAATTAAACAAAAAACAATGGACGATCGGCACTGATGGCACGAGAGGCGATTAATAGTAAAGCAAGTTTGAATGTTCCTAGGCATGCTATCGCAGCTCAAAAGAAGTATACCCGATCTAAGGTTGCACAAAACCCATCAGCCCTTAGTAGGTAAGTTTGATGTTTCTCACCAAATTAAAAAAATATTAAAAAAATACACACAAGGTAATAATTGAATTGTCTTGAATAGAGATTTTTTAAAATGTTTTTATATTTTATTTTAAATATTTTTTCCGATTACATTTTGACTTTCGATACTTGCAAAAGCGAGACAAAAATATTAAAAAACGATATATAATTTTATTTTTAATTTTAGGTATTTTTAATTTTTTTTTCTGAACGGTATTTGAATTGATTTAAATTAGTTTACGCCAAAACAAAATAGAGTTGATTTGTGCGCGCAATTATTTTAATTTTTTTTTCGCTGCGGCTAACTGTCCGCCGGCGGTCTTGTCCGTATAAACTGATAATTCCTCTGGTCGGCGGCTAGTTACTATACCACATGACAATTCCGCCGTTGTCGTAAAAGTCATGATCATAACCTAGATATATGTGCATTTGATTCTGCATGATAGACTGCATGCGGACAAATAAATTTATTAATGTGGCGAAGAATTCAAAATTAGTAGGCGACATTTTAGTAAAGATATACTCGTTTTATTACTTCACAAACAATAAATACTACTTATAACTTACTAAATATTGATTGTTTTCTTTCTACAAATTACATAAAAATCATTATACAAATAGATTTTAATAAACATATTTCCTTAATTTGATAATAAAAAATATATGAATAACTAAAATATAATTTGTGTATCCTAATAAATTCATTTTCTACTGATTACAACACTTATTTTGACAGTTTAAAACATAAATAATACTTCAATTATAAGGAACACATATTTCATAGTTGTTAATTACTACAAAATAATTTAAATTAGAATCTTTTGTCGGTATTTATTTGTGTATTTTAATAGATGTAGATGCATTACTTACTAGTCGACGACCGAAGGAAGTCAACAAAACAAACACGCCCATTCCGCTATGTCTGCACAAAACACTATCTTTCTCGGCGGACACGTTACTAGTACCGTAAAAATTCCGCCGCCCGGCGAAACTCATAGTTTATACGGGGAAGACCGCCGGCGGACATTTAACCACAGCGTTTTTTTTTAATGTTTCATGTTTCTTAAAGTTAAAACACGCGTACATTCGAGAAAATTGTTTTAATTATCTAATATAAGAACTACGAAAGATATATTTTTTAGCTTGAAGTATTTTTAAAATATTATTTATGGTTTTTTGATCATCCAAACACGTACTAGCACGTATCTGTGTTACCACTAACTGTATGTATATGTATGTCTTTGTCAGTAGTGTTTTCTTAGATGATACTATTTTTTAGGCGTAGAGATTTGAATCTAGATAATGAATAGTTAGATCATTTGTAATTTTTTTTTATTTTATATTATTTTTTAATTAACTAAAGATAATTTGAGTACAACAGTAAGCATCATAATTTGTAAATATAAAAATATTTTTTGATAAATAAAATATGAAAATATTGAAAACAAAAAATAATAAAATGATAAAACAAAAAGGCAGTTGTACTTAAATGTAAGGTTAACTTTAAGTATAGAGTAGACAGTGCAGTGCGTTTTTTTTTTGATTATCGATAGTTTGAATTTCAAGGTATTTTTAGTGGAGTAATATCGTTCTCCTATCTCGCTTGTTTCTGGCAATTTTTTTGAAGTGTAAACTTCTTTAGGCGCGTTGCGCTGATTGTAGGCACTGAACAAGACTGACTGCAACGCTCGGATATGTAACGCTCGGATATGTGTAACGCTCGTTCGGGTAAAGTCAGCTAAGGGAACAAGATAAATAAATATATCATATATGTAGAGGTATTTAATTTCAATTAAATTTAAATTTAAATGAATAAATAAATTCATGTTCTAGAACTGATTCGATCCCGAGCCGCACGGGTATGAAGACGACACGTTACCATCAGACCAAACGCGGGACCGTAAGCGAGTATTTATATCGGCTATTCATACATACACATACGTCCGAACCGACCAAACGAAATGGCCGCTCGCGTAAATGTAATAAATGTGAGAATATGTTTTATTTAATACGTTACTGAATATTATACGCGTGTATTTCGTATTATTGAAAATTGACGTATGAAAGTGAAATTTTAGATACGTCTTAGGTCGCCGATCACCAATCCATAGTCAAAATGTCAAAAAAAACGAAATGGCGGAAGAGTTTTTTGAAAATTGATGTATGATTGTGAAATTTTAGATACGGGGGTGTCTTAGATCGCCGATCACAAATCCAAAGTCAAAATGTCAAAAAGAAACAAAATGGCGGACGAGTTTTTTGAAAATTAACGTATGGATGTGAAATTTTAGATACGGGGGTTTTGGGAGTCGCCGTTCACGATTCCAAAGTCAAAATGTCAAAAAAAACAAAATGGTGAAAGATTTTTTTGAAAATTGACGTATGAATGTGAAATTTTAGATGCGGGGGTGTCTTAGGTCGCCGATCACGATTCCAAAGTCAAAATGTCAAAAAAAAAAAAATGGCGGACGAGTTTTTTGAAAATTGACGTATGGATGTGAAATTTTAGATACGGGGGATTTGGGGGTCGCCGATCACAATTCCAAAGTCAAAATGTCAAAAAAACAAAATGGCGGAAGACTTTTTTGAAAATTGACGTATGAGTGTGAAATTTTAGATACGGCGGTGTCTTAGGTCGCCGATCACGAATCTAAATTCAAAATGTCAAAAAAAACAAAATGGCGGACGAGTTTTCTAAAAATTGACGTATGAATGTGAAATTTTAGATACGGGAGTGTCTTAGATCGCCGATCACGAATCGAAAGTCAAAATGTCAAAAAAACAAAATGGCGGAAGAATTTTTTGAAAATTGACGTATGAATGTGAAATTTTAGATACGGGGATGGTTGAGGTTTACGTTTTGTTTAATACATTACTGAATATTGTACGCGTGTGTACACGTGTAAATGTAATAAATGTGTGAATACGTTTTATTTAATACGTTACTGAATATTATACGCGCGTGTATTTCGTATTATTAACCTCGCCTTGATGAAGTTTTCACTTCTGCCGTGTGGTTTTAAGCACACTCATTCTTCTTGTTTTTAAGTATAATTGAGCACAATTTTGGCCAACCACTATGAAGTTTCACACCTTTTTTTAGAGGGGCTGAATTTCGCAAAATGACTTTATTGTTGTCGGAGGATTGATTTTCGCAACATACATTGCTTTATTACATTAACGGTTTGAGTTACAATTATGACTTTTTGGGTACTTATTTAGAAAACTATAGCGCTTCTAATGGCACTCTCGAAAGTTTCAGATTGTCAAAGTTTTTCGAGAAAATGAGCGCTAAAGTTGTCCTTGGCAAATCCGTGTACTGACAACTTTACCATGCGGGGAACTATATCTATTGTTAATTTTTTCTTTAGTATATATAGAGAACGATATGTAAAAACTAACTATCGAAAAGTTAAACAAAACAATCAGCTTGCTAAATCATACAGTTTTTGAGAAATCGAATTTGCCATTAGAAGCGCTACAGTTTTTTAAGTAGTAGTACTAGTTTTTTAAGTATCCAGAAACTCATAATCGTAATAACGCTATGGATGATGAGAAAATCACATTTTTTAAAGTATTCCTCAAGCATGAATGAAATCATTTTGCTAAATTCGGCCCTACTAAAAAGAGTCGTGAAACGTCATCTCGGATGACCAAAGTTGTGCTCTTCTAGAAGTTGGTGAATGCCTCATTTAGTTACCCCTTCGTTTAAAAAAAAAAAAAAAAACGTCATAACTTCTGGACGATTTCACTCCACTATTTTGTTAGATTCTAATTTTTATATTACAAGCAAATTCAAACTATCGTCGATCTTCAAAAATCACAGTCAACCTAGTTTGCCGCTAAGTTAAGATTGCTGCGCCCTGGTTAGGATATTTTTGTTTCTGTTTTGAATTGTCTTGTGTTTGTTTATTTAATGTTTTGAGCAAGTTTTTATTATTTTTTTAATGATAGATTTAATCACAAACAAGGGGATTTAGAATCAGCTATAGAAATAATGTAAATATCGATTGTTCTTTTTTTTAACTAGAATTAAATAAATTCACGTTTCGCAGTTGAAATTTCTTTTCATGGTGATATGAGAAGTTCTTTCTTTACTGTGAAAATTACCAATAAAATAGTTGGATTTGTTTTTCTTAATAGTGCATAATTACATCTTTATTAAATAACCTGTTCGTTATTCATTTCAACTTAACTCTTTTCGTTAAAATATAGAAGCCTTGAGTAATTATCGAATCAACCATCCAAATATTCTATTGGCTAAATATCTCAGCTTTTAGCACTACTAGGCCAGTCGACAAGTACGAAGGAGCATTTTAAGTTCACGGAATGCAGGGCTTCCATGATAGTGGGGGAGCTATTTCGTGTTATAACGTGTTCAGGGACTCATTATTAGTATAAATAGTATAAATATAAGTTTTAACACAATCGCGTCAGTAGTCTCTAAAATATCGTCGACCAACTTAATCGAGAAGAAAGTCTGAAATATGGAGAAAATTGAGTATCGTGCCTTTATTAAGTTCCCAAGAAAAGTCTGTTCATACCATACTGGAAGAGATGTCGTCTTTGTACGGGGATTCTTGCCCGGGAAAAACTATTGTTTTTAAGGGCATATTCGCTTTAGGCAAGTTAAGGAATCATTTGAAGAGCGGCCTATCGAATTGACCATTCCAGAGCTTTAAATAAGTCGAATAAGCAATAATGGAAGATGCTCAGCTAAAGAAGACACAGCTCCCAGAAATCTGCTCTGTTATGAAGACAGAGATAGTGTATTATTGAGCCGAAATGTTACTGGGGGTATAACTTGGGTTCATCATTATGAACCTGAGTCCAAGCAAGACTCCATGCAGTCATAAAAAAGACACACTACCCCCTAAGAAGTTTAGGTGTCACAGTCGGCCGGAATCCTCATGGCTATTGTTTTTTTGGGAAAGAATCCCTTTAATTGATTAGAATGAATAGAATAACTGGAGAATACTAATCTTCAATCTTGAAGTCGTTTAAAAGAAGTCATTAAATAACAAGAAGAGGAACGTTCCCGTCCAAAAGAATTGTATTGCGCTGGCTGCCCTGCATAAAGTGGGCTACGATATTTTGGATATAGTCTAGACCTGGCTCCTAGCGATTTTTACCTATTCCGTAAAATGAAAAAAGAGGTGCGTGGAAAGAAATTTACTACCAATGAAGAAGTAAAGGCAGTTTTGGCATATTTTTTAGACTAAGATAAAACAGTCTTTTAAGAAGACCTACACAAGCTAAATAAAAGATCTCAAAAATGTATTAGGGTGGTTTTTTTCTCTCATTTTCCCCCATTCCACGAACATACAAACGCTCCCTTGAACATTAGCAATAGCAAGAGTAATTCCGAACAAGCTGGAAGCTTCCCGTCCCGATGTTTAACACTAAATCTTATCAAAGTTTTCAAACATTTTGTTTTCACTATACACCTCTGCCCATTGGTTACGCTGCTTTCACAAATTCGCAAGTTTTCTATACTCGCCATTATCTTTGTGTGGCGAAAACTATAACAAAATTATGCCAATAGAACACGCATTATTATATTATTAACCCACTAAATAGAAACACAATAAGGGGCAGGTACAAAACATGAAAACATTAGTAAATTAGGGCTGGTTTTAGTAGAAACCAAATTTACTTTTATATCATTACCAAAAACTTCTAGACACTTGTTATAATTTTATCAGACGTACTTGTCTGGTCTTATGTTCAATTGAAATAAAAACTACATTGACAAGATATGAAAGCATGAATTTCATGTATGCCTACCATAAGAAAATTAGCAAATTCCCTTTGAATATCCAGGTTTAGACGTATATAACCTCGAAACAGGTACTGACACGAGAAAAATCTGTAGAACATTTTTAGTAGAGAATTTACCCTTCTTTAATTTTGATAACAAGTATTCACCAGTTGATACGAGGATGGTTCCAGAAGTACCCGACCTGACGGATAGATGGCAGTTGTTGTTTAAAATAAATTACTATCAATAGTGAACTTTGTCGGTAAATTTGTAAACATGGAAAAAATTGATCATCGTTATGTGATGCAATACCTTCATTTGAAAGGTCAAGTCCAACCAGTATCAAAGTCGAGTTAGATTATCTCTGTGGGAGTCTGTTCCTTCGTTTGCAACGGTAAAATATTGAGTGGCAGAATTTAAACGAGACCGTATGAGCTGCTAAGACGAACATCACAGTGGTTGAACAAATGTGATGACCACGCCAGAAATGGTGAAGAAAATGTACAAAATGGTGCACGAGCTAGTAGACATAGTAGAGATTTCAGAAAGTGATGTATATCGCATATTGACTGAACATTTGGACATGAGAAACCTATGCGCAAGATGAGTGTCGCGTTTGTTCATAAAGAAACAAAAACATCGACGCTGACGTGAGGATGTTTCAATCGAGTATCTGGCGATGTTTGACAGAAATAAAGCCGAGGTTTTTCGTCTATGCATAACCATGCATTATGGTTATGTATCATGGGTCTATAACTTCACACCTGAGACGAAGGAACCGTCAAAACAATTGACTAGAAGGGAAAACCCGACTCCAAAGAAGGCGAAGAGATCGTCAGTTTTTTGGAATTCCCATGGGATAATTTTCATTAATTACCTTGAAAAAGGAAACACAAGAAAAACTTCCGTATTTGGCAGAAACACTTTCTTTATCGCTGTGGCCAAAATCAACGAGTTCAAGTTCGAATTGATTCAACCGAACCCTATTCTCCTATTTGGCCCCCTCGGATTATTTTTTTTTCCAAACTTGAAGAAATGGCTTTGTGGTTGCCACCAATGAAGAGGCTAAGTTTGCGGTTGACGGCTATTTTGAAGAGCTCGACGGTTCTCACTCTAAACAGGGTATCGAAGAAACTGTAGAGAAAAATGTTTTTCCAAAGTTTATGCTTTTTCTTTGTTATGTCGGGTACTTCTAGGACCACATGGGTACTAATCGTGATATTTACATATGATGGAAAAAAAATTACGTTTGTTGCCTATTTTCCAAAATGGCGGCCAGATCCTGGATTTCTTGGAGATGCAATTTTAGGAAACATTTCTTAACACGAACTCAAACAAATTACAATTTTTCCAGCTTACTGGAATTACTCGAACTAACAGCCGTTTCAAACGACTTATCGACTGGCCTATACCTATTCTTTTTTTATATATATATTTAATTCTCAATTTAAAAAAAAAGTTTAATTGTGAACTTAAAAACCAATTACATAAAGGCCGAGATATTTCATGTCATTTACAATAGAACATACAGCAAATAAAACAGCAATCCTTTGATTAGAGCACAGTCCTTTAAATCCAGTCTATATTTGCAGCCCAATCCACTCCGCCATCAACACACAGGATAAAAACAATCCGCCGCCAGTCGTCAATAGGGGCGTACCACGATAACCCAACCGTCCTGCCATCGGTAACGCACCAGCCAGTATCGACACAGCAAAGTTCGATACCGATATCTAGCAGTACAAGTTATTACACGAACAGTCCGAGTCCCCCGCAAGGAACGACAACAACAACGGACCATCAACACCATCACGCGGCACTCCAACAGCAGCAACCACAACAGCGCCATCTGGAGACCGCGCACGAGAACAGGATGGAGGAGGAGTTTTCTCAACAGCAGGCCAATCCACATGCCGGTCAACAACAGCAGCCGCTACAAGCGAACGTTCACCAATCGTTAGATACAACGAATGTAGCACAATGCTTAATACATTCCACCTTAGAAACACATTCTGATTTGTTAGTTTTAAGTAGAAATCAATTCGAACATTTGAACGCGAAACTGGACCACTTGAGTAGAAAGGTTCATTCGTTGGAACAGACTTTGGGTAGTGATGTGAGACTTATATTGCATCTGCTGCAAGGACAGCAGCAGAATAGTAGCAGTAGTATGCCGGGTACCCTATTGATTGGAAAGGAGGCCAGGCATGAGGTATGTAGTAATATATTACTTCTGTTTTGGTTGACTAATTTTTTGATAAAGAAATTTTGGTAGCTCATTTTTTTAAGTTGTGAGTTACCTCCCATATTAGTTTAACTCAGAGATTCTGCTGCATAAATTAGAAACAGTAGAACGTGCCTCTGTGTTGTAGTGATCGAGTTTTGCCTTATTAGTGACTTGTTTTTGTAGATATTTGTTGGTGTAGTGATGATATGTTCTTTGTGACTCCCCCACTGTTCTTTTAAAAAAAGTTTTCTGTTCTGTCTTTCTGCTACTTTCAGACTTATTACCATCGACAACCATTTCACTATACACAACAGACACCATTGTGATTTTTGAATCATTTGATGATTCCGTGTTCTGTTATTTATTCAACTTTATTGAGGGGACTTTGTTAATGCTATTTAAGTTTGTAAGAAATAAATTTGCATACTAAATACTGTAGAAGATGATCGGGGTTCGAAAGAAATGCTAAAATAACTAGGGCGCCATCAAAAATCTAAAGCCCGTCGAAAAGTAACGGTTGTGAGGCCATAGGTGTAATGCTAGTAGTTAAAACATATACAGTGCGTTCATGATGAAAGGAACAAATTCGTTTAAAATTCAAGTAAATATTTTGCAGAAAAACGCTCGGACAGGTCGATTAGTATTTTTAGTTGTGAATTTTTTGACATAAGAATTATATACAGAGGGTCTAAAGAAGAACATATGCAGCAATCATTGTTTTTTTTAAATTGAACATACTTTATATTATGCCATATTTGAGTTTTTTGTTGAAGATAAAATTTGCAATACCAGGTTGTTTTTGTTGGCTTTTAAAAAAATGTTCAAGGTGTCCTTGTTCAATTTTAACATTTTATTTCATTACCTATGTTAATTTTAATTTATCACAAACCTCATTATTCCGAAAACCGCTGAT
Organism: Amphimallon solstitiale; assembly: GCA_963170755.1. Classification (NCBI taxonomy): domain Eukaryota; kingdom Metazoa; phylum Arthropoda; class Insecta; order Coleoptera; family Scarabaeidae; genus Amphimallon; species Amphimallon solstitiale. The sequence goes on along the minus strand of OY720677.1, from coordinate 140,525,973 downwards.
TTTGGGGATATGGTATGTTACACAAAAATGTGCTTAATGTGTTTAGAATTTACTCTACAATTCAAAAATGGCATAATATACGGGGTGTTCCATTTAAAAAGAACAATGATTGCTGCATATGTTCTTCTGTAGACACCTGTATACAGGGTTATGATAAAGTAACGCACAAAATTCATAAAATGTACAATGTTCATTTTTGAAAAAAATGCAAAAACACGTCAAACAGTTTATTTTATTCCGCGTCTTTTAACATAAGTCAAAAAAATGAAACGTCAAATTTGTCAAAGTTATGACGTCATCAGTATTTTTTTTTAATATGAAGCTTGGTTTTTTTTACTTTATTTGATAAAGCTTGTTTTTCTGCATTATAAGGAAATAATTGAAGTAGGGGTCACATAAGAAAAAACTGAGAGAATTAATAAAAAACAAAATAAACTAGTTTTTGAATTTATGAAAAGAAACTAAATATTAAAAGAATTAAAACTTAAAGTTACCTAATAATAAAACAACTGTTTGTCAGTGTCAGTCTTACAATTAGTGTCATACCAATTGTATTATGATGGCTCCTTTAAAGGAAAGAGAAAGGATAGAAATTCTAATGATGGTAGGTTACGGCGATAGACTTCGAAGTCATGAAGAAGCATATTCTTTATTTAACGAAACACATTTTGAAAGACCTCCAATTGCTAGAAGCACAGTAAGCAGAATTGTTGCAAAATTTAATGAAACAGGAAGCGTAAGTGATGCTCCAAAATCTGGAAGACCGGGAATAAACGACGATGCAAAGTGCATGCAGCAGAAATTGCCTTACAACAAGATGTCAGTCAGTCGTTTGTAGTGAAGTTTTTAAAAAAAGAAAAACTGCACCCATACAAAGTTCAACTTGTTCACGAACTCTCAGAAGATGATCCGGACAGACGTTTGGAATTTTGTGAAATCTTCATGAGGCATTGTGATGAAAATTCAAATTTGCTTAATAGTGTAGTATTTTCAGACGAGGCAACGTTTTATTTAAGTGGTACAGTAAATCGACACAATTGTCGCTACTGGGCTCGGGAAAATCCCAACTGGATTCAGACAAAACACACCCAGCGCCCCCAAAAAATTAATGTATGGGTAGGAATCGTCAGGGGAAAATTTATTGCTCCTTATTTCTTTCGTGGGAATTTAACAGCTGAGCGATATTTGGAATATCTTCGTATGGCAGTGCTTCCGGATCTAATTGCGACATTTCCGGATCCAAATAATAGGGAAAACTTGGATCCCAGTATTCGGTTCCAACAAGATGGTGCACCACCACATTATGGTCTTAATGTTCGAAGGTTTCTGGATAACCAGTTTGAAGGAAGGTGGATTGGAAAACGTGGACCAATGGAGTGGCCACCTAGGTCACCTGATCTCACCCCCCTTGATTTCTTTCTGTGGGGACATTTAAAAAGTCGGGTCTACGTTAACCGACCAGACAATTTAGAAGACTTAATGGAACGAATTAGACATGAAATGACTCGTATAACTCCGCAGATGATCGAAGACTCTGTAAATCAAGTCTACCATCGTCTTGGCCTATGTAAATAGTGAACGGGACACAGTTTGAACAATTCCTGTAAGAAATCGTTTTGGTTTAATGGACTGTTTAGTTAATTTAAATGTTATTACTATAATAAAGTTTATTTTGTTTTTTATTAATTCTCTCAGTTTTTTCTTATGTGACCCCTACTTCAATTATTTCTTTATAATGCAGTAAAACAAGCTTTATCAAATAAAGTAAAAAAAAAAACCAAGCTTCATATTTTAAAAAAAATATTGATGACTTCATAACTTTGACAAATTTGACGTTTTATTTTTTTTGACTTATGTTAAAAGACGCGGAATAAAATAAACTGTTTGACGTGTTTTTGCATTTTTTTTCAAAAATGAACATTGTACGTTTTATGAATTTTATGCGTTACTTTATCATAACCCTGTATAATTTTCCTATGTTAAAAAATTCAAAACTAAAAATATTAATCGACCTGTCCGAGCGTTTTTCTGCAAAATAATTATCTAAATTTTAAACGAATTTGTTCCTTTCATCATGAACGCACTGTATAGAGAATTGAAACACAACATACACCAAAACAATAGGCAAATATCGTTCAATCGGATGAGAAATTTAATGTAATTGTAAACACCCACAAAGCTTACATGAAACAGAAATTTGTAAAATAATAACGGTGATAATAATAATGTTTATCTTACACTAACAAAACATTACAGGTTAACAGGAAATCGTCATAATAGAAAAAATACATGATTCCTATTCAAAGAATGGCCTCCACAATCTCTCGCACTTTCAATCTCCGATCGGCCAACACCATATCGCGATTTTTTTTAATTGTTTCGGGTGTGGGGACCTCAACTGGGCGTCCAGAACGTTCGGCATCTTCCGTGCTACGGCCACAACGAAATTCAGTAAACCACTTTTTTACAATTCAAATTGATGGTGTAGAGTTCCCCGTAGTATTTATCAAGCTTAGCTTTGATTTGAGTGATCGTTTTTTCCGCAAAAAATTATGCTTAATGAGCACACAAAATTTACATTTTTCCATTTTTTTCTCAAATCACGCGGTAGTCTGCTATTGATGACTGTCAAACACAAACTAAATGACGCAGCTTGTTCAAATTTTGATACGAGTCTACTGACTGATGTCTGTTGACAGTAGCAGTGTTGCCCTTTCAGTTAAGAGGCGGGAAATTCAAAAAGTCACGGACATATTGAACCACCCTCGTACTTTAGGACGACATCTTGATTTAATGGTTTCACAAATATAGTAAACTAATAAAAAGAATAAAAGGACAGGCTGCCATTTGTAGCTTCATTCAGAAGATCCTCATTTTATTGGGGACAACTAACTTCACCACATGGTAAACAATGCCGACTTGTCCGTTAAATGACCCACGGATTGATAAAACATAAAATTAAAAATAAATTATTGGAACGTTATAGTGTAGTGCAACCGTAGACAATTGTTTCAGACTCGTTACTGCTTATCAGTACAGCATAGCTAAAAAAGTGTGTGTTGATTATATGTGTAGTATAAGGTCTTACCCCACTACAAAAATTAACAGGCTGCCATTTGTAGCTTCTGTCGTAAGATTCTCCATTTATTGCGGGCAACAACTAACTTCACCACATGGTAGACAATGCTAACATACAGCATGTGTCAATTTTCATTAGCCACAGGCGATTAATTCATGCAATACGTGACAACATGGCACCCCTACTTTCCTTTCCAATGCGAGCGCGACCGATACAAGCTCAAGTTATAACAGTAACTGTTGGACCATTGACTTGGGTGTTTGTAATGCGTTCAGAAATAATATTTACGCGTTGCAAGGATTTGTTTTACTTTTTCCTTTCAGTAAATGCAGAGAATTATTAAGCTGCGTTCACGCTGCATGACACACACAAAAGCGTAATTCTAATAAAATTAAAAATAAGGTAAATAAAAAAGGATTCTGAAAATAATAATAAACTAGTAGATCAGGAGATCGCGGCGGCCATTTGATGTTTCCCGTTCCAGTAATAGAATTGAGAAAAGATTGAATGTAAAATCTGGTGGGGAGATCGGAGACAATCGTTGTAATGTCGATTGTTGCCGGGATTGGTGACGGAGAGTAGGGGTGACACACGTTGCCACATATTATTTGTATACGTATAAATCGCACGTAAACATTGAATCCCTATACCTAATGAAAATTGACACATACGGTATGCGTTAAATAACCCATAAATAAAACATGGAAAGATGATAACGCGGAAATGTGTAATTAAAAATCAATTCATTTTTAATTTACACATGGTGTTGATCATAATAAGTTCGCAAATAGATTAGTAGTAAATTTTCGATTTTCTCTCTATTATAATTATTATTATTGTATCTGAAATGTTTTCAATTTGTTTTTCGTTTCTTCAAGGTACCTGAATACGAAAACGTAACTATAGATTCAAGCAGGACGCGATACACGTTCCAACGGTCTGTCAGTGAACCGAAACCAATCTCATCAAAAATTTTGCATTCCCAAGCTCTGCATAGGTAAGTTTCCAATGTTCATTTAGGTATATGGACATCGGAAATTTCATTTTTTAATAATCCCATTTCAAAATGTATTTTTTCTTTAATATAATTTTCGTATCTTTCTTTTTTCTTATATCTTGCTTTATATATAATGCGTTGCATGTGTTGCAGTACAACTGATTTGTACATACACTCTACAATAAATCCGCCAACTTGAATTCATTTTATTTATTTAATCCTAATACTAGCATATTGTTGCCGGTGAAGAAATATAATGTATGCCACGTTTGGCTGAGAATCTGTTCTCACATTCGGGGGCGAATGCAAAGAGGCAAAAACTGAAGTCGTGCCACAGGCGCCTAGTTATAACTCATAGCCAATAACGGTCAAAGTAATTGGCGTTGGAAAATATTGAAGCATAGGTTGTTACTATTATTAATTATCGTAATATCTAAAACTTGAATCACCGGTAACAATAAGTAGACACTCGCGAAATCAATTGTGAAACTTACAAACATAGTAAACGAAAGGAACGATATCATCTTTACGGGCCGCCAGAATTATAATGAATACAATGCTGTCATAAAATTTTGTAACCCGCTTTTTTCCATTTGGTCGGACAAAAATCTCTTAAAGCAAAAAAATTCCTGCTTTAATAAAAATTTTGAAATAATAAATATCCACTAACATGAATATAAGAACTATTATAAATTATATCACATTTACAGTACCGCCCAAAAGTTCAGTTATTTTTAAACGAGCAATAAAATATATCACACAATCAAATACATCAGAATATTATATATATATATTATATATTATAGAAAAAAATGCTGTTAGTACTACTTGAATTAAGTTTTTAACAAAATCAATCGTGAAATTTACAAACATAGCAAACAAATCGAACAATATCATTTGTATCGAATGCCAGAATTAAATTGAATAAAGCAATGGTTAGTACCTATTCCGTAATCTAAAAATATATTACAATCAAATACAGTAGGTGATCTGCACATTTAGCTCAGCGCCTCTAGCGGCAATATTGTCATAATCTATATAAAAATACACAGTTATTTCCAAAATGCAGTCAACACTTCAACACTACTAATGGTTTATTGTATAAAACATTTTTTGGGGATATGTTTAGTGATTATGTGAATTGAGATGTTTCTAAAAAAAAAATATGTATGCTTTTTAGCCATACATTATGAACAGCGTACAGTAGCAAATGCTAAGAAAGAAAAAATAGAAAAAATAATATCATTCCGAACATATTAATATCATAATATCATACTGTTAAATGTGCTCCAATAGTACTCTATAATCAAGTATAGTATTTATTAACGATATGCCATATCAACCTATATTAACATTTTAATAAATACATAATTTTTATTACAATTAACTAGTACGATGACAGCAACTAAAACTGAAGGTGCAATTGCTATTGTCAGAAATATGGAGTTTCTTTTCAACTTTATTTGAATCAATGTCGGTTTCTGAATTTAGTAGAATAGAAATATCTTCTTGCTCAGCAAAATCAGTAAGTACCACTGGTGCAATTTACTAAGGTTAAAGAACGTTCAGGTTAATTAAAGATGGATTCATCAACGTACTATGTCACCGCCGCTACAAATTTTTAACATCAGGAGGCCATCTCCATATTGAGCCAACATACATAGAGGCAGCAGATTATTTCCAAAACATTTTCTCTTTTATTGCTCTTAGTGAAGAATTATCATTTGGAATATATGCCTGGACAGAGATTTTGCGATGTTTTTTTCAGAAATGAATATTTGTAACTTCATCTTTAATATTGGCCGAGATACTGGCTAGATGTATTGGTCCAAACAGCTAACGACTCTGCAAAATGTAATTGAACTCGTTAGTGAGTTATAAGCGAAAATCAAAAACAATGTCTCTGTATCTGCTAGTCGGTGCGGAGGTATGGGTCACAAAATGTGGCACATTCTGACACCCATGCTTTTGCGTAAAAGCTTTTTTATTGCAACAGCAATTAAACTCAGGAAGTTCAAATAATAAAATGTAGAAGTAATGTATATAATAATATAAATGACACTGCAAAATCTGGTTGGAACTGAAATAAGAAATCGGCTCAATGAATTACGAAAGACACAAACCTGAAGACGATAATTCTTTTGAAAAAGAAATAATTTCCAAAAGTAGCAAAAACTGTAAGATTTCCGAAAAGCCGGAAAAAATACATATCCCTACAATGGAAGAATCAAGGCAATGTTAAAAGACGAAATAAAGTCAATTAATTGAAAAGCTACCAAGAGTATGTATTGACCTCAAACAGGCATTTGATAGTCTAAAGCGATAAAAGGTGTTAAAAGCAATGAGGGAGATAAAAAAATACCAGGAAAGCTAGTGAGATCGACAAAAATGATGAAACATTCAAAAACCGCAGTAATGGCAGACGAAGGAGCAACCGATAACTTCGAAATAAATCTGCTGGTAAGGCAGGGTGATGCTTTATCAATAACCCTGTTTATTTTAGCACTAGATGCCGTGGTCAAGGAATGCAATTTTCAGGGAAAATAATCAATAAGACGCCGCAAGTATTTGTGTACGTAGACGATCTAACTATGAGAGGAGGAGTTGCACAAAGCAATTTTAAAATTGAACAAGTACCGAAAGAGAGAGACCTAACGATAAACCAAAAAACAGGCAATACATGGAAATAAACACAGGAAATAGAAATATAACAACAAAGAAAATGAAAATACGAAACTACGAAACTACGAGTCTAAAATAGTTGACAACTTTAAGTACTCTGGAGTAATAATAAACAGCGAGAATGCCAGAAACAATAATAGCGTGAATACAGTCAGGGGTACTGTGGTACGCATCTATGCATGCAACCACATAGATATACAGTGTGACCAGTGAAGTCCGCATCATATGGGATTTTTTTTTATTAATAGATTTATTCTAAATTTGAGTTTGGCATCAATTTCTGCTTCGATCAAGATGAAAATTAACCAAAAAAATATTAGTCACGTGATTCGCATTATCTGTCAAATTTAAATTTTTTCCAAAAAGACTTCAAAAGTGGGGTTATTTCTCAAAATATCGAAAAAAGTTATTAGAAAAAGTTTTTCTAAAAACAATTTTTAGCCCATATGCAAAATTTCAGCTGCATAAGGTAATTTAGATTTTTTGCCAATTTTTTTGTAAATTGCACCACTGTTGCGAAATAAGACAATGTAACCTACATACATAAAACTTCTTAGTTTTAACAATGCTTTATTCCAGGCACATTTTCTTTAAGGCAGCGCCATATTCAATGTGTGTTTTTCTACAAAATCCAAATAGGGCTATTAAAATTTGGTCACATGTGATGCAAAGTTTATTTGCTTTTGACCCTGTATAAGGTAACTTCATAAAATAACTATTTTTGAAAATGTAGTTTGTGTCTAAAAGTAATACACATTAATATTAAGAAAATAGTTTAATTGAAAAGTCAAATTTTCTAATAAAATAATCATAATACATTATAAAAATGAAACGCATTTAAAATTCCACCTTTTGAATTAATAACAGTATGTATTTTTGGTATTTGAATAAAAAAAACATAATTTGAAAAACCTAAAAATTAAAATTACATTTCTGTGTGCCTACCATTGCGTTCAATACAAACAATTGTTCTTCTTGATACATCTTTAATGGAGTTTCTGATACTAAGGAGCCTTATTTCTAAAATACAGTTTCGAATCACCGTTTCCAAATGATCAACATTGCGGAAAGGTTTTTCTTTGTAAACTTTTTGTTTTAGGTAACCCCACAAGAAAAAATCAAGTGGGGTTAAATCCGGAGACCTAGCCGGCCAGTATTGCTCCATATTACGCCCAATTACTTTGCCCCTAAATATTTCCAAGAGGCGTTCTTGAACCCGTCTTGTAGTATGGATAGGAGCACCGTCACACTGGTACCACAAATTATGCCTTATTTCAATAGGCATATTGTCCAAAACTTCAATGACCTCGGTGTTAGGGAAGCGTAGGTATTCTTCAGAATTTAAATTGCCTCTAAAAAAATAAGGCCCAACAACTTGATCGTTTAAAATACCGCACCACACATTAGTTTTAAAGGAATACTGGTCCTTGCATTCTATTATAAAATTTGGATTTTCTTGAGCCCACCATCTATAATTTTGAGAGCTAACAACGCCGTTTGAAGTGAAAGTGGCCTCGTCGGTCCATAAAACGGAAAGGACACATTTTATTCTTTTTCCCCCTGGTACCAAAAAGAGAATCCCAAACGTATGTCAAAATCTTGTTCCTTAAGAGTATTTATAAATTTAGGTTTATACGGCTAAAATTTATTTTTGTGCAAAATATTCCTTACACTCTCTCTTTGAACGTCAGTTCTGCGAGAAACATGTCTAATACTAGTTTGACCATGTTCCACAATGTCTAGGCAAACATTTAATTGGACTTCTTCACTATGTTTTATAGGATTGTGAGGTTTTTTAAATGAACTTTCCACCGATCCAATTGATTTAAATTTCACCATAATCCTACTCACAGTAGATTGTTGCACGTTTTTGCCTGGATGCCTTTCATTAAAAATGTTGGCCGCACGATGGCTTGTGTTTTCACCACATATTAATACAATTTCAATTCTTTCCTGTACAGTTAACATTTTTTTTATTTAATACGCAATATTAATTAAAAGCCACTATGACAAACAGAAAGCGATTTGACTGTCATTAATAAAGCAAGGGCTTGTTGATCTTTTTTATCATTTGTTTTGCGGCTAACTTGTGTTTGGTGCATCATTGTGAGGTACAAAACTAGTTAATTTTTTGGAAACTGAACTTAAATAATAAAAGACTATTTTTACTTTTTATAACATAGCTCCATAACAAATTTTAATAAACGGGTTTTAAATTAAATCATTGAAACTAGTTAAACTTACGTAAAGTTAAACGAAAATTTATTTTCCACTTAATGCAGACTTTACTTGTGACGCTGTGTACTTGTCTGTATTAATATTAATGTGTATTACTTTTAGACACAAACTACATTTTCAAAAATAGTTATTTTATGAAGTTACCTTATACAGGGTCAAAAACAAATAGACTTTGCATCACATGTGACCAAATTTTAATAGCCCTATTTGGATTTTGTAGAAAAACACACATTTTGAATATGGCGCTGCCTTAAAGAAAATGTGTCTGGAATAAAGCATTGTTAAAACTAAGAAGTTTTATGCAGGTTGCGTTGTCTTATTTCGCAACAGTGGTGCAATTTACAAAAAATTGGCAAAAAATCTAAATTATCTTATGCAGCTGAAATTTTGCATATGGGCTAAAAATTGTTTTTAGAAAAACTTTTTCTAATAACTTTTTTCGATATTTTGAGAAATAACCCCACTTTTGAATTTTTTTTGGAAAAAAATTTAAATTTGACAGATAATGCGAATCACGTGACTATTATTTTTTTGGTTAATTTTCATCTTGATCGAAGCAGAAATTGATGCCAAACTCAAATTTAGAATAAATCTATTAATAAAAAAAAATCCCATATGATGCGGACTTCACTGGTCACACTGCCAAAAGTGATTGCTACGGAATTAATAATCATCAAGAGTAGGCAGGCACGTATTAACAATTGCACGCCATTGCGTATAGAGACACACTAAAAGTGATTACTACGGCATCAATAATCATCAAGGGTTTTCTAACCGTTATATACTCAAAAATAGAGTCCGCATTGTCATTATCAATATTGAATTAACAACTAAAGTCTGTTGAAGAAACGGCACCCTATGTTTGTATTTCTTTTTCTACGTTAAGGTATGTGGATGTAGTCAACTATTACTGCAACAAACAGATCGAGATTTTGCTCTTTCAAATCTCTCTGTTTTCAGTTATGGATAATTAATGCTTAATAGATAATGTTACCTTACAATTTATATTATTTACACTTGGGAAACACCGATGTTAATATTGTTTAAAATGCACATGTAAATAACAAAACATAAAAGCATTAACTTACGTGGTTCTTCGTACTTTTTGAATCCATATTTTTCGCCGATCAATTTCATAACATTTCGCTGGAAATCCATAAAATTTAATGTTCCTATCAGTATTGTTGTAAGAATTAATCCATCAAACTACGCAATACCTAATAATCGAACTTCTTACACATTCATTATTAAAATTCAATTTAAATAATATGTAACAACTACGTATTCAAACGATCAAACAATATTATATATACAATGTAACAGTAATTCTTGGAGAGAAAGCGCTCTCACGCTATTAAATCACTCAAGTATACATACACGAAAAATTTACGTATATGAATAAATGTATAAATGCACATCTACCCTAAGCAGGCATTGCGAACAACAACGTACAGACAGCTGTTTCGACCTTACATTGGTCTCATCAGTGCACGAACGTGTCACAATGCCTTTCAAAACTTAGATTACCTCATATAGTCAACTTACGTACCAAACGCCATGAGAGATTCCCAGCGGCATCTGTTACCCAAGTGCGACATCGCAAGGTAACACGTTCGTGCACTGAAGAGACCAATATAAGGTCGAAACAGCTGTCTGCACGTTGTTGTTTGCAATGCCTGCTTAGGGTAGATGCATTTATTCATATACGAAAATTTTTCGTGTATGGTATACTTAAGTCAATATTATATATAACGTTATATAACGTTTATGCCAAATTTGATATTTCGAGGCTGTAATTGCCTGTGTGCAGATCGTCTCTGGAAGTACTAAACAGAATTGAATTAAATTTAAACGAAAATCCATTTTTTCTTGCTTCTGAAAATTGCTTAATAAGTGCTTGATCAAATATATAGAGATATTTAAAAAGATTGTCTATGTTGATTTAACAATTTGTAAAAAACCTTAAGCTCGTTTTACATCTATTAGTTTTAAGTTTAATTTCTTGAACTTTGTCAACATTGGCATCTTGGCGGTTATTACATCTGTTAAGTTGCGCTTCAAAGGCTGACAACTCTCTGTACACGACCGTAATGCAATTAGAATCAAACACGCTCGGTCTATACTGTCAATCGATAATCCCCACCTCACGATCATATGTCCTTCCAAATTGCCATCATTGTTGACATGTGTGTGAAGCTGTTTATTTACTATCATCTTTTGCTTAACGGCAACAGAAGTGAACAAAATTTTGATGTCATTAACTAAAGCTCTTACACGGGGGATTCGCTTAGTCGGGAAAGGTTCTTTTAACTCTTAATTATTTCCTTCCTCTCATGCAAAATGCAACGACTTATATAGAGGAAGATCGTTATGTGACATTGAACAAATCGTGCTTTTTGACTCAAAAACATATACTGTACACGTGATCACCTCGTGTTTGTCGTATATCTCGGATACACATCACGTTCACAGACCATTCTTTTGGTCACGTACACCTCATAAATGAGGCAAATCAACATTTCGACATTTATATACACTAACGAACGAAAGTTCTTTACAAACTCACGTAATTTTTTGTAACCTTCAATTTTAAGTTCAATAAATTGACAGATGTAAAACAAGCTTTAGACATGTGTCAATAAGTACGATACTGTATATTAGCAATTTATTTGAAGATTAATAGAATAAAAATGATAACTTACGTCCGACAGTATAAACTAGGTACAAAGACGTTCTAATAAATATAGAACATGCTTTCTAGACAATCTTTATGATCTCTCGTTATTTGACCCAGTTTGCAAATACTTCATATTTGGATTGATTTAATTTGAGCATTCTGGATATCACTCATAAGCACCTTATATTCTAGATGTACACAAAGTTTCTTATTTTCCAACAATTGTTTACCTTTTTTTTTGATTTTGTGCGATATATTTATACATTCACGCTGAAATTGACTTATTTTCTGTTGAATTAATACGTTTTGGTTAAGTAGAACAGGGAACCTGAACTTGGGAACTGTAAATTGCACGATTTCCTGTTTAAACATTTCAGATTTGCATCGTTTAATAAAGCATTCGATTACGATTCTTCAGCTGTGACTACAGCAACGCTAACGGCGAGCAAAGACCCGTGGACGGCAGACTTATCGTTGAAGGACAAACCAGAAGAGGAGAAAACAGCGCCCATAGCCAAGCTGGAATCGCTGGACGAGCTAGACTTGGTAAGCATGAAAAATACTTTGAAATATAATGTGGATTTTCTCAGACAAGCATCGCTTGCTTCATTCATACGCTTGCAGCATATCAGACCATCTCAACTCGCATATAAAGAAAAATAACAGAAGCAGAGCTTTTATTTAAATATACCTATTTTAAAGCCGATTGTGTCAAACAAGCTTTATTGTTGTCTGAAAACGCAGCCACTCATCCTGTGAAATGCTTGGCATAGACAAGTTAAGTGAGATTATATTATGTTTGTCCTCTATATTTACCCAGTTATAGATAGTTATATCTCTATCCACTATAACGAGTTCTCTAACCTTCAAATCATGTGACTCCAAGCTGTCAAATTATGACAGAATACATAAAATATATAAAGCATCTTCTTTATATAAATATTTGACCAGATAATAAACACATCAAGCATGACTTTCTCCAACTAAGTAGGTAATATAGCGAAATTCAATTTCATATGTATTTCTAGAAAATCTCTAAAAGATACCTTAGCTTTTGGGTAATATTATGTAATAGTGCTGCTTACTGTTTGAAGTGATAAATGATTAAATCACTGTTAGTATTATTACCAGATGAACCTATTCTACCATTAGAGGTTGAAGAAGCCGCAAATAGAGCTACCATGAATTATAATAAATTATAATTAAATACTGTGACTTACATATATACATTTATACGTGAAACGTATAGGTATGCGTATATGCATGTGTCTTTTGGGTGTTAGATGTCGCTGTGATACTCTCACTGCATCTACCACGCAAAACTGACATAAGTAGCGTTTTAAGTTTTAAAGCCATTGTCGACAGTCTCCACGTGCACTGATGAGGCCTCAAAGGCCGAAACACCGGTGTCTGTGCGTTCGATTGTCGGCAATGGTACTTAATGTATGTGTGTGTCCCAAACACATGCATATATGCATACCTATACGTTTCACGTATAAATAAATGTATATATGTAAGTTACAGTATTTATTTACTGCTTGATGTTAGTTTTAACATCCATGTGTTTACACTTTTCATTTTCATTATAATTAATTTAAAAAAAAAACACCATTTAGCCATCGGCCTCTATATCAGTTTGCGTTTAGCATTAGGGTTAATATCAATTATATTCACTGCGCTTAATACGGCTTAGACTCTGCTTAATAATAATGCATTGTTAACTGAAGGTAACCGCCTTACACTATTGGTTTTAAAGGTATTTCTAGAAGAAATACTTAAATCGTCCCTTTAAATGTAGCGTATTACATCATGGGCAATTGGATCTCACTATCACTGCGCGCTATCAAGGCCGCAATATGACTTCAATTTATATTGTTGAAATTAATTAGTAGTAGAATAATAACCACTAAAAGAATGGTTTCTCAATTTATATGGAAATAAGTTTTGAAATAATGAAATAAAACGAAATGAAATTGAAAGAAGTGTTGCTGAAAATTAAGTTGATGCATCGTTTCAGGAATAACAATTTTCTTACATTTCTACTATGTAGTTTCAAAGGCAAAATTAATTAGGGATCAATTATGTTGTAAAGTGTTTGTTTGGATCTTCTAGATGACTTCTTGGATTTTGAAAATGTTGCGGTACTAACATAATCAATGCTATCAACTGTACTGGAAATTTTTGAAACTTTTACTATTCCACACCGCAATATTTGTCTCATATATTTAGCTGCTCTGGCATTGATAGCACTACTTGCACCTCCGCCAAGCCTAACATGTGAAAACATGTTGGTATTTTTCAAATTTACAATGATAACAAGGTGTATTAATGATATTACAGCATTTTAATAATAATTAAAGCATCCTTATTTATCCAACAGATACATGTCTAATTACAGAACAAAAATTGACATTGTAGAAATATTCATAATAAACTATAGAGGATATCCGAAAAGAAGTTTTCTGATATCCTCTTTAAAATTGTACTAAAACAGCCATCAAATACCTCAAACTCCTTAAAGTTCACATATTCAGACTTATTGATAATATTAATGATCAAATAATATCTACTACCAATCAATATTGCTTCACTTCAGCCTGGCAATTTTCTCATTAGAATTTTAAAAAAATCTCTTTGTACTATCATGTGCTTGTTTATTTTTAATTAATTTTTACTAAATTCATAACGGCTTGTTAACGGAACAAACTAATGATAAGAAATGATATATTCCAAGTATCCTATTAGCGGTTTTCCATCCACATGCGTGCGTACACTGAGTTGCCTATACTTACTCTTACCGGGATCAGCTCTCTAAATTACATTTATCGTTAAAATAGCTGTCTGCATAAGCGATCAGAAAATGTCAAATCTGAACGATGTGCCGGGTATGTGATAATGAATGAAAGTGAACTTGTGAATATAAATACACAAACGGCATAGCTCACGTCCGGAGTTTTTTTGTGGCTTGTCTTTTCCTATCTTAATATATTTAGCGCAATACCAAGAAAAGTCTTTGCGGCCGGAAGGCGAGAAATAATTCATAATCATGACATACGGTAGATGGTTTTTAAATGCTGTGTTTATTTCAAGTAAATCAAATATATTTACAACTTATATACCTACATAAACATTTTATTACACGATAAAACAAATAAAATAAGTTTTCTCGTCGGAGATTTACAAATGCAAAAAAAAGCAAATCTATTATCGTCAAAATGAATTTACTTCTTTACATGTGAGTATCATAACCCCAAAATTAGAATGCAACAGGTTTTGTTTGTTTATAAAATAATATTCCCATGGAAAAAGAATATACTATTTCATCTGAGATATTTTGTAACTATTTCGAAGACTTTCCCGACTTACGGTGTCGGCTATAAAATTATTATCATAAATATCGTGAAGGCTACGGTCAATTAAATTATATGCAACAAATATGAACTTTACATTATTATGGCACGTGGTTCGTACTTTGTTCGGAAATTTAAATATTTACGAGAGAAAAAAAACATGTCTTTTACGTCAATACGCGTTTCTGAAAAAGAAATCAATTAAATAAATAATATTACGGAGAATTGTTCATACGGGATTTCTTAATCAGTTCAAGACAATAGGTCTAAACGTAATTAAGGTTTAGCGGATAGATCTTAATTTGTTTACGACATGTGGTCTAAACAAAATCAAGGTTTAAGCGGACGGAACTTAATTTGTTTACGACAATTGGTCTAAACAAAATTAAGGTTAAGCGGACGGAACTTAATTTGTTTACGACAATTGGGATAAGCAAAATTAAGGTTAAGCCATGGAGGTAGAATATAACAGGAGGGAGCGTGCGCTATGCTGCCAATGCTAAATTTGCGGTATCAGTCGACCGGTTCCTAGTACCACTTTATGACCCATTTCAAACGGCGCGTGACATTTGGTTTTGTCGGAAATCTAGGAACAGTGGCTGGTTAGCCTCGTTATGCGTCGCACTTGCAGTACCACTTTATAGCTCTGCGCATTTACGCGCTAAATCCGCTTTTTTAAAATCATGCTCCCTCCTGTTATATTCTACCTCCATGGGTTAAGCGGACGGATCCTAACGCGTTCAAGACAATAGGTCTAAACGTAGTTAGTGTGAAGTGGACGGGTCCTAATTTGTTTACGACAATCGGTCTAAACAATATTAGGTTGTAGGGGATCAGTTCGCTCAGGACAATGGGTCTAAGATAACCGAAGAGGACAAGTACATGCGGGATTCTCTACTTCCTCGGCCGTTGATGGCTCTTTTATATGGTCGGTTTGCATTAAAAACAAATACGAAACAGTGGGATTCGTATACGAATCGTGACGAAGAACCGCGCGAAAAATGATCGTGACGTTTCCGGGTATTTTCCGATCGCGTACAACCAAGAATTTAACAGATTATAACAGATGAAATAGTTACATTAATTACCATGACATATACAGTACAAAAGACATAATCTACTGACGGCTGAATAAAATAGCAATCATATATAATTTGATAGTTGCATGACAAATTAGATATGAAACTCAAATACAGGATATTTTATTCACACATGTTAAGGTTAAAGGAATGATGCTACCGATGCCAGAGTGGCTGCATATTTTATGAGGCAAATATTGCGATGTGGTAGTTAAAAGCTTCAAAATCTTCCAGTACAATTGAAAGCGTCGATTACGTTAGTACAGCGTTGGTACTACAAAATCCAAATAAACACTACAATATAATTGATCCGCAATTAGTTTTACCTTGTGAATTGTTATAAAAAATTAGAAATGTAAGTAAATTTGTAATTCTTCTGACCACTCAACAACGTAATTTCAAGCAATGCTTTACTAATTTTATTTCGTCCTATTGCATTATTTTAAATTTATTAATATTAGTTATTGTAAAGTTTATTTCCATAAAAATTGAGAAATTATTCCATTTGGGTTTGTGATTCTATTACTAGATGGCGCTTCTGAAGGGTCGATATTGAAGATTAACAGAATCAACTTCAACAATGGCCGCATACACATAACAGATGCGCAACTGTTAACATTCGGATTCAAATGACATACGCTCGCTCTGAACATTTTGTGGAGCGGTCGCCATTTAAGTCAGCGGAAAAATTCTCTGCTCAGTAGTGAACATATTCTCTGATCCGCATTAATGCATTCCAACACCAACTTAACACAAAATTTTGAGAAAGTTGCTAGAAAAGTAATATAAACAATCTTAACGGTATTGTGTAGAAATAAATTTATTACAATATTGGACTTGCACTAAAATCTACGCCGAAATATAATGCAGAAAAACAATTTATTGTTATTGTTTATTCCGTTTAATCTGCATAATTCTAACATAGCGAGATCTAGTTAGCCATGATGTATTTTCGGGCGACGCCACCTAAAGGCGACAATACAATATTAATTTATAGACCATTAATTTCGTCGCGTCATCTAAACATGAATTTCCCCAACTTTCAGCTGAGCTTGCAATCATGTTCCTGCGCATATAATTATAGAAAATGCCCCATGATTAAGCACACAATGATTTTTGACATTAAAGGCGAGAAACTAAAATCATTATCATAGTAGATATAAAATTTGTCAGTATTATAAAAGCGACAAAGATAATCCTTTCGAAACCCTCTGTAATACCGTTGATTGAAAAAAAGATGTGCCACTACATAGCACTGAGCGTACCCGAACTGGATCCGAGATCTATAGCGACTGCATCAGTCGTTTGGATCCGAGATTCGAAACAGCCCGAGACAGCGATGATGTTTCTCGACAAGGGGATTGCGGGACGACTTAACGGAAAGACACGCTATTTTACTATAGCGTTGCGCATCTTTATATATTCCTTCAATCAACGGTAATAACCAATATGGTGGCAGAGTACGAATCAAGTTAGCGATGTTTCGATGCTTTCTGCGTCTATTGGCGTTGTTGAAAAACAAAACAAATTGAAATAGATTCTGTTTTTCCAGGAGACGCCCTTGTCTAGTCCCAAGAGGCCGAAAAAATAGGAGATGATCCCTGCCGATGAAGATGAAAGAAAACGGATAGATTCCTTGGTTTGATAGGCGCTCTCCAAAATGTTAAATAAATCACGTAGAGACAACATTCAGATCGCGACTTGTCGATTGCCGCATCAAAGCTGCTGGGGCGAGGTCGCATCGTTGTCGATTTCTCTTTTTATTTCTACATCATGAAGGACGAGAACAAATGAAATAAAAAAAAAAGCAACAAATAAATACATAAGATCATCCGCTTTGAACATGACATAATATCAAATATACAAAAACATAGAAAATCTCAACAAATAAGTAATAATAAGACAGCGAGATGATTCGGGAATCATAATGGATGTCGATGTATGAATGACTTGCTATTTAAGAAAGTCCGATTTTTTTTTTAATATGAATTTAATAGGAAACAAAAGCACAAAATTAACACGGAGGAAAAATGAAATTTATACCTCATTATATCACATTTGTAAAGAAGACCAAGTTTAAATATATAAGGAGTCAAAAAACGAGAATAAAAGCAATTTTTCACAATATATGAATAGGTTATGTTGTTATTATTGTTTGTTTATTAAACAAAGTAACTATTGAATTGAGTTGGCACAAAAGTATTGGAAATATTAGTGTAGTGTTTTTACAAAATATAGTATTTATCTTTCAGAAAAAGGGTTTCGATCTTGCGGATCGATTCAAATCGTAGCCTTTAAGATTGATCTAGAAAAAAATAGAAAACAAAAAATCGATCTGTTGAAAATAAATTTCTTCTGAGATGGTTTTTTACGGGATAAAAATATCGTGCACGAAAGCCTTTTCCATCGGACATGTCCGGCTATCATCGGAAAACATTTTGTATTAGCCAAGATTATAAAATGACAGTAATTCAGTTATATACAGTCTGGAGCAAAAAAAGTAGACAAGAGATCTCGTACTTTGTAAACCTGGCTTTATTCACTTGTCATTAGTGTCAAGTAATTATTCTATGGAATCTCAAATAATTATCAAAACATTTTCTATCTGATTAATACGAATCAAAATAATAATTAAAAAACATCATGATGAAATATAAGCTAATATCTGGTTATAGAGCCGTTTTGTTTAAAACTCCTTGCGTTCTATTTGGAATAGCGTTATAAAGGTTGGTACAAGTATTTTGATTTACACTCTCCCATGCTGTATGAACTATATATACCAGTTCTTGTCTATTTTGAAGTCTTCGATTTAATTTCTTTATTTCTTTGATCATCAACCCCCACAGATTTTCGATAATATTTAAATCAGGACTTCTTGGCGGAAATTCCAACACATTGATGTTATTTTCTCTGAACCATGTTTTCACTCTGCCCGATGTATGGATGGGGGCAGTTATCCTATTGAATTATAAAATTGCGATTTAGAAAAAATAGCTCCTCTGAAGGCAACATCACATTACTTAGAATGTTGATATAAGTCTCTGAATTTAAGTTTCCTTCTATTTCCCATAACATACCAGTGCCATGAATTGTAATCAGAGATGTAAAATTGCCGTAATTTATGATTTTGGTAAATTACTACTCTTTTTTTACCAAGATTTATTCTCGCGTAATTTACCATTTTTTGAGTAAATTACCATGGTAATTTACCACACTATTTTTATTGTTTAAATAAAACCCCTACAACAAAAAAAGTCTTATACATTTTATTAAAGCAAAAAAAAATAAAGAGTACAATATTAACATATTTTAAAATTAAACAATATTCTGAAAATAGAACAAAACAATGATTTATAATTATTACCATTATTAATTACATAACTATTCCAGATCACTCTCAGACTCAGTATTGCAATTCGAATGAGAACATTCCAACCTTCTGTTGGGAGATCTTTCAGTGCCGGATTTTCTTTAGTTAATCTATTTCGTTTTTTATTATGTATAATGCTAAACATTGAAAAACTTCTCTGCGTCGCACATGTTGTTGGTGGGCTGTTCAAAATTTCTATTGCGACTTTACTTAAAGCAGGAGTACAATAAAGTGATTTCCACAATAATACAGAAATCAATTTGCCTGTCTCCAATGCTTGCCATATAAAATCTTTTGAAAACAAATCTTCTTTCGATTTGTAATAAGCAACCTCAGTCATAATTTTTGCTATATCAGATCCACTAACTAGATGTGTTGATATCACAGCACTGACATATATTAACAAACTTGTTAATATATGTCAGTGCTGTGATATATTCCTCGTTATTGAGATTTTTGCCTATAAATTTTTGATCTAGTAAATTGGCAGCCAAATGCGTAGCTGTTATAGCCATTTCTCTGCGTGATTTTAAATGTGATAAGACAGCATTTACTTCTGAAACTGGGCATGCAGTAAGCAGTTGATCATTCAGGTCTTGAAAATATTCAACAACATGAGATATGCAAGGTTGAGAGGTTTGTATGTTCTTTAAAATTACGGAGACAGGGTGTAAAATTTTATGTAATATATCAACTCTTTCCCAAAACAGATCATCTAAAATATTACTTTTTATACTTTTGTTTGCTTCTTTTAATTTTTTTTTATTTATTCTTAAGCTTTCTAAACAGAAAATATTAGAGCTCCATCTAGTTTGGCCAGGTAGTTTAAGAGATGTTAGTGAGTTTGATTTTTGTAATGCTCGCTGTTCATCTTGTATATTTTTAAACGTAGCATTCAAAATATGCGATTTTTAATAGTTTTTACTAGGACTTTACAATCAGTAATTAAACATGCAAATATTTCTACATTTAAAATATCTTGTGCGAATAAATTCAAAATAGGAGCACAGCATCCATAACAAGTAAAATAATTGGACGGGTACATATCACAAATTAATTTCCAAGTTGATTTCATATTGCTAGCGTTATCAGTCACTATGCTTATAACTTTATTAATACCTAAGTCGTCAATAACAGAACTAAGCAATGAACAAAAATATGCAGCATCGTGACGATTTTCCTTGCAGTCAATTACTTTAAATAAAACTGGCTCTGGACATGTAATTATTATAATTATATATAATTATTTATAACAGTTCTGAAATGGCTTTTGTAGGTTATATAACTTGACAGATAAAATTTTGAAACATCTCAAATTTAACGCCATCTTAAATTATTGGCGCATGACCGTTGCCAAAGCGATAAAAACCATATTTTTCTGTTTTAAAAGTTAATACTCCATCTGTTCCAAAATAAGTGTTCGATTTCTATACTTGCTAAATCATAATTTTCTTTCGTAACTTTAATTGCAGTTTTTGATTACATTAACTGATACATGTCTAAAGTGACTTTTTTGCACAATCAAAAAGTTTAAACAGCCCAGCTCAACTTTTGGATAATTATTTTGAAATCACACTTTTTCCTGCGATTTCTTAAAGCAGCGGTGTACACACACAAGTGAAGACTTTTTGTAGTTATACCTCAAAGACAAAAGCCTAATATGTCACCGGAAAAGCATCAGAGAGGTGCCCTTGTAGCTCTACCTTATTCCAAAAAGATAGAGACGAAATTCTGAACAGACCCCCAGCCCAAATTACAACCTGCTGTAACTGGTAAAGACAGACAACTCTACTCTTCATTCACGTTAAGAATGCAGCGTTGGATTAGATAGGAGAACATTTCCCGAACTGTGATTGGCTGTTACGCGCGACCGATTTACATTAAAAAAATTTAACCGTGCGAACTATATGAAACAGACAAATTTTAAGCAAGATTAAGTACATGTATGATTTCCATACACATAAGCAAAATAATATTATCTGATTACATACGTGATTATTAAAAATATACGTATTTCCTTGTTGTGCCTAGACAATTATATATAACGTAAATTACATTAATTTTTTTAGTCTTGCATTTCTATACGAGAACGAATGTGAGGTTAGAATTATTTATTATTATTCAACTATAGGAAGCTATAGGTACATTATTTGAAAACATAATTTGAATTTGTTGTAGTTATTTTACAAATAAATAATTTGAAGTAGAAGTTTGAGGTTAAGAGAATAAAATTGACATTTATATTTCAAACCACCCGCCATTGTTTATTTCTATGATTGTGCCAGTGTCATACAGACGCCGATTGTTGCGCTATCTACTGCATTCTTAACGTGAATGAAGTATAGTTGTGTTTATAATAATTCTTTACCTACTTAGTTGTGATACGTTTTTTTATCTAATTTATGTACTAAATCTAAAATGAGTACTTTAAAATGACTAATATTTCCAATACTTTTGCATCAATTTTAAATATGCATATGGACTGAATTTTGAAGAAGTTCAGAATTGAAAATATCATATATATTTCTAAATATGTCTTTCAATAATTCATTATTAGAGATCCATGAAAAAAGGAATTTTCGATGTTACATTTGTATAAAATTGTCTTAATAATTAAAATTATATATAATTCTATCGGGAAAAGTCGATTCTATTTATTTTAAAATAGGAAAGCTCCTTGTAAATAAGAAATTTTAATAATTAATATCCGGTAATATATGTCGCCGAATTTCTTAAAGGTACTGCAGGATATGACAGAGCAAGTTCCTTAATACGATCCATTAGTGTTTACGTCATAACTAAAGACCGGACACGAGCGGCCGATGAGTCATCGACCACGGGCGCACTATTCAAATTTTGTAATTTTAAAAAGTGATTAATTTTATTTATATAATTGGTGATCTATAAAACACAAAATACATTATTATTTGTTCATTTAGTAGTTCAAGTCCAGTAAACTCTCCGTACTTTATTTATCTTATGAAATATAATAAATTTTAAAAACCCCTCACTCTTCTACCTATGCCGATGATGAAAGGAATATAACAGGAAAAACGACTTTTTTGCTGCCTGTTTTCTGGACGAAAACAGATGTCGCAGTTCACCATATGAATAGTGCTATTCAGTAACTGCAATGATGTTATACATTATTTCTTTTGTGCGTCGTAATTTCGGCCTCATACGTCCGGTTTGTAGTCATAACATCATTTCAAGTATGTTTCAAGCAATGGTTTGACAATTTACTACATCAACATAAGAATATAAGATTTGAAAAAGCCATGCATTTATTTCTACTAAAATAAAAGCATCGCGTACTCTTCTGGAAAAGTTATACGCATTGCTATAATGCTTTAAATCAATTGAATTATATTGATTTAAGATTTTTGTTAAAGTTACCTAAACAACGAAAATATAAAACTGTATAAGTTCTGATAAGATTAGATTTTGATATTAGAGCAAATAACAAAAGAAAGGAAAAACAGAAAAACACACAAGAACCAAACAATAGGTGTGTATTTTAGGAATTGGTACTCCAATTTTGATAATGCATATTAAGAATAACAGCAAACAACACACTAAAAACTACCTCGACAAATTCCAACGTGCCCTAGACATTAAAAATGTACCTACGACTTTAGAATAACTCCGCGCAAGCAATATGTAAGTACATTTTAAAATACAAGAAATATCGAATATCTATGTAGGTATATATAGATGGAAAGATTACGTTTCACATACTCCAAAAATGTAGGTTTTATTGCCAGCAAGTGAATAAAAAGTATGAAATTTTGGTCTTAAAAAAACAATTTTTAGGTTAAAATCCATCAATTCTACGCGCTATTTCCTATTTCCTACTGTCAAACCAACAACGAAAATCAAGTGGCGTGCGAATCGCATTCAGTAGTCGCCGAATGGTGGCAATTTGTGTAGGTAAGTTTCTTGGTATCTCTATATAAATGTTTATAACCCTATAATATAGTAATAAATACTTATGACAGGTAGTTTTTTCAATGTTAAATTAAGTAATTAATTGATTTAAGATTTCATAGCGCAAATGATGGACTTTAACCTGAAAATAGTGTTTTTAAGACGAAAATTTAATACTTTTTATTCACTTGCTGACAATAAAACCAACATTTTTGAATTCTGTGAAACGCAAGTTTTCTATTTATATATAGTACATAGATATTATTCAATAAATAGTGTTTGTGCGGGCGGCATTCTATTGGTACACTATTATGATCTGGCTATTAGGTAAGCTTTTAATTCGTGTTAATGTAATATAAATATTATATTTTTCCTTTATGGTGAATGGAAGCTTATGCCAACTATTGACCAATGTTTCTTTATAGCCTATAGATTTTATAATAATTTTTTTGATACAGTATCATCACAAATCAACGAAATGACATTTGGGACGTCAAACTAATGGAACGTACCTACTTATAGGTACTGGCTTGAACATGGTTAGAATATCATATTATTTGTTATTATAGTTAATTTTCTTCTTATTTGGTTTCAAAAATGTATATGATACATATCCATTGGTATAAATCACTTCAAGTTAAGGAAGTCAATTTATTCCAGCTATGTTGTATATAGGCGTTTTCGGAAATTAAACCAAGGCCACAGACTAAATAAACCCAAACCGGTAACTACTTGATAAAAAAAATATCCAAGATCTTCTAGCCATGTCACACATGAATGAACGTGTACGAAAATGGCGCTAGCAGCATATTGGCGCGGAATTTGAAATGAGCTAGTTTTTAAAATATGCATATACAGGTGTCTCTAAGAGGTGCGGAAAAAACGCTACCACACATTTCTGAGGGCGATCTAACCCAACTTACCTCAGTCCAAAAGTGGATGCACCATTGCATTGAATTGCCACAAGAATAACACCCAAATTACAGAAGCATATGTGTCCATATACGGAATGAATTTTTTATATCCAGATTACTCATAAACGGCTGCTCCAATCAACTCCTACCAGGTATACCTTTTCTAGGTAAAAAACATTGGAGAATAAGAATTTTTATTTAAAAGTTAAATACAGTGTGTCTCAAAAAAGTTATTACGTTTTAAATGGATACAATATGCCGCAGGTGGCGCCCTCTACATTTTGCAATGAAAATGAGAGCAGATTTAAATTTTTTACCCCACGAAACCCCCCCTACCCAAATATTGTGACAATATACCAATTATTACAGAAATTATTAATAAAAAACTAAAACCAAATTGAACTTTTGACACTCTGTATCTCCGAAAGCATCCACTTTTGGACTGAGGTAAGTTGGGTTAGATCGTCATATTTTGCCCTCAGAAATGTATGGTAGCGTTTTTTCCGCACCTCTTAGAGACACCCCAGTATAATACGTTATTAATGTCACAGAAAAATACACAAAACTATTGGACAAATCACATATACCTTCAACTTGTACGTTTAAGAAGTACGAATACTTAGATTTTATTATTGATGGAAATCTCTGTTTATTATACTTACACAATATAATACTTGAAATCACTCAACGCAATATGTTTCTATAAATGTTGTTTGCAGTGCCATATAACCACAACATAACAAAAAATTTCAAATGACGCTAGCGCCATCTCATTTCCCGTTCAGTTAATATGACAAAGATCGTAGAGGATTGATATTTTAATTTGCTAAACAAAGAGGCGTAATCTGGATAAAATTTGGGTTTTTGTTACCAGTCTGAGTTTGTTTAGTGTGTGACTGCGGGCATTGGGGTTACAACACGGTTAGTAGCAATGCGTTTGTCGGGTAAAAAAACTGTGTTCGTAAAATCGAAAAAGTAACCGGGTTTAAGAATCCGGTACGGTATTTGAAGGCACGGAGTGACTGCAAATTGCTTTCGGAAATTTTTAAAATAACCGGGTAAAATTTGTGAACCTGTCAGGTACTTTCTGAGCGGATCAGTTCAATGTTATACATTCTCCAAAAACGCCTTATGTGAGTTAATAACGTATAGCATCTGGTATAAACGTGGGAACAACAAATTTAAATTAAGGGGGCTTCTACCTTTTTTGTGATT
Source organism: Amphimallon solstitiale (assembly GCA_963170755.1). NCBI lineage: Eukaryota > Metazoa > Arthropoda > Insecta > Coleoptera > Scarabaeidae > Amphimallon > Amphimallon solstitiale. The sequence continues at coordinate 140,500,445 of OY720677.1, read as the reverse complement.
GATTACAAAAAGGTTATTTTGTGGCTGCCATCAATACGGCTGATAAAACTCTTATTATAAACTATACTGGGTTTATAATTTATATCAACTATCTTTACTATCAAAATTATTCAATCGGCATTCACATATAAATATTACTATGCCAATATCGTATATTTAAATACATATATAATAGTGGGACATCGAAAATTTCCTTTATTTTTTTTTTTTTGCTTAATAAAGAAGAAAAATCCGCCTTTAATACTTAATACATGAAATAAATGAATAGCATGAAGTACCTACACAATGAAAAGTTATAAACATATCTAGAAGCAAAATTCAGAAAAGGAAGCTCCTATTTTTTAATTCGTTAAATTTTTAAGGGTTGTGTACCTACCTAGATACTTAGAACTACCTACTTATATCAAGTTATTTTTAAGTTTGATGTTACAGATGTTTACGAAGATATTTTCTAAAAGTACTAAAATCAATATTTTAATATCTACAGCGAATTTCAGAAATACTGTTCATTAAATGTTTTCGGAATTCTGGGCGTGTGCAGAAGTATCAACATTTTATATACCTACAGTTAGTAAAATTTTACGAGGATAAATCGCTTTCGGTTTACCAGATAAACAATTCACATTCCTATCGTAAATGGTAGAGATTTTACTTGTTCAATGCTGCAGCTAATATGCAAACATATCTCTATTGTATTCCATATCAATAAATTCTACTGTTCTCGAGATATTTGCAATTTTAGAACATTTTTAACGTTTGCTCAGTGTTAAAAAAATCAAACCTATTTTTTTTACTGGGTAGAGTACAAGAATAATGCTTTCAATAAATGTCATAATTAACATCAGTAGACCTATAAAGCTTGTCCGCAAGTGGTTAAGCAATACGAACAACTTTAACCTAAAAAACTTGTTCTATTTGAACAGGCTGTACCTACTAGATTTAGTGGTAATTATGGCTTGTCCAATGCCCTATAAAAGAAGAATAGGTGTCTCCTGAATGGCATCATGAAATATTTGATTTTATTGAACACTGTACGAATATGTCAAAATTTTAACCTAAAATTTGAAATATTTTGAAAGGAATTGAATTTAGAGAGGGCTACAGTAATATATTTAAAAATGAACTCTGCGCCATTCTATTTAAAATAAACAGTTACTGTATATTTCCGGTCAATCGGATTTGATTTATTTTGTAAATTTTGATATTTCGGTATTCGTGAAATACCTGTGGGTATGTCAGTTCACTGTATAAAAAATATGCCCATTAAAGTTGCTGAATAAAAAATTATAATGGAGTATATCATTTCAAGACTTACTTATTTGCCTTATATGGGCATATCACTTTCTTTAATTAAAAAAAAAACTAGCTATTAATTACATCGAATTAAAGTACCTCTTCATACCTATTCTGCTCCAACACCAAACATGAAAATAACTTTATATATTTATTAATAATATATTCACATGTACGACATAATTATACAGTGTGTTTCTAATAGAGCCCGTTTTAGACAATGTAACTTTTGTACAATATTATTTCAAAAAGAATGCAATAACTTAAAATAAGATTAGAGCTTTTTGATTATATCATTGCAACAACCTACCATCGTAATTTCATAATCTTACTTTTTTTTTTATTTAAAAACTTCATTTTAAAATATTAATTTTTGTATTTGCAAAGTAATAGACGTATCTGTATATTATCTTTGTTAAAGAGACATTTTAATTACTTTGAGAAGTATAGGATAATTTTCATAACAATAATGGAGGTAGTTATATATTTGGAATTACGACGTTGACCAATTTGTTAATAAGTGCTTGTTTAGGCTACATAAATAGGTTATATTATATCCACATTGTTTTACATTCACATCACTACACAAAAGGCTTTTCTTAAGTACCGTAAGCGCATTTTGGCAGAAAATGTGGCCGATAGAACTGCGTAATATATTTATTAAACTGCATACTTAACACCTACAGCCTTTAACTTTAAAACCAACAAAGAAATATGCTTGAGTACCTAACACCTAAAATCTTTAAAATTAACTTCTATTGTCAGTACCTACCTACCAGTCTTTCATCACGCTGATTTTGCGACGTTGCAATGCTCATTGGTAATAAAAGTATTCGATTAGACAAGATGTATAAATACAAAATAATTGCGAGGCAAAATTACGTAATTTATGAATGTTTGCTTGCAACACAAATTATCTAATTTAAGACGGGCTTAGAGACTTGTAATTAAATTCTAATATTAAAAGAAATTTGGAAGAAAGTGTTATTGTAATATGACTGAAATAATCGATTCTTTTGGTATATTAGACAGCTTAATCTTTATTCTTCCTTATCAGCCTCACATTTTAAATATTTATCTCTTGTACTTGGACTAACTCTTGGCGTTGATTGAAGGGATTCCTTCAATCAACGCTCTTGGCTTTAGTTTCATCTTATTAACACTATCGTTTTACAAAAAGGATATTTTGAGATAATTAATCAAAAGACGCACGTATTATGCTTATGTAGAAATGATAAACGGTTATATATTCTCCGAAATGTAATTACATTCAAACATAACCTCAATCTGTCATTCTTAAGAAACGCACTGTATATATGTCGCATGTCTAGGATTTCTTTTTAAGCAAAAAATTATGCACTTACCTGTATAAAACACATAAATACTAAATAGATCGAGTCAGAATGTGAAATAAAGAATGACTATATTCTTACCTATTTATTGAATAAAATTAAAAAATACCGTTGTACTGTCCAAAAATACAAATATATTATATACATGAACATAAATAAATAATGTACTGCATACCATCATAAAAAAATGTTAATAACAATGTAAATTTATCAAAACGCGATTAGTCGTGGATACCGTTCAAGGGAAAAATACAATGGAAAATATGCTAAGTAAAGGATAAAAAGTTAATCATAATTTTTGGGCTTAATTTATTGCATCCAATATCGCTTTTTGAAAGGAAGAAAAATTTGTAAGCACAAAGTAATATGTTTATACACGTTTTATCATATTTTTAATATTAAATATGTAAACGAGAAATATTGAATACTCATATAATAAAAAAGATAGACCCCAAGAGGGGTCATTCAGTACGATGCGTTTTATTTTATTATCCTGTTCCATCCTTTTTAAATTCCCCGCAAAGACTTCTTACCTGTTACGACACTGATGTTGCAGACACTTGAGGCTTTCTAAGTTCTTTCTTTTTTCGAGATCTATGTGGAGAAGGAGGTTAACATATAGGACCTTAGGATTCGATAGGATCACAGTCTAAGGAGAGGGGTAATATTTTACAAAGTTATACGTAATATTTATTCATATTAAAAAAGAAAACTGAACTTTATATCCAAGTATAAAAAAAAACAGGAAACAAATAAACATCTAACACAAACATCTAGATCAACATCTTTCGAATACTTTATACAATGATGGCAAGTCAGCAATTTGTAAAACTGATGCATTTTCCGCAAATGTTTTCGGAGGCAAGAAATACTTCTTGATGCTTGGATAAAAAACATGTTCCGTAATCCATTTCCAATTCTTATCCGTATCCTGGTTAATATCGTCAGTCATTTGTGAATAATACATTGCCGTTTCTACAGCGAACGATTTGAAACATTCTTTTTCTGTCTCCCACTCAACTTCCGAAGCTAATCTTATCAAATACTGAGGTAAACGGGTCAATTCCGGTACGTGATTTTCTGCAAACAATAAATATATATTGTAATAATGTATTAAACGCAACGAATTATCTTGGCGCAATGGCAATATAAAGACAATAATAATAAAATGACAATTTGACAGCAAGCTGTCATCTAAAATTAAAGTATAGAACCATCGCTATTATCCACACAGTTTTGTCAAACGGTCTTGATTTATCTAAGACCTGCATTCAACTCCACCACACAAATAATACTGACGCAAATTGCACAATTAAAAGTTAAAATTGTGTTAAAACATTGACTAAGAAGCCATTTTTTTATATAAAAAGTGTAAAAATATAACTTTTATTCTACGGCCATTTCACATGAAATGAGCCAAATTGAGGCGTTTCTATTTTTCACAATTATTGACACAATTTGACATTAAATAATAAATTAATAGTCCATAATTTTAATCCTGGCCTGTTATCGAGAAGTCGATCACAGTCTCATGCAAGTTACACCGACTACACTACTTTTAGAAAAATTTTCAACAAAAATAATTAAGATTCTAAATACAGTCAAGGTATATGTTCATTATTGATCTGCTTCCGTAGCATTCTTGTTAATTATCAAGTTAAAATATTTTACACATAATTACTACATAAAATTCTGCAAATGTCATACCTGTTACATTTGAAATGGCCGTTTGACTACTTTTATTGGTCGCATTCAGCAGAAGAACATGCTTCACTCGATCGGTAGCGGACGCTACATCGACAACAGTTAAGTGAAATTCAAAATTTAATGTTATGTTGTTGGATGTGCTACTTAAAAACTTGATAGAAGTCACTTGATCAATTTTTGTTTATTTGTTTGGAGGGTTTGAAGTAGTCTTGGCTGTTAATAAGGTTTGTGATTATTGGCGTCCAAAATAGTTAAGGAAGATCAGATTTAATTAAAATATTGGACAAGTGAGCTTTAGAATATGACATTAATATTTTTTTTATATTTTCGGCAATATAGCTACTGAATTGACCCAACCACTAGAGGTTGGAGAATTAGAGACAGGAAATTGTCAGAAAAAAAAAATTCATAATTTCTGTTTTCATTTCGGATGATGTTTTGATGTTTTTCTTTTAGGATTTCGAAAATCCATTTTTAAGTTAAAATAGCTTTGTATCAATAGCAATGTGCTATTATTGTCTCTGAGTCCATAAAATTGCAATAAAATACAAAATAAAATAATTGATTGAAGACGGAGATACGTGTTGAAACTCCATAATATTCATCACCTGATGAAGCCCTAGTAGGGTGAAACAATTGTTGTGAATTAAATAAAACTGTTTTGAACTCAATTTGAATTTATTTCAATTTTTACTTACAAAATAAAATCTTACTCAAGATGTTACCGATACGTAGAGATTACAATGCGCTACAAAAGATGGCCGTCCGCTCCGTGAAATAATCGATGTAATCGTGACGTAATTTGATGTAGCGTATGCATCCAGCAGACGTTTCCACAACAGTTGCGTCTGCTGAATGGGACCATTTTTATCACAAATATCTTATTGATCAAATTTTGAAATTCACATAACCTAAGCAAGATTATAAATACGCGGATTTGTTTTGTTCGGAAAAAGTTAACCATGTTGTAGAATCAATTATAAAACAAGCACTCCAAAAGTTTAAATATTCTATTTACGGTTTATACTAACCTAACAATAACGGCAGACTCTTCAAATTTCCCAATTCATCGATATCCATCGAGAAGTACTCTTTAAGCATTTCCCCTTTGTCCACTAGAATTTCTGTAATTCTCTGCGCTAATTCACCCTTATCACCATCTTCCGGTGTCCAACCGACTTCCGGCAAGTTCAAACCAGTAACGGCCATCTTATATATGGGCAGTGGATCCGAGAATTTTATGATGCCGAAATTCTGGAAATTATACATCAAAAACTGATAGAACATGTCCTGCATTATTCTTGGCGTGTTGCACAAATAAAGTTTGGTGTTGTATTGGATCAGGCTGTATTCTTTGTTGACGCATCCCACGAAGACGTGTTGCGAAAATAATTCACGCAAAGCAAAATGGGTGTTGTCTTCCATATCCTTTCGTAACTCCAAAATACTTAATAACTTAGTTTCAACCCTTTAAAATGAATGTTTTCACAATAAATAATAAATGACATTTGACAGGAATAAAATGACATATTATTATGACAAGTACAAAATGACATTTGACATAAGAAATATTTAACGTAAGCATCACGTTTAAAATAAGAGTATTTATAAATAAGAAAATTAAAAACGATAAAGCAAAATACCTGGTAATTTTCGAAAAAACCGCATTACTGTTATTAATGGCTGAAGTTTTGTTTGGCTGACCGTCAACTTCTTCTAAAACTTCCGCCATTATCATATTCTCAAATTCTTCGTTCCTTAACATAGACTGCTCTGATGGCCTATTAGGCTGTTCTTCATCATGAACGGGAGCCGAATTATTTACCATTTCAAAAGAAGCATTCATTAACGCCGGGGCACCGAAAAATTTAGTAATTTTTTGCTCGTTTGCATCGGTCCTAACATAATCTTTATCATGAACAGGTTTTTCCTTATCACCCTTATCTGAATTTGTGACAATATTGGTAGTTGCTCCAGGCAATTTTGCCTAAAAAATACATTAATTTGGCATTTAATCAAAACAACAAAATGTAAAGACATGACAATACTCTTTAAAATATTTGAATTTATGCAATTTTAGTATAGAGTTATATCATAGATAAAAATATATATACATCTATGAACCTGTAAATAAAATAAACCCAAATAAAAACCCATTATTATATTAAGTTAAAATAATTGTGAAATAGCAAAGAGTATTGGTCCTAAGTTATCACAACCAAATATATATAGATATATGCAAGTACAAACCTGTGTATAAAATACCCTAGAATTATTCGAACCCAACAATTTTGATTCAACAGCAGCCATTACAAGTTCAATTATTTGTTCCTCATTAAAAAAATGCACTTCATGTTTTGTGGGATGGACATTAACATCTACATCTACTGGATCTAATTCTAAACTTAAATACACAAAGGGATGTGTGTTTTTTGGTAGGTAAGTTGAATAAACTTGATCAACGCATTTCTTGAGGCCTATAAATTCCATATTAATATTTTATTTTTGCATACATTGAAGCTGATTTCTCACTTTGACAATCAACTAATCTATGATTTATGAACAATAAGAAAACAAATTTTTTTGTTGCGTAATTTGGATTTGTTATAAAGCCCTCCACTTTGAATTTGTATGGTTTATTTTCTAAGCTAAATTCGATTAATTCCCTGGCAAAAATAAATGTTTACACTAGAAATGTGTAATTTTATTTCAAGTTCACTCACCTTGCTATGATATTGCCATAAATAAGTCTAATATTATCAATTTTTGTTGAGCCACAGGGTGTCTTTATATCATTATTTTCACCTTGCTTCCGTAGAGCAAAACCTAATTTTTTATATATTAATGAATTTACAAAGATGATCTACTGAATAAATCATTACATACCAATCTTAGAATTATGTATAGCATATTTTCCAACAACTTCAGTTATTTTTTGGTATTCCTCTGCAGCACTTTTCAAGGCTCTTTTTCGAATATTCATATTATAAAAGAGATCCTCAACAATGATTTGAGTACCTTGATTGGCAGCAGTTGGCTTCAAACCTCCTATTAACTTAGAATCCTCGTAAATTCCCCTAAAGCATATAAAGAAAAATTGAAAATTATGATTTGCTTTTTAATAAACTTACTTAAAAGCACATTTCTGATTATCTGTTTTCGATACAATGCTTAAGTGTGCTACATGACTAATACTGGCTAAAGCTTCACCACGGAAACCATAAGTAGATATAGAGTTAAGATCTTCATATTCCCTTAGCTTGGAAGTTGTAAATCGTTCACAAACAATTTCAAAATCCTCCTTTCTAATTCCTATTCCATTGTCTATAATCTGTTAGTTATTTACATTAGATATACAACAAAATTACACATTTAACTACCTGCAACAATTTTAATCCACCTTGTTTCACAACTATTTGTATGTTTGTTGATTTTGCATCTAAGCTACAATAAATATTGCACGTAAATATTAGGCATTAATATCCAAATATTATACCTATTTTCTATCAATTCCTTTAGAGCATTTGCTGGTCTTTGAATAATTTCACCTGCTGCTATTCTATTTATAACTGCTTGGTCGAGTTTTTTAATTTTTAAAGGCTGCTCCATAGCCCTTACCTTTTGTTATCAAAAATTCTGATTATCAATAATCAAAGCCGAACACGTATAATATATAAAATTAATGGTGAGACATATGTTCATTTCAAATTACTTGCACTGGCAACATTATAGTATACTTTTTAAATTCCATCATAATTCAAATCTTTCCAAAAAAATATGTTTCACTTTTTAGTTTCAAATAGTTTTGTTAAATGTTGGCGATGATGCCCAAAGATAATGTTGGCTATCGTGTATTCCATAGGTATCGTATTTAAGTATTTAAAATTGTATTTAATGTTATTTTAAGTGTCATAAAATGTTCATTTAAATTTCTTTTTTTATTCTTTTTAATTTATTTAGTAATCAGATTAATCAACTCATGTGAGACACTAAAGACTGCAATAATGTATCATAGTTTTTATTCTTTTATCATATTTACATTGGTGACATTGATTTTTAAAAACTTAAAAAGAAAAAAAAACGAAAATTACTTGACAGTAATGATGTAACAAATATTTTTGATTTTTCCAAATACAATTAAAAATTTGCACTAACATCAAGCAAAACCATAAGGAATTGTATTTTAGCATAAAATTGTTGGATAATAATGGTAATATAAGAAGTAATTATTTATAACCTAAAAATGTATATGCGCAATCCTTGTGCATATTTGTGCAAAAATTCAATACGTTGTATATCGACAGCAATTAAAAACCGCGCTAAGAATCACTACGAAGCATTGGGAATAAGTTCGACATCCACCCAAGGCGAAGTCAAATCGGCATATTACAAACTATCGAAGGTCTATCATCCAGATAAGAATCAAGGCAGTGAAGAGGCTGCCACAAAATTTCGAGACATTACCGCAGCTTATGAAGTTTTAGGAAACGTAAGGACACGAAAACTGTACGATAAAGGTAATTCATCATTTCCACTCAAATGTTCGTTCAATTCTTCTTATTGCAGGTGTACATTATGATGAGCCCAGATATCAGCATCCCGCTGAGGATGACGATCCAAAAACTAAATTTTACAGATCGCGTGAGCATAGACACAGGCCTACGGGACGTACTCCCATTTACGATTTTGATGAATGGTCTAGGGCACATTATGGAGCTACATTTGCCAGGGATATGGAACGCAAACGTAGGGAAGAAATGTTAAGGGAAATGGCGGCAAAAAATGAAAATGATATAAGAGCAGAGAAAGTAGTGTTTGCTTTCATGTTCTTTGTTGGGATATTGATGTATATGACACGTGAAAACCACGATGTGGACAGAACGAAAACATTTTATGATAGTATAAAAAATGAAACGCCCAAAACATCATGATGAAGATTTTAACTGCTATAAAAGAAATTAGTTAAAGAACCTGCAAATTAATAGTAAAATAGTATAAATGTGTTTTACGTCATAGTAGTCATAATATGTGGCTATTTGTCAACTTGTTTGTATATATCTCGAGATTTTTACATAGTCCTTTTTTATTGATTTTATTGCTAAAATGTATAGTTATATTTAATTTTATTTTAATCAAAATATATTTATTTATTTATAGAATGTTTTTCTTTCAAATATAAGTAAATTAACATTTCCAGTGACCATTAGCAATAGTGTTGTAAAGTCACAGTGTAGTTTCATGAAATTTACTTTTTTGAAATATTTCAACAATCACAGGTTATGTTAATGTTAACCTGACTTCGATATTGTTTGCCAATTGTTAAATGTTAATACTACATAAATTTAAGTAATAATGATGAAGGATATACTTAGGGAAATATTGAGAAACAAAAACTCAAAAACCCTTATATTAAAAAAAACAAAACATGCATTTCTTATAATTCATAAAAAAACAGTTAAACATAAAACAATACAATAAACAATAAAACAATTCTTTAATAGATATTCATGTACCAAGTACGCAGAATGGTGTTTTAGGGGACGAATCGTGATTAAGGCGACCAAGGAGCCGAGTCTCCTAGAACTGTGCTAGAACTAAATATGTATTCTACTTCACCATTTTTTTACATGAGTTAAAACTCAAAACAATCCACAAAATGGATTTTTAGCGGGCAAGTCCGCTAAAGTTGCCATGGCAACTATTTTGCGGACTGAGTCCCCTAAAGACACATTTTGCGGACTGTTTAGAGTTGGCATAGGCAAAATACTCATTTTACAGAGCGAATAGGGAATGCAAAAAAATAAAATATAAAAATGAGACAAAAACAACGTATTCAGTTTAATATACCAAAACAAAAACAAAATTTTTAGGGTTATGTTAGTTATATATGTTATATATTCCCTTCCCGTTCTGCCGTCGTTCCCTTGCTTGCCGTGCATTCTTTCCAAAAATCGGGACTTTTTTAAAACGTCGCGGGAGAAATTGTTAAAAATCGGTGACCGTCTTACTAATTAGCAACCTTTTCGAGAATAAGATTATGCCTACTTGAAGAAACACAGTCCAACAAGAAAAGCAAATATGTAATTTAATAAGAAAAGAACTGCTTTAGGTCATGATATTAACAATAAAAATATTAATCATTATTGCTTTTACGTAAAGTCGCGTCCATAAGTCGCAAGTAGGGGAAGGACGTATTGCAGGTAACTGCGCGCCCTTCCTATGGTAAGGGACTTGACGTTTGCGTGAAAGGGCGGGTGTATAGAACATCATTTGATTGCGAAATTTTTTGATCGCGATCTAGCGATGTGCGATACAGTATCGATACTGAGAGTATCGATATTTTATTATGCAATACTCGATATTTTGTATCGATACTTTTACTACCAATACATTTGATATCGATACTATTTTAGCATGGATCGATACTCAACATTGTCAAATCAATCATCTGGAAAAACATAAAATAAACTTCTTAATTTTTATTCTAGTTTTAATATTTCGTTTCACACTAAAAAGAAACACTAAACTACTAAACTAACTAATGCTAGCGACATCTAGTCGCCAATGGCGACACTTCTCTACAACTGCAAATGTGAAAATACTAGGGTACTGCAGCCGCTGCATGCCAACTTGCCAACGGCCAACGTGCAAACCGTGTGTGAAACCCCGAATCAGCAACTTCTCTGGAATGAGTAATTTCTGTTCTGTTGTGTGTAATTATTGTAATTTAGTTAGACTAATAAAAAATGCCTCCTCCAACAAGTGTCGTTTGGAGAGCTTTTATTAAAACTAATGCTGGTGGAAAATGCAAATTGTGTCAATGTGAGGTGAAAAGTGGAGGTAACACCACAAACTTGAAAAAACATCTAATGCGGAAACACCCAAACTATGACGCAGAGGACGAAGTCGATGTCGCTACCAAAAATAAGGTATGTGTTTGTTTTTCATATCAAAATAAATGCACGATTTAATTTCTTATTTTAGCAACCACGCAACACCGAAGAAGTGCGTCCTGAAAAATTAATTTCTAGACCATCGACATCGACTTCGGCTTATTTATCATTATCAGAGGAAGAAGATGACGATGTGACCGATGTGTCTGCGGCTTCAAGTTCAACAACTTGGTTCAGCCTAGAATCGCTGAATCTTTCACAAAGATGACATCATATTCCGGTAGGTATATTTTGTTTAAATTATGATGTTATAAATTCAGTTTTCTCTTTTATATAAGACACTGGATCACGTGGAAGCAAAATAACTAACGCAATTATATACATGATTGCAAAAGACAATTTGCCTCTTTCCACAACAGAAAAGGATGGTTTTAAGTACCTAATGAATACTATCGCTCCGTTGTACCACGTTCCGGGAAGGAAAAGTATAACCAAGTATCTAGATAATAAGTATGATGTGCTGGCTCCTATAATGAAAAATTATTTAGGACAAGTCGATCATTTCACTTTAACTAGCGATATTTGGACGGAAACTATGAATACTAAAAGTTTCTTGAGTCTTACTTGTCATTTTTTTTTAACTCGATAGTCTACATTCGGTAACAATTGGTGTGACAGAATTAAATGATAGACATACTGCTGAATATATTGCTGATTCGTTGAGAAAGCTTTGTGTAGAATGGAATATTCCTTTAAGTAGAGTAACAGCCATCGTAACAGACAACGGCAAAAATATGGTTAAAGCTGTGAGTGATCTTCTCGGCAAAAATTTTCATTTACCATGCTTCGCCCACACACTTGACTTAGTCGCTTCAAACATTGTTGATACTGAAGATGTTAAACAAATCTTAGATAAAATTAAATGCATCGTCACTTATTTTAAACAGAGTGTGGTTGCTGCCGATGAATTGGGAAAGGCCCAAGGCGTAGAATCTTTAAAACTCATTCAATCGGTTCCAACAAGATGGAATTCCACATTTTATATGATCGAAAGATTTTTAAAATTGTGCTCCTTTGTTGCACCAATATTGCTGAAATTTCCTAAATCGCCACCGATGATTGATGCCTCTGAATTGGAGGTGGTTAAAGAAATAATTACAGTTTTGGCACCTATTGAGGCCGTCTCCAAGGAAATTTGCGGAGAAAAATATTTAACGTGCAGTAAAGTTATACCTATTATTAATTGTTTATCACAAAATTTAAAAAAACAATCTCCTTCAACCGAATATGGTAAAAAAGTTCTAACTAGAACCCTTAACGAAGTTCAAAAACGATTTGGAGCTATTGAACAAAATAAAATTTTAGCTATTTCCTGTATATTGGACCCAAGATTCAAAAAACTTCATTTTAATAATGTCAATGCATGTGCACAAGCAATAAATTCTATAAATAGTTATTCTAATATAGTAAATGAAGAACAAGGACAAGCAGCTGGTCATGTCCAAATGAAATCAACTTCCGATTTAGAAGGCGGTTTTAGTTTATGGTCATTCCATCAAGAGTTGGCATTATCATCATTAACGGAGAAAAAGAGCGAAGGAGATTCAAACCTTTGTTTAGAACTCAAAATGTATTTAAGTCAACCAGTAGTGGATATGAACACCGATGTAATCACATTCTGGAACCAAAAGCCTAACGACAGCATACTCAGAAAACTGGCCTTTCAATATTTGTCAGTTGTTGCTACTTCCGTGCCCTCTGAGCGATTATTTTCAAAAGCAGGCAATATTATGATAGAAAGCCGAAACAGGCTGCTTGGCAAAAGATTGTCAAAACTTTTATTTTTAAATTCTTTGCCATTAGAAAAATGGGAGTTGTAATTTGATTGTTAATTTTATATTTTCATTTATTTTCTTATTGTTCTTGTTTAATTTTAGTTTATATTGATTAATAAAATACTTCAATTTTGATAAAAGCATTCTTTATTCACTCTACTCTGCATTTCGGCATCCGGACCGAGGTTGTATCGATACTTGGAGTATCGATACAACCTCTTACAATATTCCGGTGGATCGATACTTTCAGGTTCGGTCCATATCGATTCAAAATATCGATACTCTGCCTTGTATCGGAACATCCCTATCGCGATCATAATACGAGGATCATTTTTAAAGTAATAACCGTTCGCGCATAGCAACCGCGCAGGCTGTCACGTGACGGCCGCTCAAGGTCAGCCACTATTGCCCAGTCCCCAACTACGCAGTCAGTTGATTTCATGTCTCTGCCACTGTTGGTTCTATCGTAACACTGGTTTGTTTGTCGCCATGTTAATCAATAAACCCGCCGATTGTGAAGTGCGCTCGGTTATTCGGTTTTTAAACGCAAAACAAGTTCGTCCCGCCGAAATTCACCGGCAGCTTGTTGAAGTTTATGGTGAAGGTGTAGTGAATGACAGTAATGTGCGTAAATGGTGAAGGCTTTTCAATGAAGGAAGAACAAGTGTTCATGATGAAGAACAATCTGGGCGCCCAACTGTCATTGATGAAGACTCGAAAAAAAAAGTTGATGAAGAAATTCGCCAAAATCGGCGCCTTACGATTGACGAGCTTCATGGGAAATTTCCACAAGTTTCAAGATCACATTGTTTCCGACAAACTTCATTACAAAAAAATGTGTGCGAGATGGGTGTCAAAAATGTTGACAGAAGAACACAAAAGGAAGCGTTTGGCACATTCTTTGTCATTCTTGGAGCGTTACGATAAGAGTGGTGATAAGTTCTTGAATCATATTGTTACCGGTGATGAAATGTGGGTATCGTACTACACTCCAGAGACTAAACGTCAATCCAGTGAATGGCATCACTCAAATTCACCGACGAAACCACGAAAATTCAAACAAGAAACCTTCAACACGGAAAATCATGGCCACGGTCTTTTGGGATCGGAAAGGCGTTCTTCTGATTGACTTTCTGCCAAGAGGAATGACTATAAATGCTGAGAGATATTGCGATACACTAACCAAGCTTAGGCGCGCTATTCAAAACCGCCGGCGGGGACTTCTGTCTAGCGGCGTCGTGCTGCTTCACGATAACGCCCGGCTTCACACTGCAGCAATGACAAAGACGCAACTGGACAAATTTCGATGGGAATTACTGGACCATCCCCCCTACATCCCTGACCTGGCACCATCAGACTTTCATGTTTTTCCTAAACTCAAAGAATATCTTGGTGGGAAGCGATTTGAAAATGATGACGTGTTGAAAGAAACTGTTACTAACCGGTTAAATGCTCAGGCGACAGAGTTCTATGGTGAGGGGATGTAAAAGCTAGTGCCACGACTTAACAAATGCTTAGCTATTCTTGGTGACTATGTAGAAAAGTAAAAATATGTTCATACTTCAGTTTTTAATACAATTCGTGTTCATAAATAAAGTTGCTGTTACTCCACTTAAAAACGGTTCTTACTTTAAAAATGACCCTCGTAATAATTGACATTTTGGTAATGTCACACCACCCAATCCAACTCAAACTGCTACTGGAAAAAGCTGGTGTCACTGTTACCAAAGGTGACTGACCAGTAGCAGTGACAAAGTAGCAGACTGCGATTTCACAACCAGCCCCTATAATAATACACAGTTTATTGCGAAATGGCTAGGCGAACCCTGTAGCCAAGCAGAAGATTGGTCAAAAAATATACGTAGAAAGATTTATTCATAAAATTACATTTTTGTTCACTAACTTTGCAGTGAAATACCAGCGAGTACACCTCTATATACATGTTACTCTACTGCGTCCACCTGCAAAATTCCAAAAATGTTCCTTGGGTTGAATTGTTGCCAAAGTCAGAAAAATATTATTTCGTATAATACATTTAAAATGCATAAATTCAAATTTTATTTCTCGATATACCATTTGTCATATTTAATATGCAATCACTTTTAACAGTAAATAAAAACTGTAAGATTATTCTGTGAATTAAATTTCCCGCCGAAAAATGTGGAGGAGACCGATTATTCTTCTCTTTACGTATTTCCACTGCTTTGTTTTAGTGCATTCATTGCCCAATTTTATTGTTATAGTAACTGATGACCAAGATGTCCTACTCGATTCAATGGTAGGTTTATTATTATGTTATTTAGAAACAATCATCTTTAAATTATTTTAGACTCCAATGAATAGAACCATTGACTTAATAGGCAACCGTGGTGCTACATTTTCCAACGCAGTAAGTAGATAAGGTTTATATACACATACCGTTCTCAATTATTGACAATTATTTTTCGGACGGTCAGTACGCAAATTCACCTATCTGTTGCCCGAGTAGAAGCACGATTCTAACTGGAAAGTACTTGCATAACGTTCAAGTCAAGAACAATTCGATTTCAGGGAATTGTTCTAGTTCACTTTGGCAGGAAAATCACGAACCATTTAGTATTGCGAATATACTAAAAACTCAAAAAGGATATAATACTTTTTACGCGGGAAAATACTTAAATCAGGTAAAATAATTAAGATATCGCAGTTTGAATTTAAATTTCACATTTCATTTCGAAATAAGTATGGCTCGAAAGAAGCAGGTGGCGCTCAGCACGTACCGCCAGGCTACGATTGGTGGATCGGTTTGGAGGGAAATTCAAAATATTACAATTACACATTATCGATAAACGGATCAGCTAAGTATTTTGAAGATTATTACTTAACAGATTTGATAGTGAGGTGCGATATTAGCGTGCTTTATGTTTTATTTAAATAATATATTTTAGAAAAATTATTCATTAGACTTTTTAAATCAAAGGCGTGATGAAAAAAGTCCATTCTTTATGATGTTAAGTCCTCCTGCAGCTCACGCGCCCTTTACACCAGCACCCAGGCATAAAAATAAATTTGCTGGTGTAGAAGCGCCCAGAACTATATCCTTTAATTTTAGCTCAACAGATGTATGTTTTTTAATGGAAAAACGGTAATACATAAAAACTAATTTGTTCTTTACTTTTCACAGAAACATTGGCTAGTGACTATGAATCCAAAACATCTCCCAACAAACGCATCACGCCTGGATTACATCTATCAATCTAGGTTAGAGACTCTGTTGGCTGTAGACGAAATGGTTGCCGATATATTTTCAAAATTAAAGAAAAATAATAATTTGAACGACACCTATATTATTTTTACATCCGATCATGGATTTCACATTGGTAAAGAACAGTTTTACGGTAACAGTTCGGTATTTAATTTTGAATCGCAATAAAAATCAATTCAGGACAATTCACGCAACCCTGGGACAAGAGACAGCCATACGAAACCGATATAAAAGTACCTTTGTTAATTAGAGGCCCAGGAATTGTTAAAAGAGCACTTAAAACTCCAGTTTCTTTGGTTGACATAGCCCCCACCGTATTAGAATTAGCGAAAATTGATGTTCGAAATGACATTGATGGAAAATCATTAGTGCCAATGTTAAAAAATAAAATTCCCCACGATTTTGAACCAAATCATGGAAAATATTTATTTGTTGAATACCATGGTGAAGGTGATCCAAAATATATTGATAACGGTTGCCCTTATTCAATAAACTTATCAGTAAGTTTTGTACTAAATAAAAACGAATCGGTGTCTATTTTTAAAGTAGCGAGACGAATTTCTGAACATCCCATGTCCCAAATTACATGCACGAAAATCTTGTAGACAGTATATCGAGTATATCTGATAACTATTACTGTCGAGCTCTGAAAAGAACTGGTAAAATATATAATGAAATAACGGGGAAATATTAGAAAGAACAACAAGGCTTAACCATAAACAATGTCAGTTGACAGAATTTGAGCAAGATTGATACGGTGTCATTTGGTCTTGGTTTCAACCAATGAGATTTCACTGTCAAAGTGGTATGTTCAGAAATTCGTCTCGCTACTTTAAAAATAGAGTATAATGATAATTTAATTTTATTTTAGGAATGTAGCCCGTTAAATTGGTGTAAATGTCAAGATTCCAGGAACAACACGTATACGTGTGTAAAATTTCTTATGGACGATATAGATTTTAAATATTGTCGATTTTACGATGACACGGTACATTATTTTTACATGTTCATTATTAATTTTGGTAATGTAAATATTCATGTTACAGGGTTTTAGGGAAGCTTATGATTTAATAAAGGACCCTTATGAACTTATAAATATATATAAGAATTTAAACAATGATGTTATTAAACATTTCGAAGGAGTTATAGACCAATATTTGGCAGGACAATTCATGATCTGAAATAACAACATACATTTTAAATTGTGCAATTAATACATAAATATATATTTTATAAATAAAGAAACTTTTATAATTAAAATATTGTGTAACATTTAGTTGAAAGAAAAATTTAAACTTTGTCGAATGTCAAAACTTCAACGGAGTTTTTGCGTAACGAATTCATCATTTTTTCTTCTTTCATTTTAATTATTTAAAATTTTCGAACAATTTCAAAATCTGGCACCTATTCTTTTTGGTTTTCGTTTGTTTTGTACTATCTGTGCCTTGCATGCGCTGCATTGCCTCTCAAAGAACTCTTAACTAGGGCGCGGACACGTACGGTTGATGACTCATCGCCCATGGGCGCACTATTGAAATGTTGTATTTTTAAAGAGGTTTTAATTTTATTTATATAATATTGGATAACAAGTGGCTGGTGATCTATAAAATACAAAATACCTTATTATTTGTTCATTTTCTCTTCTGTAACACTTGTTCTCTTTGAATTAAGTAGATCCTTATAGATAGAAAACGTCCTTTCTACATCGCAACTGGTTATAGGTGCGTACTGGAAATATTCTTTTATTTCAGCGTATTTCGCATACACAATTGCCGCAATGTTATTAAATCTGGATTTCTATTAAAAACTGCGTCTAACTTTTGCCGAAGGCCACATCCGAAGTCACTTGGAATACTTTCGAAATTGTTAATAGCCCACGTCTAATGTGGTTAATCCATCTTTTAATTTGAGATTTCGATTTTCAAAATATGTCATTAGTTTAGGCAAATTTCCAAAGTGTTCCTGAAGGAATAACTGATTTTTTAAATTTGGGATTTGTGTTAGTTCCTTGCACTCAGAAATACTACTTCCAGCATCGTCATTTAAACATGTAACGAAATTTTGTAAACTATCGAAATTCTCTGCATTAAAACTATTTCTGTGTATGTGTTAGCAAAGCTAAGTGACGAACGTGCGATATTTTGGCATTCTGTAACGATATTTTACAGACTTTGTAATAAATTTCGGAATCACTGACAATTCATTTTCGTATCAGAAAAAGTAACATGAAACAACGTTCTGGATCTAAATAAATGATAACTAAAAATGTACGCGTATGTTATTGAAACTAAACGAAATCCAGTGCACACTTACGTCTGTGTAATTGGGAGAAGTCGATTCAATAAACCGGTATTAAACAGACTATTACAAAAATTACGAAGTACGTAATTAACAGTCAAAACAATGAAAAAACGAAACTAACGTAAGTATGAATGAAAATTTTATTTTTCTTGCGAAATATAGGGTAAATATTATAACTTTTAAAAACCCCTCACGCTCCTATCTACGCCGATGAAAAAAGCATTTTACTCATAAATTCCTTATTTTATGGGCATTTTTTGCTCTCATTCTCGGGCGCAAACAGATGTTGCAGTTCACCATATGAAATAGTGCTATTCAGTAAGCGTGTGTTGTTTACATTATTTATTTGCTCCGTTGCAACTTCGTCTAGTTTAAACCGGTCATGTCCGCGCCCTACTCATAACTACGGTTTCCAGTCTTGCTTCTCGTTGCTCCACTGTTTCAGACGAACAGACTTGAGTATTGCAACTCGAGCGATTTCCAGTCTTGCTTTCCGTTCCTCTTGTGTTTCTGAAGCTAGTGATGACATCTTCTTTCGTTCCGGAGGTCTAGATCGACCAATTGCGTGTCGTTTGGCTGAAGAAAATCTGTGTGAAATTTATTATCTAATTTAGACCGGCAACTGGAATTTGACAATCGACATTACTTGTTATGTCACACACGACCTGAAATGTCACCGTACGTATTTGATTCATTTCGATTCTGTCAAGAGTTCGCATTCATAGTCCGAAAAAACACGAACTTCCGCTAAACTATATGAAATACACTCATTTGCTGAAATAACTCGCACGAAAATGGTTGTTTAATTCAGAAACCTTCGCGGGCGGGCGCACAACAACTCACCAAGCTTTCAGCTCAATCGGATGAATGGTATAGGAACGCATACGGGACAAACAGAGAAACATTTATTTATATGTACAGGGTGAGTCATTAGTAGCCGCTTCCTCGATTGCTCTTTTGCGTTTTAAAAAAATTAAGAAACAATTAGTGGAAGATTCATGGTTGCTTGTGGCGCATATTGTAAAAATACTTTAAGCTCTGACGCACTTCCGGTTCTACCGGAAATGCACGGAACTTGATTTTTTTAAATCAACTACCCTATATATTTTTGAATTCGGTTGACTTCTACCAAGGATCGCTGTGAGTAAAGTCTGGATGCTAACAAAGAGTTTCTTTCAGATTCACCCAAAACGTCAATCATATTTATTAACTCTTCATAAGAATAATTATAATTCATTTGGATGATAACTAATAGCGATGCTTTTATATATTTGACATACATGTTTACCGACTTTCTTTAACAATTGACTCAGGTCGCATTCCAGCGTTTATTGGACGAATATTTGGGTGCATAGAACAGCACTCGTAGTTCTTTATTTGACCTCTAATTGCTGCTATAGCGATTATCTCAGAAATTACAAAAGATAGGTATAGGACATTGTTAAGAAAAACGAAACAGAATAAAAGGGGGAACAACATGCCACAATAAAATACCGGGTGTTCCATCTAAAAAAATAAGTTTTTGGTATGTGAAAATTTCAGGAAGTCGGCTTTGAAAAAACGAAGGTTTTTGAGATATTGTCGAGTGCAACTTATACCAAAAGATGCAGAATTTTCTTGACTACAAGCACCACCAAAGTTAATGTTTTTACATTTAAACACAATAAAAAATGTCTTTTTTCTGAACACGTTTTCGTCAAAAATTTCCAAAAAAAATTAATAACTCAAAAACTAACGGCTCAATTTTGAAAAAGAAAAAATAGTTAAATAGACAATTTAAACCAGTACTAGAAAATCCAAAAATATATAGAGTGCGTCATTTAAAAACATTAAATTTCATGCATTCTCATTGAAACCGGAAGTGCGTAAGAGCTTAAAGTATTTTTAGAATATGCACCCTAAGCAACCATGAATCTTCCACTATTTGTTTTTTCTTTTATTGAAAACACAAAAGAGTAATCAAAACGTTTTGAAGTCCCCTGATACCAAAAAAGTGGTTTTCAAAAAATGTCTGTGTCTCTCTCTCTCTGTGTGTGTGTGTGTGACCACGATAGCGATCAAACCGCTGTAAATATAAATTTCAAATTTTTGTATTTTCGTGCATAATCTCCCTCTTGAGATCTGATTAGATTTTCAGTAAAATCGGCAGACCGGAAGTAGTAGTTTACTTCAGAGACAAAACTGAATTTTGCCAATATTTCGTCAACTATATACTAAGTTTTAACAAATTTATAAAGAATTCATATCTACTTAAAATTAAAATTGAGAACAATTTTATTAACTGTTATCGAAAATCAGCTTTTTGCAAATATTTTGCATGTCATGCTTTTTATACAGGTATGTTACAAGAATAAAAGTATTTAAAACCTAATTTTCAATGCCTTTTGTATTAAAATAAATCAAAATTCTGACCGGAACTAACACTTTTACTCTTATTGAATAGCGATTTTTTGCTAAATGTCGTAAATTGGGCATTCTATATATATTTATCAACAGAACAAAAGTATTTAGAGTTGGATTTGGAATATTTTTGTATAAATAAAATTTCAAAATTCGCACCGAAAGTAACACTTTTACTTTTAGTGAGTAGTACTTTCTTTAGAATATCTCGCAAAGTATTTTTATATTAAAAAATTCTGAAAATTCTATAATTTGAAACTATCATACGTATAAGAAAGTCGTGTGGTGGCCACACATCATTATTTTAATTGTGATTCTTGATAATTATATTTTTATTATGCCAAGTAAATAATATCAGAGGTAGCGCTACCTCTAATATAATATACATCTTTGTAATTTTATAAAAGCAACTTGCATATCAAACCAAAACAAACTTTACACCAAGATACTTAAACAAAAACAAATGAAATTAAATAATGTTTGTATTTATTACATCATAACGAACACATGATAATATATATATATATATATATATATATATATATATATATATATATATATATATATGTTACATCATATTACATCTGACATACATCATCTTAAAATAATATTTAGAAGCTGTTGCGCTTATCTATATCATTGATCACCTGATTAGAAAAAAATAGAACTTCAAACTACAGGCTATTCGTGCAGTGGCGTAAATAAGATCTGCAAACCTCGTTATGTCGTAAGGACAAATACTCAACAGGAACAAGTTATTTTTTAATTGTGATTCCTGATAATTATATTTGTATTATGCCAAGTAAATTATCAGAGGTAACGCTACCTCTAATATACTTGACACCCTCATTTAACATTAGACAGGGATGGGTTCTACCCATATGTTTCTCAGGAACTACTGGGCTGATTTACTTGAACTTTTTCGGAAAATGACCATTGGAGCGAGTCTAGGATGTGCGTCAAATTTTGCATAGTTATATTACAACATGTCCTACGAAATTACACTTTTTCCGTTTTGAAAAATCTTCATTACAAGCGCTTTTATTCAAATTTTCGTTAGTAGCGTAAAATAGTCTTTGATGCAATAAGGCATCTACAATTTTTAAAATAGAAGGTTGAAGTCATGACACTAATTATTCAAGTTATTGTTGACCGTGGCTGTTTTCCACTTATCAATTTTTTGACCAAGTTTTTAGGTGAATTAGAAGTACCAATACTAGTGCAAAAGTACGAAATAAAAAATTAATAAAGTTACCGAAGATTTGTGTTTGATATTGAATGTAAAAATAATTGCACGAGAGATACAAAAGAAAATAAATAATTTACACATACAATTCTTTCAAGAAGTATCAAATTAACATGTCATTTTTAACAGTATTCTAAAATAGAATTTGTATTTACATTTTACACAGTTGGCAAACAACTTTATAACATGAATATTACTAGAAATCACTAAAAACTTGATCAAGTTGAGAAGACTTAAGAAATCAACAAACCAATCACATCAGACTATGTTATGATGTACATGCATAATTTACAGAACTGCTGATCTTAGTGTAGTTACATGTTGGGAGAGCTTCATTTTGCATTATTGGTCTCTCATAGCTGATTGATGAACAACTAAAGCATGACAAAAGTAAATCCAACTTCAACATTTTCCTCTTAACTTGCTCGGGTGCCGAATATATATTGTTTGGTGAAAATATGTTTTCCAAGTTATGAGACTATAGCACAAGTCAGCAGTTAATTCGTCTTCTTAATATGCTGATGAAAATAACACTTGTACATACCTTTTTGTGCTTGTGCACTTCTTTTTCATACTCGGGCCTTTTTGCCTGAGTATTTTCACATTTTTTCTGTCTCCTTCGCGGCATTTTCTCCATTAGCTAGTATTTCTAGTAGGTATGTACCAATTTACTTTAGGATTGTTAGTATTTGTGTGGGATCTATAGAAAAAGAACGCGTCACTAATTTGAACACTGTAATGGTACCTTTAAAATATTAAATTAATAATAATATGATAGGATTATGCGCCACTTTGCTGCGCCAATATGTATTAATTCTACTCAAAATAAATTTATTATAATGTAAAAAAAAGTGCTACTCGCTAAGAGTAAAAGTGTTACTTCCGGTTCGAATCTTGACACTTCATGTATACAATAAATATTGCAAATTCAGCTCTAAATACTTTTGTATTCTTGTTAAATCTATATAGAATTTACGACATATGTATATGCAAAAAATCGCTATTGTGCCTGTCTAGAAAGCAGGACTTGCTAGATATACACAAAAAATCGATTTTTGATAATAGTAAAAGACCTACTTCCGGCAGGAATTTCAAAAAAACTGTTTTAATATAAGGGATCCCAAATTTAATTTTGAGTACATTTGAATTCTTTTTAAATTTGTTTAAACCTAGTAGTTGACGAAATATTGGCAAAATTCGATTTTTTCACTGAAGTAAGCTACTATACTTGCGCTCTACCAATTTTACTGAAAATCTAATCAGATTTCAAGAGAGAGATTAAACTCGTAAATACAAACTTTGGAATTGATAGCTATAGCTGTTTGCCATCGTGGTCATACACACTGAGAGAGAGAGACACGCACACTTTTTAAAAAACACGTTTTTGGTATCAGTGGACTTCAAAACGTGGACATTTACAAAAATCTCGAAGTCGAAAATTTTCATCATCACAATATATACTACGTATAAGAAAGTAAAAATCAGAATGTCAGGGATTATTACTAAAAATTTATAATCTCTCTATTAAAAAGTCTCGCAGAATTAACATATAAAATTGCAAAAGAAATTATAACTTCGTATTTATAAAAGTCGGCAGTATAAATTTGTTGCAATACCTGATTTATATTTTACAAATTAATTATAGTTTTTCTTTGAATAAAAACTTATCTGAAATTTGTAGTTACGCCACTGCTACTACATATTAATAAAGTCATTTATAAATTGAATAAACTCTCAATTACAAACGTTTCAAGTAGGTATGTAGTTTATCTAGATATATCATATATATATTAAACCATTAAAATTGTTTGTTAAACAGATGGTGGATCAGTTAACAAGTAACAGTAGTTTATAGAACAATATAGTATACAGCAATGCCTCATTTTAGATTGGAAACCAATGTACCCAAAGCCAAAATTCCGACAGATTTGTCCCGGAAAATATGCGAACTGACCGCCGCTACACTGGAAAAGCCCTTTGATGTAAGTGTACCTTTGAGGCTAAGCCTTATTTAATTGCTTTAATCAGTGATAATTTTGAGTTTTACTTTATAGTTATGCGTAGCTACCATAATAGGGGATGTAGATATGTCTTATTTTGGTACAAGTGATCCCTGTGCACAAGCCACTTTAGTGAGTATTGGCTCTATGGATACAGAAAAAAATAAAAAACATTCCAAGGCGTATTTCAATTTGATTTGTGAGAGTTTGGGAATCTCTCCGAAACGGTATGCATGAAATGAACGAATTTAATTGGTTTAAATATGTTTATACTTTGTTTTCGTAGCATGTACATTCATTTCATTAATGCGACGACCAGTGATATCGGGTACGATGGCACAACTTTTCATGATATATGGAAGTAATTATTAATAAATGGAGGATGTGTACTGACACACTGAATGTAATAATAATAATAATGATTAAAAAAAACTATTTTTTTATGTACCAACAAATATTTCTGTTCGAAATTAGGTTTTGAGTAAATTTTAGTTGTATTTGTATTTATTTTTATAGAGATTTACTTCCTCGTCTAACACGTTTGTTTTTAAAAAGTATTATACTCGTCGATTTTACCATATTCTACTGTATGGCGATTTCAACTTCGAGATCAGCGCCATCTGCTAAGAGATAAGATAGGAAAGCATATTAGTCCAAATTACATGCGTATAGTTGCAGTATTACATTTCTCCAATCAGACTGCAGTTGCTTTTCTCAATGAAAATATGTAACTCGATTGGCGCTGAAAACGTTAAGCTCGTTTAATTTCTAGTTGAATGAAATTAAGGAAGCCGACAATTAAAAAAAATGGTACCTTTAATTATCGGCATTATTACTTTAAAAAAGCAGGTTTTATAAGCAAAAATTAAAGAAAAGGTATGAAACAGAAACACAAACAAAAATAATAAGAACGCTGTCAAACGCTATACTAAGCACATGTCATCCGCTTGTCATACGCTACGCTTGTCAAGTGTCATCCACTCCATAAAAATCACAGATAAAAATAAAAATCTGACAACAATTGCAGCCTAGTAAACATAATGAATAAAAAAAATTGCCATGTATTAAATGAAATATAGATGTAGAAAAATAATATTTAATACGTTTATTTACATTATTTAATTTGTAATGTTGGATTTCATGTAATAATAGTTTACTAGCGTAAGGTGTATATCCTGAAATACTAATTAGAGTAATATTATTGTTCTGAAATTATTTCGGTTGATGGGAATTTCTAGTGGTGATTGGTAGTCTTTAGTTCCTACTTTGGTAGTGTCGGTTGCCAAAACGACTCGACTATACTTGGCGCATTAATGCTTGTATTCAGCAAACACAATAGTTGCGCAACTGTTCAATTGATAATGTCCAGTAGACGTCCGCTCACTCTGGAATAATTTTCAGGTTCAATGATTTTCAGTTTAACATAACCAATCGTGTACTTTAGCACAAAATGTGGTACGAAGGAATTCGCTAAAAATAACAAAATAGAAAATAACGTATTTATTTAAATTTTTAAAGGTGGCAGCAACAGTATAACATATTTTCAATGATCTAATAATATAGAACTACTAGATGGACTGTAGAGAGAGAGGAATTGACCTCTACATACAAAGGAGACAGATATACAAAACCGTTAGTTGTGGGCAAAACATGGCGATATCGCATTGTTTTGTATATAAACTTTCTCAATTTTGTTGATTTATACATATTTATTTGTCTTTTTGGTAATTTGGATTATGTATTTTATTAATAGATTTCTTCTAGTATTGATTTTGTTTCATACACCACTGACTTTATTATATTTGTTTAAAGAAATACGAGTATAAAGACAACTGTGGATTCATGATGATTGAATCAACTATTTTTATTTATAAAATTGTGATTGTAATTAGATACATTTTAAGAATTTCATTTTTATTTGATATAGGCATATAGGTAATGTATATAAATTGAGAATCATCAAGAATATTGGCAATTGTTAACTTCAGCTTATAATTTAACAGTGTTGTTCTCATGGATTTAGTGTCATATATATTTGGTTAAAAGTGCTATTATCAGTAACAAAATTAGAAATAAATATTTTAAATTGTTGAATATTATATATACCAGCTTCGCAGTGCTTGGAGTCACATATTTAAGACACAATGGTAATGTCATGTGCAGCGTATGGTTGTACTAATAGGGCAGAAAAGGGAATGAACGTATGATTTCACAGGTTAACTATTCTTAATAAAATACATGATTTGTAAATTTGATATAAAAAATTTTAGTTTTCAATCTAATCAAGTACTATGCAAGCAGTGGATAATTTGTACTAAACGAAAGGATTTTAAGCCATCAAAATATTCAAGATTGTGTTCAGAGCATTTTGTTCCTGAAGATTTTGTTATAAGTTATGGAAGAAAATATTTGCCCCAAAATGCAATTCAAAGTATTTTCAATTTTCCTGCTCCCTTGAGAAAAATTCCCTGTAATAGCAGATCTCAACGATTAAAAATTACTGATGCACCAAGCAAAGAACTGTTAAAGTAAGATTTCTATTTGTAGTTATTATTCTACCTAGATATTTTTAATGTTCTATTTACCTTATAGCTCCGAATCCCCAAATGTAACTAATGTTGAAGTATTTGAATTAGTCACAGAAAAAACACCTCACGAAATAATACAAGTTGTTATTCTAGCTTTATGTATTTTTAATATTTCTTTCTCCATTTTACTTCGATCACATATTTACCATTTACGTATTTGTTAATCCATATTAATTATATGTACATATATTTTAATAAAAAATTAAGCATTAATTGTCTTTTATTTTGAATATATCAGAAGTTGTAAGGAACACCTAAGAAAAGCTGTCAGTTTCTATATTTATTTTTTCAGAACGTAATATTTTGAAAAATTCTAGTGGTCAATTCAAAATTTCCAACTGATATCTGTATAGTGATTTTTAAAAAAATTTTCTAATACTACTGTTTTAAATAAAAACTGAATGATCATCACACATGCTAAAATAGGTATTATTAGAAGAACAAAATCATATAGTTATCTCATAGTCATTAAAAGTCATTTATTTAATTTTCTTTCCTTAATGAAGAATGGCAACTAGCATAGATACCTTTAAAATGTTATTAAACAGAATATATTTAATACCATATTAATAATATATATTTAATTATTTATCTTTTTGATTATTAAAGTTACAATACCTTTACTTTCCTCATAATATAGCATATTTTTAACAAAATAATACTTTTAAACATTATAAGCCATTACAAGCTATAGCAATATATTTGAATTTTGCCCACATAAAACGGTCAATTTTGTTCATCCTTGTCAAACTTTCGACGCTCATATATTTTCCTTCTTTCTCCTATGGTGTGGGTCACTTCCTAATCAGCAAGACATAGCGTACACTGCATCTAGTAGTATAATAGTATTAGATCATTGCATATTTTATGTAGGTAGGTTACGTGCCTATAGATACTTGCTATTAAAATAATTGTGATCCGCTGCAGAATCCTTTGAAATACGAAGCACCCATGGAATTTACAGATTTCTTTACTTACATTACGATAGTATTATACAAAGTCGATGGATGTCACTAATTGACTGTAAACAATTTGAATTGATATGGTAGGAGTTTTATGGTGAATCAAACTTCCAAACAAAAATAATTCGTTTTATAACACCTTATTACAAATAAAGTATAAATGGATTCTCAAGAATTACAAGAAGAAGAATGTCAGCTTCAGTATTTTGGATTTACTTCAAGAGAAACAATAGCAACATGTTAGTGTAGTATTTTTACCCATAAGCATAGTTTTTTTTATAAATACAGGTACTTTCTTCTTTCAGTTGAGGAGGTAATCTTGCGGGCTATAAAAGGAGCTATTGATGATTGTGAAGCGATTTTTCATAAAGATCAGGGTCTAGAGAAAACCGCTGCATCTCATAAAATATTTGAAAGTTTATATGAGCAGTATAAGCAAAACGCTTTGCAATACTTAAAAAATGTTGAGGTAATACATGCATATTTTAGCATGATGTAATACTGTAAAACATCCACGTTAGTTACTAACTAATCTTCAAAAAGCCAAAATGGTTTGACTCAATTATACAGAGATTAAGTGTGCATAGTTATTTATCTCGTGCATATTTGTAGGCCGAAATGAAAGGCTGTTTTGCTATTCCAAAGAATATTCTATTGCCTGATAATGAGATTTACGTACCTTGTCCAGCATCAGAACTTGAAAGCTTAGAGAAGGATGTTAAAGATCTCGAAGAGGCATATAGGAAGGTTTGTCTTATAATATAATCATTATCATGTAACTTAAATATTTCCAATTAATAGTGAATGAGTCAATTTGTTATGGCATCATATCTGTTGTGATAATGGAAGTGTTTATAGTAACATGTTCACTATTACTTTAGGATGTAAAGGAATTGTCAAATAGTTACATTTTTTTAGGAATCCGCATTCAATTATCTCTGTAGGAAAGAATTAGAAATACTGAATAGTCTTGAAGATTTAAACACTAGGATCCAGTGTTGTATAGAAAATATGAAACAGCTCGCCAATGTAAAGAATACAGCTTGTGTTCAAGAACTACTAAACCTTTACAAAAAATTATTAACTACATTTGCTTTTGATATGCAGTCTAAATACCCAACCCGACCCGACCCATAATTTAATATATCTAATAAATAATTTCTGATATTTTTGTACTTTTGCATATAAAAATAGTTATATTTGTTGTTAAATTTTCATTAAAAATATAATATATGTATGTATTTGTAAACTATGGAAATATTTTTCTGAAGCATATGCTTGCTTGAAATGTGCTTATATTATGTTTTATGTTTCATAAACTTTGAATTACCGAATTACCTATCTTTTGGAACACGATATTTCGATTCTCCCTTAAACATTTCATTCAAACAAACGGCAATCCCTTGAAGAAAATCGAAATGCTTTTTTAATGGTTTTTTATTAGTAAGATATACCATTCCTAGCCTGTTACAGGAGTATAGCAATATTTCCCAGATTATTAAAAAACGTCAAAGTAAAATTTCGCCGCCTAAGTTCTGACCTAACTACAAATGGCGTCAAAGCCTCATAACTGAGGTAGTATGCTGTTAGTATTTACATTGGGCATACAAATTGACAGGTGTAAAACAACCTTTAAATGTCTTGAATTATATCAAGCCACAGATGACAAGTTGATTATGTTACTTCTTACATATAAAACGACAAGCCTATTTCATAAGTTGTCTCTACAATCTTTCAATATAAACGCCAGACATTTCTAATAAAATCCAGAGATTTGATATTTACATTTACAATCTTAATTTAAAGCACAGTTTATAGATGTTTCACTTTAAAAAGTTAAGAAAACCACAGTTATACAAAAATCTTTGGTTTTAAGATATACCTATTGTACAATTTTGAAAGTGGAAACATCTTTTTAATAAAAGGTAATGCATGTATATCTTCGGTAGGTATATAGGTACAGATACGTAATATTATTCGTTATCGACCACACGGGATAGGTATGCGGTTTCTTTATATAGAATTTATCTATGATACAGAACATTAAACAAACACTTTCTTAAATGTTTTGAGAATGTGCCTATTTGGTGGGAAAAGTGGTATATTACAACAATAAACATTTTTTTCACTCTTCGTAGGTAAAAATATATTTTTTTCTCTGTTCGATCGGCATTGAATTTTGGGTGTAAATTTTATTTACGGAATTATACGACACCTATATTAATATATAATTCTATTTATTTATATTGATGTATAAATTTATTATCAATAATGTTTTTTAGCAGGATGTATTCGCAGTCCATTATTAGTTTATTATTTGCATCAACTACTATTTGATAATTACAAAATTTCTTTGGAGTGTAGCCATTTTAAATCATAAAAATTTGTGCTTACTCTCTTTTAATTAAACTTGATAAATGATAATTTATATTTATTAACCCCGAATTCAAAATTTTAACTTTCCGCTAAACAGCCCCTGTGTTCGCATTTTTTAGTCTAAAACTGTGTCTAAAACGTACCGCGAATCCGAACGCACCCCGATACCCGATGACGGTACCGACGGTACGCAAACTTTAGGTTATAAAAACAACTTGTATGCCAAGACAAACGGGTTTTACAAAAAATAGAACAAATAGAATTAGTATTATTATTACTATTCCTATTACATCATACTTTATCAGTTTTGAAGAGTGTGCACAGAGTTTGTGAAACTGTCTGAAACAGTTGATGCGTCAGTTAACAGCTAGCCACAGTACTAGTTTATCGAAAAAAATTAATATACAATGCCGCATTTTAGATTAGAAACAAGTGTTCCCAATGAAAAAATTCCAGCAGATTTGCCTCAAAAGATATGCAAAGCGCTCGCTTCTACATTAGGAAAACCTGCAGAGGTAAGTTGAATTTGAGGCTATGTGTAATTAATTACTTTCTTTAACCAGAGATAATTTTGAAATTTTCTTTTAGTATTGCGTCGTCACTCTAATAGGAGGTGTCAATGTATCATATGGTGGAACAAATGAACCCTGTGCACAAGCCACTTTAATGAGTATAGGTGGTTTGGATACAGAGAAAAATAAAAAACATTCGAAGGTGCTTTTTGGTTTGATTTGTGAAAGTCTGGGGATCTCTCCGCAACGGTATGTATGAAATGAAAGGATTGGATTTTGTTAGTTAAAATATGTAATTTTCCTTGTAGTATGTACATTCATTACATCAATGCGGCAAGTAGTGATGTCGGGTATAATGGATCAACTTTTCTTGACATACTTGGTTGATGGAAATAATTAATATATACAAATAGAGAATGTGTACAAATAATTGATATATACAATTTTTTAACATCTGCATATGTGTGTTTGATATTAAATTAAGAGTAAATCGAGTTTTTGTATTTATTTTGTAGTGTAAACTGCTGAATATAACCTTAAATGTGCCTATTTAGCCATATGTGGTGCGAAGATAGGTATATAACAACAATAACAATTTTTTGCATTCTTCGTAGGTAAGAATAAGAATATACTTTTTCTTTCTGCTCGATCAGCATCAAATTTTGGGTGTAAATTTTATTTGTGGAATTACAGGATACCCACTTTAGGTTATGAAAACAACTTATATGCCAAGAGAAACGGGTTTTACAAAAAATAGAACAAATAGAATTACTATTCTTATTACATCATACTTTCATATCAATCTCCAGTTTATGCTTATTCATCCTCTACTCTCTACCTAATGAAAATTAGCACTATTATCTATTGTGTTGATAAAGGCACTTCAACAAACAAATTTTATTTTTAAGTACCTACTTTCATGGTATAATACATGATATATATATTCAGTTTTCAAGAGTTTATCAAACAGTTGATGGCCTGGTTGATGGCTTCACTTAACAGCTAGCACTAGTTTATCGAAAGAAATTAGTATACAATGCCGCATTTTCGATTAGAAACAAGTGTTCCCAATGACAAAATTCCGGCAGATTTGCCTCAAAAGATATGCGAAGCGCTCGCTTCTGCATTAGGAAAACCTGTAGAGGTAAGTTGAATTAGAGGCTATGAGTAATTAATTACTTTAACCAGTGATAATTTTGAAAATTTCTTCTAGTATTGCGTCGTCACTCTAATAGGAGGTATCAATGTATCATATGGTGGAACAAATGAACCGTGTGCACAAGCCACTAATGAGTATAGGTGATTTGAATACAGAGAAAAATAAAAAACTCTCGAATGTGCTTTTTGGTTTGATTTGTGAAAGTCTGGGGATCTCTCCACAACGGTATGAATGAAATGAAAGGATTTCATTTTGTTAATTAAAATATATTATTTTCTTTGCAGTATGTACATTCATTACATTAATGCGGCAAGTAGTGATGTCAACTTTGGTTGATAATAATGAATATATACAAATAGAGAATGTGTATAAATAATTGATATATACTATTTTTTAAAGTCTGCATATGTGTGTTTGATATTAAATTAAGAGTAAATTGAGTTTTTGTACTTAATTTGAAATCATATGTTTCCTAGTCCTGCTATATGTTTATGCCACCATACTATATTCAATTTTTGTAAACTGCTGAATATAACCTCAAATCTGCAACACTTCTGTAGTGACCGCAATATTCACATGTTCAGTAGGTATACATTTTCCAAAAATTTAGTTTTTATAGGAAACCCACGCAAATTAATTCTACGACAGAATCCAATATTTTTTTGGCAAACTATGCATCAGAAAATTAAAATTTTTCATTTGGTTTACCCACAATCCAATAGAGTGATGTCTGTTGTACAGTATACAAACAATTGATTTTATTTAGTAAAAATGGCATATCTTTCATATTTTCATTTAATAATTTCCTTAATTTGCGTTATGTTTACAGATTTCGTAAGTTTACCTAGAATTAGTAATATTAAAAACATCAATGATTAAATTAATTTAATTTAGGTTGCTGCAGAAAGATATAAATGCAATGTAAATATATGTAATGAAGACCAGTACTGCTGTGCAGAAAACAAATGTTGTGAGATTCCACTTGATTTGTGGTATCTATGGTGAGTTGACTTTTGTTGATACAAATGATGAATACTAATTTACTTGGACATTCAAATTTCTAGGTTAGGAATAGTTATTATATGTTTCGTATTGACCATAGTGATTATAATTCGGTGCTTGATGAAGAAACCACCTAGAATGAATAGATATGATAGGTTATCAACAGATGAATGTTAGAAGTGTCAACTATCGGTATTAAAGAACTATTTTTTGTATTTAGTTTGCAGTATCTGTGATATTTTTTTTTATTATTTGTTTGTAATATGTGTGAAATAAGAACTAAAACACTGTGTTCTTTAAAAATATTTATTAAAAATCATAAATTGTATACCTAGTCAACATCTACTTAATACCATCTTATTTTCTTTTTCTTACCATAATAAACTAAAAGAATAGTTATAATTAATCAATAAAGTGTTATTATTAATCAAGAAAATAACTTACTTTCCTATCGTTATTTCTGGCATACCTGGATCTGCACCCTTCTTAAAACCTAAATAAAAAATATTAAAAACGGATTATTAGAAAGAAAGAAACAGAAACACTAGTTTTAAATTTACCGAGATATAGAACAGCGGGTAAAAAACCATAATGAAAAACTGTTTTTGTCATCGTGATAACGATGGATAATCTTTGTTTAGCTCCTTCTGATAAAACCATGATGCGATTTTTTTATTTAAACTTTTTAAGTATCTTATAAATCAAAGGGATCAAGTGTGCTTGGACTATAAGGTTAGAAACATTTGACAGACAGTGGCAACGGGAAATGTCAAAATTTTATTTAAATTATCTATCCCTAGCAGCAAAATCACTACATGCACACTTGTCCTACATTAGCAAATATAGGTATAGATGTATATATTTATACTTCTCTAAAATTGTGGATTTGCTGCTTGAGTACGTTTTTCTTTATAGATATCTACCATTCAATATTATTTAATTAAAATAAATGGCAAATAAATTTATAATTTTGTTGTGGATAAATAGATTAGTAAGGTGATATGAATAATTACAAAAAATATTTATCCTTTAGTTCTAAAAATAAACAGTTATCTTAATCTCTTAATTGTGATTTTTGTTATAAATTTAATTATTACTTTAGCTAAAGGTGATTAAAATTCTCGTCATTATTCTTGTGTATAGTAATAATTAGTGAAGTGTAGGTACTTAATACATTTGAAATTTTAGAGAAGTTTCAACAATCATCCGATTTTGTACATGTAAATGGACACGTAATTTTAAATCAACCGCCTACATTAAATTGACAGATGTACAATATATGTAGTAGATGTCGCCATCATAGAAAATGTAAATGAACTATACTCAACTACTAAATTATTACATTTCGTGTTTGTGTATTTTCGAAGTTGTCTTGTGCCGGTTCGTCGAGTTTTTCTTCAAGAATTTACAGCTCCAACAAATTAATTTCAAAATAGGTTAATGATGCTATACCTTGCTACGATACTCGGAATGTTCTAATCCTAATCGATTCCGGAGACACTTTGGAAAGGTGTGTTTTAAAAGTGTTCGGCAAGCAATCGGCAATAATCATGTTCGAATAACGGCAGTTTTAGTGATTTTCGAAATTTCGAGGGCACATAAAAATCCGTTAAATAATGAAGGTGTGATCCTAGAAAATTAAAAACGACGCATTTTGTCCTAGGAAAATAATTTAATATTGCAGCAGGTGTGTGTGATTTTTGCCAGGTTACTCTGCCAAAATGTCATTGCCGAGTAATCAGGGCTTATCCAAGTTGAAGAAAAAACATTTTAGAGTGAAACATCAAAAAGTGAAATTGTTTAGGGCTAACGAACCTATTCTATCGGTTCTGATGTGGGGAATTAATCACACAGTAAGTACTTTTGTATATTTTGACAGATGTCATGTTTTGTATACAAATGCAAAACGCGATTTTACCTGAATAATTCTGTTATATATGTATTATTGATATTATTGCCATTTGGACAAATTAAGTATCGCATGTTTATGAGTAATTAAATTGCGGGCAAAAACTAAAAAGCTGCATTAGAACACTACTTGCTATATGTTACTGCAGACAAATTGCAGTAAAATGTATGCAGTTCATTACATTAAATTGTAATATTACTCACTTACATTGAAAGGAGGTTCATAATCTTCAGGATTATAGATATAGGAACTGATAAGGCAGAGAGATACATACATTTATAAATATATATGTATCTTTGATACAAAAAAAAGTAACAGTGCCATTCACAATATTTATTTTAAGTAATTTTATATTTCATTAAATTCTTTGTCATATTTCTCTACAGGTAGCTAATTAAAATATTTTTCACATAATTATGCCCTGAATAATTAAACACAACCTGTCCATCATTACTGCTCTTCTTACTCTGATTACATGCTGTGAAAAAACTTGGTAGGTAAGAGTTCATAATATGTATTATTATTACGTTCGGTTTCTTCCGAAAAAAACATCGTTAACCAAAACATTAAACAACGAAAACAATAGAGATAATAATAATATGTTATTAACATTCATGTTTGTGTATATATTAAGGAGTTGTTACGTCAATGTAAAATAAATGCTAGGCTTTTAAAATACAAAGGGAAACAACATTATTATGAAGTCAGTATACACTGTTTTAAAAAAGTATAAGAGCCTCTACAATGGAATAAAATTGATTGTGAATTACTTGATTTTTGCTAATGTTTTTTTAAATTGTACCAATAAGAATTTCATAACTTCAATTAGAATTTTAGTTAATTTGAGCTATACTTATTGGATAAGGAATTTTTGTATACTTTTTTCCTTTTTCATGTGGAACAATTGATAATTTGCAAAATGCATATAATAATAATATATTATTTGCTAATTTTAGGTTCATAAAAATATAAAAGGGATTTTTCAAGCAGTTAAATTTAGTTTAAGTGATTCATAGTTTTATAATGAATGTCATGCCTTTCTGGATTCGATATGTTTTGTAATCGCTATGTACAGCACATATGAGTAATAGTTTTTACAATTTAAGTACAAATCGTTTACTTTTTTTTAAAACAATTGTGAAATTCGAATAAATCAATTTAATAATTCATGTCATTTATTTGACGTCACTGTAGGTACAACCCGCATATACATTGCCGTTCACAATTATTCGAATGAAATCTACAATTTCATAAATTTCAGATAAACGAACTTATGCATGTGACAATACCAGTAATGTTGCTGCCAGACGACTTCAGAGCTTATTCCAAAATAAAAATCGATAATCACCTGTTTAACAAGTAAGGTCTTTTCTCTGATAGCCGTCTGTTTTAAATTCTTATTGAACTTTCTTTTTGATCCATGCAGGGAAAATATGCCTTCGCATTTCAAAGTAAAAGAATATTG
The DNA here is from genome assembly GCA_963170755.1 of Amphimallon solstitiale. Lineage (NCBI taxonomy): Eukaryota > Metazoa > Arthropoda > Insecta > Coleoptera > Scarabaeidae > Amphimallon > Amphimallon solstitiale. The sequence continues at coordinate 140,464,201 of OY720677.1, read as the reverse complement.
CCCCATGGTGTTTAGAAATATCAGAGAGAGATTCGGAATTGATGACTTGGATTACAAGGAATCCCTGACGCGGTATTTATAAGATCTCTTAATGTTAGGACGTGTTTTCTAAAACTTATCCTTTGTTCTTACATTAGATCTCAGCCACTACCGGACGATTCATCTGGTAAAAGCGGTGCCAAGTTCTACCTAAGTTCCGACAGATTGTTCATCATAAAGACGCTGACTTCTGAAGAAGTCGAAAGGATGCATTCCTTTTTGAAGCACTATCATCCGGTAAGGATATAATATTCATTATAAAATCAAAATATTTTATATACTTGCATTATAGACAATCACTACTTTTTTCACTATATCTCATCACAACATTTTAATCACTGTATCTGATCACTACATTTTATCGCAGTACCTTTTCGCAACCTCAATTAAATTTATCCTGTGTTATTAAGGTGGCCTTTAATGTATTTCTATAAACAGTACATAGTGGAACGGCATGGGAAGACGCTTTTACCTCAATATCTGGGTATGTATCGACTAACAGTCGATAATGTAGAACACTACATTGTCATCTCGAGGAATGTCTTTTCTAATCACCTCAGCACACATCGAAAGTTCGATTTGAAGGGATCCACGGTAGACAGGGAGGCGTCAGACAAGGAATTGGAGAAGGATTTGCCGACATATAAAGATAATGATTTCGTAAAACAGAAGTTAAAGGTACTTGGATAACAAAACATTATTACGAATGTCGGTTTTAATCGTTTCTTTTTGAAATGATAGGTTTATATTGGAGAAGAAGCTAAATTGAAATTAATGGAAACTTTAACGGCTGACGTTGAATTTTTAACGAAATTACATCTTATGGACTATAGTTTACTATTAGGTATGTAGTAATTCATTTGACCTATAGTATAGCAGCACTGTGAGTCTTTTTTTTATTATTAAGTAGCTGGCCCGGCAGACGTTTTTCTGCCCTTTCCGGTGGGTGGCGCTATGAACCGACCACAGCGTCACCTATCGGGTCCAGATTTTCTGATTTTTTAGCACTAAACCAACATATATTGTGAATATGAGGCATTTTAGTTCATAAATATAGAATTTGTTAATAACTTGATTACAGCGCCACCTATCAGATCATAGCATAACTATGAACAATAGTTTCGACAAAACAAATATATATTGGTTTAAAGTTTAATGAAATAGATATAAGAATTGTAGTTATTTTAATTCTGTGTCTAATTCTTTTTGTGTAGCAATACCTTTCCCGCGCAATTTTCATAAAAATATTTGCATTGTCGACAGGCATACACGAAGTTGAACGTGGTGAACAGGAGAGCCAAAGAGAGAAAGAAAACGAACAAGAGAACGCTTGTCAGGAGTCGGACGAGAGTGAAACGGGTTCCGGAATGGACAACCGAAATTACACCACTTACAATACGCCGCCGGATTCGCCGAATGCAATAGCTCAGTTCGTCAGGGAACAGAGTTTACAGTACGAAGGTAATATTTATTGTTTTACTTCATCTGCACCTGTAATTCATCGATGATTAAGTAATTCGGTCGTCGTCAATGGATTGAGATGCATACGGAGTGATTAAAAACTTGAGCGTGTTCTACTCGGTCCTTGAATTATCCTGATCAAAATGTTTTTACTAGGAGACCTAACCTCATTTTCATTTCAGGGTTTCCAGGCCATTCAATTTTATTCACTTAAATTGTGATTCCTCAGCATAATCAAAAATTATACACTATAGTTGAGTCGCTCTCGCAACCGACATGCGCCACTAAATTAAAATGGCGTCAAATTTGAGATGTTGCAAAATTTTACCTGTCAAGTAATATAACCTACAAAGAACATTTCAGGACTATCATAAATAATAATATTCATACACCTTCTGACATATGTCATAATTATCTTTTGACGTATGTTATAATTGTCATCTAAACATTTTAAATTTGTCAACAATGCTTGCCTCCTAAACAGTATAGCCAAATGTTATATAAAATATAGGTCTAGTAAAAATAATATTTAATAGCTTTGTTTATAATATTTAACTTGTAACTGCCTTTCATGTAATAGTATTTGACTATGGGAAGGTATATATCCTGAAATATTAATTAATTAGTTTAATTTTATTGTTTTGAAATTGTTCCAGCCGATCGAAATTTGTCGTGGTATTGAATCGTCGTCTTTAGTTCGGACTGTGACCGTGTCGGTTGCCAAAACGATTCGACTATATATTCACTTTTTTTACTTTTTGCAAGGTAAAATTTAATGTTCAGTTTTCTTTAAACTTAATTACAAGATTTGAGTAGATTGTGTTGGTTGCAATAACCTCAAAGTTTTTGCGTTAACATGTTCTGATTTTCTTGCCTTTATAGTAATCCCAAAGTACTGATTATTTATATGTCAAGGTTGTCTCTTGAAGTAAGTACCTACCTGATGTTATTTATAAGTTACTGTTTATTAACTCTGGGCTTTTTGTAAATTTTTAGTAGCCGGAATGGCACCTAGAAATTAATTCCATAATTTTTTCATATATAGGACGTGACATTGACTTCAGTGGCGGCTGCTTGGGGGGGGGGGGCAAGGTGGACACACCCTAATTTTTTGGAGCTGGAAAAGTTTCACAGACAAAAATTTAATTTATAAAAATTAATCGACACAAAAAAATTATTAAATTACATTGGGGCATCTATTCATTGGCGTAAATGTACCTCTTTGAATTATCCCAACAGATATAAGACTAATACGCGCGGTTTCAGGTATGGCGTGTCCGACTAGGGTTGATTAAGAGAAGAACAATGTTCCCACTATTTAAACGTTGAATTTGACAGATAAACAAAGAACGACACATAAGCGTATGTGATAGAACGTGCGGAATAAGTGAGGAGTCGATGGACAAAGCCAAATCCGCCCGTCTTGAAGCTGGCCACAAAATTATTCGGTTAATGAAAGAACAATAAATATATGCATTATATTATTGTAACAACGTACACAGAATTAATAATTTGTGTAGCATAAATTCATAATAAATGTGACCATATAAAAATTATTGATAAGAAATTGGTTTGTCAAATTTATTTTTCAAAGCAAGCATTATATTAATGGTACATTATAATGTAAAAATTCTATATTTGATTTTTTTTGTTGACAAAATTGAAAACTTATTAGACTTAAATTTAGAAAAAGTAGTTTTTAAAAATATATTGTAAATGTTTTTTGGATTAAAATTAATTATATAATAAAATAATGGTATTATGTACATATTATGCAATGCAGTACCATGGAAATTATAAAAAAAACTGAAGTGCTTGTGAAATTAATTTTTAACAATACATAAATGGTATATTCTTCAAAGTTTTTGGTTGCTTTTGATATACAATGGATATATGTTAATAGTATATTATGCAATGAGCATTTAATGATGGCTATTAAGATACGAGTATGAAAATTACGATACGAGCCGACGGCGAGTGCCGTAATGAATACGGGCCATTAAATGCGAGTTGCATACACTATTTTTTCTACGAACCCATAATAAAACATTATTTTTTGAAAATTCCATTTCATAAATTGAGAGTAAAATTTTCCGTACGTTTTTGCCGATTTAGCTGGTAATAAATTGTTCGTGGCTACTAAAGCTTGTTCCATAATTTCTGGTGGAGTCAAATTTTACATTTCAGTGTCATTATCTCTCATTTTTACTGTTTACATTTTCAAAAAAGCACAAATTTTCACTACTTACTATAGTCTATTTTTAAACTAAGAGGAGCGTTTTAAATTAATCGCGCTAAAATCTGTATCTGTGATTGGTTGTTTCACAGATAGGTTTATACAGTCGAAATGTGGAATAGATGACGTTTGACGTATCGATGTCAAACGGTTGTGTTTCGTCTTTACTTTTCTGTTCCCGTTGTTCTATTGCTCTTTAAAACATAAATAAATCCGTTCTTTTTAGAATTTGCGTAGCGTTTAATGTACCATCCTGTTGTTCTTGATATGGATACTGCATCAACGTCAACTTCATCAGCAATTTCGCCCCCGAAGAAGCGCAAGCGTTTTGATTTAGGTCATTTATCGCTTGCTGAAAAGCAGTGTACTTTAAATATATATAAACAGCTACGAACTGACACACCGGATCTTAGAAAAACAGCTGTCATTTCTAAAATTAGTAACATCGTGGGTAAGTTTAACAAATAATTTATAACAATAATAAATAATGTATAATTTTCTGCTTTTAGGCGTTGCAAAATCGACAGTATATCGAACTATAAAGGAATATAATGAAACTGGCACAGTTACTGCATCTAAACACAGAGGTGGACGACCTGTTAGTGTTGTTGCATATGATGAAGTGGTCAAACACTCTGTGCGGCAAATAGTGCATGCTTTCTTTTACAAGAACGAATTACCTACTTTGGACAAAATTTTGATAGAAATAAAGAAACATCCAGATTTGCCACAAATGTGTCGTTCATCACTTTACAAGTTTATAAAACAAATTAACTTCAAATACATGAAAAGAAACAGTAAAAGTATTTTGATAGAACGAGATGATATCGTAACATGGAGACGAAAATATTTAACTAAAATTAAGGAATTTAGAAGGGAAGGTAGACAAATTTATTATTTAGATGAAACTTGGGTTAATGAAGGTCATACAAAACAAAAAATATGGATAGACAACAGTATAAAAAATCGACGTCAAACATTCATTGAAGGGCTATCTACAGGACTAAAGAACCCTTCAGGAAAAGGGAAGCGGCTTATTGTTTTGCATGTTGGATCTGAACATGGCTTTGTCGATGGAGGGTTGTTACTTTTTGAAGGTAAGAAAACTGGAGAATATCATGAGGAAATGAACGCAGCAGTTTTTGAAACATGGTTTGCCAATCTGTTACCAAAACTACCTAACGGTGCAGTTGTCATCATGGATAATGCTTCTTATCATAGCCGTAAATTGGAAAAAATTCCTACAACAGGATCTAAGAAAAAAGATATGCAAGAGTGGCTACAAGCTAAGCACATTGAATTCAGAGAAGATATGGTACGAGCTGAACTACTGAATTTAATAAAAATTAACAAGGAACAGTATAATTTATATGTGATTGATGAAATGGCAAAACGTAACAATAAAATTGTGTTAAGGTTGCCACCTTATCATTGTGAACTCAATCCTATAGAATTGATATGGGCAAAAATAAAGAATGAAGTGGCATCCAAGAACAACACATTTAAATTGAGAGAAGTGAAAGGACTTTTATTGCAAGCTATTGATAATGTTCAAAATGTTTATTGGAAAAGTTGTATTGAACATATAATTAAAGAAGAAACAAAAATGTGCACACTAGATGGAATCGTAGATGATCTAATTGAACCATTTATTATTTCTGTTAGTGCTGATAGTGACAGTGATACTTTTTCAGATGGTTCAGATTTAGAATAAGCATCAAAGAATAAAAAAAAACAATTCAATTTATTTATATATTATCACTAATGTTCTTTCAGTGTATATGTATTCAAAAATATTTTTCTGTATGTCATTCTTGCTAATAAAACTACAAAAATCTTATAAACTATTTTTATTACTTGCATAATATAAAATTTCTACGTATATGTTTAAAATAAAACTTGCATTATTCATAATAAAGAGAATTAAATTGCTGGGCTGGTGTAATAAGTTGCTTATATAATTGTTCATTACATTTCAATACCCTTTGTATATTCTTTTCCCGTTTAATTGCGATATCAAAGATCCTACTTTCATTAAAATACTTATTAAAGTTTCTAAATAGTTTTCGGTATTTTTTTCTGCTTCCTCTATGTAATTTCTTGGCTTAAACTACCAAGAACATCTTATATTTATCTAAAAATAAATAAATATAGTTTACTTTACCTTATCATTTCTTTATTCATGTTATTTTTGCTGTTTAATGTATTTAATTTTTAATAAATATTCAATTACGTTTGACCTTCTTAAAGTAGGGTTATAAATACTATATATGTCATTGATCTAGTAACTTTTACAGTGTAAAAGAGAGTTTTCTATGTACTCCTCCTAGTTTAAAAACAGACTATAGTACAGTTTATTTTATAACAAGATTAATAATAACACGCTGTTAATAAAAACGAAACACCTTATTATATGTGTATATTAGAAAAATCCATATATAGTCGGGTCGTTTTCGCAACCGACACGGCAAAAGTACGAACTAAAAATTCTGATTCAATACCACTACAAATTCCAATCAACCGGAACAATTTTAGAACAATAAAATTCAACCAACTAATTAATATTTTAGGATAAATAGCTAAGGCTAGTAAAGTACTATTACATGAAAGTCAGTTAGAAATTAAATATTATAGATAAAATTATTAAATATTACTTTTCTATATCAATATTTTATTTAATACATGGCTATTCTGAGCATTGTTGTCAGATTTTTATTTTCACGAAGCGGATGACACTTGACAAGCGTAGCGTATGACAAGCAGGTGACTAGTATTTAGTATAGCGTTTTTTGAACAATTACACATAAGACTTGGGCTACCATCACTCATATTGAACAAGAAATAAAGACGTGGTGGGATAGGGAAATAGAAATTGATAAAACAAATATTAATCCAGTAAATTTTGTATTAGTGATAGCGGTAGTAGCGATTGTGAAAGTTATTATTAATGTTAATGAATGTCACACTGTGGTCACCTTTACTATTATAGTTTCAAGTCTCCCTTTAATGACATCGCGGAAGAACTGGTAATTTGTGATGGTAACCAGATAGCGATGCGAGTTTGTGGTTAAGTTGAACGTGAACTGATTGCAAGATTATTTGCAAAGAGTAAGATTATGTATAAGAAACTGAGCGAAGAACTTTTATTTCACATAATTAAATGACCTTGCCATTAATAGTGTTTGAAATTTTACTGGCACATAAATATTTTGCAGTTTGGATTTTATAACCTACGATTATCTGTCATAAAAGAATACAAGATAAATATTGTCAGAACGTGTTTTCCAATTTACTTATAAGAAGCATTAGAAACGCTGACTATTATTTTTCTGAAGAAAATCTGTTCTTAAACAACGTCATTAAAAACTGTTCGACTTTTCAATAATACTTAGCAAAATTATTATCAAATTAATAGTTGCATATTAGAATTATTGTCGGTAGTGCTAAAACCACACGTCTAATTGATCATTTAGGGTTATAGTGTCAAAATTAATATTACTTGACAGATCAAATTTTGCAACGTCTCAAATTTGACGCCATTTCAATTTTGGTGGCGCATGTCGGTTGCGAGAGCGATTCTAGTATATGTATATAGTACTACTATATTGCGTGTGCTGTATATTGATAATGTGTAATTTTTCGTCCGAAATAAGAGAGATAGAATTGGTCACATTGCGTGTTCTGCGCATGCGTCAACTCAAAATGTCCATTTTGAAATTTACGAAATGACAGATAAACAGAAAACATTATTATAGCCTCTGATTTAAATTGACATCTATATCTATGATATTACTGAAAGCATACGCAAAGGTGTTTTTTATTGAATTCAGTTTTGTGTATGTTCAGTTCATCGGTGAATTTGTAGAATTACCCAGAAAATACGCGGTAGAATAAATGAACGATATGAAGACTGATTCCAGTGAATTATTAACAGAAAATCTTGTGTACATTGATTTGTATGTGCTTATTGGTGTTTGTGAAATCATTGCTTGTTTCATTTTGACTTACAGAAAACACATACATTAATGTTTTATATGCACAATCGAATATATTCAGTTTGTAATACAACCTCATTTGAAGAAGACATTGTGTGTAGAAACGATCGTCATGATATTTTATCAATAAAGTGGGAATTTAAGTGATTCTTACTGTCAGTTTAATTTACTTTCAGTATTATGACACTCCTGAAAGAGCTTTTAGTGGGTTATATTACTTGACAAACCAAATTTTGCAATATCTCAAATTCAACGGCAGTTGAAATTATTGGCGCATGTCGGTTGCCAAAACGACTCAACCGTAGTTGAGCAATAGCAAGCCATGACCGTGGATTATATAACAATTATATAGCAAAATGATCAAGGACCTTGCGAATTATAATATTACGTTTTTAAATTAAGAAACATTGTAGCCAGCCATTTTTGTAAACGTCAATGTTTCACTATGATAATTACCAACTGTGGTCGATTAAATGTTTGACGACTGAAATGTGCTTGATTTAAATTTCAAGTTCTTATTGAGTCACGCGTTATATATTCCGTATTTCAAACATGACACGCGGATTTTTTTATTAATGTGTATGTTTATTATTTCTTAATTCTGATGACATTGCTGACATGCGGTTATGCCATACCATCAACTTTTAGTGTGTGAATCTTTTATCAGTACACTTGTTACTTTATTCCTGTATTTTTAAGAAAATAATGTTCCTAATTTTATTTATATTCGTCATTTCTAAACAACTGTGCATTGCTTACAAATTTTTATATAATTATTCTTCATGTTCCAATCTACATACTCTTTTTGTCTGTGGTGATTTTACGGCAATCTATTTTTATAATATCTATTGTTGGACAAGTTTACGTCAGTAATAATGTTTTGAAAAGTTGTGTAATAACTCACCTTATATGTTTGTATGTACCATGAAATAGATTAGAAAAAAATATGCGAAATATTGAAAATAGGATGATTCTAGGGCCGTGTAGAACACGCTTTAGGTAAACGTCTTTGTGATGTTGAACCTCTTGAAGGGAGATTTTTTGCAGGTGGAATCATACCGGAACTGGACATTTACGCTATACCAAGTTGCGAGAGTGCTCCTGTCAAGGAAATTTACTTCGTGGCGATCATCGATGTCCTGACACACTATGGTGTCAAAAAGCAAGCGGCAAAAGCCGCCAAAACCGTCAAATACGGCTCCAACGTTGACGGTATAAGCACCTGTGATCCTGAACAATACGCCAAGAGATTTATGGAGTTCATGTCGAAAGCTATCGAGTGAAAATGTTGAAAAATAACGCGCGTGGTTATCGAAATCAATCATCGAGCTACTAATAAATGAATCGTACGAGGTAATAGCGGGCAATCGTGTATGTCACTTTTACATGTATTTTTTTTTTAAATATTCATTATTTGTACTTTAGGTGTGTATATATATGTATATGTATTATATTCCTATTCTATTTTTAATATTTGTTTTGAACGAACTTATTTTCTAAGACGAAAACGAACATTCAAAAAGAAATATTATCGCACACGAAAAATTCTACAGGCCGATCATAAAGTCTGCACAAAATAGAATTTTTTGTGCATTTGTTATCCTTTTTAATGATTTTGTTATTAATTTGTGCTTAGCTGAAAACTAAATAACTCCGAATCAGATTTACTTGAAAATAAAAGGTATTTCTAAAAATTATCAAAATCGAAAAAATGCCATTTTGTGAAAAATGTGGAGGATTTCAGTTGAATTTCATTGTCCTATGTCAGATTTTAACATAATTTAGAGTTTGGCATGAAAACAAAGATAACTTTATTGAAATTTTTTCTTGTCAGAATCGCTTCAATCAAATTTTAATTTGTTACCTTCTGTGATTGTTCAACTTATTATCGACGTTAAAAACAATCTATCGTCGTTTTTATTGTTTTTCTTGAAACATTTACAAAAACCTGATTGTATTTGAAAATTTCGATGTGTTTAATTATATTTTAATATGACACATTAAGATTTTACATATAACTATCAAATTGGGCTGAAATTCTTCATACCTTTCCCAAAGTGGCACTACTTTGATTAGTTTTGAAAACGCCGTTTATTCTCAAATAATAAATATAATAGTGCCTCAGATCTAAGTTGTATTTAATGTCCATATAAGTACAAATTATTAAAAAAAAATGGAAATACAAAACTTTTCCATTTGGTGCAAACTTTCCGACGCTCACTGTATATGAATTATTCGATAAATCCGAATTATTAATCGTAAAGAGGAAACATAAAATTAAAGAAGAGCATTTTAAATATCGCGCCTTTGAAAATCATTCTGATTGGCCAGACTGATTATTTAGTCATACAATATTATAGATGGCGTAGTTTTGATGTCGGACAGTGACGGGTTTAATACGGACTAATCGGAATTGGAAAGTTTTCGGGCGCCATAGTTAAAAATAAGGTTTTCCGTCTCTTTGCAAAAGAAAAAGAAAATTCAGTATTTTTAAATCGAATATAATTGTATTTATTCGAATCTGAAACCTAAATAAAAACCATTCCTTTAAAATATCCTTTTTTAATGTTTCCCGTGTTGTATATTTTATTGTATATAATATTTTTCTTATTATTTGTTAGAATTTAAATTTTGTATATACTTTGATTTGTATGGATTTCAGTTTTCGCGATTATATTTGTAAGAAAATAATTTAATATCCTATGAAAAAATATAATAAACTATTTTGTGTTTGTATAGAAACCAAATTATATTCATTTGTTAAAATGTAAAAAAAAAAATTTTTGTCAAAATTCTCAGAAAAAATTATTAAGTAAATTTGTTTAGACTGACACTATGGACTTATTATATCCTAATTTTTGGGGTAAATTTACATTTTTACGTTTTTCTTTTTTTTTTTTTGAATCTTTTGAATTTATTTTAACGAAATTTTAATACTTTTATTACATTCAATAAACTAAAATTATTACAGGAATGAGAAATGTTAATTTTCGACGAATATTCGTTATTTTCTTAAGAAAATGATTTGAGTTTTGGTTTTGTCAGTTCCGTATTTTAAGACAAATTTAAAAGATTAATAAATAAAAATAATAATGATAGGATGATAAGAGAAAACCATTCAAAATTCATATTTTTCAGTGAAAATATATAATTGTGGAATTTCCAATAATAATTTTCTACGTTCCAAATGTAATAGCACCATGGTTTTGAAAATTCATTAAAAGAACGAGTCCAAACGGTTCAAATAATAAAAAAAAGATTTAAAAATGTGTTATTATTATAGTGCTATTTGTAAAAAATAAATACTAACTAATCTGGAAGTGACATTTTTAATATTGTCAATAAAAAATACTTGTTTGGTGCGTACTTTATGGAATGCACTGTATACGTGGCTTAGCAGAAAAAGTAATTTTGAATACTAATTAAAAAGGAGAACCAAGCCTATTTAAAGCAATAATAGGGTTAACTTGGCATATGTAATAAAGTAAAAGAAACATCTCACTTCTGTAATGTCTAAAACAGGATAAATACCACGCGATCATTTAAATTCTAAATTATAGCAGGCGGGATTTTTTTTATTAGGTTGTCCAGAATGTCAATTATTGATGAATTGAAATTTGCGGTTATGTTATACTTTGTGACATTTGTGAATCTTATGTGTAATCGATTTAAATTTAATGGAAATGAAAGAATTACAAGATAAATTAGTTTTATTGTGAATTACAAAAGCTGTTCAAAGTGTTCTCCCCCTGTTGCAATGCAACTGTTAACCCTCCGTTTCATATTTTCAAAAGCATTTGCCAACATCTGAACGGTTATAGCGTTACATGCATTAGAAATTGCCTCTTGTAGTTCTTCAAGATTTTGTGTTTTCAGATACGGATAAATGAAATAATCAAGAATCGTTAAGTCCGGACTGCGAGGCGGAAATTCAATGACTCGATTATCATAAAACTCGCGAATTCGAGCCATACTTTCCCATGTTTTGTGAGCTGTTGCATTGTCCTGTTGGAAATACCCATGTAAAAGTTCGTCATCATGATGATTTTGTAAAAACTGTTCAAGTAAATTATTTCGATATCTCTCAGCATTTATCGTTCCTTCAAAAAACACAGGTCCAAATATACGCCTTCTAGAAACCGCTAGCCAAACACCAATTTTCTGCGGATGGAGAGGCGATTGAATAAACTCATGAGGATTCTCCGAAGACCAAATACGCATATTTTGTTTGTTTACATAGCCGGATAGGTGAAACCATGCTTCGTCAGAAAAAAATGTTAAATCCAAAGTGTTGTTGTTATTTAAATTATTCAAAAACCACTGACAGTATTCTATTCGTACAGGAAAATCTCGAGGAAATAGCTCTTGAACGACGTTAATCTTATAGGGATAAAGATTTAAATTTTCTTTTAAAATTTTTTGACAAGTTCCATATGAAAGGTTTATTTCTTGGGCTAATCTGCGAAGAGATTTTTTGGGAGACTGTTCCATTCTTTCTGCAACATCTGCCACAATCTCAGGAGTCCTTTTTTTGGGCGCGCCACTACCAGCTTTCCTACCTACAGTTCCAACATTACGAAATTTCGCCACACATGTGTAAATTTCTTGGACTAATTTTTGATAATCCGCAGGAAAATTAGGGAAGGCATTTTGAAAATCATTGATGCAGTGCGGTACTGAATATGTCCATTCATCATTCTCTTGTCGTTCGGCGTTTTTAAAATAACTTTCAGTAAGAAAAATCTTATGTACTAAATCACACATTTGGAAACGTCACTTTGACTATTCAAATTGTAAATTAGTACTTATATCACTTATATACCAACTTAATTTAAATTTCACAAACTGCTCTAATTTAGAATTTAAATGATCACGCGGTACATAAAATATGATGCTTCCAATGTGAATATATATGAATATAACCCAGTTGTTAAGGGGAAATAAAACCGTAAAAACCGGAAATTTACGAATTTCCTCTAATATAGTGAAATTCGATCCCCCTCTAATACGCCACTAATATAAATACGGAATGAGGTTTTTGGACGAGAAATGTAACTTCCGGAAAAACTGGAATTGCCTTTATTCGCAGCGGTGCAAAAGAGTACGTTGATATCACTCCAACGAATTATAAATGTTGGGTACGATTAGAAAATACTACTTCCGGAAATACCGGAAGTGCCCGAATTTCGCTTTCGAAATGAAAATTCATCCGGCACGATGATAAAAGGCCGTTTGCCGTGGAATTTTGCTCCCGGAAAAACCGGGAAAGCGTGATTTTGTTTTCTAATTACATTTATTTAAATATTTTGGGTTTCTCTTATTTGTTTGTTGTAAAAAGTTAGTATTACATGAGACAAGTTGAGTTGTTAGATAAGGAAATAAATCGAAAGAATATGGGTATCTGAATCGGCTCCTCTGTATTTTGTCAAAGATTTTTACTACTTAGGTGAATAGTTAAGAAGATAATCTAGCTTTATTTTCTTAAAGAGAAATAAAATATACTTATTACTAGGCTTAGGATAATTATGCACTAAACTTCAAAATGTGCATACAAATATGCACCAAACACTTTCAGAATATGCAATACTTGCAATACAATTATCCTAAGCCTAAGGATAATTGTATTCCAAGTATTGCATATTCTGAAAGTTTTTGGTGCATATTTGTATGCACATTTTGAAGTTTTTTAGTGCATAATTATCCTAACCCTACTTATTACTAATAATGAAAAAATTACCAAATGATTGCTAACTTAATATTTTTCAGTTTATGAAACACCAACTCGCCATATCTATTTACACATTTCAACATATAGAACTTGATAGCACAACAAAGGAAATACATGCCTTAGCACGGTTAAACTGAAAACATTAAATATATTATGAAACAACAAAAACTTCATATCCTACTCTTTTTATGGTCAACAAACATTAGTTTTATGCTGTCAAATTATTGCAAATTCAAATTATAAGCAACATTATTATAATCTGATAATCAATATTATCTATTAATGATGTGTATTTTATAAAAGCTAAGCCGTTTTATTAGCAATATATTTGCAATGTTTTTCGATATGTTAATTTTATCATTTAAGGTGATTGAAATGGAAAAAAAGGGAAGATTAATGTAGAGTAAAATACTAAAACCATGTTGGGGAACGGTAATATTAGAATTATATATTATTTAATGTTAAACTGTTATTGTTCTCCAAGCTTTCGGAAAATTTTTAATACTCAAGATAAATAATAAAAATTATTTCCTTTATGTTCAGAAGCCTGAACGCCTAGATGAAAACTTTTGATGCATGTATAATTCACGCATTTTTAGGACGATAGAATGTATTTTATGGCTTCCTTTAAATCACTAAATGTGAAAGCGCATAGAAGAATAATTAATTATTTACTTACAGAGCTAAGCTATTTCCCCCTTTTTTCCATTAATATTTATCTTGAGAAAGTGTATTTTTATTATATCAAAAAATATCTCTTTTTCCCTAAAACTGTTTAAACTTAAACGATATTTTTTTTAAAGATTCTTGCTGCAATTCTATTACCCGTTTTGTTTAAATTTAAGTTATAACAAGTCAATATATACATTCAAATTATTCTGGGACTTCTCCCGTAAAAACAGGAAATATCTTTATGAAATGTATATGTTTAAGAGGATACATAAAAAATCTTCATATATCATCTAGTCTCCATTGAATATTATTTACAATAATTACTATTATTACATAAAATTATGATAATTCTAGTATGATAAAAATCTAATGTTAATTATTATTATTTTTGTAACGATATGTGTATAATTATTTTTAAATATTTGTGTAATTGTAATATATTGAAATATGAATATTATAATGTGTTTATATAAATAAATATAAATATCTGAAAATTGTGTTTTCTTTTTGTATCAAAATGTCAGGGAGTCCCTGCTGTTGTAAAATAGGTACGTGAAACCAGTTTAAAAGTTTACGTATGCAGGAAATACTTAAGTGTCAAAATAAGGAAATGATGTGTTTATATGTGTTTCTAGAAAGCTAAGTTTCCTTTGTGTTGGATTAATCAAATTGTTGGGATTTTGAAAAACAAGTAAGGAAAACGGCATTTTTAAAAATATTTTGATAAAAAAATCTAAGTAATTTATTTCCTTTATTTTAAACAACACTTACGATTTATATAGACAATCGACATAGTACATACAATATAGAATATGATATTGACAATAACACTTCTTAAAATAATTTTTCTATTTTACCATCGAAAAGAATAATTCTTGTAAAAATCAATTATGCAGAAGGTAGCAGCTCCATGCCCATGCATTCTTTGGCTATTGTTAACCCAAGAGCGAACATTCCTATACTCTTAACAACTGACCTGCAAAATCAAACAAATTGCACAAGACCACTCTAACCTCAATATGTGAAAACGTGTTTCTGTTACCATTTAAATTCGTCATGGTATATTCCTTTCACTAAAGCTGTTATTGAGCTTTGTTTTGCCATTTTGGTTTATTGCTCAAATTAAATCACAATTTATCGTTGTGAAACTAACAACCTCAGTATTGATCTTTCACAGAATTTTCATAGAATTTTTGAAAGCCGAGCCAGGGAACGAACTTCAACGAACAATATTAAAGATAGTTTTCTTGTTTTTAACAAATTAAAGTCTACCAAATCTTTTGGACTTATAAATAATAAGTTAAATATTATATAAATGAATATTTGTGATACGGGGATATGGGCTAATAATAAATTAAAAATGTTTAACATTTATAAAAAAAATAAAACAAGTGCTTCTATCTATAGAGTAGTAGTCAAATTATGTTTCTTATTTGAGACTTTCAAATTTTATATTTACAAATACAATTATCAATTTAATTTTTTGTTAAAATTCTGTTAAAATACAAAAAATAATATGTAAAACAAATAGGTGTGCCTAATAAGAAACGAGTTTATCACAGTAAGTTTTTAATCAACAATTCCTTTTTCCCGCATTAAGTCATTAATTCTCTTTGAAATAGAATTATAATATTTCATTTTTACTACTGCTTCTTTAGCTTCAGGTATATTATTTTGTCTGAAACAATTTGAAATTTCCACTGAACATTTTTCAAGTATTTCCTTATTCTTTGCAAGTAATGCTCTCATTTTTTCAGGAGAATCAGCTTCATCTATCTACAAGTAAAATAAATATAATTTAATGACTAAACATCGAACATTAGCAATTCATACTTCTTCGTTTAGCTCCATCATTTCCATTAGTAACTCTGGATTATCTGATTTATTATCTTCTGATATTGATTCATTATTTAAGTATAGCAAGTGTATTGCCCTGTTTATGGGAGTCTGTAATGTTTTATATGCTTTATTTACTAACGAAGAATATTCAGCAGAAATTTTCTTCTCTGTATCACTTCTGCAAGAGAAAAACATAATATGGCTATATTTGTATAGTAATACAAATTTAACGAACTTATTAGAGTATTTGTCAGGATGTAGAACACTTTGCATTTTTCTATATGAATCAGTCAAGTGTTTTTGATTAACATCGTAGGTCACATCGATGTTGAACACCTTGAAATAATTATTTGTTTGATGAGGATTTTGTAAACTGTGACATTGCTCGCAGAATAAGTCCAAAGTATTTTTTCTACTTATGCCACATTTCCAACATTTTGCTTCCGAACTATTTTGATTGAACCTGTTAATTTGAAAAGATACACTTTTGAGGTTATGTTTCCTGCTGAAACTATTATAACTCGAGTAATTCGAACTGTGATCTTGTTGATTTAAGTAATTTAATATACGTTTTAAAGTATATCTTTGAAACATTGTTGTGTAACTATAAAAATGTACAGTACTGTATTTACATAATATCAACTTATGCAGTTTGTAAACAGGTTATAACGATTTTATTTGATATGGGTTGTATGATGATTCCAATATATTTTCCTGTTTATCTGTTATTAATATACAAAGTGGAAATATTGATTATATAGATAGATTAAAAAATATTGTCTATGCCATTTAAAAAATATTTGGTAAATCTAAAATGTTTTGGGTACGAGATTCTTGAAACAGCTACATCTCATTATTAGTAAACGAGTCTCGTTCAATTAGAAAGGGATATATTGCAGATACCTGTAACGTAAGTTTCTTAACCACTCTTTAGAGTTCTGATTAGTTAATCAGTCGCACCCATAGAGGTTGCAATGTATGCCGACTTCCGACTACATTTTGTGGTCTTACTATTTCTTTGCCAAGTAATCTGCACATACTGTGTGCTTCAAATTTAATTTATATTAAAGTTATTTTTTGCTAAATCGTATGTTCCTTGGTTAGTACTTAATATCGTAATGTTTACGCCTGGAACATATAAATAAGGAGGGATTAATTGAAATAAAAAAAAATACCTGTGGATTTTTTATTATTCAAAAAGTCAAAACGAATACAATAGGTAATAAATAAAGTATATTTTCAAATATCAATATAATATATACGTGTAATTAATAAAAGACAAATCAATAGTTTTATATTATTATTGGTTTCTTAACACTATTAATAGTGTACGGTATATGTACAATTGTAATTTTTATTGAGTGTAGATAATGCATAGACATTAAGATAGGGTTTTTCTCATTTTCATTTAGTAAATTACAGATATATACAATTCTTCTGTACAAGTATATTACAAAAAGAAATATCATGAAAATTATCTTGAGGTAATACAAATACGTTGTCGTTTTTTATTAAAATGAAATATAGTGATATTTAACTAGCATGTACGTCAAGTCAAAATCGATGGTTTTTGATTTTGTTTATAGTTACGATAGAATGATAAATTAACTTTTTAATTCATTTAATATATGCAATAAATATTTGAATTATTCTCATCATAATGTGGACAACGTACAAGTTACTCCAATATCAAAATTCATTTTATTAATAAGTTTAGATGAAATTGTAACAAAATTATTTGTGTTGGTCTTTTCGATAGTGTAAGAATCTTTTAATTTATCAAAATTGTAGCTTGAAAATTCGTTGCAATAGAGGCATAATATGTAGGTAGTATTTACTATACCGGCTGATTGAGTTTTGGTGCACTCTTTGGGGATCTAGCTTATTACTGGGAATAGTGGATAGGTTTAATTTCCTGATAAAATTTGTGCTTGTTATGGACCTGTAGAGAAAATGAACGAATTGTGACAATGACGTTTGAAATTTTTTTAAAACGAGAAATATTTAAAATAGGTAGTGATCACTTTTGTCTTTTACCTCCAACACCCTCATCTGGTCTTGCAAGAAAACCTGAGCACACTACTTTGAGGCTGATTGAAACTTGCCAGACAGTATGGATCGTTTATTAAGCTGCGTAGTGTTTATCTTAACAAGAATTTCAATGACCATGAAAGTGTTTCTAATGTTATTATTAAAGGTAAGAGTTCATGTAAGATAAATAATAATACTTCAACACGCCAGGAGCCCCCAGAATTAAATTTGACGCAGCCCAGAGTTTGGAGGACGTACGTCAAAATAGATTTTGAACCAATTAATTTAAATAATATACTTCAAATAACGTTCCACTAATTTTTTTTTATTTGTACTATTTTGCGATATGGTTCTGTATTCTCATGCCATTATATTATTTTCGAAACTAAGGGGCCTCCATTAATTAAGGGAGGTGTTTTTATTTTTTAAATTTGGATTCGGTGGCGGCTCGTGGTTTAATACTTTGGGGGTGCACAAATAATAGTACCCAATGCAATAATTGACAAACATGAGAGTGATTATTTTTACCTGCGACATTGGTTGTATATTTGTCTGCGTATGTATTAGTTTATTATAAACTCTACAAAACTATAACTATACTTAAAACAAAGTTTAATATGAAATCAAGAGGAGGGAAAAAATCTTTATTGTTATTATTATTACTCTCTACCAAAATACAACAGTGTGTTACGTGATAATTTTTTTTATTTTTTTTTAATATTTCAGCTATACAGAAGCACTTTTATTGGAAATCTCACTTTAGTTTACTTTTTAATTACTTATCCTACCCTTGTATATATGG
The DNA here is from genome assembly GCA_963170755.1 of Amphimallon solstitiale. Lineage (NCBI taxonomy): Eukaryota > Metazoa > Arthropoda > Insecta > Coleoptera > Scarabaeidae > Amphimallon > Amphimallon solstitiale. The sequence goes on along the minus strand of OY720677.1, from coordinate 140,445,398 downwards.
GAATCTAATTATTTTTAAAATTTATAAGATTAATTAAATTTATTATTAATAATTAAATTTATGTGGGTTAAGTAAGAGAAACAGGGAACATAAAGCAGAGCATACATCTTACTACTTATTTAGCAAATAATACTTTACTTCTACTATAGGTAAAATTATTTTCTATATTAGACGTTGCTTCTTTTAGATAAACCCCCGCCGTTCTAGAGAACATAGTAGCTTTCAAGAAATCATAAAAACCATGTCTGCATGCCGAGCTGTTACTTAATGCAGTCCGAATAATTTTCTTACACGTCTTTTGCTAAACGTCATATTAGCAAATCTGAATGTATTCAGATGAGTCTCACCTCGATTAATGCAAGGGGGAGGTATAGAAGACTCTTAATGTGGAGAAACAACGTTTCAGTGCACAGATTTCATGTGCACACGGAACAGCTTAAAACATCGAACGTCGCCGGACTGTCGCGGGGTACAAAGAGTGTGGGCGGCAAAGGTTCCACCAATTAGATTTAATATTAACATATGCAGTGAACGAAGCGATTAAGTGGTGGACTCGGGCTCTCTTGGATATTAGTTGGAACAATTTACATCTTGTGCTTTAATTTCTGATCTTTGCGTCTTTGACGAATTGGAATTAAGAGGCATCTGTACGCTCGTGCGAATCGTGTGTAGAGAGAGCGGATTTTCTTCTAAATAGTGCAGCTTGCTAGGACGTATAGACAAATTCATTACGAAGCGGACGTGCAGAAAGCGAAAGAAGCGACAGAGTCTACCCGATATAGTTGTATTTTTGTGCCGTACGCCGTAAAAATGTCGACACACGTGCTGTCTTCACAGAAAAAAAAAAAGAACATGAAAAGAAAAAGTGGCTTGGCTTATTCACAAAATAAAATAACCGGATTTTGTTTGATTTTAATTTTATTTATATGGGGCGATTATGACTTTACTTTGGAACCGCCAGAATTTCGATTTTTAAGAAAAAGGGGACTGAAAAAATATCGATTTTTCCTATTATCTCAGCCAGTTTTGATTTTTTTTTTGTAATAGTTTATCATTATTTGGTAACAATATCGTTTTGCAATAATAGGACATTATATTACTTGAGAAAATATATATTTAATATTTCCTGCTTATATTAGATGTTTATTATAAATCACAATAGAGTATTGTTATTGAACTGCATCATAAAAAAACTTCCTTAAACACTGCAATGTGCGGAAAGTGCAAGTCATTCCGCCCCTTGCAAAATCGTTTTTTTCTATTATCTTAGCCAATTTCAATTTTTTTTTTGAAATACGCTGGGACAATTTAGAACAAACCTAGAACAAGCTGGACTGTCCTACCTAGAACAAGCTTGACTGTCAGAATTTAGATTTTCGAAAAAGGGAGGCTAACTTCTCACTTTTAGATTTCGTTTTTTATCATATCCTTTGATATACCTATAAGAGATACGGTTTTGAGGCATTAGAAAAATGTTTAAAACAAATCTACAACTACATGAAACAACCGTCAGAATTCAATTTTCGCAAAAAGGGGGGCTGTAGGAATATCGTTCTTTCCTATTAACTCAGCCAATTATGATTTTTTATTTGAAATACTTTGCAACAATCTAAAACAAACCTAGGATAACCTAGAACAACCGTCAGAATTTCGATTTTCGAAAAAAGGGGCGCTTGCGAAAAATTGTTTTTTGCCATTTTCTCGGCCGATTACTATTTATTTTTTGAAATATTTTGGAACAATTGAGAACAAACCTAGAACAATCTGGAACAACGATCAGATTTTCGAAAAAAAGAGGGGCTAACTTCTCACTTTTGGATTTCGTTTTTTATCAATAACCCTTGATATACCTATAAGAGATACGGTTTTGTGGCATTAGAAAAATGTTTAAAACAAATCTACAACTACATGAAACAACCGTCAGAATTCAATTTTCGCAAAAAGGGGGGCTGTAGGAATATCGTTTTTTCCTATTAACTCAGCCAATTATGATTTTTTATTTGAAATACTTTGCAACAATCTAAAACAAACCTAGGATAACCTAGAACAACCGTCAGAATTTCGATTTTCGAAAAAAGGGGCGCTTGCGAAAAATTGTTTTTTGCCATTTTCTCGGCCGATTACCATTTATTTTTTGAAATATTTTGGAACAATTGAGAACAAACCTAGAACAATCTGGAACAACGATCAGATTTTCGAAAAAAAGAGGGGCTAACTTCTCACTTTTGGATATAGTTTTTTGGCAATATCTTTTGATATATGAGATACGATTTTGATGTATTAGAACAGCGTTTCGAACAAATCTAGAACAACCTGAAGCAGAATTTCAATTTCCGCAAAAAGAGGGGCTGTATGAAAATCGCTTTTCCTATTAACTCAGCCAATTACGATTTTTTATTTGAAATACTTTGCAACAATCTAAAACAAACCTAGGATAACCTAGAACAACCGTCAGAATTTCGATTTTCGAAAAAAGGGGCGCTTGCGAAAAATTGTTTTTTGCCATTTTCTCGGCCGATTACTATTTATTTTTTGAAATATTTTGGAACAATTGAGAACAAACCTAGAACAATCTGGAACAACGATCAGATTTTCGAAAAAAAGAGGGGCTAACTTCTCACTTTTGGATTTCGTTTTTTATCAATAACCTTTGATATACCTATAAGAGATACGGTTTTGTGGCATTAGAAAAATGTTTAAAACAAATCTACAACTACATGAAACAACCGTCAGAATTCAATTTTCGCAAAAAGGGGGGCTGTAGGAATATCGTTTTTTCCTATTAACTCAGCCAATTATGATTTTTTATTTGAAATACTTTGCAACAATCTAAAACAAACCTAGGATAACCTAGAACAACCGTCAGAATTTTGATTTTCGAAAAAAGGGGCGCTTGCGAAAAATTGTTTTTTGCCATTTTCTCGGCCGATTACTATTTATTTTTTGAAATATTTTGGAACAATTGAGAACAAACCTAGAACAATCTGGAACAACGATCAGATTTTCGAAAAAAAGAGGGGCTAACTTCTCACTTTTGGATATAGTTTTTTGGCAATATCTTTTGATATATGAGATACGATTTTGATGTATTAGAACAGCGTTTCGAACAAATCTAGAACAACCTGAAACAGAATTTTAATTTCCGCAAAAAGAGGGGTTGTAAGAAAATCGCTTTTCCTATTAACTCAGCCAATTACGATTTTTTTTTTTTGAAATACTTTGGTACAATTTAAAACAAACTTGGAACGACCGACAGAATTTTGATTTTCGCAAAAAAGGGGCGCTGGCAAAAAATTGTTTTTTCCATTTTCTCGCCCTATTATAGTTTATTTTTTGAAATACTTTTGAGCAATTGAGAATAAACCTAGAATAACCTGGAACAACCGTCAGAATTCCGGAAAAGTGGTCTAACTTCACACATCCAAAAGTGAAACTAAAACGACATGTGCGTGTATCGTTCAGAATTTTTCGAATGTCGCAGAGTGAGTAATTAAGAATTTTTTTGATTACGGAATACTCGCCCACGCAAGTATACCAGCACTTCGTACCTATACGTATTTATCAAATAAAATAGTCATGCATATTTTTTTCCGAAAAGAATACAGAATGACTGTACTATAATATCATGTATTGAATCGAATTTCATTGTTTTATTATTATATATAAATTATTTAAAGTTTAATGTTTATTCATAATTATTATGTAACTGCATAAGTCCTATTTCTGTCTGTTTTTTATTTACTATAACACGAAAAGTATTCTGGTAAAATTTTTAAAATGAAAGATATCCTTTCCGAATAATTTCTGGTTTACTTGAAATCTTTTTATAACTGTCCGAACACCGGATCGTTTGAGAGTAATTTTTTGCTAGGTCGTAAATTACTCTTTTGAACTTGCGTCTACTAGTCTGGTACAATTTCTGACGATCTGTAGAGATGAAGTACGCACCATCTATATCCATCTCATTTCTCTACATATTGTACAACTACCCGGTAGAAGGCGCCACTGTACAGTGACAAAATTCACATTTCAGGAGCGCCAAAAAAACGGGGTAAGCATATTATTTTTTATTCATCTATGTAAATGTTTTTGTTGTTCATTTATAAATCTATAATCTGACCGGAGCAAATTTGTTTTGAATTATTTATAAGGTGGTAAAAGGAGACTCAAATGGGACATTGATTATGCTGATTACCGTTCCACTTTGATATCTAATTGTCATTAAACGAAAGTGAATATTAAAAAAAGCTCCGGGTGAATTGTACCTAATAAAGTATATTATCGAAATCTTACAATACATTTTGTTCAGGTTCGTTGGATAATGAGATATTTTGGCGCTCATTTACATGTAAATGCATATGCTGTTGAACCGTACAGAGGCCTCTTAATAGGCATGTTATACTGTTATTATAAAATTAATTAAAGAATGATAAAATTTAAATATGTTCTTTTAATAGGAATACACATTAAATTTGGGAGTGCAGATTCACATGTGCACTTATTGAGGAACCGCCACTGTTTGGACCCCCCCCCCTTGGTGAGATTTGGTAAGATGCGGTAGGACCGCTTCTGCCTCACGTGAAGTTTACCTTATAATTTCTAAATATGTAATTAAATACAGGGTTTTCAAACTTAAGTCGGCACTATCGCTATCTTCGTTATTATTGGAGCTACGAAGTCGCTTAAATAGGCAAACTAGTAGTATTTTTTTCGCTCATTACGATGGTGAAAACGGAATAAAAATTGAACATCGCTTTCGCGAGTTATGTCAAAAAGTTAAATTTTTTCAAGTGGAACACCCAGTATACAATATTCTCAATCGATAGGAAATTGAATTCTGAACAAATGGTGTCCTATGACCTTTTATCCTAATGTCAAAAATGACAAAGCTATTGATGATTTTTCAAATTCGTCAAGGTGGCTGATATTTCATAAACAAAATTCGTTTGTTTCATAAATGTCATCAGAATTATGATGTCAAATTGAAGTTTTGCTAGTGAACACTTTACGTTTGTGTTTTTTGAGGAAACAATGCCTTTCACGCATTCAGAAAAATGTGATATGGTGGAATGTTATATCGTTTGTCAAAAAAATAGCCACCGAGCGCGTGAACGTTATAGTGCGTTGTTTCCTATGCGTAATTTGCCAGATAGAAGGTACTTTTTGCTTTTGTATCGTAAATTTAGATCTAATGAAAATGTGTTCAAGAAAACTAGAACCAAGAAACAATTTATAATAAGTGAAGCAACGAAAATTAATGTGTTGCTTACTTTGAAGCTCATCCTAATAATTCAATTAACGATTTCATGCAAGAAAGTGAACTGTTTGGGAACTATTCATAATATTCTCAAAAAGTATAATTTTGTGCCGTACAAGTATCGACCTACACAGACGTTGGTACCAGGAGATCAAGAAAGGCGCATCCAGTTTTGTCAGTGGTTCATTAATAAAATGAGAACCAATGATAATTTTTGGCGCTTAGTTTTTTGGAGTGACGAATCAACTTTCTCCAATAGGGGCATGTTCAACAGAAAGAACAGTCACTATTGGAGTCGCGAAAATCCGATGCTATTCAGTCCTTGTAACCCGCAGAGACGTTTTAGTATTAATGTTTGGTGCGGTCTAATGGGCTCAACAATTGTAGGCCCTATATTTTATCAGGGCGCATTAACTGGTGAGCGGTATGCCGAAATGTTAACCGCCACACTTCGCGACTTCTTGGATGATCTGACTTTAATTGATAGACAGCAGATTTACTTCCAACAAGACGGAGCTCCTCCCCATAACGTTCGCCAGGTAGATATCCTATTACACGAATTTTTTAATGACACATATTTATCAACCAACGGCCCTATCCGTATGCCTCCTCGATCACCAGACATTACGCCGATGGATTTTTTCTTTTGGGGATATGTGAAGAGTGTGGTGTACAACAGGCAGTATGATAATCTTGACGATCTTCAGCAGAGTATCGTTCATGCTATCAATAATATTGATGGTAGAATCATTGCCAGAGCCACTAGGAGCGTTTACAAGCGGGCTCAAAAATGCTTGGAGTACGAGGGAGGTGTTTTTGAGCATCTAGTTTAAGTTTTGTTGTATTTTTTAAATATTTATAGGATTTATTATTATTACTATTATGATTACCTAAAATAAACAATACTTCATTGATATTCCCCTTGCTTTTTATTTCATTGCTAATACAAAGTTACAGCTAAGACAGCCACGAATTTGAAGTCATCAATAGCTTTGTCATTTTTGACATTAGCATAAAAGGTCATAGAACACATTTTGTTCAGAATTCAATTTCCTATCGATTGAGGATATTTTATACTGGGCGTTCCATTTGAAAAAATTTAACTTTTTGACATAAGTCGCGAACGCGATGTTCAATTTTTATTCCGTTTTCATCGTCGTAATGAGGGAAAAAAATCCTACTAGTTTGCCTATTTAACCGACTTCGTAGCTCCAATAATAACGAAGATAGCAATAGTGCCGACTTAAGTTTGAAAACCCGGTATATCTAACACGGAAGCCGATGTTATTGTGTTTCATATCTAAAATTCTCTATGCCCTGGATTGATTTTGTAATACAAAATGTTATCTGTTATAATAATGTTAATGTATATTCCCTAAATTTAAAAGTGGTGGTGGGACTTTCATCCCCCCCTCCCCCGTTAAATTGTTTTTTTTTTTTTGTAAACGTGTCTGTTATTGGTATGTGTTTCTTATGTTCTCTTTTCTCTCTTTCTTAATTTCTAATATTTTCAACAAATTTAGTTTCGGGCCTTTGTTTACATTATGTAATATGAATTCCCCGATATGAATAAGCTATTCATATTGGGAAAATAGAGATTGTCATTACAATGCTTTGTAAAACCTGTGTTCCTAATAGTATTTAGTATTGGTCTTTTATGTTCTTTCATTCTATAGTCAATCTTTCTCCCACTTTGTCCTATATGTTTAGCGGTCAGCGGTACAGTCTTTACAATTAATATGATATACATATGACTTGTCAGTAAGCTTCTTGTTATTAAGTAGCATAGCACCTAACGTCTTTTTATTAAGATTAAGTGTTTTGATTCCCTTTCTCTTTAATATTTTATTTATTTCGTTGTTAATCTGCGGAATGTATTGCGTTATACGCCACTTTATGTTGCAAAATATTACATATAAGAATATTTAAATGAATTGATTTAAATCTATTGTGTTGTAACCCTCTCCAAACTCTAGTCTGCGTCAAATTTAATTCTGGGGGCTCTTGCCGTGTTGTAGGATTATTATTTACCTTAAAACTACAAGGTATCCATGAACTGTCACCTTTAATATAATATTACCAACACTTTAATGGTCATTGAAATTTCTGTTAAGATAAACACTACGCAGCTTAATAAACGATCCATACTCGACGAAGTTTCATTCAAGAGTTTGAAAAATGAATACAACTGCTGCTACCTACATTCTGGATACACAATCAATACATTGAACTTGTTATTTTTATATTTCAATTCACACAAGAAATGCATGTTTTGTTTTTATCTGAGAGTTTATACAAAGGTTCTAGAGTTAAAAAACGAAAATATAATATGCTGTTTATCTAAAACAGTCTCAAATGTTAGTAACGTTGTGTGCATGAGCTATTCCCTAATTTGAAAAATATTCCATTGGACATATATTTGTCGAGCAAATGCTACTTTCATATTAGGGAATATCTCAGGTACGCTACGTTACTAACCCTTTTTCTATATATCCGGATAAATATATGAAATGCCGTTATGTACTGTACATCAATTTGAAGAGAGTCAAATAGTACGAGACCTGTCATTGCTTCAGCCTGCGGTGTGTTTAAATATCGATTTTTATTGATCACACATCGATTTTTCATCCATAACAATAGCAAAATTTATCAAATTTTCCCACTATTTGTAATAATTCGCGAGGTCTTAATGGTGAGCGCGGAATATGAATCAGTCTGTATAGTAAATAGTATATATGGTTCAAAGGATCTTTTAATTTTTTCGTTAATTCATGTAACAAAAATATAAATATGGCCTTAAAATCACGCCACGTAATCTTAATTTGAGACGAATAGAATAGGGCCACATATGAATTAAAAACGTTACATCAAAATGCCATTATCATACTCTATGGTATTTAAAAAGCTTTTTTCTACTCCCATACTTTAATTGTATTATTAGATATGCTGAACCTGTATTTTAATGATGTCCATTAAGATACAAGTTTATATCCAATAGGAATACGACATTCCAATATTTATCAATATTCAATATGGCCACTTCATATCTGACAGATATAAAAATTAATTAAATGTGACAGTTCTCTGCAATTTACTAGTAAGTAGTTAAAATTTGTGCTTTTTTGAAAATATAAACGGTAAAAATGAGGGATAGTGACAGTGAAACGTAAAATTTGACTCCAACAGAAATTATGGAACAAGCCTTAGTAGCCGCAAACAATTTATTACCAGCTAAATTCGCAAAAAACGTACGGAAAATTTTACGCTCAATTTATGAAATGGAGTGTTCAAAAAATAATGTCGTAGAAAAAATAGTGTATGCAACTCACATTTAATGGCTATTAAGACACTCGTATTCATTACGATACTCGCCTTCAGCTCGTATCGCAATTTTCATTCTCTTGTCTTAATAGCCATCATTAAATGCTCATTGCATAATATACTATTATAATATATTCAAACAGACGTTATCTAGAGTGCCTTTATAATGAGAGTGGTGACACGAGATAGGAAATCAAAGTAAAATACTTCGCCTTCGTGGGTATCTGTCAAATGCTAATATAACAAATAATTCAGTATTATTAAATATGAATTGATATAGTTAACCTATAATTTGCTTATTAAATTGGTTGTGTATTTAAAAAAAACGTGATAAATAAAGTTAAGAATGTAGCTGTAAAATACATTTTTGAGCAAGACTCCATTATGTGTGTATAAATTGCGTTAACCTATCAGTACGAATCACATCCGTGTCACCACTCTGATTATACAGGCTCTCTAATGTTATTTGTTTTATCCCGCCATCTTGCGGAAATAATTGCCAATAGTTAAACTACGTTTGAAATTTTGTTGTCAAACACGACGTGTGTTGTAATAAGTTTACGGTTATCTTCAAGCTACAAGTCTCAATTTTAATATAATTTGGCACATGTCGTAGGAAATATTTACAATAAATAGTAACAAGTAACAAAATCTATTTACTTTACTAATCACAGAATTATAAAACATCTTAATAATAACAACAATTACTTTTTAATAAAGTCTTCAAATTCACGAGTACTTATATGGCATACATACGTATTTATGTGTACTCAAAGTTCTTAGAGAATTGTTCATTTTTTTTGTCAGTCCAATAATAATACTGTGAGTGTTTTCATTATCAATTAATTATTATTAATTTATTACGAGCAAATCTTATGTATGCATGTATATTTTAGGTGTTTGAAAGTGAGTCGATTATGGTCTAGAATAGTCTAGAAAATTGAGTGTTTTTTATACATATATAAGTATATACAGCGTGAGTCATTAGTAGCCGATTCTTTGATTGCTCTTTTGTGCTTTAAATAAAGAAAAAACAATTAGTAGAAGATTCATGGTTACTTGGGGCGAATACTTCAAAAATACTTTAAGGTCTGATACACTTCCGGTTACACCGGAAATACATAGAACTTATTTTTTAAAATGAAACACCCTATATATTTTTGGATTTTCCAGTGCTGTTTTAAATTACCAATTTAAGTGTTTTCCGTTTTTCAAAATTAAGCCAAAAGTTTTTGAATAAATTTTCTTGGAAATTTTTAGATCAAAACACGTGTTCAGAGAAATCATATTCGCATTGTTTTTAAAAGAAAAAACATTAATTTTGATGAGGAGTGTAGCCAAGAAAATTCTACATCATTTGGTGTAAGTTGATTCGACAATACCTCAAGAAACTTGTTTTTTCAAATCATGCTTCCCGAAATGTTCCCATATTAAAAACTTACTTTTTTTAAATAAAACACCACGTATTTTGTTGTAGCATTTTTTCCTTCTTTTATTACCTTTCATTTTTGCTAACAATGTCCTATATCTGTCATTTGTAATTCCGAAACCATACTATACTATACTATCTATCAGCGGTCAAATAAAGAACTACGAGCGCTGTTTTTCTATGCACCCACATATTTGTACAACCAATGGGAAGGCCGAATACAGGCCCAACTGGCTGTGTCAACTGCCAAGCAAAGTAAGTGTTAAACCCAATTTAATAAAGTAATAATTTTATAGACTACTACATCTTCAGTTAATTTTTTAATTGCAGTATTGTTCAGTTGCAGTATTTTTTATTTTTGATTGCTCCTATTTTTTCATATGGTCGATGCTCTTCATAAGAGATAGCTGCAGCTTCTTAGAATTAAAAATTGATGACGTAAAACAAGAAAATATAAACACGCAATTTAAATAACCCTAGCAACAACAAACGAAGGTAAGAATAACAAATTTCATCAAATAATATGTTCAACATCTGTGGAATGCACCTGTTAATCCAAAGAAGTTCTAACGTTGCATAAAACGTTTCGACTTATTTTTCTTAACGCATTTCTGATTCTATTTTCATATCTTCTTTGGTAGTAGGCATCTTGATAAACTAATCTTCTACGCATCCCCATAAAAAGAAGTCTAATATGGTAACATCCGGTAACCTTGCAGGTCATCCGTACATGGCTACCTCGCCCATTTCACTTGTTCTGAAATTGATGATCCTGATCTCGTATTCACAAACTTTATGACTATAGTGAGCTCGAGCTCCCTCATGTTAGAACCACATAAGATCAATAACTTTGTAATGAAAGATGTTCTAAAAAGTTTTGAAAATCCGTATTAAACGAAGATGCTCTTCTCTCTTTAACAATTCCATCAGATAAATAAGGTCCATTTATTAACTACCCACTGTTCTCCCATACATTAATTACCAACGAAAGTTTGCAAGCCTGATAAGTGAAGTTTTGTGTGTCCTAATAATAAAAATTGTGACGATTAACGTATCCATTCTTATGAAAGGTGTCAGTAAACAACAAGAAAATGAGAAAGCCAGGATGATCTTTTAATTCATCTACTAACCATTGACAAAAATGTAAGCTATTCTGAAAATAGTGAACGAATATTTGGATGCATAGAACAACAGCGCCCGTAGTTTTTTTATTGGACCACTGATTGAAAACACAACAGCTAGGTAGAGGACAGTGTTAACAAAAATGAAAGAGAATAAGAAAGGGAACAAAACACCACAATAAAATACCGGGTGTTCCATTAAAAAGAAAAAGTTTGTGGAATGTGAAAATTTCGGGAAGTAGGTTTTAAAAAAAAATTTCTTGCGGTATTTTCGAGTGCAACTTATACCAAATGATGCAGAATTGTATCAGCTACAGCAACACCAAAATTAATGTTTTTACTTTTAAAAACAATGCGAATATTAATTTTAGTTGGAATATGTGTCTTGGTCAAAAATTTCCAAATAATATTAATAATTCGAAAATTGTTGGCCTGATTTTGAAAAAGAAAAACAGACAAATTGGCAATTGAAAACAGCACTAGAAAATTAAAAAATATATTGGGCGTTTTATTTAAAAAATTTTTTTTTATGCATTTCCGGTGAAACAAGAAGTGCATCAAAGCTTAAGGTATCTTTAAAATATGTGCTCTAAGCATCCATGAAGATTCTACAAATTTCTTTTTCTCTTATTTGAAATACAAACGAGCAATCGAAAAAGCGGCTACTAATGATTCATTCTGTATATATGTTTTTTTTTTAATGTTGGTTAGAAAAATTACCACAGCCTTGAAAATCTTTCAATGTTTCGTATTTCGACATAAAAATAGTTTTTCTTCTAGGTACCCTCATTTTGAACCTGCTGTCTTCAAATATATCATTTGTATGGGGAATTGTCTATAATTTTGATATAAAATTGGTGACATTGAATGATATCACATTTTTGAGGTAAAATTATGATTGAATTAGAGTTTGCGACTTAGGTACAGTTGTGTGCAAAAAAAAGTAGGACAAGTGTTTAGTCCTGTGAACTTATACCATAATTGACACATGAATAGATGTACAATCGCTGTCCTACTTATTTATGAACAGAACTGTACTTTGCTCCTTCCAGCAATAGATGTAACCAGTTAGAGCTTTGTTATGTCATGTAGATAACTGAAATGCACGCGTTGTAATAACGTGTCAGTAATTTGGGTTTTTACTTTCTTTTAGTTTAGTGTTAGTAAAGATCTAGGTATTGTCAAGTGAATAGTAAGGGCAAATTTGTCTACAGTTTACAGTTAATTAATATATATATATATCTCAATTTGATCTTCTATAAGTAAGCCCTGCTTGGTTTGAAACTTATTTTTAGTATAGTTTCGAGTTTGTGAAATGACGTAGGCCTTGACAGTTGAGCAAGATTTACTTCCGTTTCAGGTAAAGTACCTTTCTCGTTCGCAGTATGCTAAAATATTACTAAGAAAAGTTCAGAATGACAAACTATGGCCCTATACAAAATTTCAGGAAAATCTACCTACTTTGATTAGATAGTTATTTTTTAGATTCACCAAAATGAAGGTATATTTATTCACAAATTTAGTATACAAAATGTAATAATAGTAAGATTGATTGTAGAGTAGTACATTTTTGGGGCACCTTTCGCTCGATGGCAGAGTTTGGCAGACGTTTCCGGACTGAATTTTTCAACGACCAGGACTATGCAGCTTTTATGAAAGAAACTCAGAACGCGTCTGCCACCATAGTACTTCTGACATTTAATACACAGATTACGTGTGTATCACTATGGATAACAAGACAACGTCGCAGTCCTCCGCAGACGGACTCATTATGACAACGGATGTGCCAAACCTGGACGATGTCCCAATCCTGGTGACCTACACCAACGATCCAGATGCCGAGCACATGAAAGTCCTCCGCAGAAGGACTGACCATGGCAACGGATGTGTCAAACCAGGACGATCATGGTAATAATACTATATTTTTTCAATCAACGCATATTAGTGCTTCAACATACACCTTCTTTGTTATGCTGCACTGACGAAACCAAACTAAGTAGAAACATATAACATCGTTGATTGTTTGTGTATTTCAATCAAATTGTACATGTTTAGGTAAACCTAAGCCGTTTGATAGGATTACATAAGTAATACCGATAGCTGAGAAATACGGTGACGGAATTTTTTTGAAGACAGCCTTACTGGAAAAACTGTGGAATATACGAGGGCGACCTGAAATGTTTCCGGAATCGACAAGAAAAACACGGTATTGGTTTTGTTTTTTATTTTTATTTTTCGATGTAGTCGATTTGGCTGTTCCTCATGTACCAAGGGGCTCTTTGTATCATTCTTAGGGATATGTTCTGAATTGTTTGGAGATTTTTGATGTGTGGGGCGGCTGTATTGATCCATATGGGGGCGGCGTAGGTCATGATGGGTCTGATTATTTGCTTGTATATTCGAAGTTTAAGATGTGGGGATAGGGAGCTGAATCTGCCTAGTAGAGGCCATAGACGACCTCTTGCAACTTTGGCTTTTCTAATTGTGTGATGCATATGTGTTGCGTATGATAGTCTCCTATCTAGATACACTCCTAGATATTTTATGTTGGTTTGCCATGGAATTGGTTCGTAATTGATATATAGTTGGCCTATAATGGGCTTAGTCTTTCTTTGCAAGATAATTGCTGCAAGATAATTGCTTGAGATTTTTCGCTATTAATAGATATTCTCCAATTGTTACACCATGTGATGAGCGTGTCTAGGGCTGTCTATAGATGGGAAATTGCCAGTCTGGGTGAGAGTGATTTAGATAAGATAGCAGTGTCCCCTGCATAAGTTGCTAGTATGCAGCTGTCTGGTTTAGGGATGTCGGCTGTGAAAGTAGCATATAAAAGAGGAGAAAGTGCTGAACTTAGGGGGACCCCCGCTGTTAACGATCTAGAAGTTGAGAGAGTGTTATTTTGTAATGTAATGTAATAATTATACTGTTGCTGAGAGAAATAGTCATGACATGTGCCGTTTTTTGCAGAAATTTTTTTGAATATATATAAATGGAGATGCAAGAGAAGCACGGAGTCAGTCTAAATCAAATTTCTGGCGTCTCAAAAGAAATAAGTACATATATAAATACAAATAAATAGGAAATGTCTTCTGGTATTGTTGTATTCAATGTTTCGTAGTTCTGATATATATTTTTAAGTAATGTTGTCGATTTTATCGAACCTAGTTTTCTGATACTGTAGTAATTGTGTAAACATGTAGATATTGCAAGATATTGCCTGTGTTTGTTTTTGAAAATCTTGAGCACTTGTCAGTTTCAGAATTAGTTACTTTGGTGCCTTTTCCATTCAATGTCGAACAATACGTCGTTACTTTTCAGGGATTTGGCTTACAGATTTATGACTAGTATACGTTTGGGTATAATCGATTTGGCGACCGACATTGTCAAAGTAGGAACTAAAGACGACAATTCTCTTCGACCGGAAAAATTGCAGAACAAAGAAATTAAACTAATTCATATTTCAGGATATATAGCTTCCGCTAAGAAAATGCTAATTTAATATTTGACTATTCTGTGTAGTAGGCAAGCATTGTTGACAAATTTATATTGTTTGGATGACAATTATAACAAACATTAAAATGCAATTATGACAAATGTCAAAAGGTGTATGAGTATTATTATTTAGGGCAGTCCTGAAATGGATTTTTTTAGGTTATATTACTTGACATAAAATTTTGCATTATCTCAAATTTGACGTCATTTTAAATTATTGACGCATGTTGATTGCCAAAGCCACTCCATTATACCCAGCTGTTCATACATGATTGCAAAATTAGGGATTAGTAGATAGAAATCCTATATACAATGACTGATTGCATAAACCTACCTAATTGAAAAATAAGGCTCAACAATAGAAGTTTTATGTTAATCATATCAAGTATTTCACTTGTAAATACGAGTGTTAATGAATTAATTTGAAAATGATATTTAACTGTGTTATACTTTAGAAAATATCAGTAATATTGTTCAATGTCGCCAACTCTATATTAAAATGTTAGTTTATTTATAATAAGAATTTTATTGAAGACATCTTGTCGACGTTACCAGTGCTGATAATTCACATAATGGTCGCCACACATTGTAGTAAGTCATTAGTATGTCAAACTGGCAGCAGCAGCAGCAAATTATCCAATTTTTATTGGCAAGACTGGAATATTGGCCGCTCTATTATCCTTTACCTCCTCAGCATGCCAATTTTGATAGAAAGGTGCTGATTTGGGTTATTACCAAAACTGGAGCAGCGTTAATAGGTCAGGTTAATAGAGCGACATTACCTGATAAATACCATGCTGATATAATAAAAATCTGTTGGGAGATAAAATATTATTTGGTGACACCTGTCATTTGCACTTGTCAACAAAGTAGTTTATTTCAAACAATAATAGCCTCTTTCCTTTTCCATAAATCTCAGATAATATCACCTCACTTTAACTGAGGTTATATTTAGACACATTCCATTTGTAATCAGCTGACGGAGACAAAGTGATATTTTCATCTCCCCTCTTACCGATTCTGAGGTCGGTCAGGACTATCCTCACTAACTAACCCAGTGAGAGAAGCTCACTTGAAGAGAGGAGAAACATTTACATCACTTTAGCTCAGCTCAGATCTCTAGCAAAAGGAAAGCGCCTATTGGCATTATGATAATTTTATATTTTAAATGAGAGGTTAAGTTATTAAATAATTATACCTTGTCTCAGAATGAGAAGGAGTGATTCAAATATCGCGCCAAAATGGTGTATGTTTTTAAGGTATCTCATTGGTTCTTGCGTAGGCAAGTTTAACATAGGAAATAAGTTCGCCAAAATGTCATTTTATGTTTATAACCAAACCATAACCTAGAATCTTACATTTTTAATTTGGTTTAATATACTTTATTGTGTTATTAAATAAAATCCGTACTTTTATGTATACGATGAATATGAGTGATCAGACGGCTTAAGACCTAAGGAACAAGTGATCAGGCATTTGAAACTTTGAATTTGATGAATCTGTCAAAAACACTGTACGACAATGTACAGTTTCATTTTTAAAATCGAACGTCCTACAATATCATTGCAAAAATAACTATAGGTGAGTCCATACCAAAAATGAACTGAGCAGTTCTACACAGATTCTTGAAACTCATTAATTTCAAGTAAGTGTTAATCAAATACTAATTACATTACCACACCACCGGATATGTCAGAATATCTGGGAATAATAAAACAGTACAGATTATGATGGTCGTCCAATACTTAATTAGATGAAACATGCTTGGATGAAGGACACACAAAGAGAAAAGTTTGGATTATACATAATGAGTGCATGACAAGCTTTTGTTGAAAGCCTATCGACAGGATTAAAAAGCCCTACTGGTAAAGATACGCAAGGATCTGAATTGATGTATGTGGGGGAAGGACTATTGTATGATTCATGAAATGAAGTTAACATTTTTGAAGGATGCTACATCAAATACTACCCAAGTTGGAAAGGGCAGCTGCACAGGTTACCTCCATATCATTGCGAGCGCAATCCGATTGAAATGATTTGGGCCCAACTAGAAGGTGAAGTTGCTTCAAAAAATTCCCCTTTCAAAATATCACTTGTACGAGAACTTTTAACAGAACAATTACAAATGTTACAATAAGTAATTAGAAAAAATGTGCCGACCATGTAATTAAAGTAGCAAAGACAATGTGAGACATAGATGGATTAATGGATGATTGTGAAACCATTTATTATTTATGTCTGAAACAGTCATGGTGTGTGACTTATTAATGTCCAGAACAAGAGAATCAGACTAATTTATGCGGCTTTTGTTGTTGTAATTATTGTCTCAATTGTTGTATTTTTAGTCTTTTTAACATGATGTGAACACTAAATTATTGTTAATTTCCAATCTATAATAGAAATAAAAATTTGTTATACTTTATAAGAGTATAAGTGTAAATTATTCAACTAAAATTTTTCTCCATATTTTCAAAATACATACACACAAGTAGTGAATAATAATTAGCAATGTGTATATGTAATTATCTTTGCAGGTCGTGTAAGCAACTTCAGCCGATATACATTTTTATATTTATTGCTGTTGTATGTAAGATTCACATTGTCAAGAATGGTTGCTTGAATTTACCTGCTCAAGGTTTGTAACAGAAATACGAATGATTTATTTGTATAAGTTCTTTATTGATATTTAAAATAAAAACTAATAAGCAAAACTTTTTCTGCTAGTTCTTAAGGACGTCTTGATAAAAGATAAAAGGTTTGATCCATTCTTGCTCTCAGGTACAAATATTTAATAACAAATAGACTTGATTCACAATTTTCATGTTGGTATAACACATTCACTAAAATGCATAGTAATTATATATGTATTTATAATGGCAATCCTCCTCAAAACGCTCAGAACAAAGTCTACTACTTTCATTTAGTAAATGAAACACAAAACAGCTAAGATGTTAGTTAAAAATAATGCAATTCTTCTAACCTCAATTGTCATAATCTCTCATCAAATTGTCTACTACATTTTAAGCTGTGTTCCATGTTTTGGCGGGATATTTGAATCACTCTTTCTTATTCTGAGACAAGATATAGTTCAATACTATAATGTTTCTGTCACAACACCACACGAAAGTTCTGTATCTTGTCTCAGAATAAAGGTATATTTAGTGTACGTAGACATGTTGTCAGAGTCAAATATCATCCAACAGTGTTGTTGCGTATTCCCTTTTTTTGCAGTGAAGTTCGAATCTGCGAACTACATCGTGTGAAGCTCAAATTAATGAGGTTATGTTAATACAAAGGTTAATATATATTAGTTTAGAATAAGTGGCGTGACTTCTTATATGGTCAGCTGTTGTTAGCGTCATTAGTGTATTGTAAAGAGTGAAATATCCGTCCACATAACTTACAATGTAGTAAACTATTTTATATGACATCTAAACAGTTGAGAATGTAGTAGTTTGTCGACAATTTTAAAGTCGATTATTTTTTCTAATAAGTGTAAATAATTTATATGAACAAAATTATTGCACAAGAGTGACATTTTGGATGAATACGTAAAATTTATTCATATTTAAGATTGAATGCGATGTTTGATATAACCTATTCTGGTAGACTTTCGAACTCGAGCTTTTCTCTCGCTGTTTCCAACACAAATAACAATTGATAAGATTCAATAAACCATCCTGCATTTTTCTCTATGTTAATGATACCATGCATTGTTACAATTACATCATTGTTTAAACTTGTTTAAACCACTTTTCAAAAATAATGAAATTATATTCATTTTATCATGGTAGACAGCGGTTTTTATACTTTGGAAGAGGTTCATTTTTATAAAAGAAACTGCACAGCATCTACCGTTTAGTATTTTTGACATATTCATCAAATTCTAGTAGTTTCAAATGCCTGTCCACTCTTTCTTTAGGAAACCTTAGGTCGCCTGTTCCCATTCTTTAATTATGTAATATACATTTGTTTTTGCCAGTCCTATAGTAGATACATATTGCTATGGCAACATGACTATTTGGAATATGATAATTGTAGTATTGCCATACATTAGGCTTTGCCAAATAAATTATGTTGTGTGCTGTTCCAGCAACATAAATAATAAAGATGATGATAATTTTTATTATACTTAATGTATATTTTATTTATCTTAACAGCGCGTACTTTATAAGTATACGTGAATTCCATCAGTGTATCTAAATTTCTCCTCTCTCGTCAAATCTCTTGTTTTACTTTTGATTGGGATAAGGTTATAGCTTATTTAAATGAAAACCAGAAACCATATAAAAATGATTGTATAATTTATTTAACATTTATTACATAATAGATAGCATCGCTATGCTATATTCACCATTTTATTTATAAGAAACATGATTAAAAGAAAACGTTTGTACCTTGTTCTAGGTTGTAACGTTTTATGGTACGAATATAATTTTCTAGGTACTTAATCAAATCGAAATCAAAAATATTTTCCTGTTTCAAAACAAATAAAATTCAATTAACTTTTGTATACTTTTTACATTTTTTTATGCTAGTTCTATTCCATCAGAAACATTATATTCGCACGTAATGCTCTGACAAACTTAGAACTTCGCAATGGTCAGTGTTCGGAGAAAAAGCTTGAATCTGATTACTATCTATGACCATTCGCACGTGTTATATCTAGCATCTCAGAGTCCGCTACCCAGAAACACTTTCCTTATGAAAAATTTAATTTTAAGTCATTAATTTATAATCAAAAATCATCGTAAACATTAATGATGCCTAATTAAGTGCCAGAAAATATACATTTGCACGCTATATCCTCTTAACACCCAACACCATTAATAATTTTATTTTCGTAAACTTGAATCCAATAAATACTTATTACTATTACAGGAAAACATTTATTATCACTGTTGCACAACGTTATATTGAATATACATTTGCACGTTATATTTCTATACACGCATAGCCACATTGATAACTCTTGGTATCAAACTTACTGTGAATCATTGAAGAACTTCTCAAATTCTGCCATTTGCATATCCATTATTTTTTTAAATATACAAAAAACAATTTACCAAAGAAAATACATGAATGAAACTTAAATGCAAATAAAAATTAATACGCTAATACAAAAGAAATAAATATGAATCGTGGTGTATCTAACCCTACGATTTTAAGTTACTGTTATTCTCTTTTCAGATAACCAGCTAATCCGTGAATCAATCAATGAATGAATGAATCTTGTCGATTCTTGTTTTGAATTTATATTCCCGGGAAAAACACGTGACCGCTCTCAACGCCATCCTCAGAAACTACTATTTAAGTTGTCACCCTGCGTCTTCAGTGAGCTCTTGGCTTTTCAGGTTGCCATTGTGATTCGAACACACACACACACGCACTTGTTGTCCTTTTGACAGTTCCCTCTCACTTCCAAATGTCAACACCCCGAGAATTGTCCATTTGCACTTTAAAAGTTTCTCACAAATTGTCCAGCATTTCTCCAACGTATAATTCTTCTTTATATTTGTTTATGAATTTATTACCTTCTTTAGTATTTGCCACATATTTCCTCTTTCCATTGGCTAACACAATTCTTATTTTTGTTTTATGTCCAGCTCTCGGCAGTATTGGAAATACATTGTAAATAACAGGTATTCTTTTAATAAGATTACTTGTACTACCATGATCCATTTGGTTTGCCCCTTCATTGCTTCCCTCTATCCAAGACTTTTCCAACGGTGATATATTTATCTGTAATAAACTACAAACCAAGTTTACATTATATTTTCTTTTTGTAGGTCATCAAAACCGTACTAAACCTCTCTACAGCTTATGAAACATAATACTACATATACGAATTTCATGAATGTATTTTATTATTACCAGCTGTCGTTTATAAAAAAACTACTGCAGATTGTATGGACTCAGAATATCTTTATTTATACCCTTTTTTTATTTATTTACTTATATAGTCATAAGTTAAGGTACATTTTTATTCTTTTTGCATGATTTATTTAATAAAGTTTTATTACCTTATGTACGTTCCCAAGTTTACATAGTTTATTCAATTATATTTTTCTCCCGTGGATATCGAATTTTATTTTCTTCATACAATTTTATTGCATTTAGATGACTAATTCTTATCACACTTCCATCCTTAAGCATAACCCTTTCTCGGTTATTCGCTTTCATTTCTTTTTTATTTTTAAACAACGGTCCATTATTTAAAATGTTCAGTGCAATTCTCACGCTTTTTATGAAGTCAGGTTGTTTTTCATTATACACAAACCATACATCTTGTTTCTCTTTTCTATAAAAGAAATATATATATCTTAAATTTTATCTCGTCTTTTATTTTATACCTGTTTCATATCTAAATTGTAAATATAAATTCATTTTTATGTCTATGTTTTCTCACTTAAAAAAATGTATGCAACTTAATATACTCATGTTAAATCTTGGAATACAATAAAACTTATTATTGTCTCTTTTATATTTTATATACTTAAATTAAATCTTAACGCTATTACTTATTATCTTATTAATATGCAAGAGACCACGGCAATATGTATAATGAATTGTAATTATATCTTACTTAGTGCCCTGGAGATGTTCATTACAGTTACTGTTGTTTTCATTTTTTAAGTTTATAGTGTTAACATTTTATACATACATATTTAAAACTGTTTTTCGTCGGATTAAGTGTACCAATCGTTGACGCTGTTTAGGTGGAGAATTTAGCTGTTTGCTTGTACCTGCCTAACACTAATGTTCTTAAACGTATAGACTGCATTTAATAACACTCTAAAATATAATAATAATAGTAGTAATAATAATAATATGCTTTATTGCTATATAATTACAAGGCAAAAACAAAGCAAACATCAAAGTAAACAATAATATAATACAAGTAATGGTTACTTCAGAAAATCTTCCTTATTGTAGGGTTCCATTTCACATAATAACATAAATGTTCTATTTTTAAATACAGTTAGAGTATTAATATCTCTAATGTTCTTTGGCAATTTGTTAAAAAAATTTAATCCTGCATATGCCAAACTATTCTCATTCAGAGTAAGTCTGGGTATTGGATAGCAGCAGCGATTTGCATATCTCTTACCTTATTCATGCCTGTAAGAACTTTTATCAAACAGTGTTCTGTTTTTAAAGAAGAATATTTTTTTGTTTGTATATAATATTGCCACTACCATCCTAGACCACGATGCCAAATCTATTATATGACAGGCAACCGCTATAGTAGGCGGCATGAAGTACATATTCGCTGACAAGTCTCTTATTAGACGGATACTGTAGTAGAGACTGCATAGTTTTCTGCATAATGTAGATGTCATTAAAGAAAATTAAGAAGAGCGAAGGTCCTAGGATACTGCCTTGTGGTATCCCATGGTTTATAGTTGCACTCTTAGAGTGCACTGTTTTATCATGCCTAGTGTGGAGTAACCCTTTGCTGCCTCATTGATAAATAACTACTGAACCAAGCAAGAGCAATACCTCTAATTCCGAAATGTTCCAGCTTTTGAAGTAAGCATTAATGTTCAATACTATTAAAAGCTTTTGATACATCGAGAAGAACACCACACGGTATTCTTTTATTTTCAAGAGCAACCAGGATACGATCTGCGAAATCAAACAGCGCTGTTTCAATACTTTTGCCTTTGAGAAAACCATGTTGACCTTTAACTTATGTTTCACAAAGAATCAATAATAAACCAAAGCATAAATATAAAGAAGGTGTACTCAGGCTAAGGCTTTGCTATGTTATAAATATGACGGATATCGCGTATTTATATTTTTATATTAAATTTTCCTACACAAGAATCAACGAATTCTCTTAAAACGTGTACCATTTAGACGCGGTATTTGAGCCACTCCTCCTTATTCCGAGGCAAGGTGTAGTATAATCACGTTTGTAAATCTAGTATGTTGTTGACATGTGCTTTATTTAACGGATTTTACAAATTTTAATTTTATAAACAAGCACGCCAACATAAAATTTAAGAACTGACTCGCTAATCCATTAAAAGTAATCTCAATCATTTACAGTCACTTGGAATATTAAAAAATAATAATGTTTTTGAGCAAAAACTGTTTGCAATATTATAATTATAATAAACTTTTAACATATGCAATACAAATGAGGAATATATTGAACAAAAACTATTTTTCGTTGTCATCTTAGAAACACCACTTATAACTATACCATCGTTCATCGATTTAATCTTTTCAATCTTCTTTTCTTTTTGGCACAATTGACACTATTTCAACAAAAACAAGTATCATAGATCCACATGAAAACAAATAAAGAACACAAAAAACTATAATTTCTCCTTTTTCAACGTGAAATCTATAACTTTACAAATGTCACAGTCTGATTCGGCATTACAAGAACAGTTATCATCACATTTTTTTAAATCCTCACATAGTTTGAAGTTTTTCAATTCCCTGCGAAGTTCCTTCTTGATGTTGTTCAAGTGGTTTTGGTCGTCTTCGTCTAGTGGACCCTGACTTAAACCACTTATCTCCAAATGTTATCCGTTTTGTCACATGAATACGTCCTGCAAATCCGGATTCTTGTTTCTTAAGGCCAGCTCGTCTTCGAATGTGACCATCTTCTCGCGTGGTTTCGGCAATACTTTCCTGGGCACTCTCACCGTCAAAGGTAGCATGTTGGTTATCGGTGTGTCGTTGGCCGTGCCCGACAGATCAAATTCACTTACGCTCCGCGGTACGAAGTATTCGATCAGTGGTTCTGCTCCTAAAATAAGAAGAAATGTGTTAAATACAAGTTGTGAATAAACGGTTAATGAAATGGGTACTCGAAATGTACCGTTTAACAAATTATATATACCGTAGTCGTCAAATTTTAATTTCGGTTTATACATCTATACCATGCAGAAGATGACCTTATAATATGCAGCGATGCCTGCTTGCTAACAGTGGTGGGAGAGCAACGCAGTGTCGGGGGACCCTCACGCCTTACATTTCATAGGAAACGTTTGTCGAGTGTACTGTCTTGGCAGCCTCGCTTATGTTTATCTTTAGTTTATTTCGTCGCGCTCTTTTCCTCTTTCTACTTTCGTATCAGAAATTAAAATATGTCGACTACGATATATATATAATTATAATTGGAATTTTTATTTGCCGTACTTCAATAATTTAATAGGTATTTTCTTTGGAAATAGCGGCTTGAATTAATGAAACGATAATTTACTGTGACGTTTCAACATTTACCATGTTTTCTTTAGACCCTGTAATTTTTTAGAAGAAAGGATAATTTAAAATCATTGCTTTAAAAATATAGCTTTACAAATATTACAATTAATTTTATATTACTATTAATATTGTTCTGTTTATTACTTGTTTTGTATAAAACACACTGTACTAATAAGTTATGAAGACAAACTGTACATATAACATATAAAATATATTGCATGAGCGATGAACATGTACATATAAATCAACTTACATTTTTGTTACATTGCAATATATTTTATATGTTATATGTATAGTTTGTCTTCATAAACTATTAGTACAGTGTGTTTTATACAAAACAAGTGATAAACATAACAATATTATATTATATTATACATTTATATTATATATAATAATATAAAATTATTTGTAATATTTGTAAAGCAATGATTTTAAATTATCATTTCTTCTAAAAAATTACAGAGTCTGAAGAAAACATAAAAAATGTTGAAACGTCACAGTAAATTATAGTTTCATTAATTCAAGCCGCTATTCCCAAAGAAAATACCTATTAAATTATATACATATATAAACTTATTTTCTTTCTTGGGTTTGTGGTTTTCCTTTTATTAAAACTAACACATTTTACTAACGTTTCGATGTATTTAACATCTTTTTCAAAGGCCATAAAACATATAACTGTAAAAAACATTACAAAATATCAGTCTACGGTACAACATGATTTATACTAACAATAATTAAAATTTTTTTTATGTATGGCAACGGGCAACCTACCTTAAAATTCGTTTCGTCAATCATTAATATTTTCTTTTAATTAAAATGTGAAAATTTTTTGTTTTCAAATACATTTTTAACGTGCTTATTGTTTTTCTTTTGACTGTGTAAAAATAAATATATTTTGTAGGAATTATTTTACTTTAACCTACACGCTCACGTGTATATATTCAAATATAATATCTGCATACATGCATCACATCGATTTGTCTTTCCTAAATGTTCTTGTTAGTATTTTTTATTGTTTTTTATTATAATTTGTAAATATATATGTTTATTCTCTTATTAAAGTTCATAATATACAAGGATTCAAATCAAAATTCAATTCGAAAAGAAGCTACTGTCATATATTTGTTGCTAATTTTGTATTATTGAGTGGTATAAATTTGATAAATTTGCAATGTCTGATCTGTCATTTATTGAGAATTTTTGTTTTAATGAATCATTTCTAATATATCTCTTGCTTTTTGTTTGTTCTTTGTCCAGAATTTTCACCCGATTGAAATCAAATTCATGTCCAGTATTAGTAGTATGTTTTTTCAATGCAGTGTTGTTTTTACAGTATTTATGGCCATTCATTCTGCTTTTTAGGCGTTGTTTTGTTTGTCCGATATAAACACTTTCGCATTCCTTACATGGTATTTGATATATTAGGTGTGTTTGTTGATCTTTCGGTATTTTAGCTTTTAAGTTAGACCAAAGATTTTGTTGCTAGGATTGTAGCTACAAATGGTTGCCAGAAAATGTGGCTAAAATTGTTGCAGAAACTGTTAGGCTTATTTTAACAATTCTTGCAAGAACTTATTGTTGCTGGTAGAAATTGTTATCACACACTATTGTTATCAATTGTTGCTAGAAATTGTTGTTGTAAATGGTTGCTGTTGCCGGAAATTGTTCTTGTTTCTAGAAATAGTTGCTAAAAATTGACAGTAGACAAATAGTTACCAGGTATGGTTTTTATAAAATGTTGCTAGGATTTTTGGTACAAATTGTTGCGAGAAATAGCTGCTGTTGATAGAAATTGAAACAATAGGTTATTGCTACAAATTCTTGTTGTTGTTAAGAACTGTTACTAAAAATTATTGGTATTAAATCTTGCGAGAAATTGTTTTTCTAGAAATTGTTGCAATAAATAAGTGCAAGATGTTGTGAAACGTAAAATTCGCTAAAATGCAAGGCGTAGATAAATAAAATATTATACACAGTAAGAATTAATAGTGCCCATTTTCAAATTCGGTTTTAGATCAAATGAAGTGTATATTTCCATTTTACACTCACCTATGCCTTTTATTTTTTCTTTACCGAAGGAACTTGCATGTATAAATTTACCTTTTTCTTTAATTTTCAGAATGGAATGTGCCTCCTGCTTTGGTTTAGTTTGTATTAATGCCAACTCGCATATAAAGATACTGTTTCAAAG
Source organism: Amphimallon solstitiale (assembly GCA_963170755.1). NCBI lineage: Eukaryota > Metazoa > Arthropoda > Insecta > Coleoptera > Scarabaeidae > Amphimallon > Amphimallon solstitiale. Next base: position 140,419,356 of record OY720677.1, on the reverse strand, counting down.
CTTACTTGCTCATTAATTCCTCAAAAATTAACAGTAATTGAATTACTCCTTCTGTAATACATTTTGTATAAAGATTACCATATCAAACCTTATATCTATAATATCATATAAAAATAAGCATTTTTATGGCCATGACCAACTACGATTGCCATTTCAAAAAAAAAAAACATAAGTTTATGTTATATCTTGATAATTAAGTGTGCCATGAATTTTTAACTAAGATTATTAAATTTTACATAAAAATTACCACCAGATATCATTTTTATATTAGTTCTGTCTGCAATGGTTACGAAAATATGTATATAATTGAACATTTCGGAAATTTTCAATTTTTTTAAAATACTCTCAGTAGTTCACGATAAATGTTAAATCTGAAAATACTATCAAAAACTCCACAAGTTTAGAAGTAACTTTGCTAATTCAACTGAAGCTCTATATTTAATATTAAGAAAGTTACTCCTTTAAAAAGAAAATGGACATCCTGTATAAAGACAGATTCACTTATACATATTGATTGATTTGTCTTAGTTACGTCAACGTATCTTATATATGTGATTATACAGAGTTATCAAAATATATATGAAACATGGATCACTCTTTATATATTTTGTAATGAAGTTGTTTTCTACCTATAATGCCAAATTAAATAATTCACAGACACACACGTTGTGCGTGCCTGCTACGTTTTCGTTGTATTACATGCGCTTTGGGGATAAAACAAGTTCAGAATTTTGATTAAAATCTTCGTTTCGGGACGAGAAACTGCCGTAATTATTTAGTGTCGGAGAGTTTCGGAACGTCCCTGTAGAGAATAGACGTCACTAAATAAATAAGCTTGCCCATCATTTTTGAAATTTATAATTAACGGCTTGATTTATTTCTAATTCAAAGTGTGCAGGCTGTATACACACCAACATGACATACAATATTTATAAATATCGCTGTAATACTATTGAAAATTGTTTTGTAATCAACATTATTTTACATTTCACATCATTTTGACGTTTCGATTTGATTGTATGTTCGACTACAGTTGAAATTAATAGAAAAATGCACTAAATAATTGTCGCTTGTCTAGAATAATTGCTGCTGGAATTACTCTGTTTATTATTCGATGAATAATATGTAATTTTAAATTATTCATATTCTGTTAAAGTTGACTAGTTTAGTCGATAACTTTCAAAATTATTCCAAAAAAAAAAATCCGTTAAACTGCTTTTATAGGATTATAATGTCAAATTTAATAATTACTTTATATACAGATAGAAACTCTTGGAAATTATGTATTGCATTGTTTGTTTGCTTTTGAAATAAATTAATTAAAAATTTCAAGTTGTTTTTTAATCAAAACACAAACATTCAAATCTAATTACTCACAAAATGTAAAAATAACCGTAAAAAAAATTATTTTGAACTGAACTACTGATATTCCACAAAATAATTGTAGCTTTCGATTAAAAGAAGTCACTAGAAAATAGGTAGAGGTGTATTTAAACATTTTATGTGTTGTATATTCAGACTGACAGGATTTGTTGTTAAATATTTTGAGATATTATTCCACTATTATGTTTTTTTTTAAATAAATACATACTAAGGAACTGTACATAACCTACATGTTGTAAGGTGAATGAATGACAGACCGGTAAATTTTGTTCATAACCAGCGGTTATTATTGTTTTATTAAATTTCATTATAATAGATATAGTTAATTTTAAGCATTGAATAAAACATGTTATAAAATATAAGCATCATAAGTTCTTTATTTTTAAATATTTAATTCTATTTAGTACGTAATGAATTTGAGCCAGAAGTGCTGATTTAATTCATATGGATGAAAATCAATGATGTAAGTCAAAAGATCCGACGGACAGATAGTAGAAGATCATACTATAGATGCAGTAGAAGAAGGTCCCTTACTTAGTACCCGACAGTTACCTTTAACCTTAAATATCCCTAGTAATAAAACCGTTCCGTTTGTTCTACGAGAAAATCTTCTTCGTCCTCAGTTCACGTAAATTAGCCTGAATATTTAATATTGGCAAAACACAAGCCACGCAAATAATAACATAGAAGATGAATATCTAAAAGGGTGGCAAACTAATGACAATAGTGGAATTAAAAGGCGATTTTTTAAAACTGAAGGCCTCAGAATATAAATGGTTTGTGCAAGCTAGAAATAAGAATATGCCTGTATCAGGGGTACTAATTAAGTATAAAGCCAAGGAAATTGCTGAGAAATTATGCAATTGTAATTTTTCCGCTTCTACTGGATGGTTAGATAAATTCAAAAAGCGACATAATATTCATTATTGCATGATATCTGGTGAAGCCGCTAGCACAAATCAAGAAGATGTCGAAGCTTTCATAAACAGGTTGCCATTAATAATTAAAGGTTACAAACCCTGCGATATTTATAATTTGGACACAGCAGGTCTTTTTTTTTTCGGGTACTACCAACAAAGACGATGGCATTAATAGACGAAATTGTGTAGGCGGCAGGTTATCGAAAGAAAGATTAATTACATATAAATGCACTGTGTGAATATGACGGGAGAAAGAAAAACTGTTGCTTATCGGAAAATCATCGCGCATTTAGAAATCTTAGCATTGCTCTTCCAGTCTAATGGTATTCAAATAACAAGGCTTGGATAACTGATTCTATTGTGACAGAGTGGTAGCGTGAATTTGATCGGAAAATTATTGATAAAACAGAAAAGTTTTATTACTTTTGGACCAAATGCAACAACTTACTGCCAACCGCTAGATCAAGGCATATAAAATTGTTCAAAACTTGGTACCGACATTTAATATTAAAATACATTTTATCGCAGTTTGAGAGTTTTGATTCGGAATATAATTTAACAAACTCTGTTAGCGTATTAGGTGCGATTTATTTTATTAAAAAAGCATGGAATGAGGTCTCTCAACAATTAAAAATTGTTTCAAGAAAACAGGATTTCAAGAAGTAAATGAAGAGTTTGAAAGTTATCAATTTCATCCAGGAGATGAAATTCGTTTATCTAAAGTGGCTCAAATGTGTACGCTAATGGGAAAATTAGGAAGTAATGATGTACAGGAATTTATAAATATTGACGCCAATTTGTATACAGAAGACGATAATCCAGATCATATTTTGCTCGATTATTTAGAAAACGAAAGTCAAAACAGTGATGATGAAGAGCATGAAATAGAAATTCCTAGAACTGATGATTATGAGAAAAGAATAGTATCGTACAGAGGTGGTCTACAGGAAATAAAAAAAAAACAAACAATTTTGTTTTGAAAAAGATGATACACAAGCGTTTGGTATGCTTAGTGAGCTATTTAATTTACACTTGTGTGTTCAAATGAAAGTTTATCTTTGCGTTTCTACCTAATTTTTTCTATCTTCTGATAAACGGGCACTTCTCTTAACCGGGCAGTTTTGTCGGAACGAACAGTGTCCGCCTATGGGAAGTTTCACTGTATATATATATTTATATATATATATTATTTATTAAAATATATTACAATTCTTTGCCAAAATATACAAATGTATTGAAAAATTCAAAAGATTCTTGGTAGTAGTGGCATACAATGAAGTAAAAGTAATAACAATATGACAACTGGTTGTCAATTAGAAAACAATGACAAATATAAAATGCAAATCACAATGTATAATTGAAAGTGTAATCAATTAATGCTTTAACATACACCTTCTTTGTTATGCTGCACTGACGAAACCAAACTAGGTAGAAACATATATGTCTGTAGCTACAAATACATCTTAACACACACATAGTTGCATCGTTGATTGTCTATGTATTTCAATCAGATTGTACATGTTTAGGTGAACCTAATCCGATTTGATAGGATTACATGGGTAATGGGTGCGATTGTCCTATGCTTATTTGCTTTCATTTACATTTATACATGACTGATTTTACATTCTATATTAATATAATATCAACAGTTCTACTCTTAATGTTTCATTACATAGTTGCGTCGTTGTTATTTGTATTATTGCATTGACTGAAAAGTTTGTGGTAAATCCCAAGCCTTTTGATGTGACCATATAAGTAATCCCGACTGTCCTATTGCTTATTTGATTACACTTTCAATTATACATTGTGATTTGCATTTTATATTTGTCATTGTTTTCTAATTGACAACCAGTTGTCATATTGTTATTACTTTTACTTCATTGTATGCCACTACTACCAAGAATCTTTTGAATTTTTCAATACATTTATATTATTTATTGTCACAATAATATATATATATATATATATTATTGTGACAATAAATAATTTGAACAGCAAAACATACCTCGTCGCGCTGTGTAGATTTCAAAACCTCAGATTTATAGTTACAATAGTATGCGGCTACAGTGTTGCCAAATGTATGTTTCTTTCAAATTGTTCCTGAACACACACAAAGCATGATAAGTACGACACTTTCACATAAAAATTTTATATTCAGAACCGGAAGAAGAATATCGCTGCGTGTAGCGTTTGCGATATTTTAAACACACGCTGTATAGAAAAAGAGGATTTTGGTATAAATGATATAGCACTCCCTGTTGCAGATAGGGATTATTTACCATTCAATTATGTGAAAATGATTAAATTTTAGTCCGACTGGTGTGTTACTGTTAGTTTCGAAGTAACGAATTTATTGCTCTATAATTGTAGACTGGAGGCATCGGATGTGCATGAAGCGGGAACGTTTGTAACGCAGGAAATTGATTTAATTCATTAAATGGGTGTCAGTTAGCTTTTGTCCATGACATCGGCTTTCACATACCGGCAAAATATAGAGCAACTATATTTAATGGAGAATTGTGGAGATATATAACGTTAAACATGCAGTATACTCTATTATTGCTACGTAAGTACCTAGAATTTATGAAATAAATGTTTTGCGTGTGTTTATAACATGGTGTCAGTCATGTCATGGCCAAATTGTGGTCATGTATTAAATAGTAATATAATAATAATAATAATAATAATAATTTGTCTTTATTGCCTAACAGACGTACATCTAATTATAGGAGAAAAAAGAAAATAATTTGACAACTTCAGCGCAAGAAAATTTTATGACCGAATACGTTCAATGAATCAGCCCGGGCGAAACAATATTCCCCGCGAGATAGTATTAACAATCACAAACGTAAACAAGTCGACATCGAAATGGATGTTTGTTTACATTTTTAAATAAATAATACATCACTTTACCGATAGGTGCAGCACTATAGAAATGCAATTGAAGAGGTGGAATCGGAATCGTACCGAGGATGACCGTACTTTTTTATTAAGAAAAATATGCATATAAGCGACAACATGAATATTTTAGGGTAGATGGCTGGTGAAAACTGCTCTCTAAAAGAAAATAATTAGAAGTAGGTGGAAACCTCTTCTTCCTCTTAAACACAGGGTGTTTATACTTAGAAATATTTTCATGAATTAACTTTATATTCTGAACTTAGAATATTTTTATGAGATTTTGCTATGAATTAAGTTTTGTTAATATTTTAAATAAATTCATTTTATTTTGAACTTACAAGAATTATTTCTTTTGAACTAAGATGTTTTATTCTTACACGTGGTGGTTTCATACCAAGCGTTATGGTGAAACATTCTTAGTAATTGTATTAATTTAATTTAAAAATTTCTGTGAAAGGATTTATTTAAATTTTATTCTTTTTTATATAAGTATAGACAATTGGTCATTTATATTTTTTTTAAATTCAAATTAAACATTTATTTGCTTGTAGTATATTGTGTTATTTGGAAGACGAATTGATTTATTTTTGAGATATGGAAGAGTTTGAAAACCTTGTGTTATATAAAATTTTGACAATTATGTATCTAGTGTTAAGTAAGTTATTGTGTGGTGATTTCTGCTGGAATTTTGTACGAGGTTGGTAATTTTTATTATTATTATTATTTTTATATAATGTTTCACAATTAAATTTATAGTTTTTTTTTATTTTGTGCTTGTGCATTAAAATTTGACGTGTTGGGTAATTGGTCAGGGATGTGTGAAATGAATTATGTGAATAATTAATTCATAGCATTGAGCCTTGGTTAATCCTGTAAACACGAATTGGTTTTGGTGGATCTGTTTGGCTGCGAGCAAAGGCGTTAAGCAGAACTAATCAGGATAAAGTCAATGTTTTAAAACGTTTAAGCACATAATATTTTGATATATATACATTGCATTAGGGCTGGACACGTAGTCGTATACATTGGGAATGTGTGCTATGAGTCGAAGGATGTACTCATAGAATGAAGTCCTAGTTTATCGATTTTGCGTGTATTCTGTTTGATTTTGGGCGATATTGTCTGGCAGCGAGAAAAGGCGCTGGGGAATATATACGTCAGGACAGAGTCCATGTGTTAATGTTCTGTATTGTTTGATTCGGCATATTTTTCAACATAATTTATATGTGAATATAATCCAGTATAGATCACGACGTCTGTACATTTGCTATTTGTTGATTGTTTTAGAAATTCATAAATACTCATGAATTCGTAGATAATGAATGTTTAGTGGAATATATTTTTTTCTTATTTATATATAAATATATAGATTATTTCTTATTATGATTAATTACTTCATTAAATTTGTTTTTATCATAACATGTGAGAATTTCATAAATACCTAGACAATAAATATCTATAATGTTGTATAAGCTCGTTATTATTTCATTTACTATTAATAAATATTATTATAAGGTTTCTTTCGTATTTTTATTTATTTTATCTGACCTGGAGACAATTTGAGAGCATTCATATTGGAGAAGGAACATTGTTATTATTTTCTGCCCCTGAGTAAAAACATCTTTAATAATTTTAAAACTGAGCTAGTGATATGTAAAATTGCTAAACCTACTGTTTTGCAGAAAATTATAAGACTTTAGTCCAGCATAAGGCCTAGAACTAAATATATGATTGATTCTGCTTTTATTTATTATTAAATTAATTAATATATTTTTATGCAATCATTAACTTGCAAGAGTCACAGCAATATGTTATAATAATTCTAAATATATAATGTTACCTATATGCAATATCGATCTTTGTATTAAATTATTTTTAATAAACATATTTTCAATTATTAAATGTATTTCTTGAGTTATTAAAACGAGTAAATTTAACAAAAATTCTTGAAAATAGTTCATACGTAAAATAATAGATGGCGCACGAACGAAATACATACAATTCAGAATATGATATATGCGGCAATTACACCATGACTATGAAGCGGCATAGTCAACCATTTACGATCTCTGTATATGCCACATGTATTTCTTTTTACAAAACCAGGTTAATGTATACTGAAATTTATGTATTAAAAAATTGAATACAATCTCTCTCTATTTGGTATTAAAATTTCCCGCAGTTGACCAGGCATACGTTCTACTTCACTGGTCTTTGTACCGAACAAAACTTTTTGGCCCAACTATACATTAAAGAAATTACAATCACTGATAAATAAATGTCTAAAAGTGAGACATTTTACAATCAGCGTTGCCACTGTTCTCTATTTGATGTATCCAATTCTTCGGATTACTTTATATAGTCTCGGAAACCGTCTGTTTGAGGTGTAAAGAGTTGCTAAACTTAATTGCTACGAATCAACTTTGATGTCACTCCAGCGGAAGCAATCACATTAATAGTACGTCTTCCGCTACAAATTCAGTACACTTCTTTTTTTTATTTTATGTACATGTTCGCTTCCCCATATAACTCTGTTTCCGTACACTTCGTGGGGTTGGATCGGATGAACCAGAACCACGCCAGGAGAAGTTAACGGCGCTCCATAGTTTTCCTACGACGTCCCATAATTAAAAGTAAATATTGAAAGAGTTAAATTGAAAAAGCGGTATAAGAAATTCGGTTACGTGCTGTGTTTTCTTTGTGGTATAGAAGATGTTTTCGGGAGATAATAAAGTAATACGAAAGCTATAATAAAGCGTCTGCAGCTTGTTTATATAATATACGATACAGAGGTGGCTCTAAAGATTACGAATTAAATTTGTTGTGTGCCTATTTGGGTTTCTTATTTTACATTTTAGTGTCGCCTTACTTTAAAAATTAAAAATTAAACAAAAAAGAATAGCAGAGAGATTAATGGCATTAACACAAAATCTTGTGCTCTCCGTTATTTTCTGCATAAATGGCATGTTTTGTTTACAGCTCTAAGGGCTGCTTTTCCAACACCGATTAAAGTACCCGGTTAACTAATCATTGCTTAACCTGAATCGTTGATTATCTCTAACCGCCGTTTTTTAATGCGAAGAAATACGCCGGTTATCTAAACAGTGTTTAAGGATTTGTTGTACAGAATTGGCAACATAGTTGCTAGTGCATTTGATTTAAATTAGTATATTTGTTCTAATAATATTGGCGTCATTTGATACGTTTCAATTTTTTATTTCTGCTTTTTACCCTTATTTTATTTTCTTAAAGATTCTCTATATAATTTGAAATTTTATTTTAGTAAATAAACTGTAGGCATTGGTATAAGATATTGCACTCTCCATTGCCATGTCTGAGACGATATAACTTGCACCAAATTTCTCTAGGACGAATAAACCAAGATAACCTAGAGAATTTATTAATGATTAAATCTTAAGCAACTAGTTCAGTGAATCAATATGGAAATACGAGTTGATTTACGGAATATATTTTTATTGGACAGTGCATACAACAAAGTTATTATTTATGTACACATCTCGTAAATACAATAAGCATACAGTTAAAATTAAGAAACAGTGTTTTGATAATAGCTGTAACTGCTATCACATGTAACAAAGCTGTTGAGCGAATTGTAATAAATCGGCTTACTCGATTAATTTGTTAAAATCTTATATTTTTGTTTCATGCATTTATTTTATTATTTCGTATTTTTCCCAAATCATTCCGGTCAATATTTCGTAAAACCCCTCTCCTTAAATTAGAAAGGGCGGCACAAGAAATCTTATAAACTAAAACCACACCTGTCGTCTATATACATGGACCAATGAGAAATGTATACATATTGCTAAAAAGAAATATATTAATTCTAAGTCTGTCAAGGGAAATGAAATATACAAGTACCTTTAAAGGAATGCATAAATATTCGTTAAGGGGAAGTACGAGTGTGTGAAATAAAACTATCAGGTATGAGTGATATACACAACTTTTAGCACCAGCCACTTTAAAGCAGACGGTCAGTAGATATCCTTTACATGAGTTTCAAGTAGTTTATTATGGGGCGGTTTGGAAACTTTATTGTTAAAGTTGCATAAATATGTCAGTAATACTAGATAATGGGGAAAGTATGTAGAATTCTGAGTTGTAACAGAGCATAGACCACCCTCGCAGAAGAACATGTATGCGGAGCAGACCTTTAGTCAAGTGTGTTTTAGACGTTCTTAATCTGCTGAAAAAATATTAGATCACACACAGTGGGTGTCTAAATTATATTAATGACAACACTAAAATAAGAAGGTACATGTGAAAGCCGTACTTTCAACTAACATATCCAAATTAAGTTCGCCCAATAAGAACTAAAAATGGGTACGTTAACTGTATACAGGGCGTGAAGAATAAAACTAGGTGCAGAAGAAAAATAAGGGCAGTTCCGAAGTCTCGACAGTTCCGGCAGAAGTTCCAACAGTTCGACAATTCCGCAAAGTTGTTGAATCATCGAAGGATCTCAACCTCGACTTGGGTAATCCTATAAAACAATCGCAGTTTTAAGTTGTGTGTTAAGAATTCGGTCTAAGAGAGTATGAACTGCCTATAATTGTGTAACCAGTTGAATTCCTTTTGTAAAATTGTGTTATGTATTTTTTTGTCGTTGTTTCCTTTTTCTGTGTAATATAAATTATGTTCAAGCTATTGTAATAAATAATTAAATTCAACAGTGATTGGTTTGTGAGTTTGGTTAATTGGTGGTGGTGTAGACGATAGGCTGGATGACAATAAGGTCGGTAAGTCGTTAATATATTTTGTTGAGATGTAAATTTTATACTTTCCAAACATCACATACTATTACAATCAAATTGTTTTGTAGCGAGTTTCAGCAACGTTTTTACTATATGTGTATACTATCACAAATATTATCTATGTATTATAGTGAGTATTTGTAAAACACTGTGTATTATAATTCAATTTTGTTATAATTATATAACAGTACATTACACTGAATCTTTGGCTGTTGAAATTTGTGAGAGTGATATTTTTATGGGTTGTCAAACATCGCCATGAAAAATATTCCGAAACTTGGGGTTTTGTTGTAAAAACAGATGATTAGAGAAAGGAATTGATTAAATCACCACCCAGTGTATTAAAAGTTGTGAACTTCTTGGCAGAATATGTGCGTTTAAAATAATCGAATACTAATCAGTTTGCCTTTACTGATGTAACTTGGATTTTTCAAGATTGTATTGTTACATGTATTGATTAAATCAAAAAAAAAGTAGGAAGTGTTTATCCATTTTCTAAACTTATTGTACTGCACTCTAGAAATACTAATTATTTCACTGGTGGTGCTAAATTTGTATTTCCATCAACACCTAGCAGTCGTAACTATCACGCCGAAATGGATAGAGCAAACTATTTACAATAGTTTAAGCATAAAATTCTATGCTGTTTACGTATCGTACCATAAATTATTATTATTGACAATGGCAGTTATCTCAGTACGATTGTTAACAAACCACTTACAACATCATCTGCTAAGAGAGATATGCAGGAATGGTTAATCTAAAATAAGGTGCCTTAGCTTGCTAAAAGTACAATTACTGAATTTGTTCACGAGTGAGTACATTAAGTCTGCAACTATGTTACTTGATATTGGTATTTTTACCTACATTGTCTGTAGAAATCAGTCTGTACAATTAGGTGAACTTTCTTTACCAATTTCACTACAGCGGTTCCGCTTGGCGCTTTTTCAACACCAACATTTTTTTTCAAAATTCAATATCAGAATGACGAACTATCAAAATTAAAAACAAATTGGTCCATCCAGTGTTGCCATACCCTATGACTTAAAAACAAAACCAGTAGATGACCCACCCGTTAGTTAAAAATATCAAGTAAAATTTATCTGACAGCAAATTAACATATTTAATACAATACAACTTTCAGGAATATATTTCAAATAACTTGCATATGTTGAAATATGAAGAATTTGACACCATACGAGGTCTGACAATTAAGTATCCGGAAAAGTTTTTTGCGGTCCACGTGGCAACACTGCGATCCACCAGATGGTCGGGCGTAGTAGAGGGGATCTTGAACTAAATGCCAGAATATTTTGAGCAAAGGGTAACGTTGAAATTTTTCGTTAAGTGGAGGAAATCGAGAATTGAAAAGTTAACAGCGTTGAAAGAAGTGTATGGGGACAATTTAATGTCAAAATCGTCATTCTATGAGTTGTACGAGAAGTTTGAGGAGGGGCTAGAGGAGTGCAATGACTGTCCGCGCTCTGGTCGACCAGCTGAAGTTCGCACCGCCACCTCTCTGCAAAAAGTCGAACAAGTGTTAAAGGTTGATTGTCCATACTCGATTAGACACATATCGGAAGTTACTATCAATCGTGAGACAAACGGTTGATTTTACGTGATGATTTAGGTATGACGTAAGTGTGCGCCAAATTAGTTCCCAGATTGCTGACTTCCGACCAAAAGGAAACTCGACAACGTATTTTTCAGGACTGACTCGACAACTGGAGAATGTTCGATCGTGTGATTACTGGTGATGAGAGTTGGATATTCCAATACGATCCACAAACCAAACGTCAGAGTCGTGAATGGAAGAAGCCTGGGGAGCCAAGAACCAAACAGGCGCGCATGTCCAAATCGCAGGTGAAGGTCAGGATTATCACCTTTGTCGACTCCAAAGGCATCATTTTGAAACTCTGGGTGCCTAGGGGGCAAACTGTACCTGCTGCCTACTATGTTAAGGTCCTGAAAACATTGCGGCGCCAGATTGCACGAAAAAGATTTGAGTTGTGGGTCAACAAGAATTAGTTGCGGCATCACGACAATGCGCTAGCGCTTTCAGCCATCTTTACTCGCGAATTTTTAGCATCCAAAGGGACTCTTGTGCTGGAACACCCACCCTACAGCTCAGATTTAGCCCCATGTAAATTTTTCCTCTTCCCTAAAACGAAGGAGGTGTTCAAGGGGACTCATTTTGCTACTGAAATGGTCTTGAAACAGGCATGTACAGGGGTCATGGATGCTCTTGATGAACAAGCTTTCCAAAATTATTTCCAGCCGTGGAAATCGCGGATGGAAAAGTGTGTAGGGGCTGGAGGGGAGTATATTGAAGGATGTACTATCTAATTTGTAATCAATTTGAAATAAAAGCTCTTAAAACCAATTTTCCGGATACTTAATTGTCAGACCTCGTAGTATAAACGTCATTAATGACGTGCAAACATTCTTATCTTAATGGAGCAATATAGTGCATACTACACCAATTTTATAAATAAATAAAAATAAATACCTGCTGATCTTCTCGCGGGCGCGTTTCGTTGAAAATTACTCTTCCTAGGTAAACTATTGTGTTGCAAAAGAGGTGGTAATTTCTTCACCGCCGGAGGTGTCTTGACGATGGGAGCGGCGCCTTCCGTTTTTGGTCGTTGTCAGGAACTTACCACGGCCATATGTTCCTCTTCCCGCGCCCGAATTTCATTCCTCGCGCAAGTAGCTCCTATCAGCCTCAACAGATTAATAACTTCGTCTTGAACGAGACTGAAACACATCGCCACCAACGCCATACCAGTCAGGATGTACGCGGAGCACGCGCAAAGTGATATTTCTTCAGCGTTCTGCCCCGGCAGTAAATCTCCGAATCCGATGGTACCCAGCGACGTAAAACAGAAGTAAGATCCCTCCAGGATGCTCCAGTTTTCGAGGCGGTGGAATAAAAAAGCACCCGAACAGATGTAAGCCAATACAATGATGAGGCAAAGGGTGACTGGTACTCTGACTTTGACGGAGCAGGGGCATTGAGGTTTTTGAGCGGGAGTTCCACAAATTTTTGCATATAAGCGTCTGAAACTTCGAGCGAGAACATCGCCAGTTGTTGATAGGTAAAGTAGCATCAGCGGGATTCCTATAAGAGCGTAGACGATGGTTACTAATTTGCCCCATGATGTTCTAGGTGAAACACTTCCATAACCTGCAAAAGATCAACAGTATTAAATATAGAATTTAAGCGTAGTATATTTCTAAATGTTATTAGTTTAAAATACTATAGTTATTTCAGGGTTACTTGAACAATAACTTCAGAATATGAAAATTTTCCTTTGTGAAGGATACGATACAAGAACCACATGCAGCAATGTTCTTAGGGCTGGAAAATAGAGACCTGAATTAGTGGCGGGATTATTTACCAATAACTAATCATACTAATCCCCTTTTCGCTTTCCTTATTAAGTGATGTAACGTGCATGTAGAACGCAAGTTATTATGAAAGTAGTATAAGGCCTTGACACAAGGTCTCGATAAATTAGCGAAGTTCTGTATAAATTTCCGAATATTGTAGTGTCCAGTACGTATTCCAAAAAGTCTGGAAACACCCAAATAAAATCGAAACGGATGATTTTTGAGAAAAATGCAAAAACAGGTCAATTAGTATTTTCAAAAAACTACTGGCTGATGGTATCTGTTTGGAATTTTTGATGACCTTGAAAAAGTTATGATGTCATCAAAAAAAATTTAAATGGCAACGTCGCCAACGACAGTCAAAAAATTTTTCATTCTACTTAAGAAAAATTTTGAAAAAAAAATCATTATAGAAAATAAAGAAAATTATAATCGTAGAAATCAGCAAAAACTCTTAGAATAAATGTTCAAAATGTTGTCCTTGAGCATCTTGGCAATACCCTAAACGATAATAAAATTCATTTTGAACGTTTTCTATCATTTCAGGAGTGATCCTTCGTACTTCAATCTCAATCCGTTGACGCAAGTCTTCCAAATTTTCAGGTTTAGTTGCGTATACCTTATTTTTTAGGTAACCCCACAAAAAATAATCAATAGGCGTTAGATCTGGCGACCTAGCCGGCCACTCGATAGCCCCCCTCCTGCCAATCCATCTGTTTGGGAAGGTATTCTCGAGATAATGCCGAACATTTCCCGCATAGTGGGGTGGAGCCCCATCTTGTTGAAACCAAATTCTTTGGCTGGGCAAATTAGGATCTTCATGGTTCGGAAATATTTCTTTTAATGACGGAATTAAATAATTTTGTAAAAAATCCAAATACATTTCTGCCGTCAGGTTACCGTTGAAAAAAAAAGGCCCTATAATTCTGTTACCAATTAAACCAGCCCATACATTTAATTTCTGAGGATACTGAGTTCGTACCTCTCTCATCCAGCGTGGATTTTGGCGTGCCCAGTACCTGAAGTTTTGTCTATTAACAGTCCCATGTAATGTGAACGTAGCTTCATCTGAGAATAAGATATTTCTGAAAAAAAACGGATCATTATCACACATAGGCATCAGTTGTTCGCAAAACTGTACACGCCTGTCGAAGTCGTCTTCAGACAGCTCATGAACCAAACAGATTTTGTAACGATGATACTTAGTTTTCCGGAAAATATTACCAATTGTACTCTTCGACACGTTAAACTCCCGAGCAAGCTGCCGTGTACTAGAATTTGGAGTTTCCTCTACTGACAATAATACGTCGAGTTGCGTATCTTCTGCGATCTTTGGACGACCACTTCTAGGGCGATCTCGAACATGGCCTTCTTCTTGAAATTTTTTGTGAATCTTACTCACTGCAGAAATACTAATTGGGGCAGGCCCCGGATGTTCTGTATTAAATAAGTCGCAAACTTCTCTAACTGAACGAGCCCTATCCCCAAAACCAATCATCATCAATATTTGAATACGTTCCCTCTCACTTAAAACCATTTTTAAACAGATTTTATTAACTTACGCACAATTCGTATTTGACAGAATGTCACAAATAAAACAAAATGTGTTTGAAAAATAATCGACTTTTAAGCCAACTATGTTTTTTTTTAAAGACAAACTTTTCCATTTTCGAAGAAGTAATTAAATTTTTCTCGGTCATTTTCTTAAGTAAAATGAAAATTTTTTTTACAGTCATTTAGACAATTAAAAGATCTATCAAAAATAAAATTATAAATGCGACGTTGCCATTTAAACTTTTTTTGATGACATCATAACTTTTTCAAGGTCATCAAAAATTTCAAACAGATACCATCAGCCAGTAGTTTTTTTGAAAATACTAATTGACCTGTTTTTGCATTTTTCTCAAAAATCATCCGTTTCGATTTTATTTGGGTGTTTCCAGACTTTTTGGACACACAGTATATGAGTTTTATTAACAAACGTTGATACACTTTTTTTGCGTTCGTTGGAATTTTGTAGTTGTTTGGCAATATTATAACTTTTCTTTCAAACCATTTTGTGCGTTTATTTTGGTCGCCCTTGTATTTGTGCACCTTAAACTTGCGGTGTGGTTATGCAACTTATCTTGTGAGGAGTAAATCTCTTTTATTTTTGGAATTTGTGGGTAGTGGTGTATTTTAATTTTCTTGTTGTTTTGTTTAAAAAAAGATTATGCATAATTAAGCTTTTATTTTAAATTAAAATGTTTTCTTCTTAACGAGTATTTAAGTGGACGTCTTATTGCCGATTTTGTTTGTCATACGGTGTTCTGTATTATACTTTTCTGTTTTGTCCATAGATGTCTCCACGGTGTCCGTTAGCCAGTGCCAATTGTATCAATATCGCTGCGCGATATAAGGCAGTCACATAATTTCGATTTACATTGATAAATTTGATTCTGGTAACCTCAAAATATTGATCTTTATGTAACGCCATCTAATAGTACCCAAAAGAAATAGCTTCTGAATTGTTATTGAAATACATTTTAAAATAACACTGTATACATGTACTTTACAATAGGTAATTGAAATTAATAATTTTAAAATAATTAAAAATGTGTTCCTGATAAAAAAGTTGCTGGGTTGGGCTTACTTACGTTTTTAATTTTTTAATATTATTCAAAAGGGAACACTAATTAGAGTTCAATTACGTTGTGAAGTGTTTGTTTAACGTAATCGCCGCTTTCAATTGTATTGGAAGATTTTGCAGCTTTACTATTCTACATCGTAATATTTGCCTCATAAAATATTCAGCCACTCTAGCATCGGTAGTATAATTTGCACCTCCTTTAAGTCTATAAACGTGTGGTCCACAGAATCACATCTTAATCGCATGTATTTGAAATAAGGGGACAGAGTATGATAAATGGAAAGGTGCAATTATGTAGAATATAAATCCCAAAAATTGTGAGTCAATTACAATACGAACGCCAAAATTAAAAACCCCCGAAAAGTGTTTAATGTGCCGCCTATGGATTTAGCATGTGTCTATATGTCGTAGGTATCACGCCAGACGTCGACGGTTCTACACAGGTTGAGGAGACGTAATAATTTCCATCGAAGTAAATAAACAAGCATAGATATACGCAATAACAGCTGTAGACTTTATAAAACCCCCAATGATAGCATTGTTTACTATTTCTAAACAGGTGTTCATGCTAAGAGTTCAACAACTTTAACATGAAATATCAGCTGTTAAAATATCTTATTTTTCAACAACGAGATTTTTTTTATTGAGATGGATTATTTAGATATTACGTTTTCTTCCGCTATTACTGTTATTATGATTAAATTCAACGACTTTTTACTTCTTATTTCTCGCAAAAACAAATTTGTGTTGTAAAATTTGCCCAACTCTACTTATGAGAAACTTTTATTTTAATTGGTCGCAAGTAAATTAAAAAAAACATAATTTATTTCAGTTCGTGTGTTGTTTAAGCAATAGTCGAAACATCCACACGTAACAATCGAACGAGACTGACCTCGCACGCCTTCACACTCCTACTTACTAACCCACCCTTCCATAGCCGTCGTATTAAAGTGCAGTGGCGCGGCGAATATTTTAAAAATATCTTTGTAATTTTTAAATTTGAATTTGCGCATAATATTTTGGATTTGAGTCTAATAAAATTACATCTTTCCATTAATCATACGCTCTCCCCTTATTTCAAATACAGCCTGTATATGCATGTACACTTATTAAAAGAAATATAGAATATTTCCAAATGACACTGGTTAAAAAGTTAATATTCAGTAAACGCTTTTTTCTGTGTATTTCGGTACATATTTGATGTCCTTTTTTCTATTTTGGCACTATATAGAAGCAGAGACGACGACTACACTCCATCTAAATGTCATAATTTCAAATGAACTAAGTCGATTAGTAATACCGTGCTTTCAAATACTTTCCTCATTAGAGTAGGCGCTTTTTAAGTAATCAATGTTGGTGTACATGCTAAGCTTTTGAAAATTTCAAATTCTGACAGTTGTTATACTTAAATTCAAATTAAAGATGCCTGTTATTCTTTACATGACATAACCAAACTATCAAAATTATGCACTGTCACCAACCATTAAAGAAAAAGCATGGCCGTCTCTAATGAGGAAACTACCACGCGATCATTTAAATTCTAAATTATAGCAGGCGGGATTTTTTTTATTAGGTTGTCCAGAATGTCAATTATTGATTAATTAACATTTTGAAACGTCACTTTGACAATTCAAATTGTAAATTAGTACTTATATACCAACTTAATTTAAATTTCACAGCCTGCTCTAATTTAGAATTTAAATGATCGCGCGGTATTTGAAGGCACGGTACTACCGTGCCTTCAATTACTTTCATCATTACAGTAGGCTGTTTTTTTTAAGTAATCAATGTTGGTGTACATGCTAAGCTTTTGAAAACTTCAAATTATGACAGTTGTCATACTTAAATTCAAATTAAAGATTACTGTTATTCTTTACATGACATAACCAAACTATCAAAATTTTGCACTGTCACCAACCATTAAAAAAAAAGCATGGCCGTCTCTAACGAGGAAAGTATTTGAAGGCACGGTATATCCCCTATATCCACATCATCATCACTGTTGTGATTCTTATGATACAATATTGAAGAGTTATTATATTTGGTCAACATTATATCCGATGGTTCAAATTCAACACTGTTTCTTATGCACGCACTGTTTGTAAAAGACCATTAATTGTATTTGTAAATAACTTGTTGCGTAGCTAGGTCTTTATCAAATTAACTTTCGAAAATTTCCTTTCGCAAGTCGCATTCGAATGAGGTATTGACAATACGGTCAAACAGTATTCAGCTAATTCTTTAAACAGATGCTGATCATTGCCGTCAAGGATATTTCCCACTGCTACCCAAAACTTAAAAGTTCTCACCACTGATTGTCAATTACTTGAACCTGAGCATGTTGATTGATATCAATGATTCGAGGAGTTAATTGCAACAGATTATATAATGACTGATTTTTCTTATTTCTTACATTATCTGGATTAATATAATCTACTATTACCATAAGTTTATCTGAAAAATCATTACTGCTTTATTTGCAAGCAAGCTGTTAATAAAAATTGCCCACAACGTATACAAAAATCAGTAATCATATCTTTAATTTTCGTTTGGTTGTTCTGCTTCGTCATGTCGAAGGCTGTGATTCCATTTCGAATCAAAATGCTGAAGAAAACAAAAAGTAGAATAATTAAGCGCTGATCATTATTTTATTATTTAAAAATTTCACTTACTTATATAATTTGCACTATTTTGTAAATAAACGCGACAAAAGTACTGAAACTCTGGATATAAAACAAGGCGTACTACGTATAATATTTATAACGTTTAACGAGGAGAAAAGGCAGGGTATTTCCCTTATATTTCAATAATTTGAAATTCGAATTTAGGAAGAGAAAAAGGGACCCTTCTCTCAATTATAATAGTAAATTCAAATTGCAATATGTATATCTGTACCTCTGAAATCCAGATGACGCTCGAAGTACATATATATACAAAAAACAAAAAATTATCAACAATTAAACCATGTTTCTATTTTGACAGAGTTTGTATAAATTATCGTAGATTTTGCTATTATAGTAGAGTTAGTATCGATGATCGTTTTTACTGCATAATTGTCGTAGGAATGGCAACACTGAGGCTCTCTGTAATATTTCGTAATAAATACATTCTGTGATTAAGTTGATGATACAACTTTGGTAATTCGGCAAAAGTTTATTGTTTGTTTGATTAGGAGCTTATATTTATTTATTTGTTATAACCAGATTTTTTTTTAAATATTAACATGCATTATTCTTTCAGAATTGACGATTATTTCTATCCGCTTTTGAGAATCTCAGATCACAAAGTTGCCCATTACTTGTGTATTATTTTTCTCACCAGAGAAAACCAATATCCGCAATCTCTTTAATATAAAATAGTATCTTTCGGCGTGCGGGGGTCACTGGAGGCCCAGTTCATTTTTAACACATGCCCGGGCTTTTTAATAATGGACTTTTTCCTGATGGTAGAGAGGTACTTTTTCTGTTGACTTTTTATTTATGGTGCCTGTGGGACCCTCATATGTTTTCACATATTTCGAACGCTATTAAAAGTCGAGCAAAAAATCGGGGGTATTATCGAAGAATAGGACCTGTAAAAAAAGACGAGGGCCGAGCATATTCTTTTTATTATGTCTGAAATTACAAGTATTAATTTATTTAGAGTGAAATACTATTAATTAGTGTATAAAAAGAATAGAACCCATCCATATGTATATATATACGGTACGTTATGATGATACTTGGTTAGAAGAACTAATAGACTGCTCAAAACCATGAGCAAATTAAAAATCTGCTTTAAGGTTCAATTAATAAAGTTTTTGCTAACATCAAGGATCTAGAAAGTTTACGCATGCCTGTATGAGGATTTTCTTGAACGCATAACAATAGGACCTTTTGTGCATCTGCGTTTTCTACGGCAGCAGTAACACGGCTCCTTTTTCATACGGAATACTGCCAGTTTTTTCAAATCGTTAACAATTTTTGAAAAACATATTTGGATATTTTTGGTTGTATATCTTTGTGCCAACAAACGATCACTTTCCCCCAAAACATAGACAATATCTATTAATTCCAGTTTTAAATATGCAATCTTGCACTTAACGTAAATTCATTTACCTACTTATTTCCCTTTAAACTGAGGCCATAAATCTATGTTTGACGTTTAAACAATTTTTCGCACACTGCGTCTGCCGTATTTTTTATATTATTGTTAATTGATGAACTTCCCAACTTTTCAAGAGTGTTAAAGTTTTAATAAAAATTACTTATTTGTTAAAGGAAAATAGAAGGAACTCTTTTCGATTAATTTTAGTTGTAGTCGTAGTGCAAGTCATGGCAACTCATATTTTTAAATCGTAATCGGGTTTATTCAGATATAATACGTATCCCATAACTTTTGCAATGTCGCCCATAG
The DNA here is from genome assembly GCA_963170755.1 of Amphimallon solstitiale. Lineage (NCBI taxonomy): Eukaryota > Metazoa > Arthropoda > Insecta > Coleoptera > Scarabaeidae > Amphimallon > Amphimallon solstitiale. Next base: position 140,398,960 of record OY720677.1, on the reverse strand, counting down.
GGACTGGAAAGTATATATCTTTAATTAGTAAATTTTAAGTACTTTTCAATGACATATAAATATACAGGGTGTTCCATTTAATTTTTTTAAGGTTTTTAACTTTAGCGAATAATATGTAATTCTAAAGAACGTGCGTAGATATGCTGAAATAAACATCATTTTCACGTAGTGAAAAGATATCTCTACTAATTGAGCCCATAGTAGGTATTTCATCATCAAGCGTTATTTCATAGTAACTTTTCTAATGTTGTACAATATTTAACAAAAAATTGCCATATCTTAGAAAGAATCATAGCATTCCGTGTAAAAAAACATAAGCTTGTGTTGGTTCGTCGTTGTCGAACACTCTGTATAAATGAAAATATTTTTAAATTCTAGAGCTTACAATTATCTACAACTTTTGTATTAAGAATTATTCGCTATATACATTATTAGATACCAATAATGGAAGCTCCTCTGGGACGCCCGGTATATTTGTATATATATATATATATATATATATATATAACAAGAAAGAGAATAATAACGGGTAAATTCCGCTGTAGAGCAACCGTAGACACGTGTTTCTGACTATTGGTCGTCATCCGTACGGTGTAGCCAAGGAATAAGGTGGGATAACCTTGGAGATGTAAGCTATACGGAAGACCATCAGGTTATTTATCTGTACTGGGTTTCGGATGGCACGCAGATTGACATTAGTCTTCCTCGTGGCGACGTTAGTTGTTGTCTTCAAATTTGAGGATCTTCTAGCTGAAGCTACAAATGGGAGCCTGTCATCTGATGGTCTTCCGTATAGCTTACATCTCCAAGATTATCCCACCTTATTCCTTGGCTACACCGTACTGATGACGACCAATAGTTAGAAACATATGTCTACGGTTGTTCTACAGCCGAATATACCCGTTATTATTCTCTTTCTTGTTATTTAATGTATCCGCGTTATTTCCTTACACTTACATAGAGAAATAATATAAGTATATATCTTCCAACATAATTAATTATGTCAAACTAAGAATAAATATCTATATTGAATATTTTCGTTAATAAATAATCAAAATTCTATTTCGATATAACCTTGTCACTATCCATAATGAACGGTTCTTACCCTTGCTAAATTTAATATTTTATTTTCAAAATTAATTTTTAAATGATCATAGGATTATTATTTTCGGACTGTATCAGTCTACCACTGAATTTTCCCCTTTCTAAACTAGCTATCATCAAGTTTTAGAGACTGTGTGTCTATTTACGTTACGTATTGTTACTGATATTTCCTACAGCGATGGCGTTTGACCAGACACCAACATAATGTTAACACACCCTTATTAATTAGAAAAAAAATACATTATAATTTAAATACTGTTTTCTTTTTTCTACAGCTTCTACAAACCTCAACTATATTTTAGAAATAACACGAATTAACTACAGATTATCCATGATTAACAATTCTGTTGTGTTTGCTACAGCTAGAGCTAAGTATTGTTTATTATTTTAAGTATTATTATTATTATTACTGATAATTAATTTATGTTTAAGGTTACATATTTCAAGATAATATTTATTTGATTGTTTATGGCAACTGAATATGAATTCGACATTTTTATGTGAAGTAGATCCGTATACACAAGTAGTTTGTGTTCCATTTATATCGTTACTTATTTATTTCTTTTACAGGTTATTTTGCAATTTTACAAATATTTACTGGATTTATTTTATTTGATACTTTAGAAACATCTAGGTTTATACCCAACATATTGCCATGATCCCTGTTGGTTAGGCATTATAAAATAGTTAGACAATTAAATATTAGAATAAGGAAATAATTTTTAGTGGTAAACATAATTCTTGAAAATGAATTATGAGTTGCATAACCGCAACGGCGTAACATTATGATGATGGGTATATGGTAATTGAAATTGAAAAAAAAATTGAAAATAAATTCATGTATTCTATATTTATAGAAATGAGGATCACAAGATGTATTTTCAGTATACAAAGGCCGAACCAAACTTTTTGCATTGTGTAAGAGTGGCACTAAATGTATTGAGAAGTGAACCACTATTCAAGCTTAATAATGTGTTAAAAATAAATAACACACAGAGAGAGAGTGATGATGAAAGATGGAACAGTGAAAAGAGTTAGTCATTTGAATACTGTAAAATTGTATGAAAAAGGTGAAATTAGACATTCACGACATGAAAACATCTTTCATCATGAATAGACGTAAGAAATAAAATAAGTTTATAAAAGATTGTTATCTGTTAGACATTTTATGGTCACACTTAACAATACAATAAATACCTGATACTTATATTTAACAGTAATTTAAAAAAAAGGATATATAGAAAGGTGTTTTTTATTCGACACGATATAATAAAGCAAACACTTCAGAAATAGCAGGATAAATATGGTTTAATCCAGAAAAGTTCCAGAAATAATGGGATAAAATTGGTTTAATCTGAATAAATCTATAAAGAAAAGAATAATGTTAATGTTGTTAACAGCTGCGTACAAATCAACCTACACGAAGATGAGAGAAGGTGGTTCGAAGACAGGGATAGAGCTGTTAAGGTCCATGTTCCTGACAAAGTAATCATAAAAGGAAGGATTCCATCTGTATGCAATGTCTTTCCGATTATTTCTAACGAAGATATCTGCAAAAGAAAAATACGGATAGTGTTAAATAATGGGAAAAGGAAGTATTTAAACAATGATGAAAGAGGCAACAAATTCATTTACAAATACAATGAGGGATGGCGTTAATGGAAGAAGAATATACCTACTCAAGACAAGGAATCGCGAATATGCACGGACATTAATAATAAACAATTTGTGTGTGTATATTTTTGTGCAATTTCTAACTGTCAAAAACAATATAGGTATAGTTCAACCTGGGGAAAAACTTGAAGAAAACAAATATGAGCAGGAAAATGCCAACATAAACATTAGTGCGTAAATTGTTCAACCTGGGGAAAAACTTGAAGAAAACAAATATGAGCAGGAAAATGCCAACATAAACATTAGTGCCTGAATTGTTCAACCTGGGGAAAAACTTGAAGAAAACAAATATGAGCAGGAAAATGCCAACATAAACATTAGTGCGTGAATTGTGGCGCTGCAGACGAATAGTTGTGTTTTTTCGATAACAGAGATGATAAAAAGCCGCGAACGACGATAAAGGAAGAGAAGCTGCCGATCTTTTGAATTGTTCGAACGTAAAAATTTTGTTTCATGCTGAATTGATTGCAGGCGTACAGATACACAGCACAAAATCATTTTTAGTTAAATGTATTAAGTTATTTTTGATTTCAATAAGTAGTTTATCACATTATAATTAATTCATTGTTAGTTTGTTTAATTTCATTATTTTTTTTTACTATCAAAATGGTAGATAGAAATCAAGAGGAATTTGATGAAATGTATGAATATTATAAGTAAGTTTTTTTTGAAATAAATTCATAATAGATATTTGGTGATGTGTGGCGTATGCTAAAAATGCTACGTGAAAATGTTCATTTTTTAGCAAAGCGTTTTACATCGTCAATATTTTGAATAAAATATTATTTTCTTTGCTATAGTAGATTAATTTAACAAATCATGGGAGTATTGTTAATGATGTAAAAAGGGCATTAATGGCACAACGTGAGAATGTTTGCTAGCAATGTTAACTGTGCATTATTAACAAGTTATTAGATAAAAATTTAATAAAGATTTCAAGCATATTTAAATACGTAAAGGTATAAGCATTTTTGATGGACAAATAGCCAATTTGTGGTATGTTCAACGTGTAAATATTTGCATATGACGATTGGTGAGAGTCTTATCAAGGTGTTTTCTACTTTGCGAGATTTTAGATCTCCAGAAGCATTTCGTGCAAATGAATGTCTTTGTTGAAAAAAAGTTCAGCGTCGTAAAAGAAAAATTTTATTTCTTTGAAACTATACGATATTAAAAATTTGAAAATAGCAAGGAGTAATATTTTTATTTTAAATCTATATAATACATTAAAAGCAATGTGTCTTTCGTATATATATAAATATACATTTTTTTTTGTGATTGTAAAAATAAAAAAAGGACAATTTCTTTTACAGCCACATGTGGCAAAAGAATTTCTTTACTGATGTTGTTATCAAGTATTGAGTTGAATACAAATATTTTATGAGATTTAGTTTTTTTTTATTATTAACCTTATCCTATTTAATTTTAAATAAGGAAATGTTGTCGACAAATAAAGGAAGGATCACTGCTAGAACCTACAAGAATAATATGAGTGTTAATAGGGATTGAATTTATAAATTTATTGAAATAGTTTTTTTTAACTTGTCAACGCAATCTCTGCATTTGTTATATATTATGCTGCTTTGTATTATCGTTGTTTTTGGTTAATTTCTGCTGGTACAAGATTACTATATTTTAATTTGAAAGCAAAGCTACTGCAATATGATTACTTTAAGCCACAACTTTTATGGACATTACAAGGAAAGATCGGATATAAACATGTAAATTTAACATTCTTTTTACTAACACAATATTTTTTTTATCTTTTCAGTTTAACCAGTGTAATATCTATATCTAATTATAGATTTATTGCAATAAATATAACTACATATTGACTAAATGTAGTTTTGTAGTTATACAAATTCCAGCTATCAAGTCAAAACTAATAAATTTGTTTTAAGTTTGCGTTACCTCCCCCTGCATGCAAAATCCTAGACCTCGGGGAATTCTATATAATAAACTACCGTTAAGTCACACAGATATTTACCCAATTGAAACGTCTTTAAGTGGGCGCTCCGGAATGGGCTTCTTCGGGGGTGAAATTAACTTTATGAAATTATGGCCTTTCTTAGGCCTCGGCCATTAACTTCCCCTTTAACGAGGGTCCAGATTTATATCGGAAGGACTTCTCTATTATGGGGGTAAAGTGGTCTTGTCGCATGTAAGAATTAATCATCCCTTATCAGATGAAGGATTAAATTGCCAATTTGTAAGGAGGATGACTGTTTGGCTTTGATATTACGGATGTTAAATTAATAAAGGTAAATAAGTATGAGTTAATATCTATTAATATTACGGATATTTTATTTATCCTTGACTATTAGTGTGTTCCATTTCTAGACTTTGACTGCATACATGATCATTCTATTTTCAATATTTTTTCAAGGTTATACTTTGCTCCATTTTCTATATTTTTCAGGTTTCGTAACCAAGAAATCTGAAACATTTTTTTTGAACTCCAATAACGATCCTATCAGTAAATCCTAGACAGGTCTTTAATATATTTTTTTCTACTCCCATCTACAAAATGCCATTTATCGCATGTATTTCCACAACTCTAAGTGATCTTTCAAATACACCTTGATAACCGTAACATAACATCGTATATAATAATATTTAGATAACAACTTGTTAATAAATAGTTGATAGGATTGAAATAAAATGTTAAATCTAGAAAGAGTATTTAATTGATTATTTCAAGCATTGATATAAACTTTTTAGATTAAACATTAATTCTAGAAGATAATAAAATTTTTGCAAAATTATATCAAATGTCAACTTATACAGGTAGATAGATGTTTAAATTATAATTCTTGCCAACCAATGTCAATTAAATACAGTGTCCTTATTTCGCAAATAGATAGAACAATCAAATTAACAAGTTCTATATTTATACTAAAAATCCTAAAACAAATGAAAGACATATTAATCAATAACAGTTATCCTTTAATTTTATAAATACTATTATCAAAAATACAATAAATAACTTTTATGATAATAATTCCTAATCAATAGATATACAAACATATGTATAGCTATTTCTTATGTAAAAAAATTATCAGAAAAAAATAGTAAACTATTACGCATATTTAATATAAAAGTTGCCCATAAATATCATAATAATTTAAGATTTTTGTTCAATAATATTGATGATAAAGTTCCTTTTCATAAACAAAAACATGTGAGAATCAAAATTCCTTTTGGAGATTGTAATGGCGTAACCATGCAATATTTATCAGATAGACTAAATGGCCATAAATATGCTGAAAACGTTACCGTTTTAAAAACGCATATCAGCAATACAAAATATGATGAAACCAAAATTTTATGTAAAGAACAAAATAACAAAGCTAGAAATATTCTAGAACTTACACAAATAAAGAAACATGATAATGCAATAGATGACTGAACCGAAATTCAAAATCTGGTAATAGCTTACCATTTGATAATTTAATAGGATATATTAGGTCTGCATTGACATAATTGCTATTTTGTCTAGGATTCCACACCAATATTACTATTCTGTGCCATATATTAGCCGCTAATATATTTGTCAAATATATGTTACAGTTTTATTAAAAATTATTAATACTTTAATGTTTTAATTAGTTCATAGCTGATTAATTCACGAAGATAATATCTATATTATTGAAACGTTTTAATTTTAATTTTATTTTGTTTGAGGTTATTTACAGACGCTAAACCACGAAAAGGAATTGTTATAATATATTGATATGGTATTGGAGAATAGAGAATATAAAATGAATTTAAATTTGAAAATTATACTCCAAAAACCATAGGTACACATATTATCATGAAACTTTTTAAAAATTAAAATGTTTATCAATTATTATTAAAAAATCATACTTTCATATATGCAATATGGGTTCAAATTATAGTAGGCTGAAATGCTAATACAACCCTGTGCGTTAAATATTCATGTAACTAACTGTGACTATTTATGTGTGTTTTATGACTGGAATAAATCTAATTTAACCCTTGACTAATATACTTGTATAGGTTGGTATGATCTAGTTTTTCTAGGTACCCTGGTTGGTGTAATATTGTGAATACTTTTAATGAAACCCTCTCATAAGTACAAGTAAGTAAATATACAATTTAGAACTAATATCTTATTTTTATAAAACTTGTTTTTCTTTTAGGTGAGATTCTCAAAGAGCTATTCTATATTGATGAATAGCTCAATACTTCAACTATGCTACATAAGAAAACCATAATACAAACAGTATTATTTTAATTACTTCACAAATATTAAATAGGGGTATTATATTTGAACATTTATGCTATCAGAAGGTGTTTTTTTTTAATGGAAGTCTCGAATTAAATAGAAGCCGAATATTACTTATGGCAATGAATAAATGTAACTAATTTTTATTGAAGTGTAAACTTCTATGGGCGCGTTGATTGTGGGCACTGAACGAGATTGAGCCGTCACGTTCGGCTATGTAACGCTCGAGTCGCCATGGTTACCAAACGAACCGTAAATTCGACAAAAATCGGCAAAACTGTGCAAAGAACTCCTCTCTGGATACGCGAAATTGAAAGCTGCCCTTTGGCATTGGTGTACGGACGACATTGAATTTCCGGTCGACGGAGAGATTTTCTTCCTAAGTGGAGCAGTTGTAAAGATATGGGCTTTTAAAGAAGAGCGTGCACTCGATGTTTTAACAGCAAAATGGCTTACGTCATGACGATTCATGTGACAATCAAAAAATCTCGAGAAACGTCAAACTGACAGGCGAACTGGGTTGCACCACAGATTGACTTTTCAGCGTGAAATACGAAATTTTGAAGGTTGCGAGGACTCTTCAAGACTCGGGGTCTTAAGGAACCGGCTTTTTGGGACCTTTTGTATTCTTATTTCGAGTCGGCAGTCGCACGCAATCCAAGGTACCGGCAATTTAAAAGTTCGTTTGCAGAAGGATTTGGCAAGAAAATGGCCGTTTAAATGTGCACTGATATCAATGTATTCCGGACGGGCGAAAAATAAATATCAGATTCTCATGTGCACTGGCGATCAATGTATTACGGTCCGGCGAATTGCATCTCCACACAATACATAACGGTCTCCCACATGACTTGATATTTTTATCTATACAGGGGTCGATTAATATTTTAATAATAATTTGAATAAAATACGATAATTCCAGAACGTGTGTATTTCCTTAAAGGGGAAAAGGAGGATTGCTTTCGACATTTATGTGCCCCTACTACGAAATAATTTTATTTAAACGATTACGCAAACGTGCACAGTGGGCGGAGCCGACTAAAATCAATTTCTCTCTCTTCTGATTAAAATTAGGCACTTGGGAGTTTTTACGGTCACTCATCACTAATTCATATGTCGAAATAGAACAAAATGGCCGAAGGATTTTTTGAAAATTGACGTATGAAAGTGAAAATTTAGATACGGGGGTGTCTTATATCGCCGATCAACAATCCGTATTCAAAATGTCAAAAAAAACAAAATGGCGAAAGATTTTTTTGAAAATTGACGTATGAATGTGAAATTTTAGATACGGGGGTGTCTTAGGTTGACGATCACAAATCCAAAGTCAAAATGTAAAAAAAAAACAAAATGGCGGACGAGTTTTTTGAAAATTGACGTATGGATGTGAAATTTTAGATACGGGGGTTTTGGGGGTCGCCGATCACGATTCCAAAGTCAAAATGTCAAAAAAAAAAACAAAACGGCGGAAGATTTTTTTGAAAATTGACGTATAAATGTGAAATTTTAGATACGGGGGTGACTTAGGTCGCCGATCACGAATCCAAAGTTAAAATGACAAAAAAGAACAAAATGGCGGAAGAGTTTTTTGAAAATTGATGAAAATTGATGTTTGTGAAATTTTGGATATGGGGGTGTTTGTCGTCGCTTATTACGCCTTCAATTTGGCGATTTTTTCGGCGACCGTTACATGGGTGAGCCTTGATGAAGTTTTCACTTCTGCCGTGTGGTTTTAAGCAGACTTATTTTTCTTTTATGTTAATGGTATATGTACCAGAATACAGACTACCTCAATTGGTAGTCTGTATTCTGGTACTCACAGAAACGAACTGTCATTCGATCACAAATAAACGAAAATGTTATTTCATTTGTTTTATATTTTATATTCCGGCAATTTAGAAAAAAAACAAACATGTTTAGGTAACAATATAATAACGTGCATCTGTAATTTCCACGTATTTAAATGTGTTTAATTTGTTATCTTTGAAGAAGACTAAATATATAGTCGAAACGTCAATGTAGTTTGTTTAATTATAAAAGAAAATACTTTATTATGAAAGGGCCGCTACAGCAAGAAACCAACTTAAAGAAGTATTAAATATATACGGCCAAGAAAATAAAAGGGAAAAAATATCTTTCACTGCCATACTATAATAATGACAACAAAATTAAATATACCAGCAATGCTGATGGCCATTAATATAATACACGTAGTCCTAGTCATACTAGACAATATTCTACAAAATATTAAAAAATACAGTTTTGTTTATTCGTGTTAGCAATATAACTCAAATTTAAACTCATAAACCTTTTAAAGGCACAATATTTTTAAATAAAATTATTTTAAGTGCTAGCTTTAGAATATTGATTGAATTTTATACACCTTTAGCATTATTTTACATAGTCAAGGACACGTTTTAAACTTTTATTTTAAACATTGAAAAACCGCTGCAAATGATCCTACTAATACTTTGGAAATATTCAGAATCATCCAAATTCCCCATAGATTCTCTACCCTAAACGCCGTCACATTATTCAAGGGGTAATTTTTGATATTTCCACAGCACACTGACGTACACGTAGTGGTGCATTTGTTTTATGACGCCCTTGTGGTGGCATGAATAATCCCCATTATCGGCGGTCCCACCAGTCCCATTCACGTGCCCTGAATTATAGAGACCGTCCAGCCGTAAATATGTGCTTTCGTTTGTATTTGTTTAATGCCGTGAACAAACTATTCTGTTGGCTGTATGTTGTGTTTCATGTGTTCTCGTGTATGAATGTGTAAGTGTGTGTGTGTGTGCTCAGTAATCCTCAATCTGTAGCTACCGGCTTTTGTTAAACTGTGTGCACACATTCATGTATCAAGTAATAACAAGCTCGTTTCACGGTGAAACATGCACGGAGGAAACGTCGTGTCGTGTTGAAATATTTTAAGTGCTGTTATAATATATCGTTTATTTACAAAGTTACACCTGCTTTCTTATTATTTAGAGCCTGCAATTAGTGCTGAACATATCTGTAAATGTTTGCGTAATATTTAAAGGCTATACCTTATGCTCAATTATCTTTCAAAAAAAGTTCTGAAAGTTGTAATAGTAATATTCAGAAATAATTTTAGTTATCAACACAGAAAAATTTAAAATATTTCTGTACATTCATAGTTTCTTTTGCTCTTTCTTCTATATATTTTTTAAAAATAGAGTATATTGTGTATGCATTTTATTTATATATGTTTACTATGTATGTACTTTATTTATACACGTATAAAATTTCTTATAAATTAACAATAAACTACCTATGCCCTATTTTAACTTGTAATTTACATTATATACACATATTGCCGTGACCCCTATATTGGTTAGGCATTATAAGATAAATAAATAATTAAGTAATAGGATAAGGAAACAATTTTTAGTAGTAAGCATAATTATTGATAAATGAATTATGAGTTGCATAACCGCAACGGCGTAATGTTATAATGTTAGGTATATGATAATTGAAATTGAAACAAAATTTATATGAAAGGTACAAAAATAAACACAAAAATAAAATTCATGTATTCTATATTTATAGAAACGAGGAGCACAAGATGCAATTTCAGTATACTAAGGCCGAACCAGATTTTATACATTGTGTAAGAGTGGCATTAAATATAATGAGCAATAAACCACTATTCAAGCTTAATAATGTCTCAAAAATAAATGAGAGAGAGAGAGAGAGAGTAATGATGAAGGATGGTATAGTCAAAAGAGTTAGTCATTTGAATGCCGTAAAGTTGTATGAAAAGGGTGAAATTAGACATTTACGACATGAAAACATCTTTCATCATGAGTAGACGAAAGAAATAAAATAAGTTTATAAAAGATTGTTATTGGTTAGGCATTCTATGGTCACACTTAACAATACGATAAATACCTGATACTTATATCTAAGCATTATTTTAAAAAGGAATATGTAAAAAGGTATGTTTTTTATTCGACACGATGTAATAAAGAAAAAACTTCAGAAATAGCAGGTTAAATCCAGTTTAATCCAGGAAAATTCCAGAAATAACAGGATACAATTGGTTTAATCTGAATAAATCTGCAAAGAAAAAACAATGTTTAATATTGTTAACAGCTGCATACAAATTAACCTACACGAAGACGAGAGAAGTCGCTGATCTTCGGGAGAAGTTGCTGAGCTTTTAGATAAGTTGTCAATCTTTTAAATTGCTCGAATGTAAAAAATCTGTTTGATGATTGCAGGCGTACAGATACACTGCATAGAAATCATTTGTAGTAAATGTATTGTTATTTTTGATTTTCAATAAGTACTTTATCATATCATAATTAATTTATTGTCATTTAGTTTAATTTCATTTTTTTCTTATTATCATTAATATGGTAGATCAATATCAAGAAGAATTTGATGAAATGTATGAACATTATAAGTAAGTATTTCTTGAAATAAATTATGTTCAAGATGCTATGTGAAAATATTCATCTTTAGCAAAGCGATTAACATTGTTAATATTTTGAATAGAAATATTATTTTCTTTGCTATAAGTAGATTAATTTAACAAGTCATGGGAGTATTGTTAATAATGTTAAAAGGGCATTGATGGCACAACGTGGGAATGTTTGTCAGTAATGTTAACTGTGCATTATTAACAAGTTATTGAATAAAATCTTAGTAAGGATTTCAAGTATATTTAATTACGTAAAGGTGTAAGCATTTTTGATGGACAAATAGCCAATATGTGGTATGTACAATATGAGAATATTTGCATATGACGATTGGTGAAAGTCTTATCAAGGTGTTTTTTTTACTTTGCGAGATTTTAGATCTTCAAAGGCACTTCGTGCAAATGAATGTCTTTGTTGAAATGAAATTTCTGCGTCGTAAAAGGGAAAAATTTATTTCTTTGAAACTATACAATATTAGAAAATTTGAATGCAGCAAAGAGTAATATTTTATTTTAAGTTCTATATGATATATTTTAAAAGAAATGTGTTATGCGCATTTATAAAGCGATGTGTTTTTCATACATGTTAAAATATGAAATTTTGTTGTTGTTTTGTGATTGGAAAGTAAAAGGATAATTTCTTTTACAGCCACATGTGGCAAAAGAATTTATTTATCGATGCTATTTAGTATTGAATAAAATACAAATATTTTATGAGATTTAGTTTTTCTTTTGTAACCTTATCCATTTAATTTAAGTAAGAAATGTTGTCGGCAAATGGAGGAGAAAACACTGCAAGAACTTACGAAAATAATACAAATGTTAATAGGGATTGAATTTATAAATTTATTGAAGTAGTTTTTTTTTATTTCAATGCAATCTCTGCATTTGTTATATATTATGCTGCTTTGTATTGACATTGTTTTGGTTAATTACTGTTAGTATAAGATTATTATATTTTTAATTTGAAAACAAAGCTATAGCAATATGAATAAAGTCTTTAATATATTTGCTTCATTTTTAAATACTGATATCGGCTTTGTAGTATTTGTTAAAATGCCTGATATTGAATTTGACGAATACATATTAAATTTCTCTTAAATTGTTTACAAAATGTGCATTTTTTTGTTAAGTCAATTAATATTTATCCACTTTATTAAGTGATGGATTTCAATCAATTTACGAATGTTTTGTTGATATGGGTTATGTTTGAGATATACGTATTTTAGTTATCTAAAAAGAGAAAACATGCATTTTCTGTAAATTTAAATCGGTTCAGTATTTCATATAAACTAATAAATTGTTGTTTTCGAAAATTTAAACATGTAATCAAAATTTTTTTATTAACTTTATTGTTAATATAAGTACTCTATTGTAAATTGAGCTGTGCACGTGTTACAGTCGTGGACAGCTCGTGATTATTCTATACGTTCAGTGAATGAAGTATAGTATATGCGTTTCGGATCAGCTTTAAGATGCTGTCAACCGCTCGATGGTGTCAAATCGATTTCCTTCCTTCATCAAAATTCATTCTGCCTGAGACCCACATGCTAATATCTCTCTTAACACTTCACACTTATAGCCGTTACGTTTCACATGCTAATGTCACGTTTCACCGGCAATAACATAAACACTCGGCGTCTCAAGTCTTATAATATAATAAATTGGCTTACCTAACTACTGCTTAAATCATACATTTAGAAAAAAACCGTTCTAAGAAATATATCGTTTGATTTTCTAATACATAACTTTAAAATCTAATTCATATTCTTATTTAAAATGTATAAAGAAACTAAGTATACCGTGAGTTGGGTATACGTTGAACAAAATCCGAACTTTGTGAAAAGTTCTGTGGAAACGTTATTTTTGGTGCTATCTCTATGTTTTCAAAGTCTATGGATTCCTAAATGTCAACATTTTTGCCATATAGTGATTTGAAGTCGTTCAGTTGGTACCAGTGGACAATGAAAATGACTGATGTTAGTGTATAGAAGCCCGCGTTTTGATGGTGAGTAAACTTCCACTTAAAAAACAATAATTCCGCGTATTGTCAGTTACTGTTCATATGGCATGATCATCTTCATTTCCTCCTTTGCGAATTGCAATAAGTATTTCATGAAAATTGCCCGGTTGTAGAATTTGAAATTTCTTTAAATCTAACCTTCAAATTGAAATTTGGAGGATACTTTGAACAGTGTTCAAAGTTACACCCAATATATTTCTTAAAATTTTTGATTACTTAAACCTATGAGTTTTTGTAATTTTATGTAATAATTGTCTCTGATTTCTATTATGCAGGGACAACAAGATGGGAAGAACACATAAAAGACAATTGGGAAGCAGAGCATATAAAAATTATTCCGAAGACACACTGAATCAAGCTCTCAAGGCGATACAACAGGGAAAAATGTCGTATCGGGACGCCTCGCGAGAATTCAAAATTCCTCTTGGTACCCTCAGCAATAAAAAAAACCACAAACACGATTCATCACCAGGGCGCCCACTAGCTCTCACGGAAAAAGAAGAACTAGAGCTTGTCAATCACCTACTAACCGTAGCTGAGTGGGGTTTTCCATGTACATTAATAGATCTAAGGATGACTACAAAGAATGCATTAGATAAAGTTGGAAGAAAAGTATCGGCCTTCCAAAACAATTTACCTTCGATGGATTGGGCCAGGGACTTTCTGAAGAGACACAAAGCAGAATTGAGCCAAAGACTTGCTCAAAATATAAAAACTGGAAGAGCCAAAGTGGGGAAGCGCATAGTTACAGAGTACTTCACAAACTTGGAAAACACACTGAAGGATGGAGAGCTGAAGATTCCTGCTACACACATTTTTAACTATGACGAGACGAATCTCTCTGATGACCCCGGCCGAAAAAAATGCATATTTAAGCGAGGTGTTAAATATCCCGAAAGGGTTAAAGATAGCTCTAAATCAGCGATTTCAATCATGTTCTGTGGTTCGGCATCTGGTACAGTACTGCCTCCATACGTCGTTTACAAATCTGAGCATTTATGGTCTACATGGACGGAGAACGGCCCAAAGAAAGCAAGATACAACCGAAGTAAAAGTGGCTGGTTTGATCATGTATGTTTCGTTGACTGGTTCAAAACCATCTTCTTACCAGAAACCAGGCATATTGAGGGTAGGAAGGTCCTAATCGGCGATAACCTAAGCAGTCATTTCGGGGATAATGTATTAAAGTTGGCTTCTGACAATAACATCGTCTTCGTATGTCTTCCTCCTAACAGCACTCACCTACTGCAACCACTAGATGTTGCGTTTTTCCGACCGTTGAAAACTCACTGGAGGGTTCTTCTAGATAACTATAAGATGAAGATAAAAAGGGCGTCGAAAACCTTGACCAAAGAAGTATTTCCCGGTCTGCTTGCTAAATTGTATAACAAGATATGTCCAGACGACAGTCCTAATGCAAATATGATCAGCGGCTTCAGAAAAACTGGAATTTATCCGTTTAATCCAGAGGAAGTGCTTCAAAGACTTCCGGAAAACCAAGCAGAAGGTTTCACCGCGCTAGTGAATGACAGCTTGATTGAGCTTCTTAAAGAAATTAGGGGTGTGAATGAACAGCATCAGCCAGCAAAAAGAAAGAAACGCATAAACGTAGCTCCAGGTGTAAGTGTTGCAGATGGGATTGAACACGAACAGGAGCAGCATGGAGAACCTTCCAAGGAAAAGAGCAAGAGAGTTTTTCGATACCAAATTTTCGACGATGAAGATGAAGCAGAGTTAACCAATGACGAACAAAGAATACCCGAATTGAATGAAGACGAAACAGAATCAGTAAGAGCAGAAGGAAGCCATGATGGATCAGAAGTTGAAGAAGCAGAAGAAGATGTAGAACATGCAGGCCAAGTTGAACTCGTCGAGATTACTGTTGATAAGTATTATGCAATAAAATATGAAATTGACTCGAAGAAGAAAAATGAAACGAACGTATATTCGTACTACATTGGAAAAATCTTTTCGACAAATAATGACGACACTTGCAACGTTGTCTTTTTGAAACAAAACCAAAAAATGAGCACAAACACCAACGTAGTTTGTAGTTGGCCAGAGGCCAGAACTGAATATACTGTCGGACCTAAAGTGAGATTGTGATAGAACATCACCCACTTTTACCTATTAGGTACCTACCTACTCCATTACCTTTATGTATTATTAGTTTTATTGATCTCAGGTAGACAAATATGAAATATATTTTATAAATTTAGGTAGCATTTGTACCAAAGTTACTAAACTGTTTATTTTCATGTTATTTATATCACTAGAGTTTATTTTCTTTGTTTTATTTTTCAATAAAAGTTTATTTTGCTCATTTACAGCAGGTCCTTATTGTTTTTCTATATTTTCCAATGGTGAAAACCTCGATTCTTGGTTCGATCCTCACTTCACTTTGAGGTTTTAATGTCATACTTGGTCTTATTTTGACATATTTGGTCTTGAAAAATTGCTCGAAAAATTCGCAAAAATGTGCCCAGTTTTCAAATGTTCAAAGTTATTCCGCTTTCAGGCTATAATTGAAAACCCATCTAAAAGTAATGCTTGTTCAAAGTTTCCCCATGTATATACCTAACTTTGAACGCATATTAATTTTTTTTTTGTTAATGAGCGAAATTTAATTGAAACTTTTATGCTCCAAACATTCCAGAAAGTTGTCTCGAACTTTTGCTGATGATAATGCATAAATGGTTCATTTGTATCAAAAGTTCTATAACTTTTAAGAAAAAAAACGTTCAAAGTATACCCAACTCACGGTAGTGTAATTATTGCTTGTACAAATCAAACCTTACAGAAACACAAATGCTTGAGCTGTTATTAGAAAGAAGAAATACGTGCAATTATTTATGGCTAAACTGAAATCATTGGAGAACCTTTACGTATACAAATTGCTATAAAATAATAAACAGTCATTCTTTTTATAACACTCCTGTAAACAACAGATTCATATCTACCGTCACCCCATCCATCTAACATACCTTAGCATCACCCTTATCTTTCTATTTATTCCCGTATGCCTTGCGGCTTCATTTCTGTTTGCTTTCGTGATGTAACACTTTTTTACGCGCCTCATTCTCAGAAATATAGGAAGGAGACACCTATGTACAACCCAATACACCTACAACGAGTCGTTCAACTCGACTCCCTCATTCTGAGACCCGCACCAGTAACGTGTTCTGAGCCGAGAGAATCTTGTGCTGTTTCCGTATAGTTTTCTGCATGTATACATTGACGAGAGCATCGTGGGGCACATCTTTTTTTATAAAGAGACTGTTTTATCAGAGACTGTACGATCCGCTGTGCTTCTTGAAAAAATAAACAGTTTATTTATCTTGTGTGTGGTGAACGCGAAGGTGGATTATCGTCGTCTGTTTATATATTTTCGTTTGCGAGGAACATGAGAGAAGAAGAATGGAGGAAATTAATCTTTTTATGACCCTGAAAAATTTCGGTCTTGAGTATCAACATTAAACATTAAAAAACTGAGTTGTTGGCACCACAACACTTTCTTACACGTATGTGGTTCCGAATTATACAAAAGTAGTTCCAAATTATGTTTTAAATTGTATATTTTCGTAATAAAGTAAACTTGTTAGAGTTAGTGTTACTTCCGGTTTGAATTTTGAACAAAAATTCTTTTCTTATTAATATTATGTATTTAGAAAGCATAACTTGCAAGATATTCGCAAAAAGCTATTTTTTCAGATGAGTAAGGATTTTGAAATAGTTATTTACGAACCAAGTGCGGGAAGAGTATTTTCCCGCATGAGC
This sequence comes from Amphimallon solstitiale, assembly GCA_963170755.1. Taxonomy (NCBI): domain Eukaryota; kingdom Metazoa; phylum Arthropoda; class Insecta; order Coleoptera; family Scarabaeidae; genus Amphimallon; species Amphimallon solstitiale. The sequence continues at coordinate 140,381,683 of OY720677.1, read as the reverse complement.
GCACTTTGAAGGCACGAGCGACCGCAGGAAGCGAGTGCTTTTAATTGCGCGAATGCGTGGAAGATGTCTTCACGCAAGTGGTTTTTACAATATTTTTGTACGAACATTAAATTAAATAAATATTATTGGTTAATGTCATTAGTATCATACCTAACCTAAAATAGATTACCTAATAATTAATTTAAGCATTTCATGTACGTAACTATTACTCACCTTTCCCTAAAATTAAGTTATTATATTCTTACACATGGCAAACATGAGGTATTTCTTCTTATATTTATAAATTTATAGTACATTTATTGCGTTTTTTTGGTTTAATTACAATTTATTATGGTGCCAATATAAATATCGCTTAAGAGGTCGTCGCATAGATGGCGCCACAAATGTATTGGAAGAATTTTTAATTATTACTTCTATTTCCCCAACTTTTAGTGAAGAATAGTCGAGGGAAGTAGCATTTTATAGACTAAATTTTATTACTATCAAGTTAGATTTTTTTTTAAATGTCCCAAAGAGCCGGTGTTTTTTTCAATTTTTACAGTCGCCTCGACCGGGAAATACTCTTTCCTAGTCGAGCTACACATGCGCCAAATGTCACTTTACAGGCGGTGAGTACAAAGAAAAGTTGTTTATTTACTTTTGACTACATTTGTGTTTTTAAGAAATGTTTTTAAACTTATAAATATTGGTGAAATTGTAAACTCCTATTTTCTCTCTGTCGATTTCATTGATAATCTAATCAGATCTTAAGAGGAAGATTATACTAGTAAGTATACGGTTTGATATTGATAGTTCCGAAGTTTAGCCGCTATTGTGGTCACACGCACATGCGCACAATACGAGACAGACATACAGACATTTAAAAACTACGTTATCGGTATCAAGAGACTCCAAAACGTGGACAACTGCAAAAAACTCGAGGTGGAAAATTTTCGTTACCACACTAACGGGAGTTTTTCATGTTATTAAGTCGGCAACTTGGAAACGTCTTTCTTCATTCAGTCTTCAATCCCAGGCGCGAGTAAATTAATTTACAAAATAAACATCACTTTATATCATATGATCATGCTTACATGCAACTATAGCGTTGCCAATATTAAGAAATAACATTAATAACCCGTAATATTCCAATTCATGTCATGTTGAAGTTGATTAGTTCATGTCGATAATTACAAAACTTGCTGCTAGAACAGCCTTTAAACTGCGCTTGAGGGACTCTAATGTCAAATTTTACAATTAATTTGAATTCACGTACTATAGTCTTCACGATCAGTAGTGATATATTTTAAAAGCATACAGATGAGTTGTATACGATATAATATATGTATTGATAACGAAATAGTCTGTAGAGTGACGTTGTCTTTTTCTACTTTCATTCACATTTGCTATTAAAGACAAGAAGACAAAAATTGTGCTATACTCGCAAATAATAAATAATAATAATAATAATAACAATAATAAAATGTGTTACATTTAATTTTGACTGACCCTGTATTTTTCCTTAATTTTATGCACGGGAATAATTTATATTTTATTTTGTTGCATTATATGCGTGCATATTATTTGGGTAGTCCCTGTATCTTGGTTTATTAACGGCGTATTATATTTCGTTGTTTTTATGTATTTTTGGTATGGGTATCTTATTTTATTTTCTATGTGCGACATACTAGTAAATCCCATTATTGTTGTTTTTCTAATTAATTGTATATTAATTTAATTCGTTTTTGGGGTCAGTGCTGTCCTCTCTTTTATTTGTTTTACGTGCATTTTGGGGCTAACAACTCTTTAATTTGAGTCAACTGAGTCTTGAAATTTTGGATTTGTTGTATTAATACTTTTAAATGTAATTTATTCTCGTTAATTTTGTCCTTAACAATTCATATACCAATTATCACTTTTGTTTAGCTTGATTGTTCGTTAAATTCTGTTACTTTTACTTTGGCATCTTCATTTAACTTCCTTTTCGTTATCGTTGGAGTTGTGCATCGACGTCCATAGATCGATCACTTTAACATAGATAATTGTTGAAGCAAGTCAACGTTGTCATTATCATCTATTTTCCGGAGTGTAATTAATTGATATTTGACGACACACTACGACTTGGTGAGTGTCTAATTTTTGTAAGGTATTTTATTCTAAAATTAGTACTTATATGTGCCCGTTTCTTTCACTTCGTAGCTGTTAATTTTGGGGCCTATCTACCGTGTTAATATGTTTCCATTGGCACGTGGCATCGCCATCTTATTGTATCCATCCTTCCTTTTCAATTGATTTCATCGTATTGGTAGTTATAATTGTCGAATTTATTTTGTGAATGTGACAAAACCAGGTAACCGTAGTCTATTTTATTTGTGAGCAGTCCGGATAGGACTTCTAACAGCAGAATTATCGAAATTATATCATCGACCATTGTGTGCAGTAGGACTTTTTTTTTTGCAGTTTACGTTATTTCAGTTTGAATTTTGTTAATTGTAAGGAATAATCACAATTTATTAGTTTATCATTACAGTTTTGAAATTTAATTCTTGTGAGCTTTACGATGAAGCACTTAAGATAAAATTTCATTTAATGTAATATGTAATTAATTAATGTGACACTTATTGTAATTTTGAATACTAAATTTTAAATCATAATTTCGCTTTGTAATTGATAATTAATTCTGCATACCAAGTCCACTCGTATAGTTGCAATTTTGGTTGCAAGTGACCTAATATTTTATTAATTTATAAGTTGTGGATCACAATTACGAGATCACGTGCAGTGTGATCTATTATATTTAGATATTTCGATTCTTATAGTCAATAAGTTTACTTGTTTAACTATTTGAAGCCTTAAGCTTATTTTTAAATTAATTTTTATTCAACGACATTAGATTAACCAAACTTTTGTGACCCGATAGGTCACTTAAACTGTTCTTATCTGTAAGGCAATGAGATCTCGTCGTTAATTACGACCTATCCCTTATATATTAATGGGTGGCGTCCTTCATTTTTATTATATCCATCTGCTTGTTCTGTGTAAAGAACCCATGCTTGGCGGCTGCAGTTAGAGGCATCCGTCCGCCATCTTCAATTATTGACAGCTGCATCAATCAATCAATCAATCTTCTAACTATCTATATATATATAAATATGTGAGAAGTTTCTTGAATTTAGCGGCGTATTAATTAATTGATGATAATTACTTGCATTATTCAAATGTTAATGATTTTTAAGGAAAAGAAACACACCACTCCGAGGACTAACACATATGCATTATTTATATTTTGTATATATATACAAAATTTCGGTAGATAGGAAAACGAACACCAGAGCCGAGCTGATGAATGTTCACGTTGTAGTGGTTAATGAAACTAATGCATATGTGTTAGTCCTCGGAGTGGTGTGTTTCCTTTCCTTAAAAATCATTAACATTTGAATAATGCAAGTAATTATCATCAATTAATTAATACGCCGCTAAATTCAAGAAACTTCTCACATATTTAGATATATACGGCAAAGAAACGAATTATATGTGTTTAATATATACGTTAAACACATATAAAATATTAATTATATATATATATATATACATATATATAAAAGGAGAAAAGAAAAGAAACTGTATATGACACTGGACAATAACAGATAACAGATAATCACCAACTTACAAACTAAAATCTTTTACATTAAGCTTACGCGTTAAAAACTCATCGTATGAGTAAAAGGCTCTTGCAGCCAGGAACTGTTTCAACTTCGATTTAAACTGCTTCACGGGTAAAGACTTAATTTATGCTGGCAACTTGTTAAAGAATTTTATACCTAAATACCCAGCACATTTCTGGCTTTTCGATAATCTGCAAAATTTCGGAACAATTTCAGTTTTATTTCGCGTATCACGAGTGAAGTAGCAGGTAAGACATCTTTGAGAGTGTAAGCTGAATTTTAAGGTTTTTAGTTTACCTTAACATTACATTGAGTTTATATTAGCGACTCTGATACTGGTGATTTAAGATGGAGAGTTAAGTTGTGACGCCATTTTCTGCATACTTATTTAATTTGCATTTAAAAGTATAGGAGACTGTAGCAAGGTATACCCATGTCTTCAAGATGGATTCTTGACAATAATTACGTTTAATATTAGTATCTTTCCAAATAAATTATAAATCATCCCGATATCACAGTAGCCAAATACAATATATTTACAAGAATTAAAGACAAGACACCTTTACTCAATCAGTGCAATGTCATATAGACGATTTTTTGTGTTGATTAAGATATTTATGTCGGTCATACTCCCCTATACAGTAAAAGTAGATAATTTTCAACATAAAAGGGATTGGTAGAGTGAAAAAATGAGGTGTGGATACCACACGACACCTTTTGTGGAAATAAATATTTTGACTCTTAATAATAATAATAATTTATTCAGTCCAACAGTAACAAACCAATTACAGGACAAAGAAGTAAACGAACATTAATAAAATACAAATCAATCATATTCTTATTTGTAATATAAATAATTTATAACTATATACATATATTTATCTAAAGGGTTGCAGAATTATGTATCACTTGCTGAATTGGAAACAAACAATATATCATCATAATGTAAGTTTGCAGCACGACACATGGTGACCAGTGGTGATCCCCGAAGAAGATTAGTCCACGAATGAAACCATGTTGACATTCAGAAATCAAAGATTTTGTATTGAAAGCTATGCAGGAATAAATTACGTTATCAAAAACCTTTGCAAAGTTGGGTAGAATGGATATTGACCTGTAGTTCTCAACTCTAGTTCTGTCATCTTTTTTAAAGATTGGGCTTATTCTTGCTCTTTGCCAGCACCAAGGAAAAGTAGCTGTTCTTATTGAAGTATTCATTATTATAGCCAGAGGCTCAGCTAAAGCAAGTCTGTCATAGTGAACAAATATACAGTGTGACCAGTGAAGTCCGCATCATATGGGATTTTTTTTATTAATAGATTTATTCTAAATTTGAGTTTGGCATCAATTTCTGAAGATCAAGATGAAAATTAACCAAAAAAATAATAGTCACGTGATTCGCATTATCTGTCAAATTTAATTTTTTTTCAAAAAGAATTCAAAAGTGGGATTATTTCTCAAAATATCGAAAAAAGTTATTAGAAAAAGTTTTTCTAAAAACAATTTTTAGCCAATATGCAAAATTTCAGCTGCATAAGATAATTTAGATTTTTTGCCAATTTTTTTGTAAATTGCACCACTGTTGCGAAATAGGACAACGCAACCTACATAAAACTTCTTAGTTTTAACAATGCTTTATTCCAGACACATTTTCTTTAAGGCAGCGCCATATTCAATGTGTGTTTTTCTACAAAATCCAAATAGAGCTATTAAAATTTCGTCACATGTGATGCAAGGTTTATTTGTGTTTGACCCTGTATAAGGTAACTTCATAAAATAACTATTTTTGAAAATGTAGTTTGTGTCTAAAAGTAACACACATTAATATTAATACAGACAAGTACACAGCGTCACAAGTAAAGTCTGCATTAAGTGGAAAATACATTTTCGTTTAACTTTACGTAAGTTTAACTAGTTTCAATGATTTAATTTAAAACCCCTTTATTAAAATTTGTTATGGAGCTATGTTATAAAAAGTAAAAATAGTCTTTTATTATTTAAGTTCAGTTTCCAAAAAATTAACTAGTTTTGTACCTTACGATGATGCACCAAACACAAGTTGGCCGCAAAACAAATGATAAAAAAGGTCAACAAGCCCTTGCTTTATTAATGACAGTCAAATCGCTTTCTGTTTGTCATAGTGGCTTTTAATTAATATTGCGTATTAAATAAAAAAATGTTAACTGTACAGGAAAGAATTGAAATTGTATTAATATGTGGTGGAAACACAAGTCATCGTGTAGCGGCCAACATTTTTAATGAAAGGCATCCAGGCAAAAATGTGCAACAATCTACTGTGAGTGAAATTTAAATCAACTGGATCGGTGGAAAGTTCATTTAAAAAACCTCACAATCCTATAAAACATAGTGAAGAAGTCCAATTAAATGTTTGCCTAGATATTGTGGAATATGGTCAAACTAGTATTAGACATGTTTCTCGCAGAACTGACGTTCAAAGAAAGAGTGTAAGGAATATTTTGCACAAAAATAAATTTAAGCCGTATAAACTTCAATTTATAAATACTCTTGAGGAACAAGATTTTGACATACGTTTCGGATTCTCTTTTTGGTACCAGGGGGAAAAAGAAGAAAATGTGTCCTTTCCGTTTCACGTTTTATGGACCGACGAGGCCACTTTCACTTCAAACGGCGTTGTTAGCTCTCAAAATTGTAGATGGTGGGCTCAAGAAAATCCAAATTTTATAATAGAATGCAAGGACCAGTATTCCTTTAAAACTAATGTGTGGTGCGGTATTTTAAACGATCAAGTTGTTGGGCCTTATTTTTTTAGAGGCAATTTAAATTCTGAAGAATACCTACGCTTCCTTAACACCGAGGTCATTGAAGTTTTGGACAATATGCCTATTGAAATAAGGCATAATTTGTGGCACCAGTGTGACGGTGCTCCCATCCATACTACAAGACGGGTTCAAGAACGCCTCTTGGAAATATTTAGGGGCAAAGTAATTGGGCGTAATATGGAGCAATACTGGCCGGCTAGGTCTCCGGATTTAACCCCACTTGATTTTTTCTTGTGGGGTTACCTAAAACAAAAAGTTTACAAAGAAAAACCTTTCCGTAATGTTGATCATTTGGAAACGGTGATTCGAAACAATATTTTAGAAATAAGGCCCCTTAGTATCAGAAACTCCATTAAAGATGTATCAAGAAAAACAATTGTTTGTATTGAACGCAATGGGAGGCACACAGAAATGTAATTTTAATTTTTAGGTTTTTCAAATTTTGTTTAATTTAATATTCAAATACCAAAAATACATATTGTTATTAATTGAAAAGGTGGAATTTTAAATGTGTTTCATTTTTATAATGTATTATGATAATTTTATTAGAAAATTTGACTTTTCAATTAAACTATTTTCTTAATATTAATGTGTATTACTTTTAGACACAAACTACATTTTCAAAAATAGTTATTTTATGAAGTTACCTTATACAGGGTCAAAAACAAATAAACTTTGCATCACATGTGACCAAATTTTAATAGCCCTATTTGGATTTTGTAGAAAAACACACATTGAATATGGTGCTGCCTTAAAGAAAATGTGTCTGGAATAAAGCATTGTTAAAACTAAGAAGTTTTATGTAGGTTGCGTTGTCTTATTTCGCAACAGTGGTGCAATTTACAAAAAAATTGGCAAAAAATCCAAATTATCTTATGCAGCTGAAATTTTGCATATGGGCTAAAAATTGTATTTAGAAAAATTTTTCTAATAACTTTTTTCGATATTTTGAGAAATAACCCCACTTTTGAATTTTTTTTGGAAAAAAATTTAAATTTGACAGATAATGCGAATCACGTGACTATTATTTTTTTTGGTTAATTTTCATCTTGATCGAAGCAGAAATTGATGCCAAACTCAAATTTAGAATAAATCTATTAATAAAAAAAATCCCATATGATGCGGACTTCACTGGTCACACTGTACTTGGGATGTGGTCATTGCCAGCTGTATAATCTTGATTCAAAGACGACATTATTCGTATTAGCTCGTCTTCTGTAACACTGGATAATGTAAATGGAACCTGAGTTGGTTGAGAATCATCAAATCAGAATTGAGAGCAATGCTGATATACGGATGAAAACATATTAGCAAATGCGTTAACTATATCTTAGGTACCTATAGGTGGCTGCTCTGCGAAACTTCAGGAACTACTTCGACAAGCCCTTAGATAGACTATCATTTTACTATGCACAGAAAGATCTGCTCCTCATACTGCCCATGAATTAAAAGACAGTCACTTGGGGAAAGTTTATTTAATACTATAATCTTCTCTCGAATAATTACTAGGGCACTGCCATTCCATATAAACTCCTAGCTACGGCCCTGCAGACACTCCGTTAGCCTTGTTAAATTTGCTTGATATCCAATATAATAAAGGCTGACTTCATTTACATTTAGTTAAGGTAGAGTAGTGAGCCAGAATATAAAAAATAACATAGAAAAAATTATAACACAAACCGAAGCGATTTATATGACACCGCGTAGTCGAGATAACAAATAACTACGCCCGCGAAGATTTATGAATACAATTTGTGCAATTTATTTAAAAAAATAATAAATTACTATAAATGTACTACTACATCCCACTGAAAAAAAAAAACACGACGGAGTAATTTCACGATTTATACCATTCCCATTTATTTTTGACGCACATGAGAGCATGAGAGGCCCGCCTGGCAGGGAATTACGCGTCATCATTTCCACGAGACCGGAAGAATGAACCAGAAAAGTGAGGAAACGTTTTCTGAAAACAATTTAAAGTTTAAAAAACAGAGACGGGAAACGTCTAACAGTAAAAGTTCGAGACAACAACAATTTGGTTTCCTCCTTTTGCCTGTTCTTTTCGAAAGATGCGCGCTCTCTCTCTCTCTCGCACGCCCTTTTTAGGAATCGAGGTCTACTTTATATGAAAGTTTTTAATTTCCCGACAATTTGTAAGACATCCCGAAAACAAGCTTATATTATACGCGGAAGAGATATTAGATTGCGCAAAAAGAGAAGATCGTATTCCTTGCCCTTTTCGCGTGTATTCTTCTTTTTTCGTGTGCAACAAACTTGATTTATAATTTTTACGAAGTCGGTTGTTTTCAACATCTTCTGAATGGAGTTTGGTCCGCTGAAATGTCTAAAGGGACATTAAAATAAAACAAACTTAATTTCCATCTGGAATGGGCGATTCGTTTTAAGATGGGAGAGCACTAGTGGTAATGTTCCAACTAACCAAGACGTTTTACTGTTATCGAATTGAGTTGTAGTGTTTATAACATTCATCTTATAATGTAAATAATTATTTTTATTCGTTAACGGGACGAATTTATATATTTCTTCATGTGTTTATTACTGTCTTCGTTAATTGTTTGAAATACTCAATTTTGTGGTTACATAATGAGTCTCTAGATGATAAAATACAATTTGTTAAGGGCATTTCTTATTTGGAAAGCACCCTCTTATGAAATAAAACAAAAATTACGTTCAATAATGTTTTATTTAAATAACCCGGTATGCGCCGGTATATAGTAGTCGCTTTAACAGTGTTACATATCGTAAATACACATACAGTTTAATTTACCAGCTGATTGCAAGTTATGCGCAACTATCCGATATCGCATATGTACCAATCAAAAATAAAGGTTCAATGCATAAAAAATGAATATATGACACGAATAAGAACATGATTACATTAAAATGTAAGTATATAATTGCATGAAATACAAAAGGACGTGTATAAAAGAAGAAACACAATTAAAAAAAATAAGGTACCTTCAGGCTAAGTTCTTAATACAGTAGTTGACGAATTTGGAATTAAAATTGTAGTTAAATTAGTCGGCGTCGGCGCACAGTGTTCAAAATGAAAACGTGATCGAAATTACTCACGCTGTAAAAGTAGGTTAAAAATTTAATCTTTTTGAATTATTTTATGCAGTACAAATATGCATAAGGTGGCCATCTCGTCCATCTCAATTACATTGCAAACATGTTGCTAACATGTCGCACGAGAATCCGTTAATAAGCAACAAAATGATATAAAAAAAATACTGGCATAATCTGCAAACTTATCTTTAGGGGACTGGCTAGTTTTAATAACTGAAATTTGTTTGATTAATGTGGAAAAAATTGTTAAAAAACAGGGAGTTTTTGTATCAAAAATCTGCTACTTTATTTCGTAATTACTTCAAATATATAAATAATTGCAAGATATTAGATAGCTTAGCCCCTGGAGAAATAAATTCTCTTTCTTTTGATGCTTGATATAAAGCAATTAAGCGTATTTTATAGCTGCCTTGTGCTTTTAATTGTTTTTACCCAACATTCCGATTAAACAAGCCATATTTTAAGAGAAAAGTAGATTCCATATATCATAATCAGGGTGATGGGTGCAGTAATTCTTAAACAGAGGGCGCTGCCAACAATAATATTAATTTTTAAAATTATTCGGGGCGATCTCTAGTTGAATGTAGCAAAACTTGAATGCAAATATAGGGTCGACGTACGTCTTATATATGGCTTTCTCAGTCATATAATTACGTGTATATGTCTTTCTGTCTGCCATTAAAAGAGTAACCCCTAAAAAAATCACATATTTACAAATAAAATGAAATTGTAATGATATGATACTATTTGTTGAATTCAAACAAATATTCATGGATGTTTTTTATTATTTGCTCCTCAATTACAAAAAGCCTAAAATAGAATGTCTCGGATTCTTATTTAATAATATATATATACCGAAAATATCCAGCCAAGAGATTATTTCAAGTATTGTTCAGCCATATTTTACGAAAAATATTTATGTTTTGGTGACTATATACAGAGTGTTTCAAATTAAATGCAAATCTGAAAATACTTTCGGAGTTAATTTCCATTTAATTTGCAATTGATTTCCATAAATTTGCTTTTAATTTGCAACATATCGTACATTAGGGTGGTCGTTATTTTTCAAATTTGAGATTTCTTTCGGGTACCCCCTAATTTTTTCCTATAAATGTAAAAACATACTACATAAAATATCTACTTATTTGATTAATATTAATGGGCTCCGCAGAGGGGTTAAAGTCGCTTCTGGAAAAAATCAACTTTTTCGCTTTTTCGTCTGTTGAATTAAAGTGCAACTTATTAAGTATACATAAATGGATAGGATTTGAAATTCAAAGTAAAAAAGTACATACCTTAATTTTTTCTAGAATAGCAATAGTTAATGAGTAAAACGTTTAACAAATTCGCAGTCTTAGGTTTAGCTGCGGCTCAGTAGTTGTGCTAACAGTCGATTTGTATGCGTCCGGAAATTCTTTTCGATATTGACTAACTACTTGTAGGATATATTGCTGTTGTAATTCATCTTTCGACAAAACATTAGTAGTCGGTAATCAACTTTATGCCACGTTCGGCTACGTCATTTACTGCACGTAAATTTTGCAGCAGACCAAAACGTAGATTCAACTCTTAAGAAATCGCAATTAATCTTGAAGGTATTGAAAAAGTTTAAGGCACATTTTTACTTCATTCATCTTTACAGTAACACGTTTTACAGGAATATCCTCTGCATCATAATCCTAGTCTTCCTCGTCTATAAACATAAGAACTTTTTCACTCATCTTCGTTTTAATTGAAAGGGAAACTGCCGGGCCAAGAAAGGAAAATGCAACTAGTTCAGGCGACGGATACCAAAGGTGATCGAAAAACTTGTTTACGGCTGCCTCGCTAATTTTTACATCGATGCTTTTGTAATCAAACAACGATTTCAAAAATAAAAAGTCTTGATATGGTGATTGAATTGCCAGTGGAGCCTCAAACCACGCTTTTACATGAACTTGCGCTAAGAACAGTGTCAGAGACGTAATGATGATTTTTCATTATTTTTTTCATAGCGTTTCCTTAATAAAAATTGTAAAAATTGGAAATTGTTTGATTACCTTTTCCTATAGAATTAATTAAACTGAATCAGAAGAAATAGTGGGATCACAGGAGTTATTTTTATAGTATTATAATCGTCGGACACTAGCGGCCTCTAAATTATCCAGGTCGTGAGAGACGGAATCTGGTTTTCTGCTTAAAACATGCCTTGTTAAATCGGAATGCTGGGTGGAGACAATTAAATGCAAAAGGCAGCTAAGCAAATACGCTTAATTGCTTTGGATCAAGCACCAAAAGAAAGAGCATTTTTTCTCCTTAAGCTAAGCTACCTAATATCTTAGAATTATGTATATATTCGAAATAATTACGAGATAAGCTAGCACATTTTTGGTACAAAAACTTCCTGTTTTTTTAACAATTTTTTTCATATTATTCGGACAAACTTCAGTTGTTATAACCACCCAGTCCCCTGGAGATAAGTTTACAGATTATGCCGGAATTTTTTTGGTATCGCTTTGTTGCTTACTAACGGATTCTGGTGCGATATGATAGCAGCATGTTTGCAATGTAATTGAAATTGGCCAGGTAGCCACCTTCTTCTTCTTCTTCTTCTTCTTTTTAATAGGAACATCTGGCATCCTATCGCACTGTTCCCGGATCCCATTACTTCGCTGCCTGTCCCTCAATGTGACGCCTGCGATCGCTCGCAGGGTCCTCATTTCGGTCGTTCGTAGTGCTCTCTTCGTCCGGTTGGTGTCTGCTCTCGTTTCCGCTGCGTAGGTGAGGATGGGTCTTACTGCTGTTCTGTAGATCCTAACTCTGCCTGAGGAAGGGGTCAGGTGGATTGAGTAGCCTGATTCCGACCTCAGCCGGTCCCAAGCCCGGATAAAAGAGGAGGGTTGGGGGTCAGGCTAGCTACCTACCCCTGGTAAAAGGAGAGAATTGCTCACAGAACCAACACACATGCCTCGGTAGCCACCTTAATATGACAAAATATATTCTTTTAGTTTTTATATGAAAACTAAAATTATATGCAATGGTTTTAGAAGTATACTCTTTGACAAAATAACCTCAATAACTCAAACTTAAAAATTTAATGAATTAAGCTCGAATTTCGGCCACAGGTCGACCACTGGTATTAATTATTAGGCAAGTTATTTAGGTACCTATACAAAATTTTTAAACCATTTTCTTCAATTCTGTAATAAAAATTACTTGCATGTAAGAAATTTAATTTTTTTTAATATTCTTCAGATCTTGTTTTTAATTATATTTAATAATTTATTATTAACGTGCGAAATCCACACTGTCGGATAAATTTCAGGGCGGTCTTTCACATTTTTTTCCAATTGAATTGGTCATTCTAATAGCTGATACGGTATCAGAAGTTAATAAAACACTTGATGACAAGGAAGGCATTTTATAATATCCAAGACTACTGTCTGAGCACACATGTATATTTAACTTATTTAATTAGACTGTTGTAGGTATGTGAAATATATTGATTGCATGTTTCTCATTTTCTTACTTTTACACACATTATAGGCCTAGTGTTTCTTACACTAACAAGTTCACTACTTACGGGTTTTCTTGAACAAAGAGTTCTGTTATTTTTATTATTAATGGTCAAAAAAAGAATTTGAATAAATACTTCGATAAAAGTATGTATAAGAATAAAAATGTACTGCCTCTGTGAAATTAGATTTTTTTATGCAAAAGTTGTTCCAAACTTACTTCTGAATACTTTTGTATCCATTACACATTTTGAAAAAACTAACCATTGACAACATACTCGGTAACTATATATTTCGCGTTCAAGTGTTACTTCTCATCTACCAATCTAATTCTTCCAACTAAGACTTGGCACATGCTCGAGTTACATAACAAAACACCAAATTTACCAACTTTGCCAAACTCAAACCTACTCTCTATTCCAAATAATACGCGAAATACCCATGGTGACCGTCAAAATTGAATCACCCTATATATTCTTTTTTCAAAAATGCAATAATCACTAAAAAATACCTATTTATTATCTAAATCAAATAGATAAAGGACATAGATCTACATTGGTATTTACAAAATAAACATTATATGTAACAGTATGTTCCTATTATTCTTGTGAGGACGTTATTTGCATTTTTACAATTTAGGGTAAATATCTATGATTTCAAAATAGACACATATTCTATTAAATCGTGTATGAGACAAAAACTCTGTTTTTTGTCTCTACACAAAAAAACAACGGTCTGGTCTGCCAGTCTCTGTATAATTTGGTTCAATCTAAGAGGTACGTTGCGTTAGTAGTAGCATCTTTTATCCAATAAATTTGTTTTACAAATAATATCGCTGCTACAGGCAACCAGATGGCTAATTAAAATACAGTCACGTATGCAACAGATAATACACGCCTAATGGTTAGAAAAGGACAGAGAAATGTGACGATTCTCTTTCTATTAGATGACCACCATAAACTATGGATAACGACTCATTCGATTTCAATTTCTTTCAACGCCTTAGGGGATAAAATAAGTACTTTAAGATGTCACGATCTCAACGATCGTTACACCCTAATATATTTATCACATAAGTATTTGTTTATTAATAAGTAACTACTAATATTTAGTCATAAAGAGCTAGAAGTGCCGGTGGAGGGGGGGGGGGGTTGGTTATCGTTTTTTAGCCAGTTGTCAGTTGTTTTATTGCAAGTACATATTATAGAAACTATTTCTGACATACATATAGCCAAGACAAGACAGAGACAAAACAAATATAAAACTAATCATCCGAGTCTTCACTTGCGTCTTCTCTATACATTTTGCTTTCGTCGTCATGCTCGTACTCCTTAAGTTTAGGTTCGTCTTCATCTGTAAGGTCAAGCAACATAAACATGCTCCGGATTGATATGAAATTAGATGAGGATCTGAGCTCAATGGGAGCCTATAGAATAAGTTCTCATTGACTTTAACGGGATTGATTTTTTGCGTATTGTTATTATTCTTTTGATAATTCACCGATAGGCAATAGAACTTCCCTAATAATTGCAGCACAATGAATAAGAATTTTATGTACAGTAGGTTGAATGAAGTAGTAATTGTACAAATATACACATAATTCTGCAATGGCCTTACAATATTCGTCAAACTTGCCAAAAAACGTGAACCACCCCCTCCCAAATATTAATAGAATATCCACTATTTAAAATACGCAAAATGACACCACTTTGTAAGGTATTGCGGGGAAAACGATGATCTCGTAAAATTTTCGAGCGCACTAGTTATAATTTCATCCCCATATGTTTGAAAATGTTCTCTGAGATAGTCCAAAATACGAATTTTCTTCACAGAAAAACCTTGGTCAGATACGTCCACTATTTTCTGATATCGATCCAGATGTGTAATTTCCATAGTGACAAAACGCCGAAAATGCACACTAACTAAACACCACAATCACTAAGTAAACACCAATTAAAAGTGATGACACACTAATTGAAGAAACAATTATGCGAACTTAAAAAGTTTTCTGAGGACACCAAGAAAATAATAAACTATACTTACCATTGCACTCCATAACTTCTAATAAAAGACTAGATACGTACAGTACTCATTGCGCATTTATATACATTAGGTCTGGTTCTGCGCCTTTCCGCAGGTGAAATAATAACTTTTAATTACCTACGCTGTAATCTTTCATTTCATGAAAAATTCACGGACTAGCAAGTATTAGCAATAAACTGTAACCCTCATTAAAAATTCAATTATACATAGCTGTTATAGGATTACAGGCAGCCGATGCTATCTGGAAATAAAAACAGCTTCCTAGAAGGTATTGATGCCATTTGAATCATTAAAGTAAGTATTTTCATCTGTAATAATTTTCTTTTAAATCGATCAAGATACCTGGCTCAAGTAATAACAAACACAACTTAAGTTTCGCGTACTAAAAGATACCCTATGGAAATATTGTTAATTTTGCAGTTTTTGATAATTAATATCTCTGGTTCTGACAAGTGCTACTCGCTAAGAGTAGAAGTGCTACTTCCGGTCCGAATTTCGAAATTTCATTTATACAAAAAATATTCCAAATCTAGCTCTAAATACTTTTGTACTCTTGGCAAATATATATAGAATGCATACCACTTTTTCGGTATCAGTGGACATCTGCAAAAATCTCGAGCTCGAAAATGTTCATCAACACAACTACTACTACTGAAAACACGACTTTCTTATACGTATGAGCGTTTCAAATCATGCAACTTTAAAAATTATTTTATGCAAAAATTATTCAAAATCTTATTCTAAGTACTTCCAGTCTCTTAATAAATCTCTACAGGATACATACTTTATGTGATATTTGCTAAAAAATGCTACTCGCTAAGAGTAAAAGTATTACTTCCGGCTCGAATTTTGAATTTACATTTATACAAAAAATATTCCAAATCCAACTCTAAATACTTTTATACTCTTGACAAATACGTATAAAATGCATAATTTACGAAATATCTGCAAAAATCGCTATTAGATAAGTACAAAATTGTTACTTCCGGTTCGATTTTTGAAATTTTATTTATACAAAACTATTTCAAATCCAACTCTAAATACTTTTGTACTCTTTGCAAATATTTATATAGAATGTATAATTTACGAAATATTTGCAAAAATCGCTATTCCATAAGAGTAAAAGTATTACTTCCGGTCCGAATTTCGAAATTTCATTTATACAAAAAATATTTCAAATCCAACTCTAAATGCTTTTGTACTCTTGACAAATATATATAAAATGCATAATTTGCGAAATATTTGCAAAAATCGCTATTCGATAAGATTAAAATTGTTACTTCGTATCATTGGAAAATAATCCCCATCCTTTGCATAACTCTGACCAGTGTACGAGTACATTTACCTTCGTAGATCAATATTTTTACGAATTTATCTTTGATGATGAGTGCAACTATTATAAATATCAAGAATTATTTCTCTAACATTTACATTTTTAACAAAATTTAGTTCTTAATTAATTAATAGTGAACTTAACCTCTAAAATTTTTGTGCATTTTAATGCTATTTTTCTTTAAATATTATTATTATAAATCACTGTATGTTCTCACCTTTCATTAATTATACCAACTAATGAGGATGTAACATAATTCATACGTTGTTATTTTAGTGAAAATTACATACACAACCTGTGTACATATACATACTCTATATACATGATACAGGAATCGATTCCTCATTAAGCTAGCTACTCCCACGGGGAGAAACATATGTATATACATCTAACATTTTCGAGCGAAGTGGCGAACCACAGACGTCCTTTTCTAAGTCCCGATGATGTATTACGTGTCCTCTGAAGTTGTTAATGAGAATTTCGTACCTGCGGAGGTTAGACGACAACATATCTTTACATTCGCATACCGAGAACATTGCCATGCTTTTTCGTTGATTTGTATCCTCTCATTGGGTAGACGCTCGTTTACCGTTTCTGTTTCATTATTTCTTTTGAGATTTATACCCGAGTTTGAGAAAATAAACAATGGAGAATGTATACGGCAAATGCAAATTATAAGTTGCATAATTTTCTTTTAAATTATATTTTATTTCTTGGTAAATTAATTAATTTACGACGTACTGCAGTTACACTTTATTTTTTTCCAAATTTTTCTCACAATAATGTAATCGTTTTTCTTAAATGAATGTAATATTAGTTAATTTTTTTTTTTTATGGGTTATATATTTTTAAATGCGTCAAATTTATATACACTGTTATCAGCCAAATGGAATAAATTCGATAATAAATAAATGGGGACTTGTTCGAGAAAACGCTCGGGTATGTCGATTGGTATTTTTAGTTGTGCATTTTCTTCAACAGATACTTTTTATACATGGTGTGTCATATAACCCTGTATATTATTCAATTTTTGGATTCTTTAGAAAATTCTAGACACATTTCCTATACATTTTCCTATAAACTATCTTCCCCTGTTTCGGAAATATTAAGTGTTTTCAGATTTATTACAAAAATTAATATTAAAGAAAGAAAATTATTTGATTACAGAAATTGGCCACAACACACTCAAAAACTAATAAGTAATCTTTTTATTTCTTGATAATGTACAAAAACTGTAAATGCTTTTGTTGACTTTTGTTTAAAACGCCTGACTTTAGCAAATTGCTGTCTGCCTGCATAATAGTTTAGTTGTCAGTGTTATAGTTGTTTCAATTACGTGAACTGCAAATCAGGAAAATGGTTTATTTAACAGAAATGCACAAAATAACAATTCTACAGATGATTGGTTATGGAGATAACACACGGACACAAATGGAAGTTGCTCGCTTATTTGATGAAAAATTTTCAAATTTGCCTCGAATATTCCAAGGGACAATTAGTAAAATAGAAAAGCAGTTTTGCGAGCTTGGGCATGTAAGGCCGATAAAAAAGCAGCTGCCAATGCAATAAGTGACGAAAACAAATTGGATGTTATACTTGAGTTTAAGGAAAACCCATATACTTCAAGTCGACAAGCAACCACAATGCTCGATGTTAGCCATTCATCAATTATTCGAACATTAAAACAAGAAGAATGAGTGTTCTTAATAGCACACGGCAGAAGTGAAAACTTCATTAAGGCGAGGTTAATAATACGAAATACACGCGTATAATATTCAGTAACGTTTTAAATAAAACGTATTCGCACATTTATTACATTTACACATGTACACACGCGTATAATATTCATTAATGTATTAAATAAAACGTAAACCTCAACCATCCACGTATCTAAAATTTGATATTCATACGTCAATTTTCAAAAATTCTTCCGCCATTTTGTTTTCTTTGACATTTTGACTTTGTATTCGTGATCGGCGATCTAAGACACCCGCGTATGTAAAATTTCGCATTCATACGTAAATTTTCAAAAAACTCGTCCGGCATTTTGTTCTTTTTGACATTTTGACTTTAGATTCGTGATCGGCGACCTAAGACACTCCCGTATCTAAAATTTCACATTCATACGTCAATTTTCAAAAAATTCTTCCGCCATTTTGTTTTTTGACATTTTGACTTTGGAATTGTGATCGGCGACCTAAGACACCCCCGTATCTAAAATTTCACATTCATACGTCAATTTTCAAAAAATTCTTCCGCCATTTTGTTTTTTGACATTTTGACTTTGGAATTGTGACCGGCGACCCCCAAAACCTCCGTATCTAAAATTTCACATTCATACGTCAATTCTAAAAAAACTCGTCCGCCATTTTGTTTTTTTTGACATTTTGACTTTAGATTCGTGATCGGCGACCTAAGACACTCCCGTATCTAAAATTTCACATTCATACGTCAATTTTCAAAAAATTCTTCCGCCATTTTGTTTTTTGACATTTTGACTTTGGAATTGTGATCGGCGACCTAAGACACCCCCGTATCTAAAATTTCACATTCATACGTCAATTTTCAAAAAATTCTTCCGCCATTTTGTTTTTTGACATTTTGACTTTGGAATTGTGACCGGCGACCCCCAAAACCTCCGTATCTAAAATTTCACATTCATACGTCAATTCTAAAAAAACTCGTCCGCCATTTTGTTTTTTTTGACATTTTGACTTTAGATTCGTGATCGGCGACCTAAGACACTCCCGTATCTAAAATTTCATATTCATACGTCAATTTTCAAAAAATTCTTCCGCCATTTTGTTTTTTGACATTTTGACTTTGGAATTGTGATCGGCGACCTAAGACACCCCCGTATCTAAAATTTCACATTCATACGTCAATTTTCAAAAAATTCTTCCGCCATTTTGTTTTTTGACATTTTGACTTTGGAATTGTGACCGGCGACCCCCAAAACCTCCGTATCTAAAATTTCACATTCATACGTCAATTCTAAAAAAACTCGTCCGCCATTTTGTTTTTTTTGACATTTTGACTTTAGATTCGTGATCGGCGACCTAAGACACTCCCGTATCTAAAATTTCACATTCATACGTCAATTTTCAAAAAATTCTTCCGCCATTTTGTTTTTTGACATTTTGACTTTGGAATTGTGATCGGCGACCTAAGACACCCCCGTATCTAAAATTTCACATTCATACGTCAATTTTCAAAAAATTCTTCCGCCATTTTGTTTTTTGACATTTTGACTTTGGAATTGTGATCGGCGACCCCCAAAACCTCCGTATCTAAAATTTCACATTCATACGTCAATTCTAAAAAAACTCGTCCGCCATTTTGTTTTTTTTGACATTTTGACTTTGGATTTGTGATCGGCGACCTAACACACCCCCGTATCTAAAATTTCACATTCATCCATCAATTTTCCAAAAACTCTTCCGCCATTTCGTTTTTTTTGACATTCTGACTATGGATTGGTGATCGGCGACTTAAGACACCCCCGTATCTAAAATTTCACTTTCATATAGTCGGATTCAAGAAAGATGATCCCTGCGTCATTTTTTAATATCGTATGATTCAAATCAATACTTCGCCATCATGATAAGTACTGTAAACTATAAAATGAACATGGAAATCATAATGATGACATCCTACGTTTTCCGGTTAGATTGATCGATCTAATTTTAGGTTATGTATAATTAGATAACTAAGTTAGATAATCGCATTTATCGTTTATTAAAAATATGTAATATAAACTCAATAGTCTTTTAATGTACTAAATTTAACATATGCCAAAATCCAAATGATAATAGAACTTTATTGAGAAATAACGTGGGTACAAAACAAACAATCCAAGTATCATCGAGAAATATCACTTCTCTCTAAAAAGGAGAATTTATGTTTTTTAAATAATCCTTCAGGAATAATAATCGCATCTCAGTTATGTTGGATCTCTCCACTAACGCTCGGCGATTATTCTCGTTTTTACATTTAAAGCCAATATTATGAAGTACACGATTTAAACCGCTTCTACTCAATAAAATATGGTTTTCAGCAATTTCTGCATTTAAAGTTTGTACTGTAACATGCTTTTCTAAAATTAAAGATATTATTACTTCAATACTCCACATTTTTAAGGTCTTACTCTGTAAATACATCATGTATAATGTATTTCGGATACTCATTTTAGAGCTTTCTGCCAAATGGTCTGTTTTAGCTTTTATATGGGGCCTTGTCTTCCCTGGACTAGATAGAACAGGACTATTTAGTGATCGGGCTTTAATACGTTTTACTGAAGCTACTCCTACCTTCAATGCATCTGCTACTCGCTAAAAGATTTTCATTAGAATTTGTAAAATGTTAAATCTCACAATGTTTACCTGTTGTACAGATGTAAGGGATATTAGATGACCACCATTAACCTTCTCTTGCTCGAAATATTCTAATAAATTTAAAACGAGTCCTTGAGCTTGTGACCGTAATGTTTTACGGCGTCGTGACATTCTGGTTTAATAAAGATTGAAACAACAAACAAATTGTGAAACGAAATCAAACGATCAAACTACTAGAAATGTCAAAGCGTTAATGTCAAAGTCAAAACGCTAAACGGAAGTGTATGAAATAATACAGCACATGCAATCACTCCGTCTTTGTCTTGCTCAAATAAATTCTATGAAACGTATGTCGTGCTTGCATCGCACTGAAAACACATGCATTCGCTTTTGCTATCCTTGTTATACAAGTTGATACTATTTGTTATTCGGATATAGACATAATTCTTTGATACAATTATATAGTAGTGACGCAGGGATCATCTTTCTTGAATCCGAGTGTACATAAATTTTCAATAATACGAAATACACGCGTATAATATTCAGTAACGTATTAAATAAAACATATTCGCACATTTATTACAGTTACGCGAGCGGCCATTTCGTTTGGTCGGTTCGGACGTATGTGTATGTATAAATAGACGATATAAATACTCGCTTACGGTCCCGCGCTTGGTCTGACGGTAACCTGTCGTCTTCATACTCGTGCGGCTCGAGATCGAATCTGTTCTGGAACATGAATTTATTTATTCATTTAAATTTCAATTTAATTGAAATTAAATACCTCTATATATATGATATATTTATTTATCTTGTTCCCTTAGCCGACTTTACCCGAACGAGCGTTACACATATCCGAGCGTTACATATCCGAGCGTTGCAGTCAGTCTTGTTCAGTGCCTACAATCAGCGCAACGCGCCTAAAGAAGTTTACACTTCAATAAAATAAAATGCATCCCTGTAAAATAATACCAACTCAGGAGATCATGGAAGATGGCATTGTTAGATAACAATGTAATCCAATTAGAACATGTTTTGTTTTCTGATGAGTGCACTTTTATGCTTCACGGTCATGCTAGTCGTCAAAATTGCCGTTATTGGTCGAGGGAAAATCCTCACTTGTTGAGAGAAGAATATACGCAATACAAAAGGTTAATGTTTGGCCAGGAATTGTTGGAGATCATATCATAGCCATCATCATTACCAAATCAATGTCCGGCAGTACTTCAACCGACTACTTCCAAATCAATGGATAGAGAGGCGAGGATCGATTGAATGGCCAGCGTGATCCCCTGATCTGAAGTCATTAGACTTCTTCTTATGGGGATATGTCAAAAGCATTGTATACAAAACTAAACCCCTTGACTTAGCTGGCTTAAGAAGACGAATAACGCTTGCGAGTAGATTGGTCACGCCTGAGATGTTGGTTGAGTAACGTTAGAAGAAAGTTTTATTCAAGATTAGGATGTTGCCAAAACGTTCGCAGCGAGCATATTGAACATCTCCTGCATTGATATTTTTTTTTTGTTTTTTTACATTATCAATAAATAAACATATTAAGTACTTATTGGTTCTTTCTTTAATGTTAATTTTTGCAATAAATCTGAAAATTCTTAATATTTCCGAAACAGATGAAGCTATAGGAAATTGTACATGAAATATGTCTAGAATTTTCTGAAGAATCCAAAAATTGAATATTATACAAGGGGTTGCATTTAAAATAAGAATGTTGGTTTCATGACACACCATGTACAAAAAGTTTCTGTTGAAAAAAATTTATTTGGAATTTATTCCATTTGGCAGATACACAGTGTATATATGTTACCGTACCTATTCTTACAGGAGGAGAGGGATTTAAGTTTTAACTTAATAATATTTAATCTAAAATTAATTTAATTAAAATCATATTATTATTTAAATGTGTAGCTTCACTTTGTGTGCTTCTATTATGGGGGAAGGGAGGCGACAGATTAAGTGTGCATATAAATTATATTAAATTATAGTTGATAAATAAAATTTGTAACTAATCCAAATATTAAAGAATGCCTGGTGTTGAAAATATTGAACTAATTTTGTGCAATTACGTTGTATAAACATCGCTTATATTTGTTCATTTAGTTTCTAGACACCTGTTATTTAAGTTAATTATCATACTTAAAATGTTAAAGTATTTTATATTAATATGACCAATTAATAGGCAGCTTGGTTATCGTTATCGTTCTGATGGTACTTAAAATACAACATTCTTGAGTAAAAATTAAATTAGTTCTATTATATATACAGAGTGAGTCATCTCCGAGAGAAAGGCAGATTGTGCATTTACGCGTAAAGAATTTCGAAGCGGTTTTTTCATGTGATAGCACATTTTTTAGAATATTTCGTATTATACAGAGTGCTTCGTTAGTTGGTGGCTGACCATAGTTATAGTTTCTTAAATGGAACATCCTGTCTATTATTATATTTCATAAGACGGTATAGGCCTAAAAGCTAAAAAAAAAACATAAAATTATATTTCTCGAAAACACAATTTTTGGTAGTGTTTATTATAAGAGGTCCTAAAACAAGCATATTTTTTTTTAAATTACTAATTGCATGTGCAGAAAAGTTGATTAAAATTACATGACACATGCTTGTCTAAAAGTCAATTATTTGAAATGGAACAGCCGGTATATCAAATCATTTTTGAATTGCGTAGTAAATTTTACATCAAAACATGTAAGACGTTATTACTTTAAAAGTGACTATTACTGAGCTATTGTCGTTTTTTGATATAATTTTGCAAACTTTATGTTCTTTGAAAATTTTAAATAATTTTAAAATTCCTTTTTCCTCAGCGTAGAACTTACTAATATGATTTTTCTGCTTTGCACTGAGTAATTAATTAGGTAAATTTAATTAGAAAAATTTACCCAGGGTGAGATGCAAACCCACGCCTCCCAATTGCTAGTGGCTTCCACTACGCCAGGGGTCGGCAAGTAATTTTCAGTGGGGTCCGGATTCGGTGTAAAATTTTTTATGGAGGTCCAGAAAAAAACTAATCATTAATAGGTACTGTTTTTTATTTTGTTTTCAAGTCGAGTTAGTTTCCAAAAAAAAGGGTAAACAAGTAAAACAAGTAGTTTTCAGTTAATACTGTAATATATTCAATGTGAGAAATTACATTGACGGTCTTGAGCCAGTTTTTTAAAGTTCGGTATACGAGGGGTGCAGCAAATGCGAAGTATGTCTTCGAGGTGAGCGTCCGTCAACCTTGACCGATATGTGTTCTTCGAAAAATTCATTTTCGAGAACGACGATTCGCATATATATGTCGAACCAAACATAGTAGCCAGATTGATAGCTACTTTCTTACAATTTTCATATTTTTCTGAAACATGTTTTTTACCCCAAAATTCTTCAGTGGATACAGTTTTATACATTTGCAAAGAAATATCTTCTTGCAAGTCGATTATCTCCATTTGAAGTGAAGCCTTTGAAACGCTGAACAACTTAGCAGCCACATCAGTCCATTCTGCCGATGCATCAACTTCATAAGGAAATTTTAGGAATTGAGACAGCTTTCCAATTTCTGCGAAGTCTTGAAATCTTGTAGCAAATTCCTCCCTTAGATCGGACAGAAATCTTACAAACACTGCACAATGTCTTCTTCACAGTTCTCTTTTTTATATTCAAGAATTGTTGGGAAATGAATAAATTCGTGCTTTGCAATATCTTTTTCAAAAATATCCAGCTTACGACGAAAAGCAGACACGCTTTCTATCAGACCACATATTAATTTCCCATTCCCCTGTAACTCTATGTTGAGCGCATTTAAATATTTTAGAATATCCTTCAGAAAAGCCACAGCTAGCATATTGCGCTCGTTAGTTATGAACTCTAAGTGCTTCTTTGCTCCCTGCGTATCCAAGATTTGCAAGAAGGAGGTTACTTCTTCCTTTATTAGCCAGAAACGTTCAACAACTTGACCTTTACTTAACCAACGAACATTGTTGTATTGCAATAAGTCAGAATACGCAGCATCACATTCTGAAAGAAACTTCTTGAACTTTCGGTGTTGAAGGGAAGAATGAGATCTCATAAAATTAATCAACTTCACCAAGCTGTCCATTACTTCATTCAGTGTAGCACTGCGTTTTCCACAAAGGGCGGTCTGATGAATTATGCACTGATACGATATTAGACCTGGATTCTCATCCCTGATTTTCTTTACTTCACCTTTTTCTTTGCCAATCATCGCTGGGGCGCCGTCAGTTGAAACCGACACTATTTTATCATAATGAATGTTGGAATTATTAATAAATTCGTCAATAGCTTTGAATAAATCTTCTCATCGAGTGTTACCTTTCAAAGGCAATATTGCAAGCAATTCTTCCCTGAATATCTTATTTTCAATGTCGAAAAATCTCACGAAAATAGGTGTTTGTTCATCATCAACAATGTCACATGATTCGTCAAGTGCAATGGCGTAGCAAGGTGCCTTTTCCAAAAGTTCAAGCAGAGTGCTTTTAATATCAGCAGCTAAAATTTCCGTTCTTCTTGTATTACTTCTTGCCGACATTGGAATACTTTGAATTGCAGCGACATCATTTTTTTCTTTAAAAAGTGCCGAGGCTACTTCCAACATACATTCTTTCATTATTTCAGAATCTGGAAATGGTTTCTGGTGTTTACTAAGTGTCCAGCACACACGTAACGCTGCTTCTGCCGATTTTTCTTGTTCACTCATTCAGCAAACCAGTAATTACGTGCTTTTCTCGTAAGAAGTGAGATATTCCTGTAATTTAAATTTAAAATTTATCGTGATAAGTTTACAAAGCAGTTATTCATATCACTTTTTACATTAATAGAATTATATTACCTGTACTTTTTCTTTACGAGCCTCACTGCCAAGAGGAAAGTTTTTGTGGAATTGCTGATGAGTTGTTTCATAGTGTCGCTTTAAATTGCCACTTTTAATAACAGCGACAGTTTTATTACATATTATGCAAACTGGAACCGCTTGAGGCCTATCTGGCAGCGTAAAACAATATTGTTCAGTTCATTCAGTCAAAAATCTCCTATTTTCAGTGTCCACTTTTCGCTTTTTAGGACCCATTATTAGTATAGGTATGTATGTACGAAAAAGTTTTTCACACGACAACTTGTAAAACAAATGAATAATTGGTCTGCGCTCTCTTCGACTAAAGCGACAGGTTCGGACATGTTTAACAAATGAACGAGTGAGCAGTGACGCGTGGTGGGAGGCACTACTCGCCGATCAGACACGTCTTGTTGGACGTCGGACTGTATTTAAGAATATTTGGCGGTCCGATGTTCGACCTTCCGCGGTCCGTATACGGACCGCGGTCCGCCTGTTGCCGATCCCTGCACTACGCTAACTGGGTTGTGGATTCGGGTCTTCTTAATAGTCTTGAAACATCTCAAGAAGCAGATGTAATTATAAATATTCCAGATATAATTACGAGGTAGGCGCCATAAATTCTCGGCCTGATATACAAAAAATAAACTTGGAACAACATAGGAATCTTTATTTTTTAGTGCAATCTCCTCTAACTTTTATACATTTATTACAACCACGCAAGTATAGTGATATAATTTTTATACGTATTGGCGAAACGTAAATAATGTTTATTAGTTAAAGTGTTTGAGTTATTTATAGAACTGCATTCCAAAATTACTCTTCTTATTTTTTACTTATATACTCTTGGTAAGTTTTTCATTTCTATATCTACATATTTATACAACAAATGGATATATTGCACTTACAACTCTATGCCAGCAATATATTTCATGAAATATATAATTTTAAAACAAAACAAATTAATACCTTAATTCTAGTAAGAGCAGAAACAGGAATTGTTGTATAAACGGATTTGTAATTAGTGGAAAAGGAACTACAAAATAACAACAAATATGAATATTAAAATAAGTAAACATTATTTCAACGAGTATTCAAATGCGTTTTCACTCACTTTTAAACATTTTTCAACACGCTTCCGAAATGGTAAATTGACATTAAGAAGAACTTGAGCATTTCTAAATAGTTTTCGAATATGTTCCCGCATTGCTTCTTTTGTTGTTACAAGTAGAGTTGCTCTTTTACCTATTCCCACAAAAAAAAACTATTTTTGTGATTTCTCGACAAACATTTTATTTAAAATATTCTGTGCATATAGCGTAGAATGTGGCGGTGTACAGTATTGTTGCATCCACATGTTTCTTCTTAAATTTAGTGGAAGATCTTCCAATAATTCTACTAAATTGCTTGAAAGCAATTGCACATAAGCTTGTCCGTTGACACTACCTTCAAGAAAATGCTGGCCTATCATTCGATCACCAAGAATGCCTCCCCATACATTTTATGCTCTATCTATGCTGACGATCTATTTGCCTAGTGGGGTGAGGATTTTCATTTGAATAGTAATGAAAATTTCTTCTGTTGAGTATTCCGTTACTATGAAAAGTAGTGGCGGCTGGCGAGTACGTTTTGGTGGAGCACGCACATAGACAAGAGTGATTCGTTTATTATCGGTGATATGCTTGGCAACTGGGAGTACATCACTGATAATAAACGAATCAGTCTTGTCTATGTACATGCACCACTAAAACGTACTCACTAGTCGCGCCTGCCTGGGCATTAATTTTAGTTATTGTCCATTGGTAGAACATTCGTCCAGGATCAAAATCACCGTAATTCAATATTTAAATGTATTCGATACGGATGAAGTTAATTTAATTTCTAGGTACTTGCTACGCTAGTTTGGCTAATATCAAGCAAATGACTTATTTTACTCGTGCTGACGTGAGGACTTTCTGTTATTGCCATTAGAATTTGTAATTGATTTCAATCATTTATTATATTTTTGGGTTTCTGTGGTTTTGGATATACAACACTGCTCGTAGTAATGAAAGTGGCCGTTACTCTTATAAAGGCATCTGTCCTGGGGCATCTTCTGCCAGAATAACGCTGCCGGTAAATTCTCTCAACCAATAAATAATTCTTTGACATTCCCCAGTACAAAAATTGTATCTGTTAGCTCTTTTTTAGAAAACATCATTATAAAATCTTCAATTATGTTTAGATGAGTAGCATTACAAACAAATTAAAAACCACAGGTAGTTAGGGCCCAGATCATGTACCTTGCAACTTGTTGCGTCGTGTTGCTGTTGCATGTATTCGGCCTTTAACGCAGATCATTAATCTGTCATTTGAGAGAGGCTCTTTTCCAAAAGCCCTTAAAACATCGATTATTAATCCAATTCATAAAAAAGACTCTACACACATGAAGTGTCTAATTATCGTCCGACAACACTGACGTCCAGTTTCTCAAAACTATTTGATCATGCAATGTTGAATAGGTTGATGGGTCACTTAAATAGGAACAAGATAATTACAAATAGACAGTTTGGTTTCAGGGAAGATTTTTAAACTGTGGCTGTCGTGACTGCGTTTATTATAGATGTAATTGATGGCCTGGATCGTGGATAGTACCCTGCTGGGGTTTTTTGTGACCTTACATGTGCTTTCGATTGAGTGGACCATCGGCTCCTGCTTGACAAGCTGTGTAACTACGGTGTTAGAGGCGTGGTGTCTGAGTGGTTTGCTTCGTATTTGTCAGAGCGAACACAGTGCGTTAGGATATCACACAGGAAAGATAACTTGACAAGAAATTTCTATTCCTCGGTTTTGCCTGTGGGCCTCGGTGTGCCGCAGGGGTCAATTCTCGGCCCAGTCTTGTTTTTACTTTTTATTAATGACCTTGTAACATGCGTTGATGCTCCACTCTACATTTATGCTGACGATACTACTGCGTTGGTTTGGGAATCTGACCCTGTAAGCGTGGAACTGGTTTCAGAGTAATAAGTTATTTTTGAATCGGTCAAAGAAACATTTTCTGATTTTTCATACGGAGTCCAGGGAGGTTTTTGACTTGGATCTTGCTTACCTGGATACTGGCATTAGTCATCAGTTCAGCTTTAGTTTTCTCGGCGTGACACTTGATGAGTGCTTGTATTGGAGAGTTCATTGTGATAAGCTGATTTCCAGTATTAATTCCTCATGTTACCAGATTCGAGTACTGAGGCATTCATTGCATGCTAAAGACCTAGTCAGGTTTTATTACGGGCAGGTTTTCTCGCGCATGGCATACGGAATCATCCTTTGGGGATCATCTCAGTGTGCCAATCAAGTATTTCTTGCGCAGAAGCGCGTAATTTGTTCTATTGCCAGTATTCATTCAACTACATCTTGCAGGTCATATTTCGGGCAATACAGCATTTTGCCTTTGCCTAGTGTATATATTTTAGAACTTTTGGTGTATATTTTTAGAAATAAAAATAATTTTAGAAAAAAACTATGAAATACACGCGTACAATACCAGACAAAGAAATGATTTCAGGTTGCCGAACAATAGATTCAATATTGCCAAGACGTCACCGGTATCCACTTTTTAACAGGTTACCTGATGAATTGCATGTTTTGGAAAATGCCCTAGAGTTTAAACGGAAGCTTCTGCAAATTAATTGGATCTATTCGGTGCAGGAATTTATCGATATTTCTGAGCAGAGACACTTCTGGATATGTTAACACACGATAACTGTGCATATGTCTGACTGTGTATACAGGTTCGGCCTGTTTTTATCTTTCATGCGGTTTCCCGTGTATAACACGAAAGAAGTCGCCAAACCGTACCCGCCTAACAAATATGCATACGAGAGCCGACAAGTAGACCTTCAGCGAATGTCATAAGCTGCATGTGTGTGTGTGTAACCATGAGATCTAGATTAGTGGTTTGACGTAGCAGATGTGCTAGACAACGTACTTTAATTTTGCAGTACCTACTCTTGTTTGAGAATTGACAAACGAATATGAATGTATTCCGTAATAGTGATATACTATACAGCTACGCACATGTACAATATTATTAACTACGACCGCAAGAAAGACATACTTATTTCTAGAATCTTATACGTAGTCATCAAATGCAAGCTCTAAAAAAACAGTAAATGTATAACACTACCAAAATAATAAGTAGGAGAAATAAAAATATTCTTCCAAAGGCAATAAATTTCAAAACAAAAGAAATAAAAAAATAAAGGAAATTCTTGGAAAACAAAATGTAAAAAATCAATAAATATAATTTATGGGGAAACAGGATAAGTACGATAAACTAAAAAAATTATTCTAAACAAAGGAAATTAAAATATGCTTTCAAAATAAACAGAATTCATGAAAAACGAAATTAAAATTTGTCGTAATGATCGTATCGGCGCCGGCTTGTCGTCTGACTTCCCTACTACTTTTCTCGCCCACATGTGTACATATTGGCAACAACGTTCGTTTCAATACAGGCATTTTAGCTGGCATGCAAGATAAAAACAGGCCGAACCTGTATGTATATGATATGTTGTTTACCTTTTTTATTTATTTAATTGTATGTATTTATTTATTTGTGTATTTTTGTCTTTCACAACGTAATCTACAACCCAAACATTTTAAACATGACGTGTCCAACATATTTCTGTATAATTTATGGACCAATAAATTATTTTATTCTATTCTATTAAAAAATTACACCTGTCAGCTAAAAAGTAATAATCTAGTACTTTTAGCAACGCCCACGCATGCACTAGAAGTATTTTTTGGTCACTATTGTTACGTACTCAGCCTCTCGATAAAAAAAACAATAAAATATTCTAATATGCAAAAACGACATTTATCAGAATATTCAGTCATATCTTTTCTATTCATGAATGACTTAATTGAACGATATATTTAAATAGTAAAAGAAAAATCCTTATTGTTATCATTTCGCCAAACATTTAGGATAAATATATTAATAACATGACCTCATTAGTCTTGCTGCTTTATCTCCATTGTGTCCCTTTCAATGTGGGCTACTTATTCAGGAATTTTAACTGCTGGACAGACCGTCGACATTAGCAAACATGAAAACACGTCGCCACGGGTTACAATACAGCCGGTAACATATAATTAATTACATGTATAACCTTAATAATGAGCTTCAAGGCTATGTGTACTTTGGCGAAGCAAGGCGTGAACAGAAAGTAGGGGATTGGGTAGCTATTGTTTTCAGGAGAATTAATTAGCAAATATAAATCGTTGTATATTCACAAAAGATCTTTTTAACATTTATATTTGGAAGTATTAAGGTGAGGAATAATATGGAGGATATAAAAATGATTTATGATTTGTTTTTCAACAATGAGTATCCCAAATATATTTTGAGTAAGTTAATTTATAGTTCCAAAGTCTGGGCACTGACATTAGATATAGGAAATTACCATATATACGTAGGAAAAAGT
The DNA here is from genome assembly GCA_963170755.1 of Amphimallon solstitiale. Taxonomy (NCBI): domain Eukaryota; kingdom Metazoa; phylum Arthropoda; class Insecta; order Coleoptera; family Scarabaeidae; genus Amphimallon; species Amphimallon solstitiale. The sequence continues at coordinate 140,350,615 of OY720677.1, read as the reverse complement.
ATTTTTTTTTATTTTAAACCTTTCAGAAACATAAAAATCGCTAAGTATACTATGGTGAATACAACAAGAATTTTTCAAAACTAAAAGATAAAAGACTCTTTTTCATGAACAGTGATGTAGTGTATAGGATCCTTTGCAGAGATTACATTTATCACAAACATTAAAATCACGGATTATTCAACACAAAGTGACGTTCGTACATATATGAAAAAATTAATGTGCACTGGCAATACATTCACATAATTCAAATCACAATGGAGTAATATTTATTGTAATATCTTTCATATTACAAATTAGTATTTGTTTTGAGTGCTTTACTTTTTCTTGTACCCTTGAATTTATTTCATATTTTTAATTGTTCGGATATTCTTCTGTATTAATAAAAAGAAGATTGATTTTATATTTGTAAGAAGTTTATAACATTAGCTTGCCAAATATTTTATTATGTTTGACGTAAATTTTTAATTTTAATTTTGTTTGTGTGTAAGTTAAACACCAGTTTCTGTAATGGTAATTTTTTCATTTTTGTAATTTTTTAGTAATAGCTCCTGATGATGTTATGAATAAATGATGAAATATCGACTTTTGAGTAAATTGTTTTATTAAAAAACTGACACCCAACATAAAAATATTAAAATTCTTTGCCAAATATACAAATGTATTGAAAAAAATGATTATCTTCACTACTATCAAAAAGATATATAGAATATACCTATTAGGAGCATTGAATAATTAATGTAAAGGACATTAAGCACGTTGGAGGCTTTGTTTATAAAGAAATATACTAAATGTTCGGTCATAGGCATTTATCGGGACAAAATAAATATCCCTATATTGATTTTGAACACGATTTTATTGCAAATATAATATTTTAGCCAGGATTTGAACCAGCTATTACGGAATATTACGAGTACGTAAAGATAGATTTCTATTCGAGTATTGAGGAAGATAAATCTTTTATTATCAGAGTATTTTGACACATGTAATTCTTTTAAAGTTAAAATTATATTATTTGAATCGTACAATTTATGAAATATGCAGTAATTTAAACACTGTTATTACAATAAAACTAGATTCAAGGGAATTCTTGGGAACATGAAATCCTGATATATAAAGTAAGTTAAAACGTAGAGTATAGTTCATTCTTCATATGTGACATTATTCTTTTTCATATATTAACTAATTCAAAGGAGGAATAATTGTAGTATGCTTAGATAATAAAAAAATAAAACAATTGAGGATGATGATGCCATCGAGGAAAAGAAAACCTTGGTTGATTTGGAAATAATGAGAAAAGTAAATTCTTTATCAAGTAAAACACCAGTACATGTAGTGAATATTAAATCTAAATAAGTGTTTAACAAGCAGATTGTAAATAACAATTACCTTAAGTAATGATATAAGTAACGATATAAGTAATAACTAACCTATAATTATTTCAATCAAAATATGAAGTTTAATTGTTAAAAATAAGTTAGATCTTAAAAGTAAGATAAAGAGGATAAATAATGATGAATCCAATAATCCCAATTATCACTCATTGAATACCTGTTAAGAATTAGAATGAATTCACGACCCTGAATAATAGTACAATATCATTTGCTACCTCTATACAAATAACAATTATACAAAAATTGGCATATTATGGCGCCTAACGTGGGTCCATAATATAACCTTTACCTGCGTGGTGGAACGAACTGGTTCTTTCAGCTGTCTCGTGTTGATCTTTGATGTATACCTATAGATATCTGGCGTTTCTATTCATTTCGAGGATATTTATTATTCTTCTCCTTTGTATGTTTTCCGGATGCACAATGTCTTTGTTTCTGGTTCTTGTTGTAATTATACTCGATCTCTAGCTCATGTTGATTTACCTTAATTCCTTGTTTATATTTTGCAGGGGCGGGATTTATTTTTAAATATCAGACTTGTCATCGGTAAAGAAGAAGATCTGTTTTACCGATGGATGGTTGAATGTATCGTATGCGGATTATTTCGAATTTGATTACTTACTTTTGAATTAAAAATTGAATTACGATTATATATCTCGATGAAAAATTAATGAATGAATGAGTCAATGCGAATGCAAGAACGGCCTTATGTATCTGTTTATGTTTACGTTATCGTTGTCATAGAAATTTAGCCTCGGACGCAAAGCACTAATTCTAATAATTAATTAATTTAACTACCTTTTACATTTTTAATGGCGGGGAAATGGTTAATTTTAACTATTATTTTATTTATGCTTTCATATAAAAATATAATTTCTAGTTAACATTGCTTATTTTTGATAATCACCAATTTAATCAAAATTGTAAAAATTAGCGTCGTTTTGGATTGTTGTTGTACAGTCTATACATAAAAAATTACACATTTCTAAAATTATTGATTTTTCCACATTTGGATAAATTTTCACCTTAATAATCATATTTACAAATTACATAAATTAAATAAAATACAATTTACTATTTTTCTTGAGCATTTGTATGAAATTATTATGCTTATGTTCAAAATACTCGGAGTTAATCTAAGATCTCTGTTAAAAAGTCTATTATATGCTTTAATTAGATTAATATCTCATTAAATTATTTTTTTACAATAATTACACTATATGAGACTTTTGGTTCTTCTTAATTCCTGACTTTTCAAACACACATACCCCCATAATAGACACTTATGTAAAAAGAGACAATAAACACAACGACATATATAACAACCCTACACAAACTGACCTGTTAGTTTCCGCTCGATGCTCGATAATGGTATGAACAATAGCGAAACATATATCGCAAAGACTAAATAAAAATTGTGGAAAGTTTTCAAGAGTTTTATTTTATTTTTATTTTATTTAAAATAGTTATTAATAAAATGTTCCACCAAGAACCGTCTGCTAACTCAATTAATAGAATCCTGTAATTATGTTATGTTTATTACAACTTTTATGACTAGTTATAATGAGTCTGAGTATATTAAGTAAATCTATGTTTTGAAAGTCAAAATGCTCTGATATTATATGAGTAAATGTGAATATGTGTTTATACATTTTAGCTATACCACTATTTGCCTTTCTCAGTCATGTTTCAATTCATATTTGAAGGCGAAAGGTGAAATGCATTTAATGTGTTTCGGAAACGAGAGATGGCGCTGATTTCATTTCCCGTTTTTTTCAAAAACTATACAATATATTATGAATTTCATTGATTGCATATGTAGTTAAGTGTATTTAGAAAATATACAACGTTTTATTTTTTTTTATATTTTATACTATAAAAATTTTTTTTTAATAACTTCCAAAGAAATAGATAAAAAGAAAATTCGAGAAAGGGCGACGTGTAGAGTTAATTTTCATGTACTTTAGTGTTCTTATTGTTTTTCTACCGTGAATAATAACGTCCGAAACGCATATCTTCATAATTTTTCCGTCCCCTTACACCCCTAACCGCCACCCATCCCGAACGCGGAAGATCACGATGATCGGTCATGACCACATGTCTTGATTTAAAAATCTCACACATTTGATGCAGTAGAAGTTATCAATTTAAAGTTTTGCATTTGTGAGTTCAATTCTGTTGTGATAAAACAGAGAGGAACTTGGATAAGAGATACTCGACTAAGGGAAGATCTTCGACTTAGTGCCAAACGTAATAATGAGGTGTGGCCGGCCACCTTCTTCTTATACGTATGAGCGTTCCATATTATACAAAATTGTTCTAAATTGCTTTAAATAGTTTTATCTTCTTAGAAAAATAAGTCATATATTTTTTTATATAAAAATTATTCAAAATCTTATTATAAGTATTTCTATTCTCTTAACAAATCTTTATAGAATGCACACTGCGAGATATTTGAAAGAAATTGCTAATCGCTAAGAGTAAAAGTGTTACTTCCGGTCCGAATTTAGACATTTTTTTTATACAAAAGGTATTGAAAATCATGTCTTAAATACTTCTGTACTCGTAATGTACCTGTCTAGAAAGCATGACATGATTTTTGATAAGAATAAAAGACCTACTTCCGGTAGGAATTTCGAAAAACTTTTTTAATACAATTTTTCTCAAATTTAATTTTGAATTTAAACTTAGTAATAGACGAATATTGGCAAAAACTACTTCGGGTCTACCGATTTTACTGAAAATCTAACCAGGTCTCAAGAGGGAGATTATACCCGTAAATACAAAATTTGGAATTGATAGTTATAGCCGTTTGATCGCAATCGTGACCACACACAGAGACATGGAGACATTTTTTAAAACCACTTTTTTTGGTATCAGGGGTTTTGAAGTCCGTGGACAACTGCAAAAATCTGGAGGCCGAAAATTTTCGTCATCACAATACTTCCTTATACTACGTATAAGAAAGTAAAAGAGAATTAAAATTACTGGCACTGTATGAATGTGAAAGAAATGGTAATATAACAAATTTGAATTAAAATTATTTGAGAACACTGAGGTTATCGTTTGACTGACAGGCTCTTATCCATTTATTTGCTAATTGCACATCTTTCAAGAAACTAAAATATTATATACTAGTTCCCTTCATTTTCCGGTTGTAATTTGAGCATCCAAAAACTCACAACATCACATTTTTAGATGATAACTAATAAGAGTCGATCGCAAAACTGATAAATTACCACTACAAACACACCTACAAGTAGCACACGTAATAAATACTCAAATATGAAAATAAACCGCACTTGCTTGCTTCGAATATGACGTCATGACAATCAGTCAGATATCTGACTTATATCAGGTGTTTTTGTTATTCAATATAGTCGTATTTTAAAAATTACCTACCTATCTAAAAAATGTAGTATACAACAAGCTTTGAAAATAATCTCTTATATAACATACCATGACTAGTTACTAGTTTTGAAAACCCGAGTGCGAAACGAACGATGGATTTTCAAAGCTGGTAATTGCTCTGACAGCCTTTATTGGACTTATTCTATTATACATACACATACAGTGAGCTCAAAAAGGTTGGAATAAATTCATTTAAAATTCAACCTTTAATTTTTTTAAAAAACACTGGGACCCGTCGATTTTTATTTTTAGATGGGCATTTTTTAAACTATTTTTTGTTTATACAGGGTGACTCAAAAAAAAGATTTCATTTGACACTTCAATTTTTTTTAATTGAAACACCCATTTTTTATTTTATTTTCGGATTCTACGTAAAATTTTGATCACATTTCATGTATTATAACCTAAGTCTAAGTTAAGTTCTTTTCTAAAATAATCAATGTAATTTAAAAAAAAAATTATTTAATTCTAAATAATAAATGTCTTAATGATTCGTAATTAAATTGTGAAATATTAATTTAATAAATGTTGAAATTGGCCACCATCAACATCCTGGCAATATCCGAGGCGATCTTCGAATTCTTGCAAAACATTGTGCACTATTTGAGGTTCTATCAGTCTCATTTCTTGTCTTATTCGGTATTTAAGTTCGTCAATATTGTTCGGTCTGTTGATATACACTTTAGATTTTAGGTAGCCCCACAGATAATAGTCTAACGGGGTCAAATCAGGGGATCTGGCCGGCCATTCTATTGGGCCCCGTCGACCAATCCACCTTCCAGGAAAAACACTATCTAAATATTCACGCACCGGACGAGTAAAATGGGCTGGTGCTCCATCCTGTTGATACTATAAGCTATCATTGGGAATGTCAGGATCTTCTGGATTTGGATACACTACAGCAAGCGCAGGTATCAAATCGAATTCTAGAAATTCTAGATATCTTTCTCCAGTCAAAGTGCCGTCAAAGAAGAAGGGACCCAAAATTCTGTTTCCAATAATCCCAGCCCAAACATTTACTTTTTGAGGGTATTGTGTGTGACACTCCATAATCCAATGCGGATTTTCTGTAGCCCAATAACGGAAATTTTGCCTATTCACGGTTCCGTTTAGGAAAAACGTTGCTTCATCCGAGAACACAATTCTTCGTAAAAATTGAGGATCATCAATACATCTCTCCATCATTATTTCACAAAATTGCATTCTTCTATCTGGATCGTCCTCATTTAGTTCATGAACTAACTGAACTTTATAAGGATGCCATTTATTTTTATGTAAATAGTTTAATACAGATTCTTGACTAATTTTGTTCTCGTCAGCAATAGCGCGACTAACTTTATGGTTGTTCTCTTCAACGGATAATAGCACATTCAACTGCACATCTTCTGAGATAGTGGGCCGGCCTTTTACATAATTATCTCTCACATGCCCCAAATCCCTATATTTTTTTTCAATTTTACTAATAGTTGATTGAGATATAGGCGCTCTGTTTGGGTATTTATTGTTGAACAGTTCGGAAACTTCCAGTTGGGTACGCATCCTATCTCCATAGCCAATCATCATTAGTATTTCTATGCGCTCCCTTTCATTTACTCGTGCCATTTTACAGTTAAAAAAACTACTTTTATTAGAACTTTTATACAAATGTTTAAATACTTTTGACAGGGAATGAACTTCAACGTCAATGTTAAATAACCTAGGTAACAGATAAAAATGGTATTAATGTTTAAATGTTTATAGTTTCAGTAAATTTGATTATGTTTAACTCCTAATATGTACAGTTTAAATGAAAAGAAATAAGCTAACTTAACTTAGACTTAGGTTATAATACATGAAATGTAATTGAAATTTTACGTATATTTCGAAAATAAAATAAAAAATGGGTGTTTCAATTAAAAAAATTGAAGTGTCAAATGAAATCTTTTTTTGAGTCAGCCTGTATAAACAAAAATTAGTTTAAAAAATTCCCATCTAAAAATAAAAATTGACGGGTCCCAGTGTTTTTTAAAAAAATTAAAGGTTGAATTTTAAATGAATTTATTCCAACCTTTTTGAGCTCACTGTATAACCTATTTTCCTTAATTATTTATTTAATTAATTAATTTAAATTAATTCCATTAGTCATATTGGTTTATTTTAGTAACTCAAGACAGTTGTCCCATATTTACTTCTCTTACTATTGTATATTTTAAGAATTACGAAACTATCTATCCACAAACATTTACGTAGACATTTCCACATCTCTCTGTTTCATAATCAGGCATAATGGAACAGAACCACAGCCGACCGTTCGCTATAAAAAAACTACATGAAAAAAGCATGAGAGAAAATTACTATTTGCGTTTCGGGCGGTAATTTTCCTCAGATTTTTTTTTCTTTTTTGTATTATATTTAAAAATATTTTCTTCACATGCGCCTTTTGCCAGAATTTGAAAAAAACATTAAATGCGGAAATTAAACAAAATATCTCAACTACTAAAAAAATAAAAAAAGTAAGACGTTGCATCTCCGTAGAAGATCATTTTAAGTCATATACTATTTTAAAAAAGGAAATAGGTTTTGTCATTTGTTTATAAAACGGGAATACTTTTCCGATACTTTTATCTCTCTTGCACACTTGGCCATCACCTTTCGCCTTAAGTTTAAAAGTAATATGTTTTTGGTCAGCCATCATGGCTATATTTGAAAGTTCAATCAATGATCCTTTCTGTTATTATATATTTGTCAGGTTATATGTTAAGATAACGGAAGTTAATAATTAAGCTATAAACTATCATGTATTGAATCTAATAGTCAGAAGTCATTTTCTTAAGAGTGTATATGTTTAATTTTAAGTTTATAGAATGTCATTTGTATGCGATGTGTGTTCCCAACTGATGCTTTCAATAAATATAGTTTTGGAAAACTGCATGTTATGATTTTAATATGATGTGTATATGCAGAAAGCTTCAGAGTAACTATTTTTTATTGCAAAAGTAATGCTCTTAAATGAATTTAGTATGATTTTTAATACGAAAATGAATAGTGTAAACACATGGATGTTAAAACTAACATCAAGCAGTAAATAAATACTGTGACTTACATATATACATTTATACGTAAAACGTATGCATGTTTTTGCTTTTTCTGTGTCATCTTTTGGGTGTTAGATGTCGCTGTGATACTCTCACTGCATTTAACACGCAAAAATGACATAAGCAGCTTTTTAAGTCTTGAAGCCATTGTCGACAGTCTCCACGCACACTGACGAGACCTCAAAGGTCGAAACACCGGGGTCTCTGCGTTCGATTGTCGGCAATGGCACTTAATGTATGTGTGTATCTCAAACACATGAATATATGCATATACGTTTTACGTATAAATGTATATATGTAAGTCACAGTATTGATTTTTAATATTTAATTTGACGTTCATTCTCCTATTTGAAAAAGGATAACTTTAAGATTTGCTTGGTTGTAAGGCACACATTTTCTAAAAAGCATCATGTACTTTGCGTCAGTCTGTATAATGTGTTTCGCACATAGTAAAGCCTAAATTCCTAACAACCATTAAGAACGCATACAAATCACCCCTGCTGCCGTACATTTTTGCAAACAAAAGCAAAACACATGCAAGAAGTTTAATTTGGTGAAAAATTCCATAATAAAGCTGATGGCGGAAGGCATTTCTCAAATACAGAGTTGGAGGGCTCCCAGAAGTGGGTCTGTACATATGTATGTATGTATTTGCACGTCTAGTTTTCTAGAAAGTCGTCGTTGTCGTCGTTTCCGCTGTGGCTGTTTTCTTGCCTTGCCGTCGCAATTTGCCCGGGGAAATAATGCGCTTTCTAGGAAATCGCACGAGGTGAAAATGACTGTTAATGAATTTTCAGCAGTTGAGCAAAATTGACCTCTTCTCAACTCTCTTTCACTTCTGCTTTGCCAATCTCACACCGCATCTCGAAAGTTGACTGTAAATTGTGGAAGTCATAATCGTAAAGAAGCGAGTCAAGTCATTCCTTGCCTCGACGTAAGTTATTGTGTTTTAGTGTAAATACGACACATCTGTTTATTTGTTCGCAAATTATAATTTTCTTCAGCTACGGTTGTCGCAAAATAATAATAGATGCGTAAAACGTTAATGAAATTTTCGTAATGAAAGAGTTCTTATAATGGCAGCACCGTACATAATTGTCTATCTGACAGAGAGTATAAGAATTACTGAAGTTATAAGTTGTAGTAAGAAAAAGAAAAATGTCAAAGTATTTATGACACAAGTTTTCTTTAATCATGTTAAAACATACGTGTTTACATGGGACATATTATTTAGGGCTTAGAAACATGCATAAGAACCTCAACTAATTGACATAACTCAGAAAATTTATTATTAGTAATTATTAAAAGCATTAGAATGTGTACGAAATTATTAATTTGTGTGGAACTGGTGTAAACACGTGCTTTTTGAGCTCCGTAGTAAAATTTATATATTGAACTACTACGAGCATTAAACAAATACGAAATAGTGAACATAGAGAAAAGAAAGCAGTGTAAGTTGACTGTAATTACTAACCAGCAAAAGAGGTAAATATCTTAAATAATACATTAACATAATCACACTACGGAAGAGATAAGGTTAACTAGCCTCCGACGGGAAGACCGGGGCCAGTAATCTTTCGGAACGCGATAGTGAATAGGCAACCAGTATAACACAAACACTGTGCGATAAAAGTTGCATATATAGAAGACTATATACAAGATAAATTAATACCACAAACTCATGACTGGAAGAGAGCCGAAACGGAAAATACTGGATACAAGTTTAGAAAACCAAGAGGAGGAAGCAAATAAAATTTTTAAGAAAAGTGTAATTATTGGCAGATCGCCCCCGAACGTAGACAAGACGAATAACGAAATGGAGGAAGTGCTGAGGGCAATTCAAGAGTTGAGAAGCGATATGAATATGGCGTTTGAAAAAAGTAACAATCAGAACGAGGCATTGAAAAAAGAGCTAGAGGAAACAAATAAAGAACTGAGACAAATTAAAAATGAAATGAAAAATAAAGAGGAGGAATGGTACAAAGAAAAGCAAGAATTGATTGTCAAAGTACAGGTCTTAGAGGAAAGAATGGAAAAACAAGAAAAGGAAAAGAAAAGAAATAACATAATAATAAGAAATGCCGATGTAACAGGGAAGAACATGGTTAAGGAATTGGAAAGCTTCTTAAGAGATGAACTTAATACAGAAACCACAATTTTAGAAGCGTATGAAATAAACAAAGGAATTATATTAGCTAAGATTAAAAACTGGGAGCAAAAGAGAATGGTAATGAAGAGTAAGCAGAAACTGCGAGGAACAAACATATACATAGAAAACGATATGACAACACATGAAAGGGAAATACAGAGAAAGTTAAGACAAATAGCGAAGGAACAAAGGGACAAAGGAAAGGAAGCAAAAGTAAGCTACCAAAAAATCACAATTAATAACGAAACTTACGGCTGGGATGAATTGAAGAAAGATAGCACATACAACGAAGGAAACAACGACAAATACAAAGGGAGTAAAGATAAGGAAAGAAAGAAAGTGGTATCTACACCAAAAAACTAAGGAGCGTCAAGGCAACGAACAAAAAGAGGATGACAAGGGCAGTGGACAAGGACTGGAATGCGGAAAAAATAAGCGAAGTTACAATTAATGAAAGGAATAAACATACTATGCATAGGACTATGACGGAGAAAATGATGAAGATAGGTACCTGGAATATAAGAAGTATAAATGGTAAGGAAATTGAACTCATTCAGGAATTTGAAAAAGCGAACCTAGATATACTAGCAATATGCGAAACAAAGAAAAAAGGGCAAGGCATTACAGAAATGGAGGGTGGACATATACTGCTGTACAGCGGAGTCAGACCGGAAGAAAGAGCTAGGGAAGGTGTAGGCTGCATAATAAATAAACAACATGTAAACCAACTCGGGAAATGGGAATATGTATCAGAGAAAATTTTGAAATTGGAAATGAAGTGGAAGAACCAGGAAAAAATAACAATAGTAATAGTGTATGGACCAGGGGAAGACGAAAAGACATGCATAAAGGATGAATTCTGGGAAAACTTAACAGATACTATAGAAAACACAGAAGAAAGATTAATAGTGATGGGCGACCTCAATAGTAGAGTAGGCAAAAGAATAGAAGGAGATAGTGATGTTATAGGACCATTCGGCGAATTTCACAGAAACAGAAATGGCACTAGACTAATACAATTTTGCGAAGAAAACAATTTAGCAATCATGAATTCATTCTTCGCACACAAGGACATACACATGTACACGAGAGAGGTCAAAAGCAGAAATGAAAGGTCAGTAATAGATTATATACTAACAAACAAAGCAACAAGGAAAGAAATAATGGATGTGAGAGTTAAGAGAGGACCGGAAATTTATAGTGATCACTTCCTATTAGAAGCTAGAATAAAAATAGTTACAGACCCTACACAAAACAGGGAAATTCAGACCGAAAAAGTAAAAATAAACCGAGTAATTAAATCGTACAAGCTATCCGAACAAGCGGTAGCTGAAAAATATACACAAATAGTAGAAACAGAGGCCATGCAAGTGATGGCAAATTGGGGAAACGACGATATAGAGGAGTTGTGGCAAAAAATCAAAAGCAGCCTTCTCACGGCAGCAACAGAAACCTGTGGAACAATAGCAATAATAAAAAATAAAAAACAGACGAGATGGTGGACACAAGAGATTAAAGACCAAGTAAAGCACAAGAAGTCCATTTGGAAGAAATACCTACAGGAGAAAACAGACGAAAGTTACTGTTTATATAAAAAACAGAGACTGATAGTGAAGCAACTGGTAAAGCAATCTAAACATAATACGTGGGAAGAATTCGGGAAAAAACTGGACAAAGACAGTAAAGGAAACCAAAAATTGTTCTATAAAGTAATGAAGAATGCCCGAAAAGAAAAGAAATATAATTTAAACCATGTAAAAAAGAAAAACGGTGAAGTAGTAACCGATGGAAAAGAAATAATGAAAAGATGGAAGGAATACTTCGACGAACTATTAAATACGGGAAATGGACAAGAAAACAAAGGGAAGGAAGGAGAAGCAAAAGAAAGGAGAGAAACAGGAGATGGAGAACTAATAAATGTAGACGACATACAGGAAATAATTAACAATATCAAAAGAGGAAAGGCAGCTGGGCATGATAAGATAACCCCGGAAATGTTAATACACCTGGGCCCACAAGGTAAAGAAATGATAGTTAAATTTCTTAATCAAGTATGGAAAACAACACAAGTACCACAGGACTGGAAAACTGGTGCAATCGTCCCTATACATAAGAAAGGAGATACGAAAGACTGCGCGAACTACCGGGGAATAACCTTGCTAAGTATAGTATCTAAAATATACGAAAGTGCCCTGGAGAAAAAACTAAGACCAGAAATAGAAAGGCAGTTGGAAGAAACCCAGAGTGGGTTCAGGAAGGGCAGAAGTGTACAAGATCACATCTTTACAATTAAACAATTAATAGAGAAAGCTAGGGAAAAAAACGAACCAATATACATGGCATTCATAGATATTGAGAAGGCCTTCGACCGAATACCGAAAAGCATAGTCTGGAACAGTTTAAAAGAAAGAGGCATCCAGGAGCATTTAAGAACAGCAATAAAAAGCCTGTATGATAAAAACACCAGCTACGTCAGGAAGAATAACATGGAGTCCGAGGAGTTCGAGATCCAAGATGGCTTAAGACAGGGTGGTGTCCTTAGCCCTCTGCTATTCATAACAGTGATGGACGACGTAATTAAAGCCACAAATGACAAAACTAAGAAAGTAACCGTAGGATACAAACGATTGAGTCCAGTTACAATCTCGAACTGCGCTTTTGCCGACGATATAACGCTATGTGCACCAAGCGGAAAAGACCTCAAGAAGAACATCACAGTATGGCATGAGGAGTTATCCAAAAGAAACATGAAAATAAACACAAATAAAACAAAAATACTAGTCATCGGCAAGGATAACGAAGAAATTAATATACAAATTCAAGAACAAAAAATAGAACAAGTGAATAGATTCAAATACTTGGGAGTCCAAATAGAAAGGCATGGTAACATGGAACAGGAAGTAAATGAAAGAATATCCAGCGCGGCAGGAGTGTACTTCTCACTTTCTGGGTGGTTTCTGAGCAACAAGGAGATCAGTCGCAAAACAAAGATGGCAATATATAGAGCAGTGTTCATACCAGTATTAACATACGGCAGCGAGAGCTGGGTGACGACAGACAGAATGAAGAGCAGAATACAGGCAATCGACATGAAATACCTAAGGAAAGTAAAAGGGGTCACACGCAAAGATCGGATAAGAAATGAAATTATAAGAAAAGAACTGGAAGTAGAACCAATATTGGGCAATATTGAAAACCAGCAACTAAGATGGTTTGGACATCTAAACAGGATGAGCAACAGCAGACAAGCGAAAAATGTATGGGATGCGAGGATAACCGGCAGGAGGAGCAGGGGCAGACCTAAGAAAACGTGGAACGGGGAGGTAGCAGTAATACTAGAGAAAAGGGGCAAAACGTGGAAAGAAGCGCTGAAGTTGACAAGTGATAAAAAACAGTGGGCAAAGTTTATATATGAAAATAGTAAATAGACAAAGTAATAACCTACACCTTCGGGTAATTTGGTTTATCGATTATATATATATATAGAATGTGTACAAGAACTAAAGCATATTGCTATATCAATTTAAGTTTTATCTGGAGAGAATAGAAAGTTTACTTTATTTTATTTATCTATACTCAATGAAGAAAAACGATATTTAACTGAAATATAAAAAATAAGAAAGGATAAATATTACTAAATTTCTAGGGCGGATTGTACATTTTGCAAGAAATTTCTTCTTCCCGAAGGTTACTACATAAAAATCGCTCTTACAATTTTTATGTAGTAACCTTCGGGAATTTTGAAATTTTTTTTATACAATAGGTATTAAAACTTATGTTTTAAATACTTTTATACTCGTAATGTACCTGCTTAGAAAGCATGACTTGCGAGATATTCGCAAAAAAATGATTTTTGATAAGAGTAAAAGACCTGCTTCCGGCAGGAATTTCGAAAAACTATTTTAATAAATTCTTTCTCAAATATATTTTTGAGTACATATGAATTTTTTATAAATTTGCTTAAACTACTTCGGGACTACCGATTTTACTGAAAATCTAATCAGATCTAAGGAGAGAGATTATACTCGTTAATACAAAATTTATAATTGACAGCTATAGCCGTTTGACCGCTATCGTGGTCACACACACACACACACACAGAGAGAGAGAGAGGGGGTGAGAGAGTGAGAGAGAGATTTTTTAAAAACCATTTTTTCGGTATCAGGAGACTTCAAAACGTGGACACCCGCAAAAATCTCGAAGTCGAAAATTTTCATCATCTCAATACTTCCTTATACCACAGTATATAGCTATGTAATAGAATCAGTAGTTTCTCTCGAGGGAAATAATTGTCCACCGGCAAACCGACGCGTGCGTGATAATTTCTGAGTGCGCAGTAGTCAGCCATCAGCTGTTGAGTTGGCGGGATTATTTGATGCGACTTCTCGGCATGCGGTTTGTGAATGGCCGTTAATGTAAGTTATGCTGGGTGTACACCAATTATACAAAATGTTTGACAAACAATTTATTATGAACACTAATTTTACAAATTAATGGGTAGTTGTACACAAATTAAACAAGGCATATGTAAAACTAAATTATACATTCTTTTGGCATTTATAATTAACGTCAAATAAATTTATTAACACATTATTAATTTAGAATTTGTGTTTAAAATGTGTCAAAAATTTTTGTTTGATTATTGTGCATTTCCTTGAAACATTTCCATATAATTTAATGGATGTTTCTAACATTTTTGACAAACAAATTGTTTTTTTATAATTAGTGTGCACGCAGCATAACGTTTTATCAATAATTGTAGTGTTTCGTTTCGTGAATACTTGGAACAAAAATGCCCCATTATTGTTGTGCACCTCGGTGCAAGAATAGTTCGAACAATTCTAAATTAAGCTTTATCAGGTTTTCGAAAGAACCAATGCGGTAAGATCCCCACGTGCATTAAAATGTCCTCAACTGTTAAAATGTGCATATTGTTTATTGTAGTTGTGAATAATTACTCAAACTTCATGACAAATCCACCACCACCAACGCAAAATTTAATTTTCGAAGATTGATTACCGACAATGGGAAAATATAACTGAACAAAATGCCTTCACTTATTTTGTAGGTTATTTGGGACACAAATGTTTTGAAAAGTGTAGTTTTCCAACATTTATACGTTTAAAACACAAAAATGAATGAATTTAAATTTTACACTTATATTAAGGCATGTCCTAACTTTGTGAAACAGCTTTACTAATTTGGCAACGCCCGACCATAATTTCAGTATATATATAAATACCGCATTAGGGAAAAGCTTTCTGTGAATCTTTTTCTTCATTTTCCTTCGAACCAAATGTTAACTTTAAATTAAAACAGAAGTTGGAGGAAATATCATATAAACATCCCTGCGAAAATTTTCCTACTGAATTTTTGATAAAGCTATTTATTCGTGTAAGAATTTTTTATACTTTGAAATTTTGCAATAGAAATTTCAAAGTTTGTGGCAATTCAAATAAAATAACAACTTTACAACACCATTGATGAATTGTGTCAAGAAATTTAAGTAATCTTTAGGTTAAAATAGCCTTTTTTTTGTGTTGTACGTATAATGAATTACATTTTAAATGCGTGTGTAATATGTACCTACTTAATAATTTTAAAAATAGATTAACATAATTATGTCATAAACGATTTGGTTCTGCGCCACTGGTTTATTCCTGAATAGAAAATTGACTACGCCTCTGGTTGCGCGTGCGTGAATGCGCAGTACCATTTTGGGACACAAACATCAAAGGTGCCGATGGCGAGAGAAACTACTGTGTCTATACACTTTGCTTATACTACGCATATGAACGTAAAAACTACCTAACATACCCTTTTAGCCAGCGGATGTAAGACCGCTAGTTATATAAAATTGGAATGAGCAGGACTAAAGGGACTCAAAACAAAACAAAAAAAAAAAACAATTTCGTTCAAAATATTTGGAAAAACCGAACAGATTAATTTGGTATGTTACAACTAACAAAGATATTTAATTATAAAAGAAAACACTTAAGTACTAAACATATGAGAACATTCGAAACATTCATTTGGTTCAGGAAAAAATAAGCGAAAAGGTAAGTAATCTGGGTCATACAAAGCCTAAATTTTACGCTGAAATCCGGTCATAAATATCTGATTAGAAAATTCAAAAATACGGAGAAACCTAGCTGAAGAATGACTGATTAAGATTTGGGTACAAACAAAATAAAATATTACAAAACACACTACAAATCTTAGGTTTAATTATATACGAAAAATGTTGGTCAACATTGTCGCTTAACAGCAATTATACAATGAAATTAAATAAATAAATGATTCCACACCCAAAATTTGAACAATTACTAATTAAAGACTCAGGGTAGATTTCAGAAGTGAAATTAGATAAGAAAATAATATCAGAAATTTAACACAAATAATATAACTAATGAATAGAAATTTTAAAGTTAGTTTGATTAAATATTTAAAAAAAGAAAATATTTTCACAATGCAAAGCAAGAAAACAAAATTACGTCGCGTAATGTTTTATACCTATAGCAAAAAAATTATTCGAACAACGTCTTAAATATAAGATAGATATAAAAAAATCATATCTGTCGCAGGGCACAGAGACCTAATTTTCCAAACGTCCAACGAGACAACAACAAAAAATAATATCAGCCTCCTATTCTTCGATTGACTGGTATATGGCTCATTTAATTACCAGAGAATAAATTGGAAAGGTTTCGGTAATAAATAAAATGTGTACCGGGGGTACTTTTCCATTTAAAAAAGAAACAAGAGGAAAGTTTCCAGTAGAACCAAAAAAAAAAAAACACGAGGTCTAAGAGTTAATAGAAATGTCAAGAAAATAAATACCTTCTAAATGGGAAGATCTCCAAGATTCAGAAAGATGTGTAAAAGCTTCACACATGTTGATTTTTTCTAACAATAAGTTCTTAATTAGCGCTTTTTTATTAGCGAGTTAGAGATGTCATAACAATAAAAGAACCCAACAATAGCACGGACGGTCTCTTCGTAAATTGATTGCAGTTACATTCGACGGCACTGCCATAATTGTTACACCAAAATATATATTCTAAATATATCATCGAAGGACACCTCAATCAAATTAGAGCACTGGTCAATTCATTAGCACGATTAATTAATAAGCTAGCCATTTGAAGCGATACGATAAAAGAGTAGAGCCTGACATATAAATGGCCAAAATGCCTCATTGGTGAGAGACATGCGCGACCGGCGCGGCTAATAAAATTTAAACGGGAAAGTACATTTTAAAATGAAACAATAGCAGAAAATCACGTTAAAAATTATTCGAGAATTTTTAAAAATCAATAACAACAAAGGGTCAATTAACAGAACCTAAATAATAAATAAGAATTTATTACATGCTAAAGATAATCAATGTAAACGAAAGTACAGGCACAGATGAATAAACTACTATAGCGGAAACGCGTTACATTCAATTGTACGTCATACTAGATCCATGACGACTCGTTTTATTTATGCTGCCGGATCGATTTTTATTTCTGCCAGTGATGTTGATATAACCAAGAAAAAAATTCACAATACAGTAACTATAACGTAATATATTTAGTAATTGAAATGCTCTAATACTTCAGTCTTTCTCAACTTTCGTCTTTCATAACGTAACCAAAGTCAAAATAAACACGAAAATTTTCAGGAAAAATATACATAACACTCGTCTTTTTGACAGATATGATTTATCTGCCAACACTGAATTGAACTATTAGTCTATTAAAAATATGTATATATATATATATATACAGCGTGTATTTGAAATAAGGGGACAGAGTATGATTAATGGAAAGACGTAATTTTATTAGACTCAAATCCAAAATATTTTGCGCAAATTCCCTCGCTGACATGAGAAAAAAAATTACAAAGATACTTTTAAAATATTCGTCGCGCCACTGCACTTCAATACGACTGTAGCGTATGGAAGGGTGGGTTACTAAGTAGGAGTGTGAAGGCGTGCGAGGTCAGTCTCGTTAGATTGTTACGTGTGGATGTTTCGACTATAGCTTACACAACACACGAACTGAAATAAATTATGTTTTTTTAATTAACTTGCGTCCAATTAAAATAAAAGTTTCTCATAAGTAGAGTTGGGCAAATTTTACAACACAAATTTGTTTTTGTGAGAAATAAGAAGTAAAACGTCGTTGAATTTAATCATAATAACAGTAATAGCGGAAGAAAACGTAATATCTATATAATCCTGGCAAATATTAAAATAATTACAAAATTCATACAGTCGGCATCTCAATAAAAAGAATTCTCGTTGTTGAAATATAAGTTATTTTAAAAGAGAACAAAAGAAACCGAATAAAGTACACGCATCAATTTTATTGGGAAATTTGCCCAAATCTATTCACAAGTTTTTCACAGCTGATATTTCATATTAAGGTTGTTGAACTCTTAGCATGAACACCTGTTTGGAAACAGTAAACAGTGCTATCATTGGGGTTTTTATAACGTCTACAGCTGTTATTGCGTATATCTATGCGTGTTTATTTAGTTCGATGGAAATATTATTTATTACGACTCCTCAACCTGTGTGGAACCTCAGTCCCGTTGGGCCAGACAGCCTACTCTGGCGCGTTACCTACGACATATAGACACATGCTAAATCCATAGGCGGCACATTAAACACTTTTCGGGGGGTTTTTAATTATGGCATTCGTGTCGTAATTGACTCACAATTTTTGGGATTTATATTCTACATAATTGCACCTTTCCATTTATCATACTCTGTCCCCTTATTTCAAATACACCCTGTATATATATATATATATATATACTTTTATACTGTACATATATATACTTTTATACTGTAATATTATTTATTACGACTCCTCAACCTGTGTGGAACCTCAATCCCGTTGGGCCAGACAGCCGACGTCTGGCGCGTTACCTACGACATATAGACACATGATAAATCCATAGGCGGCACATTAAACTCTTTTCGGGGGGTTTTTAAGTTTGGCGTTCGTGTCGTAATTGACTCACAATTTTCGGGATTTATATTCTACATAATTGCACCTTTCCATTTATCATACTCTGTCCCCTTATTTCAAATACACCCTGTACATATATATACTTTTATACTGTAACAAGGTACAGCCAGCATATGTATTGAAACTGGTAGAATAACTTTACGATCTGTTAAAATAGAATTTGATCAGTTGACTGAAAATTAAAATTAATTAGCTGCAGAGATTACACAATATAAGAGAATTTATGTAATTGATAGAATTATGCAAGAAATAAGACGTTGTCGGATTTTTAGCACATACACAAGATTCGCATTCCATGTACGAAAGTACAGACGAATTATTGTCTGGGTTGGAATCACGTGCACAAACAATTCTTTATCATGCGTAAACAGATGTAATTTAATTTATACGAACGAAAAATACACAAACCCTACGAGTTAAAGACCACAAACAGTCTACTGAACTACATTGGGTATGTTATTTCTAGGTTAATTTCATACTATACCGACAATAATTAAAATTAAAAAATTACCATCTTACAATATACTGCGTTTATAATTATTTTTTGCTAAATTCTATAGTAATCACATTTTTGTCATCATGTATTACTAGTTTTTTTAGTAAAGCATTTAATTCTCAGAGGCTATTTTTCTAAATTTTAATAGTCATACTGGGTCATTTTAAGTTTATAGGTGCTGGAGCTCTTGCCTATATGACAGTTTAAAAAAAAATTGCCTGGAGTCTTGAAATTTATGTGCGCCGAGAGAATGTTTTCCCGCTAATCTCGACCGCATGGGATCTTTTGGTTATAGTTCAAATAAAGAGGAGATCTGACCCGTGAGCCCAAGTACTGCGCAAGACGGCTAAAACCATTCTTTTCGTCGCCTAGATGATAGAGACCTTTGCTTATGTGGTAGGAAAACCATTCACCTACTTGTGTGCTTAGAAATGTTTTATCATCGAAGTGCTCCGTAAATGGTGTTGCAGTGTTGCAATATTATTTTACTTGAATATTTAAAATTGGGTACATTATTATAGTTCCAACCTTTGTTCTTGGGATCAAATAAAGCAATTAAAGCTTATTTCTTTCGCTTTTACTTAACCAATCTGAATTTTTGTTTACTTACAATGTTAATTTCAATTTTATCATTTGTTTGTTGTTGTCCTTTTTCCTACATTACCGCTGTTCTAATAGGGTGGCGCAATTAATGTTCCTAAGAGTCCACCTATCGTGAGAAAGTTGACTTTCCGGGCAAGGGCACCCCAACATTGGGGGCGGGAAGTTTGCACAGGTTAAGGTTTTTTTTGACATTTCGTAATTAGTTAACCTTATAACGACAATATACTGATAAACTCCTTCGAGTAAAGCAAGCCGTCACAACGTAAATGTCAGTTTCTGTTACATACAATATAGTACTATCATATATTTAATATTATGCATGTTAACAAGATTTTGATTTAATTTAATTTCAGTTCAGGGACTTAAAAGTTAGGCAGTGCCTCCGCTGCCGGCAACGGTGCCCAAAAAATTGACCAATGGCTGCCGGCGCCGGTTGCCCACGCAATTTTAGTTCCGATGCCGGCAACGGCGCCCAACAAATACTGTGAGGGGTACCAGCTGTGGAGTACATAACCTCAAAATATGTATAGGTAACAAGTAAACAGCTATCGCGTAGTTGTGGAAAATGAAAGTCGGAGACAAGTTTTCTTCATATGAAGAGTTTATTAGTGTGTTAACCGAGTACAAGAAAAGTGTTCATAGTGAATTTTGGATACGAGATGCTAGAACAATCGAAAATCAAAGAAAACGAGCCCCCGAAAGCGTTGTCAACATTAATAAAACACTTAAATATTATCATATGCGACTAGCGTGCGTGTTTGTGTTTTGCAAATAAAACAAATAATCGTCTGGAATCTGTCAATAGTAAATTAAAAAGTGTAATAAACCGATACAGTCCATTGGAAGACTTCATAAAACATTTATTTGCTTATATTAACAGTGTTCGAGTTGGAAAGGACGTGAAGAACTGTCAGATGTTAAATACAAAGTTAGCAAAACCATACGTAAAAAATTCTGCAGAATATTTATATCGGGAATATTTAACAACGTTTGCCTTTGAAAAAGTAGAGACACAGCTAAATATTTTCAAAAAATACAATTACAAAGAATTCAACAGCATTGGTGACGATGTTTTTTTGGCAGAAACTTCTGAGGGTTTGATACAAGTAACCTCACTGAGCTGTGAATGTCTCTTCAGAAAATCTACACAGTTGCCTTGTAGGCATATTTTTTACTGTAGATCTAAACTATCGTTGCATTTATTCGATGTTAATTTGTGCCTAAATAGATGGAGCCGATCGTATTGTGCAAATATTTTGGATGAATTTGGAATCAATTAAATTAGGACCGGAAAATACGTATGTGACTGATTATAATAAAGATGATATACAAGTAACACAATTAAAAGGTGTAAAGCCCAAATATATGACCAATCATGCCAAATTTAAGCTTATGGATGATCAAGGTAAAAAAATGGCTCAATTATGCAGCGAAGTATCCACTCCAATTTTTTGTGAGAGATTGAAGATCATTCAGTTTATCATAAAACAATGGGAAGAAGGGCAAGATGAAAATTTAAAGGACATTTTTAAAGGCAGTTTTCCGGAGAGTAGCAATTACTCTAACCAACATATTGATAATGTTCTAATAAACTATGCTGAACAAGAGGTGCAACAATGTGAAAGTGTATTGGCAACTAATGTAAATCAAACTCAAGTAGAGGAAATACAGTGTCAAGATGAAACTGAAAATGATGGAGTTCTGTGTGAAATTGCCATGACTACTATTCCTAATAAAATTCAAGAATTCGATAACCCACAAACTAATAATGGAGAAAACCAAGTTGAAAAAGAAGTAATAATTGAATGTACTGGATTTACGCACGATGATGAAGTACACGAAATTAGGGATGTTCACTACGAAGATGATCTTCAGTCTAGCAATATTGGTAAAAACTGCTATAACAGGTGTATACTGATAATCATATTAATTTTTTGCGTCTTACAGTTCAACAAATCGAAATTGACACATCCATTAAAGAGGGTGCTACAATAAGTTATGACAGTATTCTGCAGAACCTCAAAATGCCAGTCAAGATTAAAAAACGTGGACGTCCAAAGGGATATGGCAATACCGTAATTGGCCTTAAACGAAAAAAATTAAAGAAAAAATAAAGGCGTCTATTTTATACATGTTTTATAATATACACTACCTATATACCTTATTATTGTGTTATTGTTATTACTTAGAATGAATTTATATGTTTTTATGTTTTTTATTTTTTCGTTATATGTATTATACCGTATTATACATTAGGAATAACTCAAAATTTTGATTTTTAATAAAACCTTAAAATCTTGAAAAAATCTTTACCGACATACTCATTAAATCACCGTAGCCGGCAGCTTAATCGGGCGCCGTTGCCGGCAGCTCATTTGGGAGCCGTCGCCGGCAGCTTTTTCGGGCGCCGTTGCCGGCTACTCATTCGGGAGCCGTTGCCGGCAGCGGAGGCACTGCCTAAAAGTTATTATATTAGTTTTTTAAAATCAAATATCGCTTGATTATCACCTGTAATTATTGTATTCATATTATGGACATACGAGGTAGGCGCCATAAATTTTCGTCCTGACAGGCTTATGCAGGTTCAAACGTGTTCAAACCCCGTCACGTCATGCATGCACATATGCGAGGTGTACACTATAAATATGACGGTTCGAAGCCTAGTAGTTTTTAGTAATCAGCCAACCAACCTGTCTAGCATACGAAAATTGATTACCGCGCGGTCATTAAATTTTTAACAAACACCTTATCACATTAAACAACGTTTAGACGGCGTTTACGGTCATTCATCTCGTTCGTATTCTAATTAAAAAAAAGACCTTAGGGGACGTAGTTTTAAGGACGACAGTAAGTTGCAAGCAGCTGTTATAGAACATTTTGACGGAAAAACTTCAGATTATTTTACAAGAGTATCGCATTATTAATTAGTCGTTGTAATAAAGGAGATTACATTGAAAAATAAAAATTCTTATATTGTTCCAAGTTTCTTTTCTTGTATATCAGGCCGAGAATTTATGGCGCCTACCTCATATATACACAGCAAAATATTATTAACGCATTTGCTGATACTTTTTCTTCAATATATCAGAGAAGTTCTCTATTTTGTGTTAGAGATTCTCAAATAAATCATTTGCCCGTTTTTTTGTCAAGTGTTGATGAGGACGAGTTAATTAGTATAATGTCAGCTTTTCCTGATAATATTGTTGCGGGTAATGATTTAGTTCCTATAGTCAAGTAATTCGTTATGAATTCTGCTTTAGCGAAACCCTTGACCTTGATAATAAATCTCACCATCAAAGCTGCAAACTTTTCTTGTCAATGGCGCCGTGCAAGAATTTGTCCAATATTTAAGAAAGATGAAATGACCAGGGTAGAAAACACGGTTTCATGCGCGTTCGATGAACAACTACTAATTTGATATGTCTAAGTCAAGCTATCTCTCATGATCAATGTCAAACTGATCTAGCTTATACTGATTTCAGCCGTGCCTTTGATACGATAGATAATGATGTACTACTTACAAAGCTTTCTGCGCTATGATTTACCGTGTTTAAACTTTTTTTGGATGCAATTATTCTTTTTGCAATGGTATTGGATCTTCTGAGTTCTGTCCCTCTTCCTGTATACCGCAAGGGTTTAATCTAGGACTACTACTTTTCAATTTATATCTAAACGATTTGCTTGGTTCCTTGATGTGTCCTGTACTTGGATACGCCGTTGACCTCAAATCTATAATCCTATAAAATCTATCGGTGATGTTTCCTGCCATCAACAAGACCTATATACTTTATCAAACTGGTGTTCCAAATACAAATTGCATTTAAGTACATTTTTTTACACGTAAAATAGTCCATTATAATTCTACTTACTTCATAGATGGTGTTCTGTTGGAAAGGGTAGGCATTTTACGAAATCTTCATTTCAATTTCAATAGCAAATTAAGTTTCTGCAACCATATAAATTATGCATTGCATCGCCTTAAGATCATTTGGTTTTATTATGCGTTGCTTTAAGTTCTTCACTAATCCATTTGTTTTAAAGACGTTGTATATCAGTTTTGTGGCCAGAAAGTAGAAGTAAGCTTCACAGGTTTGGTCTCCGCAATATATTTACTTGCAACTCTCCATTGTACCGAAGTTCCTTCATTAATGTAGTCAAATCTCATTATAAATTCCTATCTGATTTATCTATAAATATTAAATTATATATGGATGATATTTTATACAAACCTTTAGTGTTTCATTATGCTGAATGAACTTTCCTGTGTATATTACCGTATTATTTTTAATAGTTCATTTAATAAGTTCATAGCAATTTATTATTTGTATGTGGAAAAGTACCAGCTGTCTACGTCATGATTATTTTTCGCGCGATCTTTAGTTTCATGTCTCATGTGCAAAATTCTATGTATTAAGCTAGTTTTTATGTCCATACGTATATGGTTTAAATCATATATAAACCGAAAAACAATTCCTCTTCAGATGCAGTACCGTGAAGACATTCTCCGTCCGTTAACAATTCCTTTTTCAGGTCTAGTATCGTGAAGACATTCTCCATCAGCTAACTATTCCTTCTTCAGGCCTAGAGCCGGGAAGACATCCTTCTTCACGTCTAGTATCGTGAGTTGCAAGCAGCTGTTATAGAACATTTTGACGGAAAAAAGGGTATCGAATTATTAATCGTTGTAATAAATGTATAGAAGTTGGGGGAGATTACATTGAAAAATAAAAATTCTTATATTGTTCCAAGTTTCTTTTTTGTATATCAGGCCGAGAATTTATGGCGCCTACCTCGTATAATGTGACATGGTTTGATATATGGACTGAAAAGTTATTAATATAAGTAAAAAATTATAAAGGGCCTACAACAGATCCCTCTGGTACACCTAGTTTATTATTAAACATTTTAGATTTATGTGGCCGAATGTAGATATATGAAATAAATAATTCATTTCTTATTGCAACGATAAGAAGCTAAGTTTAATCATTTGTAATTTCACCCATCAACTTTGACCTTCGACTCATAAATTCATCTTTCAAAACGAGGACAACGTAAGCTTCGTCTTCATCAATACGTTATACATATATCGTTCTTTGTAACATGACGGCCGTATCTACGTATAGAATCCTTTCGTGGAAATGTATAAAATCGTGACGGTTATAAAGCACGGGACGACAAAGAGGGTCAACTGTACTACACAATCGCAGGACACGAGATCCATTTCGTTCCGTTGAAAGGCAACGTGAAAAAGTTATGATATTGAGGACGACCGTGGAGAGAAGCTAACGACATCGACTATACCGTGAAGCCTCCAATTCCAACTTTGAATTGATATTATGCAATATCTATCGGTCGCGTGAATCGAAGCTGATGGAAAAATTACGTCAATGGAGAGCCGAGGAGTATCCGGGCTATTGATAAGCGAACAAGCAGAGTGGCCTGGAAGAAGTGGAGGGTTGACAAGATAACCGTGTATTGGGAGAAAGAAAAAGAAAGAACCTTATCTCGTTTTGATTATATTTAAATATATGGTTTCCATCGTGTTCTTCTCGTTTTTTAAAAGGGGATAAAACGGGAATTTTGAAACGGGATTTCTTTGGTGAAGGTTATATACATGCATAGACATATATTAATTAAAATTTTTAAGGATTCTATTCTAGGTTTAAAATGTACTTTAATTTTTAAATAACTAAATATACAATCAGTGGCGGCTGCTGCATGGAGGGCAACGGGACAGTGTCCCCCCGTGACAAATTTCTTTTAACAGACAAATTAATTATAAATACCTAATTTGTATGTAATTTTTCTGATTTGTTTAATAACAAATAATATCCCTAGGAGCAAAATCACTATATGCACACTTGTCCTACATTAGCCAATATATATATTTTTATCCTTCTCTAAAATTGTGATTTGCCGCTTGGGATTTTTTCGGAAGTAACAGTCCATCTCTTCAGCGCGTTAAAAAATCACAGTCTGACGTAGGCTCTGGGGCATCTCGCGCGACTGCACCGTTTGTATTAGAAATCGTGCGTATAAAAAGTGGCGCGGGGCGAGAGCGGTATATGTCACGACAGGGCACTAGACTGTGATGCCGGATGGCAATCCTGTATGTAATATCACAGAAAAAACAGAAGTGACAAAAGCCACACTTGCATAATTCCGATATTTGTGCGCAAAATCAAACAGGCCCATATTTTAAAATGGCGTGTTTTGTTTTTGTTGTGTACTTGTATAAATATAACCTGTCTTAGTTTTATAACTTATAATTTACCAAAAATAATAAGTAAAGGTGCCAGTTAAATTGTTGTTGATATAAATAATGGAAACTGTATTTTTATTTTTACTTGTGAAAATGTTCAGCAACAAAGTATATTCTACAGTTCCTGTTCGTTTCCTAAAGAAGAAAATCGGTAAGTTATAGATATTGAGTAACAGATAATTTGTAATAATTAATCTTTTTTGTAGTGTCTTACAGTAGATCAAAATTATGGCAAACAACATTTGTGTGTAGTAAACACTTTGAATGAAACTTTTTATATAGTGAAGGAACCTCCTTTCGAAAATAAGAATTTTAGAGAACATCGTTATCTCTCACAGCCATGACCATAACGAAAAGAAACCAATTCAAACCTCACCGGTTAAGGAACGATATAAAGGTAAATGTTTATTATAAAATAGTATTTTATAAGAGCTAAGTATTATTTGAAATTTTAAAAGCATACTAATTTCAAAATCTATTTTAGAATTTGTGGAAACTATAAATGTTCCTAGCACAAGTGATATTGGATCTCAAAATTTATCAGAAAGTGAACCACCTATAGGTATGACAATTAATATTTACGATGCAGTATTATATTATGAGCAAAACATAAAATACGTTTAGTTGTTTAAGTTTAGTTGTTTAAGAATTCGAAAACATTTTTGAACAAAAATGCAACACATATTGCTGTGACTCTTGCAATTTGAGATTTATATAAAATATTTAAATTATTCAATCAGTAAGTAAGAGCAGAATCAAGCATACATCTTAGTGCTAGGCCTAATCCTAGACTAAGATTCAACAAATTTTCTGCAAAATAGTAGGTTAAGCAATCTTACATTTAACTAGCTCAGTTTTAAATGACTAAAGAAAATTTTCTCTCAGGGGCAGAAAATATAGATTAACTCTCCAATCAAATTGAATGCTCTTCAGTTATTACCAGGTCAGGTAAAGATAATAAAATGCACGATAAACCTTATAATCTAGTTTATTAAGAATATTAAAGAAAATTTTTTTTAAAATCACATAAATATATTTACAAAATTTAAATATGTCAAAATATTATATAAAATCATACATGTCATGATCAAATAGTCAAAACAATAAAGAAATTATAATTAATGAAAGGATAACATCGAGTACAAATTTATATTTTTAAAATAAATATGATTATCATTATTTTTATTCGTCAAAGATCATGTAAACAATCAACATTTCAAATAAAAATAAAATTTATTGCATATTGTGAATTGTACTGGAATATGAATAACAAAATTATGTGATTTATCACATAATTTTGAGAATATAAACATTAAGAAAATGGCTTTGCCCTAATTAGTTCTACCTGGCGCCTTTGCTCGCTCCCAAGACAGTACCATCAGAAAGCAAATTCACACTGGTAGGTACCCCAAAGTTCCACCCTACGAGTATGCGTTTCAACTCGTCGGACACAACCCGAACATACACCACCATGTGCTCACTCCTTAAGGCATATATACACCGCTGGTCTGAGCAGATCTGGAATGCGGCTATCAGTAGAAAACGCGCACAGTGTTGCCTTATGTATTTGAAACATTTTTCCCGGTATCGACTTATAGACTATGCACTAACGTAATGTAAACATTAAACATTTTGTTGTTGTGCATTGGTTAGGTCAGGCTAGATAAACGTAAGTAATATCACACTGGAGAGAAGTGAAAAAATACAAACAGAACACAATAATCAGTTTAGAGGTAGCAACGTTTTAATAAAATTGGAATAATTCTGCGTAAGCAATGGTATTAATGTAAAAAGATCGCTAGAAAATTAAACTAAAATATTCTTGAAAAATTAAATTACAAAATTAAACTACCGTATATTAGAATTAAACTAAAATGTTTTTTAAACTAATTAGTAAAAGGAAAGATTTTATTTTATAAAATTTAGTACAAAAATTCTATAAATATTAATGGAGTAAATGTTCAAATAAACCGCCTGCTTGCTCTTGACAATAACCAAGCCTGTAGTAAAATTCATTCCGTACGTTGGCAAGTGTTTCAGGCAATATACTATCGGCAGTGTTGACAATCTTTTGCCGTAATTCTTCCAAATTTCTAGCTCGCTCATGCGCATATGTATAAACTTTTTCCTTGATACAGCCCCAAAAGAAAAAATCTAACGGCGTCAAATCGGGCGAGCGAGGTGGCCATTCTATCGTGCCGCCTGAACCTATTATACGGTTAAGAAAAGTTTGTTGAAGAAATTGCCGTACAATCCGTGCAGTGTGAGCTGGACAGTTATCCTGTTGAAACCAAATCTCTTCAACATTAACATTGAGAGCACGAACGGCCGGCATGATATTAGTTTCGAGCAATTGCAAATATCTGGCTGCTGTAAGTGTACCATCAATAAAAAATGGACCAATAATATGATCACCCAATATACCGGCCCACACATTCAATTTTTGAGGATATTGGGTACGAAGGGGCAAAAACAGATGTTTATTTTGCTTTGACCAATATTTAGTAATCATTGGATTAGAACGACCATGTAAATAGAACGCAGATTCGTCCGTAAATAAAATGTTTTGTATAAAATTATCATTTTCGACGACTCGTGCCATTACACTTTCACAAAAGTTAATGCGCCTTACTTGATCTCCAAGAAAAATTTCCTGGTGTTTTTGTATGCTGTAGCTACGATACCCTTGCCTATTCAAAATCTTTCTAACAGTACGCGCTGGGATATCAACCTGTTCAGATATTTGCCGTGATGAACATGGTTCATTTTGCTCAACAGCACTACATACATTAACTTCCCGTTGTTCCCTTTCCTCGCTCAGTATCCATACACGACATCCGTTGCTCTTCTCAATGCATTTATGGCAGTCCGTAATACATCCAACAGATTCGAATTTATGAACAATGTT
Source organism: Amphimallon solstitiale (assembly GCA_963170755.1). Taxonomy (NCBI): domain Eukaryota; kingdom Metazoa; phylum Arthropoda; class Insecta; order Coleoptera; family Scarabaeidae; genus Amphimallon; species Amphimallon solstitiale. The sequence continues at coordinate 140,321,298 of OY720677.1, read as the reverse complement.
CAAAACTGTTTGAACGGCAGGGACGGGTCTATTTTCAAATGAAAATATGAAACGACCAACTACTTCCTGTGCTGTACTACCTGAATAGTACCATTTAATTATTTGAATTCTTTCTTCCGTAGTGTACAACATCTTAGACAGTGTCAGTAACTCAAAATCAAAGAAAACTGTCCGCGTGAATATACGATTTTCTATTAAATGTCATTTGTGTCATTATTAAGTACTGTCATAGTTATGATGCCGGACTAAATTATATTGGCAACCTCGCTTGCTACCATATGTACGAAATACATGTATTTTATCCCGCATTCTAATAGTAAACAGACCAGCGGTGTATAAACTTTAAATTTAAAAAGAAAATGTCTTTGTGCATTCAACTAATTGACTCAGCCCTGATTAGTTCTGCCTGGCGCCTTTGCTCGCTCCCAAAACAGTACCACCAAGACCAATTAGTGCTTTAGGGATTCACCAAGACTCCATGCTATGAATTAAACATCTACTTAATTCATTGCACACATCCCTGATCTATTACCCAACACGTCAATATCAAATACACAAACACAATAAAATATAATTAATAAAAAAAACAAGAAAATTTGACAACACTATATACACATTTATGATAAACATTAATAAATCACCTTAACTCTTCATATAATATTTCGAACTCCATCACAAAATAATTTTTTTTACACAGTCTAAATATCCTACAAGTACATAAAACAAAAAAAAAACATCAAACTATGAATCTTCTAATCTTGTAAATAAAATAATAAAGAAACTTCAATTAAAACGTAGAGTGTTATATTTACTAAAAAAAAATTATTATTATTAGGTTATTTAATTTTTATCGTTACAAACACTAAAATGCTTTACCATAACACACGGTGTAATAACCCTGCATATAAAAATAAAACATTCTAGTAACAAAAAAAAAATTCAAATTCCTAATTAAATAAAACTGTTCCAAACATAAATAATTATTTCCGAAAAATAATTACAAGTGCCAATGTAAACCAAACTCCGGATTAAAATGATATCTAATTCATAAAATTATTCTAAGTTCCACTTCGGTCTTTAAAATTTATAAGTACAATAAAATTATTACGTTTAATCTATAAAATATTACAAGTCCTAATTTTTGTTAAAATTTTTGTAAGTGTCATAAAATCTTTATGAAAAATTATTCTAAGTTCCGATTCATAAATAAACTTCTAAGTTAATATAACATTTTTATTTTAAGAGAAAGAAAAGGTTTCCACCTACTTCTTATTTTTCTTTTGAGAGAGCTGATTTTCACCAAGCATCTAACGATTTCTGATCGTGTGTCAACTTATATGGATATTTTTCTTCACAAAAACGTACGGTTATCTTCGGTACGATTCCGATACCACCTCCAGAAATACATAGCTGCAGTGCTGCACCACCCGGGAAAGCAGCGCATTACTAATCTTTCAAAAAGGTAAACAAATATGTAAATATCAACTTGTTTACATATTCATGATTCGTCCAATGCATCTAGCGAAGAATATTGTTTTCGCCGGGCCAATCTGTCGATATCTCCCGGTCACAGTATTTTCGTGCGGGAAACACTTTCTTGTTATAATTCACATAATATTTTATGCTTATTCTAATATTATTTTACGTAAATTAAAATTAAATTTGCCAAAATATTAACTTAATAAATATCTATATACACATTATGATGAAATAAATAAAATAATAATTAATTAAATTAAATCTCGAAGTGATCTTGATTATGCCTATTTATAACTTACCACCAAACTCAAGATCACTGCAATATGTATTTAACCAAGTATAAAGTAGAATAATTTAGAACTTGTTTTAATAAAATCTATAATTTTTTAATTGTATTTTAGCTGATATGGAAATTCTTACCACAAGTGATGTTGGGGTTCAAACAGAAACAAATCTCTCTGCCCATACACCCAGAAAGGAAAGACTGAGAAAATCTCTAAAACGGCATCGAGTTATAGCTACTAAATCTAAAATGAAATCCTATCCTAAACAGGATAATTTAAAATATTTTCTAGGGCTTCGTGACAGATATTTATCAAATGAACTGGCAACTGTTGTTAAATTTAATGCAGTTAATAAAAATAAGAATATTGCAAGATACAGCATAGAGTACAAACAATTTGCTTTAAATATCTATTTTTTTGGGATCAAGAGTTTATAAACACTTAAGTAAAATACTTCAATTGCCAAGGGTAAGAACATTACAAAGATTAACACAGGATTGGAATATAACTCCAAGAGTATTGATTTTGTGTATTTTGCAATTGAAATGAAAACTGCTCATTTTACACCAGAAGCAGGTCAATGCATTCTATGCATTGATGAAATATCACTAAAAGGTAATTTATTTTATAATATAACTAAAGACGAAATTGTAGGATTTCATAAAATAAATGCTCAAACAACATATAAACCAGCAAAATTTGCTATGGTTCTCTTTGCTAAGGTCATTCATATGAATTGGAAACAGCCAGTTGGTTATGTATTAGTCAGCAGCACATGTAGTGGTAAAACTTTAGAGGAGACTGTAGATAATACAATACTAAAGTTATTTGCAGTTGGGTTTTCTGTCCGAGCACTAGTATCTGATGTCGGATTAAATTTTTGTAAATACTCAGAAGAGAAAGGAGTTACTCCAGAATCACCATACTTTTACTTATGTAGAACATAAAATATTTTATTTTTTTGATGTACCACATCTTGTTAAGCAACTAGGAACACATTTTTTAAATATACAATACAATTTGACAATTTTAATCAAACAAAACATTTCCAGATGAATTTTATAATAAAGATAAACTCATGAACACCAAACTTCAGTGAATTAGTTATTAATCATTTTGCTAATCGTAAGGAACGGCGAATGGATTTTATTTTCAAACAAATTAATTAAATAACATATTGATTTTATTTTTTTGTCTGTACTTAATTTTTGATATTAAACACTCAGCCCTCCCCCCCCCTCTGGTGCCCTCCCGGCCAAAAAAATCACGGGCCGCCACTGTATACAATATATCTCACTAATTTGGAACCATATGGAAAACTTTTTTATTATTAAATTTAGGGAAAAAAGTTCATAAAAAATTCTACATGTTCTAAAATCTAAAATACAATCATCAGATATTAAATTCTTTCAGTTGTATACGAGGAATGCAAAAAAACATTAATTTTACTCAAGAGTAAAGTACCCTTATATTTGACAATATCGAACAATATTATTAAAAACGTTGATTAGAGCTAAAAATTACGTTCGAATATGCAATTACATCTATTTATATGGAAAAATTCGTTTTTTCTATTTTTGTCTACAATAACAATGCAAATTGAACTGTAGTTACATGTTATCTAGGATGCACTGACAAACAAATGATTTGTTGTCTGCTAGAAATGTTTGACAGTGAATTTCAAAACGCGTTAGAATTTATATGACATATAAACATGGTAGCGTTATTAACTTATGAAGAGAAAATAGTAATTGTTTTGATTGTAGGAGAAAATTATAAAACGCATATAGAAGCAGCAATTATTTTTAATAATAGATATCCCAATAAAAATATTAATCATTTAACTGTTATGAAAATAATAAATATATTTAAGAGTATTGGAAGTATTAACAATAATTATAATAGAAACCGGCAAAAGCTGGTTGCCGCTGAGAATACGCAGTTTGAAGTAATGCTGTCTGTTGTAGAAAGTCCAAAAATGTCTCATTTAGCTTCAAGCGATTGTATCTTTCTCACGATCTTCGTTTGACTGCGTGTAAATCGTCTTATGGCTCGTATTTGTACTACGTCCTATTCTGCTTAGCGCTCATTGGTCGGTAGAATTAGTGGGGTAGCCTCTGTTGCGGGCCTTAGATTTTGTTGAGCTTTTGTACTAAATACGTCGTTCCGTTAGAGCTGTTTTCCAAATGCAGGTAGACGTCTTGCATCATCTATTCTTTTAAAATTTTTGGGGCGTCAACACACTTCATGAACATAATTAAGAAACAACAAGTACAAGCATAGAGTATCGCAGACAGTTTCGATGTCACTATATTATTCACACAAATTAAAGAAGCGTAATCCAGTAATCAAGAATAGACGCGATCCGCCGGGATACTTAACGATCTTACTAGAACATTGTTTATCAACACCTATTTCATATACGACACGTTTTTAATTTGGCAACACGGAAAAGCGAAATTCCGTAAATGTACTGGTTTACAAACAGCCGAACAACACACTAGGCCACCCGGTATATCACAAGGATACACATAAATTGGTATCTAAACGGTAAATCACAACATCATCCAACACAATAAAACTTAGTTTATCTCAGCAGATTATTTTTAAAGTTCTTTTACTTCAGTTTCACTCATTTTATTTTACATTATTATTTTTCTTATAGCAATCTACATACTATTTTGTTTGGGGTTGGTAATCTATTTTTTGTAATATCATTGCTGAAGGAGATGACGTCAGCAACAAAATGTTCAAAAGTTGCATCAAAACCCCCTATATATTTGTGCCATGTGTAATAGTTGCTAGAAATTGTTCGTATATATTTGATTAGATTTGTTACAAGAAATTGTTGCAGTAACAATGATTTATACATTAGAACTTGTTGCGATGTAATTTATGCTTATTAACAAAATTTTAATACAAACAATTTCTTGTTATCTTACTTTTGGTATTATCCATAGTTAGTACTCAACACACGTTTAATGTTTTTGTCCATGAAGAAATTGACGTCATTCAACAAGATCACTCGCGTATTAAAATAGTACCTACTATTACAAATATAGAATGCATAAATGCATATGTTTACTTTTAAATATACAAATTGTATTGTAGTCGTCTATAATAGACGGTGGTATGTTTAGAAATACACATTGTTATTATCTGTTTATGTACAAAGTTTGGATTAATTTTGTTTGGGAAACTAATGTTTGAGAAATTAATATTTCTCTGTATGCTGGAAATTTGCCAGTATTGGAATTTCAAACTTGATTTGTGGAATTTGCTTGTGTTACAACTTTAAACTAGTACGAACAGTTCGCATAATCGGGACCGCAATAAATACTGTTTGTGATTACATCGATTTGTGTAAATCAAACAGGTCCAGCTCATTTTTTTATTACAAATGATTTTTAAACTCTTCCTTTGCGATGATAAGTTTGGTAAAAGAAGTATGTTAAATGCGAAAATAAGTTTATCTTTCAACGTAGACTCTATTGAAGGCAAAATCTGCAAAATATGCCAGATATTATCAATGAATTTTTACCCACATCTGTCTTTACTGTAACTTAACTTTGTCATTGTTGTTCTGAAGTGCTCAGCTTAAGTAAGTGTCTAAAAAAGGTGTTAAAACCGAAATGTCACTAGACGTGAAAATCAAATCATCAATCCGAAATTCTCATTGGTGATAGTAATTTACTAATCAACGTATGATTATCGATTTCTTTCGATTGATTTTAATGTTTTTTCTTTTTATATTAGGCTATCCTTAAGTAAGTTCCCAGTTTGAAATGGCCATACGATTGTCAATTTTTTAATATGTACAAAAATAAAAGCACTAATTTGTTCTTAAAGAAACGGGATTCTATCATACCAAGAAGATATAGGAAAAAGTTAAATATTAGCACCACCAAAAAGTATTAGTTGATCTTCTATGGTATAATAGAGGTTTTTTATGATATATAGACATGATTTCGTAAGTTACATGGTTTGAGAAATGTGCCCTGTTCTGTAAAATCATTTCGTAAGCTTGTGAGCAAATTTGAGGCAACTGGTTCAGTTACCGATAAAAAGCGATCGGGTTATTAGAAGTGAGGGAAGTTAGTTAAAATTTAGCATATAATGTTTGTACTGCTAATAAAGTTGCAAAGCGTTTGGATATGAGTTACTCTACAATGTCATATTTAACTTTTTCCTGTGTCTTCTTGTTATAATAAAATTCCGTTTCTCTATGAACAAATGCTCTTATTTCTGTACATAATAAAAATTTGCCAGCCTTATGGTTTTATATGGTATTATTTTTACTATCATTCATAAATTTATTTATCTATCTGCATTACGAATATATATATACTGCGTGGCCAACTAAGAATGTCCGCCGGCTATATCTCAGACACCAGTAGTCATATTGCTTCCGCGTAAAAAAAGTTCAAGTAAAAGTGCCCAAGAGAAAATGTAAATGTAATGAGTTTATAAAATGTCCGCAAGAGGGCGTAACAATCAGGATCAATTCATATTTTTAAAAATTAAGAGATATTGAAAATTTTTAAATTTTATTCCTTACATATTCTTTAATACTTTTAGTATTGCACATTTTTTACTATCTAGTGAAATAAAGTAGTGGGGGTAGTTCAAATGTTTCTTTAAATAAACTAGGATTACTCCCGTTTGGTCCAACCGATTTGAACAAGTTTGATCTCATCTAAAAGAGCGTTATTTGCTCTACAAACTGAACTTGTTTTTTTTGTATCTCGAACTTTTGCCGTCACTGGTAGATGGCGTTAACTGAAATGTAAGCAAATATTAGGTTTTTTTCAAAAAAAGTTAAATACAATGATATGTTTCTTTTTACATGAGCTAATAAAGAATTAAAGCCTCAACATTTCGGTAATGTTTTTAAGAACAGGAGATATTGACTAAAATAGATGAAAGTTCATGAATTCTACTGTTTTACTGGCCTTTCTTTATGAAGCTCAACAATTTTGAGCTACACTGTTTAATAAAGCAAGATTATTTTTAATACTTATTTTAATCTAAAAATATACCGTTAAAAATAAAAAAAGTAAACTATGAAAAAATAAAACAATAACTCTCATTGTGTTAAGACGACGAGTTGGCAAAATAATAAATATTATTGTCAGTTTTTCATTGATTTCCTTTAATTTTTAGTGTTTGGGAAAACTTTTTTTTTACTGAGATGCGGTTAGCGAATGAAGAGCCATTCGATATGATTGGCGTTTATTTCGAATGGATGCGAAATGCATTCGAAATACACGCCATGCAGTTCCCTTGAAGACGACATTATGCGAGCAGTGTTTTTTGTAGATTAGCGGAAGGTTTAGGACCACCGGAAGTATTAATCTTCCGGTGTATAGAAGACAACCTACTGGCCGAACCGAAGAAAATGGTATAAAAGTATTAGCTTATATTGAATTTAATCCACATGTGGGGACCAGAACCATAAGTAGAGAGTTGGGCATTTGTAGAACTACGGTCCAAAATATATTGAAAGATCACAAATAAGCCTTGATAGTTTTAAGTAAAAAATAAAATAAATTTTATTTCGAGATTTTTCATAAGGCCTTTGTTACATTGTTTTTGAAAACCGGCAGTAGTACGAAACATATCGGAAGCGGAAATTGAAACTTCTGTTTTATCCACACGGCAAAGGGTGCAGGCTTGCATTAACAATGATTGCATTAACAATGATTTTGAACAATTAGGCCGTCATTAAAAATTGTACATACCAATCTTTATAGTTATGTAATTGTAGTTATTTTAGTGTTAAATATTAGTTTTATTCTGATAGTGTTAGTATTAACTGTTAGTGTAGTAAATCATAGTATATGAAAATTTTAAATACATATTTTTCGAACGTTTAGCATAAAATTACATTCACGTAATTTTGGTTTCTTAAACAGAAACTTACGAAAAGGTATACATTTTTTAAATTTAATATATTTATATATTTTGCATCGGTATTACAGGAATGCCTTTTAAATTTCTTCCGCATTTGTGAAATTTTATTATTTGGTCTGCGTATTAGAATGTCACTGAAGAAGACAAACAAAAAATAGAATTTATTATATAGATGTATATATAATACAAATAGACAATTAAAACAAGAGAATTCATGCATTTTCATCTATTTTTGTCAATATCTCCTGTTCTAAAAAACATACGAGTTTGATTTTTTACCGAAATGTTAAGGCTTTAATTCTTTATTAGCTCATGTAAAAAGAAACATAGCATTGTATTTAATTTTTTTGAAAAGATGCCTAATATTTGCTTACATTTGAGTTAACGCCATCTACCGGTGACGGCAAAAGTCCGAGATATAAAATCACAAGTTCAGTTTGTTGAGCAAATAACGCTCTTTTAAATGAGACCAAACTTGTTCAAATTGGTTAAGCCAAACGGGAGTAATCCTAGTTTATTTAAAGAAACATTTGAACTGCCCCCACCACTTTATTTCACTAGATAGTAAAAAATGTGCAAGACTAAGAGTATTAAAGAATGTGTAAGGAATAAAATTTAAAAATGTTCAATACCTCTCAATTTGTAAAAATATAAATAAATATTTCATTTTAACATTGATTGCGACTGTTACGCCCCCTTGCGGACAGTTTACAATACTTCCAGCATTTTCCCTTGGGAACTTTTACTTGAAATTTTTTGTTACCAGGAAGCAATATGACTACTGGTTTCTGAGATATAGACGGCGGCCATTCTTAGTTGGCCACCCCTGTACAAACATTACAAGATTAAAATTGACAAAATGATTCATATGAATGTTGTGCTTGATTTGGAAGCCTCTGAGTACATATAAGAAGCGATTAAGTAATAATAATAATCTTTATTGCCCACTAGATATATCCAGTTATAGGACAAAAATACATAGAAACTATAACAAGCATAATACAGTGATCTTGAGTTTGGTGGTAAATTGTAAATAAGCATTATCAAGATCACTTCGAGATTTAATTTAATTAATTATTATTTTATTTATTTTATCATGATGTGTATATAGATATTCATTAAGTTAATATTTTGGCAAATTTAATTTTTATTTACGTAAAATAATATTAGAATAAGCATAAAATATTAAGTGAATTATAATAAGAAAGTGTTTCCCGCACGAAAAATACTGTGACCGGGAGAAATCGACAGATTGGCTCGGTGAAAACGATATTTTCCGCTAGATGAAATTGACAAATCACGAACGTGTAAACAAATCGATGCTTAGATGTTTGTTTACGTTTTTGAAAGCTAGTAATACATCGATTGACCGAAAGGTGTAGCACTATAGAAATGCAATTGAAGAGGTGGAATCGGTATCGTACCGAGGATAACCGTACGTTTTTGTGAAGAAAAATATGCATATAAGTCGAAACACGATCAGAAAACGGGAGATGCTTGGTGTAAACCGCTCTCAAAAGAAAAATTAGAAGTAGGTGGAAACTTCTTCTTCCTCTTAAACACAAAATGTTATTTTAACTTAGAAGTTTATTCATGAATCGGAAAAGAATTTACGATACTTAGAAAGTTTATAATAAAATTAGGACTTGTAATATTTCATAGATTAAACGTTATTCTAACATAGAAATTTGTTCACGTATTGGAACTTATAAGATTTTCTTAATAATTTTATTGTACTTATAAAAATTTTCAATCGAAGTGGGACTTAGAATATTTTTATGAATTAGATATCATTTTAATTCAGGAGATTCGTTTGTATTGGGACTTGTAATTATTTTTCGGAAATAATTATTTGTATCTGGAACCGTTTTATTTAATTAGAACTTTGAATTTTTTTTTTTATATATTTTTTTTACTAGAATGTTTTATTTTTATATGCAGGGTTATTACACCGTGTGTTATGGTAAAGCATTTTAGTGTCTGTAACGATAAAATTAGATAGCCTAATAATATTTTTTTTTGAATTAAATATAAACACTCTGCGTTTTTAAAAAAATGTCTTTATTATTTATTTACAAGATTAGAAGGGATATGGTTTAATAATTTTTGATTTATGTACATGTAGGATAGTTACACTGCGAAAAGAATTTTATTTTAAAATGAATGAATTTTGAGATGTTGTACGAAGAATTAAGGTGATTTCATAATGTTTATTCTTAGTGTATATATATCGTGCTGTAAAAATTTCTTATGTGGTGCTTTGTGTTGGAATCCTAGAACGAGGTAAAATTTTATTTTTTTATATATATATTTTCTTTATATTGATTATATTTTATTGTGTTTGTGTATTTGACATTGACGTGTTGGGTAATAGATCAGGGATGTGTGCAATGAATTAAGTAGATGTTTAATTCATAACATGGAGTCTTGGTGAATCCTTAAAGCACGAATTGGTCTTGATGGTACTGTCTTGGGAGCGAGCAAAGGCGCCAGGCAGAACTAATTAGGGCAGAGCCATTACCTTAATGTTTATATTCTTGCAAATGATAAGTCACATAATTTTGTTATTTATAATTCCAGTACAATTCACAACATACAATATTTTTTTCTTTATTTGAAATGTTGATTGTTTACATGTATCTTTGACGAATAAAGAAAATGATAATCATATTTATTTTAAAAATATAAATTTGTATTCGATGTTATTCTTTTATTAATTATAATTTGTTTATTGTTTTGACTATTTGATCATGACATGCATAATTTTATGTAATATTTAAGATATTTAATTTTAATAAATAATTAAATGAAGTGATGGAAATCTCTTGGTGAAACATGTCGAAATATAAGCAAGTAATAACAAAAAACACACTTGGTATTATTTCACAAATAAATATAATTAAATACTCGATGTACATTTCGCCTTGCGGCATCGTCAGGAGTTCTCGAGAAACTAAAGTAAAATTTAATATACTGTAACTACCTACTTCTAACAAAAATGTAAATAAAAATGTACAAAAATAGAAAATTATGAAAAGATCATGGCTTATCTGGAAAGACCGTTTTTACAAGGCTAGGGTTTATTAGCGGTGAATTTATGAGTTCTGTTTGTTCATTAAGAACAAGAACTGGTTGTAAAAGTAAACTTTCTTTTATAAAATAACCTTCTAGAACATTCATTTTTTTTTCATTTTTTTTTCATTTTTTTTTTCATTTTTTTTAGTTTAAATAAAAGTAAAAAAATGAATGTTCTAGAAGGTTATTTTATAAAAGAAAGTTTACTTTTACAACCAGGCAATGTTCATTTTAAACTTAGCTAGTTAAATGTAAAATTGCCTAACCTACTATTTTGCAGAAAATTTATTGAATCTTGGTCTAGCATAAGGTCTAGCACTAAGATGTATGCTTGATTCTTACTTATTTATTGATTGAATGGTTTAATTTATTTATATATTAACCTCAATTTGCAAGAGTCACAGCAATATGTTGAACCTAAATCTATGTACATAGCGTTTTGGTAAAGAATTTGTAAAATAATACCAGGTATTTTATTTATGCTATTTGCAATTTATTGTTATTTTATACACTAGAACTAAAGTTCAAGAAATGTAGCAGTCACCCTTGGTTCAACAAAGACTGTATAAAGAAGAAAGAGTGTTTCCAAATTTTATCAAGATCAGGTGTAATAACACCTCCTTTAATGCTCAAAATGCTGTTGATTAGTGCAGAAAAGAGACGGTTGGATTCCGAACTGAAGAAATGGTACAGAGTCAGGAAAAGAAGTTTTCATTTTAAAGTGATACATTGTTAATAAATCCGAGTATTGTCAAGTCGGCTTTCCCCATTTATAAATGATGTGTTCATTATTTCTTTAATTGTATCATTAATTGTAACGGGATATTTTTGAAAATTGTAGAATAAAATGTTAACCTTTAGAAATTCGCTTTTAGTTACAGTTGAACTCCTGATGACGGGGCAAGGTGAAATGTACATAGAGTTTTTATAAAGAATTTGTGAAATAATACCAACTGCTATACTTATGCTATTTGAAATTTAAGGTATTGACTATTTCTCTGGAAATGAAATTCCACATCAGAATGAACGTCGAGTTTCCTATTATTACATTTTAATCTCAGTTAATGCTTTTCTATTTCATTTCCAATAGTTTCACCAGTAAAAAATCTACGGTGACCCACGTTAAGAAGAGTACATGCAGATATATGAAAGCAGCGATTTTCTACTCTGCAGATGATGTGTTATTCAGAATTTCCCGAATATCCATGTAAGTACTTTACTGAATAATTTAGGCAGACAGGTAAATATGAAAAAGTATTTCGTGCAGAGAAAGGAGACGCTCCAAGTTTACATCTGAAAATGGAGTAGATTGGATTTCATTCCTTCCTTTTTTCTTCTCTCCCAGTCGCGTTGCTATAACTTGTCGTGGTACTGGCTGATGCGAGCTTCAACCTCTTCGATATATTGAAGTATATGAACGTACCGCCTCCAAGGAGCCCTTCTTTTCTGATGTTGTCGCTTCTTGGAATATACTTACTCGAGAGATACGTACGGCATATATATGTATATATATTTCGCGTCATCTCTGTTGCTTTGGATGTGTACTCCTATATGTATGGATGCCCATATTTGCGCTGAAGAAGCTTGTTTTCAACATGTGTGTTTATAAATCTATTTGTGAATTTAATGCTGTACATCTGTATATGCTTACGTAAGTATTAAAGCTAGCATATGCTAGCAGTCAGATTGAATCTGCTGATATATTCAAAGTAATAAATGCTTTTTCTTTTATGTTGAAATAGAAAAGGAGAAAATATAATAAAATTCCAGTATTTCCTTTTATGAAAAGACGAAAAGTATAATCCATTTTCTTTTCATGTTAGTTCTGACGCGGAGATTTGTTTTTTGTCGAGGTGTATTAACATTGCGTCTTTTCAGTACATGAATTTTTGAAATGGTGCTGGTATCTGTGTAAAAAAACGAAAACTTTCCCTCAAAATAGCCTCGAGTCTTATGTTACACTTCTATTAATTCGATATTTTCACCTTTCGTTTTATATAATTTTTGGGAAATTTTCCGCCAGAGTATTCTCAATAATAGTTTGCAATATAGCCACCAACAAACAAATTAAATTGTATATTAAGACCAAACACGTAAGCAGAAAATCTGAAGAAATACTTTGTTTTGATAAACATTAAACAAATTGTTTCCTCGGCCATTCGAGACTGCGGAAATCACAGGTGTTCTACCATCATCTTCACAGTTGATATCGGCAACTTGATCCAAGAGAAACTGTGCGCAATCAACCTGACCTTGATGCGCGGCAATGTAAAGAGGTCCCCTGCATTTGTAGTCCTTCAGATTCACTATATCATATCCGTACTGGGTCCGGAGCAGCTCTAAACATTTCTTCGAACCGACTGATTTTTACTCAAGCGTGAAAATGTTCCTCTTTATTTTTGTTTCTCAATCATTAAACACAATAGATGATGTTGCTCAAATGGTCGACGCAAGAGGCATTTCCTGCAGAATATATAATATGCCTTACGAGGTAGGCGCTATAAATTCTCGGCCTGATATACAAAAAAGAAACTTGGAACAATATAAGAATTTTTATTTTTCAATGTAATCTCCCCTAACTTCTATACATTTAATACAACGATTAATTAATAATTCGATACCCTTGTAAAAATAATCTGAAGTTTTTCCGTCAAAATGTTCTATAACAGCTGCTTGCAAGTCACTGTCGTCCTTAAAACTACGTCCCCTAAGGTCTTTTCTTAAATTAGAAAAGGAGAAAAAATCACAAGGAGCCATATCCGGACTATACGGTGGATGCTCCAATTCTTGAAAGCCGCATTCGCGGATGGCAGCTTGTGAAATGGTGGCAGTATGGACTGGAGCATTGTCGTGCAATAATCTTTTGTCAATTTTCCACGACAATGCAATAAAGACGCTTAATATGTGCCGTTTACACTTGTATTGCGCTCTTTAAAGTCCATTAGCGAAATTCCCTCACAATCCCAGAATATTGTAGCCATCACCTTTTTCGTTATTTGAACGACTTTCGCCTTTCTGGGACGAGGTTCATCAGGTCTCCGCCATTCCGTGGACTCCCTTTTCGATAGGGAATCGTAAAACAACCATTGTTTCATCTCCTGTGACAATGGACTCCGAAATCGGTTTTGGGTCGTCTCCACACATGTTTAAAAACGACTGCGCACATTCGACTCACGTTGGTGAGCAGAAAGAAGTCGCGGTACACATCTAGAACTAATTTTATTCATAACCAAATGGTCATGGAGAATTCGGCGAACACTTGTTTCAGAAATGTTTGTTATCACTGGTAATTCGTTCATTTCAAATGGCGATCTTCTAGCAATAAATCTTCAATAATTGAAATTTGTTGAGGCGTTATCACTTCAATTGGTCGACCTGACCGATCAGCATCTTCCAGGGACTCTTCTCCCAAACGGAAACATTTTGCCCACTTTTTTACAGTTGAATACAAGGGAGATGAATCACCGTAAACGCCGCGCGCCGTCTAAATGTTGTTTCATTTGATATGGTGTATGGGCCTTCTTTTGTTAAAAATTTAATGACCGCGCGATACTCAATTTTCGTTACTTAAGACATTTTCGTGCGCTAGTCACGTTGGTTGGCTAGTTACTAAAAACTACTAGGCTTCGAACTGTCATATTTATAGTGTACACCTCGCGTATGTATGTACATGCATGACGTTACGGAGTTGGAACACGTTTGAACGTCTATCTAAAGTTGCTCTACAGCGGGAATTTGTGCAACATCCTTTTTTTTCTTGTATTAAATGTATGCGCATTAATTCCTTTTGTGATATACAGGCTGCCCATTTTCAATCTCCCTACATGGATAACTTTCTTAATATTGAATATATAGAATCGATTAAATTAGCAACTTTGTTAAAAATGTGAGGAGTATTTGACAGTATATTCAGGTTTAACATTTATTGTCAAGTTTTGAAGATAATTTATAAAAATTGATAATTGCTGAGATTTTTAATTAAACATATGTTCGTAACTATTGAAGATAGAACTAATATAAAAGGAGACGCCTGTTGTTAAAAAAAAGAAATATGTTGTTACTTCTTATTCACGTGATTAGGGAGTTTATTACCTGTCAAATTTTTCTTAACTCTCCTGAGTTTGGATTTTATAATTACGGATCAAAACAGAACTTTCTAGGATGAAATTATTTCACGATTTTGTTTTCTTTTTATATGGTATATTTCATACTGTTTCTGGTTTGTCATAAATTTACATTTGTTACATTTATAATCAAATTCTTCTAAATGTTTTGTTTTTATATGCAATTTTAAATTCTGCTTCTGGTTTGTCCTAAATTAACATGAGTCACTTTTATAATTAAATTTTTCCAAATGTTTTGTTTTTATATGTATTTTTAAATACTGTTTTTGGTTTGTTCTAAATTCACGACATCACATTCGGAATAAAATCCTTTCCAATGTTTTGTTTTTGTCTATTTTTAAATTCTGTTTCTGACTTGTTCTAAATTCGCATTTGTCACATATATAATTAAATTCTTTCAAATGTTTTGTTTTTATGTGTGTTTTTAAATTATGTTTCTTATTTGTTCTAAATTTACACGAGTCACATTTAAATTTAAATTCTTTCAAATGTTTCGTTTATATATGTATTTCTAAATATTCTTCCTGAGTTGTTATAAATTCGTATTAGTCACGTTTATAATTAAATTCTTGTTTCGCTTTTAAATGTATTTCTAAACGCTCCTTGTGATCTGTTCTAAATTCGCATTTGTCACATTTATAATCAAATTGTTTTAATTTGTGAAGTGTAAAAATTAATAGTTTGACATAACCTTAATAAAATTTTATTGCCATATGTTAATATATTAAATACGTAATTTAAATTAAATTACTTTTTATGCATTACAGTAACTCAGTTATTTATAAATTTAATTATCGTTTAACATATTCTTGAATGCTAAAAGGAATTATTAATTTTCATCCTTTCGACTTTATTATTTATATCATAATATATAACAGCAGTGTTTGATTGATGTAAAATAGAACAGCTACTATTAAAGCTGGAATCGTAGTACATGCTACTAGCATCTGTGTGATACTTTTTTTTTATAAATGTATGAACAGGAGTAGTGTACTTAGGACAGTTCTGGAGCCTCCTCCCCCTCTCACCCAGCTCCCCCTCACCCCCCTCGCCCTAGTGGCGCCCTCTGCCAACCCAACTGATGTGGCGCCCCCTCGCGGTCGCCAACCCAACTAAAAATTACAGATTTCATCATTACCAACCCAACTAAAATTGCAGATTTCATCATTACCAACCCAACTAAAAATTGCAGATTTCATCATTACCAACCCAACTAAAAATTGCAGATTTCATCATTACCAACCCAATGTGGCGCCCTCTGACGGCCACTAACCAAACTAAGAAATGGCAGATTTCATCATTACCAACCCAATGTGGCGCCCTCTGACGGCCACTAACCAAACTAAGAAATGGCAGATTTCATCATTACCAACCCAATGTGACGCCCTCTCACAGCCACTAACCAAGAAATGGCATCTCTCATGATTACCATAATGCAGCATCCTCTCACGGTCACTAGCCAAACTAAGGTGACGTCAGACAAAATGGCTGACCATCAAGATGGTCTTTGTTTCTAGAGAATTCCTGAATAAATTACCAGGCTTGCTATCGCGCTTCTCAATGTACTTCAAACAGGTCTAAACATGCTTCCAGCGGAAACCGCAACGGCTGTATGCTTCTGTGATAGCCGCATGCTTGAAATGTATATCTTACTTATAAAATAAAATAAAACAAACAATGTATTTATTATTATTAATTAACAATATGACCAAGTTTCATACCCTCAAGATGGTCGATAAAAATATAAACTTTATATCTAAGATCGGCATACCATTTCAAAATTATAAAATAAATATACAGTATGCTTCTGTGATAGCCGCACGCTTGAAATGCATATCTTACTTATAAAATAAAATAAAACAAACAATGTGTTTATTATTATTAATTAACAATATAACCAAGTTTCATACCCTCAAGATGGTCGATAAAAATATAAACTTTATATCTAAGATCGGCATACCATTTCAAAATTATAAAATAAATATACAGTATGCTACTGGACGAGATAGCAACCAAGTATGAATATACAGGACGTTTCAAAGGTAGGATAGAATAGCAAGATGGCCGCCAAAAATCTAATAAACTAAGGTGACGTCAGGCATCCAATCTATCAAAACCATGCACTCAAACTCCTATGAAACATCATCTCAAAACCATCGCTAGAATCAGCTCACAACCGGGTCATGAAGCAGTTCTGAAACCCCTATATTAAAACCACACATTCAAACCACTATCAAATCCCTCTTTTCTCAAAAAGCCATCCAACCATCCATCAATCCATCCATCCATCCATACATCCATCCATCAATCCATCCATCCATCCATCCATCCATCCATACATCCATCCATCCATCCATCCATCCATCAATCCATCCATCCATACATCCATCCAACCATCCAACCATCCATCCATCCAACCATCCATACATCCATCCATCCATCCATCCATCCATCCATCAATCCATCCATCCATACATCCATCCAACCATCCATCCAACCATCCATCCATCCAACCATCCATTAATCCATCCATCCATCTGGACGAGATAGCAACCAAGTATGAATATACAGGACGTTTCAAAGGTAGGGATTTTTAGAAAAGCAAGATGGCGAATCCAAGATGGCCGCCAAAAATCTAATAAACTAAGGTGTCGTCAGGCATCCAATCTATCAAAACCATGCACTCAAACTCCTATGAAACATCATTTCAAAACCATCGCTAGAATCAGCTCACGTCATGAAGCGGTTCTGAAACCCCTATATTAAAACCACACATTCAAACCACTATCAAATCCCTCTTTTCTCAAAAAGCCATCCAACCATCCATCAATCCATCCATCCATCCATCCATCCATCCATACATCCATCCATCCATCCATCCAACAATCAATCCATCCATCCATCCATCCATACATCCATCCATCCATCCATCCATCCATACATCCATCCAGCCATCCATCCAACAATCAATCCATCCATCCATACATCCATCCATCCATCCATCCATCCAACCATCCATCCATCCATCCATCCACCCATCCATCCATCCATCCATCCATCCACCCATCCATCCATCCATCCATCCATCTGGATAACATAGCAACCAAATATTAATATACAGAACATTTCAAAGGTAGGGATTTTTAGAAAAGTAAGATAGCGAATCCAAGATGGCCGCCAAAAATCTAATAAACTAAGGTGACGTCAGGCGAAATGGCCGACTATCAATATGATCGATCAAAATATAAACTCAACTTCTAGAAAATACCCAACTCCATATCACGCATCACAACAACAACCACCACCACAACCACCCAACATAGTTTCAAACGCCACAACACCAGACCAACTTAAGAAGATACATCTAGGTCAATCCCCAACACAACATACTTTCAAACGCCACCACCGCGGATTTACATCTAAGATCGGCATACTTTGTCAAAATCATAAAATAAATATATAGTATGGTACTGGATAACATAGCAACCAAACATGAATATACAGGACATTTCAAAAGTAAGACTTTTAGAAAAGTAAAATAATGAGCCCATATTTTTAAGAAAACAATTTATTAAAAATAAAACAACTACACACATCAAACAAACCTCAACCATACTTTCAATTTCACAAATATCAAAATTTAAACAAAACAATCAAATGCAAAGGCAAGGGATGTTCTCGAGATGACCCATATAGTGCAATATAACAATGCAGTAAAACGATAGAGGTGAGATACATGGTCTATCAAAAATTTTTATTACCCACTTTTTTTCAGCAATCAAAACTTTTTTGACAAAACACTATACATATGAAAATAGACATAACATTAAATATTTCCATTTTAGAGATACCCCAGTTTAATCTCAATTTTAAATAACATAAATTCTTAAATTGATTTAGTTAACTTTCTTATAATATTTAAAAAAAGGTTGAAAAAGAAAACATACTAAGTCCCACAACAGATAAAATATGTACTATCTTTTTACACTTCATGTTTAGTACTATCATTAGAAGAAATATGCTTGAGGTACAGCTTTTAATATGAAATTTAGAGGTTTTTATGCAAAATACATAGTTTATCACTAATAAAACTAATTTTGAAACACATTGTCCACATAGCAAATACCACTTCCTGTACATTTTAAAAAATAACAATTTTTATATATCATAAAAGAACCAAACAAAAAACTAATATAAAGACAGCATTAACGTTCTAACCAAAAGATTTACAAAAATATTAAATATATACTTGTTCTAAAAATGCTTCTATCTCTCTTTTACAGTTTATGTTTGTACAGCAGCGAATGTATTACATTTCCTTTGAAATTACATAAAAATCCATGCAATACACTTAAAACATTTGAAAAATCATGTTTGGTAAGCCCACTATATATCAATATTTAAGACAAAAAATTATTATTAATTTTCCATCTACAGATACCCCTGCTTAATATCAATTTGAATTAACATAAATTCATAAAATGAGTCTATCTTTTACAGTTCGTGAGTTGTACTATCATTAGAAGAAATATGATTGACGAGCGGCTTTTAATATGAAATTTAGAGGTTTTACACAAAAACATAGTTTATGCCTAATAAAAACTAATTTTGAAACACATTGTACACATAGCAAATACCACTTCCTATACATTTAAAAAATAACAATGTTTATACATCATAAAAGAACGAAACAAAAAAAAAAAAAAAAAAAAACTAATATAAAGACAGCATTAACGTTCTAACCGAATTCGAGCCATACTTTCCCATGTTTTGTGAGCTGTTGCATTGTCCTGTTGGAAATACCCATGTAAAAGTTCGTCATCATGAAGATTTTGTAAAAACGGTTCAAGTAAATTATTACGATATCTCTCAGCATTTATCGATCCTTCAAAAAACACAGGTCCAAATATACACCTTCTAGAAACCGCTAGCCAAACACCAATTTTCTGCGGATGGAGAGGCGATTGAATAAACTCATGAGGATTCTCCGAAGACCAAATACGCATATTTTGTTTGTTTATATAGCCGGATAGGTGAAACCATTCTTTTTGTATATATTTGTAGAGTAAAAGCAGCATTCGATCGACTAAGAAATAGTAGCACTTAAAACATTTGAAAAATCATGTTTGGTAAGCCTACTATTTAAGACAAAAATTATTATTTATTTCCATTTACAACAGATAGCCCACTATTTATCAATATTTAAGGGCAAAAAATTATTATTAATTCCCCCATTTACAACAGATTTCCTTGTTTAATCTCAATTTTTGAATAACATAAATTCTTAAATTGATTTAGTTAACTTTCTTATAATATTTAAAAAAGGGCGAGAAAGAAAACATACTAAGTCTCACAACGGATAAAATATATGCTATCTTTTACAGTTCATGTTTTTGTACTATCATTACAAGAAATAAGCCTCGCGATTAGCTTTTAATCTGAAATTTAGATGCTTCATAAAACCACCTCAGAGACACTAAAAAATTATGATTTTCAGCTCAACCAACCATTCAAAAAGTTGATACATCAAATTCATGAATATTAATATCACTCTACACTCTTAATAAAAAATTTAGCAGAAGTCTCACATTAAATGAATACAAAATTTATATATGCACTACATTAAATGAAGATTGAATTTTATACACTGCTTATATCACCAGAAATTTTGTTACAAGATTATATGATTAGATAGACTCATGACTAAGCCTAAACGGACACCAGGCTTTCAATATGTAGTAAAGTTTTTTCTTCATACATTTAATATAAACTAATGATCTATCTTTAGAAAGCATCCACAGGTCCATTAGAACTTGTGGGTGGTGCAACATCTACTTTAACCCTCTTCTTAGGCGGTCCGGCAACATGCTCACATGTATCCACACCCTCCCTACAAATACAGCAAACAAAATTGCGGTGGAGGGTATTCACATGCCGCTTCAAACTATCCCGCCGGCTGAAGGAGTTGCCACATATGATGCAATTCATTCTATGAAAAACAAATTAAAAATAATTAATATAATAAATTTAAAAGAATAAAAAGCTATTGAAACCTAATTTTTAATATATCTAAATTGCTAATTTATTTGAAAAGCTCCTCGTATATGAATTGCTATAAAATACTAATTATAGACCTACATATATAAAAATAATATTTTAATACATAAACTTTGACTGATACCCGTATATTTAACTAAAAATACTCTTATTGTTCAGAATTTATTTAAATTATTGAGAAAAACCTTTAAAGAACCGTATGAAATAATCAACTTAATTATATAAATTTACACACTTAAACATTAAAAAACAATTTAAAGAAAGCACTAAATGCAAAAAATACTTTGAAGCACCCCTGGATTAATTGTATATAAAAATAATATTCAATAAAATTTACACCATTAAATTATTAAAAATAACCTTATAATTGAGAAAAAACAATTTTTAAAAGTCCTATAAAATTTTAGAGTAGTAGAAAAACTATGATCAGCGTATATTTAACTAAAAAATACTTGTATTATTGAAAATTTATTGATAAAACCCTTTAAAACTTTATAAAATAATCAATTTAATAATATAAATTTACGCACCTAAAAATTTAAAAAAAAGGAAAAAAAAAAAACAATATAAAGAAGCTACTAAATACAAATAAAATACTTTGAAGCACCCTGGATAATTGTATATAAAAATAATATTCAATAAAATATTAATAAAATATACACCATTAAATTATTAAAAACAGCCTTATAATTGATAAAAACAATTTTTAAAAAGTCCTATAAAATTTTAGAGTAGTAGAAAAACTATGATCAGCGTATATTTAACTAAAAAATACTTGTATTATTGAAAATTTATTGATAAAACCCTTTAAAACCTTATAAAAATTAAAAAAAGAAAGAAAAACAATATAAAGAAGCTACTAAATGCGTATAAAATACTTTGAAGCACCCTGGATTAATTGTATATAAAAATAAAATATTAATAAAATATTAATAAAATATATACCATTAAATTATTTAAAAAATAACCTTATAATTGAGAAAAAACAATTTTTAAAAAGTCCTATAAAATTTTAAAACTAATGTAAGATATTGCAAGTTAATATTATATAAATTAGGCTTTCTAAATACCTTGTAGTAAAACACAAACAAGCACTAAAAACGATGTTGACTGTTCGAAGATAATGAAATTAAAGATGCCGATCTACGTATATATAGATACACATCTGCGTCAGATTCCCACGCAAATGGAGTGATGCATAAAGAGAAAGACCTTTTTTTCCCCGCGCATACATATATATACATATATACGTATGCGGCCAGAGGCAATTAGCATGGTCGGGCTGTGTTTTAAGGAATGCACTTAATTTTTTTCGGTCGCATACCTGTATCCAATGAGGGTTGCGAGTCCGGGAATTTCGTCTTTCTACCTGTACAGATAGATCTGTCTTTATATAAAATTCGTATATATTATCTATGATTTTAGTTTTAAAATAAAAAATAATAAGAAGGTTAAAATAATTCGTTATTTTGTAGATAGTTGCATTATTTTGCATGCATATACATTCTCCATTAGTTTTATTATTATGATAAAAACAATGATTGACATTTTAATAAGCTTTGATACATCATTAAAATATTCCAGTAAATTAAATGCTAATGATGTAAAAATACCTAAAAATATTTCATAAAACAAGAGTATTTTAGTTAAATATACGGAGATCCATATGAAAAACTACGAAAGTTATATTAATGTTAAATATTAAATAATTTAATTAAATGAAAACACATCGTTTCACAAAAATTATGTTTTATTAAACACTAGATGTACATCTCATTTACCATAACAGTACATTATAAACCTTTCTTAATATTGATGATGCAGGATCAGTTAAATTAGTATGGTTGTTAAGAAATTGGAGGAGCATTTGATAGTATTTTCTTCATAAAAGTAGTATGTATTATAATATAAGATAGTGTTATAAACTATACAATAAATATTATTCAGTATTGGAATACACAATGAATAACACAAATTTTGAGTAGAGAAAGATAAATATTTCTAATTACACATGTGTGAATTTGAATTTATCGGGAATATACAGAGTAATTATTTACATCTGATGGTGAAACATAGTCGCGTATTTTATATCATTCAGTAATTTAATTTGCTCTATAGCTAGACAATGAGGTGGATGCTAAGCATTAATTTGTACACACGTAATGTTATGATCGTCAGTGTAACATATATATTCAAGTCTAACACAAACTTTTTGATTTATTGAAACCCCAATAGAAATTATCACTATTTCGAGAAGAATAGTCATGTACCTCTACATATTCAAAGCCGCTGAAGTATGAGTACATTAACAGCTGTATACGCGTGTCTTTATCATCCACTTTAATGTGTTACTGTAATTCCAGCTACTTTTTTTATTTATACGTACATATATTGTGAATTATTACACTAATTATAAAACAAAATTAATTATAGATAGACAAACATTATACAGGTATATTGCAAACATGTAATGCTAAGATAATCAGAGTGATATATACATACATGTAAAGAAATTTATAATTTATTCAATCTCTTATTAAAAGAGTTATTAATATTTTTCAAATGAATACCTGACAGTGGTGGAAAACTGTTGAAATTTGGATAGATTAATAGTTACATATGCGAGCTTCAGAATAGCTTCTGAACATGTTGGGTTGTAATTTGGTATACAATAAAAGGCAGCGGGGAACTGAACCGCCTCCCATAAAAGGTATTTAATATTAAAATCGTCGATTCCCCATCACAGAAAAATAGTGTATCATACAAGGGAAAAAAGTATTAGATTTTAGCTCGAGGTAAGATAAATTACCGAGAGCTAAAATCTAATTTTTTCCATTGTATAATACACTATTTTCTGTGATGGGAAAACGACGATTTTAATATTAAATACCTTTTTTTGGGAGGCGGTTCAGTTCCCCGCTGCCTTTTATTGTATACCAAATTACAACCCAACATGTTCAGAAGCTATTCTGAAGCTCGCATATGTAACTATTAATCTATCCAAATTTCAACAGTTTTCCACCACTGTCAGGTATTCATTTGAAAAATATTAATAACTCTTTTAATAAGAGATTGAATAAATTATAAATTTCTTTACATGTATGTATATATCACTCTGATTATCTTAGCATTACATGTTTGCAATATACCTGTATAATGTTTGTCTATCTATAATTAATTTTGTTTTATAATTAGTGTAATAATTCACAATATATGTACGTATAAATAAAAAAAGTAGCTGGAATTACAGTAACACATTAAAGTGGATGATAAAGACACGCGTATACAGCTGTTAATGTACTCATACTTCAGCGGCTTTGAATATGTAGAGGTACATGACTATTCTTCTCGAAATAGTGATAATTTCTATTGGGGTTTCAATAAATCAAAAAGTTTGTGTTAGACTTGAATATATATGTTACACTGACGATCATAACATTACGTGTGTACAAATTAATGCTTAGCATCCACCTCATTGTCTAGCTATAGAGCAAATTAAATTACTGAATGATATAAAATACGCGACTATGTTTCACCATCAGATGTAAATAATTACTCTGTATATTCCCGATAAATTCAAATTCACACATGTGTAATTAGAAATATTTATCTTTCTCTACTCAAAATTTGTGTTATTCATTGTGTATTCCAATACTGAATAATATTTATTGTATAGTTTATAACACTATCTTATATTATAATACATACTACTTTTATGAAGAAAATACTATCAAATGCTCCTCCAATTTCTTAACAACCATACTAATTTAACTGATCCTGCATCATCAATATTAAGAAAGGTTTATAATGTACTGTTATGGTAAATGAGATGTACATCTAGTGTTTAATAAAACATAATTTTTGTGAAACGATGTGTTTTCATTTAATTAAATTATTTAATATTTAACATTAATATAACTTTCGTAGTTTTTCATATGGATCTCCGTATATTTAACTAAAATACTCTTGTTTTATGAAATATTTTTAGGTATTTTTACATCATTAGCATTTAATTTACTGGAATATTTTAATGATGTATCAAAGCTTATTAAAATGTCAATCATTGTTTTTATCATAATAATAAAACTAATGGAGAATGTATATGCATGCAAAATAATGCAACTATCTACAAAATAACGAATTATTTTAACCTTCTTATTATTTTTTATTTTAAAACTAAAATCATAGATAATATATACGAATTTTATATAAAGACAGATCTATCTGTACAGGTAGAAAGACGAAATTCCCGGACTCGCAACCCTCATTGGATACAGGTATGCGACCGAAAAAAATTAAGTGCATTCCTTAAAACACAGCCCGACCATGCTAATTGCCTCTGGCCGCATACGTATATATGTATATATATGTATGCGCGGGGAAAAAAAGGTCTTTCTCTTTATGCATCACTCCATTTGCGTGGGAATCTGACGCAGATGTGTATCTATATATACGTAGATCGGCATCTTTAATTTCATTATCTTCGAACAGTCAACATCGTTTTTAGTGCTTGTTTGTGTTTTACTACAAGGTATTTAGAAAGCCTAATTTATATAATATTAACTTGCAATATCTTACATTAGTTTTAAAATTTTATAGGACTTTTTAAAAATTGTTTTTTCTCAATTATAAGGTTATTTTTTAAATAATTTAATGGTATATATTTTATTAATATTTTATTAATATTTTATTTTTATATACAATTAATCCAGGGTGCTTCAAAGTATTTTATACGCATTTAGTAGCTTCTTTATATTGTTTTTCTTTCTTTTTTTAATTTTTATAAGGTTTTAAAGGGTTTTATCAATAAATTTTCAATAATACAAGTATTTTTTAGTTAAATATACGCTGATCATAGTTTTTCTACTACTCTAAAATTTTATAGGACTTTTTAAAAATTGTTTTTATCAATTATAAGGCTGTTTTTAATAATTTAATGGTGTATATTTTATTAATATTTTATTGAATATTATTTTTATATACAATTATCCAGGGTGCTTCAAAGTATTTTATTTGTATTTAGTAGCTTCTTTATATTGTTTTTTTTTTTTCCTTTTTTTTAAATTTTTAGGTGCGTAAATTTATATTATTAAATTGATTATTTTATAAAGTTTTAAAGGGTTTTATCAATAAATTTTCAATAATACAAGTATTTTTTAGTTAAATATACGCTGATCATAGTTTTTCTACTACTCTAAAATTTTATAGGACTTTTAAAAATTGTTTTTTCTCAATTATAAGGTTATTTTTAATAATTTAATGGTGTAAATTTTATTGAATATTATTTTTATATACAATTAATCCAGGGGTGCTTCAAAGTATTTTTTGCATTTAGTGCTTTCTTTAAATTGTTTTTTAATGTTTAAGTGTGTAAATTTATATAATTAAGTTGATTATTTCATACGGTTCTTTAAAGGTTTTTCTCAATAATTTAAATAAATTCTGAACAATAAGAGTATTTTTAGTTAAATATACGGGTATCAGTCAAAGTTTATGTATTAAAATATTATTTTTATATATGTAGGTCTATAATTAGTATTTTATAGCAATTCATATACGAGGAGCTTTTCAAATAAATTAGCAATTTAGATATATTAAAAATTAGGTTTCAATAGCTTTTTATTCTTTTAAATTTATTATATTAATTATTTTTAATTTGTTTTTCATAGAATGAATTGCATCATATGTGGCAACTCCTTCAGCCGGCGGGATAGTTTGAAGCGGCATGTGAATACCCTCCACCGCAATTTTGTTTGCTGTATTTGTAGGGAGGGTGTGGATACATGTGAGCATGTTGCCGGACCGCCTAAGAAGAGGGTTAAAGTAGATGTTGCACCACCCACAAGTTCTAATGGACCTGTGGATGCTTTCTAAAGATAGATCATTAGTTTATATTAAATGTATGAAGAAAAAACTTTACTACATATTGAAAGCCTGGTGTCCGTTTAGGCTTAGTCATGAGTCTATCTAATCATATAATCTTGTAACAAAATTTCTGGTGATATAAGCAGTGTATAAAATTCAATCTTCATTTAATGTAGTGCATATATAAATTTTGTATTCATTTAATGTGAGACTTCTGCTAAATTTTTTATTAAGAGTGTAGAGTGATATTAATATTCATGAATTTGATGTATCAACTTTTTGAATGGTTGGTTGAGCTGAAAATCATAATTTTTTAGTGTCTCTGAGGTGGTTTTATGAAGCATCTAAATTTCAGATTAAAAGCTAATCGCGAGGCTTATTTCTTGTAATGATAGTACAAAAACATGAACTGTAAAAGATAGCATATATTTTATCCGTTGTGAGACTTAGTATGTTTTCTTTCTCGCCCTTTTTTAAATATTATAAGAAAGTTAACTAAATCAATTTAAGAATTTATGTTATTCAAAAATTGAGATTAAACAAGGAAATCTGTTGTAAATGGGGGAATTAATAATAATTTTTTGCCCTTAAATATTGATAAATAGTGGGCTATCTGTTGTAAATGGAAATAAATAATAATTTTTGTCTTAAATAGTAGGCTTACCAAACATGATTTTTCAAATGTTTTAAGTGCTACTATTTCTTAGTCGATCGAATGCTGCTTTTACTCTACAAATATATACAAAAAGAATGGTTTCACCTATCCGGCTATATAAACAAACAAAATATGCGTATTTGGTCTTCGGAGAATCCTCATGAGTTTATTCAATCGCCTCTCCATCCGCAGAAAATTGGTGTTTGGCTAGCGGTTTCTAGAAGGTGTATATTTGGACCTGTGTTTTTTGAAGGATCGATAAATGCTGAGAGATATCGTAATAATTTACTTGAACCGTTTTTACAAAATCTTCATGATGACGAACTTTTACATGGGTATTTCCAACAGGACAATGCAACAGCTCACAAAACATGGGAAAGTATGGCTCGAATTCGGTTAGAACGTTAATGCTGTCTTTATATTAGTTTTTTTTTTTTTTTTTTTTTGTTTCGTTCTTTTATGATGTATAAACATTGTTATTTTTTAAATGTATAGGAAGTGGTATTTGCTATGTGTACAATGTGTTTCAAAATTAGTTTTTATTAGGCATAAACTATGTTTTTGTGTAAAACCTCTAAATTTCATATTAAAAGCCGCTCGTCAATCATATTTCTTCTAATGATAGTACAACTCACGAACTGTAAAAGATAGACTCATTTTATGAATTTATGTTAATTCAAATTGATATTAAGCAGGGGTATCTGTAGATGGAAAATTAATAATAATTTTTTGTCTTAAATATTGATATATAGTGGGCTTACCAAACATGATTTTTCAAATGTTTTAAGTGTATTGCATGGATTTTTATGTAATTTCAAAGGAAATGTAATACATTCGCTGCTGTACAAACATAAACTGTAAAAGAGAGATAGAAGCATTTTTAGAACAAGTATATATTTAATATTTTTGTAAATCTTTTGGTTAGAACGTTAATGCTGTCTTTATATTAGTTTTTTGTTTGGTTCTTTTATGATATATAAAAATTGTTATTTTTTAAAATGTACAGGAAGTGGTATTTGCTATGTGGACAATGTGTTTCAAAATTAGTTTTATTAGTGATAAACTATGTATTTTGCATAAAAACCTCTAAATTTCATATTAAAAGCTGTACCTCAAGCATATTTCTTCTAATGATAGTACTAAACATGAAGTGTAAAAAGATAGTACATATTTTATCTGTTGTGGGACTTAGTATGTTTTCTTTTTCAACCTTTTTTTAAATATTATAAGAAAGTTAACTAAATCAATTTAAGAATTTATGTTATTTAAAATTGAGATTAAACTGGGGTATCTCTAAAATGGAAATATTTAATGTTATGTCTATTTTCATATGTATAGTGTTTTGTCAAAAAAGTTTTGATTGCTGAAAAAAAGTGGGTAATAAAAATTTTTGATAGACCATGTATCTCACCTCTATCGTTTTACTGCATTGTTATATTGCACTATATGGGTCATCTCGAGAACATCCCTTGCCTTTGCATTTGATTGTTTTGTTTAAATTTTGATATTTGTGAAATTGAAAGTATGGTTGAGGTTTGTTTGATGTGTGTAGTTGTTTTATTTTTAATAAATTGTTTTCTTAAAAATATGGGCTCATTATTTTACTTTTCTAAAAGTCTTACTTTTGAAATGTCCTGTATATTCATGTTTGGTTGCTATGTTATCCAGTACCATACTATATATTTATTTTATGATTTTGACAAAGTATGCCGATCTTAGATGTAAATCCGCGGTGGTGGCGTTTGAAAGTATGTTGTGTTGGGGATTGACCTAGATGTATCTTCTTAAGTTGGTCTGGTGTTGTGGCGTTTGAAACTATGTTGGGTGGTTGTGGTGGTGGTTGTTGTTGTGATGCGTGATATGGAGTTGGGTATTTTCTAGAAGTTGAGTTTATATTTTGATCGATCATATTGATAGTCGGCCATTTCGCCTGACGTCACCTTAGTTTATTAGATTTTTGGCGGCCATCTTGGATTCGCTATCTTACTTTTCTAAAAATCCCTACCTTTGAAATGTTCTGTATATTAATATTTGGTTGCTATGTTATCCAGATGGATGGATGGATGGATGGATGGGTGGATGGATGGATGGATGGATGGATGGGTGGATGGATGGATGGATGGATGGTTGGATGGATGGATGGATGGATGGATGTATGGATGGATGGATTGATTGTTGGATGGATGGCTGGATGGATGTATGGATGGATGGATGGATGGATGGATGTATGGATGGATGGATGGATGGATTGATTGTTGGATGGATGGATGGATGGATGTATGGATGGATGGATGGATGGATGGATGGATTGATGGATGGTTGGATGGCTTTTTGAGAAAAGAGGGATTTGATAGTGGTTTGAATGTGTGGTTTTAATATAGGGGTTTCAGAACCGCTTCATGACGTGAGCTGATTCTAGCGATGGTTTTGAAATGATGTTTCATAGGAGTTTGAGTGCATGGTTTTGATAGATTGGATGCCTGACGACACCTTAGTTTATTAGATTTTTGGCGGCCATCTTGGATTCGCCATCTTGCTTTTCTAAAAATCCCTACCTTTGAAACGTCCTGTATATTCATACTTGGTTGCTATCTCGTCCAGATGGATGGATGGATTAATGGATGGTTGGATGGATGGATGGTTGGATGGATGGTTGGATGGATGTATGGATGGATGGATTGATGGATGGATGGATGGATGGATGGATGGATGTATGGATGGTTGGATGGATGGATGGTTGGATGGTTGGATGGATGTATGGATGGATGGATTGATGGATGGATGGATGGATGGATGGATGTATGGATGGATGGATGGATGGATGGATGGATTGATGGATGGATGTATGGATGGATGGATGGATTGATGGATGGTTGGATGGCTTTTTGAGAAAAGAGGGATTTGATAGTGGTTTGAATGTGTGGTTTTAATATAGGGGTTTCAGAACTGCTTCATGACCCGGTTGTGAGCTGATTCTAGCGATGGTTTTGAGATGATGTTTCATAGGAGTTTGAGTGCATGGTTTTGATAGATTGGATGCCTGACGTCACCTTAGTTTATTAGATTTTTGGCGGCCATCTTGCTATTCTATCCTACCTTTGAAACGTCCTGTATA
This sequence comes from Amphimallon solstitiale, assembly GCA_963170755.1. Classification (NCBI taxonomy): domain Eukaryota; kingdom Metazoa; phylum Arthropoda; class Insecta; order Coleoptera; family Scarabaeidae; genus Amphimallon; species Amphimallon solstitiale. Next base: position 140,290,731 of record OY720677.1, on the reverse strand, counting down.
TTCATACTTGGTTGCTATCTCGTCCAGTAGCATACTGTATATTTATTTTATAATTTTGAAATGGTATGCCGATCTTAGATATAAAGTTTATATTTTTATCGACCATCTTGAGGGTATGAAACTTGGTTATATTGTTAATTAATAATAATAAACACATTGTTTGTTTTATTTTATTTTATAAGTAAGATATGCATTTCAAGCGTGCGGCTATCACAGAAGCATACTGTATATTTATTTTATAATTTTGAAATGGTATGCCGATCTTAGATATAAAGTTTATATTTTTATCGACCATCTTGAGGGTATGAAACTTGGTCATATTGTTAATTAATAATAATAAATACATTGTTTGTTTTATTTTATTTTATAAGTAAGATATACATTTCAAGCATGCGGCTATCACAGAAGCATACAGCCGTTGCGGTTTCCGCTGGAAGCATGTTTAGACCTGTTTGAAGTACATTGAGAAGCGCGATAGCAAGCCTGGTAATTTATTCAGGAATTCTCTAGAAACAAAGACCATCTTGATGGTCAGCCATTTTGTCTGACGTCACCTTAGTTTGGCTAGTGACCGTGAGAGGATGCTGCATTATGGTAATCATGAGAGATGCCATTTCTTGGTTAGTGGCTGTGAGAGGGCGTCACATTGGGTTGGTAATGATGAAATCTGCCATTTCTTAGTTTGGTTAGTGGCCGTCAGAGGGCGCCACATTGGGTTGGTAATGATGAAATCTGCCATTTCTTAGTTTGGTTAGTGGCCGTCAGAGGGCGCCACATTGGGTTGGTAATGATGAAATCTGCAATTTTTAGTTGGGTTGGTAATGATGAAATCTGCAATTTTTAGTTGGGTTGGTAATGATGAAATCTGCAATTTTAGTTGGGTTGGTAATGATGAAATCTGTAATTTTTAGTTGGGTTGGCGACCGCGAGGGGGCGCCACATCAGTTGGGTTGGCAGAGGGCGCCACTAGGGCGAGGGGGGTGAGGGGGAGCTGGGTGAGAGGGGGAGGAGGCTCCAGAACTGTCCTAAGTACACTACTAACAGGTGTAAAATGACCGCAAGGGGGCGCAATTTTGAGTGTAAATTAAAGATTTTTTTCCATTAATTTTCCATTAAATTCAAATTTAAGATAGGTTAAAATGTTTACTGCCCAAATATTCAAACGTTTGTATACACTTTTTATTTGACATCAATTTCGGGCAACGGTGTGCTATCAGGTTTTGCTTCATACTTGGGTACAGTGCAATGGAAACTTCTGTAAAGCTGCAGCAGGCCTACGGAGACAGTATTTTATTAAGGGCCTTGGATTTTCCGTGATTTAAGGAATTTTCAGAAAGAAGAGACGCAGTGGAAAGCCTTCATCTTCAAGAACCCATTAAAATGTCGACAGAATCCGGGAACTTGTTAGATCGTCGGTGGATACTTAGTATGATCAGGGAGAAGTTGAATTTGATTAACACCAAAATCATTTTTTGATTAAAGAATTGGGGATGAGAAAAATCTGTGCAAAAATTGTTTTAAAAACCTCAAGACCAAAAGGACATGAGAAGGAAGAGGTTCCCTGACTTTTTAGAACCTATCCCCTTTTTCTGGCACCTGTCATTACTGGTGACGAATCTTAGGTGTTTAAGTACGAGCCGGAAACCAAGCACCAGATGATGGAATGGCACTCTTCAATATCTCCAATTTCCCAAAAAGCAAGAATGAACATTCGATCAAATGCATGCTGATTTGCTTTTTCGACAGCCAGAAAATCTTCCACAAAAATCTTGTGCCTCGAGGCCAAACTGTCTGTCAATCCTTTTACCGACTTTCTTGAAAAACTTTGAAAAACGGTCGTGTGTGTGTGACGAAGAATCTAGAACAACTGCGTGTCGCATCACATCAATGCGTCTTGTCATACACCAATTTCATGTTTTTGGCTATTAAAAACATTCCTGTGGCTTCTCAACTTCTTTAATCGGCTGACTTTAGACTTTTCAAAGGAACTCATTTTGGGACACTCAAAATAAATCATACTTTCGTAACCGACCAGCTGAAAGCTACTCCAGTATCCTCTTCTAGTGCTGCAAAGAAGATTGGAAAGCCCGTCTTCAGAGTTGTGTAGCTTCCAAGGAAGTTACTTTTAAGATTACTTAATTTTCACAACCCTTATATAGAAAATTGTGGCCCAAATTTTATCTTCAATTAAATTTAGAAACATTAGGGCCTAAATACATTTTAGCAAGATAAATATAAAATATAATAAATAAAAATGTCACTGATCTTAAATTAAGTTTATAAACGAATAAATACATATTTTAGCATAACATCGTTTTGGAAATGGATTTATTATTTTATATAACTTCATAACCAGTTACGCCGATTTTTAAAATTTAGCATGTTACACTTCAAGATACTACCAAACAATTGACAAATATTTCATATTGATCATAAAAAGTGGTGTAACACCTATTAATTTTTCTTTGAAGTAATTTATTAGGAAAGAAACTAAGTAGATAAACACACACATTTTTTTAAATTACCTTTGTAATTCACTGTTTTGCGAGATTAAATTTTATTTCTTTAAATATGTACGTTTTTAAATAATATGTCCGCCTATAACATCATACCATATACATCATGAATATTATTTTGAATCTTTTGTATGGGTAAATCATGAATTTCTTCAGCTAATATATCCTTTTATAATCGAGTAATACATTCAACCTAAACGGATTTAAATTGAAAAAAAAATATTATAAGGTTTCTATTTATATTTAATGTTTCTGCAGTGTTTAAGGCTTCTGTTAATATCGGTTAGATTTGTACTTTACACTTTTACATTCTTATTCCTAATATATTTTCACGTTTTCAATTCTTATTCTATGTTCAGTTTAACTTTAATTAGAGGTTAACGTAAAAATTCTACCACGTTAGTTTTTACACTAATTGATATAAAAATAATAGAATATTGAAATCAATATAACAGCAAAACGCATGTAACAATATTTTTATTATTGGTTTATGATAACAGAATAATTCCGATTCAAGAGAGCTGATGGTACCAATACGTTTTAAAAATAGCTAAAATGAACACTCAAACTACTCAGGAGCATTGATTAATAGTACACAGAGATTTAACTAGTATGAGCCGATAATCCCCAAATGATATGGTTTAATTAAATTGCATAAAAGCAATATACCCGTACGCCTGGTAGTATCCCATACAAAATCCTCCTGTATTCCAAGTGTAAATCCAATTTTGCTAATAAGAACCCTCAATTACAAGCATTCATTAATAGAATTCCAAACACGGAAATACCGTACAACTGTAAACTAATATCGTTGAATGTCACTAATTTATGTACACGCATCCCACCTAAGTACATAATAGATATAATCCTTTGGAAATTTCAACATAATAACACCAATACCATCATTAAATCCCAACTTTTATCTAAGTACATATAACAAACTACACAACAAAAGATATGGTGTATTTAACATCTAAAGAACTCGTTATAGATAAAATGTAATTATATATACAAGGTGGTCCATGTTAGCGGGAGATTTTGAGAACTTTATAATTCGAAAAGCAACCGAACTTAACTAAAACAGAGTATACCAGTAAAAGACATATATGACAAGTACAGTCAACTGTATTTTCTTTTGGACAAAAATATGCGAGAATATTTTATTTGATAAATCCTTAGTGGGGCATGTTACGGTCTTAAAACCAAAAAGTTGGACCCCCCCCCTAAGGGTTTTTGGTAATCCCAAAAAGTTTTTGAATGGATTTTCCATGTGAATGGTTCGTCGGACAAAAATTGTAGAGGGCAATATTATCTACAAATTATCTAATGTACTCCCTGCGTTGCAGCCAAAAATGACTTTTACTATTTTTCACGCCAACAAAATTTTGGCCATTTTTATTTCTTAAATATTATGCCAATTGACAATTTATTGAATAAATGGTTTATCAACAAAAACTTTGCTTTTGAGACGGCCCCACAAAAAGTAATCGCACGCCGTTAGGCCTGAGGATCTTGGAAGCCACTGAATGTCCACGTGTTTAGAAATAACGCGATTTAGAAACAGTCGTCGCACAACAGTCATTGATACCCTTGCGGTATGCGTAGTAGTACCGTCTTGTTGGAACCATGCATTTTGGTTGTTTAGGGGAAGCAGGTTGAATTGCTGTATTGCTAGTTTATCTCATGTCAGCATTACGTGCAGAATTGACTGTTACAGCATTTTCATTTTGTTTTGCTTATTGGTATAGCCTGATAAATTGAAATGCGCTTCATCAGGCATCCATAAATTATGAACATCAATTTCTTGTTGTAACATCCTTTCAACGGAATGCAGGGGACCAAGCTGATCTATTGGCTTAAGTGCTTGAAAAACCTGGATCTTACAAGGATGGAAATGGAGATCCTGTTTCGTAACAATTATCGAACCACGAAAAAACCATCAAAGTTGGCGTTGGAAATAATTAATTTAATTAATTGATTAAAATAAATGTTTCCTTCGCCAAAGTCTGTAAATGTGAGAAATACCTATTTTTATTACACTACCACAATTGGCAAAATTTTTATCTTCCAAGTGATATAAAATATGACGTGGTTTAGTGGTAGATAGGCATTAGAAAATCTAAAATTTTAAAAGTAGACGAAATCCAAAACAACAGAATAATAAAAGTTCAAATGAAAAACACTGTTACCATTGGACATAAACGACTTCCGTAAATAATATTTAATCAACTACTAGATACTAACATACACACATGTTCAAAGTTTGGATTAAAACTACTAGTAACAAAACAATAGCGAAAACAATAATTCACAAAACCTAAGTTATGAGAACTATTGAAAAGAACTATTAGGTATACGTAATTGCTAATTAGATATTTATTCAGAATGTTCAAAATGTCGCTAGAATATATTAATGATTCTTAATTATTCTGTATGAATAATATATCTGCAAATTATAAAGTTTAGAATTCCTCATTATATTTAACTTGCAATGAACATCAGATTTATAAGAATCTGTTATCAATTAAAGAAAAGCAGTCGACATACGGATGACACAATAAAGAAAAAAAGGGAATTGCATGAAAATGTTTCGTTTCTGGTATTTTAATAAACTTTTGCAATTATTTTTCTATTAAAGTGACGAGGCGCCTCCACCAAAATTAAATTATAGAAATTATCGTGTATGTAAAGAAATTTTGTGTTATCTGTGAATTGCGTTTTATTTTTAATTAGGTTTTCGCTAATAATAAGAATTTCACTTAATTTAGCATTCCAGTAATGTATTTCATTCCTTTCCCTATTCTAGTAAATTGTAATATTCGCATTTTAGTAATATATTTAATTCATATTTCTAATTTCAAAACGTTATTGGGGCATTTGTGCTTGACAGAAAATTGATTTTCTGTCTGCGACTTCAAGATCATTCACTCTACATACTAGGTTCTTACGATAAATTGGCTACGCCATATATATATATATATATATATATATATATATATATATATATCTAAATTGATTTTTCTGCTTCGCGCTGAGTAAATTAATTAGGAAATTTTATCACAAAAATTTGCAAAGAAAGACAGGAAGAAAATTCTCTCACCGTTACCTATATAACCAAGGGGTTGCATATTTCTGTCAGTTGTAGCTAAAAAATTGGCTGGTTAATCAGTTAGTCTGAAGTGCACCTGTCAACGACGTCATTAGCATTACAATAAATAACTGTTTGGACATACGTTTCTTAGGGAGCCACCACGGAAAGGTGATTTAGTTAAATATGTCTATTTACAATTACTTAAGACTGAGGGGACGCCCCAATACTCACAACAGTTCTTTTTCAATTCAATTGAATATTCCAAAATTGCAACCGAGGTTTCTTCTTGTAATCGTGTTGCATTATATGTGAATTATTAATTAATTCAATCTTTATCTTCATATTTAAATTAATGTAATACATTTAAGACCTAAAATAATATTGACCAAAATAGAAAAACAAGAAAAACTTGTAATGAAAATACCTCAGACATTTATTTGTTTATATGAACTTTAATAAAAATATCTTCGCAATTCCCAATAAAAATATATCCATAAGCATTCTGAAGAATCAACTGCCTTAATACAAAAACGAAAATCATAAACGATATCGTCGAGATTGCTCAACAGCAATATAAAAACAATTTTAAAGACCAATGCATGCCCTGTAATGCGAGCAGCCGCTTGCAGAACCGTTCAGTACACTTTCGACATACATGAATGTTTTGCAGCCATTATTATAACGGAACCTTCTCGCATGCATTGAATAGGTTCCACCATTCTGCAGTCTTTTATGTCGGAAATCCAATTTGCGTTGCATAATGGCATATTTCACTGAGATACGTCTACGTTGTTGGTAGCAGCGGGTTAGCTAGCGGTGGCGCGCAAACACCAGCGTACCGCTAGGGATTCCGTGTACTCGCAAATTTCAACTTTAACTCAATCACAACTATTGCCTTCCGCCTTGCACATAATGGAAAAATCGGAAAATATCGAATATGCATGCAGACGGCTCATGGATTTTCAGACAGCCATAATAGAATGTTATAGGATTGTAAATACTAATATTTCGAGGGTTTTTCATTCATATGCAATACTGCAGAATAGTGATGAATGATCTTCCGGTTTATTTATAAGTGAATAGAGAACAATTTGCAAATACTTTTTTTTTTAAATTGGAGAAGTAAACTGAAAAGACGCATTTACACTAGATAAGTTGCGGTATCAGTTTTTGAAACACAAAAATTTGAACACATTCTTATAGTATACCTAATATGAGTGTTTTAAAGTTATAAAGTTGTTAAACATATTAAAATATGAATATTTTTTGATGGTGTGAGTTTATTTGGTGACGGTCACAGCTTAATATTAATTTAAAGTAGACTTGTTAAAGGTCTTTTAAACAAAAAGAATGAATTCTAGTATGAGATGTTATGAAAGAAAGAATTATAAATTTCTATTATGTGAATGTGATTTATTTTAAACTATTTAAATATTTAAAGATTAGAGGACTGTTGAGTAAGGTTAATATGTCCCCGGATTGAGTTTACATGTGGGAAAAAATTCTTATTTTTGATTTTACAATAGAATGCTAAGGTAATTAAATTTTATGCTTCATTTCAAATGATCAAATTTGTAATTCGAATTTTAATTCCACTTATGTATGTTCCAAAAATTTTGTTTTAATTTTTTCGTCGCATTTCATCTATTATTTTTTGTGGTGGATGGCTTTGACTTCAAAACGCCAAACAATAATTTATGTGTCAAAAATAACTTCAAACTGTAATTCTGTAATTTTTGGTGAAAATGTTAACGTTATCACAAAAAATATATTTAGCGATTCAACTAAATATGAGCAAATCCTATATTCAAAGAGTTTTGAAGGAACGTAAATTATACTCCTATAAACATATTTTTGATCATTAAATTTCATTTTTTGTCTTTCCTAACATCGAAATAAAATAATAATAATAATAATAACAATAATATAGCTTTATTAAACAAGAGATATGCGTCTAATTATAGGACAACGGCAAAAATAATTTCCATAAGTCATGAACTAAGTATACAATAACGAGAGAAAATGAAGTGTGGCCACCACACGACTTTCTTATACGTATGAGCGTTTCAAACTATATAATTTTAAGAATTTCTTTAAGCAAGACTTATTCAAAATCCTATTCTAAGTACTTTCATATTCGAAAAAAAGTGCTATTCGCTATGAGTAAAAGTGCTACTTCCCGTCCGAATTTTGAAATTTCATTTATACATAAAATATTGCAAATCTATCTCTAAATACTTTTGTACTCTTAATAAATATATATAGAATGCATAATTTACGACATATTTGCAAAAAATCGCTTTTCGGTAAGAGTAAAAGTGGTACTTCCGGTCCGAATTTTGAAATTTTTTTTATACAAAAGATATTTAGAATTATAGTTTAAATACTTTTATATGTACTCGTAATGTACCTGCCTAGAAAGCATGACTTGCGAGATATTCGCAAAAAACTGATTTTCGATAAGAGTAAAAGGCCTACTTCCGGTTAGAATTTCGAAAAACTTTTTTAAGACAATTTGTCTCAAATTTAATTTTGAGTACATTTGAATTCTTTATAAATTTGTTTAAAGTTAGTAATTGACGAAATATTTGTAAAATTCGATTTTTTCACTGAAGTAAACTACTACTTCCGGTCTATCGATTTTACTGAAAAACTAATCAGATCTCAAGAGGGAGATTATACACGCAAATACAAAATTTGGAATAGATATATACAGCGGTTTGACCGCTATCGTAGTCACAGACAGACAGACACACACACAAACACACAAACATTTTTTAAAAACCATTTTTTTGGTATCAGGGGACTTCAAAACGTGGACATCTGCAAAAATCTCGAGGTCAAAAATTTTCATCATCACAATACTTTCTTATACTACGTAAGAAAGTAAAAAATGAGGTGTGGCCACCACACGACTTTCATATACGTATGAGCGTTTCAAACTCTACAATTTTAAGAATTTTTTTATACAAACATTATTCAAAATCCTAGTCTAAGTACTTTCATTCTCTTAATAAATCGCTATAGAATGCATACTTTGCAAGATATTCGAAAAAAAGTGCTACTCGATAAGAGCTACTTCCGGTCCGAATTTTGAAATTTCATGTATATAAAAAATATAGTAATTACAGCTCTAAATACTTTTGTACTCTTAATGAATATATATAGAATGCATAATTTACGACATATTTGCAAAAAATGGCTATTCGGTAATAGTAAAAGTGGTACTTCCGGTCCGAATTTTGAAATTTTTTTTATACAAAAGATATTTAAAATTATCATTTAAATACTTTTATACTCGTAATGTACCTGCCTAGAAAGCATGACTTGCGAGATATTCGCAAAAAACTGATTTTCGATAAGAGTAAAAAAGACTTACTTCGGGTGGGAATTTCGAAAAACTTTTAAATAAAATTATTCTCGATTTTAATTTTAAGTATATATGAATTCTTTATAAATTTGTTTAAACTTAGTAGTTGACGAAATATTGGCAAAATTCGATTTTTTTGCCGAAGTAAACTGCTACTTCCGGTGTACCGATTTTACTGAAAAACTAATCAGATCTCAAGAGGGAGATTATACACGTAAATACAAAATTTGGAATTGATACCTACAGCGGTTTGACCGTTATCGTAGTCAAACACACTCACACACACACACACAGACATTTTTTAAAAACCACTTTTTCGGTATCAGGGGACTTCAAAACGTGGACATCTGCAAAAATCTCAAGGTCGAAAATTTTCATCATCACAATACTTCCTTATACTACGTATAAGAAAGTAAAAAATACCTAAACATAAATAAGAAAATACGTTGACGCAGTAATATAAACGAAACCAACAAAACACATGTATTTCAATAAGAAATTACAAAAATAAAACAAAGAAAACCTTCAATTTAATAAATGTTCAAAATGTTCATCGATTGGGGAACTGTTGATTTAAATGTGCCTGTACATTTTGTGAAAAGTGAGCGGGACAACCATCATGTTGATTCCATATATTTGGTCTACATTCCAATGATACACTTTCTAATAGTGGAGGAAGATCGTTTTCAAGGAAATGTAAGTAATTTCTGCCATTTAAGTGTTCGTTAAATATAAAAGGCTCAATGATTTTGTTTTCTAAGGTACCACACCACACGTTAACTCCCCACCGATGTTGATTGTTAACCTCCTGAATCCAGTTAAGGTTGTTCCTTGACCAATAGTGCAAATTACATACATTTAATTTTTCCTTATTTGCAAAGGTTGCTTCATCAGTTGATAAGGATACAGACAAGAAGTTCCTATTTTCTTGCATCATTTGCTTTAAGCATCGGCAATAATTTAACCTGATGTCGCAATCTTGGTCTGATATGACTTGATGTAGTTTCATATAATATGAATGCAACTTGTACTCCATATATATATTTCTAACACACCATCTTGTTTAACCAAGATCTCTCGACATTTCTCTGATGCTTGAATGTGGATCAGTTTCAACATAAGCTCAGGCAGTGACAACACTTTCTTCATTTCGACTTCTGCAAAATCTTTGTCGAGCAGGAATATAGCGAACTTGTCCTGTTTCACGATGACATCTCGCAAGGCGAATAAAACTCTACAGGAATAATGTCTTCTTTCTGGATAATATATTGAATATTGCCGTGAAGCAAGAACTGCATTTTCAAAACATTTGTTGCTAATTAATTGCTATACCGAATTGTTTCATATGATAACTAGGTAAAGGATTTGATTAATTAACCATTTAGCAATTAGCAACTGTACTGGATGCAAGAACAGAGTAATTCGCCCAGTAGCACAGTCCGCATCCAGTAATCCCAGGGTCGTTCAATATTTATTATAGTAATTGAATTTATACCACTAATAATTGAATTAACAGAGAGTGAATAAATGCGTATATTTAATTTAATGACAAAACTCACCTACCTTAATCTTATAAGTTGTAATTTTGTAAAGAAGTTCCTCAGGTAACCGGTGTTGATTCTTTTCGATAGCTAATTACTTTCCTGAATGATCTTGTGATTATTTACGAAGGAATTAATGAGCGCCACTTACTTTGATAAACATGATTCAAATTTTATTATCACTAGAATTAGCATATCGTGGCTCTAGATATGTCAGTGAAAGAAAGTAAGAAATTTTCACTAAGCTTATGAATTACCACAAGGAACGAGGAGTAATTGATTTAAAACACAAGTGTCGTAAACTTAACAATATTTATTACCTAATTTAAAGCAAAGTACAATAAACATTTAACACCAATACATTGATGTTCCACTTCCACATTTTACATTAGATTAAACAATCCCTAACTTAATACTCTGGTCAGATAAAATAAATTGTGGTTACACAAGGATGAACACAAATAACATATGACAATATCTTGGTTGCCAATACAAATGGTAAATTAAAATCGGATATTAACTTTAGAACAAAATGCAACAACTAATGTATGTATGAATTTGACAAAGTGAATAATTCGTACTGGAACTTTTAAAAGATTAACTTAATGTTACGATAACATAGGCAATAGAACAAAGATTCTAACAATGAACTCGAAATTTCAGATTAATACTATTGTTTACAGTAGTGTAATGATTCAAACAACAACGTGAACAGAAAGATACAGATTAATCCTATCTTAAAAGTTATCCGACGGACTAAATATTACAGTTTTATTGTTACAAAACTAGAAGCAATGGCCGTAGATTTATTAGAGCGACGGTACAATAATTTCTAAGCCGCTCTGAGACCTAATTAATACGGTAATTTACCTTGATGTGTGCAGACACGATGCGACGGTCGATGACTTCTGCGGGGGTAGATGTTTTCCCTCTTAGTTTGACGAAAGTCGGTATCCGACGGCAAGGGTTCAGTGTTAAGACCGTTTCAAATCCCCATAAGGTACATCATCTGGATCTGCCAAGACTTCTTTCAGGTTGGACTAACGATCGTTAGATAATTTTGCACTCACTACGTACGTTAAATCGTCACTCGACTAGCTTTTGACACGGCTATTTTACGTACACTGTGATAACAATCTTAACATTTAAAATTACTGCCAGATCATGCGTCAACCATTAGATAGCCATCGACCAGCAAGGGTCTATATAAAATTACTTCGATGTGTCTACAGTCACTTGGCGGATAACAAATCATTAATAATCATAATTTTTAAGCGATCTTGCCTTTTTATTCGTACTGTTGGAGAGGGGTGAAACACGCCTGTTTTTGGATTCTAGAAGGTTCTCGACTTTTCCAAGAAGGAATTTTTTGCACACGACGCATACGATGTAATAGAAGTATTCAACTATTCGGTCTTCACGAAATTTCAGATAAAGGACTATTGATAAAAACATGCATATTCGTGACGCCGAACCTTTTAGTTATCGTTGTCATACAAAAGGGTATCTAAGAAAATTGTTGTACGTGACTCTAATATTTGCTTTATAAGAAGAATTTTACTTTAGATTATAAATGTTGTTATTCAGATGTTATTTTTAAGAAATGTTAGATGTAGAAGTTATTTTAACAGAAATTGATACGTAGTTGAAAAAATATAAAGAACTGTTTATTCAAGCAGGTTAAACAAGCTTAGCTGTAGAATTGCAATACATATTTAAGTTTTGAATATATTTTGTGTATTGAAAATAATAAATAGTATACAGTATGAGCCAAAAGAATGATATTATAATTAATTTGGAATTCTTAAGTAATTTAATAATTGCTAGGTTAAGTAAACAGATATTATTTAATATTTTGAAATGAAGTTAGTCAGAAGTGCCAAAAGCACGCAACACATTGAAAATATATTCTGATCATGTCATAGGCTTCAACATTAGAATATGACTTTATACAAACTTGATAACTATGGGCAGGTGTCCAAAAAGATTTAATATGTTAAATATGTACAAAAAGTTTAACTACAAATGACACTAATATTTTGACATTTCGATTTTCATACCTTCGAAATATAACAATGTAATTCATTATCACGGTGCATACGATATTGTACGATGGAAATTCAATTGAAAACAAATTATATACTCTCTAGTGATCCTCTTAAAATAAAAATAAAATTATTACTGGCAATAAATAAATATTTATATTTAAAAATGTTATTTTTCTGGATTGTTCAGATTGTTCGTCAAGAAGAAAGGTAGCAACTTCCGGTTTTCATCGCTTTTTCCGTTTTTTATGCGCTTCAATACTATGATATTAAAAATATATCGTTCCATTTAAAATTTTAAAGAAAAAACAACTAACATATATAAACTAAGAACAGCGCTCCCTATTATTTTTTTTAACGACCAAGTAATTTCTTACTACATACACTTCAATTCTCTGTAAAATTCTCTATCTAATGGGCCTAGAAAAATTAAAATCCGTCGAGGCACACCGAAATTATACCTACTTTTGTACGCAGACATATCCCCCCTCCACCCTCCCCTTCGTATGGGAGTTAGATCAAAAAGTTTCAAATGAAAATTGTATAGGAACGTCTGGAAATGTTGCCAGTAAAAAAATTAACCCATCCTAACTTTGAATTTAATGAAAAATTATCAAATTTTTAATTTACCTTGAGAATTGCGTCCCCTTGCGGTAATTTTGGAAACTTCAAAATATTTTTGTTGAAATTCTCGTGGTCCATTTTACTATCAAGATTTTTTCCACCAGGTTGTACGATAAACGGTTGCCGATATATGGCCGGTGGCCGAGCTTAAACAGACACCCGGTATATTGTAAGGGATAGTCATTCATTCAAAATATAATTGAAACACAATCCTTTCATTTTAAAAATATAAATTAAAGTGAAACTAAACAAAACAACCGAAATAAAAATCTTCTTTCACATTTCCAATGGCGAGATCATCCGCCTGAAAACAAAAATCCTTTTTGAAATCGCTATATCCCCCTTAATACACGCGTTCTTATAACGATAGATGTCACTCTGGTATAACGGTAGGCGGTACAGTGACCTATCTTACCCACATCCGAAACCGTCCTTTCATGATCCGAACTATCTGCTTCCGAGGATCTTTTTGCATCCTGCTGTCTGCCCCTTTTTCAGTGTCGCCCCTTTGTCACCGCCACTGAACGAGGGAAAATCTCTGACGGTTTGTTTTCGAGGGTTCAAAAGGGAAAGCCAGTCGGGTAAGAAAAAAACCTCGAAAGGTTCTCTCGGTTTATGAGGGAGAGGTTTCTGTGTTTCTAGGACGACGAAAACGAATATTCAAAGATACACACTCTGACCAGAGAGAGGCGAGCCCGAGGTCTCGGGACGCTACACGATTAACCATAAAGATAGAATTGAATCGGAATTGAAAATTTTATGGAGATAACTGGATGAATGGAGTTTCGGTTTATATGTTGCTTTTTGTTATTTTCCCGTTCTCTTCACACAGTTTATTAAGAAAAAAAAGGTAGAAAACATCTTCTAACAGAAAAATTCTTTATGTGTAATAGGTATGCTTTTATAGATGTGAGTGTATATTACTACATATTTATTAATTGTTATCGTTTGATCAAATATGAGAAAGATGCAAAATTTCAAACAAATATATTGTACTAGTGGAGGGGGTAATGCTTATTCAAACACTAACACAACTTTAACAACCTATATTATAATATCTATTTTTGTTTGAACCACAATTACAACCCCCTCACTTACTCAGTAATATTAAATTCCCTTTTAAATTCAAATATTTCTCCATAAACTAATTAACTGACCCCTGTATATGATATACTTTTATAAGATATTCTAGTTAAATTAGTATATTATTTTTTTATACTCTTAAAATCTTCGATCTATAAATCTTTTGCCCCGAACTAGCTCAGTTATTCTATTTCTAATACAATATTTGTTTATTTATATTTTTTATAATATTAGACTTTACTATTCTTTTATATGAGTTTATTATAAAGATTTCTTTTATTCCTATCCTTTTCTATACTCTCCTTATTCACATATGAATACTAACTTATGTTTTACTAGTGCAGTACATGCAATTTTTAGGGTTTTCTATATTCAAAGTATTAGGTTATTGGTTCTATGTGTATAATATGGTGTGATTATAATAAACTCAATAAGAAAATTTAGAAATTACTCTTCTAATAGTGCAACAATAACCTTTCACTTCTTCATTCAAATAAGTAAATCTCTCTCATTGGATTATATTAACTAGGTATGTATAATAATTCTTTATTAATCATGAATAACCTTTCTGTTTACTTCTACTATTTGTAGGTTAAACCTTTTTAGCATTATCTATTTTCACGAATACAATACTTAAACGAATACTATTTTACCAAATAAAAGAATCACATACAATATTAGACGTTTAATATCTCAAAATAATAATTCTGGCAAATCAAAAATCCATTAATGATCACAAATCAATAAACATCGATTCAGTAAACCTGTCTAACCAACAAATATGTATGCTTGTGAAATTCATGTGATAAACATGGTTATGTCTTCGAACATAAGGTAAGTTATCTATTTTTATGCCTATTTACATTTAATGTCGTATACATTCATATTCAGAAAAACTTATAATATCATAAATGCCTATATGCTTTTAGGGTTCGCAATAAACAACTCGTGCAATTTATTTATTTAAAACAGTCTGTATATTCACACACGTAAAATTAATTACAATATAAAAATATAAAACTAATCAAAACATAAAAATGTAAAATAAATGTAATGCACTTAAAACTACTACGATTTAAATTAACACACGTATTTATTTACTACTACTATTTATATGACATGGTAATATTTATATCTTTATTGCACTATAAAAACTGCACCGCTCACTATTTATGTTTATTCTTCGACTACCACTCAAGGAACTATTTATTTATGTTTATTTATTTATCTGCCTCTTTGGTCTGTTCCGCGCGACTATTGAATCTCTTATTCCGGAATGACTCATCCATCGGTTCAACTGCTTTTATATACGCATACAAAATATCTGGAACACACCAGAAAAATGCTAGTGTTCTTCTCGATGTTTGTAGAACGTACGCAGACATTCTATCTCTTCGCAGTCATTCTGTCTCTTCGCAGTACATATAAAATGGATGATTTATTGCTTTACGACTTGTTTACCAGTCGCGCCGAATATTTGTCTTTCTTTTTAATGTCGACTGGTTTCGTTACAATATTTTGATAAAGAATATGCTACTTGATATTACCTTTTTTTTAAAAAAAAATAGAGATTTAAACTTGTACAAAATTAAGCACATACAGTTGTTTATATATCTGTAGATATATCTTTCAAGTAATAATTATATTAAATGAATGAGATATAATTTCATTCCAAATTAATTTCAAAAGAATATACAATCATTTCAAAATATATTCCTTCTAACATTAGTCTTCTTTCTCGTACTTACGAAGTTTCCTTTATAGAATTGAATCTCACTTACTGGATAATTATGAAGAAACTTCCAACTCGATGTGACGTCTCCCTGGATTCTTTGGTTACTGGAATACCGGCTGAACCTCCTTGGATTTCGTAATACTACCTCTTATAACTCAGGAATACTGATTGTACCTCCTCGGGATCTGGAATACTTTCTGAACCTCCTCGGATTATAAAACGTTAACTGGACTTCTTCTAGTTATCAATTTGGTAAGTTTTCCTTTTATCATTTAATTTTATTATATATTTCTACCAGTAATTTCCTTACACCTTCTCACTTGTATTTTTATTGTAATAGCTTTACTATTTTTTTTTTAAATTTCCAATTCTCCTAAAATAAATTATCTGCTTCTTTCTCCACTATTACTTTAACACTTTTTACACTTTTTAAAGCTATTCTTGACTTCTTAATATGTATTTATCGGGAAAAATTAAGTATTTTCCGATAAATACCTCCGTTATCTTTTTCAATTCTTGAAAAAGTCTCTATTTATTTTCCTTATTGCCTTGACGATCATTAATTTTTAAATTTAATCCAATTACTATCCTACACCCATTTTACTTATACAACACAGATTTTAAAATTTGTTTAAAAACTGTATGTACTTTTTCATATTCAAAAATTTTTCTATTTTAATTCTCTACTGATTTTTATAATACGTTTCATATACTTTTTCTTTTAAATAAACATCTCTATCATTTTATTTTTCAAATGTCATTTTTGACATTTCCTCTTTTTGAAATTTTTACGCGCAAACTATTGATCATTTTATTCCATTCATATTTCAAATTTTAACATTAAATTACTTTTCTTATCCATAATGTTAATTAGACAAGTTTTTACAAAATAATATCTCACATTTTGGTGTAACTCAATGCAACAATGAACCTGTTCAAGACCATATCTACAAAAAGAAACCCAACATGAATGTATCCAACAACAATTGTCATCAATTAATTATACTTTAAGTATTACTCTTCTATATTACGAGCTAAAATATGCGGATTTTCAGTACTTAAATTTTATAAAAACAAATAACTTCCTTAACATAATTAAAATAATTATATACAGTCCCTAGTAGCACACAATATCGGGTCAACGTTGGCTGTCGGTCGTTTATTTATTGGCATGACATCGGCGTCTGATATAAATCTGATGTACAAGTGTTAACATTTTACAACGTTGGATAAATATCACTGCATGATATTGGGTCCAATATTTTCCACAGAAATTTTTCGGATTTGAGCATTTACCTTATATTTCATAAGACAAATAAAGTACAGAGAATTTACTTGATTTGAACTACAAAATGAACAAACAAAAATGTGTTTGTATTTGATAGATCACAACCCGCTTGTTAGCCAATTATGTTAATAAAAAAAAATCTTTTTAAAAATACAAAATTTCAATGATGCGTCCGTGGGCGATGAGTCATGGGCCTCTCGTGTCTGGTCTCTAAAATTATTTATAAAAGTGTGCGTAGTACTTTTAATGTTAATTTGGTGAGAATCATTATTGTAAATGCTTAATTAGCTTTGAGGATCTATATATCTCATTTCACACACCAACAATTATTCATGGTACAGTGTGTAATATATTCTGTGATAAATTAATATAGACTATATCAATATTGCCTTGCAAAGTTAATACGACGTTGGTGTTTAATCACAGAATAACAAATTGTGACGTCATCCCCTTTAATCTAAATTTATATCGAACACTGACCTACAATCATAATCACAGTGACTTTGTGAACTTGATATTATGCAGACATTTTTCTTTAATGTTAATAGTATGTAGAGTTTTGTTGTTTGATGTTATCAGTATCAGATATTTAACCAATAAATTACCAATGTAGACAACATTGGTCTGATATCAACCCAACGACATAAATTGACATTTACTTGATATAGGAATTTTATATTCGTACGACATTGGATGGGCGTCACTGATGTTCTACCGATCTTAGAATATTGGAGTGACATTGGCCCGCTTGGAGGCCAACGAACTTGGCTACTAGGGGTATTGTTGCCTATACTAGTGAACCAGCACAATATAGAGATGAAGAAGTACGCACACTAATTCTTACATTCTTTTGTGGGCTGAGTTCGAAAATAATAGTAAAAAAGTTTATCACCTACAGTTTTTTCACAATTGAATATTTAGAATGTAAGAAATAACATTTTTCTCAATGTTTGTTTGTGTATTTAATATAGTACAACATTCTGAAATCGAAATGTAATTATGTGGATAGTTATGACAAGTTGTAACTTGAATCTTTGTTTCTTTTCCTAGTTCTTTTTCACTGACAGTTGTTTGATTTCTTTTATTCAACATAACCTAACTTTTGAACTTCCTGCCCATGTGTTCTAAATATGGCTTTTTTTAGCTGTATAACATTTTCTTGCTAGTTTTTGCTAGATATGTAACGAAACACTACATATAAGAGTTTGTTAAAATATGTATAGTTTATATCAAATTATAAGAATATAACTTTGAATGGCTCTAACGCTTTTATTGCACCACCTGCGGCAATAACTACCTGGCCGCTCAATACGATTATCTTTTACGCAAACAAACTGCTGAGTCCGTCATGACAAAATTTAAGTAAATTGTAATTACTGCAATTTAGGTGAAATAACATTTAATAATAATATAAGTACCAACATTTATTAATTTGAATATATACTTATTATACACGTTGGACAACCCAGGTTCTCGGCATGATCTAAATATGGTATAGGAAATAGTCGTGCGGTGTTGCCATCGCTGTTTTTATATTCACCCGTCCCGTGTTTAATATTTCTAATATTTCGGTACGGATCGAGACGCTGTTGTTGTTGTCGATTAAGTAAATATTACGTAAATGCTAATCAATAATAATGCATGAAGCGATATTTCTCATATTAATAAAATATTGGTGTAGATATTTACAATATGTAATACTGACAAAGTGTTTTCATATTTTAAAAATTGAAAGAGGGTTTTGTCATATAATAAAATGTATTCTAAAGAAAATAAATACAAGCTAAATTCTAAACAGTAAACAAAAGAAATGGATTCTAAATAATGTGAAAAATTAATAAAAAATTCTAATATTATTTAATGAAGCGCTCAAAAATCCCTCCATTTTCCGCTTCACAGTAACCTAGCCTATCATAAAATTCTCGACGTACATTATTTACAGTTTGGGGTGGAATGCTGTTGCATATTTGTGTAATTCGCATTCGTAACTCTGGTAATGTTTTAGGCCTTTCGTGTTGATGTCCGTAGATCATCTGTTTTAAAATTCCCCACAGAAAAAAAATCGTTGGGTGTTAAGTCAGGAGATCTAGGTGGCCAGCGTATATTGCCCCTGGTGCAAATGAGGCGATGAGGAAAATTTAAATTAAGAAATTCCAATACTATTCTGGCGTTATTGCCCGGACACCCATCTTGTTGGAACCAAATTTCCTCAAGATTACCAGTCACATTGCGTACAGCAGGTATAATATATCATGATGCAGTAATTGCAAGTATATCTGGCCGTTTAAAGTGCGATTTATGAAAAATGGTCCTATAATATGGTTACCCCAGAATTCCTGCCCAGACATTTAGCTTCTGTGGGTACCGCGTTTTTTGCTGTTAAATTGATATGTTTATTTTCCCGAGACCAATATCGGACGATGGACGGATTGTGGCGACCATAAAGCGAAAAAGAGGATTCATCCGTGAACAAGATATTTCGGACAAAATTATCATCCTCGTCGCATTTTTCCCTCATAGCCTCACAAAAGTCAAGGCGATGAACTTGATCATGTTGGAAAATTTCCTGACTCTTTTGTGTCTTAAAGCACTTATATTTATGTCGCTTCAAAATATTCCTAACTGTAGTTCTTGGAATGTTCACGTTTTCGGATATTTGACGGCTCGAATATGGTTCATTTGCTTCAACAAATGCACATAGTTGCACCTCCCGCTCCGTTCTTTCGTCAGAAAAAGGACGTTCCTGCCTATCGCTATTTACATTTAGAACAGCTAGTAATATAAATGGACTTTTCGAAACGATGGACGATATTTAAAACTGTTTGGCGGTTTGGAACTAGTCGATCGGAATACGAAAACACAAAACGTCCGACTGCTTCTGCACTTGGAGAAGAATAATACCATTTAATGATACTTATTTGCTCCTCTGTTGTATAAGTGGGTATCACAAAGAAATGTGAAACTCAATATTTTAAATTGTTACGTTTAATAGCCCGTCTGACACGATCATTTTTAATGTACATTTATATGTCAATTATTGAAGTAATGACAAATTGACAGAAAAATGTACATAAACACTCAGTGTCAGTATTACACATTCTAAATATCAACACCAATATTTTATTAATATGAGAAATATCGCTTCATGCATTATTATTGATTAGCATTTACGTAATATTTACTTAATCGGTAACAACATACTCCACAGCGTCTCGATCCGTACTGAAATATTAGAAATTAGAAATATTAAACACGGGACGGGTGAATTAAGAACTGCGACGGCAACACCGCACGACTATTTCCTATACCATTTCATATACTATATTTAGATCATGCCGAGAACCTGGGTTGTCCAACGTGTATACAGTTAAATAGTCATTAAATTACAATTGAGATGAAATAAGTGCTTATAACAATATATAAGATAATTAAGAATAACGCAGGGCCTCGAAAGCAAAGAAGTGACAAAGGAGTACCGAGAAAAATTGAAGAGTATGAAATTGATACTATTAGGCAGCAAGTATACTCCTTTTATAGGAAATGTTGTATCTACACTTGACTGCTTACATACCTATAAATATTCAGTGTTCTAAAGCAACCTTGTGGCGGGCGCTAAAGAAAGCTGATTTTAAGTTGGGCACTAATAGATAGACGTCGCACAATTATGGAAAGCCCGAGGTTACAGAAACTTCGATATGAATACTTAACGGCAATTAGAAGGTATAGACAGGAAGGACGATTCATATGTTATTTAGACGAGACGTGGTATGACACCCATAACACAATTTGCAAGGGTTGGGTGGATAGTTCAAGTATGTGTCAGTTGGACGCGCCGGTTTCGAGAGGAAAGGGAATAATTATTCTTCATGCTGGGTCAGAAAATGGATGGATCGGACAGCCTTTATTATCTGCTAAAAATGTTAAATCCTCAAGTTTAGATTATCATGAAGATATGACCTCATCTTTATTTGAAGAATGGTTTTGTGACACTTTGCTGCCAAATTTACCAAAAGATAGTGTGATAGCGATGGACAACGCTCCATATCATTCTCGACAGCAAAACAAAGTTTTTACGAAATGTAATAATAAGAAATATATTAAAGAATTTTAAGAAGCAAATGATTTATATTTTGAGGATCATTATACAAAAAACCAATTAATAGAGGTGATGAAGTCAAAAGAATATTTAAAGGATTATTATGTGAAAAACAGAGCCAAAGAAGCAGGATATACAATTTTGCGTTTACCACCATACCATTGCATTTTCAATCCCATTGAATTGATATGGTCCCAACTGAAAAATACCATAAGACGAACAAATCGAACACCGAAATTTAGTGAAAGCAATCTTGGACACATAAAAAATGTAAGGAACATATAACTGCTGTAAATTGAAAAAATGCTGTTAAACACGCAATTGCAAAAGAGGACGAATATATGCGCATGTACAAAATAGTAGCACCTTTGATTGTAAATTTGCAATACGATTCAGACACAGACACCTATTTGCAAGACGACTCAATCACAGAAGATGATTTATGAAATGCGGTGACACATTAAAAATTTAATGTGTATTACAAAGGAATTACCTTTATATATCTATATGTATCCACTACACATATTGCCACACGATTTGTAATGTTTTCTTTGTATATAGACCTAATGTACAGATATTTTTATTATATACTTGAAATTAACATTATAGGGCCCTAATTTATAGTCAATACGGCCCTTAGATTCATACGTTGCAAATAGTTAAACCGTACCCGTTCAATAAGGAGGTGGTGCAATAAAAGCATTAGAGCCGTTCAAAATTATATTCTTATAATTTGAAATAAACTATACACTCATAATTTGGGATTCAACATTGAACGATCTTAGAAAATGGTTAAGAAAAGAAAGCTTGAAATTTTTGTAACATTGATGTTAGTGGGTACAACTAGAAAAATTAGAAAAAGATTTTCTACCCTGTCCAAGATTTCCCATTCTTCAGTCTGCATTGGCTATTACTGACCTAAATATTAAATAATTTTTTTTTCTCAGTGTTGAAAATTCTAATTATGATTTTCTGCTTTTGCACTGATAATTGTCTAATTAGGTAAATTTTATTAAAAAAGTGGTCGCGAGTGATATTCGAAACCACTACCTCTCGATCTCTAGTCAGGTATGCTTTCCTTCGCGCCACTCCGTCTGTACGAGTTCGAATCTTCTAAATCGTACTGAATCATGTCAAGTAACTGATGGATATATGTATGTCCGGCAGTCCGACGTATGTACTAAATTTTAATTATTATAATATAATAACTTTTCCTCATGTATAGAAGAAGTAGTAGAATTATTCCTGTATTTAAAAAGGTGAGCGCTCAGATCTAGAGAATTATAGACCAATTAATTTGTTAAGTAATTTTGCTAAATTGTTTGAGTCTGTTATTTGTCAGCAGATTATTGGTGAATCTGCAACCTATCTTTCTCCATATCAGCATGGATTTACACCAGGACGATCCACTATTACAAACTTGGTTGAAGTTACACAATATGAACGTTTTGTAATTTCAACTTCAGTTATTATTGGTTTTTAGGGAGCAACTGCTCACATGTAGGTGTTATCTAAACTTATATATTGATTTTATCCTGTAAGTGGAGTTTGTAACTCTGTTGGGTAATAAATGTATTAATTATTATTATTAATAAATAATTAAAAAAAAATGTTTTTCTTGCAAATTAAAAGTACTATTAAAATATGTCGTAATTCTATATTGTATTGTATGTAAAATTTTTCTTAATTTTAAAACATTAAATTATTTCAAAAAAAAACACTTCAATTCGTATAAGATATTTTTTCTCATAATTTTATATTTCTATATCTATAAACTTTTTATAATTTTTTAGAATAAACCCACGACTACATCACAGCATATATTTTACAAATGTATCTACGCAGATTTATATTCCACGTAATATCTCGTAGGGGAACACGTATTAAACCTAAACAATCCACGTTCCCCAGCGGATATTTTGTTCTTTCGGGGGGTAAAATTGTGTGCTCCTAGCTCGTTTAAATCCTGGACTCGTGTGTGTTATTCGTTCGCATTGTCTTGTGCCTGGAATATTTTTTAAACGCCCACATTATCTTTGTCATGCTGATCAACGTGCATCTGCTGTGTGCTCGTTGAGCGGAACAATAGCGGAATTTTAACGACACACCGAATCGGGCGTAGATTAAAAATTAGCCGTAATAACCGCGGCGGCATTAACGGAGTAAAATAGTCGTATAAAAGAAATAGATTAAAATCAAAATTATTGTTTCGGCTCGTTTCAGACGCTTTTCTGTGTAAAAGATTCACGAGTAATATTTTCAGCATAAACATCTCGGCTATTTTAAGAAATTTGTAGATCTTGTGAACAACCTACATTCACCAGAAGTACAAAGCGAATCCCCATATAGGAGTTAAGAGCGGCCGAAAATAATAATAATAAAATGTAACAAAGTAATTCTGGGAGAATAAGCTTTCACACTATTAAATTCCTCAAGTCATACACGAATTACTTCGTATATGGATAAATGTATGAATGCACATCTATACCAAGCTCTCATAGGCATTTGTACAGTCGACTAGATATGCAGGTAGTCCCAGTTTGTAAGGTATTGTGAATAGCACGCTCGTACACTGATGAGATCTATGTAAGATCGAAACAGCTGTCTGTACGTTGTTGTTCGCAATGCCAGGCTTGGTGTAGATGTGCATTCATACATTTATTCATATACGAAGTAATTCGTTTATGTATACTTGAGTAATAATAATAATAATAATAATGCTTTTTTAATTACCCAGCAGAAAATTGCAAATGGGGTAATAGAATTACGAAAATTCTCGATAATACAATGTAGATTATGAAATTATGTATTACATAATTATGATAACAATAACAACAAACACAGCATATTAAATAATTTGAAAGATTGACAATAAAATCGCAAAAATCACGCGTGCCGATTATTGAAATTAATAGCAGCACGGCATAACGGTGCTTCGCATAAGATATTCGTCCTAGGCGTCGGAATTATAATTGACTTGCTTGCTCTAGATTGAAGACGTGGTACCATAATGTTCACTCTAGAAAGCAATTCCGGAGCATCCAATGTACTAAACAGCAGGCTATCCATAAAGGATGCGCTGATGTCAGTTCTTCTTACAGATGGTACTCTAAAATTATGTCTTGAGAGCAACGCCCAGTAGTTTGGATGTTTTGAATAGGATATTAGCTATGCAGTTTGAAAGATAGGTATTTCAGAAATCTTCTTTGTACCCGTTCAATTGCGTTTGAGTATACATATTATATCGGGAACCACACCTCAGATGCGTTCTCCAATTTGCTCGCAACGAGGGCACAAAATAGAGAACATATCGTTTGTAGGTTAGTAAAACAGTTACAGGTACAAATAATAAAGCCAAGTACTTTATGACCAGAAACCGTAATAGTTGATAATACTCAGCAAACGGCAGTGCTGTATTAAAAACAACACCAAAGTCTTTGACAGATGACAAACTTGTAACAATTACTTTTTTGTTTTATCCTGTATTATTATGTTTGTACAGATTTATTTGTATTCCTCTGTGTATGCATTGCCTATTAGGTCGCTGGCTTATTCTTTCTATATTTGGTTAATGTTTATGGGGTTAAAATTTTATTATACCATTCATTGGAGTCAATTTCTCCGCATATTTCTTTATTTGGGTAAAACAATTGGTTGTGTTTCTATATTAATTACTAATTTTAGTATTGAATTTCTTTTAATTGTATTAGGAAATCGACAATCAATACCGGTCAAATGGTGTACGTTATGATATCTATACGCAGATAGTTGAGTGCGACCTTGCTAGAGCTCTGGTTTTATTGCAGCGTTAGCTTGGCATTTCGCGGCCGTAAAGATGGCGCGATGTGTTCCGATAGCTTATTTTATTCTTATTTGTTTTATTTTGGTTATTCTGAGTATTGGTTGGGGTTCTGTAATTAAGTATAATTTTTAAATTGTTATGTTTCGCTTGAAATTGCCGTTGAAGCCTAAGGATTATTTTAAATACTGTGACGGTTTCCTCCGTGTTCGCTTAGATGTCGCCTCTGTCGCAATCCTTCGACGTCGTCAATTGAATTTTGACACCTTCTCTTTCGTTCCAACCGTCTTGCGAATAACACTTAATCGCGCAAAAGCAGCGTTTTCTCAGCCAGTGCTTGGGTAATTAATTTGGAATGTTGAATTTGTATCGTAATAAATCACTAATTAAGGTGGATGTTTTCATAATTTCTCAAGCTTAATTTGGTTATGACGTTATTGAAGAATCTCTGTAAGAGGATATTTTTTCTTCTGGATGAAGAAATCTTCGCTGTTGTAAGTACTCATATCACGTGTCTGATAGATCCTAATTGTATTTTTGTTCCCTGTTCGATTTTTAGTTTGCGATTACCGCCAGGTAAAACTTTAGGCAAGCATTTCCGTTTGGAAATTCTGAAACACGTGTTTGACTTGTGAGGTAGCTTTGGAAGAATTCCGGAAGGTTTAAGACGTGGTATCCTTTGGTGACAACAGATGTATGGTGCAGTTTCGTGGATATTACTGCAGCCTCCTGCGTTAATTCCTGATGACTGTTGGTAGCCAAGGATGACTGGAGTAGACATTTTGCTGTAACTAATGTGGTATTGCTGAAGAATTTGTAACCATAGCTGTGTGTGCGAGCAAAATTTAAGGTATTTCGACTTTGTTTATTGCTGTTTTGCTAAATATTGCCAGTGTATTGCACAGTCACTTAGTGCAATCAGACACAATCAAATTTGTGCAAGTTTACGTGCAGTTGTTGAGCACAACGTACTGTCTAACTTTGTTTTCCGGTCTAACTGGTCATTAGAGTCAACGTAATTACTAGTTTTATCTTGTAGTGGCATATGAGTCACTGAGATTTATTTTTTTTACATTTAACGTTTAGTTTAACTAGTAGTTGTGGCCTTATTTTGAGGTTACGTATCGAATTGGCCCTGTTACTTAGCCATTCTTTCTTGTGTTAAATTTAATTGATATTTTGGCGTGCGTATATTGCATTGTAACATCCCAACCTGTATTGTGTAAATTTATTGCATAGGTTTTAGTATATGTATTAAATGAACAATTTCAATATAATTATGTATAATTTGTACGATCTTTAACTTGTGGAATTTCATTAACGTTTTCTTTTGTAAGACAATAATTATCTGGCACTGTTAGTATTAGATACCATTTAGAGTCTATTATCTAGTGTCGATCAGCTTATCGTTGACCTCTAATATACAGAGTGTTTCATTTTTGCTTATGTGTTGCTGATTGCGACCAAACTGCTCGACATTGGGAAGACTCCCTGGCATATGTTACCTTTGTAATCATTTTTCTTTTAGTTTTAAGTATTTTCTCATGTGTTTTAATTGAACTCGAGGTTTTGCCTCATATGACTTAATTCTTTTGATTACTTCAAATCAGTATAACAGTTTGTCAAGTGTAACTTGAATTTATGGCTCACATTTGGTGGCCGTCTTGATCAATTAATACATACGTTCAGAATTCTAAACATTTGTAACTGGTATGCACTTAAGTGTTTCTTTATTTTTAATGTTTTTTTATTACTTTTATTTGCACTTAAATTGTAAAGACATTACGTTAGTTGACTTGAATGATAGGTTGGCTAAGCTCTATCTTATCTTGGACTTTGGGCAATTTTATACAGTTAATAAACCTGTTGTTAAGTTTGTATGAGTGTGTTTGGCTTTGCTGATCATGATACCTGGGGTTTAATAATAGACTTGTTCCGGACCAATCTTTCAGTTGCTGGTCAGTATAATTAATCGGAACTGGTTGCCTTATTACCTTCGCTTGTTGAGTGAACGAACCTACCCTGCCCGACTGGTTAGCGGCAGTACTGACCATCATCTTCGACATCAAGCTTGGGAACAGTGAAAAGTAAGGCTTAGTGAGGGATAAGCTGGCGATTAAATAATTAATTGGTAGACAAGCGTCACTGTTTTTAGTTATCAATAGAAGGTGAGTTATCGTGGTGGCATCATACCTTCTGTCCTCTTGCATATTTTATATCTTTAACGCAAGAGGGTAGCAAACTAGATATGGATATGTTGTCAATATGATATTCTGAGCGAATGAAATTTACTTTCCTAGTATAACTAACAGAGCAGCACTTGTCTATATTGAGTATAGCTTATTTTCCCTGCATCAGGTAAAAAGTGGTATTCAAATTCCGCTGAAGTGTTTTTAAGTCGTCAGCATAAGCCAAAGCAGGACATTGAATCGCGTTATTGAGATCAGTTATGAATAGATTAAATAAGAGGGGACTAAGGTTCGAACCCCGTGGTACACCAGACGTTGACACATACTGAACGGATTTAAAACCATTATAGTAGACGTTATTTTAGCGGTTTGTCAATTAGGACATAAAAAAGTACAGTAGTGCGTTATCGAAAGTGAGATAATTCAGTTTGCGGGGCAATATTGAATGGTTAATTTTGTGAAAGACCTTAAAAAAAGTCAGTATATATTACGTCCAATTATCCGCTATTTCTTGGGATAAAGTGCATAAATTAGTGATAGTTGATCTTCTTGATGTAAAAATTCAAGTTGGGGAAAGGACATAAACGATTTAGTGAGAAAACAAACATCTATCTATTAGCAAATGTTCATTCATAAATTTTAATATGTCAGTACATAAATATGACATTTTTGGCTTCTGTTAAATATCATGTCTATAAAATACTGTGGAGGTTTACAAGCTTCCACACAGAAAAAATATCAACTGTTATCATTTAGATTATTCTATCAGAAGAATTATTCATTTATTTCAAGAAACGTATCAATTCGACTTAGTGTTGTTACTCTTAGTCGAATAACAATAAATTTTGAGGTACGTGGTTGTTTTTTTTCACTTTATCACAAAAAACATTGTTAGCAGTTTAACTGAAGAGCGTGAGTCTTTGTTTATTAAATAAATTAAGTAGATTAGATGTTAGTAATGTTAAAATTAAGATAAATGATCATGAACTGGATAAGGTAAGAGAAATTAAATATCTTGGGACTATAATTGATGAGAATTTAAATTTTAAATCACATGCGCAATACATGATGAATAAAATGTTAAAAAAAGTTTACTTCTTACGTAGAACTTCTACAGGTTTATCTATAAAAATAAAGTTGTTACTGTACAAATCGCTAATAGCACCTCATTTAGGGTTCTGTTCCACCCTGCGTTTCAATTTGAATCAAAAAGAGGTATAGCAGATTCAAAAAATTCCGAACCATGTCATGAGAGTGATATTAAAGTGTAACAGGTACACTCCTATAAAATTGATGTCGAATACGTTAAATTTAATGAGTGTTAAGCAACATATTGTTTATAGAGCTCTCATATTTATTCATAGAATTAAGATGGGCTATTTGCCTCCACATTTAAATAATAGGTTAGTAATAGTGCAAGATATACATAACTATAATACTAGAAATATAAGTAATTTCTATATAAGTCGGTGTAGGCGTGTACAAACAACAAAAAACATGTTTGTGCGCTGACATTGTATATGTAATGTTACTACTAGGTCTATTTTAAGTTCTAGTTTAAGTATTTGTAAATAATACAGTTTACCTAATTTCATACATAACATCTGTTCGCAATAGATTTAGTTCCACGTACTTTTTGTATAGACCCGACACTTTTAGACAAGAAATTGTTCTTTACATATCAGTTCTTAGAATTCCTAATATCCACACACTATATATAAGAGTCAAGTGTAGGTAGATAGTTATTATTGTATATGTCAACCTGACGAAGCTACAGTGTAGCGAAACAGCTGTCGTTGTTATTAAATACAGTGTAAATCTTAAACATTTGTTTGTTTTATTTCACATTGAAAATGGATTTACATTAAGTAAAGACCAACTCAATCCAAGAATATATTTAAAAGTAGGTTATATAATTATATAGCAGAAATTTTACACTGTTACATGTGCATGTTTGAATTTAGTCGGTTATTGCATTATTGCATTAACCGATGAATTCTGACATTTAATATGTGATATTAGATTCGCACGTCTATTTTTTAAGTTCAATTTGTTGTTATACGTAAAATGTGAATAAGAATATGTAAAAATTTATGCAAAATTGCTAATAAACGTATTATTATTATTATTATTATTATTATTATTATTTGATGAAATTCGTTTATCTTACTTTCGTTTGTTGTTTCTTTGGTTAACAATGATTTAGGTTATTTAAATTGTGTTTTTATATTTTGTGTTAATAAACAATTGGATTTTCAGGTCATTACACAACTTCGATTTACATTGTTGAAATTGATTCTGCTAACCTCAAAATATCGATCTTTAAGTAACGCCATCTAGTAATAGAATAATAAACCCAAAAAGAAAGATTTCTCAATTCTTTAAAATAACAATTTCAACGTTAACTTTACAATAATTAATATTAATAATTTAAAATAATGACATAACAGGAAATTAAATTAAAAAAGTTTTACTGAAAATTACGTATTTGACTAGTTTCAAAAAATAACAATTTTACTTACATTTCTATTTTTTTTTTCTAACAATTCTAAAAATAAAACTAATTGGAGATCAATTTTGTTGTAAAGTGTTTGTTTGGATTTTGTATCTGACTTCTTGGATTTAAAAAAAATGTTGCGGTACTAACGCAATCGGCGTTTTCAACTGTATTGGAAAATGTTAAAGTTTTTACTATTGCACATAAAAATAATAACGTCTGCATTGTCAGTTTCATAACAACGAACATAATTTCTTTATACATAACTAAATTTATAATTTCATTAAGGTAGAATATATTGTATGTGTATAATCAGATGTTGGCTTACGTGAAACGTCGTTTACACTTCGCTAGCCATTTTAAAAATTATTTTTAGAACTAACGATGCTTAAACCGTTCAGTAGTCAGCAAGGAGCCCATTAGCTCTTTGATTACATATTTCGAACGTAAACGGAATAACGGTGGTTTTCTCTTACCGTTGACAAGTGTGCGAGAGGTATGTACACATTTTTGCTGTATTGACATCAAATAAAATATTATCATTTTTGAGAGTTGCACAAGCTTTAAACATTTCCATTGAATCTAGCAGCTGTACTTCTGACACGTAAACAAAATGAAGCTCACCGAAATCCCCAAAAAAAAAGTTTCAGGAAAAAACCAGTATATGATTACTCCTGCAATAAAAGCAACAATACACGATACTATATAAAAACAGTAAGTTGCTTATACAACTCAATGAAAATAAAAAGATTACAATGTTAATTATGTCATTTTAGAACAACACTTTACAGATGCTTCGTTATTATCACTGCTAGGGGAGCTTCATATCTTTGATGGCCCTGTTGATTCTTTTGGTAGAGTACTAACAGATAGTGGTTTCAAAGATAAGAAAGACTGTCCACAAAGAAGATTAATGGAACAAACACGTGTTGCTCTTGCTCAAACTAATTTTCTAAGCAATTATATGAATAGTTTACATTCTAAAAATCCACTGGAAAATGTCTATTTGGATGAGACTTGGATTTTTGAAAATGGCACTAACCATATCACCACAAGATAGATAGATGATAGATGCATACAGTTATACGACTACTACCATATCACATATCAACCCAATAGAGCATGTCTGGGGAATATCCAAAATATATTATAATAAGCACAATGGAGAACAGGGTTATGAGAAAAATGCAGTTAAGATGTGGAATCATGCCCTAGTAATGATCATACCTGAAATTTAGGCGAATATTATTAGGCACACTAACAATGAATTCAGAAAATGGTAGAACCGACAATTGTTGCCTGACAGAGAAGAAGTAATACCATTTATTATAAACATAGATCAATGTTCAGAATCTGAAGACAGTAGTGATAATGAACATAAATGTCTGTAAAATCTACTATTATTTTCTGATAATTTTTTTTTATATTACTATAATTAATTTGCAAAATTGAAGACTACTAACTTGAAATGAAAAAGACATAAGTTCTCTTTTTTTTACAGAAGTAAAATATTTTAGGCATTTTGCCGTGACCCCTATATTCGTTAGGCATTATAAAATAACTAGATAATTAAGTAATAGAATAAGCAAATAATTTTTAGTAGTAAGTAAAATTATTGAAAAATAAATTATGAGTTGCATAACCGCAACGGTTATGATGATAGGTATATGGTAATTGAAATTGTAATAAAATTTATATGAAAGGTATCAAAATAAACACGAAAATAAAATTCATGTATTCTATATTTATAGAAACGAGGAGGACAAGATGCATTTTCAGTACACAAAGGCAGAACCAGACTTTTTGCATTGTGTAAGAGTGGCACTAAATATATTAGGAAGTGAACCACTATTCAGGCTTAATAATGTTTTAAAAATAAATAACAGAGAGAGAGTGATGATGAAAGATGGCACTGTGAAAAGAGTTAGTCATTTGAATGCTGTAAAATTGTATGAGAAAGGTGAAATTAGACATTCACGACATGAAAACATTTCATCATGAATAGACGTAAGAAATAAAATAAGTTTATAAAAGATTGTATCTGTTAGATATTTTATGGTCACACTTAACAATACTATAAATACCTGACACTTATATCTAAAAGTAATTTTAAAAAAGGAATATGTAAAAAAGGTGTTTTTTTATTCGACACGATATAATAAAGCAAAAACTTCAGAAATAGCAGGTTAAATCCTGTTTAATCCAGGAAAATTCCCGAAATAACGGGATAAAATTGGTTTAATCTGAATAAATCTACAAAGAAAAAACAATGTTTAATGTTGTTAACAGCTGCATACAAATTAACCTACACGAAGACGAGAGAAGGTGGTTTGAAGACAGGATTAGAGCTGTCAAGGTCCAGGTTCGTGACAAAGTAATTATAAAAGGAAGTATTCCATCCGTATGCAATGTCTTTCCTGTTATTTCTAATGGAGATGTCTGCAAAAGAAAAATGTGGATAGCGTTAAACAATGGAAGAAGGAAGTATTTAAACAACGATGAAAAAGGCAACAAATTCATTTACAAATACTATGGGGGATGGCGTTAATTGAAGAAGAATATACCTACTCAAGACAAGGAATTGCGAATGTGCACAGACATTAATAATAATAAACAATTTGAGTGCGTGTATTTTTGTGCGATTTCGAACTGTCAAAAACAATATAGGTATAGTTCAACCAGGGGAAAAACTTGAAGAAATCAAATATGAGCAGAACAATGCCAACACAAACATTAGTGCGTGAATTGTGGCGCTGCAGACGGAGTATGGTTTTTTCGATGACCGAGAAGTGATAAAAAGCCGCGAACGACGGTGAAAGAGGAGAAGCTTCCGATCTTTCAAATTGTTCGAGTGCAAAAAAATTTGTTTCATGATTGCAGGCGTACAGATACACTGCATAAGATCATTTTTAGTTAAATGTATTAAGTAATTTTAATTTCAATAAGTAGTTTATTAGATTATAATTAATTCATTGTTATTTTGTTTAATTTTCATTATTTTATTTATACTATCAAAATGGTAGATAGAAATCAAGAGGAATTTGATGAAATGTGTGAACATTATAAGTAAGTTTTCTTGAAATAAATTATGCTTATGCAAGATGCTATGTGAAAATATTCATTTTTAGCAAAGCGTTTAACATTGTTAATATTTTGAATAAAAATATTATTTTCTTTGCTATAAGTAGATTAATTTAACAAATCATGGGAGTATTGTTAATGATGTGAAGAGGGCATTAATGGCACAACGTGGGAATGTTTGCCAGTAGTGTTAACTGTGCATTATTAACAAGTTATTAAATAAAATTTTAATAAAGATTTCAAACATATTCAAATACGTAAAGGTATGAGCATTTTTGATGGACAAATAGTCAATTTGTGGTATGTACAACGTGTAAATATTTGCATATGACGATTGGTGACAGTCTTATCAAGGTGTTTTCTGCTTTGCGAGATTTTGTATCTCCAGAGGCATTTCGTGAAAATGAATGTCTTTGTTGAAGCGAAATTCAGCGTCGTAAAAGAAAATTTTTATTTCTTTGAAACTATACGATGTTAAAATTTGAATATAGCAAGGAGTAATATTTATTTTGAATCTATATGATATATATAAAGCAATGTGTTTTCGTATTTATAAGATACACATTTTTTTTGTTTGTAATTGGAAAGTAAAAAGGACAATTTCTTTTTACAGCCACATGTGGCAAGAGAATTATTTTTCTGATATTGTTATAAAGCATTAAGTTGAATATAAATATTTGATGAGATTTAGTTTTTCATTAGTAACCTTATCCTATTTAATTTTAAATAAGAAATGTTGTCGGCAAATAAAGGAGAAATCACTGCTAGAACTTACAAAAATAATACAAATGTTAATAGGGATTGAATTTATAAATTTATTGAAGTAGTTTTTTTACATGTCAACGCAATCTCTGCATTTGTTATATATTATGCTGCTTTGTATTGACATTGTTTTGGTTAATTACTGCTGGTATAAAATTACCATATTTTAATTTGAAAACAAAGCTATAACAATATGTAGTTATTATACAATATAGCAATATGACTGTACTTTAGTCTAAAGTACAGTCATATTGCTATATTGTATAATAACTACATATTGCTATAGCTTTGTTTTCAAATTAAAATATGGTAATCTATATCTAATTAGACCATTAACGTCTAAAGTTTAGACGTTAATGATATAATTATTGACGATTAAAGTTTAGTATTTAATTTTGTACTGTAAATTAAAGAAGTTTCATATTACCAGTAGTTTTATTATTTTATGTGACAGAGAGCGGCATATTTTATAATATGTCATGTAAATGTATGAGAATATGTAAATATTTTGAGTATATTTTCATTACAAGTTAGAGAATTTTAGTTTCAAGTCAAAGATGTATTAATTTATTTAATTGTTACTTCTAATTAAATTTATAAGGCAAATACATAAACAGAAAATGTACAATATATGATATAATAAATTGGCTAGATATACAGATTTTAAAAATGTGTACTGATTTAGATTTTAATCTGAGATAAAAGAACCGATTCTACATAATTTAAACTTTATTATTTGTTGCAGTTATTTCATCACTTGCATATTCAAGCCTTAATTTTTTTATGTTCACAAAATAAAAATTTTAAAAGCAAAATTTCGGTTAAAAAATACCTTTCCAAATTCAAATTTGTTTAGTAATACAACTAATTGAATTTAACAATTCCACCAAGAACTTTAGTGTTAATATATTTGCATAATATTCTGGAGAAACTTTGCATGTGTGTGTCGTTGCCATCACCTGCGTTAATTTAATATCGGTAATTCAATATATGGTCAATATTACCATATTGTTAACTTTTGATATTACAGTACGTAATTTTAACGAAATCAGGCGCGGCAAGTTTATCCATTGCATGGAATAATATTAATTAAAATTAACTAGATGTCCTTTCTCTCTATGTGTATGTGTGCTTGCTACGTATATAAAACTCAACTATAATGTTGATCCGTTTTAGTACACGTACTGGACAAACCTGGGCTCACTAGATGTGTGTTGGATATGAGGTCTGTTTAAATTAAAACGAGTTTTAAATGGACCCTGGCTAGAAACTCTATTTTGACCCGCTCGGGTATATGTATGTGTAACATATCATATGTATATGTGCCTAACAATTTAATTAACAAAATACAAAGTGTATTTTGCAAAAGGATATTTGTTTTACATTAAAATAGAAATAATAAACATACCATTTAGAAAAAAAGGAAAGAGAATTGTATGTTTTCTGTAATTAATTTATGAAATGAATATGTATCGTAACAAGCAATAAGAAGAAGAAATACGAAATTAAAATAGTAATAATAATATTTATTTTTCTAAAAAATCAAAGTAGGAGAAAAATTAAAAAATATATATAATATGCTGGGTTGAGAAATCTAAATTATATTCTCAATATAGGGTGAGTCATTAGTAGCCGTTTCTTCGTTTGCTATTTCGTGTTTTAAATAAAAGAAGAAACTATTAGTGGAAGATCCATGGTTGCTTGTGGCGCATATTGTAAAAATACTCAAAGCTCTTCCAGTTTCCCTGGAAATGCACGGGACTTAATTTTTTTAAATGATTCACCCTATATATTTTTGGATTTTCTTATAATGCCTTAAATTGTCTGTTCAACTGTTTTTCCTTTTTCAAAATTTAACCAATAGTTTTTGAGTTATTAATTTTTTTTTGAATATATTTGACCAAAACATGTGTTCAGAAAAAAAATCCTTTTCACATTGTTTTTAAAAGTAAAAACATTAACTTTGGTGGTGCTTGTAGCCAAGAAAATTCTGCATTATTTGGTAAAGTTGCACTCTACAATACCTCAAAAAACTTTGTTTTTTCAAAGCCGACTTCCTGAAATTTTCCCTTACCAAAAACTTATTTTTTTTTAAATGGAACACCCAGTATTTTATTGAGGCATTTTGTTCCTTTTTGTATTTTATTTCATTTTTGTTAACAATGTCCTATACCTATCTTTTGTAATTTTTCAGATAATCACTATAGGAGTAATTAGCAGTCAATTAAAAAACTACGGGCGCTATTCTATGCACCCAAATTTTCGTCCAATAAAGGCTGGAGTGCGACTGACTGCCTGAGTCAACTGTTAAAGAAAGTCAGTATACATTTATGTCAAACTTATAAAAGCATCGCTAGTTATCATCCAAAAGAATTATTCTTATGAAGAGTTAATAGATATGATTGACGTTTTGGGCGAATCTGAAAGAAACTCTCTGCTAGCATCCAGACAGCGATCCCTGGTAGAAGTCAACCGAAGCCAGAAACCTTCAAAAGCATAAAGGATCGGTTTGGGTGAACAGAAAGTATTGAATATGAACGAAAGAGCAGAAAAAGCAATAACTCGTGAGGTTAAGAAGTTTATGGTACTTGCGAGTGTAGTCGAACACCCCCATACTAGTACTACGAACATTAGTCGTTACTTAGATGTAAGTCAAATTTCAGAATCCAGAATAATTAGGAAATATGAAATTCACCCGT
Organism: Amphimallon solstitiale; assembly: GCA_963170755.1. Lineage (NCBI taxonomy): Eukaryota > Metazoa > Arthropoda > Insecta > Coleoptera > Scarabaeidae > Amphimallon > Amphimallon solstitiale. The sequence continues at coordinate 140,254,315 of OY720677.1, read as the reverse complement.
AGCATATTCATACACAGGGTTACATGAAAGAAATTTTCTGAATCGCTTACATTTTTGTCAATTGGCAGCAGATAAATTATCCTGGCTTTCCCAATTTTTTGTTGTTTACCAACGAAGCCACCTTCTATTAAAGTGAATACGTTCGTCGTCACAATTTCCGTTATTATAACACATAAAATCCCCCACTTTATCACACCTGTAAACTTTCAAAATCGTTGGTCATTTCAACTGGGGGGTGGAATAGTGGGTAGTTACATAATTGGACCTTATTTCTTTGATGAAAATGTTAATGGAGGAGAGTATCTTTGTTATCTACGGACGGATTTTCAAAACTTTTTGAAGACATCTTCCAATATGTCAGTAAACATAACCTTTACTTTATTTCGATGCAAACTAACAGTGTCAAAAATTAAATACTGCAACTGGACATTGCCAGAATTAAAAAATTTAAATGCGATGCTCTTTATTTTGTAAAATTAATATTTTTGGGATAGTTGGATTAAACATTTACTTTGTTTGACAGTTGACTAAGGAAGTCGGGCGCCATTCCTGCCTTCCATTGGTTGAACGAATATTTTGGTGCATAAAACAACAGCTCTCGATAGTTCTCTAATTGCTCCTATAGTGATTATCTCAGAAATTACAAAAGATAGGTATAGGACACTGTTAACAAAAATGAAAGAGAATAAAAAAGGAATAAAGTGCCTCAATAAAATACTGGGTGTTCCATTTAAAAAAAGAAGTATTTGGTTTGTGAAAATTTGAGGAAGTAGGCCTTGAAAATACAAAGTTTTTGAGGTATTGTCGAGTGCAACTTTATCAAATGATGCAGAATTTTCTTGGCTACAAGCACCACCAAAATTAATGTTTTTACTTTTAAAAACAATGTGAAAATGATTTTTTTCTGAACACGTGTTATGGTCAAATATTTTCAAAAAAAATTAATAACTCAAAAACTATTGGCTCAATTTTGAAAAAGAAAAGGCAGTTGAAGAGACAATTTAAAACAGTACAAGAAGATCCAAAAATATATAGTCAGTGGGTCATTTAAAAAAAATAAATTTCATGCATTTCCGTTGAAACCGGAAGTGCGTCAGAGCTTAAAGTATTTTTAAAATATGCTCCCCAAGCAACCATGAGTCTTCCACTAATTGTTTTTTCTTTTGATAAAAACACAAAAGAGAAATCGAAGAAGCGGCTACTAATGTCTCACCCTGTATATACAATATTTTTTATTTAATAACATTGTAAAGTCATATTTTTCTTATTAGAGAATCCTTTATAATAAAAAGTAATTGAATGCGTTATGTTTAAGAAATAATTGTTATAAACATAAATTTGTCAGTTTAGCATTTGACAACCGGAATGAAAGTACTTCAAAGACTTAACTTTTATATTTTATTACTTCCTACTTTACTTGAGTTACTTTTCGAATGAAGAACGGCTAATCGCAGAAATAAAGCAGTCGTTTAAAAAGAAAAGCAAAATTAAAAGAATTTATTCGAAAATCCTTTTTGTCTTTGTAATCTCAAATTACATAAAATTACCAGCCTCGAATCTGCCTGTATTCCGCGTAATTTGTTTGCAGCCCGGACTACGTTCAAATATTAGGGCGCCCGCCGTAAAAAGAAAGTCAGTTTTTCTTATACCTAATAGAGCTCGGGAAAAATGGAAATGAGCAAACAACTCGTCGACGACAAGGACGAAGTTGTGTCGGCACTGTAATTGAAAAAGTTTCTTTTTTTTCCCTACTTACTAACACGCCAAGCTGACTTTGGCGCAATAACGGTTTGGGTTAATGACAATTCGTGGATTTTTTAACACTTTTCCGGAGCTGTACCCGTTTTCAAAACATGGATATGCTAAAATGTGTGTTATGTATATGTTAAAAAATAATAATAACTAACATTAGCTGACATGTGGGTATTTTTTTCTATACGCTAATGCATTTTTGACAACCCCTACAAGAATGAACTTAAAAGAAAACGTAGATTAACGAAGGAAAATAGAAAAAAAGAAGAAGAATACGTATATAGGAGTATGTTTCCTCAAGGATTGAAAGCATCAACATGCAAAAAGATGACTAAGGGCAAGAGGAATACTAATAGAGTCGTTGAAAACTATTCTTTCAGTGAGAGTCACTATCATCTACAGTGTGACCAGTGAAGTCCGCATCATATGGGATTTTTTTTATTAATAGATTTATTCTAAATTTGAGTTTGGCATCAATTTCTGCTTCGATCAAGAAAATAATAGTCACGTGATTCGCATTATCTGTCAATTTAAATTTTTTTCCAAAAAAAATACAAAAGTGGGGTTATTTCTCAAAATATCGAAAAAAGTTATTAGAAAAAGGTTTTATAAAAACAATTTTTAGCCCATATGCAAAATTTCAGCTGCATAAGATAATTTAGGTTTTTTGCCAATTTTTTGTAAATTGCACCACTGTTGCGAAATAAGACAACGCAACCTAGATAAAACTTCTTACTTTTAACAATGCTTTATTCCAGACACATTTTCTTTAAGGCAGCGCCATATTCAATGTGTGTTTTTCTACAACATCCAAATAGGGCTATTAAAATTTGGTCACATGTGATGCAAAGTTTATTTGTTTTTGACCCTGTATAAGGTAACTTCATAAAATAACTATTTTTGAAAATGTAGTTTGTGTCTAAAAGTAATACACATTAATATTAAGAAAATAGTTTAATTGAAAAGTCAAATTTTCTAATAAAATAATCTAATACATTATAAAAATGAAACGCATTTGAAATTCCACCTTTTCAATTAATAACAATATGTATTTTTGGTATTTGAATGTTAAATTAAACATAATTTGAAAAACCTAAAAATTAAAATTATATTTCTGTGTGCCTCCCATTGCGTTCAATACAAACAATTGTTCTTCTTGATACATCTTTAATGGAGTTTCTGATACTAAGGGGCCTTATTTCTAAAATACAGTTTCGAATCACCGTTTCCAAATGATCAACATTACGGAAAGGTTTTTCTTTGTAAACTTTTTGTTTTAGGTAACCCCACAAGAAAAAATCAAGTGGGGTTAAATCCGGAGACCTAGCCGGCCAGTATTGCTCCATATTACGACCAATTACTTTGCCCCTAAATATTTCCAAGAGGCGTTCTTGAACCCGTCTTGTAGTATGGATGGGAGCACCGTCACACTGGTACCACAAATTATGCCTTATTTCAATAGGCATATTGTTCAAAACTTCAATGACCTCGGTGTTAAGGAAGCGTAGGTATTCTTCAGAATTTAAATTGCCTCTAAAAAAATAAGGCCCAACAACTTGATCGTTTAAAATACCGCACCACACATTAGTTTTAAAGGAATACTGGTCCTTGCATTCTATTATAAAATTTGGATTTTCTTGAGCCCACCATCTACAATTTTGAGAGCTAACAACGCCGTTTGAAGTGAAAGTGGCCTCGTCGGTCCATAAAACGTGAAACGGAAAGGACACATTTTCTTCTTTTCCCCCCTGGTACCAAAAAGAGAATCCCAAACGTATGTCAAAATCTTGTTCCTTAAGAGTATTTATAAATTTAGGTTTATACGGCATAAATTTATTTTTGTGCAAAATATTCCTTACACTCTCTCTTTGAACGTCAGTTCTACGAGAAACATGTCTAATACTAGTTTGACCATGTTCCACAATATCTAGGCAAACATTTAATTGGACTTCTTCACTATGTTTTATAGGATTGTGAGGTTTTTTAAATGAACTTTCCACCGATCTAGTTTATTTAAATTTCACCATAATCCTACTCACAGTAGATTGTTGCACATTTTTGCCTGGATGCCTTTCATTAAAAATGTTGGCCGCTACACGATGACTTGTGTTTTAACCACATATTAATACAATTTCAATTCTTTCCTGTACAGTTAACATTTTTTTATTTAATACGCAATATTAATTAAAAGCCACTATGACAAACAGAAAGCGATTTGACTGTCATTAATAAAGCAAGGGCTTGTTGATCCTTTTTATCATTTGTTTTGCGGCCAACTTGTGTTTGGTGCATCATCGTGAGGTACAAAACTAGTTAATTTTTTGGAGACTGAACTTAAATAATAAAAGACTATTTTTACTTTTTATAACATAGCTCCATAACAAATTTTAATAAAGGGGTTTTAAATTAAATCATTGAGACTAGTTAAACTTAAGTAAAGTTAAACGAAAATTTATTTTCCACTTAATGCAGACTTTACTTGTGACGCTGTGTACTTGTCTGTATTAATATTAATGTGTATTACTTTCAGACACAAACTACATTTTCAAAAATAGTTATTTTATGAAGTTACCTTATACAGGGTCAAAAACAAATAAACTTTGCATCACATGTGACCAAATTTTAATAACCCCATTTGGATTTTGTAGAAAGACACACATTGAATATGGCGCTGCCTTAAAGAAAATGTGTCTGGAATAAAGCATTGTTAAAACTAAGAAGTTTTATGTAGGTTGCTTTGTCTTATTTCGCAACAGTGGTGCAATTTACAAAAAATTGACAAAAAACCTAAATTATCTTATGCAGCTGAAATTTTGCATACGGGCTAAAAATTGTTTTTAGAAAAACCTTTTCTAATAACTTTTTTCGATATTTTGAGAAATAATCCCACTTTTGAATTTTTTTTGGAAAAAAATTTAAATTTGACAGATAATGCGAATCACGTGACTATTATTTTTTTGGTTAATTTTCATCTTGATCGAAGCAGAAATTGATGCCAAACTCAAATTTAGAATAAATCTATTAATAAAAAAAAATCCCATGTGATGCGGAATTCACTGGTCACACTGTATATTTAGTATCAGTCTAGATCCAGTTTTTGACAACGATCTTATAGATCAAATAATGAATGTAGAACTACAATAACATAAAAAATAACGAATTATTATTGTAAAATATATGATATACAATCAGAGGAGATGCAGCTAGGATGACTGAACACTGAACAGGATGTAGCTGGAAGCAGTAAACAATAATCAGTCACAACTGAAGGTGCGGCAGAAAACCATGTGTAGTACGCACAGCACAAAGGAGTGCGGAGGTACACGCTTCTAAAAAGACTGGCGCTTCCTGGGCTTCCCCCGACTCACCAGTCTATTTATGCTACGTGTTCTCCCACCACGCAATAGTCCCAACCGTGCAAAAAATTCATTGCTTTATTTTTTTTCCGTATTTACAGATGAATAATTGTATATTAATATATATAAATTTGAGTGGATAATTTTATTACATGAGCATGAAAGTTGCGACAAGAGCGAAGGTCATGTACAAAGTAGACAACAGCGTGTCCTTCTTAGATACCCTGTTGATTAGATCAAAAATTAATAGAATATTGTTAAATTGGTACCAGAAGCCCACATCATCGGGTAGGTATATCAACTTTTTCTCTAACCACTCTTACAAGCAAAAGATTAATACTGTTATAGCTTTAAAGAACAGGGTGTCACATATCAATGATGATTTACATCTCAAAGAGAACTTAAATAGGATATTTCTTAATAACGGTTACCCTGGGCACCTCCTTGCCATTCGTGGATGGCCTTACCAATGTCGTCATCAAGCATTTCCAACCGCTAAAAACGTTAAAGGTAGCGAAGTATAATACGTTGAACGTAGGTAAATTGTTTACACAAACGAAAGATAAAATTGCTCAATTGTCTATGCGAAGGCGCATATATTGGACAAACTTCACAGACTTTAAAAAACAGAATCACACAACATAAACGTGATATGCGACTGGGCAAGAGATCTTGCGCATTGGCGATTCACTGTCAGGATAACGCTCATGCGTTTAATTATTAAGGAGTAAAGATACTTGAGAAGGTTATTAACTATCGTAAGAGACTATTTTTGGAGATTGTGGGCATCACTGTCGATGATAAGGCAATTAATTTTAGATCTGACGTTAAGTCTTTAAGTTCCATTTACTGTAATATCTTAAAGTCCTTGTAAAACTAATAATTTGTATTCTAAAAAGAAAATGGTTTTTTAATTAATAGTTTTTTTTAAATATTTATGCGATTGTCTTTCTTTACATGTGGGTGTACGTACACTCTGTACTGTGTACATTTTATTTTGCTTTGTAACATTTGTGCATTATTTATGTTTTTACTATTTTTAAGAAGAGTGTGTTTCGTTGTTTTTAAATTCTTTTTATTTTGGTATTTTGGAGTGGATCTCCTCTGTACGATTCTGTGTATAAATAACAGTACGTTTGAAGAATGTCTGCATGTCAAGTCAACAGATTTTATTTTATGTATAGACAAGCTGTTTAACGTCATTATGTGTATCTGTTTCATTTAACAACGATTTCGTTGTAAGTTTAGTTTTTACGCTGATGTGTTTTGTTGTTCTCTACTTGTAATTCATTTCTAGTATTCTCCTGAAGATGCAATAAAAATTGATTGCGAAATATTGAGATTTAGACAAAAAAAGTCGTTTCATTTTCCATACAGACCGCTAACCCGATACTATTAACTCTGTTTTATATATATAAAACAGAGAGATCGGTGCATTCGGAGTCCTTAGTGGGCTTAAGAAGCCTGCACTAAGATCGACTAAAATGGAGATAATTCTACTTGCGATAACTGTTTATAAGACTTATACGAAGGATGTTCTCATTCGGCTAAGCCTATCTAGTAGGCGATGATATTTTGTGACAAATTTTGTATAACAATTTCAATCAGTTGCTTACAAGTTTAGTTACAATGTTACCAAACGTTTTATTTAATAACATTTAAAACAGTAAATATCACAATAAATAACTATGTATTGATTATGTAACAAACTGACATACAAATTGTCATTTGACAACTGACTCAATAATTTCCCTCTGACGTTTTTACTCCCGTCAAACACATGACCTGGAGATCATGTCGAACAGCGTCGTTCCATATTAACATCATGAAAGGTAACATATGGGAAGGGTGGAAGGGGTGGTAACATAGCTCCCCCCCCTGAAAGACGCTAGTTCGATTGATGCTCCATGTCCGTTTAAAACTTATTGTGTCCAAACCATGTTTGGGAATCCGGCGACCGGGGACCAGTCGCCGGATTCCCGTGGCTCTTCTGTAGGTGGTGGCGGTAGCGAACCTGGTTCTTGAGCTTCTTGCGTTCGACCGGTGGACGTGGATGATGAGATTCTGGTCCGGCGGATGCCCGGGATCAAATGGTTTATGATTCGCTAGGATCCAATATGTTTGACCCATCTTATTGTAGTTTTGGCGTTGTTGGCCATTTTGCATGGTTCTTTTCCGGGTAGACTTTAAGGTTCTTCTAAGCAACTCCTTGGGTCGAGTAACTATGCTTCGGTTTTGACGACTTGTCAATTTGAGTGTGGGCTGCTTGCTGTGAAATGGTTTGCGTGAATTTCGGTACCATAATCCGTCAACTTTCGTGGTGGGTACTAGTTTGTTCCGCGTGTCGGTGGTAGTTCCTAAGGTAGGTATATTGTGTTGGGTTAGCACGTCCGTTGGTGTGCTAAGTTTATTTGCCGAAGAATGTAACGATATCTTCTTAGTCATTGTGGTCTCCACACAATCGATAGGTTTGGCAGTTGGAATCACGGGGTAGTCACTTATTCCTTAGCAAAAATTAATCAAAATTGAAAGAGCTTTCTTTCAAACCGCAGGGAGGACTCTGTATTGCATTGTTGTGATCTACCTTATCAACCTTATCTCTGATTGTGACATTTGTCTTGTTTTATGTTGCTGTGATAATTATCGTTTATAACAAGATATCTTTTTGTTTCTGTTGCATAGTAGTTAATTATTAATGTGAAAGGACACGTCTAATTAGTAATTTTGAAGTGAACGGACACTTATTTATATTACTTTAAAATATAATTTAAGTTCATATATGTCCATTTAGAAGTCAATATAAAGGGTATGTAACATATAGCACTGTAATTTTGTAATTATGTAGTACTACAGTAGTACTGTTTTTAGAATGAACATGGTAGGTATTGCTTGTGCAGTAGCTAACTGTTATGGTAGTAATGAAAGTAAGCACAGATTCCCTAACCCAAATAAAAACAAGAGCTTGTTTGATAAGTGGGTACAGCTATGTGCGAATAAATGGCTGCTCAAGGAATATACTGGAGAAAAAATATATTTTAATTGTCGTGTTTGCAGAAAACATTTTGTGGAAACAGATTTTGGTACGAATAATCGATTGTTAGGAACAGCTTTCCCAAAATTGAATTTAGCAGGTAGGAATATAATAAGTAAATGATTTTTATAAAACTAACATGTCTTTTACATTATGTTTTAGACAAGAAGCAAGTGATTGAAGGAAAATCAATTCATGCATGTACTTCAGATGTCCAAACCGGTGTACATTGTTCATCATCTATGATGATAGAATGTGAAAGGATTCGGACTCCTATTTCTAGTAAAGGTTTATATTTCAATTTATGATTTATACAATATATTAGCTTTAAAAAAATGTTATATTTGTAGGACCAATAAGTCAAACTGAAGGAACCAAAATAATACAATCAAGGAACACCTCATCAGAAAAGCAACAAGTAAAAAAAATCTTAATGATTCTGAAAAGAAAGGCTAGTATTGCTGAGAAAAGAAACGCGCACTTACAACAGCGACTAAAAAAAATAGTTGAATTTTCAAAAACTGATGCATTTTCCAAAGCTGTGGAAAATATGGGCAAAATTAAATCACAATTTTTCCATAGTCAGCTTAAAAATAGTGTGCGAAAAAGCAAGGGCCGTCGTTATACTTTGAATGATAAAATATTAGCTTTGGCATTGTTCAAGCAGTGTGGTCGTGGATATAGATTTCTTTCTAAAATATTCTCACTACCATCAGTAAAAACACTTACAAGACTATTAAATAAAATCCCTATACAACCAGGTTTATGTGAAGCTACTTTTAATATGCTGGCAGCAGAAGTAAGTAAGTTTTCTGATGTTAGAGACAGATATGTATCGCTAATGTTTGATGAGATGTCCATTAAACCAAATTTATCATGGCATAGTTTTGACAGTGGTGTTATCGGTTTTGAAAATTTGGGATTTAGGCAAACAAATCGCATAGCAGATCATGTACAGGTATTTTTAAATTTTACTTACTCTAAACTGTGTATTACCATTATTGCTTTTTAGGTTTTCATGTTAAGAGGTATTAAGAAAAGATGGATTCAACCTGTGTATTATAGTTTTATTCATGCAGCTGCCAGTGCTGTAGATATTACATATATTATTAAACTTATAATTAGAAAATGTCAGTCTATTGGTTTAGTAGTAGCTAACACTGTTTGTGACCAGGGAAAAAATAATGAATCTGCAATTAATGCCCTAGTAACACAAACTAAAGAAAAGTATTTAAGACTAGGTTCTACATTTTATGATTACTGCTTTGAAGTAGATGAGTCTTTAGTTATTCCATTATTTGATGGACCCCACTTAATAAAAGGGATTCGTAATAATTTCTTGACAGCCAATGTCTCTTTTGAAATTGACAAACAGAAATACGTTGCAAAGTGGGAACATATTTCGACAGCATATCAATTAGATCCATATTTAGGAAGTCTAAGGACAATGCCGAAATTGACCCAGCAACATGTGTATCCCACTCAATTAAATAAAATGAAACTGTCCTTATGTACTCAAGTCCTAAGTCACTCAGTAGCAGTTGCAGTAAATATAATGGCATTGTCAGGTATTTTTTCACATTATTAATACGTTATAATATAATAGTTATATGTTAATTATTGTTATAGACACCACAATGAAAACTGAGGAGGGTGAACTAAAACTGGAAAAATGTGCCATGCAGACAGCACAATTTTTGGAATTTATGGACAAGTTATTTGATAGCATAAATGGCAAAAGTTTTCCAAATAAAGTCAAACCTCTTTGTGGTCCAGTATGTAATGATTCAGAACATATTGAATTTTGGGAAAAAGCAATAAATGTTCTGGGGTCCATGAAATATATTAATAAACAAGGAAAAGAATTTGTACCACCAACAGTAAAAATTTTTATAAAAACGCTAAAAAACTTCAGAATACTGTACACATGCTTAAAGCAAAATGGTTTTCAAAAAATGGTTCCAAGAGTATTTAACCAAGACCCTCTGGAAAACTTTTTTGGTAGAATAAGACAAAGAGGAGCAAGATATAACAATCCAACGCCATCAGCATTCACACCATTTTATAAATCATTACTTGTAAATAATTTATCGAGCCATTCAGTTAAAACCAATTGTGAACCTGATGAGTCAGAAATGTTATTAACATTGGATAATCTCATTGTTCAGGTATGTTGAAATTACTAAAGTTTAACACTTCATTTTCTTATCGAAATTTGTTATACAGGAATTTCCTAAAGATGAAAATAAAGAAGAATATACATACGAATATAGTACACAACATAAGGAAAAGCTAAGCAAACTTGAAGAACAGGCATTGAGATATGTATGTGGTTACCTGTATAAGAAAGCCCAAGAGCATTTAAAAATTGTGATTGTGCTGCTACTATTTTGGAAGGCAAAGAAAATGAGTCAAGTCTTCTAATTACCATAAAACAATATAGTAAAAATGCTAAACTGCACTATGTTAGTGACTTTTTCATGTTCATCATGACAGAAGCACTAACAATATCTAAACAAATGTTATATAAAGATTTGCACAAACCAAGAATTTTTTATCATTTGTTTTGCATTTTAAATGAACGGTTTAATTTCACTCAGTTCCCACATAATGGTGAAATGAAAACATATATATTTACCTATTTTATAAAGACAGTTGGCTATAATCTTCTGAAACAATTAAACAGGATAATTTCTGGACAGGATCGAAGACCTATTCCAAACAATACCTATAATATTTTTAAAGAGTCCCAAAGGATGTTTTTAAAATATAGAAAAAAATAATAGAATGACAACAAAAGATGTCTTCATTATAAAATTTTTCTGAATATCAAATTCTGTACATAGATAGTATTTTATATTAAGCTGACAATATTGTAATTATTATTATGTAAAAATATAGGCTTGTATGCACTTACATTTTGTTTTATTTTTGTTGGTAAATAGAAATTTAAGTAATAATAAAAATAAAATAAAAATATGCCCGCCAATTCATTTGCTTTGCTTCCTTCCTAAATACTAGATGGCACTTAAAACATGTTTCCTCTGAAGGGGTGGAAGTGTCTCATCTTTAAAAGGTATTATCTATGGTTGGAATATTGGTGCAGGCTGTTGGGACCATGACCCCGCCCCGGACTGGCACGTCCGTGTCCATAATAAGTCTATCTACTGAGGACCGTGATGGTGTCTTGTGGTCCACACCGTCGTTATTCCCACCGGTTGGGTGATTGGTGTTGATCACTGAGCTTGAGACATTGTCTTGGATGGGCAAGCGCGTTGCCGTTGGAGGTCCTTTTGTTGAGGACTGCGACGCCGTCTCTTCATTCCGCGTGATCTTCACACAATTCATAGCTTTGGCAGAAGGACCCTCGGTGTATGCTGTTGGAACCACGACACCGTCCTGAACTGGCACATCCGTGTCCATAGTAGATCCATTTGCTGTGGGCTGTGACGGTGGCTTGTGGTCTGTTGTGTACACGTAACCCATGTGTTTGGTAGTCTCGATACTGGCAGATGGAATCTGAGTTTCTCTCAGATATGTCGAGTAGTCTTGATCATTGAAAAACTCGGTCCGAATCCGCCTACCAAATTCTTCTAATGTCTGGAAGGTTCCCCAAAAGTATTGATGCCACTTCTTTGCTACACCTGTCAGGTGAGGGCTGACTGCCAGGTCAACATTTCTCAATACATCCTGAGGGAATTGTAGCAGATAATCCTCCAGTAATTCTATGAAGACTAGTGGGTCTTCGTCAAAGTATCCACCGTAGGGCGGCGGCGGTTGGATAGTTCTTACACTGGAGGAATCTTTTATATATTGTGTTGTTTCCTGATTAACTTCCACTGCACACACATACCGGATGGCGCATCGTCTGGAGTACCAGTATCAGCCAATGGAGTCCGTTCGCAATCACCTTGAGGTGAATTCTTCAGGAATTCCGCATATTCTTCGTCGTTAAAGAATTCCATCCGGAATCTGCCACCGAATCCCTCCACATGCCAAAAGGTGCCCTTATTTTGGCGGTGCCATGCAGCTGCCCTTCCACTAAGATATGGGCGTACTGCGTCATCTATGTCCTTTGGCGAGTCCAGGTCATACTGTTGAAGGTAGTCCTCTAATTGGTCTATGAATTCGCGTGGGTCCTCGGCTGGGTGCCCACTGAAGGGATGCGGTGGTTCATAGTAGCCATGACTATAGCAGTGGTTAACAATTTTCCTGGGGGCGACTCCTCGTCCGAGGAACGCCATTATGGTTGGCGATGGCCGTAGACCTTTGCTAACAGCCATTCCAGGGAGGGTGTGGCAGCTTAGATCATCACTGCGATGGTTCTGGGAGAAGGTTCGCGAACATTACACTATGTTCAATGCCCCACGTTGGGCGCCAAAATGTTACCAAACGTTTTATTTAATAACATTTAAAAGAGTAAATATCACAATAAATAACTATGTATTGATTATGTAACAAACTGACATACAAATTGTCATTTGACAACTGACTCAATAATTTCCCTCTGACGTTTTTACTCCCGTCAAACACATGACCTGGAGATCATGTCGAACAGCGTCGTTCCATATTAACATCATGAAAGGTAACATATGGGAAGGGTGGAAGGGGTGGTAACAACAATGACAGTTGTCAAATATACCTGATTGTTTGTAAGTTACATTAGTTTAAAGTACACCTTTCGTTAATAAATCATGGAACTGAACAAGGAACATTATCGAGCGGTGATTTTTTACAATTTCAAGCATGGCTTAAGCCGTAAAGAAGGCTTTGAGGAAATCAATCGACTCTTTGGTGACAAGTAGTGTTGCTTTGCTTCCGTAAAGCGATGGTACAATGAATTTCAATGCGGCCGACTACTCTTAAATGACAGTGTTCGTGCTCCTAAGCCAAAAACAGCAATTGCAGAAAGAACTGCTCTTATTCGGAACATGAATGTAGCAGACCGTCATAATACTGCCAGAAGCATTCAAGCTACTTTAAAGATTGGTGTGAAAGCAATTAAAATTATTTAGCACTGGAGGATGGACGTACTGTTAATTTAGAATGGTACACTGCAGCATGTTTGCTTCAAGTTCTCCAACATGTTCGCGAAGAACATCCAAGAGGAAGGATCATCTTGCATCAAGATAACGCTTTGGCCCACACTGCCGCTTGAACAACTGTGTATTTGAATGCCCAAAACATAGAAATGATGTTCCCCATATAGTTCATATCTAGCACCTAATTAGGTGTTTACAAGATTGGTTTTCACGGTTGCAAAAAAGCATTGACTCTGGAGGAAAGTACTTTGAAAAATTATAAATAAATGTTTTTCCATCATATCGTTTGCCAATATTACAACAACAATGGTCCCCACACTTGGAGCCTTGAAGTACACCAACATTTAACGATTTAGTCTGTGAGTATTTTCTGTGTCTCAGTTTTGTGTAATCATAAGTGCTTGGCTACTATGACTCAAGTAGACAGCTATCTAATCCCAGCAAGGGCCACGGATACCGCAGGCTAATAGTGCATCATGAATTAAAAATTCTACCTTTTCATAACTCATAAGCAAGTCAAAAATATTCTGAACGACCATAAATAAATCAACGTCTATTCACCTCTTAAGCATTTGCTTAATAAAAGTAGAACAATATTGAAAATGTGTATGTAGCAGACATATACCGTGCCTTCAAATACTTTCCTCATTAGAGTAGGCTGTTTTCTACATTTTTTGAGTAATCAATGTTGGTGTACATGCTACACTTTTGAAAACTACAAATTCTTACAGTTGTCATACTTAAAATATATATAATAAAAGCCATTCGGCCCGAAAGGAATTTTTGAAAATTTTCGGACATGTAGAAAATCACGGTTCATCAATTCAATATGGAGGTCGGCGAGCACAGCTGACCATGGCACCTTTTAGCCAAGCTTAAACATCAGTAAGCCGACAAATGTTGGACAGGGTAGGAACGAAAAATGCATTTATTTGGTTAATTACATGAACATGATACGAAATTTTCAATTTTTTTTAAATAAAAATTCTAAATTTATGAAGTTCAGTAACTTCTGTCAAACATTAAATGGGCCTGTCAACAATGACATTCAATTTGACAATTAAGTCTCTCAATAGTTTTTTGAAGTTTATAGGAACGAATAAACGTCAACAAACTTTTGACGCCATGACAGTTTGGGTAAAAGCTTAAATTAAACGGATATACAGGATGCGTCAAAAGTTTAGAAAATCGGACATTATAAAAAGCAAATCACGGCAATGCTTGCGCATTACATTTGTAATAAAACTGTAAGCAGAAGCAAAAGAGGTGAAATCAAGCTCGAAGAGATTGAAAAATCCGACTAGTTCAAATTATAGACGCCTATTATTATTTACATGACATAACCAAACTATCAAAATTATGCACTATCACCAACCATTTAAAAAGAGCATGGCCATCTCTAAATAGGAAAGTATTTAAAGGCACGGTACTATGTATGTATATTATGTGATAAGGAAATTACCCAGTACAAGTATATATTTCTTTACCAAATTTTGTACAAAGTTTACTGTATTTAACACAATGAATGATACAAAATGCATCAATAAAACAATTTACAGTTTATGTTGCTTTATGCTGAAGTCTCACGAAAAAAATTATATTTTTTCCGGTTTATGAAAAAAAAAATAATGTAGGATCTCACTTGGAATCCTGAGGAACTCCCGATACCTTCTCTCAATTGCACCTCACATACTAAATTTAGTATTTCATTATAAGCCATTTAAAAATTATTATTTGGATCAATATATTTTCCGTTTAAATTAAACACACACGTATTGTATTAAAACCGATTTCAAGTAGTCATTTTTCATTACGGTTCGACCCTTTGACCTCCACTTCTTCAATGAGGAGGTCTAAATGTGTACAATTTCATCACGTTAGTCTTTGAAATCGACATTGAGAAATACGTCAGACTAGGCAAAAGAACAAAAAGGCAATTGCTCGGAGCTAAGTGATTTTTCTTGTAGGAAAAAAGCAGCCACATCACTTTCCAGTAGGCAAGGTGTAAAATCCTTCGACTTCTCGGGAGCAGAGAAGTATTTTCGTTACATTTCATCTCATCATTGTGGCGTGTCGGTTTACTGGCTTTCGCCTGGTGGCCGTGTTACCGCCACTACCACCCGCACCTCCTCGATTTAAATGTTGGAGAATTAACGATTCACATGCTTCCTCGGTGTTTCACCTCTTGACGACGATAAAATGTTAAAGCTTTTCAATTTTCCATCAGGCTGCCTTTTAATACCTTACTTAAAGATTTAAAATTTAACTATTGTACTTTTATCTATTATTTTCGCTTTTATTTCTTTTACTTTCTTATACGTAGTATAAGGAAGTATTGTGATGATGAAAATTTTCGACCTCGAGATTTTTGCAGATGTCCACGTTTTGAAGCCCCTGATACCGAAAAAGTGGTTTTTAAAAAATGTCTGTCAGTGTGTCTGTGTGTCTGTCTGTGACCACGATAGCGGTCAAACCGCTATAGCTATCAATTCCAAATTTTGTATTTACGTGTATAATCTCCCTCTTGAGATCTGATTAGTTTTTCAGTAAAATCGGTAGACCGGAAGTAGCAGTTTACTTCAGTGAAAAAATCGAATTTTGCCAATATTTCGTCAACTACTAAGTTTAAACAAATTTATAAAGAATTCATATATACTTAAAATTAAAATTGAGAAAAATTTTATTTAAAAAGTTTTTCGAAATTCCTACCGGAAGTAGGTCCTTTACTCTTATCGAAAATCAGCTTTTGGCGAATATTTCGCAAGTCATGCTTTTTAGACAGGTACGCTACGAATATAAAAGTATTTAGAACTTAATTTCCAATATCTTTTGTATAAAAAAAATTTCAAAATTCGGACCGGAAGTATCACTTTTACTCTTACCGAATAACGATTTTTTGCAAATATGTCGTGAATTATGCATTCTATGTATATTTATGAAGAGTACAAAAGTATTTAGAGTTAGATTTGGAATATTTTTTGTATAAATGAAATTTCAAAATTCGGACCGGAAGTAACACTTTCATACGTATAAGAAAGTCGTGTGGTGGCCACACCTCATTTTTTCACCAGGTAAGTAGTCGTCGCCTGCATTGAAATATCGCCCATCGAGTACCGGGTTGTTATTTTTCGCTCGCGTTGTCGCACTACTACTAGGACACTGATTATATATTTACTGGGAATTGGAGTAGTATATTATGAGACTATTAGCAAATATTAAGTCGCTTTGATAAATAGAGAGCTCCAGGAAAATGTGCATCTTTAATTTAAAAATATATACAGTATTAATAAACAACATGTAGGTATTTACATAAATACTAACAATAGCGTTAGTTAATATAATTAATATGTAATAAAAAAAAAACTGGATTATTCGTTATTTACGGCAACCAGCTTAGCTTATCGTGTTCTTAAAAACCTGCCTACGAAATAAGCTTGAAAGTATTAGTGTTTTGTACAATTAAAAACTATATGAAAATGTATATTTATAATTTTGAAAGTACACTTTGCTTTTGTACCTACGTCGTTTTTTAAATAAACATTAGTACTTTTTTATGGAATACCAGAATATTATACAAGGAAACGTCGTAATACAGTCTGCGAGTTGTATCATTTGCGTTGTATACATTATGCCTGTTGGCCAGTTTAATAAATATTATTATTATTGAATACAGGGCGATGATGCGAGTGAAAACTACTCGAGTGATAATTCGATTATCAAGATCACTCGAGTAGTGAGTAACCGGTTATTGAAATAATTCGATTTTGCCCATCACTACTCTCAGCACATTTTAATAAGTTGATTGAATAGTTTTATCAGCGAAATCAAGAATCTACGCTGTTAGTGCCTATCTAACGTATGAAATTCACGTGTTTTCTTTGCAAATGGGATAGCTGAGATACAAAAGATTATATAAAGAAGGAAATGCCAGAATACATTAGAATCTGGAAAGGGGGTCAGCAATAATATTGTAATAGTACCGTATTGTGTGGCTTTGTATATTCATTGTTTGTTACTTATATAATGCTTCGAAAAAAATAATTTAAAATTTTGTATAAATATTAGTTTTCATTACTGTAATATATCAAAATATAAATGTCATTCTTATAAAAGTTCCTTTGAACGCACTCACAGCCAAATTTTTTAATACTCCGGCATGTAACTAAATAATCAAGTTTAAATATTCCCAGTCGGTTCTAACTTATCATCGAGTAAAAAACTAATAACTTCAGGTTTGAATTCTTTTGTGAAAATTCATTTCTTTTAAAACAATAATCTTTAACTCATATAAAATGTTCTTTTCCACGACATAAAGTCGTCTAATGTAACTCTGTCAGTTATTAATTTATATATTAGTGAACTGTTTGAAATACACAATATAATGTATGTTGAACTAAATAATGTAAGTAATGATTAAAATCTTCTTATATCACATAAACAATAAATTTAATTTCAAATTAAAATCTCATTCTTAATGAAAAATTCAAAAAAACAATTCTGAATTCTTGTGCTGTTATAAATAATCAATTATTAAATAAATAATCTGAATATTATTGAAATAACATATTCATAATGTTATCTTAATTGTATGTCAAAATTAATTATCTTAAATTGTGTGATTACACATTTATTTTATGATTAACTCAAATGATGTTTATATAAAATAGAATTATTCTTACAATTCTATTATTTTCCTTATCTTATAAAAATTAAGTCAATCTCTGATTGAAAGATTATCAAAGAATTTTCATTTAAATGATTATAATTTACTTAACGATTTTCGGTTTCTGTCTAGGACTTGTCCTCTCCATAACATATACCACATATAAGCTCCAAGTTAAAATTTATCCACCAGGTTTTGTTTCGTATTTACATGCACTTTTTGGGTTTCTTCTATGTTGGTAAAACTTTTCTTATATGTATTTGTCAGTTTATAAGTTCAATTTCTTTATTTTTATAGATAATATCAATGTAATTCCAGTTCAGTTCATTCACTCTAGTTCCAGATATGAGTTCCACAAGTTTACGACTTATCAAACATGTAAATAATGATAATTAACTTATAAAGTCAGGTATTTATTATTTATATACCAAATTTTCTATATAATATTCGTCTTTAGTCGAAAAATTTACAAACAACCTTTTTTTTGTTCGGTATCTAAGTTTTTCTCGCATTATATTTTCTCCTACATATTGCAGTGATCTTGAGTTGGGTTGTAAATTATAAATAAATATAATCAAGATCACTTCAAGATTTTATTTAAATTAATTTTTATTTTATTTATTTTTATCATGATGTGTATATAAATATTCACTATGTCAATAATTTGCCAAAATTTACTTTTTATTTAAGTAAAATAATAAAAGAATGTTAGTATAAATTTTATAAAAGTCATAATATTAAAGTAAGCATAAAATGTTACGTGAAGTATAACTAGAAAGTGTTTCCCGCACGAAGAATACTGTGACCGGGAGAGATCAAACGTATACCGACGATTATGAACATTTTCCCATTATATCCGAATAATCGCAAGACTAAGAAAATACGAATAAAACTTCCCAACAATATGAAAAGATGGTTTAAAAATGATGTAAACAACAATCAAGAAATTTATGAAATAATAAGAATGTGGCAATGAACATTAAATTGTATTAAAAGGATGTAAATAGTGTTACTCACTTACCAAGTCAATGTTTAATAGATAACATCCTGTGCATTACATCTGTATTTTACTATTGCTCACATTAATATTAATTTAAACTTTGTACAAAGTAATAAATGCAAACATGTCACAAACAGAATTTATGTTTATTTACATTTGTCAAATGTAAAGTACATCGAGTGACCGATAGGAGCAGCACCATCGATATGCAGTTTTGGAAGTGGTATCGGTATCTGCCGAGGATGACCGTACGTTTTTGTAAAGAAAATTATGCATATAAGGGCTGACGGACAGAATGTCACTTCACTTCTCAGCTGGTGAAAACCGCTAACCCAGAAGAAAAAGGAAGTAGGTGATAAACCACTCCTTCTTTTAAAAGATTATTCTTGAATCTGAACTTAGAATATTTTTGAGATTTTTCGATACTTATAAAAATTTTCAACAAGATTTAAAACTTGTAATATCTTTTTCGTAATAGTCATGCTGCACAATTTACATTGAGATTTGTAATTATTTTAGAAATAATTATTTATGTATGGGACAATTTTATTTTAATTCGGACTTTGAATTTATTTAATTTTATTTATTTTTCTGGAATGTTTTGTTTTGTATGTAGAGGTACTACGCCATGCATTATGATAAAACATTCTAGTGATTGTAATGATTAAGTTGGATAGCATAATAATTTTATTTTAGTGTAAAAATTTTCTTTACTACTTTATTTATCAGATTAAAGGATTTGCGATTAATAATTTTGTTTTATGTATATACAGAATAATTGAACAGTGATCTGTATTCGGAATAATGGACGAATTTGAAATAATGTATGAAGAATTAAGGTGATTCGATAATGTTTGTTATAAATGTGTGTATAGTGTTGTACCAATTTTTTTTTTGTTTTGAGTGGTGTTTTGTATTGGAATCACAAAGAAGGTAAAGTTTTATTTTAATGTATATATTTTTCTTGTATGTATATCAAGTATATTTTTGTAGTACTTGTGTGTTCAATGTTAACGTGTTGGGTAATACATAGGGATGTGTGAAATGAATTAAGTTGTTATTTAATTCATAGCATGGAGTCCTGGTGAATTCTTAAGACACGAATTAGTCTTGGTGGTACTGTGTTGGGAGCGAGAAAAGGCGCCAGGCAGAACTAATCAGGGCTGAGTTAATTAATTGAATACACAAATACTTTTTTTTTTTTCATTTTTTATTTATTTAATTTAAAATTTATATATGTATATACCTTAAGGGCTGAGCACATTGTGGTGTATGTTCGGGTTGTGTCCGACGAGTTAAAAAGACATACTCGTAGGGTGGAACTTTGGGGTACCTACCGGTGTGAATTTGCTTTCTGATGGTACTGTGTTGGGAGCGAGAAAAGGCGCCAGGCAGGACTAATTAGGGCAAAGCCATTCTTTTAATGTTTATATTTTGTTCGTAAATGATAAATCGTGTAAATTTTTGGTTACTCATATTCCAGTACAATTCATCATGTGCAATAAAATTTTATTTTATTCAAGATGTTGATTGTTTACATGTATCTATGACAAATATAAATCATGATTATCACGTTCACATTTTAAAAACATAAGATTTTCTCGACGTTATGCTTTTTACTTATTTTATTTCTTATATTGATTTGTTGATTATGATATGTATAAATTTGGATGATGTTTGAGATATTAATTTTTTGTTTGTAAATATATATATATATATATATCTGTGTAATTTGAAATTTCTAGTTCATTAATATTTATTTTAATAAATTAGATGATAAGATTTATTTTCGCATTTTATTTTCTTTACCTGACCTGGAGATAATTAAAGAGCATTCAAAATCGATTGGAGAATTTATTTATATTTTCTGCCCCTGAGAGAATTTATTTTTTTTAACCATTTTAAACTGAGCTAGTTAAATGTAAAATTGCTTAACCTGCTATTTAGCAGAAAATTTTTTGTATCTAAGTCTAGCATAAGGCCTAGCACTAGGATGCGTGCTTGATTCTTAACTACTCATTGATTGAATAATTTAAATTTATTTTATATAAACCTCAATTTGTAAGAGTCACAGCAATATGTTATTCAGCTTTAACATAATTATCCCTGTAGTAATTTAAATTGCCTACCTTATGTCATTAACATTGACTTTTATAAGATGTATAAAATTGTTGAATTTACTAATCTTTTCACAAAAATGTATTTATTCATTTAGTTATTACATAATCTTCTAGCACATCTATACTATTTTCAATAAATTGTTCTATTTTACATATAAATAACATTTGTACCTCAATACTATATAAATTAAATTTGAAAAGTGTTAATTTTAGATTTTAGACTTATAAATCTTATGAATTTTAATCATTACAATATACAGCATGTGTCAATTTTCATTAGCCATAGGCGATTAATTCATGCAATACGTGACAACATGGCACCCCACCTTTCCTCTTCAATGCGAGCGCGACCGATACAAGCTCAAGTTAGCAGTAGCTGTTGGACTATTGACTATGGTGTTTGTACTGCGCTCAGAAATAATATTTACTCATTGCAAGGATTTTTCTTTTTCCTTTCAGTAAATGCAGAGAATTATTAAGCTGCGTTCACGCTGCATGTCACAAACAAAAGCGTAATTCTAATAAAATTAAAAATAAGGTAAATAAAAAAGGATTCTGAAAATAATAATAAACTACTAGATCGCGGCGGCCATTTGATGATGACGACTTTTATTGCAGACTAGATCGCAACTTGTTCGCAGCTAAACATTTAATGTAGAAGTGGGAAGATCGGAGAAAGTCGTTGTGATGTCGATTGTTGTCGGGATTGGTGACGGATAGTAGGGGTGACACACGTTGTCACATATTATTTGTATACGTATAAATCGCATGTAAACATTGAATCCATATACCTAATGAAAATTGACGCATACGGTATGATGACTCTACAAGTCGTTTGAATATTGACATCGGAATAATTCATTCTTAACAGGCTGTTGACAGGCTGAATTCTTTATGGTGATTCAAACAAGTAACAAAAACAACAAAACTAAGTGTATAAGAAAAAGAAGGTACTAAGAAGAAAAAGACGAAGAAGCAGAAAAAGAAGTAGGAACATCCATCCTTCCATATACAATAAAATGGTCGTGTTGCAATATGTTCTCTTAAATGGATTTAAAATTCACTTTACCACTACCATAATCCATTGTGTATACTAGTTTGTCAATTTTTGCAATTTAGCTTACAAAGTTTTCCAATAATTTGTCTTTCCTCCCTCACATTCGCAGGCGCATGGAAAACACTTTATTCTATACGATAAGATAGCGAATTTTTTAAGTATCGTTTGCTTTATTATATCAGAATATTGGTGAAAAACTTCTTATTGAGTGAAAAGTATTTTCTCAAAATTTTAAATTCCCTTTTATATTCTACTGTGAGATTCGGTCAAGAGGAAAATCAACATCAAAGGAGCCACGCTCTACAGTATGCATCAGTTAACCGAAATTAAAATAAATTATGAAGTTTGTTTGAGGTTTTTGTGAGTTTTAAAAAGGGCTGTATTAAAAATAATTGTTTCTAAGAATATTTTTAATTAATCATTTGAAAATACAGCTGATACATATATACATATATATATTTAAATAAGTATTGCGTGAACAATACTTTATACTTCCAGGCCTTTATTATATATTCCTGTAGGTAAAATTCTTGGTATTTAGGCCTTTTTGGAACGAAATACAATAAAATACTAGGTTAACGTTTCGACATATTTAATATAAATGTCTTCATCAGAATACTGAAATTATAATTATAAGTTACAAATAATGTTTCAAAATTAATACAATACAAGATTACTTACGTTAAAACTAGGTGTAACAGCTAAAATTGTATAAATAAAATGCTTCTTTTTAAAATTTTGTCAAAAGACTTGACATACATCAAAATATAATTATAAATGTTAGTAATGAAAAATAAATTTTTGAAAATGCATTAATTTCACTTCGGTCATTCACACAAACTGATTAATTTTTCTTAATTTGGATGAGTTCTAATATTGATCGAGATTTATTGTTAATTTCAATATTTAGAATTTTAGTGTTATCAAAATTAAAATTATGTTTAAATTGTTGACAATGTTTTTTTAAAGCCGTTGAATTTTTGCAATATTTAAGACCTTTAATTCTTTCTTCTAAATATTGCATTGATTGTCCAATGTAAATTTTGTTACAATTATTACAAGGAATACTATAAACAGTGTGGGTTTTCTTTAAAAAAGGAGTTTTAGATTTAATATTAGTATTGATAAACTTTAAATTATTATAATTTTTATGTGCTACTTTAATATTAAATTTACTAAACATTTTAGTTAATTATTCTGATAATTTTGGTACATATGGGATAGATAAATATTTAATTTGACTATTATTAAAATTTTTTAATGATATTTTTAATTAAATTTATTGGATAATTATTATTTGTTCAAGTTATGGTAATGTTTTCTAGGACTGCTTTTCTAAAATTTGGGCTTGTTAACTTAATTGCCCTATCAGTAAGATTTATGATAACACTTTTTTTAAAAGATAATAGTTGACATGATTTAAAATGCATTAATCTACCTGAACACCTATGGGTGCTCCAATATCAAGTGTTATAGCACAATTAGTAATGGAAGATCTTGAAGAAACAATTATATCAAAAATTAATTTTTGATATAATTTTTTATAAAAGATATGTTGATGACTGTATTCTAGCAATACCTGAAAACAAAATAGATCTAATAGATACATTCTTTAATAGTTATCATAAAAAAATTCAATTTACCAAAGAAATAGAAATTGATAATAAAATCAACTTTTTAGATATGACTTTAATAAGAAAAGACAATAAAATTTTAACTAGTTGGTATTCTAAACCAACATCTTCAGGTAGATTAATGCATTTTAAATCATGTCAATCATTATCTTTTAAAAAAAAGTGTTATCATAAATCTTACTGATAGTAAGTAAGTAATATAAGTTAACAAGCCCAAATTTTAGAAAAGAAGTTCTAGAAAACATTACCATAACTTTAACAAATAATAATTATCCAATAAATTTAATTAAAAATATCATTAAAAAAAGAACTTATAAATTTTACAACCAACAACAAAACAACAATCAAAATTTAAATAACAGTCAAATTAAATATTTATCTATCCCATATGTACCAACATTATCAGAACAATTAACTAAAATGTTTATCAATACTAATATTAAATCTAAAACTCCTTTTTTAAAGAAAACCCACACTGTTTATAGTATTCCTTGTAATAATTGTAACAAAATTTACATTGGACTATCAATGCAATATTTAGAAGAAAGAATTAAAGGTCATAAATATTGCAAAAATTCATCGGCTTTAAAAAAACAGTGTTAACAATTTAAACATAATTTCAATTTTGATAACACTAAAATTCTAAATACTGAAATTAACAATAAATCTCGATCAATATTAGAACTCATCCAAATTAAGAAAAATGAATCAGTTTGTGTGAATGACCGAAGTGAAATTAATGCATTTTCAAAAATTTATTTTTCATTACTTACATAAACAAATATTTCCCCTCTATATGTTCAAAAATCAGTTCATTTAATGCTTATTTGATACTTGCATTGTAAAATTTTTGTAATGACAATATTATTGGAATATGTCAACAATTTTAAATTGTTAATCTAGAAATCATATGCTAACATTTATAATTATATTTTGATGTATGTCAAGTCTTTTGACAAAATTTTAAAAAGAAGCATTTTATTTATACAATTTTAGCTGTTACACCTAGTTTTAACGTAAGTAATCTTGTATTGTATTAATTTTGAAGCATTATTTGTAACTTATAATTATAATTTCAGTATTCTGATGAAGACATTTATATTAAATATGTCGAAACGTTAACCTAGTATTTTATTGTATTTCGTTCCAAAAAGGCCTAAATACCAAGAATTTTACCTACAAGAATATATACATATATATATATATATATATATATATATATATATATATATATATATGTTCTCTTTCAGGTTTCCGCGGGTAGTAGTATGTGTTCTCATTGGGTTCCGCGTTTTCTTCCGCGTTTCCACTGCTTGGTCTTTGGAAAGACCGATGCTGGTTTCTTGACGACGTTTCGGCAAAATCACACTTGCCATCTTCAAGTCTGCGATAACTGTCTGCTTCTGCTTCTTGTTATTCGTAAAGTTTAAGAATAATAATTAATTATTTCATTTGGCTGATACACAATGTATACAATTCACGGTCGATAAAGCAGCAAGTAATATTGTACATAAATCTGTTGGCAGACGTTAAGCATGGTATTACTTTTGTTAATTATATATCATTTAAATTGTAAATGCCCAATGACGATAGCAAAATAATAAACTATATCTGTCTTCATTTCCATTAACCACACAAATGCATCTGTCCCTATTGTGTATTTTAGGTGTTATGTTAGACTAGTTGTCTCTCTAAGTTCGTGCATTTGCAAATGCATGTAGGACTTACGTACATGTAGTTGGAACGTTGGCAAATTAGAATGGTGGTCGGCGAATTTAATCCCAAAGCACATACTGGCATCGGAAACTCTCTAACTGTAGAAACGTTGCGAGTGCGGTTCACCAGATGAATAATTATTGTAGTTCACTAATATCAGCGGCGACCGCATGGCGAACGCTGGATGGAGAGGTTGTCCTCTCCGGGGAATTTACCCACTGCAATGATCATCTGCGTCATGTGTACATGGAGAGTGTTTGAGTGAGTGGCTGGCGTTAATTCACTTATGCACACTCGTCGGGGAGAGCGATCCAAAAAAAAGGGGGTTTTGTTGAAATGTAAATTTGTCATTCTGATACAACTCGCACTATAAAAGAATTAAAGCAAAAAGACCTAATACAGGCAATGATTTAATGAAATCTCGTTGAGATGAACAGTAAGTTAAAATTTTCAAGTTTTCGTTATCACATTCCAACAGCTAGCAATCTACCTATCACTTTTAAATCTACACAAATATCCCACTGATACTGTTCATATTTAACGCGATTTAGTATAGTTCTTAAGTTGTCATAGGTTTCTTTCATTATAACTGAATGGGCTAACGGAATAGTTGTTTTTTTTGTTTCCATTATGAAGCAAGACTGCTTAGGCTGTATTTAAACGAATCTATAAAAATACGCCACTCGGAAGGTACATGTTTCATATTAAGCTCATTCATTAAACCGTCAATATCTGAACAGAAACACAGCGATTCAGCCATTTTATAAAAACTTGAAAATGTTATATTTCGTTTTCGGTAAAATGAAACACTTGCGTTTTTATCTAACAGGTTCCAGTCTTGAAGTCTGGAAGAAAGAAGTTTCGATTTCTGTTTTGACAATTTCAGGTCACGTACCAAATCATTTAATTTAATCTGAGTTATTAAGTGAGGTTCACTACTGGTACGTGGTAAAAATGTTGGGTCATCGATGGTATGCTTTGGAAGTTGTAGATCACATTTTGAAGAAAAAGTAGAATCGCCAGGAACAATGTTGTCTAGGTTAAATTTGGATACTGAATTTTGTCCCTTTGCTTTTTTGAAAACCCTTCTGTTTTAGTTATACAAAAGTAGCAATCCCTTACGTGATCAATAGGTACTCTCCACACCATAGGAACAGCAAACGGCATAGACATTTTCTTGCGTTGCATCAACTTAACGAAGTTTATATGACAACTCACACAGCAAACATGATGAGCCCAAGTTTTATCTTGATCTCCAATTTGACATTTAAAATATAAAAGGTAGGCTATTGTCACTTCCTCAGATATAGATTTAGCTTGTGACGTTAAAATAAATAGTCCGTATATATAACAAAACTCATCCGCTGGATTTTTGCAACACCGGCGACTAGAACTTGCCGTTTTATATAAATCGAGTTACACACTTGATTGTACTGTAAGCGATACAGAAACGAACTAAACTCTAGGCAACAATAAAACTGCACTTAACAGTTCATAGAACCCGTTTAACGTCCTGTTGCAAGTCAGCTACAAATAATAATTGCAATTATAATAGGTTTACCCAGTAATATAATAGAGAAGCAGGGAGGACGTGCTAGGTCATTTCTGTGAAAAGGTGATTTAATAATTACCTAATGGAATGCAAGAGGAGCATTGTCATCTATGTTACCAAAATCATGTTGACCTGTGTAATCTCATCTTTATGGCAAGTTGGGAATGTTCTTGTTTAAACTTGAAAAACACCAAATAATGTTTTTATCTACTTAAAAAATAATAACCATTTGTCGCTTTTAAATCAAAATAATAATCATTATTTTTTTTCCTGGCATTCAAAATATTATTTATTTCCTACTATTACTTTTTTAAATAATGTCTATACAGGGCGGCCGCTGATGTATCCGAGATACTTCGTATATGAATTCTGTAGAGTGGAAATTAGAAAGGGCCTAAATGCCATTTTTAACGAAATTGAGTTAACAACATAGAAAGGTTCTAAATATCATACTTTATGTCCAGTGAAAAGCCATAAGTGGCAAAGTTAAAATTTAATTGTCAGGAGGTAGTAATAGATGTCGCTTGGCGTATGTGAGCAAGCGTTTTCATTTGATAGGGCCTAAGTCCATCACAGAATATTGCCAGTTTGTTTTAAAATCGGCAGGTGTTAGTTATGTGTTTTGTGTGTCTGTATATTAAAATGGAAGGAAATCAAAGAATAAGAAAAGGTAAAGGTAGTGGCTCATATCATACTGAACAGAAGCATTTAAAATGGAATGGAAAGTCGTACAAAACGTATAAAAACAAAATGGTACCTGAAAAAACCATTCCCAAAGAGCAGGTTAGGTATACAAACATAATGTTTCCCTTTATGGTTCTAATCTTGAAAATATGTTATATGTAGGTATCATGTAAATGCAAGCTGGGATGTAAAGATGTTACATACGAAAGGCGACGTTCCCTTTGGGAAAAGTTTTATTGTCAAGATGTTAAAACACAAGGGACGTTTTTAATGGGTTTAATGAGTATTTGTGCTGTGCAAAGAAGGCGGCACGGTTCATATGAGAATCCGCAAAGCAGTCGACGTCAGGCCACTATAGCTTATTCCGTTCCTGATGGTACAGGAAAATTTGTTCGTGTATGTAAAAAACGTTTCCAAGACACCTTCGCTGTTAATGATAAAAGAATTCGCGTACTTATTGAGAAAAAAAAATGGGTGAAGCCTGTTATAAAGATAAACGTACCAGACATGCTGCGCCAAAATATTCTGAATTTGACCGGTCGTTAGTCAAGGCTCATATTAACAGGATCCCAAGGGAAGTTGGCCATTAGTCAAGATCTAAATCGGAAAAGGAGTACATTAGCCCCGACTTAAATATTCACAAACTGTTTAAAGCATTGCTGCAATTGCACCCTGATTCAATAGTCACCTATAAATTTTACAGGTCTGTTTTCATAAAGAATTTTCCCAATGTGTGTTTTCACAGACCACCTGTTGATACGTGCAGCACATGTGATAAACTTGACTGTCAAATCAAGGCCAACATTGAGTCAAGTCAATCTGCTAAAACTCAGCTGGAACTTCATCACCGCAAGGCCGAGAGAGCAAGAGAAGTGCTAAAAGAAGATATGATTGAGTCTCAAGAACCCGAAAGCATCAAGTGTTGTTTATCCATGGACCTACAACAAGTCATGGTCGTTCCATCACTGACCCACAGCGATATGTTTTACCTCTCACAGCTATCGTGCTACAACTTAGGTGTTCATATTGGCGATACGAATGAATCCTACATGTGTATGTGGCACGAGGGGGTAGCATCTCGCGGAGCTAACGAAATTGCGTCATGCCTCCTCCATCTTGCTAATCAAGGACTGATTTTTAAGAACCATTTAGTAATATGGTGTGATAATAGCGGGGGCCAGAACAAGAATAGAATTTTATTATTTACCTTGATGTTTTTAGTAGCCAATGGTGCTTTTGAGACTATCGAGCAGAAATTTCTTATCAGCGGCCATAGTTTCATGCCCTGCGATAGGGACTTTGCTTTGATAGAAAAGCGTAAGAAGGTAGCTAAAGCATATGTTCCCTCGGACCTACACGCAATAGTTAAATCAGCAAGGTACTCTCCTCCATTCAATATTGTTGACATGACAATTTCTGGCTTTTGGGACCTAAAAAAAGCTGCGGATGCATATATTAACACAACAAAGTTAAATAAATAAGTAAAGCTTCAGTGATAACCATCGAAGAGGCTAATCTTCCATTTATTAAAATGAAGACCATTTTCTCTGATATTCAGGAAGCAGTGAAAGTCAATATTTTAAAGAAAAAAAAAACTTTAGCTGACCTTAGACGGGCTAACATTATCAAGCTGCCGCCAGAAAGTAAAGTGCCTGAAAATAAAAAGGTTTCTCTTCGAAGCATGATTCCCTACCTTAAGAATCCGGCACACCAACGTTTCTATAAAGAGCTACTTCACATTGACGAAAGTGTTTCAGAAAATCTAGAAAACGCCTGAAATTAACAATTTTTTACTAAAAAATGTCGATGACACTTACGCCCTTTCCAAATTTTGCACTTCTGTTTTTGTTTATATTGGTTATAGAACGTTATTTTGATAATAATTTTTGCTGATAAGTATGTTTTAAGTTTTGTACTACTTGCATATATTTCATAAACGTTTATCAAAAAATTTTCTATATCTACACTTAATTTTGAACTTTGCCCGTTTTGTTTTTCGCGATTATTTCTGAATTTTGTTTTTGGCACCTACGCCCTTTCTAATTTCCACTCTTTTTAAGCTAAAGTATTGATGCTGAAGTAAATTACTAGAGGGCTTTGGAAAAATCTGCTTTAATTTAAGGAAAGTGTAATGACTTTGCAATTATTAAAGGTGCTCAATGTGACCACCGCCTTGTGCAATGCATAACTCAATCCTCCGTTGGAGCTCTCGTTTCTAGTTGTAGTTCTCAATTTTATTTTTCACCTCATAAAACGCTGTAAGAATCTTTTGGATGCTGGTCGCTATTATTAGGCTTTCCCGTTCAATAGGAAAGTGTCTTCACACGTCCCTACATGGAAAAATCTAGAATCAGAATTGGATACTGTTCATTGAGGAAATTAGTGACACCTCTTTCATGACGGGTCGGGGCACCATTATGTAAAAACAACATCGTCCTTCTGATTGGAAGTGGAAAAATTTTATGTAGTAGAGGTAGGTCGTTCTACAAAAAAGCCCGGTACAGTTCGCTGTTCAAATTTCCTTCGAAAATATGTGGTCCGATAGCTTCATTATCGATTATTCCAGGCCAAACGTTTACGGAGAATCTTCTCTGGGATGGGTTCCTCGAACAGAATGAGGGTTTTCGATTGCCTACACATGTTCGTTGTGGAAATTGATGTTTACATCTCATGTAAATGTAGCTTATTCACAGAAAAGGGTGCTTGGAATATTATGCTGATGATTGCTCCATCACTGACAAAGGCAAACTCTTTGGGGCAGATCCGTAGGGAGAAGTTCTTAAACCGGTTGGTAAGGATATGGGGATACAGTGTTTTTTCTATTTTTATTAGACCTCCTTACTTCTTAAACTTCAATACTTATAATTTAGTAATAATAATAATAATCAAAAAATATTAAACGAATTAATCAACAAAATTCTAATTATAATTTTCTAGTTTTAGAACTGATAATTATTTAATTAGGCAAATTTTTAGTGTAAGTCCTGAGTTCGAATCTCAGTCATGGGTAATTATAAAAAATTAAAAGCAGAAAATTATAATTAGAATTTTTAACACTGCGAAAAACTAATTTGAAAGTAATTTAAAATTTAGGAAATTAGTCAATAAAACTTAACGCAATGTTCAAAATGCCCCCCCCCCCAACCATTTTGTATCGACCAGCATGATACACACTTTCTATATTGCACACAATAATATCTGGCCTAATTTGTTGCAATGCATCAAGAAATCTCTGTTGTAAATTTGCCAACATGCTCAGTTTATTATAAATTATAATAAACCTTTGATTTTAAGTAACCCCATAGATAAAAATCTAAGGAGGTTACGTCAGGGAAGCTCAAAGATAATCAAATCTGATGGCCCAAGAACATTAAAAATTCTCAACATGAATCAAAGTTATGGCACGTTCTATTCGGAAGAATCTTGGGACTAATTTAACCTATCTTTAACTTGAATATATTGGGAAATTGTGATACTTTTAGTTCACATTATATATTACGCCTCCTTGCGGCCATATTGAAAATTTAATAATATTTTTGTTGAAATTCTTTTAATAAAAATAAATAAACGGTTGCCGAGATATGGTCAGTGACAACGCTTAAATAGGCACTTAAATGATATTGATAATGTTATTGGAATAAGTCAAGTTTCTTCAAGCAAATGAAAAAGTATGTAACCGAAGCTGAGAAGAAAAACACTAGCAAAATATAAAAGAATACCGTAAACGTCCCAGTAGCTGAGGTCTTTAGCTCAACTTTCTGCTGCTTTATGATATAATTTTCAAATTCAGAAGCTATTAACGTCGATTTTTTTTTATATTGAGGCAAGATATATTGTAAATTATGCTAAGTCTATTACCATTCCGCTATAAGCTATCGTATTTTTTTTACTCAATTTTAAATAATAAAAGTGCTATTGTACCTGTAGCTGACATGTCTTGATCCAGTAGTGGACATTTGTTGTTCCAGTAGCTGATGAAGAGTTTGAAATAATTTAGTTGGGTAAGTAAAAAATATTGAAATGCAGTTTACTTATCAAAATACTGGTAGCTACATTTTTTTATATAAATTTATTAAATTAAATTTTTTGGACCACCAAGGTACTTATTTATTTCAGGTGCCGTATATAGCCCCCGAGTACCCATAGTCTTAGGAGTATTTATAATTGCCATAACATTCTCCTCAATTTTATACCATAATTTGTCGGGAGGCCATTTCCAGAACTTTTTACTTGAACACATTGCACTTACAAATATTTCATTTTCATGGATTTGTTCAACAATACAATGGTAATATACTGTATGACATGGAAACTGCAACACCAAGAAGGGGTGCGGATTTTTTGACCAAACTTGGTAGAAACGTATAACTAGTCAATGATTAAAATTTCAAAGAAAAAAAACAAAAGACTAACACAATTAAACATAATTTTTATTAATAATGTGTTGAACCGCCCCTATTAGTGTCACACTCCCTCACTCTTCGTGGCATTGATTCGACTAGGTGGTCGATATCCTCTTGGGGTATGGTGTCCCAAGCAACCTGTAATTCATGCCGGAGAGCTATTAGTGTCTGCGGGGGATTGGCTAAATTCATAAGTTTTCGTCCCATAATGTCCCACACATGTTCTATTGGCGAGAGGTCCGGGGATTTGGGTGGCCATGGCAAGATATTGACATGAGCCTCTTCCAAGTGATTTATAGAAATTCTCGCTACGTGGGGAGGGGCATTATCCTGCTGGAAAAGTGGGTCTTCGAGCGTTTGAAGATATGGTAGAATATGGGGTTCTACCACCTCATCAATGTAACGCTGGGCGTTCATGGTGGTTTGGATGAACACCAACTGAGACCTACTCCCATATGCTATAGCACCCCATACCATAACACCCACTGCTCGATGCACATGCCTTTCAACGGAAAACTGAATATCACGACGTTCCCCACGTCTTCGTCTGACCCTCATACGGCCATCATGCATCCCTAGACAAAATCGAGATTCATCACTGAATACCACCCTGTGCCACTCCACGTTCCAGTGCAGTCGCAATCTGCACCACTCCAAACGTTGCTGTCGGTGTTGAGCCGTAAGTGGTAACACAAGATGTGGACGATAAGATTGTAAGCCGAAACCCCTAATTCGACGATAAACGGTTCGAAGGGTTACAGGACGACCAATATTACCTAACCACACGTCAGCAATTGATCTGGTACTGGAAAACCTGTCTCTTAGTGCCATTAAGCGAAGGCGGCGGTCCTGTATCTCATTAGTTCTTCTTCGGCCTCCGGTTCCTCTTTGGCGTCTTTCCTGACCTTCCCTAGTCCATGATTGATAACAGCGCATAATGGTGGATTGGTTCCGGTTAAGGCGATTTGCAATTTCCCTGTATGAAAAACCACCTTCTCGCAAACCAACAATTCGACCTCTGTCGAATTCGCTTAATTGGCGATAATTTCCACGTTGCCGCACTCTAGGCATAATAAAACTCTTTAAACACGTTAAACAAAGGTATAATAAGACAAAACCGTTGAAATTAATTTCAAACAAACAATTAATACACCACACATTAATGTCAGCGAAAACTGAATGAAGTGTCAGATGTGTCATGACCACTTGATCTATCGCAACAAAATTTTAATCAATTATTGCTTTTGACTAGTTATACGTTTCTACCAAGTTTGGTCAAAAAATTCGCACCATGTCATGCAGCATATTTGTTTTCACATTCTACTATGACGTAGTCATAAATCTTTAAGCCTTCTAAGTTATTTTTTACTTTCAAATTATCATTTGTAAAAGAGTGATCTGAATCTGAGTCACTGCTAACGTTTTTACGATGTACTTCTTTCCCTTTCTTTAAAACTCCTAAGGAGTGTTTTTTTCTTCTCTCTTTATCTTTCTTTCAAGTTTCTCTTCTTTAAGTTTCTTTTTTTTTTATTTTCATTCTTTGTATGATATTCTTTCCATTGTTGGGAGGTAGCAACAGACGGAAATTTTTCTTTTCTTCGCTTCTTTATGATTTTCGTTTCACTGGACGGCTAAAATAAGATTCTTTTAAGCGGCGATGGTACAGAGGGATCAACCCGGAATTGCTGTTAATTGTTACTAAAACCTGAATTTACTTCACCAGGAACATTAGTATTTTTTTCAGGAGAACTGTGTTCCAGTGCATGCGGTTTTTCAGGTATACTTTCATTCTCACTTCTGGGAGCAGAGTCTTTATTTTGCGAATCATGCTCATGAAGATGTGTATAGTGATTTGTAGAATATGGTTCTTGATATGTTAATAATATTAGGTCATTGGCTGGAACGTCCACCTTTGTATCGCTACTAGTTTTGTCAGGTATTGCTCGAGATACTTCGTAATTTGCATTTTCATCAAAGTCTTTATTTTTAGTCTCAATGTCAGACAAATTATTGTGCACAATCAAATGACCTTCTCCATCTATTTGACATTCTCTAACATTGTTGTCATTTAACAAATTCTCCAAGTCCATCCAGTCTTGATTTTCAATGTTGTCATTGTTATTTTGATTTGTTTCATTTTCAGCACTAGAATTCCCAAGGTTGATATCATCACGTAGGTTTTTCCAAAACTCATATAAAGCTTTGTCCTCAATGTTGCCAGTCCATATTCTACCTTGACAGTATTGAAACAATTGCAATTTATGCCCAAATTTCTTATCTATGAGATTTATATATTTTATTGTCTCTGTATTCGTCTCTGAATCTCTTTTTCCGGTTCAACATTTCTTAACAGTCGTGAGTAATCAACAGTGTCTACATCAAAGGGATAGATACCACATTTTCTGAAACCATTAACAAAAATGTTAGTTGTTAAAGTTTTGTTTAAGGTTTTTTGGAGAAGAGGTGCAAAATTGTCTCTCTTCAATGTCTTACCGTTATTTTCAACTCTAAATTCTAGTACAGACTTTTTCCAAGAAGACTTCAGAGGTCTAAACACAGATACATCCATTGGTTGAAGAATATGTGTTGCATTTGGAAAAAGAGTTATCAAAATGATCACATGTTCATTACAGAAGTCACTCAGTGGCATAGTTAGATGGGATTTATGCCCATCAATATAGACAATAATAGGAGGAAATTCGATATTTGGCCTGACTACCCATGGATAGAAAATGTTTACCATATATTCATAAAAGTTGGCACTGACCATCCAGCCATTTTCACTTTTTCCTACACTCCAATGTGTTGGTAGTAACAAAGAAACCGCTGCAGGAATTCTTTCATAAGAAAAAATGACCATTGGTGGTGTTTGTAAACCTAAAGCGTTACCACCCAGAAGAACCGTTAGACATTCTTTTTCATCGTTTTGATTAAAACTGTAAATGCACTTCTGTGCTTTTTGCACAATTACTTTGTCACCCTTGGGACACAAGAAAAAAGCCGTCTCGTCCATATTAAAAAATCCATTCCCATTTTTAGTAACATCAAAGTTTCCGTAAAATTTCAAAAATTCTTCAACTTCTTTGAACCAGTTTCTTATTTGTCCTTCAGTTAGGATACCAAGCGAACCACAAATATTTGATGGTGTTCTCAGAATGTCTTTTATGGAAATTTTAAAACCAATCCCTGCCGGGTCTATTATTAACAAAAGGATTTGTTTTATTTGTTTCTTTGAGCAGTAATTGAACGCTATCTAATAATTGATTCTTTGTTGAAGGAAATCCAGCCCTTGCGATATGAAGTATCCATCGCACCAGCGCCTTTTCTTCTTCTTTGGATAGTACCGTGGCAGGACCCATTTTTCTTTTTGTGGGATATTTCTCCGAATGTTTGTATAGTAAAGTTGTCCTAGGCACTTTATATGTTCTAGAAGCAGTTGACACAGCCATTCCACTTCTAACTGCTGCCAAAGCGTGCTGCATATCTGCTTCAGAATATTTCAAAATCTTTTTGTTTTCCATCCTAGCAAAGAAAATATTAAGTGTCAACATCTACTACCAATAAGGCTTCCTTAGAGATAATATGCTATTTAAATACACTCTATATTATTTGCACCTAAAGCTGATGTCCGAATAGCTGATGGAGGATTAAAAATGCATAAGCACAACTGTATAAGCTTAAAGCGCATGTCAGACACTGGTCCCTTGAATTCTATGAGAAAAATAATTTTAATTTTATAAAAATCATCAAACATTCTCACAAAGCTTTGGATTAAATGTTAGTGTATTTTTAATACTAGGTCCCAGTACCTGACATGTAGCTATCAGCTTCAGGACACATGGTGTTTTTAATGTACCCAAGCCTGACATGTCATTTATAATTACTAAAAAGAGAAACCTTGGAGGTTAAATATTATTTATAGTCAAACTTTAAGTTAGTCTAAATATATACAGGGTGTCATTTTGAAAACGTACCACCCTCTATATTTCGGCCCCTATAGAAATTCCAAAAATATGCAAAAACACGTCAAACTTATTTTTAAGGGGGACATTTTGTAGGCTGGTTTTCAATTAAATTACATCAACCCCCTGGGGGGGGGGGGTGGACATAACCTCTAAAAATTTAAATGGAAATGGGGGTTGAGTGATACCTCATTTTAAAGGTCGTTTAACCCGCTTTTCAAAAATGCTAATTTCTTGTCCTTTATTTTTAATACTTTTGAAGAAATCAAGTCAAACCATGAACATACAAGTATCAAGTGTTTTGCAATAAAACATTAAAAAACTAATAAAAAGTAACTTATTTTATAAAATTTTCGAAATGTTGTCCATTATTTTCTAAACAGTGATAAAGTTTACTCTCAAACTCCTCTCTAACATTTCGAAACACTTCTGCCTGAAGTTCTCTACATGTAGCTGTTATTCTTCTCTTTAAATCTTGCAAATCTCGAGGCGGTGTTTTATAAACAATCGATTTTAGATGCCCCCATAGGAAGAAATCTAAAGGCGATAAGTCGGGTGATCGTGGTGGCCATTCTATTGCTCCTCTTCGACCAATCCATCTGCCAGGAAATCTATCATTTAGCCACTGTCTAACTGGAAGATAGTAGTGTGGTGGAGCTCCATCTTGTTGGAAGTGTAGAAGATCTTCTTGCAAAACCATGTTACCAGCCGCGTCAATTTGATTTTCCAAAGTAGTTGTTATTAAGGGGTCTATTATTTCTGCAAGCAAATTTAAGTAGAGCTCACCAGTTAGATTTCCTTCAATGAAGGCAGGTCCAATAATAGTATTCCCAAGGATACCAGCCCAAACGTTAACTTTTTCTGGATACTGTGTGTGACCTTCCCTAAAAAGTCGCGGATTTTCATCATTCCAGTAGCGACAATTTTGCTTGTTAACATGCCCATTAAGAAAAAAAAGTACACTCATCAGTAAAGCAAATATTGTGCAAGATATTTTGGTTTTCATTTATAAAATCCGTCATTGTTTCACAAAATTCAATTCTTCTGTCGAAATCGTCGTCAAAAAGCTGTTGTAGAATTTGCATTTTATAGGGGTGAAACTTATTTAACGTTAGTGCTTTCCTTACTGTTTCGTGAGACATTCCTACTTGGCGTGCCACAATGCGAAGTGATGTGGAGGGATTTGCAGTAAAGGTGCCTAATACTTCTATTTGTGCTGCTTCATCCAAGACACGGCTAATATTTCTTTTTTTGTTAGCAACGGAACCAGTTTCACTAAACTTAGCGACTAATTGTAGAACATACTTATGATTTAAATTACTATTCGGATACCTTTCATTAAACATTCTTGACGTTCTTCTTGCGCATCTTCCACATTCCCCATAAATAAGAATAATTTCAATTCTTTGTTGAAGAGTAAACACCATTTTTAAAAATAATGTAATAAAATCGCCACTTTTACCTCGCAAAACTAATTTTACAATAAAGTAATTTTGGCTAAAATAAATGGAGTGACAAGTAAAGAAAAATTTGACAAGAATGTCAAGAATGGTTAAACCAGGGCTTTTTTTTTCTGCGTTAAACTACCTGTACGACTATCACAAGTACTAGTTCAGGTAAATCACATTCTTTCCAATAATAATGTTTAACTGAATAGTATGCGTCTTTATTATTTCGTTGGATATTAGAAGTAAAAATAGTTTAAAAATTTACCGTTATGTAATACCTCAATTTCATTTATTTTAATTCATTAAAGCAATATCACAAAGTGTTTTTGATATCTAAACTTCTTTACAGTTTTCACCAAATATCTCGCGAACTGCTAAAAAAAAAGGCAAGAATTTAGCATTTCAAATTTTATAAAATAAGTTACTTTTTATTAGTTTTTTAATGTTTTATTGCAAAACACTTGATACTTGTATGTTCATGGTTTGACTTGATTTCTTCAAAAGTATTAAAAATAAAGGACAAGAAATTAGCATTTTTGAAAAGCGGGTTAAACGACCTTTAAAATGAGGTATCACTCACCCCCATTTCCATTTAAATTTTTAGAGGTTATGTCCACCCCCGCTAGAGGGTTGATGTAATTTAATTGAAAACCAGCCTACAAAATGTCCCCCTTAAAAATAAGTTTGACGTGTTTTTGCATATTTTTGGAATTTCTATAGGGGCCGAAATATAGAGGGTGGTACGTTTTCAAAATGACACCCTGTATAAAACGACAATATGTTAAAAAGGTTAAAATGTTTGCGTATAGTGGTTAATAAAATCATACACTTTCTTAGCTTACCTGGTAAGACTCAGAACAAAGCACAAATCAATGGAAACTAGTCACTCTTTACGGCATGTCGCCATTACAACTGTCGACTGAGAGTGAAAACTTAACAAACTCTAAAAATATCCCTAAAATTAAAAATTCTAATCTCACGCAATAGCAGACCTTATTTTATTAATTTAATTAAAAATACTGTCAGCTACCGGGCCACTGTCAGCAACTGGGACGTTTACGGTATCTAAAATAGTAATTTAATGTTTATTTGTATCGAGAAATCAAAAATTTATCTAATTTATCTAAATTTTAATATTGTTCATAACTTTATCAGAATTTAAATTAAAAGCATCGAAAAGTATTATTAGGGAAGGGTAAGGCATACAGACATCACGCCCGAAGCAATATTGCATGTGAGAAAACGAATCACCTGCATACATTCTACCTGCACAAAATGTAAATTACTCCCGTTAGAAATGTCATGAACAGAGCATAGATTCACCAATTCCTCCATCTGACACTCCCGGGCGCGTCTCGCTCATACATATACACGTGCACAAAGAGGAGACCGCTCGGAATCCTAACACGGAAATCCAGTTCAAGTCAGATTTATCCTTTTGGGAATCTGCCGTCTCGACGTTGCGCCGGGGACGTCGTGTCATCTTTGGAATATCAGACGAAAGGCGTCGGTGAGCCAGATATGTTTCCGCAAAACCGCACACAAGATCCTGCATTGAACCAGCTAGTTTCAACTATGTGGTATAGTGGAATGCGATGCCTGGGACATTTTTGCATAAGTAGTACCTGATACCTGGATGCAGTTTGTCTATTCTTGGCGCATCGATTTTATATTCCCTTATTTCAAAACTTAGTTGGGATTATTCTCGGAAGTAGGTTTATTTATGATGTCTAGCAGCTTATTACTGATTTACGTATATATGATATTAGAATATATTAATAATTCTTATTTATTATGTACGAATAATACATCAGAAAATTATAAACTTTGAAATTATTTATTGGATTTAACTAGTAATGAACATCAGATTTATATGAATCTATTATATCAAGAGGAAAGTAATCAGCATATAGACGACGCAATAAAGAAAAAAGGAAATCACATGAAAATGGTTTCATTTTGATGTTTTATTGATGTTTAACAATTATTTTCCTATTAAACTGACGAGGCGCCTCCACCAAAATTAATTTAGAGAAATTATCGTATATATAAGGGTATATTTTGTTGTATATGTATTGCGCTTTATTTTTAATTACCTGTTTTTGCTAATAATTTCTACTGTTATTATATTTTGCATTTTATCTCATAATTATAATGTTGCCGTTATGAATGTTAGCATTTCGGTAATGCACATAATTCTTCTAATTGTATTATTTGCATTTAGTAGTATATTTAATTCAGTTCTTTGATTTTAAAATGTTATTGAGGCATCTGTGCCTGACAAAAAATTGGTTTTC
This sequence comes from Amphimallon solstitiale, assembly GCA_963170755.1. Taxonomy (NCBI): domain Eukaryota; kingdom Metazoa; phylum Arthropoda; class Insecta; order Coleoptera; family Scarabaeidae; genus Amphimallon; species Amphimallon solstitiale. Next base: position 140,214,598 of record OY720677.1, on the reverse strand, counting down.
TGTCTGCGAGTTCGAGATTCTTTACTTAACACGCCAGCTTCTCACAATGAATTAGCTACGTCATGTACAGGCACGTCTCTAATCTTTCTGTAATAATTTCAAAGGCCTCAAAATATGAATAAAGGTAGGAAGAAAGCATACCCCACCATTACCTATATAAAGAGGTTGCATACTTATGTCAGTTGTAGCTAAGAAATTCGCAGGGTATAATTTCTACATGATAAAAATCATATAGAAATTATAATTAAAGGTAGAAGGACATCTATCGTTAATGGATCAAACTTAATAAAGTACGCTATTTATAAAAGTTATAATTGATACTTGAGTTAGCAGTATTTTGATCATATACGTCAATAACATTAATTCTTATAATGATATTTATAAGTCTAATATAAATATACTTTCCATTCGAAATATCTTCTTTGACAAATAAATATATTACATTCAGATGTCCTTCTAGCTTTAATTATAATTTCTACATGATAAAAATCATATAGAAATTATAATTAAAGGTAGAAGGACATCTATCGTTAATGGATCAAACTCAATAAAGTACGCTATTTATAAAAGTTATAATTGATACTTGAGTTAGCAGTATAGAGGGCGTTATTACACTTAATGCATTATTTAAGTTATTATATGAGTGGTGTTTAAAAAGAATTATTATCATACTAGCTGACTATGCAGACATTGTTCTGCTCGTCCCGGTAGGTGGCGAGATTAGAATTCCACTACTAAAACAGCGACATCTATCGGACGGCAGCATATACCAAAACGATTTTATTGACCACGTGAACATGTTGTCTATAAATATATAAATTATTTCGATTTATAAATAAAAAAAATATTAATAATTCGACCACAGCGCCACTAATTAGATTTGGTGATCTTCTTTTTTGGCATTAAACCAATATATATTATGAATATGAGTGATTTTCGTCCATAAATTTAGAATTTGTTAACAATATGAATACAGCGCCCCCATCGGATCCTAGCATAGCTATGAACCATTGTCTCAACAAAACAAATATGTTGCGCGAATATGAGCTCAATCGGTCAAGTCGTTCAGAAGTTACACCATCACTAACAGACGCATCAATTTAAGTTGGAATGCGTTTTTCCAGTTTTTTTTCAATGAAAACATTTAATTGAGTTCTTACCATCCCGCGAGCATAACGAACAAAACAAAAAAAATCAACAAATATGTCGTTCCTATCATCTGTTATGGTCAAGAGTGCATACAAAAATTATGATTTTTGTAGTTTGTCCGAATTTTCCAAACTTCCGGGCAACTTTTTCAAAATTTCTGTCCATAAAAACCATATTGGTTTAGCCGTTCTCAAGTGATTACCGACGAACAGCATTTCATTTATATTTGGAAAAACACAGTAATACTACTATCCTCTTTTATTCTTCACAAAGGGTATCAATTTACTCCGAGTACTAGTTTCGGCACATGGCCATCATCAGCTCAGAATCTAGGCAAGTTATTATAAAATGTTAGAACAGATATCCTTAATTAATGTATTAACAGTAAAAAAACACAATTTTAAATTTAGCAAATTAAAATACTTACAGTCAATGAAAATTCAAAAAATTCCATGTATAATGCGGATGTATATGATATTATAAAAATAAAATACTCATTTTACTTAAAAATTAACACGTTAAAATCTTTTGAAAAACGAATACAATGACAAACATCACATTACAAGTTAAAAATTCAAAAATTTTTTAAAAACATAATCATGACAGGACAAACGACGTTCACAAAAGTGTATTGTAAAATAAAAGGAGAACCGCATGAATATCGCAAATCCAATCACATCAAAAGTATAACACCTTAACCAAAAAACACAACTTAATAAAAATAAAAGAACCAGAGCATATGTGGAAACGTACATTAGAATCGTGTAATAGATAGAAATGGAGGAGATAATACTGGATGCCAAAAACCGTACATATTTTTTGAAACAAAAGGATCTTGATTGTAAAAATAACAAATTAAGATCATTGAGGAGGAACAAAAACCATCTGGACACACATTTTGGAGTACATTCCCACAACAGGACTACGGCGAATATTAAGTCTTCTATTCATAGAGATTATAATTCAATACCATCACAACCTCTCAATAGTACCAGTGAACAACATACACACCAATACAAAAACCTTACTGATATCCACTTTGAAGAGGACGAAATTAATTTATTGAACAACGGACATAAGTACGCTCTTCACCCTACAAAAATATCACTCCCTTTGACATCAATCGATGTACAGTGCGCGATAGAGAGGCACCCTGAGAAGAACAGGATCAGAAACGACATCATTCCAACCATAAAAAATGTAGAAAGACATAATCGCGACATAGCTTTCTGTCACAGGGAAGAATGGAGAATAGTCAAGAGGATCAGATCGAAGCTCGAGGCAAATAACGCAATATATGTGATGGCAGACAAAAATGCAGGTACTGTTATCATGTATCGTAAATCATACATAGACAAAACCTTGAAATTTATTTCTGAAAACAATTATACACTTTTACAAAAGAATCCTTTAAAAACTTTAATTAGCAATACAAAGTCTGTCATTGACCGTTGTAGAGATACACTCATAGAATATTCACCACAGAACAATACATTTATACCTATGAACCCTAAAATACCAATTTTATACTCCCTACCTAAACTTCACAAAATTGACATACCCATTAGACCCATCACCGCATACTACTCATCTCCTACAATACATTTATCTAGAATTCTGTTAAAGGTCTTTAAAGAAATAAATTATGAATCAACATTTTCAATTAATAATACACACCAGTTCTTAAACAACATTACAAATAGACCTCAAGATATAAATTTCATCATGGTATCTTTTGATATCACTAATTTATATACCAACATCCCTATTAAAGAAACCTTGAATATAGCCAATAATATTTTTACTCAGCATTTTTCTGATGTCACTAAAATAAATAATTTGAATGCCATTTTAGAACTTATAGTCACTCAAAATTATTGCGACTTTAATGATCATTTTTTATAAAGTTAATGATGGTTTACCAATGGGAGTGCCACTCTCTGGTTTACTAGCAGACTTATATTTGAACCAAGTTGAGATCTCCAAAATAAATAATCCTGTTAACCCCTTTTACAATAAAATTATAAAATGGATGAGATACGTGGATGATGTATTCTGCATGTGGTCGGGTACTTTGGATGAACTACAAAACTTTCATAAATATATAAATAACTTGCATCAAAATTTGAAATTCACACTCGAAATAGAAAGAGAAAGAAAATTGAACTTCCTAGATATCACTTTAACAAGAGGTATAAATAATATTTCGATAGATATTTACAGAAAACCATCTTCAACTGCCACCATTATTCCATACAAATCTTACCATTGCACATCACAGAAATTCTCTGCTTTTCAGTTTTACTTAAACAGAGCCGTCACATATCCTTTAGACCAAAATTCAAGAAACAAAGAAATCAATTATATATATGATCTGGCTAAGAAATTCCAATTCCCTCTTCAAACTATTAATAAACTCCTTAAGCTAATTATCCTTAAACAAGATCCCCTTTACAAAAAGAAACCTAATTCACCAGACACACAATATAAATCTCTTCCTTACAATAATATCACTACTAAAATGAAACCAATATTTAATAAATATAACATTCAGCTTTCATTTAAAACTAACAGTCAACTATACACCATTTTAAACAATATCAAACCAAAACCCGATATCCTCGAAGAAAGTGGCGTCTATTCAGTGAGATGTAGTCAATGCACATCAATATATATTGGTCAAACAGGTCGTAAATTAAGTAACAGAATTTATGAACATAAAAATCAATTTTCATCTAATATTTATAGACACAGACTTCAAACTGGACATAACATTGATTTTGATAACATTTCAATTCTACATAAACAACCGAAGAGCTTAAAACTTAACCTGCTCGAGACTTTGGAAATTGAAAGACATAAACAACATTTCAATTTGCTTAACAATCAAATCTACACACATGATAAACCACTATTTTCTTTTCTTGAAACACTTTGAAATAAATTTCATATTCATTAAGTTTTGTTCTGCAACGGCATGATGGCTTGTACAACGCTGTATTTTTGGTTGCCTAACTACACTATCTATTACACGATTCTAATGTACGTTTCCACATATGCTCTGGTTCTTTTATTTTTATTAAGTTGTGTTTTTTGGTTAAGGTGTTATACTTTTGATGTGATTAGATTTGCGATATTCATGCGGTTCTCCTTTTATTTTACAATACACTTTTGTGAAAGTCGTTTGTCCTGTCATGATTATGTTTTCAAAAAATGTTTGAATATTTAACTTGTAATGTGATGTTTGTCATTGTATTCGTTTTTCAAAAGATTTTAACGTGTTAATTTTTAAGTAAAATGAGTATTTTATTTTTATAATATCATATACATCCGCATTATACATGGAATTTTTTGAATTTTCATTGACTGTAAGTATTTTAATTTGCTAAATTTAAAATTGTGTTTTTTTACTGTTAATACATTAATTAAGGATATCTATTCTAACATTTTATAATAACTTGCCTAGATTCTGAGCTGATGATTGCCATGTGCCGAAACTAGTACTCGGAGTAAATTGATACCCTTTGTAAAGAATAAAAGAGGATAGTAGTATTAATGTGTTTTTCCATTCTAAACCTTTACAAAATGGACATTTACTACATCATTTATATTTATATAGATTAATTCATATTAATCATACAATATATAATTTTAATATCATTAGTTTGTAAATAAACAATGTTTATAGATAGATTTTTGCATGTTCACGCAGCTATTCAATAAGAGCAAAATCTATATAACACTCATCTTACGTGACCCGTTTCCTATCCAGCATCATTGGTAAATATAAATATAGATACTGCATACCGCAAGTAAACAAAACTGTTGAAAAATATCGAAATATTCACAAGCTCTGAATGTTTTGTTATTGATTTTTGCTATTTCTGACAGTATTTGACGGTGACAAATTTTCATGCCATGTATGCACTTTACCTCGCTTTATTGCATCGATGCAAATACTTTGCTATCGAAACCGAAGCTGTCCTTTCATAAATACCGAATGAAATTGCGATGAAGATAATTGTGTAGATGTAAATTTAAGGACAGCTTTCGGTTGTACATATTTTCGCACCGTTGGTTTCACTAAATGGGAAATTCGAGCGGATGGTGTATTAATGATGAACCTAGAGATTTCATCTCTTTTGATGTGTATTTCATTTGTAGAAAAACACATGGTGTTTGAAATGTGCATGTTTTATGATGTGCTCTAAAAATGAATGTTCCAAAAGGGCGCTTGAATAATTACTTTTATTTCGAAGTCTGGTATGATGTACAAGTTAACAATGGAAAGTTGATATCGGTCAGATTTAATATTCGTCCACATTACTTATAACTATATATATAATAAATTGAGAATGGTGAGAAAAAAAAAAAGAAAAAAAAACGATTTTTTCTCAATACAAGAATGCCTACCTACAAAGACATAAACGTTATATAATGGTAACTATATATAAAATTATTATAAAGCCATAACGTCTACAAAATATTAACATTAGTATCACGTGGTTGTCGTTTCACAGAAATTGGTCCAGAGGAACCGCAACGCACATCAACGCAATTCCTGAGGCATGGAAAAGAAATACTTTTTTTAACACTGAGTAGCCGTGTACATCTCCAAATCAGCAGGGATGTCATTATATTTTTTATATATTCCTAATGTGAATTATCTTACAAACAGAGTGAGTCTGTGCGGCGGCGGAGATATCAATCCGCAAGAAAGCGTGGTCAGATTGTGCACTTCCGTTCTAAACCGAATTTTATAATAGAAGTATGTCAGACATTTCCTCGTTAGAATTTTGTTATAAAGATTTAAGATTAGTAATTCTCTTCTGTTATGCTTGTTACGTCAATCCGTATCAATCAGTTTCTGCGACACATGCTCAAATTTCCTGATACCGTGGATATATCTCACATAAGCATTCTGAGATTTCTGTATTTGCAAGCTTGTGGCATTTTCAAGACAGGCATGATATATCTTCGCACAGAAGTAAAACGAGACAGTACATATGTGTCCCAAAGTAATTTTTTCGTGCTTTTATTTAACATTGACCTGTACGGATATAGCTCTTTCAAATTCATGTATACCGATTTTATGCAATTAGTCACAATATCATGAAAACGTAAAGAGTTATCGAAAGTAAAGCTCAAATTCCTGACGCTATGAATAATAGGAATCTACACAGCACCAATGTGAACATCTAATAATGGGTTCAATGTACTAACAATTTTCCTAATACCAAAGACCAAAGCTTGCGATTTAGCAGGATTAATATTCAGTGAATACATAGGAGACATGGAACGAATAGCTTCTAGATCCTCATTTATTCTGTGAATAGCTTCCACACAGTTCGAGGCTCTAAATGATATTTAATAATAACGGCATTGTTTGCATACAGATGTATTTTAGCATAATGTAAATGATTGTTATAGGAAGAACAAAAGAGGTCACAGGACAGAGCCCTGCGGCACACCCCTTTGCAAAACAAGTGGCCCAGAAATCCTGCCGCCGATTTTAAGACATTGGGACCTATTAGAAAGAAATGCGGTGAGTAATTGTAGAGAATCATGACAAAAACCCTTATTTCTAAGAACGTCCAAAAGTGTCGTATGACTTACCGTCTCGGAGGCCTTGGAATAATCTAGAAGCACGAGAACAGTGACCAGACCCTTATCTGTAGAACATAGAATATTGTAACGTTTTCGGGTTCGCAATAAACAATTTATTTATTTAAAACAGTCTGTATATTCATACACGTAAGATTATATAACAATATAAAATATAAAACTAACGTATCACACTTAAAACTACTATAAATGAATTAACGCATGTATTTATTTCTATTACTAAAATGTCCGTACATTTATATCTTTATTGCACTATAATAAGGACTGCACCGTATTTATATCACTTCTATTTATATAACACTCTAATATTTATGTCTTTTCTTCGGCTACCACTTAAGGAACAATTTATTTATTTCTTATATTTATTTCTACTTTGGTCTGTTAGGCGCGTCGACTACTTAAGGAACTTCTTATTCCGGAATTACTCATCCATCGGTGACCCAGCCGCCTTATGTACAGATACGAAACATCTGGAAGCATTCGCGTGAACTCCATCTTCCTCTCGATGTTTGTAGAACATTCCACAGACATTCTGTCTCGATGCAGTACAACGCAAATGGATGGTTTATTGCTTTACGATATTTATCAGTCGCGCAGAGATGATTTACAACCTTTTTTTTTATTGTCGCTCGGAAGTCCGCCCGGATGTCTACTGGTTTGGTTGCATTATCATCCGTTACATATAGTAATGCCGTGGTGCAACTGAATTCCGACCAATACCCAAATTGAACACTCGGCAGAAGTTTCACAACCGACACGTATCTGCAACTCCATAATACCCTCAAAAACTTTAGTCAGTACAGGTAGCACACTTATAGGCGCATTTATAATGAGTAAAACTTATTAAAATTCCTCGTGGTATTCTTGTTGAGATATAACTACTTTGCGTACTCTTTTTTTTTTCTTTTTGCAAAAATAGAAATTTCTTAGGAGTTCCTAATAGCAAATTGGAACTAAATTTCGTATGTTCGAGTATTAAAGTGACTAGTGACGATATTTTGACAAATTTCTACGAGTACTGGACATATTGTCTTCACGCAGTTTATTCAATATTTAATTTCGGGAGCCCGTGTGTTTATAATAATTAATTCAAATTTATGCGTGCTGTTAGCAGTATATATACCGGGTGTTTCAGCGGAGCTGTAAAGTCCATTACTGGTACCTAATAATGTACATTTTTAATATAATGAGCCCTATAATTTAAAAATATTTTTATTTATAAAAAGTGTTTCACAATGACGAACTAACACTGCTGACTAAAATAACTACCTATTATTTTCACTTCTTGTGGTTATTATTTTGTAATTATTTTTGCCAATGCTAGTAGATAGGCTATGCGAGTTCTGACACAAATTCCATGTATTTTCTTATCGATGTTCATTTTGCATTTCAAGGTCGTTTGATATTTATATACAGGGTATAATCACTTTCGTGCACAAGGCAAGCGCGGCAAAATTCAGATCTGTGTTGTAGATTGGGTTGTATGTGCACTATACTTTGTAACGATTCCGTATCGTTAGAATAATAAATAAGTCATTATTGTAGATATTCTTCATACTGTAGATTTTCATTCATGTTATGTATAACTTTTTTATTAATTTTCTCTTAATGTTTGTATGTAATCAAATGTATTTGTTGAGTATCTCATAGAAATTTGGTAATTGAATTAAAATAATATTTAAATTGTTAAAACTTTCCGTGTGCAGATGGAAATTTCACACGGCAGAGTTGATTTCGCTTTCTATTTATCGAGGTGGGAGACTGCTCAGGCTAAGCAGACGAATTACGGTGTAAAATTTACTTGTTTCCTCCGAGTCAACAGGTCATCCCCTAGTGGAAGACTTGTATCTTTCCTGCCTTATAGAACCGTCTCCCAGTAGAAGGTTCCTTCCCGCAAAAAGAGCATCAAATTTAGAGACTTGGGGCCCTATCCTTTTAATTTTCGTTTTAACAAAACCACCTGTCTCGACGCCGGAGTATGTTAAATACATTTCTGACATTAAAATTGCAAGGCAAGAGTTATTCAGTCACTAGTAAAATTTTCCGTAATAAATTATTTTGCAAATCGAATTAAGTCTAACACTTACATGCATGAGATGTCAAGTAATTCGTAAAAGTTATGTCATTAATTTTTCTTCATATTTTAAATACTGTTGTAAAGTAATATTCAATGTACCGTCGAGTTAAAATCGATTTTGTTAAAATAAAACGTGCTATTGAAACTAACATTTCGACCTGACAAGGAGAGGTTATGTTTTAATTTACATGTATTTTCTGTACTATTTTTCAGAACAATGTCCTAAGTTTGTAATTATATTTCATTTAAAACTAAATGTGTGTTTAATATTTGTATAACTATATGTGTGTGTATAATTTACATTTCACGAAACTTGTTGAAATAAAGTCTAATTAAAATGCCATATGTTTTCAATATCCTCAAGAAATTTTATAAGCTTCTATTTTTGGTCGGCTCCTAAATCACATTTTCTAAATTTTTGGACTATTCTCTGTTGTTTCAATTGTTGCTCATGTGAAGCTTCCCAACCGTTGTCATATTCCATTTTAGCCAATAAGATCCAAAAAGTTTCAATTGGCCTTGCTGCAGGACATTTAGAGGATTGCCGATTCTAGGTACATGTGGGATTCTTTGAGCTTCTAACCAGTTTAGGGCTCTTCTAACATAATGCGCCGATGTAAAGTAAGGCGAAAACATGTAATTATTATGAATGTGATGTACATTAATAAAATTTGTTACTTTTGTCAGACAGTTGTGGATATAATTCAGCGTCCACTGCCTGCATTCTTACCTTGCCTACATACCAGATACACCAGACTAAAAATGTATCAGCCAATTTTGCATTTTCTTTAAATTTTATATAATCAGTGGTATTTTCAATATTATCTGTATAGAAACCTGTATTTTCAGAAAGCTTCTCATGACTAAATGTAAAATATTTCTCGTTGTCCATGATTATTGTTTGGTTATTAGACAAAATGTTTACATCCTAAAGCTCGACAGAAACGAGGCATTCTGGCCAATTGTACAGCTGTATATTTGGGACATTTCTTACGTTTTCTATACTTTAAACCATTTCGTCCTAAATATCGAGAAATTGTAGCGTTTGAAACGTTCAAACGGTAGGAAAGTTTAAGGGGGAACACCATCAATGGTATTTTTGGTACGTTCTATAATAATCTATTGACTTGCTTTACAGTCAACTTGCGTGGACGACCTATTTCTGGGAGGTTCATATTTCTTGTTCGCATTCTAAAATTGTACGAAGTACGAGTGCCACCCAAGTTTCAACTAGTTTCACGCGGCAGTCTGTGTGTTATGCCGGAGCAGTGAACGTGTGTTTAGCAATTCTGTACATGATGTCTACGCCAGAATATTTTGAGCAAAGCGTAACGTTGAAATTTTTCGTTAAGTGGAAGAAATTGAGAATTGAAACGTTAACAGCTTTGAAAGAAGTGTATGACGACAATTTAATGCCAAAATCGTCATTCTATGAGTGGTACAAGAAGTTTGAGGAGGGGCAAGAGGAGTGCAATGACGCTCCGCGCTCTGGTCAACCAGCTGAAGTTCGCACCGCCACCTCTCTGCAAAAAGTCGAGCAAGTGTTGAAGAATGATTATCGATACTCGATTAGACACATATCGGAAGCTACTGGTATCAATCGTGAGACAGTTTGATTGATTTTACGTGACGATTTAGGCATGACGAAAGTATGCGCCAAATTGGTTCCCAGATTGCTGACTTCCGACCAAAAGGAAACTCGACAATGCATTTGTCAGGACCGGCTCGACAATTGGGAAATCTTCGATCGTGTGATTACTGATGATGAGAGTTGGATATTCCAATACGATCCAGAAACCAGAGAGTCAGAGTTGTGAATGGAAGAAACCTAGGGAGCCAAGAACAAAAAAGGCGCGCATGTCCAAATCGCAGGTGAAGGCCGTGATAATCACCTTTGTCTACTCCAAAGGCATCATTTTGAAACACTGGGTGCCTAAGGGCAAACTGTAACTGCTGCCTACTATGTTGAGGTCTTGAAAACATTGCGGCGCCAGATTGCACGAAAAAGACCTGAGTTGTGGGCCAACAAGAACTGGTTGCTGCATCACGACAATGCGCCTGCACTTTCAGCCATATTTACTCGCGAATTTTTAGCACGCACAGCGACTCTTGTGCTAGAACACCCAACCTACAGCGCAGATTTAGTCCCATGTGATTTTTTCCTCTTCCCTATAACGAAGGAGGTGCTCAAGGGGACTAATTTTGCTACTGAAATGTTCATGAAACAGGCATGTACAGGGGTCATGGACGCTTTTGATGAACAAGCTTTCCAAAATTGTTTCCAGTCGTGGAAATCACGAATGTAAAAGTGTGTGCGGGCTGGAGGGGAGTATATTGATGGATGTAATATTTAATTTGTGATTAATTTGAAAAAAAAAGCTCTTAAAACCCATTTTCCGGGTACTTAACTGTCAGACCTGGTATAGTGTTTTTTGATATATATTGTTTGCGCAGCAGTACAACAAGGTTGTAAATGGACTTACGAATGTTTAATTTGTACGACATTGTAGAACTGAGACATCCTAATGTGAAATAGCAAAATAAATTAACAAGACACCGATCAAGATTTTTCTTCATGGCTGACTAGATCTATTACATTTATTATACTACAAAGAGCATTGATATTTTCCCCAAAACCTATGTAACAAGTGTTACTTTGCAGCCGTAACGAAAATTTTCCAAAATCGATATATCAAAGAACCGGCATAACTTTTTGTGTCCTAGACTTGCTTAAAATATTAACAAGCATAACTTCAACCTGTTTTGTAAATACATACAATGAGTTAAACCAGAGAGGAAGATTATAAATATATTTAAAACAGATATTTTTTCTGCACACAAAACTTGCATGTTCATAATATAACAGTTCAGAAAATGGTCATACAGGCATTTCATTTTCCCCGCTCACCTACTAATTGTTACAAATTACATGCAGCAAAACACCTCTAATGGCAACGGACTTAATTGTCCTGAAAGCCGGGCTCTGTTCAATTTATCTAATGCAGGCCGTGCAGCCTCGGTAATTTCGTAAACGTACCACAGATACATATTACAGTCTAACTATTCATGAACAATACCAATTGAAACATTAACGTGAAGCAAGTAATATGCTGTCTTGCCTGCGCGTGTATGCACGTTAGAAACCTATTCCACAGATACATATGCTGAAACACATCTACCCACTGTGATACGTATTATAGTTGTATGCACTTAGGGTAGGTCTTCTCTCTATATTAGTATTGAACATGACGTGCAGTTGATAGTAATGTCTGGAATTTATGTATACATATATATATATATATATATATATATATATATATATATATATATATACATCTTCAGAGCAATTACATTGGCTGTAGGTATATAGTTATGTGTTGTAGCGTTCGCTTCTCTATAATGGATGTAATGTAACAACCGAATCAATACTCAATATATCTCCGCTGTCTAGAAACATCGAGAGCTTCTTTCAAAGCCAATGCAATAATTACTGAAGTATGTACGTAGTTTGATCAAAAAGTAACGAGCATCTTATTAAAGTCGCTGGGATGTATAATTCCGATTGATACAGTTGTTTTTATTGGGTTGGTGCGCCTGGTTTTGACGTATTACTGTGACCTTAATGATATTAATTAAAAAACTTAATTAAAAATACAATTTTTACAGATATTTTTTCTGTATCGTATTAATATACAGGGTGAGTCATCTCCTCGGGTAAGGCCGATTATGCCTTTATGAGGAAAGATATATCGGAGCACATTTTAAAAATATTTTGTATTATAGAGAGTGTTCCATACCTTGGTGGCTAACCATAGTTATAGTTTTTTAAATGGAATATTCTATATATTATTGCATTTTTGTATTTCCCGTATAATTTTTAGTCAAAAAGTAATAAGACAGTATAGGCCTAAATTCTAAAGTTTTTGACATATTCCTATTTTTCTGAAAAATTCAATGTTTGTATAAAATTATATTTCTCGAAAACGACGTATTAGATGGACACAGTTTTTTTCAGTATTGTTTACAATAAGAGGTCCTAATAGAAGTGTGTTTTATTTTTTTACAGTTAGTAACTGCATGTGCAGAAAACTGGATTAAAATTACATGACACGTTTTTGAATAAAAGTCAATTTTTTTGAAATGGAACAACCTGTATATCAGTTCATTTTTGAATTGCTTATTTAATTGCATATCAAAAACATGTAAAACGTGAATACTTTAAAACTGACTATTACAAAGTTATTGTCGTTTTTTGATATGCTTTTGTTAGTTTTTGCAAAAAAGTCAATTTTTTCAAATGAAACACCCTGTATATTATATCATTTTTGAATTTCTTATAAAATTTCACATCAAAAACTAAACGTTAATACTTTAAGAGTGACTATTACTGAGCTATTGCCCCTTTTTAATATAATGTTGTCAGTTTTGTGGTTTTAATTAATATAGTATGATAAATTTGTGACAACATCTTACTAATGATCATAAGAATACATACCTCAAAAAATAGAAGACTTCTGCCAAGCAATTTTTGCTAAAACTTAATTCTATTCTGGTAAAATCTTATAACTTAATATAACCACTGTTGCCAAGGATCCTCATCATCCCGCACTTTCCATATATTTTAAGATTCCAATAATTCATAAAGCCTCTGAATTGCCCCCTAACAACAACTTCCTATATAACATTCGTAAAGGTAATTATATAACTCTTTATAATGATATCCTGTCAATTGACTGCTCTGAATTAAGTTAATGTGATGATGTTGATTTGTGCGTTGACATATTTTATAGTAAACTATATAATGTTCTTGATAAGTCTATTCCTTTATGTAAGTCGTCTTCTCATAATTGTTTTCCACATTGGTTTACGAATCAAATCAAACAAAATCTTAAGCTTAAATAAAAAAAATAAAAATAAATATTAACATCACAGAAGGAGAACAACTCAACAAATTTTCTTTTATAATGAGTTCAGTAGGCTTAGGACCATCACTAAAAATCAGATTCACGAGTCTTACTTGAGATTTTCCTATGAAACTGAATCAAACCTAATGAGTGACCCAAATCAACTTTGGCGCTATATTTATCTTAAGGAGGGCACTTCTGGTATTCCGCCAGTAATCCATGATGGCGATCTCAGCTATTACAACCCTGCCCATATAGTTGATGGATTTTCTCATGTGTTTTCCCAGATTTACCGGAAAGACTCAAATTTCACTGGTTCTGACATCAAGAATCAGCTAAGAGATGCTGATTATTTAACGAGAACATCTCTCAACGAGGAGGATATTTTGTGGAGTGCCAATCGTCTCAAATCAACCCCGACTGCTGCTGACGATCAGATACCTTCCTATCTCATTAAGGATTGCCACATGGTGTTTATACGCCCACTTTAAATTATTTTCAACCTGTCACTGCGCAAAAATGTTTATCCGACAAGATGGAAGATAGCTAGAATTAGCCCTGTTCTGAAGAAAGGTGATCGGAGTGACCTGAGGAACTACCGTGCAATTGCAATTCTCTCCAATTTCTAACAATAATTACTGAATAAGAATAATTAAAGAATATCTCCTATAAAACATGGGTTCGTGACTTGTCGCTCAACGACGCGTAATCTACTTTGTATCACTCAAGATATTAGTACCGCTCTTGATTGTCGCTCTCAAATGGATGCCATATATATATAGACTTTGCGCGCACATTTGACACTATTAGACACGACATTCTGAGGATACTTGATGCACTGGGACTTCATGGCAATCTAGTTAGTTTTCTGACGTCATATCTTAGGGAAAGGATCAATTATGTGTACTACAATGGATTCAAATTTGCCGAATTTGCTGCCACGTCAGGCCTTCCACAAGGGTCTAATTTGGTCCCTTATTAATGACCTCTTGGAATCGCTTTCGTGTGATAGGTTGGCGTACGCTAACGACTTGAAAATCTATCGTCGTATTTATACTTCGGATGCTCTGCGTCTACAGTGTGATTTGGATACTATGAATGGTGTCAGCACAATGATTTGGCACTTAATATCAATAAATGTTATGTTATGAAGTATTCTAGAAGAATGGAACTCATTGACTTCGATTATAGCATTGGAGGACAGGTATTGGCCTGCGTACATGACGTAAAGGATTTGGGAGTCTTTCATCGACATCTTTTATCTTTCGCCAAACATATTACTAATGTATGCACTTCTGCCTCTGGGACACTTGGTTTTATTCTTAGAAATACTAGGCATTTCACTAATGTAGCCACTATTGAACTTCTTTATTTTTCGCTCGTGCGTAGTAAGCTAGAATACGCTGCTGTTGTTTGGCTCGTACAATAAAACATGTCTTATGACACTCGTTCTTTAATATATTATTATAAGCGTTTGTTTATGTCTTATAATATAAAAAATCTAATACAGTCCTTATGAGAAATGTCATGATTATGTACCATGCTATATTCATGTTGGTAGCACTTGTAATCAACTTCTAGGATGAAATATTACTTGTGGATGTCCAGTGTAGGCTCGATATAAAAACATTTCCTATGTAATACTTCATATTGTTTATGGTTTCCTTATTTTAGAGTCTGCAGTTAAGGTATTCACCTTGCAGGCTTATCTTCTGCAGGCACACTTGGTGCACATTGGTGCTTGAAAGGTTAGAAAATGAGTTATAATACGCAGACGATCCCTGCTTATATGTAGTAGTTCTTCAGCCCGTTTGTCACATGGTTGGTAAATAAATTCCTTACCATGATTTTTCCCGAGAATTGAAGATATGCCTCTTTTTCATATATATAGTTTTGATGCGGTTTCGGTTCATACCTTTTGGTACCCCAAGAGTAGGTTCTGGGCGAATGAATTTTCTTATCATCTCCTAGCGAGTTCATCAGCTTTTTCGGAACCTTCGATTCTTCTATGGCCTACTATCTAGATTAGCTTTACTTTAATCTAGTTTGTAAGCATTTCCAGTTCTTCGAGGTATCCTCAAACCAGTCTTCACGATACTTCTTGTTTAGATGTCGCCCTCAGTGTCGCTTGACTATCAGATATTTTTAGAATCCGCCCGTTGATGACAGCATTCCTATTGTTTTCTATAGCAAAATGGTGTACCTCTGCATGAAACACAGACGCATACTTTCCTAGTGCAAAGTATTCGCTCTGACTCTCAGAGTAGATTGTTTCACTAGCGCAAGCTGCTGTTTTCGACCTGTTTGTATACCAGTTCTGGTCTCGTCTTCTGATACCATGCATAAAATTTTTGCATTAAAATTTTCCTGGTATGCTTACCTCGAATGATCTGCTTGAGGCAATACCGCTTTACCATGTGATCTGTCTTCATGTCTAAGACATCTTCACCCACAAGCTCTGCCATTGCCTTTAATAAAATGATTAATTAATTTTTTAATTAATTAAATGCACACAGTGAATAGGTGGGAAGATCTAGGAGGCCATGGATTTGGAATGGCCGGCATTGAACTCATTATGCCCAAAATGGCAAATATTTGTGAATTGCTCAGTTGTAGAATAGACTTTCTTTGTTGTGTCTTCGGCCATCACACTGATGAGGCATATTGCTGTGATCTTTATAGTTTAGGAATTATGAAAATTATTAAATGATTAAGCTTTAGAATAAGAACATAAATTTTAAGTTGTAAATATAGTTTTTAATATAGTAAGTACAGAATCAAAAGATTCAAAAGGTGTATAATGAGTTGCATAACCTTTAAGGGGCAATGTCCTTATGAGAAAAGTATATATTAATTTAAGTTTAAAATCATTAAGAAAGGAATAGAAATAAACACAAAATAAATTCATGTATTCTATATTTTTTTATAGAAAAGACAAACAGAACGTGTGGTTTGAGTATACAAAAACACAACCAGACTTCTCACAGTATGTTAGAATAGCATTAAATATTCTAAGAAATAGACCAATGTTTAAAAATAAAAATGTATTAAAAGTAAACAACAGAGAGAGAGAGAGAGTGATGTTGAAAGACGGAACAGTGAAGAGGATGAATCATTTAAAAGCCATAAAGTTATATGAACGAGGCGATATTCGACATGATTGTTGTGAAAACGTCTATTGCAATGAATAAAAATAGATTGTAAATTTGCACAATAATTTTAAGGTATAAGGGAATTTATGATCATATTTAAGAATACAATAAATACCTGATATTTATATTTAAAAGCATTTTAAAGAATATACAGAAAAAAGGTGTTCTTTATCCGAGACAATACATTACTATATTTATCTATATACTAGATGTATAGGTAGAGACACATATTTGAAATGTTATAATAAATGTAAGGGCATTAAAGATAGCAGGACAAATCTTGTGTGGTTCTAAATATCTACAAAGAAGAAATAACATTAATATTGATAGCAGTTGTATGGAAATCAACATACAAGAGAACGAGAGGAAATGGTTAGAGCACAGGGAAGATACTGTCGAAGTCTGTGTTCCTTGTAATGCAGTCCTAAAGAAGAGGATTCCAGTTGAGTTCAATATGTTTCCGATCATATCAAACAAAGTCACCTACAAGAAGAAAATACGAATAGATTTAAGTAACGGAAAAAGATAGTACATAACCAATAATGAAAGAGGTAATGGGTTCATTTATAAGCATAATGAGGGATGGCGTTAAGGAAAGAAGGATAAACCTACCGTAGACAAAGAATCGCAAGTGTGCATGGACTTTTAAATAAACAATTTGTGTGTGTAAACATTTAGTGCATTCTTGAACTGTCAAAAGTACGATAGGTATGTGTGACTAGGGAAAACTTACAGAAAACGAATATGAAGTGGATAATGCCAACATAAATATTAGTATGAGAGTCGTGGTGCTGTAGACGGATAGTCGTCTTTTGTTTGAAAACCGAAGTTATAAAAAGGCGCGAAGAACGTGATAAGAGGAGAAGCTGCCGAACTTTCGGATTTATTAAAATTTTTGATGGGGCTCGCAAATGATAGTAGGGTTTTCAATACACTACGTTGAATCATATTAGTTTAAATGTATTAAGGTTATTTTTGGATTTCAATAGAGTTTTAGTTTTCATATTGTCAATTATTTGTTACATTTATAAATATATAAATATCAAAAATGGTAGACATCAATATAAAGGAATTTGATGATTTATATCAGGAATATAAGTGTAAGTTTTTCCTGAAATAAATATACAGTTTGAATAATTGATGATGTTAGACGTACTCTAGGAAGTACTATCTGAAAATATTTACTTCTGGCGAGGCGTTAAACGTCATCAATACTTAAATAAAATATTGTTTTGCTGAATTATATTGATTTTTGTAAATTGTGGAAAATTGTTAATGGTGTTGAGGGCACTGGAAGTACTATGTGTAAATATTTGCTTCCTGTGTATCACTAGGCATTATTAATGATTTGTGGAAGAAAATTTAATAAATTTCAAGCAGTTAAATACGTATAGATACGAATATTCTTGATGGACAGAAGCCAATCTGTGAGGTGTACTATGTGCAAATATTTGCATTCGGCGATTGGTAAAAGTCTTTTTCAAGGTATTTTCTTCTTTGCAAAATTTTAGATCTTCGAAGGCACTACGTGCGAATGTATGTCTTTGTTGAAATAAAATTTAGCTTCGTAGGGGAAAAAATCATTTTTGAATCTATAAATACAATATTAAAAGATTAAAAATAGCCACATAGAAAAAAAGAATTGTTTTTAATGATTATGAAGAGACACTTTTTAACAGCCACATGTTGTAAATAAAATTTTTTTTGTGATGTTGTTTACTGAACTAGAATATGAATATAAAGTTTTATGAAATTTTAAAAACTTATTTTATTATTAACCTTATCCAAATTAAACTTAAATGGAAAAAACACACCAGATGAATGAAGGAAGGATCACTGCTAGAACTCACGAAAACAAATTGAATGCTAACAGGGATTAGATTTCTAATTTATAGGAGTAGTTTTTTTTTCCAATATTAATGCAATCTCAGCATTCATATAAATATTATGCAATTTTGTATCGTTAAAGCTACAACGTTACAATTATAGTTGCATTATAGCAACCACAGCAATATGTTAGGACAGATTTTACCTTAAACCCCATTGTTCCCCATGTAATCGCTATCATTGTCTCGCGTCTAGTGTTACTCCAAAGGTAGGAGTTACAGAAGTATATTAAATGACGGAAAATGAGGCAACCTTTAGAAAAGCTGTGTTCATGGTGGTTCGTCTCAGGCTTAGGGTCAAATTAATACCATTATACAAAATGAGCTTCTTTAACGTCTCACATCCTAAATGATTACTTTTATTCTTTAGCTTTTGCATAGAACATTAAGCTGTTAAATGTCTTGAATCCAAGAAGACAGCATTATTATAATTTCGGAACGCATTGCATCGAATTACAATAGTCGCTGATCAATAAAAAACGCCAATAAAACCACCGAACGGTTCACGTATGTAGAGGGCAATTTTAAATTCTTATTGTGGGAAAATTAGAAGGGAACTTCGGCATCCGCATTCGAGCGAGCGGGGATAACGCGAAAACGATTCATAATCAAGAAAATTTATTTGCTTATACGGACAAAAACGAATGGCAGATGAGAAAGAGAGAGGGTAAGAGATGCGTTTTTCTCATTTCGATTGCCGATCTAACAGAAGACTAAAATAGCAACTTGGATGGATGGTAAAAGCTTCGCAGGTTCTCTTTCATATATACGGCCGATTTAAAATATGACCTTTATCAATCACGGACGTGGGGATAACGTATTAGATAGGCCGCCGGCAGAGGCAGAAAAAAATCGACAGAAAATTTATTATTGCTGTATTCATTATATTCCCGTAAAGAACGAGAGGAAAATTGGTTTTCTTCTTTTAGATCGCGCTTTATTTTTTTTCTACATCTGCTCCGCTAGGAAAATCTGCATCAGCCAGCTATCTTTGATTATTTTATGTAGAAAAGAAAAGGGAGAAAGACCATACAATTCGAATATATTAACCCTAGCAAATACGACGAAACTTTACAAAAGCAAGAAAGAGTGAAGCTTGACTATATTATGCAGTTATAATGAATAAACTGTACGTTTAAAATTCATCACATTTGAAGTCTAATCTAAAATTAACATTTCTCAAATTTAATTATATAGTCTTGAGGTAAAAATATTATTTACCTCGTACAGAATGGAATAACTTATTTAAATAGTAGAGATATGTAAAAAGTTAGTTAATTACTAAATGAATACATACTCTAATCTCAAATTTAATGAAAGACTAGCAAATTCAACAAAATAGCATACCTCATAAAGCCAAAGTAATCAAATAGGTAGGCAACTTATCTTACTGCATGAATAATTTATGGGAACATTGAATCACCTATGCCGGTAAAATTAATGAGAAAACCTTAGATACCAAGAAAAAAATATTTAATTTTAAAAATAACAAGTTAGTGTGAAAAAGGAAGAGATTTATTTAAAAAAAGAGGAATTTAATGTTGAAAACTGTCTGTTTACATTATAAATACCTTACAATATTATTTTCCATCAGTTTCCAAGTATTTACGAATTCATTAAAAGAAAATTCATATTTTTTAGTACCAGTTGATATTGATTTGGAATTTAGCTGAGCTTACCTGGAAATAAAAGGATTGGATTTATAAGCTGATAAATCACATAAGAAAATATAAACCCGGAAGAGAAGAAGCCAGTACGATCCACAAGATTTAACAAGTCTTATCCGATGAATTATCTTGTACTTCAAATGTTGTATGGAACAGTTTTCTAATGAATGTCATTGTTGTAATTAACCGATGATTGCATGAAAAGGACCATACCTATTTACAACAAGAAGGAAAACGTTAAGTACAAATCATAAACATTTTATATATATATATAGTTAATGTTTTTTCGTGACTGTGTATATTGTAGTATCAGGATAGCTTCTTGGGTAAGGCAGTCAAAGGGTAATTAAAAACGTGACTCATTTTTTAAAAACCAAGCGTTCGCTCTTTAATTAAAACCTTCATCAGGGCTGTTGATAATTACATACAAAAGAAAATTTCTTTTTTAATAAACATCTCACAATTACAGAAAGTAATCTCACAAAATAATCACAATTTGAAATAAAACAATGTTAAAAACAATAAAAACCAACAAAAATAATGTGTATAAAGGACAGCGCGACATTGAATATATACATCGGCGATGTCAAGGTTGTGTGTCGGCCGAGTCAAGAGGTCAACGGAGTCAATTTCACGTGTATAAAATTTATGTGTATGTAGGGAAGTACAAAGAGTAACATTAAAAATTAATTAAGTTGGTAATTGATGAGATACGTGTAAATATTACTTAGGTTCGATATATCTGATTTTTTGTTCATAGTTTTAGTCTGTTTTGTAATATGAAACATTTCTAAAAACAGGCGTTTCTGATTATAAGTTCTATTTCCAAAATTTTGGTTTTTTTCATATACAATGTTATGCTTTGTGGAATGACAATGTATAGCTAGGGCCGATGACTGTTTTTTGTTAATATTCTTATTGTCACTTTTATGTGATATTATTCTTGAGTGTAGGGTGCGTGCTGTTATATATATATATATATATATATATATATATATATACGCGTACATAAAAATTTAAAATCAGACATTAATTTTAATCTATAAGATAGAGAATGTATTAATAGAATTGGGGTTATTTTGTTAGATTATTCTATTTATATGCATCATTAGGGACTTTTATTAACATAAAAGTATATTTTACAAGCACATTACAATTATAAATTTGGTAATTGATTAATTTTGACTAGTAGAATTATTTTACTTTCATTAATTTGAGAATTTGAGTTTATGTTGTATTTTAAGGTATATATGTTATAAAACATTTAAAATATTTCTTACCTATCTATTTCCACTGAACTTATATTGTTATTTTAACGATTCAGCAATACATATTGAACAATTATAAACTTGTGTTTATTTTAAATTCGACATAACTTGGATGAATCGGTACATATTTTTCTAATTACAATTTACATTGTACAAAACATATCATATAAAAGAACGTTTTACATGCATTAAATTTAATATTAAAAGAAATATTAAAGTAATTTTTTATATAATTAAGTACCCAAACTTGAGATTAATAAGCCTTAATGTTTATTCATGCTCATTGTTAAGAATTTTAAACCTGACTGAGAATAATTAATTTGGATTGTTGAATTAAAAGCCGGTCTAGTAAAGAAGTTAATTATAAATGTGTTCAAATAATCTATATAAGAATAGCATTTATAATCTAATGGAAATTGTACAAAAGTAGACAAATTTTTTAAATAAATCTTAAATTAATTTTTTTAAGTTGCAAATAATAATATAAAGACACAGTACTGTACCAAAAGTATATTTAACATTCCAATGAGGAATAACGGTACAAAACTAATTAACGGACCTTTTATATAATTTGTATATTAATTATCCCACATTGTTTTTTTTAAAGAAAGCTATTATTATATTATATATATTATATTATTATAGTACGTATATATAGTATATATATTATATTATTATAGTACTAAACTTTGATATATTAACAGAATACTACAGAAATATTGTGGAGTTTAGCATCGAATATTCTGCCCGCAAGCTTCCTGGAGCTATCAATTTCTCCCTTCGTATCACAAAGTATGTAGCAACAATTTTTCAACAACATTTTTGTTTTTCTCGCTAGACCACCTTTTGAAAAGATTATAGGTACTTTGATAGCGTTTTTTTAGATTTTGCGGTCCGGTTTCCGAGCGTATTCTATTTAATTTCCAGAGTCTATAGTATTATTCGTTTTGTTGCAATTAACTTTATTTATTACTCGTTATCGCTACACAAAATTTCTACTTTCAACAAAAAATTAGGATGACAGTAAGCTATTTACAAATTTCTATAGTAACGCAAACTACAAGTTGATATCATGGCAATATGAGTAGAAGGTTTAAATAGGAATTACATTCGCAATACTTACTTACTGTAATTATTGTAATATTGAATAATCAATAATTCAATCGCAGAAAAAACGTCATAAGCATCACGAACGGTAAGCAAATACCGATCTCAGAAAAAGAGTGGTCCTGTATCAGTTCCTTACCGTTATTGATACTTAATATACTTTAATAGTAAAAAATAATGAGGTGTGGCCACCACACGTCTTTCTTATACCCATGAGCGTTTCAAATTATACAATTTAAAAACTTTTTTTTATACAAAAATTATTCAAAATCCTATTCTAAGTACTTATATTCTCTTAATAAATCTCTACAGGATGCATACTTTGCAAGATATTCAAAAAAAGGTGCTACTCACTAAGAGTATAAATATTACTTTCGGTCCGAATTTTGAAATTTCATATATACAAAAAATATTGCAAATACAGCTCTAAATACTTTTGTACTTTTGATAAATATGCAAGGGTTGTTTTAAATAGCGTCATTAAAAAAAGGGTGAAAGAAAAATATGACTAATGCCCGTACAAAAAAAAATCGCGCTCCAATGTACAAGCAGGGATGAGAAATTGATTTTTTTCCCTCGAGTCTGAGCCTGTCGCAGTTATTATACAAACCTAATAATTTTCATGTATAGGAATTTAAGTTTCAAAATAATATACTTTCATTTAACAAAAAATAAACATGGTAAAGCACCGAGGTTGTCGACCTCTGTGCTATTCACAAAAAAAAACATCGCCAGAGAAAATCTTTTTTGTATAAAAGGTATTAAAAATTATGTTTGAAATACTTTTATACTTGTAATATATCTGTTTAGAAAGCATTATTTGCAAGATATTTCGAAAAATTTTTCATAAAATACATTCCAAATTTATATTTTGACGACTACACTTGTTTTACACTTAATAGTTGACGAAATATTGACAAAATTCGATAAACAACTACTTCCGGGCTACCGATTGTAATCTAGTCAGATTTCATGAGGGAGATTATACACGCAAAAACAAAATTTGGAATTGATAGCTGTAGCCGTTTGACCGCTATCATGGTCACACACAGAGAGACAGACACACATAAACACACAAACAAATATTTTTTAAAAATTACAATTTTCATCATCATAATACTTCCTTATACTACGTATAAGAAAGTAAAACTAGTGTTATTTAAAATGACATCATGTAATACTAATATTCTTTCTCGCATGCGCATGCTTGACGTGACGCAGTTTGAACATGCTTGAACGTGTATAAGCATGTCATGCCGAGAATTTATGGCGCCTATCTCGTACATGAAATGCTTAAATTAATTAAGTAATTTTAGGTTAGCTATGATACTAATCATATTAATCAATAATATTTTTTGAATTTAATGCTCGTACAAAAAATATTGTACAAACCACTTGCGTGAAAACATCTTCTACGCATTCGCGCAGTTAAAAACACTCGCTTCCTTCGGTCGCTCGTGCTTTCTAAATGCGCTCATGCGGGAATATAGTCTTCCCGAAGTTGGTTTGTAAATAACTATTATCGCCAACCGTCAATAAAACGGTTTTTACGGAAGTAAACAAACACTTTATCGTACTGTAAAATAAAACACTTTACCTGCCGCTAATATCTATCAACATAGCCATGCTGTATGACATTAAACATAAATTGTTTGTCACTGTTACGATTCCAACAGTAAAAGTTTCGTCGCGAATTATTTATAGAAAATAATGGTAGATGGTATTCAGTGCATTCCACCTGAAATTCAGAAGAAGTCGTTAGAGACGTCTTTCGAAATTCTACAACAAAAATCAGTCAAACAATAATTTCGCCCGTATGACATATTCATCGAGTTGTGCAACAAACAATTCAAGCTTTTTCGACTTCGGGAGTTGACTTTTATAATGCGTCAGGGGTGTACGTTCACATTTAATATATCAAATAATAAGTAGATTTATTTTGTATATGCTGTTATTTTTGTAATCGCAGTTATTTTTTATCTGTTTACTTTATCATTTAAATGTAATAAGTTATATCTTCATTTTTTGAATTATAAATTTTTACGGCTGGCGAAAAATTTTGTATGCATTACGTCAGTAACGTGTCTTTATCGAACTCGCCTGTTACTCGCCTCGCTCGTGTCGCTCGCTTGGTTCAGAAACTTAAACTCGTTCGATAAAGAATCACTTTACTGATTTGGTTCATAAATAACTATTATCGCCAATCTTCAATAGTGTTATACATTACCATAGCGTTTTCCGGAAAATTTTATCTTACTTCAAAAATCAAGCAATTACCTGCCGCTAATATCTGTCAACATAGCTATGCCTGTATCACATTACACAGAAATTGTTTGTAGCTGTAACGGCTCCAACAGGAAAAGTATTGTCACGAGTTATTTATAGAAAGTAATGGAACAAGATATTCAATGCACGCCAACTTAATATAAAAAAAGTCGTTACAGACGTCATTCGAAATTCTATCACAAAAATCAATCGAAAAAAACTATCGCCACTGGACAGCAGACACGAAATTAAAAAGTTTAGTGAAAAAGTTTTACTGGTGTATTTTTCCAGTTTATTGAAAGAGTATTCTCCTTCTTCGATGTGGTCGTATTACTCCATGGAGTAAGCAACCTTTTCTGCAAAAAAAATTGACGTTGACATTAGTAAACATAAAAAACTTACGGCTTTTTTAAAATAAAAAGGAAGAAATTGTATTCCAAAAAAAGCCCAAAAATCTTTCACAAGAAGATATACTTACATATCTACTAAATACAGCGAATGAAATCTACTTGATGATGAAGGTAATTTATGCAAACTTTTTAAAACCAATTTGATATGAATGTAGTAATTATTTTAGATTTGTGTTGTATCATTACTAAGGTAAGTGACATAGAGCACAAAAAAACAATTCTAGTTGTTCATATAACTAAAACAAAGACCAACAGACCTCGATTATTTGTGATCACTTTAGAGTTTGAAGGAATAGTGAAATCAATAGAATTATTTAATAAATATATAGTTATGCGTCGTAAGCAGATGACCTACGACCGATTTTTCCTAACTTATAGAAATGGCAAATCCACAGTCCAACAAGTTGGAATCCATACATTTGGAAGTCTACCAAGCAAAATATCCAACTATCTGCATTTCCCAGAATCATCACTTTATACGAGACATTATTTTCATTGAAGTCCGCCACATTCTTTGCCATCGCAGGCGGCAGTAAAAGGAAAAGTTGAAATGCCAGAGCGGGTAGAAAAGCGACACGTTTGCAAAGTAATATGTCGAGAAATCTAACAACACAGTTGTTACCAATGACAATTCTACCAAAGATTTACAAATTATTAACATAGATAATAATCCTCAAACAATTTCAATTCAAACTTCTTCGACTTCAGGAATTAATTTACATAATGCATCAGATTATACGTTCACGTATAATATATCAAATGATAGCAGATTTGTTTTGTATTCGCTGCTATTTTCTATCTGTTAACGTTGTCATAATAAAATGTGGTAAGTTATAATATCTCCATATTTAAAGTATAAATTTTTACGGTTGGCGATAAAATTTTGAATGCACCAAGTCAGTAAATTGCCATTATCGATATCGCCTGTTACTCGCTTCGCTCGCTTGCTTCATAATCTCAGACTTGTTCGATAAGGAATCACTTTACTGACTTGGTACATAAATAACTATTATTGTAATAGATCTATCTTCTAGATATCTAGTTAGCCAAATTAGACGAGCAATGCAAAAATATAACAACGTAAAAGTAAGTATGAAAAAAGTAAAAAACAGATAAGTAAACAGGGTAAGCGATATAAAAAATACACAAAAAGTATTCGGAAAAAAGAAATGATAACATTCGTTCATCTTCGCATACATTAGCCGGACGAAATGGAATAATAGCAGTTTCCCGCGCTCCACCATCTCTTGGCGCGAACTTATGGTTTGAATATATTATCCGTCTATACCCACTACACTGTATCCAATGTATCTGTTTTAATTATTATTACGCGTGTTAAAGCCTTAAAAGCGTTTTCTGCCTTTCAAGATTTTGTAGTCAGCTGAAGAATTCTTGGAGAACTGTCGGAGAACTGGTGAAGAACTGATTAGGAACTACCGATTTTGGGTGTGTTGCCCTTTTTGTAAGTAAGAAAAATTGAATAGCGCTAATTTTTGTTTATATTGCAATTGTTTTTTCGTATTTTTCGTATCTTGTTTGAATTTTCTTAACTGCTCCCTCTGTGACGGATTTCTTAACCATTTCTCCAATCTTTGCTCCCATTGGTCGGTCACTGCCATTTTGAAATTTTAACTTTATTTACATCTTTATGCACTTGCATTTTTTAATTAATATCGGTTGATTTTATTTATTTGGTAAGTACTTTTTGATTTGTGTTGTCTTATACTTTGTTTAATATCGTATTTTTGTTTTAGCGTGAAGTTTCTTGGAGTATATTCGTGTACAGAAGAAAATAAACAAATCGTATATCTCTATGTACATTCAATATTGTTTTATTCAGAAAATACCAGTGAAATATGCATATTGACACATAACGTTTTATTTTTAATAGTGATAGTGGGTGATTAATTCCTATTTTTTTAAATTATTATCGCTGCTAATGAATGTGTTGTTGAACTTGACCTACATTTCTGCTAATTGCTAATAATACTGTTTTAAAGTCATTATATATCCTTTTTTAAACTGAGGTCAGTATTTAAACATTGTTTTATACAATATGTAATTCTTATGTTCTAATTTATTAGAAAATTTTTAAATATTCTTAGCCCTTGAATTTGTTAACGATTTACTATAAATAGGGTGTATGCAACCCACGTCTCATGAATGTTTATGGTGCTGCATATTCGCATTCTTTTTCAGGGGCTTTATTCTTTGTGAATATTTTTAATTACTAAAATGGTTTTGACTTTTATATGTCTATATGAATAAAATATAAAATTAAAAGTGGTGTACTAATTATGTATCTACTTGTGTAACAAATAAATTATCCTAAAATACGTTTGTCTTATTTATTTATTTTTATATATCTAAAATATTGTTTAAGTATCTATTTATATCTAGTTTTGTTGTTTTTTGTTCTTTTTCCTTATTTTATTATTTTAAAATTTAAAAATACCACAGCAATATGTAGACAAGGAAGCTAAAATTAAAGTAGAAAAAATACTTAAGACAAGAAAAAGAAGAACTATGGAAATATTATATTACCTGTTCAACCAAAGATGTATTTCAGTATCACAGACAGGGCACAAATAATTGTAGGATAATAATAATAATAATAATAATAATATCGTTTATTGTCCAACAGTTTCCCATTTACAGGACAAATAGAAGAAAATACATACAAACAGTGCATTAGAAACAAAAATAATACAGTTAACAGTTAACACAGAAAAATATACAGAAGTAACATATAATGAAACATAATTACATATTCAAAAAAATAATGGATGGAAAAAATGTAAGGTGTATGAACATCCACAAATGTTATAAATGTGTAGGGTATAATCATTTTGCTAAAGAATGTAAAAACCCGGAAACATGTGGTAATTGTGCTGGTAGTCATTTGATAAACAAATGTGATAGCTTAGTTGTATATAAGTGTATAAATTGTGTAAGAACAAATGATAAATTTAAATATATGTAGAGCAACTAGATAGTAAGTAGTAAGTGATTCTCTTAGTAATCATTAAATTGTAGTTTTTTAAGTGTTAAGAACGTTGGAATATGTGAACAATTAGTCCGCAAGTATATTATAGAAAAAGTTTTAGTTTTCAAATAATGTATTTGTATATTTTAATAACAAGTGCTAAATAAAGATTCTTTATTATTATTATTATTATATTTATTCTGATCTATACTGATCTAGCTTATAGAAGTTTTGCAAATCCAAAAGGTCAATTTGACATTTAATCGGAAAATTTTAAACCTAGTTTAATTATTGTATTATTTTGATTATACCAGTCATAATATATTAATTCTTTTGTTAGGAAATTAAGAGAGTCTTGGTGGGTCATTGTTATCTATGTGAATAGGATCTTGTTAAAATGTATGTATATCCTTTCTTCTTTCGTTACAATACCATTATGTATCAAATGAACAGAGAACCTGGAATTACCAGTGAGTCAGTCACAATAAAAACCATTCGTGTCGGAAGATATTAGATACTAAACTCACGTTTATCCCCAGCTTGTATATAATATAATGAGTCAAAATCCAGGAAGTGCATTATTAGGAATCGCATTTCTTAACGAGATCTTCGACTCTAAAATAGCAACAGAGACAGAAACTATTTCCTTTTATCCCCGGTTCGTAACGTTACCAGTTCTTGCTTGATGCGCTCACAGAGCCGAGCTCCAGTTCTAGTTTTACCTTCCACACAAGCTGTGCACACGATAGACAAGGAAGGTGAAATGCAGAAGAAAAAGACGAAAAATAAATCTTGTCTGGTGCAGCTAGCAAAGTAGTACATTATATTTTAAGGAGAGCACGTTGAACATCTTTTGTGACAGAGGCAGTGGCAGCATGAGAAGAAAGTGAAAGAAGTTTAATGGAAGTGCAACCGGAAAAAGCTTATGTAGGCGTACGGTCTTCGTAAAGATAATTTAGATAAATAAATTATCTTTAATGTTGTGTGAAACGAATGAAAATGCATAAAATCGCTTTACTTAAAGACGGATTTAATGAGAGAAATATTGAAGAGGAAAAACACACAAGTATGTAGAAGATGGAAATGCACTTTTCTTAAATTAAAAGTTTTAATAATGTATTATAGTACTTACTTACATTTGTTTACTGTGTGTCAAATGTGCCTTTAGATTTGAAGAAAATACAGTTTTGAATTTTTACAAGCTGATGTTTTTAACTTTATAGTAGTTTCGGTTTATATTCTACTAACTGCCCGTAGCCCGGCGTTGCTCGGCCATATTCTACAAAAAAATTAGAACTTGCTTTGTGTTTACTGCCATTGAATGCAGTGCAATGTTGAAATGCTAAGTTAAGTGAAATTATTATTATTATTAAAGCGCACTTCACAAACAACGATAATTTCTATGATTTAATTTTGGTGGAGGAGCCTCGTCACTTTAATAGAACAATAAATACAAAAGATGATTTAAACACCAAAATGAACCATTTTCACGCGATTTGCTTTTTTTTATTTATTGAGGCGTCTGTATGCCGAGTGCTTTCCTTTGCTTGATAAAAGATTCTTATAAATCTGATGTTCATAATTAATTCCAAAATTTATAATTGGCAAATATATATTATTCATACAGAATAATTAACAATCATTAATATATTCTGGCAACTTTTTGAACATTTTTAATATATACGAGGGCGTATTTTTATGTTATTTTCCTAGCCATGAAACAAAAGAGTGACGGTGTTGAACTAATTATTGAAAATTGCTGCACTGTTTGAAGTACATGTGCTAAGTTGTGTTTAGTTTATGCTGTGTATAGAGATTTGAGATGGTCCATTTGTCGATAAAATGAGTGAAACTAAAGTTGAACATCGCAGCGTAATAAAGTTCCTGACAAAGGAAGGCAATGGTCCAAAAGCAACTCATGAAAGAATGGTTGCTGTATATGGCGAAGTAACACCATCTTATTTCCAAGTAAAATATTGGTATTCACTCTTTTGATGGGGCCGAGAGTCAATCAATGATGACCCAAAGTCCGGATGACCCGTTCAAGCGCGAACTGAAAACATTGTGCGAAAAGTCGAAAATTTGGTACTGAAAGATCGGCGTGTAAAGATCTCTGTCATTGCCAATGAAGTCTGTATATCCGAAACAAGTGCTCTCAAAATTTTGCATGACCATTTGGGTATGAAGAAGATGTCTGCCCTGTGGATATCCAGATTGCTTACACCTGAACAAAAACTGTGCAGAAAAGAAGTTTCTCAAAAAAATTTGGTCAAGTTGGTGAGGGACAAAACATTTTTATCTAGAATTATTACCGGGGATGAGACTTGGTTATAGTACTGGGACCCTCCTACTAAACAAGAATCCATGCAGTGGGTTCATAAGGGCTCTCCACCACCAAAAAAGGCCAAGACACAATTTTCTGAAAAAAAAACTGATGGCAACTGTTTTCTGGGATGCTGAAGGAGTTTTGCTTATTGAATATATGCCGAGAGGGTTTACCATAAATGGAGAGGCCTACGGAAACACAATTAAAAATTTAAAAGCTGCTCTGGAGGAAAAACGCCCGCATTTTTATCCACAAAAAAACTTGTTGCTGCACGACAATTGTCGGGTTCATAAGGCAAACAAAGTTCAGCAGATAATCAATGACTGTGGGTTTATAGAGTTAAGGCATCCACCTTATAGCACCGACCTGGCTCCGTCAGACTTCTTCTTATTCAAAAATTTAAAAAAGCATCTCAGAGGAAAGCGTTTTGCTTCTGATGAAGAACTCAAAGAAGCTGTTGAAGAATATTTTGCGGGGTTACCGAAGCAATTTTTTTCTGAGGGTATGGGGCAACTGGAAAAAGGATGGAATAAGTGTATTAGCGTTGAAGGGAGTTATGTAGAAAAGTAATTTTTTTTTGTTCTCTTATGTGCTTTTTTCATGGCTAGGTAGATAACATAAAAATACGCACTCGTACCTAATTAGTAATTACTTATACCTAATAGTTCTTTTCAATAATTCTTATAACTTAGATTTTGTAAATTACTGTTTCCATATTGTATTGTTAATAGTAGTTTTAATCCAAACATGAACATGTCGTTTATGTCTAATGGTAACTGTGTTTTTCATTTGAAATTTTATTACTCTGTTGCTTTGGATTTTGTCTAGTTTTAAAATTTCCGTGTTTGGAATTATATTAATAAATGCTTGTAATTAAGGGTTCTTAATAGCTACATTGGATTTACATTTAGAATACAGAAGGATTTTGTATTAAATTCTACCACGCGTACGGGCATATTCGTTTTATGCAATTTAATTAAACCATATGATTTAGGGGATTATCGGTTCATACTAGTTAATTTTAATCTCTGTATACTATTAATCAATACATCTGAGCAGTCTGAATTCGTTTTATCTATTTTTAAAACGCATTAGCACAATCAGATTTTATTTCAGTAGAGGCAATTTTATTAATAAAATCTCAAATCGCAATCATTGTGTTACCCTAATCTGCTTTGATAAAAATAGTGTTATATGCTTTTTTGTTTGTTTTATTGATTTTAATATTCTATTCTTTTCATATAAATTACAGTAAAATCTAACGTGGTAGAATTTTTACGCTAAAAGCTAATTAAATTTAAACTGAACATAAAATAAGAATTGAAAACGTGAAAATATACTTATATTACAGACAATAAAGCAAAGCATAAATCTAACCGATATTAATTGAAACCGAAAACATTGCGGAAACGTAAAATAGAAATATAAAACCTATAATAAATTTTAAATTGAATTTAAATTCGTTTAGATTGTTTTCAAGGAATAAAAGCTATATTAATTGAAGAAATTCAAAATTTACTCACATAAAAGATTCAAAATAATAACAGAAATAAAAGTAATAAGTTTCAAAATTTTAATTGTAATGAACCACAGCGACTTCATCAGGTAGATGAATAATGAAGAATTTACAATAGTGCGAGAAATTACATACTGGACATACATATTATAAATTTAAGGACAAAAGTGGGGAGTGACATAGGTTGGTAGGTTGGTACGTTACACATTCAAGTATTTCATATCCTATTTATTTGATCATTTAACGCTACCCCTAATGTTGTAATTCTAGAAATTTCTAGTGATTCTAGGAGATCAAGTTTTTCACTTTTTTCTTGGATACGAAGTATTTTAAAATTATTGTTAAAAGTATGTGTATATTTTAAGCAATGGTTTGCAAATGTAGAATCAGATTTTTTATCCCGGTACTTCTATTATGTTCGGATACTCTCTGGGCAAAGGATCTTCCAGTTTGACCAATATAAGACATGTCACAATCACAAGTTAACTTATATATCCCTAAGTTTGATTTATTGTCTGTTTTGTCCTAATCGTTTTTTAAAAAACATTCTAAAGTATTATTAGTTATGAAAGCTGTTTTACCATTAGTGGCTTTTTTGCTTATTTTGTCTGAAGGTTTACCAATATACGTAAGAGTAGAATAATGTACTGAATTTTTACTAGACATTTTAGGGTAAATTAAAGAACGGGTATGTGCTATTTGTCTGTTTCGAAGAATATTATTGATCATATCTTTAGTATAGCCATTATTTGTAGCCATAGTGTACATTATATCTAATTCTGTATTACTATATGGTCTTGACATTTTGTCAGTGCCACATTTAAGTTTCTATTTTCCTAGCTATTTTATGTTATAATCTATATTTCTTTAATTTTATTTCATTTTGGTTTGATGATAACCATCTTAACGATGGTCCAAAATGGAGAATATAATGTTGTCCATAATAACCATCACTTGGAAGACCGTACTAGATCCCCAAGATCCTCACGGTCATAAGACAGGTATTATTTTTGAAGTTTGAATTCGTTTTGTGTTTTTTTTAGGAATATAGGTTCAGTTATTAAGATTTTCAACTTAATATGGAAGGTATATCGAAAGACAAATATAACTACTTAGAGAGATTGGTGAAGGAATTGGAATTTATTTAAGTGGAATGAGATTGCGGGTCTAGCTTGAGCTGATATTGAAACATTTAAACATATTGTTGAAGAATGTCCTCTAGCTAAATTTGAATTTGGATATACAGATTTATATAATTTAACTCCAGAAGCTGTTGCTTGGATCTTAACAACTAAAGACCTTTAGTTTTGTGGCGCTGTGATGTAGGTTTTCTATGCTGCAGGTTTTTTCCTACATCCTAGACCAAATGGTGCAGTGTTTCAAAGGGCTCCTGCAGTTATGGCCTTTCTAAATATATTTCTACTCTTGTAATATAACTTACATATGTTTCTTTTGTTGTACCTGTCATGTAGTTTCATGCGAATATATATATATATTGTATTAGTATTCGTAGCTCCAAGTTGGGCCAGTAACAAATACACTATACTAACCGTTATGCCTCTACGTTGAGCACCAAATGTCTTAATATTGTTGCCACAAATTGGGCCAGCCAAATGTACCTGTATAAGGGTTGGATGATCGTTATTTTCAACAAACTATCCTCTAATAATGTTCCAAGTTCGTGCACTAAATGTATTTATATGTGTGTTGGAAGAGTATTATTTTTAACACCTAATTTTTTTACTACTAATATTATTTTTTAAAATGCCTCGGCTAATACTCAAATTTAATAAATATAAAATTTTATTTCTCCTTGTCTTATTAATTGAACTGGTAGGACTATATTCTTTGAACCCTATACCAATACATGATAAAAATGGGAGGGATATTTCACATTACATGTCAAGAAATATAACCTAACTTATGATTTGTTTATTATCGATTGAATTGCACGTATTCTTTATAAAATACTATTTTTATATAACATCAGGGGTGTTTAATGGTCCATTGTGACTGATTATTTGCTTGTACTTTGTAGAACTACGACTAAACACGTAAGTATTACAAATTTTGATGGGTCTTTTTCAGGTTAAATTAATTCAATATTTTTATGATTTTAGTGTTACACACTCTTGTAGATCAGCTGCTTTGTTTATAAAAACACATAATTAATGCTACAAATGAAAGAAAACAAACTGCTCAAGCTAATAATGGTATAATGATGTGTTGATCAGATACACAAGTGAAAATAAATATTATTGAAAAATTATTTAACTACGATGCATTGACGTTGGTTAGAAAATATCAAAATAAACCATGAGAGATACTGACATAACTGTAGCAAGTAAGTTTGTGGAATGACAACTTGTATGTTTTCTACGATTGACTAATAATGTATTTTATTTATAGTTGTAAACATTCAATTGTTGATGAGATTTCTATGGAATGCAAATTGTAATATTACTACAAATAAGGTATTGCTTTTCTTATTCTTAATTCAATACATTCGGGTGTAAAAGTGAATAACTTTCCTAAATATTAATATAAAATATGTTATTTTTAAATCGAATAGTACCAATATACTTTATATTACTTCAAATGTTAAGGTATATTTACTTGTAGGTGCTGTTGCTACTGTTGTATGACCTGGACTTGATATCTTGATGATGTTCTCCGATATTCTCCGATCTTCGACGTCCTTCATGTATTCCTTTATAATGGACTCCTTTGGATATGCACGTTCTGACTCAGAAAAATTCTCTTCGAAGTTCTCTGCACAACATAATACTGCCACTCTAGAAGAAATGATGCCTATTTGTTCGGTCTAATTTGGAAACACACGTTCGGTCTCCTTTGGAAATACACGTTCGGTCTGTTATGGAAATACTCGTTCGGTCTCAGAAAAATTCTCTTCGTAAGCCTATGCACGATAAAATACTGCAACTCTTCGTCTATGATTAATCTTGAAAATACACATTGGAATTCGTCTATGGATAATCTTCTATTTATGTAAGTACTCGTGATAAATTATAATTCAACCTTTTAAATATTCCTTTCCTTTATCTATCAATTTTGATACCTATGTTTTATAGATATCACATAAATTTTGTATGTTTCTTTCACTGTTTACTGTTTTATTCACTCTGCCTTTGTTAAATTAATAACTTTCAACGCTTTTAAGCACAAAATTCGCTGTATTTTAGAAATTATCAATGAATTATTTTTTATTCAAAGATAAAAATAACCGCGTCGTATGAAAATTATTTTTCATCTTCTCGTTGTTTTTTTTTCAATTCTAAATTCCTAAGCAACCCTTTTACAATTTTTTAAATTCTCCAATCAGAAATCTACACCTACCTTTATAATTCAAAATATCTCTTTACTATTTACTTTCGAATATTTACATCCTTATAATTTATTACTACGTGTATTAATTATTCTTTTTACATTTAAAAAAACCTAATTTCAAAGCATTTCACACAATTGTCATTCAATTTATAAATTCTCATTTCAGGAACTGTCAAAATATTTCTTTCATTAACACCTGTTCAAATTATGGCGGGAAATTTAATTCCAATTAGTTTATACTCTAAATCAATTATTTACGTTTACAATACTCGTCATATCATCGTTAATTAAACAATTTTGTACATAAAATATAATACATCATATTTGACAATAATAATAATGTTTTTTAATTTCTCTTTAACAGATTCTAGAAATACAAACATAGAAGAAAGAGAACCTTATTTTTCCTCTACGACAACCAGATCAACACAAAAATCTCATCAACCTATGAACATCAAATGAACATTTAAATAATTAATTCTTTACATTGATAAAAATATACTTTTAAGAATTGAAAAATTATATGTAATAACACAATTGTAAATCAATATATTGTATGGATATTAAAAACCATAACAATATATATATATATATATTATTTTGTTTATTTCGTGGGTAATTTCGGCAGGTAAAATGAAAATGCTCCTGTAGACTAGGATGTAAATTCTTTTATTTTACGTTTCGACCTTTTATTTTCGGTCTTCCTCAGAAATTTTATTTAATTCTGTAAACAAGTCAATTTTTGGTAAAAGATAGTACAATTACATTAATTAAAATATTAAAAACATTATAAAAACACAAAAACTTTATATAATTACGTTAACACATTATGTTCAAAATAATAAAAGAATTTTAAAAAATGTAAAATAAATCATTTTTATCAAACTTTCCTTTTCAATACACATATAATAACATGAAACAGGAAAAGAAAAATGACAAAAAGTTGTTCGACACCTTTACAGCTTAGCCAGTTCATTCCAACGAAACACTGCAAGGCATACGAATATATCTTTTATATCGTAAGCAGCTTATTAATTAGAAATAAAAATAAAAATGAGTTACACAAACCTTTCACATTTTAAATTTAAATAAAAAAATAAAAAAATATAGAAGATGTAGTGTTTGTGGTGAGAATTTTATTTTAAGTGTAATATGGAAACGACAATAAAGAAAAAATCCATGTACTTAAGAGGTAGGTGTCTTGCTATGTTTTTTAATTTTTTTTTTTAAATTTTATTAGAATTATATTAAGTCACTGTAACAATAGACCCTCCCTTTTATTGAAAAGGAAAGTTTGGTAAAAATGATTTATTTTAACATTTTTTAAAATTCTTTTATTATTTTGAACATAATGTGTTAAAGTAATTATATACAGTTTTTGTGTTTTTATAATGTTTTTAATATTTTAATTAATGTAATTGTACTATCTTTTACCAAAAATTGACTTGTTTACAGAATTAAATAAAATTTCTGAGGAAGACCGAAAATAAAAGGTCGAAACGTAAAATAAAAGAATTTACATCCTAGTCTACAGGAGCATTTTCATTTTACCTGCCGAAATTACTCACGAAATAAACAAAATAATAAATAATCATCAGGCAATGAAAAAAATCCACATAATAATATATATATATATATATATATATATCAAATTGTACCCAGTCGTCGGTAATAGGATGTAAGAAGAAAAACAAACTCAAATTACAACGCTAACGTTTCGTACATTTAATCAATGCACTTTATCAAAGCTACAACATGATTAAAAACACATATAACACAGTCAGTAAAATTAAATTATATAACAGCTATTTATTTACCTTAGTAATTTATTGTAGAGATAAAAACATATGAAATGTAAATGATGTTTACGCTACTCACATAGTAATTTATATATGGTATTTAATATTTTATTCTCGGACATTATGTTATACTCGTTTATATGTTCTCAACAAACGAGACCGTGATCATCTATAGGTTAGCACGTATGTATGTATCTTATTTTAAAAATTATATTATTTTCTTGCGAATAACAAAAACATCACCCACAAAAAGAACAAGCAGACACAAAGCAAACCGAGGTCATTACACTAACAATATAATACACGTATATACCCAATACTCAAAAGATAAAATCCATACAACAATTAACAACTATTATAAATTCAAATGAATGGAAGAATACAATTATTATTATTACTTTATGACCCCTGCATATACATTCAATATTTGTAACGCTGAATCATCTTTGACATTGATAGTATACTGGGACTTATATATATTTATTTTCTCAAGAAACAATCTCTTAGTGAGATTATTTTCCTTATCTAAAATATCCGGGTTGTCAAAATCAAACTCATGGTCAAACTCAAAATGATGTCTTGATAACGCCGTTTGTTCTCTTTTATTTCTATTTCTATCAAAGCAATCTTGTTTATGATTTTGTATTCTTCTAGATAAGTATTGCTTCGTTTGGCCCACATAAACTCCTTCGCATTGCTTGCAACTTATTCTATATATGATATTAGAAGCAGACTGTAATGAGATTGGATCTTTCAATTTTGTAAAAAGATTTGCTATTGTTTTTGAATTGTAAGTTGTTAGACATGTGTCATTGTTTTTAAGAATTCTTATCAAACTAGGTGTCAAATCTTTTATGTATGGTAAACTAAAATATCTCTTATTCTTGTTAATTTTTTGTATCCCTTGTGAACTATCAATGTCCCCAACCTCATTGCCCATAGTGCGGCTCCTTGGAACGACACCATTATTGCCATATAACACAGTGTCTATGAACCCCCTGGGATAACCATTCTTCACAAGAATATCCCTAATTAAATCATAATTCTTTCTATGAAAACTCTGATGGCTCAATCTACACACCCTATTTTTTAACTCTAGAATGGTGTTGCGTTTGTAATTAAAACTATGTTGCGAATTATAATTTATGACCGGCGTCACCGGTATTGGCGTGTTTTGTTATGAATGATATCTTGAGTAAAATTGCTGCTCAGTTACCATTCACCACTCCACTATTGTACTGTTATGTTGATGACATAATAATGGCCGTACCGTCGGAATGATAGATAATGTGTTGGGTTTCTTTAATAACATAGATGAACACATACAGTTCACGTTGGAAGTTGAGGAGGATGCTAGGTTAAATTATTTGGACATTACAGTGATTAGAGAAAATGGGGGTAATCTGTTGACCGATTGGTATATAAAAGACATAAGCTCGGGTAGAGTCATAAATTATAATTCGCAACATAGTTTTAATTACAAACGCAACACCATTCTAGAGTTAAAAAATAGGGTGTGTAGATTGAGCCATCAGAGTTTTCATAGAAAGAATTATGATTTAATTAGGGATATGCTTGTGAAGAATGGTTATCCCAGGGGGTTCATAGACACTGTGTTATATGGCAATAATGGTGTCCTTCCAAGGAGCCGCACTATGGGCAATGAGGTTGGGGACATTGATAGTTCACAAGGGATACAAAAAATTAACAAGAATAAGAGATATTTTAGTTTACCATACATAAAAGATTTGACACCTAGTTTGATAAGAATTCTTAAAAACAATGACACATGTCTAACAACTTACAATTCAAAAACAATAGCAAATCTTTTTACAAAATTGAAAGATCCAATCTCATTACAGTCTGCTTCTAATATCATATATAGAATAAGTTGCAAGCAATGCGAAGGAGTTTATGTGGGCCAAACGAAGCAATACTTATCTAGAAGAATACAAAATCATAAACAAGATTGCTTTGATAGAAATAGAAATAAAAGAGAACAAACGGCGTTATCAAGACATCATTTTGAGTTTGACCATGAGTTTGATTTTGACAACCCGGATATTTTAGATAAGGAAAATAATCTCACTAAGAGATTGTTTCTTCAGAAAATAAATATATATAAGTCCCAGTATACTATCAATGTCAAAGATGATTCAGCGTTACAAATATTGAATGTATATGCAGGGGTCATAAAGTAATAATAATAATTGTATTCTTCCATTCATTTGAATTTATAATAGTTGTTAATTGTTGTATGGATTTTATCTTTTGAGTATTGGGTATATACGTGTATTATATTGTTAGTGTAATGACCTCGGTTTGCTTTGTGTCTGCTTGTTCTTTTTGTGGGTGATGTTTTTGTTATTCGCAAGAAAATAATATAATTTTTAAAATAAGATACATACATACGTGCTAACCTATAGATGATCACGGTCTCGTTTGTTGAGAACATATAAACGAGTATAACATAATGTCCGAGAATAAAATATTAAATACCATATATAAATTACTATGTGAGTAGCGTAAACATCATTTACATTTCATATGTTTTTATCTCTACAATAAATTACTAAGGTAAATAAATAGCTGTTATATAATTTAATTTTACTGACTGTGTTATATGTGTTTTTAATCATGTTGTAGCTTTGATAAAGTGCATTGATTAAATGTACGAAACGTTAGCGTTGTAATTTGAGTTTGTTTTTCTTCTTACATCCTATTACCGACGACTGGGTACAATTTGAAATAAGTAGAAGGATACGACAGTTGGTTTCTATATATATATATATTATAGCACCTCCTTACTGTAGTATGAAGGTCTATTTAGTTATTACTAAATCTATATTAATTTAAATGTATGATTTTAATTTTGCAATGAATTTAAATTAATTTTCAAAGATTCTATTAATTGAGTTAGCAGACGGTTCTTGGTGGAACATTTTATTAATAACTATTAAAAATAAAAATAAAATAAAACTCTTGAAAACTTTCCACAATTTTTATTTAGTCTTTGCGACATATGTTTCGGTATTGTTCATACCATTATCGAGCACCGAGCGGAAACTAACAGGTCAGTTTGTGTAAGGTTGTTATATATGTCGTTGTGTTTATTGTCTCTTTTTACATAAGTGTCTATTATGGGGGTATGTGTGTTTGCAAAGTCTGTGTGTGTGTTCGTTACTTTCTCTTTTCCTTGAATTGATTTTTTAATTTCTAATATTTCTAACAGATTTAATTTCGGTCCCTTGTTTACATTATGTATAAGTTTACAACTATCTATATCGGGAAAATGGAGATTATCTATGCAATGTTCGGCAAGGCCTGTATTTCTAATATTATTCAATATTGATCTTTTGTGTTCTTTTAATCTAGTTTCGATCTTTCTGCCACTTTGTCCGATATAGATAGCTTTACAGTCTGTGCAATTAATTTTGTATACACCTGATTTATCGGTAAGTTTAGTTCTTTCCTTGTTATTGACTAACATAGCACCTAAATTGTTTTTATTTATGTTGACTGTTTTGATACCTATTTTCTTAAATATTCTATTAATTTTATAATTAATATGTGGAATGTATTGTATAATGTGCCATTTGGTGTTGTCTTTTTCTATTATCTAAAATAATAGAAAAAGACAACACCAAATGGCACATTATACAATACATTCCACATATTAATTATAAAATTAATAGAATATTTAAGAAAATAGGTATCAAAACAGTCAACATAAATAAAAACAATTTAGGTGCTATGTTAGTCAATAACAAGGAAAGAACTAAACTTACCGATAAATCAGGTGTATACAAAATTAATTGCACAGACTGTAAAGCTATCTATATCGGACAAAGTGGCAGAAAGATCGAAACTAGATTAAAAGAACACAAAAGATCAATATTGAATAATATTAGAAATACAGGCCTTGCCGAACATTGCATAGATAATCTCCATTTTCCCGATATAGATAGTTGTAAACTTATACATAATGTAAACAAGGGACCGAAATTAAATCTGTTAGAAATATTAGAAATTAAAAAATCAATTCAAGGAAAAGAGAAAGTAACGAACACACACACAGACTTTGCAAACACACATACCCCCATAATAGACACTTATGTAAAAAGAGACAATAAACACAACGACATATATAACAACCTTACACAAACTGACCTGTTAGTTTCCGCTCGGTGCTCGATAATGGTATGAACAATACCGAAACATATGTCGCAAAGACTAAATAAAAATTGTGGAAAGTTTTCAAGAGTTTTATTTTATTTTTATTTTTAATAGTTATTAATTTTCAAAGTATAATTCTGAGTTGTACAATATTTAGTTTATCTCACTGTATCTAAATTATCATGAATATGATTCTACATACATTTATAGTATTTGCAACTAGAAAGGGTGGGAAAATTATTCTTGTATGCAATTAAATTGATTATGTTTATTCTTTTATCGGCATAAATTTTACTTAAATTATTATTAGCTCAGTCTAGATTTATTAATAAGACTCTTATTACTTATCTCAGTGTAATATAGTTCTTATTACAGAAGATTACATTCGTAAAAGAAAACAACAGTGAATACTCATAAGACAAAATATATTGAACTTTGATTCAATATACTAAAGTTTAATTGAATACTTGTAGGTATTGGAACACAAAAAATCAGTCGATGAAACTCTCCAAAAATCTAAATACTTTCACTAATTTGTTTATTTTCTTCGAAGGACTAGTAATTAATAAGTATACAATTACACAGGTATTTTAAATTTCTTTTTAATAATGCCTTTTTAATGAAGTTTTAAAGAGCGTTTTTTTGGCGTCCGGTATAAAAATGTATTTAATAATCCCTTTGTTTTTCTCTCACAATGCCCACTAAGTTAAGATTGATTTTTATTTAAATTTTTATTTGTATATTAAGTTGTCTACTCTTTAGTCAATAATAAAAATGTTTTGCTAATATTATTTAAATGTTGTTATTATTCAAATTATTCAAATATTAACTTTTGAATTCTTTTATATTTTCTTTGACATTTACAGATATTTACTAAAAGTTGAATTATGCTAAATTAATTTTGTATATTAAGTTGCATATTCTTAAGTTACTTTAAATTGAAACTATACCCCTTGATAATATCTTATTCTCCTACACATGATTTTCATATATAAATATCGTTATAATATATATTGAGGTAGTACTAGGTACTAACCATCAATATTTATATTTGGTTATGGCATGTAATGTATTTTGATATTTAAAGTTTAAGAAACTTATGAATAGAAATAGTATTATGAAGATTAGTGTTTATTAACTTAGTAGTAATATTTACAATTGTTGATTTGATAATGTAGTAAAGTCCATTGGTTAAGGTCCATAGTTCAGCAAATGATACCAAAACCTGTAAAAGAGAGATTTTGATATTAATTGAGTGTTTGGTATGTAATATAAAATTGTAAAAACTTGTTCAATTGTCTTAAATGATGAGAATTGATTTTAAAAGGGAAACTTTGTTTAAAGGTAACGTCAAAATAGATAAAAACTCCCGCCATAATTTAATTAGAGGAAAAGTCAATGGTTGACAGATTTTGACATTTACAGAATTTTTTATATAGTATGTTTTAAAATTGTTTTGAATACTTAAATACATGTATAAATTCATGGTTAAAATTGTTAAAATCTGAGTATTGAAATATAGAAAGGCATACAAGAGAATATTAAAATTATAGAATGCATTTTGAACATAAATAAGAGGTGTTTAATTGAGATTGGCCAATTCAAATATATAAATTATCACTAAGGTAATCAGGGTAAATAGAGGAGGACTTCTTATAAATTTATGAGAAGAGGTGTATGATAATTTCGGTAAGAATAGTTTTTAGCCGAAATTAAGTAAAATAAAGCAAGAGAAATACATATTGTGTATATTAAATTATTAATTTAATATATTGGTAAATAATTTATAACTAAAACGAAGCATTAGTGAAAGATCGTATTAACGTAAGCAGTATCAAGTGAATAAAGAAGAGAAGGAGATTATAGTGATTAAAAGCATAAAATCTAAATTTAATTTACTTACCACAAAAGGTTTAAATGTATCGAAGAATTTTTTAAGCGAAGAATTTCCAATTTCAAGTTTAACCATAGAGGGGATTTATTTATCAAAGGATTCCTGGGACGAAAACATATTATAATAGGCTCATCTGACGTGTATTTTCTGAAGAATATCCGTACCGAAGTGGATCTCAAGCAAGTTTATCTATCAAGGCAGTGAAGAACTTCCTGGACGCACAAGAAATCATCGTTACGAGGCACCAACAGCTGTTACATTGAAGAAGAAATACATCACCGAGGATTCCAGTTCTACAGAAACTAAAAAGAGAAAAGAGATCAGTTAGAATGTCCTTGTCGAGAAGTTACACATATGTATAATAAGGTTGTATCGTTTAATTGTTACTTTTAATATGAAAATCTCTTTTATTCAATGAATTGGCAAATAATAGATAAAAAAATAAATGATTAAATGTATCAGAAATTATACACTGAATCATAGATAACAGTTACATAGTACTATTTGTATTAGAAATCAATGGTATACATTTTAAAAGTTTATTACATGCATTAAATTAAACTTACCTTGAGAAATAAAATAGGGTTATAACCTCAATTCTTATCATAACCAAATATAAGTACCAAGATATTGGACAAGTTTGAATAAGTAATTGTTAAAATATTGGCATTTTCTTCAAATACATGTTTATTGTATGTTATTTCTCGAAGATACATTATATTTATTGTTACTCAACCATTTTTGATTTTCATTTACGTAGATGTATTTGATAGGTTAACATTCAGCAATTCTCATGGTTGTTTGACCTCCTAAAAATAAAAATAAACATACAGATTAATGTATAGGAAAGATATAGTAACAGTTTAAAATTAACTTACCATACTGTGAGATAATAAATGGTGTAGATTTGAAATTAAACGGAATATAAAGTTTTTTTTTTGTATCAATTAAAGAAAATATTTAGTAGATTTATCAAAGTTAGTTCACATGAGTAGCGGTAAAATCGTTTAGTTGCGGATTACCAACATTTAAGGTGAAAAGAACTTGGACAATAATCTTTCTTAG
Organism: Amphimallon solstitiale; assembly: GCA_963170755.1. Lineage (NCBI taxonomy): Eukaryota > Metazoa > Arthropoda > Insecta > Coleoptera > Scarabaeidae > Amphimallon > Amphimallon solstitiale. Next base: position 140,169,978 of record OY720677.1, on the reverse strand, counting down.
ATATTATAAAAGAGACAGGTCCGGACTAAGAATTTTTATTATTAATAAAAATATGCAAGTATTAGAATTTTTTTAACGACTGAGTTAGTTAGGGCATATAAATATTTGATTTATATTCAAGTAAGGTAATATATTGAAAACATTCTACTCTTATTTATTGGCTTACCCAACGTGTGACGTAAGAAGAAGTTGAATGTCTAACTTAGGGTGTAATTAAGGGATATTTTGGGTGATTGATGGTTATAATAGCTTGATTTTACTTAGGTATTTTTTATGCACTCAGGGTTACGACAATATATATATATATATATATATATATATATATATATATAATATTAATTTATTTTTTCCTGGAATTAGCGACCTTTATTCTTCAACTTAAACACAAATAAAAACCATTTTTTTTAAACGTGTCGACACTTTTTTAATGTCTTCTTCAGTATTTTACATATATCACAATACAACATGTTAAAAATTATTTATGAATATTAATTCATACATCTGCAAATTAAATTACCTAAAATTAGAATTATGCTAGTTCTCCCAAGTCTTCAAAACAAAAACTTACTAAAAATGTACACGCACATCGTCAGAAAACATTTTTATTTTTTTCATGTTTTTTATTTCCCTTTGTTAACCGGAAATTTAAAATATTTGTACGCGTAACATCACAAATTTACAACATATCATATCGATGACCATCAATCTTAATAAAATACCTTAAAATAATACGATCTGTCCGAGAACACTTATCTACGAAAAAGCCCACGTGTTTTACCTTTTTTGCTAGTTGTTTTCTTATCCTTATATCTTTTAAATTTGTCAATTAACAATTTTTCAAACATACAGGGTTTATTCATAAAGAAAATTATTTCCTAGCTGCTTATAGTATTGGAAAATAGATTCTTGACAAACTATCAATTTCGTTTCTGTCATTAACCATCTCCTTCGTCCTTTTAATTTCAATCATCTCTAAGATGTTTCTGGCTTTTGTGTTGTTTTCTTTTTTAAGGATCTTGACTTTGGTGAAATTGAAGCTATGTTTCATTTTGTCCTTATGTTTTTTCAAGGAAGTGGGATTTTTAGCATATTTGTGTCCATTTATTCTGTCCTCAAGAAGCTGTTTCGTCTGACCAATGTATACTCCATTGCAGTCATTGCACGGAATACTGTACACAACGTGCGACTGTTTGGTTATCGGGATGGGATCTTTAAGTTTGGTATATAATTGACTTAAATTGTTACTGTTTGTGTACGCGAGTTTAAAATGATGTGGCTTTATAATGTTGTTAATTTTTTCCGATAAGCCCCTAATATATGGTACTGGGATGTATTGTGTTTTTGGCGGAGTTGGTCTTTGAGGGTTGTTTTGTACTAGTGCGTTATTGTAGAATTTATGGAATCTGTGTTTAATGATGTTCTTAATTAGAGCCCTGGGATAGTTATTTTGTACCAGTATGGCTGTGACATTAGACAATATTTGAGGTCTAAAAAGAGGACTGGTTAGACTTATTGCTCTATCAACCAATGCTGTCACAACGTTTTTTTTGTATCCCATTGGTTGGGCGTCCCTGTAATTACTATATCGGTCCGATGAAGTTGGTTTTTTGTACCATTTTGTAAGTATTTGGTTTTTTTGCTTAATTACAGTTAAGTCTAAAAAGTTTATGGAGTTATTTTCCTCTATTTCACATGTGAATTTTAATTTTGGATGAAAAGAATTGAAACTTGTGAGAATATAGTCTATTTTGTTTTCTGGCACTACTGCAATGCAATCGTCCACATATCTTTTAAAAAATGTGGGGGCAAAATTTAAATTACTTAGTACATTTTCCTCTACATATTCCATCACCAATTGAGCCACCACACTGGATATGGGCGCCCCCATTGCAACGCCTTCAACCTGTTTGTACCACTTATTATTGTATTGAAAATAAGTTGTAGATAAAGTTAACTCAACTTATACATTACAACCATGGAGGAAGATATGGTAAACACACATGCAACAATGAAATGGAAAACTGATTTGTCCCTTCCAGATTTTCTTGAAGCAGTTGAGTTAACTTTATCTACAACTTATTTTCAATACAATAATAAGTGGTACAAACAGGTTGAAGGCGTTGCAATGGGGGCGCCCATATCCAGTGTGGTGGCTCAATTGGTGATGGAATATGTAGAGGATAATGTACTAAGTAATTTAAATTTTGCCCCCACATTTTTTAAAAGATATGTGGACGATTGCATTGCAGTAGTGCCAGAAAACAAAATAGACTATATTCTCACAAGTTTCAATTCTTTTCATCCAAAATTAAACTTTTTAGACTTAACTGTAATTAAGCAAAAAACCAAATACTTACAAAATGGTACAAAAAACCAACTTCATCGGACCGATATAGTAATTACAGGGACGCCCAACCAATGGGATACAAAAAAAAACGTTGTGACAACATTGGTTGATAGAGCAATAAGTCTAACCAGTCCTCGTTTTAGACCTCAAATATTGTCTAATGTCACAGCCATACTGGTACAAAATAACTATCCCAGGGCTCTAATTAAGAACATCATTAAACACAGATTGCATAAATTCTACAATAACGCACTAGTACAAAACAACCCTCAAAGACCAACTCCGCCAAAAACACAATACATCCCAGTACCATATATTAGGGGCTTATCGGAAAAAATTAACAACATTATAAAGCCACATCATTTTAAACTCGCGTACACAAACAGTAACAATTTAAGTCAATTATATACCAAACTTAAAGATCCCATCCCGATAACCAAACAGTCGCACGTTGTGTACAGTATTCCGTGCAATGACTGCAATGGAGTATACATTGGTCAGACGAAACAGCTTCTTGAGGACAGAATAAATGGACACAAATATGCCACTTCCTTGAAAAAACATAAGGACAAAATGAAACATAGCTTCAATTTCACCAAAGTCAAGATCCTTAAAAAAGAAAACACAAAAGCCAGAAACATCTTAGAGATGATTGAAATTAAAAGGACGAAGGAGACGGTTAATGACAGAAACGAAATTGATAGTTTGTCAAGAATCTATTTTCCAATACTATAAACAGCTAGGAAATAATTTTCTTTATGAATAAACCCTGTATGTTTGAAAAATTGTTATTTGACAAATTTAAAAGATATAAGGATAAGAAAACAACTAGCAAAAAAGGTAAAACACGTGGGCTTTTTCGTAGATAAGTGTTCTCGGACAGATCGTATTATTTTAAGGTATTTTATTAAGATTGATGGTCATCGATATGATATGTTGTAAATTTGTGATGTTACGCGTACAAATATTTTAAATTTCCGGTTAACAAAGGGAAATAAAAAACATGAAAAAAATAAAAATGTTTTCTGACGATGTGCGTGTACATTTTTAGTAAGTTTTTGTTTTGAAGACTTGGGAGAACTAGCATAATTCTAATTTTAGGTAATTTAATTTGCAGATGTATGAATTAATATTCATAAATAATTTTTAACATGTTGTATTGTGATATATGTAAAATACTGAAGAAGACATTAAAAAAGTGTCGAAACGTTTAAAAAAATGGTTTTTATTTGTGTTTAAGTTGAAGAATAAAGGTCGCTAATTCCAGGAAAAAATAAATTAATATTGTAAAAGCACGACCAAGAAAAGATATTATATTTTATATATATATATATATATATATAATTCTGTATTAAAGTTAGTTTTATTAAGTGGCGTAACTTTAACTAAATTTAATACAGAATTAGATAGAATATACACTATTGCTTCAAATAATGGCTATACTAAAGATATGATCAATAATATCCTTCGAAATAAACAAATAGCACATAACCTTTCTTTAATTTACCCTAAAATTTTCTAATAAAAATTCAGTACATTATTCTACTCTTACGTATATTGGTAAATCTTCAGACAAAATTACAAAATTTATTAAAAAAGCCACTAATGGTAAAACAGCTTACAAAACTAATAATACTTAGGAATGTTTTTTAAAAAAAGGAATAATGACAAAACAAACAAAAAATCAAACTCGGGGGTATATAAGTTAACTTGTGATTGTAACATATCTTATATTGGTCAAACTGGAAGATCCTTTGCCTAAAGAGTGTCCGAATATAATAGAAGTTACCGGAATAAGAAATGTGATTCTACAATTGCGAACCATTGCTTAGAATATAAACATACTTTTAACAATAATTTTAAAATACTTCTACTACTAATTAAAATTTTGAAACTTAAAAATCAGTCTTTTATTTTTATTATTATTTGTCATGGAGTTTCAAGAAGCGTGTCTCTCTTCAATTAATTTTTTAAGATTCAAAATAATATTAGAATTAAATAATTTTTCCTGTTAAATAATAAAGTAATCTTTAAACCTACAAAACCACTTGAAATAAAACAAATTCAGGTTTGTTCTCGTAAATTGCCATATACTTTCATATCTACACTTCTCTCGGTTCAATATATAAACATGAAGAATTACTTTCTTTCGAGGGATAGCTCTTCAAAATGAACTTAATACAATTTTCTTTTATAAATTTTTCGATATCACCGTTTAGGATGAACTAAATTCGATCTCGTGAATTTCGTCCATCTCTTGAAATAACGCAATTTTCCATTTTCCCACTGTGGCCCGAAGGAGGGCAAAAAAAAGAAGGAATGTGTAGCGTCTCTACTGTCCACGCCGTCAATAGACTGTTGAGAAGTCACCCTTCGTTGCCGAGAGACGACAGAAAAGGAAGAATTCAAAAATCGAATTTCTCTCCTTACCTATCGCACTGCACGAACCCTCTACCCTCCTAACAGCAATCTAATATTGGGGGTGAAATTCATTTTCGCTAGCTGGATTTTTCGTCTTTACCCTTCTCTTCGCAATTCACCCGCTTGCCCCCGTGCCAGGGTCGTTGCGTACGATCAAGATATGGGGTAACACACAGACCAAATATCAGATAGCTCCGACTCAGTCTGAGCGTTATATGAGTGTGCTGGGAAGCCTCTCGCATCCTTCGCCGATCTTGGAACTTCCCCTGGGCGAAACTGAAGGAAGCGACAGAGGAAAGACGAAGAATAGGGGAAAAGCATGCGGGTGATTCGTTGACGTGAATTAGACATTTCAGGCGTTTTAGTTTCACCATTCAGATACTTTTCTTTTGTTTATAGGATATATAAATTGGTTCTATCTCACACATCTAATGTAAGTTGATCGTTGTAGCAAGAGTTGCTTCGAGTATTTCAACGAACTGCCAGAATGGTCTCTCATACTGGTAAATATCACTGTAAATGTGCAGAAGTCTTCATTAATACATATTTTTGTATGTAAATGTGTTATTTATCTTTATGTTTACCAATATCAATTTAAATTTCGCTGTGACTAAATTCCCGTCGACGGTCTTACACGTATAAACTCTGAGTTCCGCCGGCCGGCGGAATCTTTACGATTGTAGTAACGTGTTCGACGGAAAACGCAATGTTTTGTGCAGACATGGCAGAATGGGCGTATTTGTTTTGTGGATTTCCGCCGGTCGACAGCATATTACTGTACTGCATGAAACTTCCGCAATTGTAGTAACGGTCATGATCATAACCTAGTTTTATTTATTAATGTCCGTGTGAATTTGTATTAGAGACTTCATGCAGACAAATAAATTTATTAATGGGGTGAAAAATTCAAAGGGAAATTAGTTGGCAATATTTTCGTAATATCTAATAATAATAATAATAATAATAATAATAATCTTTAGTTAGAAATTTCTATTAAAATATGCAAATATATTACTTAGAAACCAATACTTTTCCTATAATATTCTTATGAACTAATTGTTAAAATATTTCGTAACATTAAAAAAAAACTAGAATTTAATCATTACCGAATCAATCAAGTCTCCTTACTATCGATTTTTGGTTATCTATCGTTTGTAGTATATACAGTTTCTGTCAAACGCTGTGTGATTAGGATCAAAATCCACTTTAAATTTATGAATTGTTCTTACACAACTTATACACTTATACCAATTGCTTGCCTGCAAGTTGCGGATGCATTTACTGTGTGATAAAACGACGACAAAGGAGAGTTTGTATGAGTTAGTACGAGAAAGTAATATACAAACTGTTCTATTGGTCGAGTGTAGTGTTGGAAAAGACAGGGGAATTTGAGTACATTTCCACTGAGGCTAGACTGACTCGCATTTAATCAGTGCAACAAGGATAGCAGCTGTACTTGCGCATTTCATTTGAATTTTGTTAACGGCCGATCTCTAGTCGACTAACACATTTTTAAATCGCGTTTCGTCCATCTAATTTAGAACAATTACGCGCCGAAATTATTGAATTTTCAAATCATATTACCACGGAAATGTTAACAAGTGTCCGTCGACAGCTTTATAATCAGCCGGGTTACTATTCAGCTCATGAGGGAGGCTTATTTGAGCATTTCATAAATAATTAAGTACCTACTTGTAGAAATTTATTTTTCTTTAATAATTTCATTTTTAACTTCCAATTAAATCATTGTTTTTGCGTTTATACTTACAGAAACATTTTGTTTAGTTTCAAACAAACTTATTGTTTGCTTTCAGAGTTTTAGTATTTTACGTTTTCGTTTTTTTATATCAGCTATATTTTTTATCTTTGATAGTTTAAGAAAAAAAATATTATTTTTAAGTTTTTAGAATAGATGACCATTTCTTTTATATGCTCATACAATTTAGGAAGCTGTGATGAAATCCATTACTAAAATTATTTATTGCAATTATTTGATGCTTCAAGAAGTCTCTACGAATAAATTATCTAGGTAGCGCTTTTTATTGCTTAATATTATTTCCATCTTCTTTAAAGCAAGTACAGTAAATGACTTTATTTTTGGTTAAAGAATGTGTTATTAACAGGAACAGTAGCAATTTTCACGGACTAACGATTTCTGCGGTGTCGACTTTAACGTAGCTCTAATGTTAGTAACAGAGACTACCCCCTTATTGTCCCACTTATAGTCGACCAGCTTGTCTAGTATATTCATCCGCAGGTAGATCGCGTGCACACTGTATATAATTAGGCTATCACATTTGTTTGTCAAATTACTACCAATACTACCATATGTTTCCGCGTTTTTACATTCATTGGCAAAATGATTATTCCCTGCATATTTACATCGAATTATTTGTAGGTATCTCTTTCTATTTTTATTTTAGCTGAGACGTCTTTGTCTACATGTGTTAAGTCATTTTGTCTAATAATGGCATTTAACACTTTTTCATTGTTTCGTCAATAACATCTCCTTCAACACCAGTAATTATTATTTTCGGATTTGTTAATTTCGGTTCAGAAACTACACATGGATTATTGAATTTCCAATTTCCTTTACGACTTCTTCTCTCAATTTTTCTATAGAAATACTACACTTACGATACCACCTTTTCCAAAAGTTTTTCTTGTTTCAATTCCAACTGCTAATTTACTTGGATTTACTTTATTTTTTAATATCAATTTTTGTTTCATGTGATTGATTATCTTTATTAGCTTTAACAATTAATACAATATTTTTCTTTTTCAATAGATCTTTATATAATGTATTCTTTTCTGATTTATTTTCGGTGTTCGATGTAGATTCTAACATTTTGTGAATCAATACGTTTTATTCTGATATATTTTGGAGGCAAAGATTAACCTTTTGATCCAATTTAATTACATACTGCTATGGTATATCGCATAGCCTGGAACTAGCTCAGTTTTTAAAAACAAAATTTCTTTATCTCAGGTTCCCTCAGAGATTGGATCTTCTTGTCTGGAATCGTGCTCATATATCCCATAAAAATAATACAATAAACTCGATTAATTTTCAAATAACACGAAGTCGCAATTTTCAAAATTTTCAGTTTATTAATATTATCACAAAAAAAAAAAAAAAAAAAACAAAAGAAAATTTTTTTTAAAAGTACATGAAAGACCTTTCCCTTAATGAAAGAGAAAAATAAAAAACATGTAATGACTTTCGCGACAAAAAAAAACTATTATAAAAATTGTAAATTAATTGAAAGAATATTCCCTAAATATAAAAACAAAGAAAACACCCTTAATAGTTATAAAAGCCACTCTCATACAAATTCCAATTTTTAATGACCAAAAAAAAATATTCTTTCGATCAATTAAACACTGATTACAGTTTTACAAAAATATAATCAATTAAAATCACTTAACACCAAATAAATTTTCTCTATGATGTTCATAAAAATAATTTTTTTATAAGACGCAATAATAGTAATCTTTATAAACAATTTTAACAAAAAAAATTTTCACATTCAATAAATATGCGTCCTTGAAAAATTTTTACACTATAATCTTTTTTAAATAATTATATACTTATCTTTAACAAGCCTTAGAACTACACACAATTAACATAACTTTTGATTAAAACTTGTACCGTTTACTAAAGATAAAATTAAAATTCTTATTAAAGTTAGCAAAATTAATATTTTTATAACAAATATTAAATTTACCACGAAATGTAACTTTCCACGGCACAAATCTTAATAATCTTTCTTTCGTTCACTAGCATACCATCGAGGTATTCAAGAACATTTTCAATACACCAACTTACGTACACTTCTTTACATCGATCTATCAAAAGAAACAGTTTTAAATTATTGACATAGACATTAATTTTAAATAAATCGATGCAACTTCTGAATATTATATGTTCAATATTAATTAATATAGTTTTTATAAAACACATCTTATGCATTATTTCCCGAAAAAACCTAACATTTAGTCAATTCACAAACATATCAATTTTATATAGGGTTAAGCAAAATTGATACTCTAGAGATATCTATATTACTTTAAATTCATACTTTCAATTAATTTTTATTAGTAAATAAATTTTCTTAATATTATATATATATAAAACTATAGTAATACGTATGCGAAGCATATCGCATACGTATGTAATTATATCCCTTTTATCAATTTTTTAGCTGTATCGTCACTGACTGCAGCGCATTTACCATGTCCTCTCCTTACATATAAAACCGTTCTGTCTGTTTTTCTAATTCAACTCGGCAAACACTTATTGTATGATATATTTGTGTTATTTTATAAATGTTGACCCACTTGGTTAATCATCTATTTGATTTATCGATACAAAAGAATATTTTACTTTTCGACACAGCACTATTTGCAGAGCCATCATACATGATGGCAATATTTTCATCAACAATACTTCAATCTTTAAGAACATTATGTAAAATAGCAAATTAGTATATAATTCGTGCTGCATATTGTGGATTATAGTGTAGTAATCGGCTCTTTAGAAGAAGTTAGCAGATGACATATTTGATTCTTTATGTTAACAATAACAATTTCGTATATATAAAATAAATAAATATATAGTATTCCATAATTTGGTGACTGACATGATTTAAATTACATGACAAACTTTTGTCTAAAAGTCAATTCTTTAAATGGAAAAGCCAGTATATCGCTTCATTTTTGAATTACTTGTTAAATTTAACACCAAAAACATACAAGAAATTATTACTTTAAAAGTTACCATTGTTCAGCTATTGTCATTTTTTGAAATAATTTTTCTTATTTGAATACGGTATTCTAGTATTGGAGGAGAGTTTACCAGCAACGTTACCATTGAAGAAGATTCCCAAGGCAGATGCCTTTTGATGGGTAATAAACACTTTCATTACTACTGGTAGTGTGATAAATGATGAAATCTTAAGAATTCTTATTGCAACAACACACACGTCAGTATCCGTGAAATAAGTCGTTTACGGGATATTAGCCAACAGCGTTGCAAGAACTTTAAAATAACATAAATGTCATCCGTAGTGAATACATTGAAAATTAAGTTACGCACCCATCATCTTAAAGTTAGAAGAGTGTTTTACCATTTGATGATAACTGAAATTAATGTGCAGGTATGTTACGAGGCATGTTTTTTAAGTAAGTACCGTTTTGAAATTAAAAAAAGACGTGCAAAGATATATCAATAATTTTATTTTTACATGAAAGCCTGTACCTTAATCTACTTTTCAACGTAATTTCCTTCAATATTGAGGCACTTGTCATAACGTTGTACCAGTTTGTGAATACCCTCCTCATAGAAGTCTGCCGCCTGACTTGTTAACCACTGCATCACAACTGTTTCGACTTCGTCATCGTCTTGAAGACGCTGACCGCCCAGGTGTCTCTTCAAGTGCAGGAACAGATGGTAGTGACTGGGCGCCAGGTCAGGGCTGTACGGAGGATGATCTAGAGTTTCCCATTTAAAAGATGTGATGAGATCTTTGGTCTGATTGGCCACATGCGGACGGGCATTGTCATTAAGCAAAACGATGCCCTTGCTCAACTTGCCTCGTCTTTTGTTCTGGATTGAACGGCACAGATTTTTCAAGGTCTCAGAATAAGCTGCTGCATTGATTGTTTCATTACTAGGCAGAAATTCCACAAGCAATACTCCTTTTCTGTCTCAAAAAACTGTGCACATGATTTTCCGGGCAGAAATTGTTTGCTTAAACTTCACTTTACCGGGTGAATCTGAATGCCGCCATTCCATGGACTGTTGCTTTGATTCTGGTGTGGCGTAGGCCACCCATGTTTCATCGCCCGTAACAATTTGGCTTAAGAAATCATCACCGTCGTTGCGGTACCGCTCAAGGAAAGTCAATGCACTGCTTAAACGTTTGGTTTTGTGCACATCCGTCAACATTTTCGGTACCCAACGTGAGCACAATTGTCGGTAATTCAAGCGCTCGCTCACAATGCCATACAAAACACTACGCGAAACATTAGAAAAGCCATCACACAAAGAGGACATCGTAAAGCGTCTGTTTTCTCTCACCTTATTGTCTACTTCCTGCACCAAACTTTCATTAACGACCGAAGGACGCCCACTCCGTTGTTCATCATGCACATTTGTGCGGCCATCTTTAAATGCTCTCACCCACTTTCTTACCATTCCATCACTCATTATGTTTTGTCCGTAAACTGCACAAATTTCACGATGAATATCGATCGCTCTTAGGTCTTTAGCACTAAGAAATCTTATAACAGCCCGTACTTCACAGTCGGCGGGACTCACGATTATCGGTGGCATCTTAAACACTCAGTAAACAACGTAAACAAGGTAGAATCAGACTGTAATGGCGTCAGTGCGTAGGCAAGAGATGTAGGTCCCCAGTGCACATACGCAGAACGCCGACCGCAGCGCTGCGGTCGCGGTGTGGAAAAACGGTACTTACTTAAAAAACATGCCTCGTATTTACGGGTGAAAATACTTTCCATAATAATGGAACAGTGGAATTTTCAGTATTATTCAAACGAAAACTTTTACTTCAGTAGTAAATAGATAATCAGCATAGGTGGAGCATAGATTTATGGGGGGGGGGGGTATTCTTTTTGATTGGATGATAGGTCCACACAAAATATTTTAAATGAAATGCTTCCAGTGAAGTGGTTAGCTTGTGGTGGTCCTATTCAATAGTCTGTTTGGTTTTTGGTAATCATAAAATTTTTATCGGACTACGTTAAGAAGCAAATATACAGTATACCTGTAAAAACAAAAACAAAACTATGTTGCATGCAACATATTCGACAAATATTTAGAAATTGTTCAATTCTTTATCAATGACGATTTATTATTTCGAAAGCGTGTTCAAAAATGTTTGAAAGTGAATAAATATTCATCTGAACACTTCTTTTAATGTTCATATTTATTGTTATTTTATAGTTTCTGTTCCACTAAATCGTCATCCAACCACGCAACAGTTCCTGTTTCTGCGCCTACTATAATCAAATTATTAATTTGTTTGGCTTTAAAATTTGTTTATTATACCAGATTCTACATATTTTTTGAAATAAACATATTGTTGGCATACACGTTATTGTAAATAAAATATATCGAACAATTTTCGCGAAAATACAGGTGGCTATAGACAAAAGACACTAACTAAGATAATACAAGTAAAAGAAAAAAAGAAGAGTAGTGTATATATTATATATTTTTGTAATGCAATTTTATAAACAATTCAAACTTTTTAGCTAGTAAACAATTTTTTTAACATTCCCTCAAACAAACAAAATTTATATCTCTAAGTTCATTTTTAGAAAAATTTATTGTAAAGTCATGCTTGTCATCTGAGAAGCAATGTAAATGTCTCCATTTGATTGTCAATTTCGCAGCAAATATAATGACTCAAAAATAAAAAGATATACAGGCTGTTATAATTTTAAAAATATCACTTTTAGGCAAAAATGTGTCATGTAATTTAATAAATCGGTTTTCTGCAAATGTAATTAGGAACTGAAATAAAATTAAATATGCTTGTATTAATGCTTTTTATTATGAACAACATTACCAAAAACGGTGTCTATCTAATACATAGTTTTCTTGAAATAGGGTTTTATAGAGAGATTTTAATTTTTCGGAAAAATGGTAGTAAGTCAAAAACTTTAAGTTTTAGACCTATACAATCTGATTACTTTTTAACTAAGAATCATGTGAGGAATACAAAAATGGAACAATATATTAATTCCATTTGAAAAAGTATAACTATCGTCATTTACGCAGTTATAGAACACTTCGTATAATATAAAGTAAATTTAAAAGATGCTCCTAATGAGCGGTTTAAAATATCGTTTCTCATAAAGTCGCAATTGGCCTTCACCATGGAAGCGTAAAACCTGTCGCAAAATCACGGGAGCGGCCATGACAATCAATTTCGATGACACATTATCTGTTGACACTATACAACATTGAACTGCAGAAAGTGTAATTGTAAATAGCTCAGCAGAATTTCGTAACTTAAATAAAGAAATGATGGAATCCTAACGTTAAATTGTCAGATAGCAAAATCTTCCAGAAAAAAATACATATTCAATTAAGAATAATCCCTTATCTAGCCGTTAAACGCCAGCTTGAATACACCATGATATGTTATATCTCGCTCGACAGTTATTGTAAGAAAAATAATAAATTCCAAACGTGGGTTATTTTATTCACCTTTTTCTCTTTTCCAGACTTGTATTAAATGAAGATAGAGATAAATGCGGTAACTTGGTGCAGCGAACTTCAAACACAAGAGATTATTCCACTTTTATGAGCGTTAGAACTTTGGAGCACTGCCAAAAGTAGTTACATCGTACTGAAACAGTAAATGTTTTTCTGTTACAATTGCATGATGTACAGCACGTGCAAGGATAATGAGAATGGATTATATAAAAGTGAAATAGTTACAATATCTAGAGACAAGGAAACCTGTATTTGACAGGGAGAATTAAATACACTAGGCACTCAACACAATTAAAAGGTATTTCATACAAATAATGATAAATGTTAAAAAAAGATAATCAAACATATTTTTTGATTGCACTGTTTGATTTGAATTTTAATTTTCAACTATTGTAATGTTTCCTAGCAGAGCTCGCACTATAATAATAATAATAATAATAATAATAATGATGATGATTTATTAAGTACCCAACAGAAAATTTCAAATGGGGCAATACAATTATCGTCTGTCCATAGATATAACGATTTCACTTCTTAAATAGCACTCGATCTTCACAAAAGAAACTAACTTCTAATCCATTTCGAGCACGGGCGATTCACAGTGACGTTTCACAAAAATTGTTATACTAAAAGTCTATTAAAAGAACATTGATATTCAATTGTATAATATATTCATTTTTTATTTCATTTTAGGGTAAATATCTGTTTAACACAAAAATCAAATAAAATACTTTAGTTACTAAATTCCTGCAAGGAATTGTACCATATCGACTCTTAGTACTCATCTTATATACATTATCGTTAATTTATAACTTAAATACTGTTTTAGTCATCAGAATCACTAATTTCGTCGTTATCTATATTATTATGAATTTCGGTATGGAGTTTGCGTACTGTAAGTACTCGTTCTCTATACCGATTACATGTTGTACACATTACAAGTATCAAGTTGTTACTAATAATATAGCTTCTTGGATCGGATTTATTGCTGTTTCGCTAGATGTGGGAGGCGTATTTTGCGACGCATGTGTTGCTTTAGTAAACTCCAAATTAATTCTATAGGATGGAAGGTAAGTATTAGAAATATAGTCTTAAATATTACCATAGGAATCATAGAAACTTACAATAAAGGATATTTAAAACGAGTACCAGTTTTCTAGAAGAAATTTATCCATATGAAATTATGCCAGGAGATTGTATAGCTGCTTGAATAAATAGGAGATTTTCATAGATGCGATATCAAGATACTCACCGTTAACTTAAGATATCCCGTATAAAAGGTATTGTGGACATTGGTAAAACAACATTGACATTCTGTATCATAACCTATAAGTATAGAAAGTGAAAATTAATGCAAAGATTGAATTCAGTTTTATTATAATTTTGGTAATTTACTTAGAAAAGATTCAATTAACTATTTAAAACATTTATATTTTAATTGATATAATAATGTGAGTTGTGTGATTTATTTGTACATGATCATTCGTTTTGTGACAATACAAAATTATAAAATATATACTAATTAATTGAGACTTTATTAGAGGATACGTAATTGTATAGTTTTAGATATAATAGTCATTGATGTTGTAATTATTGTGGAATATTTAAATTAAATAACTATCTTCACAATAAAGTAATAGCAGAATATAAGTTTATTTATATATAAAGACACAATCATTTAGATACGAACCACTACACGATCCTGAGATTAACAATATAAGTTTTATATAAGATACTTAAACAATTAAGAATAGATTTCATATTGTAACACATTATAAACATCACATAAAGATCGTTAGTTGTCAAATAAAATGAGCTAAAGCCGCGGGAAATTTAAATAAGTTAAATATATATATTATTGTTTTTAATTCTTTGTAATATGTTATTTACATAAAAAAATTAGAGTCTTAGTTTAATAAATAATCAAATTAAATTAGATATAAATCTTTATTGGATGAAAGGTGAATATAATTAGTAGAAATATATTTTATTTCACTAAAGTTTTGGTAAGTTCAAAATAGGCATCTTAAATATACAGGAATTAAAAGTAAAGTTTTAAGAAGATTAGAATTTATTCATATTCACTTATATTACATCCAAGGGCAGTGTACCCAATTTTCTTTAAAGCTTTTGGTAAGTATTTTGATTAAAGTAGAAAGATTTTGCTATATGCGCCATCTATGATCAAATAGCGTAAGCTCTGTGTTTTCTCGAATTTTTAAAATGGTCAAGAAAGAACACTGCAATACTAGATCTTTATGGAGTTTCTGCAATCATTCGTTTGTCTTTATATAATTAGCAAAACTCTCGCTGAGGCGTCATATGCAACTTGTTTACTGTGCGGCGTTCTGTACCGTCTATTAAATATTTAAGGTTAATTTACAAGTGTTATATTCATTATTTGATTTATTTATTTATTATTTTGCTAAATATGTTTATACTTTTGAAAAGATCGTTACAATCATCTGTGTCCCAAAGTGGCAAGAACAGAAAGAAGAAAGGTTTGTACAGTGATGAACATCGTAAATCTGGATTTGTCATTGTCATCAACAAGCCGCAATGTGGAATTATGGAGAAATTCTTTAAGTAGGAACTTATCTAAGAGGCATTTAAAAAGCAAATATCTATATAAAAAAAGAAGCTTATACAATTCTTTGAGAGAAAAGTAAATTGCTAGTCAGTTATAGAGTTGTATAACGCATAGCAAAAACTAGTAAGTCGAACACAGTTGCTGAAGGTTTAATTTTACAAGCAGCTATTGAGATGTTGGAAATATTATTTGAATGAAATGTTGCAAAAATTCAAAAAAAAAAGAAAAACAGACGAAACCCATAAGCATGCAAAAATCAAAAGCGATGATAAATAAACGAGCCGACAAAATGAATAATTGACGTTGGATAACGAAAATAACCTGGGCCAAACAATAACTTTGAAAAAAGAAAACAGGGAACATGCAGGGTTACTTATAGCGTAGAATAAGAAAATTTACAATAAGAAGGAAAGTGACTTACATATATACATTTATACGTAAAACGTATATGCATATATGCATGTGTTTGAGATACACACATACATTAAGTGTCATTGCCGACAATCGAACGCACAGACACCGGTGTTTCGAGCTTTGAGGTCTCGTCAGTGTACGTGGAGACTGTCGACAATGGCTTTAAGATTTAAAACGCTGTTTATGTCATTTTTGCGTGTTAAATGTAGTGAGAGTATTACAGCGACATCTAACACTCAAAAGATGACACAGAAAAAGCGTGTGTCTGTGCGTTCGATTGTCGGCAATAGCACTTAATGTATGTGTGTATCTCAAACACATGCATATATGCATATACGTTTTACGTATAAATGTATATATGTAAGTCACAGTATTTATTTACTGCTTGATGTTAGTTTTAACATCCATGTGTTTACACTTTTCATTTTCGTTTTGAAGAAGGAAAGCTCAAGTTCTACAGCAATGATGCCTTCCTGTACAAACTTATGGCACTGAAACATGGGCACTCACAAAACAAAGTTGTGTTATTTATTTGTATATATTTTATCAGTTATAAGTCAAACAAAGAAGAATGAAAAAGACTATTTTAAACATTAGGTTAAAAGACAAAAAAACGAATCAGTGGATGCGCCAACAAACAACAATAGAATATGCCAGCTAAAATTTATTGAAATAAAAAGGCAATGGATAGGACATTTAACCCAAATGGGCACGAATATCAACAAAGTGAAAGCAATGGAGGACAAAAACAAAGGTTGAGAAGGTTTTTGATGAGATGTTACGATGACATACGAAAAGCAATAGGGAAGAAGTGGATGACAACAGCAAAGGTGGAAAAAATTGTAAAAATATGTTGGAGGCCTATTGATGATTAAAGAAGAGGATTGGTATACCTCCTCCTAACCTTCCCTATACAGGAAAAATGTTTAACATAATATATTACTTGACACTACTTTTATTATCAACTATATAGAATATACCCAAATTGACTTGAACAATCTATATACTAATAAGGGAGTAATTTCGTGAAATAAAATGACACACGCATATTTTTTTAAGTTTATTATGACACCTCATATTCCTCCATCGAACAAGGCGAGAAGAAAAATATTTACTCATCCTATAACTGACAGTTATACGTGCTAAGGCAAAGAAAACACAGATAACAACAAGCGAACCGCTGGGAACTATAATCACGTAGGACATACGTCATTCCGGGACGCTTCAATCTCCAGAAGCAATAGCCGTAAAACGTTGAAAACGTCCATATAAGAAAAGCCGTGTTGAATGTTCGAAACACAACAAATTGGATTTTTCCTTTTTTTTTATTTATATATATATATATATATATATAGATCGTTCATATTATGTATTTGAGATAGTTTTATTTATTTCTTCACCTTTTTTTATGTCCGTATTGCACCCCTTTCCCCCCATCTGCCTTCGCTCTTGTTCTCATTCGTTCCCGGATAGTAATTTGAACGTCACGTCTACGAGCAATTTATTTATTTTCCGATACAAAAAAGAATGCGAGAGAACCATTTTTTTACTAAAAATGAAATGTCTGTAAGTGGACACACAGGTATCTACATATACATATATAAAATATATTACAATTCTTTGCCAAATATACAAACTTATTGAAAAATTCAAAAGATTCTTGGTAGTAGTGGCATACAATGAAGTAAAAGTAATAACAATATATAATACATATATATATATATAAATGCGTTCTTTTTTTTATATATATATATATACAGCATGTGTAAAAACATATTGGGGATAGGATATATGTATACTAGGCATACCGGCAACAACGCTCAGTTATACCGGTAGTGAAGTACGATTATATTTCAGTCGGATACAGTCAGTCGATGGATGTACATGTCTTTATCTAAGCATCACACGCTTCGTAAATACGTATTTACCTATTAAGAATTCAAAATACTTCTGCCACTTTTATTATACTGCTTATACAACGCAATTATGGATGATTATTAAACTGTTCTGGAACGGTATTATGAAAACCAAAACAAATACTATATCTCTTGTAAAGTAACATTGAACGATCGTGTTTTTGATTATCTTGTGTCGAATACTGTCAATAATTATAATAATCATGTCTAGTGATAGTGATACTACAAATATTACATCGTCGTTATCATCATCTGATGAAGAATTACTAGAGTTAATAAATATGCTGCCAAGACCAAAACTGTATCGAAAAAGAAATAACCCCATGGAAGATTTCGACGATGTGGACTTTAAAATAAGATACAGGTTTTCAAAAGAAATAGTCCAAGCAATGATTACAATATTTGATTTGAATGATTTTGAATATAACAATAACGGAAATCGTCCTATAGCGCCAATTACACAGTTGTTATTAACATTGCGATTCTTCGCAACTGGCACTTTCCAACAAGTAATAGGTGATCATACATATAAATATTCATAAACAAGGAATCTAATTGAAAGGACTTTTGGTGTCTGGAAAAGGAGATTTTCTTGTTTGTCTGTTAAGACTTAAACCTGAAAAAGTTCTACCTATTATTGCTGCTACCGCTGTGTTACACAATTTAGCAGTTGATTTTAATGATACTGTTCGTCATGGAATTGATGTTGCCAATGATGCAGTAAACATTTTGAATGCTGAAGAAAATAATATCCCAGCAAGAACGGCATTAATTTACCAACTTTTTACGGAATAAAACAAGTTATTTAAGGTACGTGCATAAATATTATATATTGATATGAGTACATTATTCAATTTCTTAATTATTTGAATTCAAAACTAACTTTTGTAAAATTTCTAATTTTAATTTTTTCATATTCTAGTTTGATTGCTTCCTGTTGACCTTTTAAACTTTCTTGTTCTAATTTTTCTTCCTCTTGCATCAATTGAAACTCATTAATTTAATACATACTTCCTGTTTTTTCTTTTTTAAAGTAAGAATTTCAATTTCAATATTTTTTTTTTCTGTACAGCATTTTGTTTGCAAGATTTTTGTTTTGTGAAATTTTGAACACAATCATATATATCATTTAATTTTCTTTTCTTTTTAGGAGGCATTATTTTTAGAAACATTAGTTGTATATGGGCTTCCATCTACAAATGCTGTGGAATTGTTTGTCGAGGGAGGTTCCATTGCCGCTTCACTTCCAGATGCTATTGCAGATGCTACGTTGGCTTATTTATTTAGCGTATAGTGTTTTATGATTAATCATTATAATAAATATGAGGGCTATTTTAAAACTTAAACATAAGTGTAATTATACGTACCACCAAAATAATCTGCTGAAGAATCAAATGGATTTTGTTTTGGTTCAATTTGTGGCTTGAGCAAACTATATAGCCTTACTTATGACGGGTCTAATTTTGATGTATGTGGTGTAACACCACCCGTTTTATATACTTCCATCTGAACAAGAAAATGTTTATATCAGCTTAATTTGTAAATTAAATTACTTGAAAATATAAATACTCTGATTACAATTGCTTTTACTATACAATAAATATGATTATTAGAATGTATATTGAAGAAATAATATTTAGGTTTACACTAACCTGTTCATCAGCATTCTGCTTCTTTAATTGACGTTTAGTATTATTGTAGGCATTCTTTAATTGTTGCCATGTTCTACTTTCATTTCTTGTGGATGAATTAAAAGCTTCAGCGACTCTCCCCAATGCTTTGTTTTTCTCTTTTAATGATATATGTTTTTTTATTTTCAATAATATAGAAATATTGTTCGGAAACAATAGCCAAAAGCATCTCTTTATCCATTTGAGTAAAATTGGTTGACCTATCACGTTTATCCATTGTATTGGTACATAATTTGTTTATTTAATAGAATGTTGCACTTACTTTAGAGGTTGAAGTACAACTAAACTTCAGTAGAACATTAACAACCAAAGTAAACTAATTTCATAATATACTCCCTACCTAATATTGTATGATAGGAATTGTACACAAAATATGCATAGACATGTCATTTCAAAGAAATCATTGTTAAAGTACTAGATGTCTTTATTTTAAAAATGGTTTTCCAATTACTATAATGATATACCCTAATAAAACGCAGATATGTTTGGAAATTCCCATGATAAATGTTCACAAATTTAAATCTTACTTAAAATGCACAGACCAATCACGGCATGAAACGTCAGACATTTTAATGACGTCACATTCTTGCGTTGTCAAACGCTCTGTTAACTAATCTACGTTAACTTTCCGTTGGTGCAACGAGAAAGAAATTTAATCCGGATTAACTCTTAACGTAGCGTTAACTAACATAGGTTAACAAACTTAACAACGGATGTTGGTGCAACCGGGCATAATACTAGTACGATTAGTGCAAGATATCTTTTGCCTTACAAGAAATAACCGTGAATAAAATTCATTTGGTTGAATATCGTACAGTTTACACTCTATTAAATTTAAAAACGTTGAATAAAAATACAAAATAACAAGCGATAAATTTACACAAGACAGGTTGGAATGCTACAATGCAAATACGCATCCAAAACAACAACTAAATTGAATACAAAAAAAGACTATATAACAGTCCGATTTTGGACGTGTAACCTCCAATTTAAGGCTACAAATTACTAATAAAACTAAACGTTAAATGTATAAAAGTTAAATTTTAGTGGCTCACATGCCTCAACAACATAAATTCAGTAATTACGATGACTTATTCAACAGTTAGGCAGAAAAGTTATATTAATCAGTACGAAAGTACACGAAATCTTAATGTAAACTGATACCAGACTGATTAAGTCTAATTGCACTAATTGGCTGTGCAATACATTGGCAATATTTAAGCACAATAGCAATAAACAAAGTCAAAATACCTTAGGTTCTCCACACACACACACAGTTACGAAACACAAATTCTATTTGTAGTCTCACATTAAGGTACGGGAAAAGTCTTCTGCAAACATCATTGGCTACTAACAATCATCGGAATACATGTGGTACGTTGCGACAGCAAATGCAGGTCTGCACAACAAAATTTGTTTTCAACGAATGACCCACGCTTCTGATTCTTACAGAATTATTCTTCACAAATCAAAAGGGCTTCCACAATCCAAAAGGCCGGAAATAACAGTATTTAATACACCATACGTAAAGTGCGAGGAAGGAAAAAAATAAAAGAACATAATTAGCACTAATGAAACAATTTAATACATGTACTTACGATAGAGAAAAACGTTTCCAAACAAAGAATCTTTATATCCACCCACGTGGCTTTCAAGATCGGCACGAAATATTAAAAAAACCTGACAAATTTCAATGCATCCCAATACTTTGGTTTAATTCACGATAAAATCTACGAAATATACTTAAATTTTGCACAGGGTGGCTGTAAAACAAAACTCTAACTTTGCAAGTACATGTGATTTCAATCAAAGTTAATTCGGAAAAGAACAACTATGAAAATGTGCTTGAACAAGATGACATAAAATTACCAACACGCTCTCTTTAATGATCACGTGAACTACAATAAATGATTAAAACAATCATTTGACTCCAACGGCAATTTCAAGCGGAATATAATAATTTACAAATTAAATTAAAAGGAAAGAAAAACCCAATCATTCTTAACCTAAAAAGAAAGCAATTACGTAAATTGCCACTTAAAATGATAATTTGGCAGCAGGGTGTCATCTAAAAAGTTTCGATGAAGATGTAGTGCAAAGAAATGAAATATATAAAAGTGAAAATGTGAACAGTTAAGCAGAGAACTATTGCTTTTATCCATGTAGTATCATCAAATGGTATTGCTTTATCAAATACGGACATTCAGTAACACCACACAAATAATACCGACGAATATTGCACAATTATCCACTTATTTGTCAACAAAGGTTTTAATTTAACGCGATTTAAATATTAATGTGCTAATAAAATAGTTTTGATTTTATTTTAGTTATTAAAGTGAGAGTGGTTGTGATATTTACTAAAGGGAAGCTGCTAAACAAATTCCGCTAGTCAGCGATCATCTTCAAAACTATTGAATTTTGATTAATAAACCAGGAATTTGAAATCAAATGCTAGAAAAATAGGTAAGATAAAGGAATGTGATAATTCACGGAATAAAAGAATTGAAGGCATAGGAATATTTGAGATTTAGGTAGATGTTGAGAAAGATGTAGTGGTACTACCAAAATTATGTGTTCAGAATAAAAAAGACGCATACACTAGTGGAGTTAAGGTAATTATAAAGAAAAACTTACCTAGAGCAACAAGTAAACTTCACAAGGATTTGACATATTTGTTAGTGAAGATGGTTGCAAATATGTACAGATCCAAAGGACACAAACGCTTATGAAAATGAAAACGCCAGTGAATTGAGTGAGGTACAATAAGTTATACATCAAAGAATGTGATATTATAAAATGTTTTAGAACCAAAATGGCATTGAAATAGAAAACATATATCTGAACTTAATCAAGGTATTATAACTTAACGGTTTTGAAATGGTCGAGGGAAGCAGTTTTTTATAGACTAAATTTAATTACTATCAAGTTAGATTTTTTTAAGTGTCCCAAAGAGAAAGTGTTTTTTCAAATTTTCCAGTCGCCTCGACCAGGAAATACTCTTTCCTGGTCGAGAGACACATGCGCCAAATGTCATTTTACAGGCGATGAGTACAAAATAGTTATTTACGAACCAAGTGCGGGAAGACTGTTTTCCCGCATGAGCGCACATTGTACAGGAAGCGAGTGCTTTTAATTGCGCGAATGCGTGGAAGATGTCTTCACGCAAGTGGTTTGTACAATATTTTTTGTACGAACATTAAATTAAAGAAATATTATTAATTAATGTCATTAGTATCATACCTAACCTAAAATAGATTACCTAATTAATTTAAACATTTTATGTACGTAACTGTTACTCACCTTTCCCTAAAATTAAGTTATTATATTCTTACACATGGCAAACAAGAGGTATTTATTCTTATATTTATAAATTTATAGTACATTTATTGCGTTTTTTGGTTTAAATACAAACGATTCCGAACTGCTAATATGAATGTCGATGTGGTTCAAATAGATGGCGCTTGAATCTTGCTTAAGATGTCGCTTAAAATGTCGTCAAATAGATGGCGCCACAATTTTTTTGGAAGAATTTTAATTTTTACTCCTATTTCCCCAACTTTTAGTGAAGAATAGTGGAGGGAAGTAGTACTTTATAGACTAAATTTTATTACTACCAAGTTAGATTTTTTTTTAAATGTCCCAAAGTGCCAGTGTTTTTTTCAATTTTTACAGTCGCCTCGACCGGGAAAACGTATTTCCCAGTCGAGCTACACATGCGCCAAATGTCACTTTACAGGCGGTGAGTACAAAAATTATTTTTACAGTGACATTGACTGGCATCAATATAAAATATGGCTTAAGTTCAGACATGTGTTTTGTATTTCAATGTCATCTTCGTCTTAGAAACTTTATGATATCACGCTAGCATGTGGTAAATAATAGAGATTTAGGTAGATGTTGAAAAAGACGCGGGGGAAATCGTTGAGGTGCAATAGGTTAAATACAATATTGTAAAACAAACAAAAACACAAAATTTGGTAAATGGCTGGCAACAAGAAAATAATAAAGATATGCAGTGATTTAACAATTTTTTTCATTCATAATTATTATTTTTAGTATTGGAAACTGGTTTTTAACTGCGTACTCTGCTTTATTTAGGACATCGGCAATACAGGTGGATTGTGTTAAATGGTGTGAAAAGTGCTTTAAATTATTTGAAGCTTTGCATATATATGCAGCAGCATCGCACAACATCAGAATTTATTTTATTAACTGGAATTAGTTCTGGAAGTTAAAAACATTGTTAGTTCTTTATGAATAAACCTCATGACAGATTCATTATTTTTTTGCTTTAAAAGCTTTGAGTCGATTAACAAATATTTACTGAATTTTTTACAATTGTAGGATCAAATCAATAACTGAACAATATATTGTCCGTCTGTCAATAATTTCATATACAACGTGATCATTTTTAACTGTCCTTGATTGGTCACACTGATTTTAAAATAGCAGTACAGTGTAATTGTGGAACACGTTTATTTATTTTGGTGGTTCGGTTTACTATTTAAATTTTTCCTGTGATAAATGTCAATGAAGTAGGGTTAATTTTAAGTTGAATTAAATGAAGGAATTTTTGTAGAAAAATAGTAATTGCATTTTATTACTTATCATAAACAATAATAAATACATTACAACTTTGTTATTGTATAACATAATCGCATAATTATATCACAAAATGAATACATTTTATAAAAATTGTTCGAAATGTCCACAGTTATTCTCAATGCATAGATTGACATATCTTCTCATATTATTGAACACATAGTGGATTGTTTCCGGTGCGATATTTTGTAATTCTATTCCAATTGCTTCTTGAAGTTTTTCGAGATTATGCAGTCTGTTCGGAAACACTTTATTTTTTAGATGGCCAAAGAGGAAGGGGGGTTAAATCAGGAGAATTGGCTGGCCATCGATTTCAATTAATCAATCGGTTACCAAAGTATCCTTGCAAATAATTAATAGTTTGTTGCGCCATCTTGTTGGAAGTACTCCAAGGTTAATTCATCTTCGTGAAGGCTATTAATGAAGGGTTCCAATATTTGTTCTCGGTATCGTATTGCGCTAATTGTATCATTGAAAAAAATTGGTCCAATAATCCGTCCTTTCGACATTGCAACACAAACACCAACTTTGATTGAATGGTGAGTATTTTCAACAAAAACTTGTGGATTCTCTGTTGATCAGGTACGGTAATTTTGAGAGTTGATATACCCTGACAAATGGATCCAAGCTTCATCCGAAAAGAAAGTGCAATTCAACTCTTCTTCATGTAATATTTCATTAAACCAGTTGCAATAATTCAATCTCTGCTGAAGGTGAATCCGTTAATGCTGTACTACAGAAACTTTATATGGGTGCATATGTATGTTTTCAGTGCCCTATGAGCACTTCCATAGGAAATACCTACAATTTAAATACATAACGCTACATAACAAATTACGTTTAAGTTAATTAGATCTTTTTATCAGTTTGAGCAGAGAGCTTTCGTATAGATTTTGTGAAACTAACTTCCTTTCACTGTCTAATCACTGCGACATCTTCGGTTAAAACTGTTGGTGCTCTTTGAGGTTTACTTTTACAAATCCCCGTTTCCTTAAATCTTTCAATCACTCTAGGGCGATGACGAGTGGATGAGTAAACGGTTAATTCAAGATTTCCATATTCCGTTACAAATTGCAGAAAACATTATCCCAATGAATATTTCCATGATCCATCCCCTTGCAATGTTTCACTAAGATAGTGCGACATTACAATAAACGTATCCTGTTGTATCGGAAAAGGCATGGGTATACCAGGTATTATTATTGTCGTGAAATAGACAGAAAAGCGACAATAAAACAATAAAAATACGAAAATATAAGGCACTTCAATACATTTGACTAAATTTAGTATGGGCAATTCACGGAAGTAAATATTCCCTTCTTTTTGATAATACTGGTACTTTTTTGTTACCAACCCAGGATAGTTCAAAATGATCTCGTTGTATATATATATATATATATATATATAATACCTTTAACTGTAGCTTAACGAATTTCATATATAATTTACCATAATACTGTCTTAAAGTGACGATAGCAAATAACAATCTAAGTACATATAATATATTTGATAATGGCTCACTGCATTGGAACGCATAGTACTGTGAATTGAGCTATATCTTGTCTTATTTCTGATTTGTTAGACTGCTCTTTCTTTGATATGATGTAAGAGCTCTAGCACATTCAACTACATTTATATTTGGAAGATCAATGATCTAATTTGAGAGATCCGTATAATTTGCAGGAGATCTTAATTTTGTACAAAGCCCTAAACATCTCAAAAGAGATTAGAAAGGATTGCGTAGACGAGTCACTCCCCTTCCTAATACTGTTACGTTTACATGTTTCTAATCCCTTCAGAAATGAGTTACTTATGCGGCAAACGTGCTAATTGAAAACTATAAGTCAGTAATTCTTTAAACAATATATTAAGAATTAATATATAATAATAATTTTTTTTAATATTTTAACAGCAGGGTTTAGGTTTGAAAGCAGGCTGTCTGATCTCGCTCTGATATAAAAAGATATAAATTTATTTGAACACTTAATTGAATATTGAATTTTGTACGTTTAATCTTCGATTTTATTTCCCTTTATATTAGAGGAAGGGTATGAATATGGGCTACCATCCTGTTATAAATTTTAAAAATTCATTGCAATTAATATAAAATTTTACAAACACCAACGTCAATTATGCATGTATATGTTTAAGATTTTGGGTCTGAAACTAAAAGTTAAAATAAAAAATAGAAATTATCCAAAAATTTCATTTTTGACCGGAATGTTCATAATATGGGCCAGTGGAAGAATTTATCAACACACTAAAGAAAAATAAAGCTTTTATTTAACAAAATAATAATATAGTAATAAATATAATATAATAAAGAGCATTAGGCGTAAAAGTTACATATCTACGCATCCTTTTCACATTGTTCATGGGCCCACAGATGGCACATTTGGCACTGAAAACATAATTCTCCCTCTCTGCCATGTAAAAAGCTGCCATCACAGTATATACGAGACACGTTTTCATTTTCTGAAGGAACTTGTCCATTATCGTCCAAATCATTGCCTTTGTGAGATGGAATAAATTCATGTTGGTCTTCTTCTGAGTCAGAGTCTACAATATTTTTTTGTTTCTCTGTTCGTGGTCTTTTAACTTTCGATTTACCAGAAATTATTTGGCTTTTTGTCTTCTCGGATTTCTGTAAGAAATCTTCCAAGTCTTTTTTATAGGGACGCGATGTGATAATTTGAGACTTGGATGCTTTTCGGCTACGAGTTGTCACGTTCCTTTATAGTGTAGGCAGTGGAGCAAACTGAAAAGGAGATATAAAGGTCTTATAGTTCAATTGTGTTTCCACCTGAGGCAGATCACTCTCTTTAGATCATCATGGACGAGGTTCAACAACTGCATAGATAAGCAAATTTTGTCTTTTTGATGATGCTGGGCGAGATTCCACATCTACGGCCCGAAGTTCGTTTGAAGAGCGTTCTGATGTCGTACTGCAACTTTTTGAGAATTAACTTCCGTTTGTATATAATCAACATCCCAAAATATATATCTGTCTGCAGTTGACCGGAAACTATTAACTGCAACTTTGTGGTTTGCGTCTTCAAAAGTACCTTACCCAACTACCCAGCCAAATCTGAGGATGTCAAAGGACGTTGACTTGTGCGAATCCAGCTTCTAAGTTCTTCGCTGTAGTAAGCTTTGAAGGTTCTCATAAACATTTTGTCGAGTAGTTGCAATTTTTGTGGGGAACGCGGAGGCAGTGAAATTATATGTAGAAACATGATTAGATCTAGCAAAATTTATCACGTCAATGTTTTTTGTGCGACTGTAATGTCCGTCTAATACTAAAAGAACTGACGAATCTTCTGTTGGTTTTATAAAATCTATAAAATGTCTAAGCCAGTTGGCAAAAATATTTTGCTGAATCCAGCCACTGGGGTGTACAGCATATATTGTCCCAGGTGATGCACCCCAAATTAGTTGATAATTGTGTTTTTTCCTTGGAAAAGCTAGCAGCGGACAACTAACACTCATGCAAGCCACAAGAACAACGAGAGACCCTCTTTGAGCAGAAGCTAATGAAGCTATTTG
Source organism: Amphimallon solstitiale (assembly GCA_963170755.1). Classification (NCBI taxonomy): domain Eukaryota; kingdom Metazoa; phylum Arthropoda; class Insecta; order Coleoptera; family Scarabaeidae; genus Amphimallon; species Amphimallon solstitiale. The sequence goes on along the minus strand of OY720677.1, from coordinate 140,142,197 downwards.
GCGTTTACCCTTCTTGTCCATAACTTCAATGACTTTGCTCTATACTACGGACAAACCTGTTTCGACGACATTTGAAATTCTGTGAGGAGGCAATTGTATTTTTAATATTCAGTTGCCAGATTATTAAAAAATTGTTCCACGTTATCTCTCTTGAATCCCAAGGCCCTAGCAAAAGAAGTTCCGAAAATGGTCTTTTGAGTTGACAAAATATGACTGTGTCGGTACAAGAATGCATACAACGACGAGATGCCTGCAATACCATTTTTGAAGGAATGCTCTGTTATTTCTTACAAGTCTCCATATATCTCTTCGATTAAATCCATACAATTTAGCTTCTTTTGCTAGTGTAACTAACAAGCTCTTCTTCTATCTCTTTGTTGAGTACTGTATTTCGAAAATTTTGATTTTGCCGCCTCTCGAGGTTGTAAGTCACGTGGCTTTGGCTGGCAAATGCCGATTTTTGCTGGTGACTTTGGAGACAGGTGGCGCTGGTGTTGGCTGACAAATGTCGATGGCCGCTGGTAGTCTTGGAGACACGTGTTGGTGTTGGCTTTTAAGTTGCCCAATTCGGTGTCTCAAAATTGTTTTGCTTTTCCTGATTTTACGACTCTCTTTTATAGTCACGAAATGAGGTCAGCTAACGTCATTTGACGTCTGATTATGTCACCTTTTGCGTGATTCGTCGATGCACCTTATATGGTTGTTTATGGTTGGGGTTCACAAGTTTTGTTGGAAGGACCTGGAATTTGCTGTGAAACAACGTCGTTATGTTTCGGATGGGACCAATGGTAACAAAAACTATAAAAACATTACGTAACGGTAAAAACTTTGACAGCCGGCAACATAGTAAATTTACCATAATGTGCATATTTAAGTTGTGAGAAAGCTGACCCCTTAGCAGGCAAATATTATCTAAACATATTCTAAGCAGCGGTTTCGACATTTTGATAGATGACACTAGTTATGTCTCATGAATATTTAACTATAGTCCGTCTCAACCCAATTATGCAGTACTGGTCTTATGGCAATTGATTTCATGGTTGCCAAATCGTCTCATTGTATAATTTCGTTACAGTTTCGGTTTAATATCTGACATTTTTTGTAATCAATACGTAACCTATACGACTGTTTGTCATTCAATTGATGAATACCAAAATTAATAGTAATCTGAAACACTAATAGAGAATATATGGGAAGATGGATTAGTTAAAATATTTGTAATAATATAATCCTTTGGGATTGTTCTGTAGAAAATTATTTAAAATCTAACTGAATATACTAAGCTATAGTAAATAAATTAATATTTCGAAGAAATACCTGAGGTATACAATTTTCTTCCTTACTGAATATTGACATCTTAATCTACTATCCACCATAAATTCAGACAAAGACAAAGATACTTTTCCATTTATAAGAACAAGTTAATAATACATGATAACATTTATGAAAAAACTAACCATGACCATACAAAGGAGTAGGTACACATATTGTTTTATTTTTCTTCAATCACTTAAAGAATCTTGATCTGATGATAAATGTGTGACGTTAATTATAAACTCTTCAACATCGTCTTGCAAGTTATCTACTATCCACATTTTGCACGATGTCTTTTACGTGGCCAATGTAATTCTGCCAGTTGTTCACTGTTACATTCTGATAACTCTTCACAATTAATTGTTCAATATCTCTTTGTTTGAATGTCGTATTGTGCATTTCAAAGTAGTGCCTAACTTGTGCCCACACTATTTCAACTGGGTTCAATTCACAATGATAAGGTGGAAGCCGAAGAACATAATGCCCTTTATTCTTTGCAAATTCATCAATTTTGTTTCTGTCATACTGAGACCTAACCTCTGATACACGAGCCACTAAATCTCGTTTTAACATGTCATTATCTAGTGGTGTATTCTTCCCAGTAAGCCATTCAATAATTTGGTCTTCTTCGTGCTTCTTTTGGAAACTTTTCTAATTTTCTCGTGTGATATGAGGTATTATCGAGACGAACAACTGATGTCTCGTAAGTATTTATGTCTCCACCTAATGATGTCATCTCTTTCAATAAGAATACTCTTTCGTCCCACTTTTTGAAATTCAAAACCCATATCATGCAGAAATCTGTAAAAGGTATATGTATATGTATATAGGTTATCACGTTTATCAGAATTATAGATATAGGTATGAATACTTACTTTTAAATGCTTGAAAAAGACAATATGCTTTCTAAAAAGAACGATTTAACAGAAATTATCTCTAGGTAAATTAAAGACAATATAAAAGTTTACACACTACGGCAAAAACTGACAATTGACAGCAACAATTACTTAATACCCATATACTTTGCATAATAGAACTTGCAACAAGGCAACCGGATATAAATATGGCGTTATTAAGAGACTACTAGAGATAATAAGAGATGCAATATCCCTATTAAACCTGTTCTGCATAATGGGGTTGAGACGGACTATAGTCCATATTTAATAATAATAAAAATAATAATAATACTTTATTGTGTAGGGGAGAGGGGGTATCAGTGGCCACCATTTTGTAAAAGTAACTGCGAAAATGTTTCTAATTAGATTTTTAATAAATATGTGTTATAAATTGTTACTATAACATGTAACCTCACATCATAATCATCAATTTTTTTGAAAGAGGCATTTTAAAATTTTCTGGCAAATAAATTTAAGAAAACTGGAAAGTGGCCACTGTAACATATGGGTTTGGTACAGTGGTCACTTGAGAATTATACAGTGGCCACTGTATTTTTGCAGAAAAAAAAAGAGATACATATGTATGTAGTTTAAAAGTAATAATTTTTTTCTAGAAGGCCATTAACAGAGCAGCCTAACAACATAACATATATTTTTGTAACTAATAAAACATCATAAACAAAGTAAATAACTGAAAAATTCAACTCTATTGACACAAATAAACAAAACTAATACAAACTATAACTGCTCAGATCAACCGGAAACTGATACAAGCGGTGCATTCTTGTCGTTCCTCCAGACAAAGTGGGGTTTGGTAAGTGTAACACTATATCGTCATATACAGCATTAGAAACGTCCGAAACAGTAGCAAATGTGAAAGTTTTTCCACGATTTCTCAAATACTTTATAGTGAATTCTCCTGCCTTATCAATTTCAAGCACTTCACCGACACAGTATTTTATTGTTTTTTTTGTTGGAAATTTCACTAATACAAAACTACCAACACCAATATTGCTCAAATCTTCAAAATTTTCATTATTTATTGGATTTTGACACCAGTCTACTTCATCGGAGTCAGTGACTTTTCACTTATTTCACTGTCATCACAGTCTTCCACATTTTCACGTTCAAAATCATGTTTAATTTTTTTCTAACTTGCTTCTGTTTCAATAAGGTCTGTTGTCGTATGTCTTTCATTGATTTTTCTTCTTCGAGTTGTTTCAGTTGTTTGTAAACTGGGGTGCTAGTAAGAATTTCGGTAGTCTTTTTCTTTCTCTTCCGGTTTGTTTCTGCTTTTGTTGCCTTTGGAAAAGGTTTTACGATTGGATGGACTAATGAATTGCCGCAGTGGTGTCCTTTCATGAGCGATTTTTGTAGCTACACTGCGACTGCTACTTGGTTGTGAGTTTGATAGCAGGTTAGCATCGTTTTTACTGATGGTATTTGTGGTTTTTCCTACTTCAGTATTTGAATTTTCCGCTTCCGTTAGCGGAACATCTGTCACACTAGCAGCCATAAAGGCGTCCTCACCAAACAGAGAATCGTGAAAAGGGTAAATCCCCGTGGCTCTAAAACCTGAGACACAATTCTGTGATGTAAATGCCAAATGATATATTTGGCCTAAAATCTCGGCTATATCATAAATTGTTATCCTTTGGCCTGGATGATTTGTTAGCCATGATTGGCAGGCATTATTATAATAGGTTTTCAAAGGGCCATACACACTTACATCAAGTGGCTGGAGTTTATGACTAGTGTGAGGTGGGAGAGTTAGTAGAATCACATTGTTTTCTCGAGCCAATCGTATCACTTGGAGGGAAATGTGACTATGATGATTATCCATAATCAACAAGACGGGCAGTTCTGGAGTTGGGCTGGTGTAGGAAATAAAATGTTTAAACCACTGCTCAAAAATCTCGGATGTAATCCAGCCGCTTGGTGATGCAACCCCAACTGTTCCATTTGGAGCCCCTTTGAGTATATGGGCCTTGAAATATTTTCTAGGAAATATGAGCAAGGGTGGAATGCTGTTTCCATTAGCATTTATAGCTCCGCACATCGTCACCAACGTACCCCTTTCATTTCAGGTTAGTTGACCAACCTGCTTTTGACCATTTTCACCTATAACCTTACCAGCCTCTTGCACAGTGGTTAAAGAAGTTTCGTCAACATTATATATTTTATCTGATCTCGGTTTATACTTATCGAAAACCGCTTTCAAATTTGCATAGAATCGTGTCACTGCGGGTCTATTGAAACCCATGGCACGACCGAGTGAAGTAGCTTCTGCGGACCGTATCGATTGTGGATTTCTCTTCAAAAAACCCGTAAGCCAATATTTTCCAGCCATTTGATTTTGAATTTTTTTTCTATTTACAACTGCTAATTCATATGCTAGCTTTCTTACATTTTTGGGGGGTAAGGCCGTGATGCAGTTTAGCTGAAGTTTGTAAATAATCACATAAAACGCCTTCTTCTGAAGAATCGAATATTTTGTTTACAGTATAGTTTGGCGTTAAGCGCGGAGCTCCCTCTAATGCTGGGTCTTCCCAATTAATATTACAATTTTCAACTTTTTTTACATATCGCCTCAACGTTGTTCGTGGTATATTAAATTTATTTGAAGCAGATTTTACCGAAAGTCCCCCTTCATGAATACTCTGCAGAGCATTTTAATTACATCAGCGGGCGTTTTTCCTATACCAGTTACTGCTGTTCTTGTCCGCGGCATCACTGGATCTGCTTACAACAATAAATTACAGTTTGAAAAAATAAACAAGACAGCCCTGCCTGCTACATGGAACAGTGGCCACCCTTTTATTTCTCAATTAATGGTGGCCACTGTTCCTCTTAACAAACATGGCCACTGTTGCCGCAAAGCGGTTGAATTCTAATCGGCATAATGTAGAAAAACAAGTGAGGTTAGAACTCTCATTGAACCATTGATGTGACTGTAAGTGTTCAAACCGTATGCTCAAAACATAGTTTAACAGATGAATTGAAGCTTATGAGTTTTACCACGTATAATACTTGCCTTCAATAATAACTTTTCAACGCACAAAAGATGTTCACTCACGCGACTCCCATTAACTAATCTCTACTGAAGTTTTCTGTTGATTAATGTACTCTGCTACTAGTTACACATTGCCACACTAGATGACAGCCGTATTCAAATGATTTTAAAAGAATTAACTATGGGTGGCCACTGTACCTGGCATGACCACTGTTTCCACCTCTCCCCTACGCAACAATAAAAAACCAGCAAGGGGAATACTATAATTTACAATAGATGTGCGGATACAAACAATATAGTACAATACATTACACATAAATAATTCATTCAAGTTTCATCTCCAAAAAATATCATTGAAATACTTCTTTCCATTACGGCACATTTGATGTTGTGGACTCCTCAGCATGACATTTGTACTGCACGTGGAAGTAGAAAACGTAACTTGACTTCTGGCAGAAAGCCATGGCACTTTGAAATGAATTAAACACAACAGATAGGGACAGTCCATCATGTTATGCACTAAACCATGTAAAAAGTTTGCACAAGCAATCTCACGACGTGTATCCATTAGAACAAAATTTCCTGAATACCCCATATTCGGATCTTCTCATCTATAGGTAATACTTAAGCGAATAAAGCCTACTTATTATTATTGTTAATAATATTAATTATAGAAATATATTATTATAGCAAGGTATTTAGAATTTTTCTTTAATCGGTTACGGATTTTGTTGTCAAAATTAACTTTAAGAAATGATAAATATATAAAAAGAAAATGGAAATCGAAACTAATCTGTATTTTATTTGCAAAACGATTTGAATTCATCGCGTCTGTAAAAACTATTTCGCCAGTTTTAAAACCATTTACACGGGAGTGAAATTGATCCCAGGCAAAGTATAAAGGCAAAATGGCACAATAGAATACTACAAACACTCTTCGAGACTTCACTTCAACTCAACATTCACAGTAATTTTCCTTAATCGTATGGAAAGCGTGTAGGCAAAAGATATTTTCACCTTTTACGTGAAACCGTTATTTACCAGAAGGATCTAGTACTTCGAGTTCGGTAGAGATGCAATGCGGAAGCAGACAGTGCGAATAAGAGGAGATCGTTTGTGAAATGGTTTGCGAGTTTACCAGCACTTCTACGCTCTCCGTTGTTATTGGCATTGTGAATGGAACCGTTGTCGGATTTTATTGACTGATATATCCGTGCAAGATATGCAATTGTTATTCTTTCTTCTGGTGTTTGCATTGTTTAATATGTGTCTTTTGTAACATATACCGTGTCGTCCTGGATATACATCATAATTTTAGCAGATTGCTTGAAAATACATTAAATAGAGGCGAATGTTTTAATTGCTATTAAAGAAGAGCATTTAAAAGCTTAGGTTACGCCAAAATATTTGTCACCCGTGATATTTTTGATGTCGATAGCTTCTTTTATACCCACATAACACAGAACTGCTAATCTATTAATTTAATCGCTTGGAAAGCTAAACGTTAGTGAAGGGAGATAATAGCAGAGACAATGCTTGCAAATTAGTGCAGTATTGTAACAATCTCCTTAAATATTAAACTGAATATTACTTAATAATGCCCCACATTATATTACATCGGTTCGCTTAAATTGTAAACATAAGACTCGTAATTGATTTTCTCAGGACGATTCAGGTTAAAAAATGCTTGATCTGTTTTATTTATTTAACATATTAACTCGACAAATGACCCACGGACATTAAATAATCCAAATGAAAACAATGGGATTATATATTACAAAGAATATGTATTGTAAACCAAAGGCTTTACATTTCTTATAAAAGAACAAACAACACAAAAATATTGTTTATTTTTGTGTTGTGTGTTGTAATATATAATGCCATTGTTTTCATTTGGATATCTAATGTCCGAGGGTCATTTGTCGAGTTAATATATTAAATAAATAAAACAGATCAGGCATCTTTTTACCTGAATCGTCCTGAGAAAATCAATTATCGAGATCAGCGTTAACAAATCCAAAATTCTAATGATACGAAACAAAATTAACATAAACAAAGCGCTTACAAAAGTTAACACGTTGCCGTCGCTACAGAAACAGAACACAATAAATACTTATATTTAACATACCAACTAATCATTCTTAATAACTTTCAAACGTTTTGTTTATTTAATAACACAAGTGTTTAAAAGTTATGGTTTAAAGTACCTTGTATAATCGCACCTTTCCTTTGTTTTGAGTCTGCCTTGTTTATGGGCCGTTTCCCCTATGGTAAATGATCATGAGGTACCTATTGACTGCCGTTATTGCATTAACAAATTTACTTATTTTTATTCTTATGGTTTAGGTACAACCTACTTCAGCTTGTGATGATGATAAATTACTCGTATTAATGTGTATACATATCTAGGTGATAACTTATCTCAGGCTTAAGCGGGTGACACTGAGAGATATTTTATGCACTTTATCGTTCAACAAGACTATTAACGGGATTTTCTATTATTATTATTTAGGCGAATACCCTTCCCGATGCTTCTTTTTATTGACGGTTATCAGTCGGCTCTTGTGGCCTAAGACTGCCGCCCAAAACCTTCTTGCCAGCCAACTCGTGATCGACATTTACTTTCTTATACGTAGTATAAGGAAGTATTGTAATGATGAAAATGTTTGACCTCGAGGTTTTGTGTGGTTTAAAAAAAATCTCTCTCTCTCTCTTTGTCAGTGTGTGTGTGACCACGTTAACGGTCAAACCGCTATAGCTATCAATTTCAAATTTGGTATTTACGAATATAATCTCCCTCTTGAGATCTGATTAGATTTTCAGTAAAATCGACAGACCAGAAGTGGTGGTTCAGTTCATTCAAAAAATCGAATTTTGCCAATATTTCGTCAACTACTAAGCTTAAACAAATTTATAAAAAACTCATATGTACTCAAAATTAAATTTGAGAAAAATTTTACTAAAAGATTTTTTAGAAATTCCTACCGAAAGTATCGATAATCAGTTTTTTCCGAATATTTTGCAAGTCATGCTTTTTAAACACGTACATTACGAGTATAAAAGTATTTAGAACTTAATTTTCAATACCTTTTGTGTAAACAAAATTTCAAAATTCGACCCGGAAGTAATATTTTTATTCCTATGGAATAGCGATTTTTTTAAAATATGTCGTAAATTATGCATTCTATATATATCTATCAAGAGTACAAATATATTTAGAGCTACATTTGGAATAATTTTTGTATAAAAGAAATTTCATAATTTGGACCGGAAGTAACACTTTTAGTCTTATCCAATAGCGATTTTTGCAATTATCTCGCCAAATATTCTCTTTATAGAGATTTATTAACAGATTCGAAGTACTACAGTAGGATTTTGAACAATTATTGTAAAAGGAATTCTCAAAATTTCGACCTGAAGTAACACATTTACTCATAGGTTTATTCTTTTCAGAAGATTTAAAACTTAATTTAGAACAACTTTTGTATAATTTAAAACGCACACACGTATAAGATAGTAGTGTGGTGGCCATACCTCATTTTTTTAATATGCACTAAATATTTAAATCTATACATTTTGCTCGACATTTTGTGAATGTTAATCTAAACATTCAAATTGAAATATACAGCGCCAACAAATATACAACTTTTTTCTGACAAATATTACAAATTTAAAATTCGCATACCGTTACATGCTTGCCTATGCGCATAGACAAACATTGTCTGCCATGTAGTGAAATTATTTTTTTTTTTGCAATAAACTGTGTAATCAGCGCCAGAATATACATTTGGCTCTTGCTTTTCCTATTCCTCATTTTCTAAATAGTTTGTTATAAAGGGTAGAAAGCTAAGTTATCATATCTATACGACATGATCACAATACAGCAACATAGTCTGTTTGGAGACCAGATGCAGCTATTTTATATACTTATACTAGCTGACCCGGCAAACGTTGTTTTGCCATATAAATTATTTCTAGTGAATATTTTGGTAGTCTAATAAAAAATAAGTAACATATTGTAAGTGCGTGGGGATGTGGTATTATACTAAAAGAGGATTGTCGCTGTGAACGATGACGGCCTATAAAAATAATTAACAAAACACCAAACATTCATTTTTTGAATTCATTGTACTTTTATTATCTTAACTAATAAATTTCTAATTACATCTCTATCACAAATAATGACAATTAAAAAAAAACTTTATCAGTCTCCTAGTGCAATGAAGTGTATGATATTTTTAGTGGGTCCATCTTTAGCCAACACAAACAAACTGCATGGTTACCCACGCGAGAACATGCCACGTATAATTGTCCGTGTGAAATACACGATGTGCCCAAATCTAAGCCACAAACAGACATCGTTTGGCCTTGATGAGAATATACTTAATATGAGAGTTGCACTGAGAAAGTAAAATGATAAGTATAAGCGTCACTGCTACGATAGACGCACAATCAATAATAATGGCCGAAAACGGTTCAGGTCCTAAACTTTAGTGAGTGAGAGAAAGCTTATTGTGTGAGAAAGATAGGAGACCGGCTTCATTCTCATCCCTACTCTGTGCTGTTTACGGGGTGAGAAGTGACACCGGTAGACGCCTGGCGGGAATATCTGATTGAGTGGTAATTGATCAATTATCGACCGCCGAGAGTTGAACATTATTAAACTACTAATATCGCTATTAAAAAATAGGGGTTGGTGGTGGAAGGGTGAAAATTTAGGGTTGTATGTATTTTTTAATGTCGAATCATAAAATAATAAAATACAAAATTTTGTCCAAAAAGCAAACAAAAATTTTTTGTGGTGGACCACCCTTATCACTTAGGGGAATGAAAAATAGTTTACGTCCTCAAAATTTTATAAGAATCGGTCAAGCCGTTTCGGAGGAGTTTTGTGAGAAACACTGTGAGACGAGAATTTTATATATCAGACTATATGCTGCATTTATTTATACTAGTGGTCGCCTAGTGGTAGAAATTCGAGCTTTTTATTATCTTAATTTAACGTATTTGTAACACTTATACTTATACTTTCTGCACTCCTTCTCCATATGAACATTACGTAACTATGCCAAATCTCATACTCCTCCGAGCGCGCAATTTGCTTAAAAATGGGCGCAAAGTTTTTTCTTCACGTATACCTATATATTTTGATATATCTTATTATTTTTATTATTATTATTATATACTTTCAAAAACTACTAAATTTGCTTACTGTCAAATTATTAATAAACATAATTAAAAGCAGAGGACCTAAAATTGAGCCTTGTGGTACGCCATTACAAAAAAATTTGAATTTATCAAAACGAGTTATTTCAACATATTGTTTTCGATTACACAGATATGACTGAAATATATTAGAATAAAAATTGTAGAGGATGGAATGAAAACAACTTTGATAATTGGAAATAAGGTTACGCCCTATGGGAATGTACTTTCCAAACCACAGTAATATATTATTTATTTCACCGTATTCTTTTTCAAATCATACACGCATTCACAATAAATTCAGAGAAACGCGCGCTCAAAGGAAAAAAAATCTTCAAACATTCGATTCTTAACCTCTCTCTCTCTCTCGCTCTCTCGGTTATTATGACAACCACTCAAAAAGTCCCCTCCCCCAAATACGCGAATCGAATACTCTCTATCCCCCTCCCAGCCCTACAATCATCGTCTGCAGGTCCCCTCAATATGTCTTAAGTAAACACTCGGTTTTGAGAAAGTCAACCGGGTGAATCCCCCGGTGGCACGAGCACCATTTAATCCCGACATTGTATTCGACGGTATTCTCTGTGTTTGCCCCGAGAGGAGTCCGGATTTGCTGTTCCGGTTTTGATAAGGTTCCACCTATTGTCCCTTCTATATAACATACTCAAAGTCGAGGTTAAGCGTTTTCTTCTTATCTTGCGAGACCCATCGTCGTTCAGTGGACCGTCTGTCGGGACAATTCAAGTACTAGCGTAGGTACACAACGTTCGATCCTTATGTTAAATCTACGACGACGGCAGCTTTGGACCGTCATTAATTGATGTCTTCAAGAGATCATTTCTGAGAATTGCACGAGAACATACATGTAATACACAGCTTGTTCAGCGAGTTATTATTGGGCACAATCTAATGTGGCTAGTTTATTAGAGATATGTATATGCATTGTCATGCAAAGTAATAATAATAACAATAATAATGAACATACAGAATTCATTTACAGGAGAAATTTACCAATAAGATAAAAACTTAGTAATATATTGGTACATAAAAGATTAAGAACTAAATGTTTAGGTAGAATATATAGGGTCGGGCAATAAGAGCGGAACACCGAATTTTGGCTTAACTAGCAATTTTTCGAAAATTTAAGGTATGATGTCACCGGATAGTATTTTAAATGAATCACCCTGTGTTTATATTTTTTTTTGAGTAGATATTTTTTTCCTGAATTCACTAATACCAGGTTTAGTGGGTCTCTGACTTATGGTTTCATAAGAAAAAAATAAAATGTAATGGCACCTAAATATTTATATAATAAAAAACGAACGACAATAACTGAAAATTCTACGTACATTTATTTACAATAGGTGTTCAAACTGAAAACCTTCGGCTGCCTGACAGTATCCTAATCTGTCAACAAATGACCTTAGTGAATTTTGTATCATTTCAGGCGTTGTACTATTTTGTACCGCCGCTCTGATTCGATCTTTTGGTTCTTGAAGAGTTTGAGGTAAATCCTTATAAACTGTCGATTACAAATGACCCCACAGAAGAAAATCCAGGCGAGATAAATCCGGTGCCCTCGGCGGCCACTCAATATGGCCTCTGCGGCTCACCCATCTCTGCGGAAATACTGTGTTCTGGTATTCCCTAACCCTAGCCGCATAATGAGGTGGAGCACCATCCTGCTGAAACCAAATTTCTTCAGATAACTGTAGCTGATTAATACGATTGGGAAACAAACGAATTAATTCTGGAACTATCTGATCGCGTAAAAGTTGTAAATATCTATCACCATTTAATGTTTCTTCTATAAAAAGAGGTCCAGTTGTATTTTCTCTAATTATTCCACACCACACGTTCACTTTTTGTTGATATTGTGTGTGACCTTCTTCCATGTTGCTTCATCGGAAAACACAATGTTATTCATAAACATATTATTCATAACATTTAAATTCATGATGTCTTCGCAAAACTGCATTCGTTTATCAGGATCATCTTCATTTAATGCTTGGTGTAATTGCACTTTATAAGGATGAAATCTATTTCTTTTAAGTATCCTTCTTATAGATCTCTCACTAATATCGTTATTTACTGCAAGTTTTGATATTGACTTTTAAGGTTGTTCGTGTACACTTAGAATTACATAAAGTTCATTATCTTCATTTGTAGCTGTCCTCTTTCGTCCATTACCGGGAATATTTTTTACACTGCCAGTTTCGTTAGATTTCTGTAAATTCCGAGACACTGTTGACTTTGAAATTGGAGAAATTCTGTCATGATATGTAGCATTAAATAAATCAGCGGCTTCTTGTAAAGATCTCTTTCTATCTCCAAAACCAACAATCATCAATAAAATAATTCTTTCACGTTCACTTAGTTGAGACATGACTAATAATGTATTAATGTCAAATAATTTGTAAAATCAAATGTGATAAACTGATAAAAGAACTTAAACAAACTGGAGTTTTTGTACCTAATAGTGTTATTCGAATGTACGTTTTTACTTTGACAGAACTCATAAAAAATATTGTAGATAAAAAGTTTTTGGTATACCTACTGCGATAATTACTTAGGGCCGATATCATAATAAAAGTTAATGCTGCATTAAAAGTTCATGTCACCTTTAAGCGAGAAATGAATTTCATAATCATTTGTTAAAGTTAATGGACGCTTTAATGAATAGAATTTTTAGTTATTGTCGTTCGTTTTTTATTAAATAAATATTTAGGTGCCATTACATTTCATATTTTTCTTATGAAACCATAAGTCAGAGACCCACTAAACCTGGTATTAGTGAATCAGGAAAAAATATCTACTCAAAAAAAATATATAAATACGATTCATTTAAAATACTATCCGGTGACATCATACCTCCAAAAATGCCAAAAAAGTCTTTCATGGGTATATACTGACATACCCATGAAAGACTTTTTTTTAAATCCCGATCCTTTTATTTCACGTTCTACTAGATCACACTTCGAAGTATATTTAAGAAAATGACTCGGTAACTAGTCTGCCTCACCTCCATATCTAATTTTTAAATCTTTTGTTTTCTAGACTCCAAATTTTGAAAGTACATATTCTTATAATTTTTATTATTATAGTTCAAAGCAATACAATACATTCAAAGTATTTTTTTACAGTCTCTGCATATTTCAGAGAAAAGAAATAGTAAAAATTTGTTATAAAGATGTTCATAATTTACTAGTTTATTTATAATTTTTTTTCTTCCTAGCTACAGCACTTCCTGAATCTGAAGTACGACTAAAATGCACTTTTGCCGTACACTTTGAACCTTTGAAAACCTTGGAAAGTACTTGACTTAGACCAAAAAATTGTATGGTTTTATAACTTGGTCATAGCAACGTCTAAAAAAGTTAATAAAAATGTGTGTGATATGATCTGGATGGACTGATGTTGACTGACCCTTAAATATGTTAATAAAAATAATTTTTTTTCCCAGCGTAATTCCTCAACCACTTTAAACAGCTGCACGCCACTGATACTTTTCTATTCGCTTTTTGTTGACACAGATTTTGATGACACACAGGCGATACACTAATTTGTAGCAAAGTATATGAATGCAGTCGGCCATGGTTTTACAGAAACTATGAGGGAAGGAAGGGTAAGATTGTGGTTTAACATGTTAACTACTAATTTTCATACTTATACTACCTAAATTGTAATGTTTTAAAGAAGCTGGATTTTAAAATAGCCTTCTATAATAATAACACTTTAAAAAAGTCAATTAACGCATAATAAAACAGCGAATCCTAAACTAAACAAATCAGGAATTTATAGAATTAATTATAGTGATTGTAGTAAATTTTATATAGGTCAAACGGGGCGAAATTTCAAATTAAGATTCTCAGAACATATGCGATCCATTAAATTAAATTATGAAAATTCAAGTGTAGCTAACCATGTTTTAGACACGGGACATCATTTTTCAATAGACAATTTAGAAGTTCTGTATAGTTTAAATAAAAATAAAAAAGTGAGTGTTCTAGAAGGTCATTTTATAAAGGAAAGTTTACTTTTACAACCAGGCAATGTTCTTAATGAACAAACCGAACTCATAAATTCACCGCTAATAAACCCAAGCATTGTAAAAACGGTCTTTCCAGATAAATCATGACCTTTTCATAATTTTCTATTTTTGTATATTTTTTTCTAGTTACATTTTTGTTTGAAGTAGGTAGTTACAGTATATTAAATTTTACTTTAGTTTCTCGAGAAGTTCTGAAGATGCCGCAAGGCGAAATGTACATCGAGTATTTAATTATATATATTTGTGAAACAATACCAAGTGTTTTATTAGTTATTACTTGCTTATATTTCGACATGTTTCACCAAGAGATTTCCATCACTTCATTTAATTATTTATATGTCCCTAGTACTTCTCTCGCCAGATACTGTTGATAGGTGGAGATTTTTTCGACGATATTCAACTCCGGTGCAAAATGTGCTATGTATTACTGCCGTGGCAAGTGAAAACTCGCGCAGTGAAACATGTGTAGTCGAATACACATAAAGCATGTATTGCTTCCTCTGCAACTGATTATAAATGGCAGAAAGCAGTTAATTCCGATCTACTTACAGCGCTAGTGACTTGCGTGTGCCCGCTAAATCCACTTTGAGAAAATATTATTTGTCCCCAATATAAAATACAATTAAGCAATGTCTACTCATCTACTTGTATATAAGAGACACGAAAAAACTAATGCAGAATCAATATCACATAATGTAACTTCGTGTTTGAAATGACCCCATAGGCATAGACAAGGAGGATAAAAATAAAGAGAAGTTGTTATTATTTGAAGCAGGTGCAGCTGCATATATGAAGATGGTTGCTCAGCTTTTACAACAAGCATACTGATTTTTATATGAAATAATTCTTTTATGAATTAATCAGGATATTCTAAAAATTTTAAATGTTTGATAAATCAGTAATTTTTCATCAATCACTTCGAATCAATCAATGTATATTGCATGTACATAATAATGCATGTCACATTTGTAGCAAACTCAGTACTTATCCACAAGTTAGATTACCAATATTTTATACCTGTTTTGCATCGTCATCAATGTGTGAAACAAAGTTGCATGCAGAAACTGAGTCTCAATGCATGCGATTAGTCTCACAAACACACAACATAAATACGTGCCGTGCTTTTTCCAATAAATGAAGTTTGCAAGGCTTCGCTCTCCACGCAAGTGTATCGTAAGAGTGTCTACTACAATGTTCTTGTCAATCCATTATGTATATGCAATAATGATGTGCGCGCCTGAGTTGCTCGGTTAATATAAGACGCCGAGGCGAGAACTCGACGGAAGTGGCTGTGTTTGCCGAGCGAAGTGCACAGGAAATAGACGCCTAGAGATGCAGGATTGTTTGCGTCTAACCAGAAAGGAAATCGTACTTTCCCGATTCCCGTGAATTATCTCTCCTCTAGGTAAACAGAGGCGGTATTACTGGGAAGAAAAGACCGGGGCTTTTTAAGAGGGGATGGTCTTTGCTCGTTTGTATCATGACCGAGATTTATCCGGATCGGTCCGGTCGACTTACATTGAGTTGAGACAAAGCCAGCATAGTATGTGGAAGGTGTGTAAGATTGGAAGAGCAGGGTAGTTGCAACTTCTCAAACGAATATAATATGATTGATTAAACGTATGATTTAATCTTTAAAAGAGTTTAAAATTATTTTTTAAACTAATTCTGAGTTTGTTCAATAACTATTTTACCACGCTGTATCTCAAAATATCTGGGATATGATTTTAACTAATTTTCATCGTACTTAAACAGAATTAGGTGAGGAAAATTGTGAACTGCAAACACCTGAAAGTTATAAGAATTATGTGCTCAGTCTAAATTTACTCCTAAGAATATTATGAAACTCATCTCAGGTTTTATGGTTCTTAGTTTGTGGAAAATTACCTAAATTAGATATATAAAAATAGATATATTGAAAATTAAGTACACTGACCTACATAAATTAGGTTATAATCAAATCATTATCCTACAACTAAACTGTTAGTGAAAATATTAATTATTTGAATTGTTTACAAATAAACAACAGGAACAAATAATCGTAAAGGTATGTATATACAATTTCAAATTACTTCAAATAACTTTGATTCTTGATTAAAATATCTGTGAATCTCAACATATCTTGATTATTTATATGAAATTATTATCTTCTTAAATTCATTAAAATATTTTAATCCAATCTTTTATTTTATAAAATCTTAAATAAATAAATCTCTGACCAGACAATTGAATTTAATTAAAAAGATATTTTGAATACTAGGTGTGAAAACTCGTATATGAAACAACTATTTATATTAAATTGTGATGAAAGTTAAAATAGAATAATTTTTACAATTATGAACATACTTAACGTTAAATTAACTATAATAATTGTCTTGGAATTATGGTTTTTAATAATTCTGGTTCTTAAATTCTTGATATTAATATATATGTAATTACTTAACTCGAGTTTTATATTTTTCTTTGTTTGTTTAATGGCCAATTCTTTCCGAGTTGTGTATCTGGTACATTTCTGTCCTCTTGTGAGCTTCTTCGTCCGGGAACTGGTATCTTGGTGTGAATTTTCCAATTTGAACAGCTTATCCATCGAGTACTACGTTTTGGTTTTCTTTATTCAGGCAAATAAATTAATTTTAATACTTCAATTCAAATATTTAATATTCTTGTTTCCTTACAGGTAATGGAGTTCCGTGCATTCGATGAAAGTCCTCTACTTTAACACTCTTGGGCTATTTTGTTTATAATTCTCGTAGAAACATCGTAGTAGATTTATATAAGCACACAGGTATTTAATAATTTTCTTAATTAATATGTACTTTTACTTAACATTGTAAGAGCATCCTTTTTTGACGTTTCTTCCTGTGAAAAACTTTTTTTTATTATCCCCATTTGTTTTTTTCACTTGACCATCAATGGTTATTGTGATTTTTTCTTTAAAATTGATTTGTATATTAAGTTGCTTAATTTTTTGAGTGAGTTTTCTAGTATTGTTTACATGTTGATATTATTAAATTTTCCCTTTTTTTGGGAATTTATAAACTTTTGAATTCTTTTATAATTTCTTATATATTCGAATATATTTACTAAGATTGAATTATTCTATATTAATCTTTGTATCTTAAATTGCATAGTTTTGAGTTTACTCTAAATTAAATTTATAAATATTGATACTATCTTTTATTCGATGACAAATAGATATTTTGGGTTATTTACCGCGTTAATTCAAATCAAGTGTACATATACGAAATAATTCGTATATGCATAAGTGATATGAAATGTAATGCATATCTACACCACCATTTGCTGGCATTGCAAATATCAACGTGTAGACAGCTGTTTCGATCTAACCTCGATCTCGTCAGTACACGAAGGTGATATTTGCAATGTCAGACAAACTTGGATTTCCCAGATATACTCGATTTGGGTACCAAATGCCTATGAGAGAAACTCTCAGCGGCATCTGTGATCCAAGATCAAGAACGCAAGGAAATGTTAACCCAATAGTAGAACATCTACTATATCGGGCAACTGTAGATATGCATTCAATACGTGACTTTACTTACTTAGTAAACTACCTCCCCAGAAAGGTTATGTCAAAAATGAAGGTTAGATCGAAAGAGCTGTCTACACGTTGATATTTGCAATGCCAGCAAATGGTGGCGTAGATATGCATTACATTTCATATCACTTATGCATATACGAATTATTTCGTATATGTACACTTGATTTGAATTAACGCGGTAAATAACCCAAAATATCTATTTGTCATCACATAACCGCGAAAACGTCATTTTTGACATAACCTTTCTGGGGAGGTAGTTTATTAAGTAGGTAAAGTCACCTATTGAATGCATATCTACAGTTGCCCGATAAAGTAGATGTTCTACTAAGGGTTAACATTTCCTTGCGTTCTTGATCTTGGATCACAGATGCCGCTGAGAGCTTCTCTCATAGGCATTTGGTACCCAAATCGAGTATATCTGGGAAATCCAAGTTTGTCTGACATTGCAAATATCACCTTCGTGTACTGACGAGATCGAGGTTAGATCGAAACAGTTGTCTACACGTTGATATTTGCAATGCCAGCAAATGGTGGTGTAGATATGCATTACATTTCATATCACTTATGCATATACGAATTATTTCGTATATGTACACTTGATTTGAATTAACGCGGTAAATAACCCAAAATATCTATTTGTCATCACATAACCGCGAAAACGTCATTTTTATCTTTTATTCTTATACACATGACTTTAATATATAAATATCGTTATAATATATATAAAATTGAATGAATTTTAGTTTTGTAACTGATGATGTATTGCAGTATTTAACTCTAGATTAATAAGATAAATACTGTCCTGAATGATAGAATTAGGGTTGTGTCGTTTCGGGTTATTGCTTTCAAACCTGTTTCAGACCTGTGTTCGGATTGCCAAAACGTAATTTGGAAAAGTTTAGGGATTCGATTGATTTAAGAACTAGAAGTGATGACGTTGCCCAGTATGTTTATGTGTATTAGATATTGATATATGCCAGAGAAAATATCGAATCTATTTCTATATAATTTCATATCGAATACAATAGAGGTGAATATGAGCTATCGAGGTCTTCAACAAGTTATTCGGCAAACTAAAATATTTACCTGTTCAAATAAGACATTAAACATTACTATTGTTAAGCCTGTTTTATATTTGTCAATTAATGCATGTATTCATGAATTAATTGGTGAAGAAATGCATTAATTAGAACATGCTCTAAAATATTGTCAATTTTCTAGTAAGTTTTAGTAATTTTACATTTGTATGCTAGGCACCAACCTGTTGCACTGACCAATCAGCATTCACTATATACTTATGTCCGTTTTCTCCCTTGAAGTCTTTGATTTTGTGTGTTTATGTTAACATCGGCCGAAGAAAAGGTAATTTTATAAAGAAAATTAATTGATTTCAGCTCTACGATGTTGTACGATAATATCCGGATCATTATAATGTCGGTGAACCCGCATATAAAAACAAAAAGTAGGCGAGAATTTCTTTTAAATTAAATTAAAAAAGAGTTCAAAGAACTTTTAAATAAAGACGTGTCCACTCCAGACATAAAAAAATTAATGGTCTCCGTAAAGAGCTTAATTTAATTAACATATCTTAGGAAAATACAACTTACACTTATTTTGTATATATTTCTTCTTCATTTTGCAATTATTCATGGTGAGTCATTAGAAGCCGCTTCTTCGATTGCTCTTTTGTGTTTTAAATAAAAGAAAAAACAATTAGTGGAAAATCCATGGTTGCTTGTGGCGCATATTGTAAAAATACTTTAAGCTCTGGCGCACTTCCGGTTTCACCGGAAATGCACGAAACTTAATTTTTTTAAATGACTCACTCTATATATTTTTGGATTTTCTTGTACTGCTTTAAATTGGCTGTTCGACTGTTTTTTCTTTTTCAAAATTGAGCCAATAGTTTTTGAGTTATTAATTTTTTTTTAAAATATTTAACCAAATCACGTGTTCAGAAAAAAATCATTTTCACATTGTTTTTAAAAGCAAAAACATTAACTTTGGTGGTGCTTGTAGCGAAGAAAATTTTGCATCATTTGGTAAAGTTGCACTCGCCAATACCTCAATAAAATTTGTTTTTTCAAGGCTTACTTCCTGAAATTTTCACTTACCAAAAACTTATCTTTTTTAAATGGAACACCCAGTATTTTATTGAGGCATTTTGTTCCTTTTTTATTCTCTTTCATTTTTGTTAACAATGTACTATACCTATCTTTTGTAATTTCTGAGATAATCACTA
This sequence comes from Amphimallon solstitiale, assembly GCA_963170755.1. Classification (NCBI taxonomy): domain Eukaryota; kingdom Metazoa; phylum Arthropoda; class Insecta; order Coleoptera; family Scarabaeidae; genus Amphimallon; species Amphimallon solstitiale. Next base: position 140,121,914 of record OY720677.1, on the reverse strand, counting down.
TAGGAACAATTAGCGGTCAATGAAAGAACTACGAGCGCTGTTGTTCTATGCACCAAAATATTCGTTCAACCAATGGAAGGCAGGGATGGCGCCCGACTTCCTTAGTCAACTGTCAAACAAAGAAAAAGTTATATCCAACTATCCCAAAAGTAATAATTTTATAGAATGAAGAGCATCGCATTTCAATTTTTTAATTCCGGCAATGTCCAGTTGCAGTATTTCATTTTTAACACTGTTTGTTAACATCGCAATAAAATAAAGGTTATGTTTACTGACATATTTGAAGATGTCTTCGAAAAGTTTTGAAATTCCGTTCGTAGATAGCGAAGATACATTTCATTAACATTTTCATCAAAGAAATACGGTCCAATTATATAACTACCCACTATTCCTTCCCACAGTTTTAATGACCAACGATTTTGAAAGTTTACAGGTGTGATAAAGTGGGGGATTTTATGTGTTATAATAACGGAAATTGTGACGATGAACGTATTCACTTTAATAGAAGGTTTCGTTGGTAGACAACAAAAAATTGAGAAAGCCAAGACAATTTATCTGCTGCCAATTGACAAAAATGTAAGCGATTCTGAAAATTTCTTTCATCTAACCCTGTGTATGAATATGCTACGGGTGAATTTCGTATTTCCTAATTATTCTGGATTCTCAAATTTGACTTACATCTAACTGCCGACTAATTTTCGTAGTACTTGTATGGGGGTGTTCAACTACACTCGTAAGTACCATAAACGTCTTATCCTCACCAGTTATTGCTTTTTCCGCTTTTTCTTTCATATTCAATGCTTTCTGTTCACTCAAACCGTCCACTTTATATTTTCGAAGGTTTCTGGCTTTGGTTGACTTCTACCAGGGATCGCTGTGCATAAAGTCTGGATGCTAGTAAAGAGTTTCTTTCAGATTCACCCAAAATGTCAATCATATCTATTAACTCTTCATAAGAATAATTCATTTGGATGATAACTAATAGCGATGCTTTTATAAGTTTGACATAAATGTATACCGACTTTCTTTAACAGTTGACTCAGGCAGTCAGCCGCATTCCAGCCTTTATTGGACCAATATTCGGGTGCAGAGAACAGCGCCCGTAGTTCTTTAATTGACCGCTAATTGCTCGTATAGTGATTATCTCAAAAATTAGAAAAGATAGGTATAGGACATTGTTAACAAAAATGAAAGAGAATAAAAAAAGGAACAAAATGACTCAATAAAATACTGGGTGTTCCATTTAAAAAAAATAAGTTTTTGGTATGTGAAAATTTCAGGAAGTAGGCTTTGAAAAAACAAAGTTTCTTGAGGTATTGTCGAGTGCAATTTTACCAAATGATGCAGAATTTTCTTAGCTACAAGCACCACCAAAGTCAATGTTTTTACTTTTAAAAACAATGTGAAAATGATTTTTTTCTAAACAGGTGTTTTGGTCAAATATTTTCAAAAAAAAAAATAATAACTCAAAAACTATTGGCTCAATTTTGAAACAGAAAAAACAGTTGTACAGGCAATTTAAAGCAGTACAAGAAAATCCCAAAATATATAGGGTGAGTCATTTAAAAAAATTAAGTTCTGTGCATTTCCGGCGAAACCGGAAGTGCGACAGAGCTTAAAGTATTTTTACAATATGCTCCACAAGCAACCATGGATCCTCCACTAATTGCTTTTTCTTTTATTTATAACACAAAAGAGCGATCGAAGAAGCGGCTACTAATGACTCACCCTGTATATAGGATGAACAAATTGAAGAGGAATTAATTGGGAGGATATGAAGGAGGCTAAAGCCTTCCATGAGACATAAATGGAAAGAGAGAAAGATGACAGTAACCTGGCCAAAGATATGTTAAGACAAGCATCCAATGTCCTGGAAGGAATACAACAACCCGAAAAACAAATGGATCATATCGAGACCTTTTCTATGTACTAATATATAGAAACAACCATAAGATTAAAATCTTAAATCGTCCTGCCATGGTAGTCTTCCTTTATTATTCACATATTCCTTAAATTTCTCTCTAATTTGTATACTAAATCTCTTGCCCTATTTTCTGCTTGTCAATTTTGTCATAATCTTGTATAAAGCTTTCTGGCCTTAAATAATTATGTATAGCGCAACTAGCCAATCTTATGACCTGCACTTTTTCTGAACTCAACTGAATTGTTGTCAAAATAATTCTGAATTTATCTGTTAAAAGCCCAAGCATTATCTAGAACTCCCCTAGTTCTACTTAATCTTTAGTTAAGTACTAGCGATACCCGGCGCGTGTTGCTACGCTCAAAAAAAGACATGTATTTAGAATTTTGAAATTAAAGCCAATCACATATGTACATACATCCAGTTTTATACAAATAAATGTTAAATAATATTGTACTAATGCAATATTTAAAAGTATGTTTTTCCCCCATTTATTACTGACAAGGCCTTAGATAATATTGTGGTCTGTACTTTCTGCGTGATTATTAGTCCAACTTTATGGGTTAATACTAATTTAACCGCTGAGTAATCATAGGTAATCCAATGTAAATAAGATCATTAGTGCAACTTCATGGGCTAGTACTAATCTAACCACTGAATAATCGCAAGTGATCCGATATCAAAAAGATTAACTGGAAAATGTTTTTATTTTTAGTCCGACCAAACTTCACAGGAACACGCTCCAGACTATTCAAGAGTTTTCCTGAAAATATTTCGGAAAGGGTATAATTTTAAAATATTTTCTTATAATCCGAAAGCTGCATCCGCTACAAATACATATGTAACTGGTTTATTTCTATTTGGTAGGCATTTAGCGAAATACCGTAAAACTGGGTTACTTTGATAGCGGGGGGTAACTTCGACGTGCATATTATGATGCATGTGTTTAGTGTTTTTCGGTTATCCATTGATTTCTTTTTATTTTTATATTAGTTCTCTATATTTTATATTTTTTATTATCAATATTAATATTTTTTAATTATTTTTATTATTTTTTTGGTTTAGTTTAGTTTTTTTCTTCTTGTTTCAGATAATTATTTTCGTAAGATGCCACGTACCTATATCAAAAAGCTGGGAGGTAGACCTTACATCAACTATAAAAGGAAGATATGGAGAAGTCGAAAGTTTGAGGTTCCAAGAACCACTTTAATCGATAAAATTCATGAAACTCATCCTTTAAAACCGGGTCGTCAATGTGTGCTGACTGTCGAGGAAGATCAGCTAATAGCAAGAACTCTTGGTGTAGTAAGCGATTAGGGCTTCCCCATGACATACATACCAGGATATTCGTCAAGTTGTGGCCAAGTTTGTGACGAAGCAAGGCAAGGATACTCCGGGATGGAAGAAGAGCTGCCGTGTGTAAAGAGGAATTAAAAGAATTTTTTTGACATAATTAAAGACACCTTAGAAAATGCGTTACCAGAACATATCTACAATTACGACGAGACTAACATCACCGATGATCCTGGTGGAAAAAAGTATTGGTGCCCAGAGGAACTAAGAGAATCAAGCGTGTTCAAGAGAACTTAAGGACATCGGTGAGTATAATGGTTTGCGGAACAGCTAAGGGCACCCTGTTTCCCCTCATGGTGGTCTACAAAGCCCAACACTTATATGAATATTGGACGACAGGACGTCCTGCAGGCACAGTTTATGAGGTCACGCCAAGTGGATGGTTTAATATGGCTACATTGGAAACATTGTTTTTCGATATTTTGATTCTTCACATAAATGCTAATAGCGCCCCACAATAAACATAGGTTGTGATTGAAGATAACCTTGCATCACACTTTTCCCCTCTTGTCGTCAATGCAGCAATAGCGAATAATATCTATATGACTCCCCTACCAGCAAATTCAACACATCCGGTGCAGCCTTTAGATGTCAGTTTTTTTGCTCCCATGAAGCGAAAATGGCGAGATGTCCTAGATTCATGGAGAAAGGAGTGTAGTCGAAAAGGAAGCATCCCAAAAGAGCAGTTCCGAAATTTGTTATATCGATTGTGGTCCCATATAGCAAACAACGCTGCCACAAAGATACAATCTGTTTTCAGGGCAATAGGGCTAAGCCCCTTTGATCCAAACAGAGTTTTGGCAAAAATTCCTGGCAACGAATCGAGAGGGTGCTAGATTCCACTTTACTAGATTTTTTGAAAGAGTCTAGAGGATATTCTAATGCATAGGCAACTTCTCACAAAAGAGGAAAAAAAATAGCAACAAGACCAGGTGAATAACTGCATATGCCAGTTGCAACAAGCACTTCACCCCACTCGGAAACAGCAATTCAAGAAGTTGATTTACCGAAAATACCTCATGTTGAAACAACTCCCACCACGCGAAAACCAAAGAAAAATTTGAAGGCAAATCGCTCTAAACCCTTGAAAACGAAAACCGTTGATCCTGATGAAGCTGGACCATCGAGAGATCGGCAAATAAGAGCAAAAGTGGCCGAAACTGATTCTGATTCTTTTTGATGTGTATACAAATGTTCATACGCACATTATACTGACGACAAAGACTGGATTTGTTCATTTTTAAAGTGGGTGTACGGCATTTGCAACGTTGGCTACAAGAATCCTCAATATGAATGTTCTGTATGCAATTGTTGTTCCATTTGTCTCATACAGTTCTCCGATTATACGAACCAAAAGCTTGGATCCAGTGTGTGACTTGTAAAAAATGGGTGCGTGGACATTGCAACGGGGGGGGGCCTCATGTTTCTATGATGATTAAAAATGTCATCCTAACTTGTTCCTATGTTTTTAGCATGTTTTGAATATTTTCTACTTTTATTACTTTGTTTAATGAGTTTTTGTTTTGTTAAAACGAAATCCTTTAAGTATACATTTTTCTATGCGAAATGTGTATTACCAAAGTTGTTCGAAATAAATGAGTTTATGCAAGTATATATTATTTTGAATATCCCATTCGTCTAATTTAGGCCTCTAAGACTGTTGACTATTACTTCTGATTGATTATTTATAGTACTTTTTACTTTTTTTGGTGTTGAAGTTAACCTGGAGCAGTTTAACATTGACTTTATGCTTAATTATGCGTGGTGTCGAAGTTACCCCCAACTCCCACCCAGCCGGCAACCCAAACAGGCCCCACCAATATCAACCCTGCTAAATCTCTGAATGAAAAGTAACCAACACAACAACGACAAGTATATACAGAGGTGTACAATAGTGATGTGACAGTAATTTTTATATAACCAGTCTTGTGAAATCAGTCAAGGTTACTATACTACTAGACATAAGCATAAATGCTACTTAAATTACCTAAGTCAGTTCTAAAGTTCACATGTTCCACATGTCTGTTGACGTGGTACATTTCCAAGAACAACCTCTTAGACCAATTATGTTCATGGTCCAAGATCTTCACATTTTCAAAATTAAAGGTATGACCTAATCTGTCGCTATGATCTGATAGGCTGCCTACCCAGGAGTTCCTGTTACATCAACACTAAACTTTTTACGAAGTCTACAAATTCTACAGTAAGAATAAGTTTGCTTCTTGCAGATATTGATTTTCGGAAGAAAGTGTTATTTTTGCTAATGGGTCTTTCTACTATTTGCAGAAGTTTCTCAAACCAATCTTCAGATATTCTTAAAAAAAATGTACATTGTCCAGCATCTTCCTGGAATTCTTGCTTCACTAAATTGAAACTTCCTTTTTGTTTATTTCTTAACCATGGTCTCAGACACTATTTGCGATTTCCTCGTACCCCCCAGATCTCTAATCAAAATTTAGGCCGCAACAATCATCGTTGCTAAAACGGTTGTTTTTATTATTTTCTCACTTTTGCTTTTTGCAATGTTTATCGTATTCGTATTATTTGCGTACCGCGTTACCTCAAATTCAGTAGTAGAAAATTATTAAATGGAAGTGTAAAGTAAAACAATTTAATGAACTTAAAATTTACTGTTATTGTTGGTCATCATGATATTCGTGAACACATTCATGGATTTATTGTTAAATGTAAAATTATTCAATATCATCAATTTATTTGTACATAAATTCATATAATTGACAAATGTAAAACCAGAGAATTAACCAAAAAAACAAAAAAAACAAAAAAAACAAAAGGAAAAAACAATTTTGTTTTCTTATCAATACGACTATATTAAGTATAGTAAAGTTAATGACGTTTGAACCTGAATGTTGATATTTCAACATCAAATTTTTTTATAAAACGACACATTTTCCCGTTTTTCCATATCTATACCACTTCGCAAAATAAACAAATCTCAGGTAAATATTTGAATTACACACAACATACGAAGCCGCACTTTATACGAATTACGCCGGCGGTCTTCATCCCATCCGGTAAAAACGAGCGAATTCCCGGATTACAGCAAGTGAATTTCACTACCTGCGCAAGAAGTGGGGCGAGAGGTCTCTCTGACATCGATATAAAATAAACAAAACGGTTCAGAAGACGCGAAATTCGGAGAGTCGGAGGAAAGTCGAACGTTAGTATTCACCCCTCGAAGGCAGTTAACGCCGCTGTAAACATCTGGGTAATGGTTTTTTGCGTTTTCCGTAATTGTTTCAAAGTGGCGCTGAGTGTTCAGATAAAAGTCACAAGGAGGAGAGAGGTCGCGCAAAAAATTATGCAACGTTAATGGCATTAATGTCGGCTCTTCTCTTGCGAGGTGCGAGCACGGCGAAAAGTTGAAATGATGGCGCTGCTATTGGAGTTTCTTTTAATGTAATTTTCAAGAAATAGAAAGCTCACTTCCGTGATATACAGGCGGGTGATGATATATCAACATAATTCTATTATCTTAGTAATATTTATTTAAAGTTTAACCCTATATTGCATATTGTTGCCAATTGGTAACTCAAACTTTAAAATTTCCTATCTATTTCGCATTACTATAAAGTTCCTTGTATGCATGTCGTTACCTCCTGGTACCATAACTGAATGCATTTGTACGCGCGCAAATTGATAGATGGTGCTAGGTGTTGTAAATGTGATTTTTATTTGTTGACAGCACAAAAGCAAGGTTATAGTTGTAACCTTGGTGTGTTCAACTAGAAGTTTGAAGTTTTTAGAGTTAATTAAAGGTAAGAACTGCTATAGTAAAAATCAAAAATGGTCACATAGATCATCACTATATATCATGTTGTATTTCTCAAATATGACTTTTGCATGAGGAAATCGAAACAATTACGTGCTCAAGGAATGTTACCGTTCGGAAACGTTATGCATTGACCAAACATTTTCGTAAAATAAAAAATATATTGATACATGAAATTCTACCACATAATGGATCCTAAAACATTTTACGGGAGAAAAAATGTTACGCAAAACTGTGCCATTCGTGATTTTCCCTCTGATACTGAGGACAGTGAGTTGTCACATGACGATGACACCACTAATCAAGAGTTATTGGTGCAAGCAGGAGTTTCTTCAAACAACATTGAAGGGAGTGATGACGAGTTCTCAGATGAAGATGACATTCCTCTAATACAACTCCACAATCAAGCCCCGAATCCAGCAAACCAAAAATCCAGAGGGAAAGTAACTAAAAAACCAAAATTGAACTGGAAAATTCAGTGACGAGTAAAGTTGAAGCGGGTATACTATTTTGTGGCAGTGAGTTACTTCCTGATGAAATTTTGAAATTTGATACTCCTCTGAAACTTTTTGGAAATTTTTTATCAGAAGACTTTTTCACCGAAGTTGTTCATCAACCTTGTTTATATAGCGTCCAAACACGACCTAACGACCGTTGAGCACTAGTGTTGAGGAAATACAACGGTTTGTGGGTATGAGAATTTGGATGTCGATTATCAAACTACCTAATCCCAGAAGCTATTGGTCTCCTCAAACTAGAATTTCCCAAGTTGCCAATGTTATGCCAGTAAATAGATTCGAGGTGATCCAAAGTTTATTGCATTTTTCAGACAATAGTCAGAGAACAAGCAGTTTAAATAAAATTATGCCAGTTCTGGAAACAATCAGAAAAGCCTTTTTGACCATTCCTCTTGAACAGCATCTGTCTTGCGATGAACAGATCACCCCTTTTAAAGGAAGAATTAGTATAAAAACGTACAACTCTAAGAAACCCCATAAATGGGGTTACAAGATGTGGGTTCTTAGTGGGGTATCCGGTTTCTCCTACAATTTTGAATTGTTTGCGGGAAAGCGAAGCTATACAATTGATGATTATGAGCCTGATTTGGGGGCCGCAAGTAGCGTTGTACTTCGATTGAGCAGACCTATTCCACATGACAAACACCACAAAAATTTCTAATATAATAATAATAATAATATAATAATTATAATAATTATTATATTATTTTTCTTCGTTGCCACTAATATCGTACTTAGCGAAACGGAAAATTTATTTTGTTGCCACAGTCCATCAAAATCGATTGCCTGATTATCAAGGACAGACAGAAAAACAAATGAAGCAAAAAGGAAGAGGTACCATAAATGAAAGCACAACAAAGTTTGATGGGATCGATATACATGCTGTGCAATGGTACGACAACAAAATTTTCACTCTAATTTCTGAGTATTGTGGAAGCCGACCTATCACCAAAGTAAAAAGATTTTTCAAATCTAAAAACTGCAAAAAAGAAGTAGATTGTCCAAATATAATCACAGAATACAACCGCCATATGGGGGGGGGGGTGTTGATTTGCAGGATTCGGTAATAGAACTTTACCCCATAAAGCTAAATGGTATCACCGAATATTTTATCATATGATAGATGTTATGGTGGTAAATCCTTGGCTATTGTATAGACGAATAAAAAGGCAACAAGGATCCAAGGACAAAATAATGCCGCTTCTCGGATTCAAAACCTTTTTGGCAGAACAGCTTTGCTCTACAGGAATTCGAGCATCTAACAAAAGAGGAAGGCCAAGCGGGTCAAACAATGGAACTCCAGAACCACCCAAAAAGTCGCGAAGATACCTGGAACCGAGACCAAACAATTTTGTTCAGAGTGATCATATTAGCCATTGGCTAGAAGGGATAATTGAATGCGAAGGATTCAAGCTGCATGGCTGCAAGGGGCTTTCTCGCGTGAAATGTCAAAAATGCCAAGTTCACTATTGTTGCAATTCCAAAAACAATTGTTTCTTACAAATGCATCAATTAAATTACTAAGCTTTCTGAACTTTAGTATTCTTTTAATCTTTTGTTTTGTTGTATGGGTTCATAATGTTACCATTTAGTAACCAAAAATAAAATTTTGTAAAACTTCAATTTTGCCGACCCAAATTATTCCAAACCCAATGTAAGTTATTTATCTGTTTGTTCAAATTTTTTAGAAACATATATTGCAAATCTTAATTATGTTTAAGTTTGTATTCAATTTTGCTAATTATTATCTATAATGTACTTATGCATATGCTTTCATTTCATGTATAATACATTATTTCGTATTTAGCTTATTTTTTTAAAACTATTGACATGACTAAACATTCATGTTAGACAGATTACCTATATGCACAAGGTTATGATAGAAATTATTCTTTTAATTTATTTCTCTAATAATTCTTAGCAATCTCATTATTATGCACTAATAAATATCTAAACGTAGTTCCATATCATTTATCTTATTTATTACATGCAGTATATGTATTAATAACAGTGCATAAACTAAATACATAAACAGTATTTGGTTTGGTATATGCACTTGTTTGCAAATCTTCTTCCGAGTATTTCCGGAATTCATTTCATTTATTATGCAAATATATTTCCATACTCACATTTAATTTGTATATTGTAGTACACAAGCAGGAATCTCTCTAGATACGTTGAACTGCTTTGGAACAACTGATTATTGTAAAATGAATAACTCCTATGTCCACGCAGGTGGAATTTAAGTTATTAGTGACATTTTTTCCTATAAGAAAGTTGAAAAGGTGCTTAAGCTTAAGAAAAACTTTACCCTAACAAACTATATTTATTAAAATACATGAACTAGTGTTAGGAAATGTGTTCTTAAAGGACGTTAGTTTTTATTCATAGTTTAAGTGTAAATAAACTGATATTTTAAATGAATATTCATGCCAACTGTTCCTACTTATGGTATTTAATAATTTAACTAGTTTTCCTTTAGTTTTCGCGCATTGAAGTATACTTTATAAGCAATTGCTTATACAGGGTTATGATAAAGTAACGCACAAAATTCATAAAACGTACAATGTTCATTTTTGAAAAAAAATGCAAAAACACGTCAAACAGTTTATTTTATTCCGCGTCTTTTAACATAAGTCAAAAAAATAAAACGTCAAATTTGTCAAAGTTATGACGTCATCAATATTTTTTTTAAATGTGAAGCGTGTTTTTTTTTTACTTTATTTGATAAAGCTTGTTTTTCTGCATTATAAAGAAATAATTGAAGTAGGGGTCACATAAGAAAAAATTGAGAGAATTAATAAAAAACAAAATAAACTTTATTATAGTAATAACATTTAAATTAACCAAACAGTCCATTAAACCAAAACGATTTCTTACAGGAATTGTTCAAACGGTGTCCCGTTCACTATCTGACATAGGCCAAGACGATGGTAGACCTGATTTACAGAGTCTTCGATTATCTGCGGAGTTATACGAGTCATTTCATGTCTAATTCGTTCCATTAAGTCTTCTAAATTGTCTGGTCGGTTAACGTAGACCCGACTTTTTAAATGTCCTCACAGAAAGAAATCAAGGGGGGTGAGATCAGGTGACCTAGGTGGCCACTCCATTGGTCCACGTCTTCCAATCCACCTTCCTTCAAACTGGTTATCCAGAAACCTTCGAACATTGAGACCATAATGTGGTGGTGCACCATCTTGTTGGAACCAAATACTGGGATCCAAGTTTTCCCTATTATTTGGATCCGGAAATGCCGCAATTAGATCCGGAAGCACTGCCATACGAAGATGTTCCAAATATCGCTCAGCTGTTAAATTCCCATGAAAGAAATAAGGACCAATAAACTTTCCCCTGACGATTCCTACCCATACATTAATTTTTTGGGGGCGCTGGGTGTGTTTTGTCTGAATCCAGTTGGGATTTTTCCGAGCCCAGTAGCGACAATTGTGTCGATTTACTGTACCACTTAAATAAAACGTTGCCTCGTCTGAAAATACTACACTATTAAGCAAATTTGGATTTTCGTGACAATGCCTCATGAAGATTCCACAAAATTCCAAACGTTTGTCTGGATCATCTTCTGAGAGTTCGTGAACAAGTTTTTCTTTTTTTAAAAACTTTACTACAAACGACTGACTAACATCTTGTTGTAAGGCAATTTCTGCTGTAGTTGCGTGAGGGTTGTCCTCTAATGACAGCAAAATATCTAACTTTGCATCGTCGCTTATTCCCGGTCTTCCAGATTTTGGAGCATCACTTACGCTTCCTGTTTCATTAAATTTTGCAACAATTCTGCTTACTGTGCTTCTAGCAATTTGAGGTCTTTCAAAATGTGTTTCGTTAAATAAAACACATACTTCTTCATGACTTCGAAGTCTATCGCCGTAACCTACCATCATTAGAATTTCTATCCTCTCTCTTTCCGTTAAAGGAGCCATCATAATAAAATTGGTATGACGCTAATTGTAAGACTAACACTGACAAACAGTTGTTTTATTACTAGGTAACTTTAAGTTTTAATTCATTTAATATTTAGTTTCTTTTCATAAATTCAAAAACTAGTTTATTTTGTTTTTTATTAATTCTCTCAGTTTTTTCTTATGTGACCCCTACTTCAATTATTTCTTTATAATGCAGAAAAACAAGCTTTATCAAATAAAGTAAAAAAAAACAAGCTTCATATTTAAAGAAAATATTGATGACGTCATAACTTTTACAAATTTGACGTTTTATTTTTTTGACTTATGTTAAAAGACGCGGAATAAAATAAACTGTTTGAGACGTGTTTTGCATTTTTTTCAAAAATGAACATTGTACGTTTTATGAATTTTGTGCGTTACTTTATCATAACCCTGTATATAAATATATAAATATTTTAACTTGTCAATCACAAGTGTCATAACCGGGAATGCATCATGTTGATATTGGTAACACTGATTACAAAATTTGTTTATATATACGTTATAGAACGGAAATATAGGTTTTATATAGCATTTTATGCTAATAATAACCTATATAAACCCCCGCAGAGAGAAGTTAGAGCTGCTGAGAACAATTTAGCAAATAAAACCAAAAATTAAAAGATGTAATATAGTGTTGTTAGAATTTAATTTTCGTTCCTAATGTATATCTTCCCCGTACAAATTATTTTAAGGTACTCTGTATATATATATATATTTCGTATCACTTAACAGTTAGTAATGCTCGTTATTTTCTTTGTCTCCCTGTGGAGGTTACGAGTAAATTTTTCAATGTTTTATGGTCAAATTTTTCTAGTTATTTATATTTATTGTGTTTCTGTGTGCAACTTGAATTGTCACACCCTGAATATTATTGTGTAAATTATATCGCAATTTATTTAGTAATTTTTGTTCATATTATCGACCTAAGGGTGTAAATTTTTGTACGATGTTAATCGTGGTGAATTACACTACGTGTTTATTATATGTAAGGCAAAAATACCTGAGCTAAATTAAATACCATCTAGAATTTAGAGCATAGTGGTCACACAGCTTGGCGTTAGCCGCTGATATTTATATTACTGAAGCGGATTGTTTTTTTTCCCCATTGCGACCTGTTTGTGTGGGAATGTTAGTATACAGATCATTGTAATAAATTTTTGGTGTCAAAACTGAATGTGCATGTGTTTGGTTTTGCCAATCATTTTACTTGGGGTTTAAATATTGAACTTTGTCCGGAGTTTAAAGTTTCAGGTTGGTAAACAGTATAGTACTGCGGACTGGCGCCCTGACAACCTAAGACCCTCGACTTGTTCAGTGTTTCGAATCTGCGCTTCCCGACTGCAGCTGGAGGCACTACTATCTGTCATATTTGACACCGATCCTGGGGAAGAGTTTAAGGTAAGTGTCGCATAAGATGGCAATAAGTGGATAGACAAGCGTCTCTTAAGATATTTTGATTTAGTCTCTGATAATTTTTAATGGAAGGTTAGTTATCGTGGTGGCGTTATACTTCCTGCCTCCTTGTATTTTGTTCCGAGCGGTTATTTGGCCGTTTATACCATATTGACATTTTAGAATAAGAAGGTAGCAAGTTTTGTGGCGCCCAACGTGGGGCCCGAACCCACAACCCTGAGATTAAGAGTCTCATGCTCTACCGATTGAGCTAGCCAGGCGCCACTTAAATAGCCATTGTGAGAAAATAATATTTCAATTCTGCAAATAAATTTTGTTTGATGAACTACAACAAAATCGAAAAATGACCTAATCATGTTCTGTTTTTGAAAATTTATAACAACGTTATTCATTTATGAAATACATAGAGAAAATGAATAGATTACATAAGTAAAAATTACAAAATGTCAAAAAACTGCTTTTTTTTGAAAGAAAATGTTATTCCTCACTTTTATTTCGTATGTTAGTCTGCTATAGAAATTTGCAAAATCTTGTCGCAGTTTAGTTAGCTAATACAAAATACATTATATGGAAGTTAACAAAGATACTTATCAATGCTTTCCTAAGGGGTTGCTTAGCTCTGGCAAATAATAATGAGGGCTTGGGTAATCTGGCTGCAGCTTAGGTGTCTGAATGATTGTCTAAGATAAGGGAAATTGGAAAATTTAACAGCGCCAGATGTATATGATCCTTACTGCTTCAATTAATGCCTTAATTGCCCTGAATAAAAGACAAGAATACTGAACTCCGTCGTTGGTAAGATATACAATATTGATTTTGTTCTCTTCAAATTATGAAGTTATGCTTTAACAAATATTTTCAAATTGCCTTATTTTTGTCCAAAACTTGTAATTAAATATATTTCTCTTCACATTGACTAATTTCTTTTAAATATACAGGATGCAAACACTCTCTGATGCACATAAATCTCTGAGGGGCTCTTTTAATACACAATAAGTGCAACACTGCTACGCTAGCTACGAGCACTAGAACGAAAAAAGACGTTTCAAATCCCACAACTGGTGGGTGGCGCACTCCCACATAATCCAAGGCCTTAATCATTTATCGATGGAAAGAATGGTTTTAGATGTCCAGCTCTATCTAACTCTAATCGAAAAGTTCCTACTTGGTCAAGACTGGCGAGTGAAATAAGTTGAAAAATGGACAATGAAAAACAAAAACTCAATTTAGCTTGGACAACAGAAATGTATAAATTATTTACTGCTTTCAACGGAGAATTTGAATTGGTAAGCGTGTAATAAAGTATTTAATATTCAACTGTAACATATGCCACAACTCTAGCATTTAAAAACTGTAATGGTACGGCTCATTTAATCCTTTTAATAAACTTTATAGTATTAAATAATTATATGAATAATATTTTATTAATTATATATTGGAAATCAATAGATATATGTTTCTCGAACTTTATTTTATATATTTTAATATATGTATAAAATAAGTGTTAGTCTGAGAAGAAAGTATTTATAAAAATAGTGGCGCTGAATATTTGTGATAGTTTAAAATTAGTGGCGAGGTATTTACAATTTCGCACGGTATACGTGACATTTTCGTGTGAAAACCATAACGGGGATACACAGACATCATAGAAAAAAGGGAACCCTAGGATTTCAACAATAGGAAATGAATAGCGAAATTCCACGAAAGAGTCGATTGAGGTCCTTTAATGAGAACAGGCACCTAAGGTAAATACCTCTGTTTTACTGCAAGGAGATAAGATCCTTTAGTTTAAAAGTGTGTCGACTCACATATATACAAACAGCGGTCAATAAAATATAAAATTATAGTTATAAAATACATAAATTGGTTCTTGTTTTAAAAAAATCGACCGCCATCAAAGTGTTAAAGTTTTCAGTATACCATATCTTCCAGTTAAAAGTTATTTGTTTTTCGAATAGCGGTTCGTGGACGTTGCCGACGGTTTGTTCGTCGATGGGAAGGATCTAATTGAACACACCGACAATAAGATTTTCTTTAGTACAAGAAAGAAGAAAACTTTAAATAAAGTATTTAGAAACTGTTGTTATATGAATGTTAAATAAAGAACTAAATATAATAATTCGTTCTAAGGTAGAAACGAAATAATTAAATATATTAATCTGAGAGAGATAAATATATTTAATAAATTGTTATAAATATCATAAAGCATCTCTAAATTGTGTATCGATGCTGTATTTCAATCTATTATTTGCGGAGTAGTGTTGTATACATACATATATGTTATACGTATCAAGCGCAAGTTGTTGTTTCAAGCCTATGTAGTTATCTCGTTTCTTAGAATTGATGATATAAATAAGTCTCACTAAATATTGCCGTATTAAAAATGTAATGATGTTATTTGTTAATTTATTTGTTTTTATTAAAATCAGTTTTATTGTGTGAATGTTTTTCTATGTTTGTACTAAAATATGAACACTATTGATTTCTAATATAAATAATATTTAAACTTATACCATAGTATTTTCTTTAATTATACCAAATAATGGCCTAATAACTATTGATTGTCAACATCTCTTTTATCCGGATCGACCTGAGATAAGGACTGAGCTAATCAGGTAAATAAATTAATTTGTATATTTTATTTTATAACATTATTATTAAAATACGTAAGGCATTTTATATAGTAGTTCCTTTACATTATGGCTTCCAATTTTTGGGGCTTTTGCTTGTACCTTTTCAATGTGGTACTCAACTAGAGGATTGCATTTAGTTGTTCTATTACAAAACATAAAGTGGTTTGAAGAGAGACGGCAATTGGCCAGTAAGTCAACAATAATAGCGACTGGTGTAAGCTTCGCACCTAATTTAAAAAAGTTCTATTGATGCTGCAATAAAAGGTCAATTTAAAACATACTTAATAAATACATAATTAGCTTTTCTCTAATAGACCTTTATAAGTACAATACATAAGCGTACATTTACGTACAGCTTTATGATGACGCTATTAAAGACTTGACAATAATTTACCTAACTCTAATGTAACCCTAAAATTAAGTATAAAAATGAATACAAAATATATACAGGGCGAAACATTAATAAAAGGCATACTTATATTTTCCCTCATAATTTTTATAGTGTTCAAAGTCACCAATATTATAATAAAATCAAATTTCGTTTTTTTGCACATAAATCTGTAATGAAAACAGACATAACTTCCGTTAGATTCATCTGACAACCACTTAAAATTAAATCCTGCTTGTCAGGCAAGAAACTCCCATCTATATTCCTCTTTTTTGTCCCGTGAATCCCATGAATTCACCTTTTTCAACCCTTTTCCAATCCTAATCTTGCGGTAATCCAATCCATTACCGCAATCCCTATCGGATCGAGTGTGCTAATCCACACTAACGAAGATCCTAAACTCGTCGCAAGTACGGTTACCTAGTAGGCAAGAAGATGCACGCAAAGTTGTGAGGAAGTCGCATTCACTCTGTTCGGTTTTAAATTAGAATCGAGCTGTACAACACACAAACTACAGCGATCGTCGGATTGCCAACAGATCTCGTACATAGACAAATTGTTCTCCGGATATAAATCCACTATTCTCAGGCAAGTCAGGTTGTTCTACTTCCATACCCCCGAGCAGTCTCGGTCATCACGAGGAGCACCTTTTCCTGACAGAAAATCGATACACCTTTCCGTGTAGTTCTTGGTTGTCTCTTTGCGAAGCAATAATAATTTATTTAAGGAAAATTTATTGTTGTCCCTCTTAATTTATTTAAGATGTTAAATTAAGTATCACGCGATGATGTATTGTCTGGGTCATATTGGCGAAATATTCAAGTTTTTGTTAAATATGTCATGAAGGCGAAGCATATTTCACGAGATGAAGGTCAATAAGTGTTATTGTCGTTATTGTGCTCTTTTCCACTCTAATTTTCAATTTTTAATGTGGGCTTGTGATCTTTTGATATTTGTCTGTCAAAACCATATAACTCTGAAATTATGTAACAGGCGTTTATAATGGAGGAATTGGAACAAGAAGTTATATGAAAATTAGATTTCAAACCTACATTTTTTAAACGATATGTGAACGATTGCATAACTGCAGTCCCCGTGGACAAAATAAATTATATGTTACATTGTTTTAATGACTATCACGATAGATTAGTATTCACATTAGAAATAGAGGTGGATGGAATCATAATTTTTTTAGATATGACTTTAATTCGGCAAAATAGTATAATAAAAAAAAAGTTTTATTAGAAACCCACAGCAGTAGGCAGATATGTGGATTTCAATTCCTGCCAACCTATCGCACATAAGAGAAATGTGGTTGTTGCTCTTGTGGATAGGGGTATTAAACTTACAAGTATTGAATTTAGACGTGATATTTTATTAAAAATAAAAACTATTTTACAAAAAAAAACAACTACCTAACTATCCCAAAACTCAATACAACCCAAAGATATAACGTATGTTAGTATTCCATATATATGTGGGCTATCAGAAAACCTGACAAAATGTTTGGCACTATTTAATATAAAATTGGCACATAGGAATAAAAAATAATTTGAAACATTTGTTCACAAAGATTAAGAATGAGGTACCAACTAAACAAAGGACCCATGTTGTATATAAAATCCCTTGTTAAGACTGAAAAACTATATATAGGGCTAACTAAACAGCATTTGTCAAAGAGAATTAAAGAACATAAATATGTCCAAAATATGACTTCTTTAAAAAAAACACAGTAACAATATTTTATTAATAAGAGGTAGTCTATTTGTCAATGAATATGTGTTTTTATATGGCCAAAGAACTTGTTATTGCATGTTTTTTGGTGTTTATGTGAGTGCTGTACTTATCGTGTGTTTCCAGGCGTTTATATACATTTATACATTTTTAAAAATTGACGTTATATTTAACATCACAAGTAAATATACTTACAATTTGAAATATAATAAAATTGTTAGAAGATATTCAAAAGGTGTATATTATATAACAAGTGATGTTAATATAAAAAAAATATTGTCATTCTGGTATGCATATTGCAGTGATCTTGAGTTGGGTGGTAAATTGGAAATAAGCATAATCAAGATCACTTCAAGATTTAATTTAATTAATTGTTATTTTATCTACTTTTATCATGATGTGTATATAAATATTCATTATGTCAACATTTTGCCAAAATTTAATTTTTATTTACGTTAAATAATATGAGAATGTTATTATAATTTTTATAAAAACTATAAGATTAGAATAAGCATAAAATGTTACGTGAAGTATGACAAGAATGTGTTTCCCGCACGAAGAATACTGTTACCGGGAGAGATCGATAGTGTGGCTCGGCGAAAACAATATCCTGCGCTAGATGCATAGATGAATCATGAACGTGTAAACAAGTTTATATTTACATATTTGTTTATCTTTTTGAAAAATTAGTAATGCGCTGGTTTCCTGAGTGGTGCAGCACTGCAGCTATGTATTTCTGGAGGTGGAATCGTATCTGCCGAACACAACCGGGCGTTTTTGTGAAGAAAAATATCGATATAAGACCGGGACCGATCAGAAAACGGCAGAGTTGCTTGGTGTAAGCCGCACTCAAAAGAGGAAAAAAGGAGAAGTAGATGGAAACCTCTTCTTCCTCTTAAATGTTATATTAACTTAAAAGTGTATTCATGAATTTGAACTTAGAATAATTTTCAAAGAGATTTTTCGATACTTATAAAAATTTTAACAAGAATTAAAACTTGTAATATTTTCCGTAATAATTTTACTGTACTTATAGAATTTTCTAACCGAAGTGGAACTTAGAATAATTTTATGAATTAGATATCGTTTTTCTTTTATTTGGAGTTTAATTTACATTGAGACTTGTAATTATTTTGGAAATAATTATTTATGTTAGGAACAGTTTTATTGAATTGAAACTTTGAATTTTTTTTTATTTTCTAGAATGTTTTGTTTTATATGTAGGGTTATTACACCATGCATTATGATAAAGCATTTTAGTGACTGTAACGATCAAGTTGAATAGCATAATATTTTTTTTTTAAACAATTTCTTTATTATTTTATATACCAGATTAGAAGATTTGTGGTTAATAATTTTATTTTATGTATATATAGAATATTTGAACGGTGATCAAGATTTTCTTTGATTTATTTATATATGATGGATGAGTTTGAAGCTGTGTACAAAGAATTAAGGTGATTTAATAATGTTTGTTATAAATGTGTGTATAGTGTTGTACAAATTTTTCTTAAGTGGTGTTTTGTACTGGAATCTCAGAGGGAGGTAAAGTTTTATTTTATTATATATATATTTTTTTTATATGTATATCAAGTATATTTTATAGTGCTTGTGTATTTGATGTTAACGTGTTGGGTAATAGATCAGGGATGTATGCGATGAATTAAGTAGTTGTGAATCCTTAAAACACGAATTAGTCTTGGTGGTACTGTTTTGGGAGCGGGAAAAGGCGCCAGGCAGAACTAATCAGGGCTGAGTTAATTAATTAAATGCACAAAGACATTTTTTTTCTATTATTTTATTAAATTTAAAATTTATATATATACCTTAAGGTGTGAGCACAAGTAGTGTATGTTCGGGTTATGTCCAACGAGTTGAAAAGCATACTCGTAGGGTGGAACTTTGGGGTACCTACCAGTGTGAATTTGTTTTCTGATGGTACTGTCTTGGGAGCGAGCAAAGGCGCCAGGCAGGACTAATTAGGGCAAAGCCATTACCTTAATGTTTATACTTTTTGTAAATAATAAATCGCGTAATTTTTGGTTATTCATATTCCAGTACAATTCACAATATGCAATAAATTTTATTTTATTAAAGATGTTGATTGTTTACATGTATCTTTGACGAATATAAATCATGATAATCACGTTTATTTTTAAAATATAAATTTTTCTCGATGTTATGCTTTCATTAATTATAATTTCTTTATTATATTGACTAGTTGATTATGATATGTGTGGTTTTATATGATGTTTTGAAATATTAAATTTTTGTAAATATATATATTTGTGTAATTTAAGATTTCTTTTTCTTTAACACTTTCTTTTAATAAATTAGACCTGACCTAGTGATAATTAAAGAGCATTCAAATTGATTGCAGAATTTATTTATATTTTCTGCCCCTGAGAGAAAAATTTTTTTAGTCGTACTAAACTGAGCTAGTTAGATGTAAGTTTGCCTAACCTACTATTTTTGCAGAAAATTTATTAAATCTTAGTCTAGCATAAGGCCTAGCACTAGGATGCATGCTTGATTCTTACTTACTTATTGATTGAATAATTTAAATTATTTTTATATAAATCTCAAATTGCAAGAGTCACAGCATAATTTATATGACGCAAGCCAACGTGGGGCCATGATACATTCACATTTCAAATATATTTAGAATTTGTAAGCAATTTCACATTTCCATATAATTTATATGGCACCCAACGTCGTGGGGCAATCTTAATTTTTATACTAATTAGATAAAAATCAATTAATTATTTAATATTCAAATAAGTGTGTAATTAAAGGGAGGTATTTTCACCTTTAAGTACATTTGAATAATTAATAAGTGCAATTTACAAATAATTTTGTTAAGTTTTGATTTATTCTTTCTCCATAAATAAGTCTCTTTAAGTGCCAGGACAGATAAAGTAAATATGTCTGAGAATAAAGGTGAGGGTGAAAATCCTGAAAGTGGTACAAATATCAGATACTTATTTGAAACATACAGGGAACCACAAGGTATTTCCTCTCAAACTGACTCAGAAAGAACTCTACTTCTTGATGAGGATGAAAATGTAACTGAAAATGTAGTAATTGAAACGAAAGAAATGCCAGGCGGAGATAGATTCGATTTTCTATTTGAAAAACTTTTCTGTAAATTAGAAAGCGACAAAATAGAAATGAACAAGAAGGTTGATGAAAACAAAATAGAAATAAACAAGAAGTTTGATGAAAACAAAATAGAAATGAATAAGAAATTTGATGAGAAGTTTAAAGAAAATAAAGAAGAGATGAATAGAAATAAAATAGAGATACAAGCTGTGGTAAAGTCGGTGAATGAGAGGATTGACGAAAGGATTAAAGCTTGTAGAATGGAAATGTCAGCAATGAATGAGAAATTAAAAGAAGATGTGAAACAAAGCACAACACAGATCAATGAAAGAATAGAAGCAAGCGAAAAGAAGTGTAAGAATAGCAGTGAATTCTTGATAGACGAAATGAATCAGAGAGCTAGAGTAACAAAAGAAAACTTTAAACAGGTGGAAGAAAAGATTGGGAGACAAGATGAAAAAATACAATTCTTGGAACTGAAGGTGGACAGTAGTGCCATGTCAGTTCAGAAAGATGTTAAGGATTTAACAAATAAATTTGAGGATTGTAGAGTTAAATATGGGACATGTACAGACTCTCTTTTAAAATTACAGGATTTGACAATAAATTGTCAAGATACAATCAAGAATTTGCAAACGAGAGTTGAACAAGGTACAATTACACCTTGTGTTGTGCCTCAACAGATATCAATTGGTACAGAAAATATACCAAAGTTTTCTGGATACAACAAAGACAATCCTATGGCATTTCTCAAAACCATTAAGACGTATATTCGTGGTATTAATGATGATATGTCAAAATTACATTTCATGAGAGGGTGTCTTAGAGATTATGCATTACTATGGTATGATATGGTAATTGACGAGGTACAGACGTATGAAGAGTTAGAAAATATGTTTATCAGACAGTACTGGGGACAAACTCAACAAAGACGCATCAGGCATGACCTCACATTTGGAAAATATCGTTCCATCACGTCTAGAGAGAATTATGTTATTAGGAAATATTCTTTCTTGAAACATATACAACCTGTGATCCAGGAGTGTGACATTGTTACACAATTAGCCAATCATTTCGAGCATGAGGTAGTACAAGCAGTTGCTTTACAGGGTATAGACACCGTTGAGCAACTCTTGGAATTGGTAAAGCGTCTAGATGACGTAGAGGATAGGAGTGTATCTCAGAATAGAAATGTATATAAAGCAGGCAATAATGGTAATCACTATAATACTCAGCAAAGATATAATGGTAATTATTACAATAATCAACAAAGATACAATGGTAATCGGTATCAAAATAATAGTTATCAAAGAGAGAGAATAGATAATGGAAACAACAAAAATAGGAGTAGTAATAGTGGCAACAATAATAATAATTGGAAGCATGAGGGTTATACAGGAAAGAAATATGGTAAAAATGAAACAGAAAATGCCAGAGGAGTTAATAATGTAATAATCGAAAGAAAAGAAGATAGAAGAGAATCTGCAATGAAAGACGAGTCAAGAGGAGCAATAAAGAAAGAAATAAGGAATGTTCCTATAATTGAAGAATTTAAGGACCTGGATTTTTGGTAGGTCCAACCAAAGGGAAAAAGAAGAAACAACGAAAGAAGAGAAACTTCGTAGATTTAAGTAATCTTTTCTGACTTTTGAAACGCCCTGCATTAATTTTAAAAATCTTGGCGGCCATCTTGGATTCGCAATCTTGCTTTTTCTAATTTTTGAAACACCCTGTATACGTCACAAAGTATCATGCTGTATATGTATTTATAATTTTGAGACACCCTGTATATTAATTTTGCGCGCCGACCACAGCGCCATCTGCAAATCCACGGTGGCCGCGTTTGGAACTAACGTGATGGGCGAGGGGGTGAGGTGGAGTAAGTTGAGAGGGGGAGGAGGCGCCACTTTAGTTGGGTTCGTGGCCGTCAGAGGGCGTCACCTTAGTTGGGTTAGCAACCGTCAGAGGGCGCCACCTTAGTTGGGTTCGTGGCCGTCGGAGGACGCCACCTTAGTTGGGTTCGTGGCCGTCAGAGGGCGCCATCTTAGTTGGGTTCGTGGCCGTCAGAGGGCGCCATTTCCGCCTCCGGAGGCGGGTCCAGAACCGGCAGTCTTACACTACTCACTGCATCATTTTTTCTAGAGCATGTCTTGTTTTTGTTTACATTCCTATGGCATTTATGTGTCTTTTAGACAGCATAAAGCCTATTGATTTATTTTGTGTTTGTATTGTACTTAATGTTTATACTTATTTTAACTAAAACATACTAACAATTCATGTTTATTTTCATAAAGAAGAACCCATTATACTTATATTTGCTTGTCTTGAACGTATACCCTAAATCTTTAATAAACGATTTTTTTGTATACAATTAGTGTTCTTTTTCAATAACTAAACTAATTCTTAATATTATTATTTCAATGATATGAAGATCACAGCAATATGTATTTTATGCACCATGGTGCTCCAGCACATTTCAGTTTAAGACATATATCCATATCAACTTTTATGATCATAATAAGCCTAGAAATCAGCACATAAAATTTGTCGCTTATGTTTAGAATGACCCTGTATATAATATGCTATTACATTATATTTATGTATAATAGTTTCTCATTTATTTTAAAACACTGGCATACACAAGACGAACTTGGACGCGTGTACGTACTGAAGAAGAAATTTCTCTGCGACTATCGGGGTCCGCCGATGCATCCATCTGTGAATCTGTGCGGATCCAATCACACGCAAGTATACGCACGTATCATTCGATATCATTCTTATTTAACTTAAATCCTTACTAACCCGACTTGCAAATAATCCCCGTTTATTTACAGTTTCCCTAATTTTACCTACCTTAAATTGAAATTGTTTATTTTTTTAATTATAATTTTAATTCGTTATTTATTTTATTAAATAAAAACTTTAAAGACAACTCTTTTTTTTTTTTTTTGTAATTCTTTTCTTTTTACAATACAGTATCCTTAACCATTGAGACGTAAGTAATCTATGCCGACACGTATTTAAATATTGTTCACTATACAACTTTTTGTAAACAATTTTAACCACCAACATAATACAAAGTTCAACAATTTGACGAACAACGTCAAGTGCAACAATTTAAAACCCAACGTAAAGTGTATCAACTAATTTTTTAGAAGCAGAAGAGTAAGTATTCATAGATGCCAAACAGCATTATATGAAAGAAACCCTTACTACGCTATACTGTGTTTTACCACGCGATATAAAAGTAATCATCAACATGATTTTAGATTAAACTAAAGAATTATTTGCAATCTAAGTTATTTTATATTATATATAAATGGAACTCTAACATTCAATAAAAACCATAATCTACTCTAAGCAAGATTTAATTGAAGAGAGTACTTATATAACTGTAACTTAGGTATTTGTCTTGATAATGAACGCTTAAAAAATGACCTTTAATTTATGTGAGCAATTGAAAAGTCTATCTCATAAGTTGATTGTACTTAATTAAGAACACACTAACGTTAGTAATACAAAATAACTTTCTTTTTCACATAACGTCTCCGCACAAAACTGAAATTGCTTACCAGGGCACTCGTTATATTTCTCGGCAAAGGAAAGTTCCCAAATTAACAATTGTGCGTCAGAAATGGTGGAGTTTTAGTTCGAAAACCCAAGCCTGCTCTAAACTAGCACGCTTTCTCGCTCACTATTTCCAAAGCAAGCCAGTAAGGATGATTTCGACAATTCAACAAAACCTCGACGATCTAACGACCAAAGTTTCTCTTTTGATTCGCTAGAAACAGTAGAAAAGTTTTCGTTAATCATTTGCTTTATGGCCGGCGTAATAAACGCACGTCGAGCCTAAATACATTATTCTTTTCTTTTCTCATTTTATTTTTTGCTTATTCTTGGTTATTAATATCAAATAATTATACGGGGTGCGGCAATAATCTAAACTATAATATTTTTATAAGTCAGTATATTCCTTATAAAATTGCTTCTAGAATCGTACCAATAACATAGTACTTATTTCTAGTATTTCTAAAGTTATAACCCATTAATGGGGTACACCCATGTTTTTATAATATGCAAAATGCATCTAATAGTTGGTTGGCAATGAAAATAAAACAAAATAGCTTTAATAGACTGTTTTTTATATGCTTTATCATTAGTTTTAGAATTACATTTTGCAAATTTTCCATAATAAAACAATCCTAATCTGTGTTCAAATATCCGTTCTGCTCTACATATGCTCTCAATCGCCTCTGTATCAGACTTACATTCTGAGCCATGTTGTTCTCATTTAATTGAAGAAAAGCGTTTCGTATTCGTTGCTGCATGTTAAGACTTAATAGATATGATTGACGTTTTGGGCGAATTTGAAAGAAACTCTTTGCTATCATCCAGACTTTATGCACAGCAATCACTTGTAGAAGTCAACCGAAGCCACAAACCTTTGAAAGTATAAGGGGACGGTTTGAGTGAACAAAAAGTACTGAATATGAAAGAAAGAGTGGCTAAAGCAATAACTGGCGAGGATAAGACGTTTATGGTACTTGCGAGTGTAGTCGAACACCCTCATACTAGTACTACAAAAATTAGTCGTCAGTTAGATGTAAGTCAAATTTCAAAATTCAGAAAAATTAGGAAATATGAAATTCACCTGTTGAGCATTCATACACAGGGTTAGAAGTAAGAAATTTTCAGAATCGCTTACATTTTTGTCAATAGGCAGCAGATAAATTATACTGGCTTTCTCAATTTTTTGTTGTTTACCAACGAAGCCAACTTCTATTAAAGTGAATACGTTCATCGTCACAATTTCCTTTATTATAACAGATAAAACCCCCCACTTTATCACACCTGTAAACTTTCAAAAGCGTTGGTCATTAAAACTGTGGGGGGAATAGTGCGTAATTACATAATTGGACCTTATTTCTTTGACGAAAGTGTTAATGGAGAAGAGTATCTTTGCTATCTACGAACGGCTTTTCAAAACTTTTTGAAGACATCTTCAAATATGTCAGTAAAAGTAACCTTTATTTTATTTCGATGTTAATCAACAGTGTCAAAAATGAAGCACTGCAACTGGACATTGCCGGAATTAAAAAATTGAAATGCGATGCTCTTCATTCTGTAAAATTATTACTTTTGGGATAGTTGGATCTAACATTTACTTTGTTTGACAGTTGACTAAGTTAGTCGGGCACCATTTCTGCCTTCCATTGGTTGAACGAATATTTTGGTGCATAGAACAACAGGGCTCGTAGTTTATTAATTGACCGCTAATTGCTCCTATAGTTATTATCTCAGAAGTTACAAAAGATAGGTATAGGATATTGCTAACAAAAATGAAAGAGAATTAGAAAAGGAACAAAATGCCTCAATAAAATACTGGGTGTTATACTTAAAAAAAATACGTTTTTGGTATGTGAAAATTTCAGGAAGTAGGCTTTGAAAAAACAAAGTTTTTTGAGGTATTGTCGAGTGCAACTTTACAAAATGATGCAAAATTTTCTTGGCTACAAGCACCACCAAAGTTAATGTTTTTACTTTTAAAGACAATGTGAAATTGATTTTTTTCTGAACACGTGTTTTGGTCAAATATTTTCAAAAAAAAATTAATAACTCAAAAACTATTGACTCAATTTTGAAAAAGAGAAAATAGTTGAACAGACAAATTAACGCTGTACAAGAAAATCCAAAAATATATAGGGTGTCATTTAAAAAAATTAAGTTACGTGCATTTCCGGTGAAACCGGAAGTGCGTCAGAGTATAAAGTATTTTTACAATGTGCGCCACATGCAACCATGAATCTTATACAAATTTGTTTTTTTTTATTTAAAACACAAAAGAGCAATCGAGGAAGCGGATACTAATGACTCACCCTGTATATATATATATTATTGCTATTTAAATTAATATATTATTGCTATTTTAATTAATATATGTACAGGGTGAGTCATCTAAGCGGGTAATTTGGTTTTTTCCTTGTCATAGCTGTTCATTAAGAGCACATTTTAAAAATATTTTGTGTTATACAAAGTGTTCCATAACTTGCTGGCAAACCATAGTTATAGTTTTTTAAATGGAACACCCTATATATTATTGCATTTTTGAATTTCCCGTATAATTTTTAGTCACAAAGTTATATGATAGTATAGGCCTAAACTGTAAAGTTTTTGACTTATTCCCATTTTTCTGAAAAATTCAATGTTTGTATAAAATTATATTTATCGAAAACGACGTATTAGATGGACAAAATTTTTTGCAGTATTGTTTACAATAAGAGGTCCTAAATTAAAATTACATGACAGGTTTTTGTATGAAAGTAATTTTTATGTATATTAGTTCATTTTTGAATTGTTTATTAAATTTCATGTCAGAAACATGTAAGACTTTATTACTTTAAAAGTGACTATTACAGAGTTATTGTCGTTTTTTGATGTGCTTTTGTTAGTTTTTGCAAAAAAGTCAATTTTTTCAAATGAAACACCTTGTATATTATTTCATTTTTGAATTTCTTATTAAATTTCACATCACAAACATGTAAGACGTTAATACTTTAAAAGTGACTATTACTGAGCTATTGTCTCTTTTTGACATAATTTTGTCAGTACTATACTATATTAATTAAAACCACAAAACTGACATATTAAATTTACCATATAAATTTAACAACTCAGTGCATTGCATAGCAAACAAAACATAGTCATAATATATTTAAGAAATTTGCCACACTTTAGAATAGGTATAAAAAAAAATGAGGAATTAATTTATTATAGTCCATTAGTCGATACATATTTTAAAATGAAACATGCCTTTACTGTAATTCACATTATGTAAATACTTTTGCTTGGAGTCTTTCATTTATTTGCATATATATTTCTTTTCTAAGTATTGTTTAATAAGTGTAAATAAAAAAATAAAAAAAATATATTTGACAATAAAATGTCTTTTATTTTTCAGTACCTAAGTAATAACTGTCCTTTTTTAGGTATATTCTTAAGATTTAAAAGTAAACATATAATTCATATCTAATATGAATATAATTATCCAAGTTTTCATTATTTTATAATATATATTAGCGCACTTATTAATCCATTAAACAATAAATTTTCATATTCTCATCTTCTTCCGAGTTGAAAAGGAGCAAATTTCAGCCTACTGAATTACTGTTAAAACTGCAAATAAACAGAACAGTACTTTCAATTACTATAACTTTAGTGACTCGACAACCAAAACCCGCAATAATATTGAATGATTTGGTGTACTCGATATCAAATATGTTATTGTGTAGACTTCTTTTATTCAGACAATACATTCCTATGGCTAGTAAAATAAAAATGATTTGTGATGAACAAAAATATTAAAACCAAGTGCAAGCTTGTAACATAGAATTGATCGAGTTTCTAAATACACAGTAATTTGTACATTTCAGCCAATCATATACTTTGCCTAATGCTATTAGAACATGACGTAACGTTTTTAGGACCTAAAACATTAATCGTTCAATATAGTTACATATTGATAAAATCTTTGCAGTTTGACTTACAAATAAACAAAGTCATTGACTAACCAGGTAAATTTCCTCTTATCTTCTTCAACATAATATAAAGTTTAACATCCTTTTAATCTGATGTAGCTTTATGATTAGAAAATTTGATGAAAAAGTCAACTTTAAATTGATAGAGTTTTTCGAATATTTAGTTTGTGTAAATTTCACATGCTTCATTTTGCTAGAATATTATCTTCTGGGTCTATGTATTTTATTGTGTTTAGGTACCCTTATACGTAACAAAAACAATGTCCACTTTATAGGAATAACTGTTCTTGTTGGCTTCATAGAAAAATCACATTTGATCATCCAAAGATGTGCCTGAAAAGACATTTATCTGTAAATTCACGATACACTAATATGATACTACGTCCTTTTAAATTCTCTTAATGGTAGCAGTTCTTGCTGAAATTTACCAAAGCGCTTCGTGCTTGCTATCTTGGCTACAATATGAACATATGTTTATACTATGTCTTGGCATTACAAAATTTTCCATACATTTTTTTTTTAAAAGTTTTTAGCAATCGCTATATTATATTTCAAACACTTTTCTTATTTACAAGTAAAAATTGAAATAAATTCAAATTGAGTTCAAAACAGTTTTATTTAATTCACAACAATTGTTTCACCCTACTAGGGCTTCATCAGGTGATGAATATTATAATACAAAATATTTGTAGACGTTCTTATTTACGTCTTTTCCTAAATGAAGAGAGGGGAGTTTGTGACATTAGGTTAAGAGCGGGAGTAACTTATATCTTTAATGTAATATTTAATATATATATACATAACAATATGATTAATAATATTAAAAATTTTTGAAAACTGATTGTTTACTGTTATTATAAAATTAAACAATTTATAAATATATATATATATATAACTATAAGAATTATTAAGTTGATTTTAAATATTTAAATTTAACAACGGTGAATTATTCACTTCTAGTTGGTCATTTAAAATAAGGTTTAATTTGTTTAATTTATTTATTTCGAGGTTTTCTAATAAATTTAATTTTTTACTCTTGTCTTGTATATGTAGTATGTCAAACTTGTTATTGAATTTATGTTTTTGTTCAATACAGTGGTTTGCATATGTGGAATCTGTTTTTTGTAATTTATAACTTCTTTCATGTTCTTTTATGCGCGTGGAAAAGGATCTACCAGTTTGCCCGATATAAGCTTTTCCACACTCGCAATTTAACTTATAGACCCCAGATTTTAAATTTTTGTCAGTTTTATCTTTATTATTTTTAATGTGATTCTGTAGTTTTGTACGAAATGAAATTAATGTGTTTGTTGTTTTTATGTAAATATGTTTTTGTTTTTATGGAAGGTGTACCTATATAAGTCACAATGGCAAATTTTGATAAGTAAGTTTGGGGGACTATAGGATAAATTTCGGATATGATTTTTGATTTTTGTTTTTTATGAAGGAGATTATTTATTAATTCTTTTGAATAACCATTATTCTGAGCTATGGTGTAAATTCTATCTAATTCTTTATCAAAATTAATCTTATTCATAGGAACATGGATTAATTTATATAACATTGAGTGAAAAGCAGCAAGTTTATGACTAATCGGGTGGAAAGAGTTAGAATGTATCGTAATATCTGTGTGGGTGGGTTTATGGTAAATAGCGAATTCGTGTGTATCAGTAATATGTGATATTTGAAGGTCTAGAAAATTAATTGTTTTATTTTCTTCTAATTCTATGGTGAATTTAATATTATCATGCAAAGTGTTAATATGATTATGAAGTGTATTTAACTGTCTCTCCGTTCCTTTAAAACACACCAAAATATCATCTACATATCTCACCTTATTAGTTAAAATTTTAAATTGCAATATTTTGGTATATATTTACGAGATGATATGTCTGTTTACATGTAAAATATAAAGGTTATGTACAAAAAATCGCAACTTGTTGTTTTAGTTGCTAGGTTGCATTGCTGACGTATTTCTCGGAGCTTACAATAACCGTAAGCCTTCCGATAAGTTTCAGAATTCCACCATTAATCATATAACTTAAGACAGACGTTTTAAATTCCATGGCAAACCTTTATGAATATAATTTTTTATCTCGCGGTATTTGAGAACATAAAACGTCGTATTGCACTATGCATTCAACAGAATGATGACCATTTTGAACAGCCTGTATAAATTATAATTCATTAAAATTTCTACATGTAAGTCACTTACCTTAGTTGTTTGATTAATATCTTTAAAGTTATCTTATTAAATAAATTAATAATCCATTTGCACTTGTTATTAATTTCATCACCATATTGCTCGTTGATGAACTTTGACAGTGACAAGTGGATAAGATATACAGGGTTGCTCATTAGTGCGTAAAAGTCCAATATAGGCGTTATTAAATAGTACTGAAGAAATTTATTTTATAAAAAGTAGCACAGTAACAAGAAACACACATTTTGAAGATAATTTGAATTATACAGGGTGATGCATTAAAATGGCACACATTTGATTTTTTTTTTAAATTAACCACCTGTATATTTTTTGTTTTTCCTTATCTACTTTAATTTGTGATTTCATCGATATCTGGGGTTTTGGTTTTGAGTGACGCATTGTTGAGTTATTAACGAACCATAATAATTCTATGCGGTAGTATTACGATTATCTAAGACAAAATTATTTAGTAAGTATGCAGCCAAGAGATGTGTTGAACCTACAAAATAATCAAACATTGATTTTACTATACAGGCTGTTTGTTACGATGCAATCAATTTGGCTATCGTCAAAGAGCGTTTACTGATTTTTTTCAAATGGAATACCCGGTATATTATTAAATTTTTGGAAGGAATGATGCGTTAATTGCGCTTAATTTTTGTTAATAATGTCCTACCCAAACCCAATAATTTCGGAGTTATTTTTAATTTTTCATTACAAACCGCTAAATTATTTGTTTTCGGTTCGATTTAGTATACTGCGTAAACGATTTGACAAACAAAAACAAATAAACGTCAACAAACGTCAAAAATTAAAATCTTAATGTTGCTGTTAATTAGGTATAATATTAGTGATTTCTTAAGTTTCTGCGTTTAATATTGTCATTGTGTTATTTATTGATTGGATTAGTGGGTAGGTACGTACTTTTCTTGTATAATTGTTGTTTGCCACATATTTTTATTACGGTTTTTAGTTAAGTCAATATGCAGTTTGAAAGCAACGAACTCGTTGACATGATTTTCGTTATGGGATCTGCCCAAAAGAATTGTCTATTAACCAAGCGAATTTATGCGCAAAGATATCCTGACAGAAGACAACCATCAGTTACAAGTTCGGAAAGACTTAAGGAAAGATTCATTAGAACAGGAAATGTGAGTTATGAAAAGCTTGTAAGGACATAGAGGACAAGCGACGAAGATAAATTGAAAGTCTTGTTATCAGTAATTGAGGAGCCCTCTACTAGTTCGACCAAAATATCAACAGAAACAAATATATCACGATCGACTGTTATCATCACTACAGTATTTCATCAAGAACTGTTGGGGCCTGATTTAGAGACTAGAAGGACGTTTTGCCAATGGGGATTAGAAATTAAAAGGATAAAACCTAACTTCTTCCAAAAGGTATTATTTACTGACGAATCGATCTTTACTCAGAGTGGTAGCCCAAACCGTCATAATCTTCATCATTATGC
This sequence comes from Amphimallon solstitiale, assembly GCA_963170755.1. Taxonomy (NCBI): domain Eukaryota; kingdom Metazoa; phylum Arthropoda; class Insecta; order Coleoptera; family Scarabaeidae; genus Amphimallon; species Amphimallon solstitiale. Next base: position 140,089,882 of record OY720677.1, on the reverse strand, counting down.
AATAGACAACCCAAGAATATTAAGAGCGATTGATAAGCAGAGGCAATGGACTATAAATGTTTGGGCTGGTATTATGGGCAACTTTATAATTGGACCACATTTCTTTCACGGACATTTAAATGGTCCGCAATATTTGAATTTCCTGCAATATGACTTGCCTTAGCTTGTGCAAAACGTTCCTCCAGTTCTAAGAGAAAATATGTAGCTTCAGCACGACGGTGCTCCTACACATTTTGCACTACATGTCCGACACTATTTGAATCAAGAATTCGAAGGTAGATGGATCGGCCGCGGTGGTCCCATTAGTTGGCCACCTAGATCGCCAGATTTTACCAAACTTGATTTTTTTCTATTGGAGTACATACAGTTTCCATTGAGAAGTTGCAACACGTAAATAGGTCCTTTCTGTCAAGGCTACAAATGTGTTCTATTCAAAATGGGGGTCACTTTGAAAATTTATTATAAATATTGCTTCTAACAAAATTACAGATTGATACTTTAAGTCGTTTATTTGTTTTTGTTTGTCAAATCGTTTACCCAGTACACTAAATCGAACCGAAAACAAATAATTTAGCGGTTTGTAATGAAAAATTAAAAATAACTCCGAAATTATTGGGTTTGAGTATAGGACTTTATTAACAAAAATTAAGCACAATTAAGGCGTCATTCCAAAAATTTAATAATATACGAGATGTTCCATTTGAAAAAAATCAGTAAACGCTCTTTGACGATAGCCAAATTAATTGCATCGTAACAATCACCCTATATAATAAAATGAATGTTTGATTATTTTGGAGGTTCAACACATCCCTTGGCTGCACATTTACTAAATAATTTTGTCTTAGATAATCGTAATACGACCACATAGAATTATTATGGTAAACATTGTCGCGACCATTTTTCTTATAATTTTCATTTATGACTCAACAATGCCTCATCCAAAACCAAAACCCCAGGTATCGATGAAAACACAAATTAAAGTAGATAATAAAAAATTAAAAGATATACAAGGTGTTTCATCTAAAAATTTTTTTCGAAAGTGTGCCATTTTAACGGATCACCCTGTATAATTCAAATTATTTTCAAAATGTGTGTTTTTTGTTACTGTGTCACTTTTTATAAAATAAATTTCTTCAGTACTATTTAATAACGCCTATATTGGACTTTGAAGCACTAATGAGCAACCCTGTATACTATTCAGTCCATATCCGCATTTCAAAAATGCCGAAGATCATAATTTATAGGAGAAATTTATGGCAAACTAGATGAAGTTCTTATTGAAACACGTTGCATCAATACTTAATTATTTACATCTTAATATATATTAGTTAGTAACGATTATTCTTATCAATATATTTCTTAATGCAATTATAATTAAAAAGACAATTTTCCACATGCTTATGACATGCACGCACGCTATACGCCAAGGAAAGATCAGAAAAGCAAAAACGTCCGAATAGAAAATTACAAAATACAAGGTCTTACGGAAGTCACCAGGATAAAAAGTAATAATAAAAATGGAACTCGGCCTTTGTATTTAAAAATTCCGCTAGCGTTCCACGATAGAACTTTCCACCACGAGTGAAGGAATCCCTTTGACACTACCAGAACGAAGAATTTTCCACTAGAAATATGTATGTTCTCAGAAGTTTCTACTAACTTTGCGGCAAAACTTTAGCATTTGTGTCTTTCTTTTGCAGTATTTTTCCTGCATAAAAATAGTCAATAATTTGTAGGCGTGAAAAAAATAGAAGAACTTCTTGTGAATTTCTGCTATGAGTGAGCGAAAGTACAGAAGTAGAATTATACAGTGAGGGTCAGGAGAAATGCATCAAACTCCAAGAATGTGTACAACACATAAAACTTACTAAAAAATAAAAAAAAAAAAACTCGAATTTTGTTATTCGACTTTCATTTGTTTTTAAATTCCTGCCTATTAAATTAATGACTTGGTGTTAATGTCAGTGGAGATATTGTAAATAGTGATTTTACAATTATTTGAGAAATGAAAATTATTACAAAATTGAGGAGCATCGTTTCAAAACAGCTTTTATCCGTAAAATTCGACTATTCACTTTTAGATGGCGTCACATTCTGCACCTTAAAACACAACTTTTGGCACCAATTAGAGGTTTCAAAACAGCTTCTGTCCATATGCAATTTAATGATAAAAATAAGCAGTTTTTTCAAAGCGGCTTTTATCCATCAAGAGTGGTGATTCAAAACGATTTCTATCCACAACACGTGGGAATCATTATTAAGATAGTTTTGTTCGTTTTTGAGGCAGGCTTGCGTGTCTACTGTGCTTAGAAATTAACAATGGACAACGTAATATCTAGTGATGGTGATGTTTACGTGCAAGGAAACAGCCAGGGTAGCCGAAAGAGGCAACGAAATATGACGACGAGACAGAAACAAAAAATTATGAGGTTTGTTTTATAGGTTATGTTGTTATTTATTTACAACGTTTATGGGGGTCACTGCTCTTATAGGTACCAAGATCATTTCCCAAATGCTGAAAATGTTGAATTCCCCTGCACCCACGATGGAAAAACTTACAAATGCTTAAAGTTATCTAAAAATGACATAATTTACTGCAGACAAAATGTTTATTCAAAGGCGGACAAAGTAGTGCAGGATGTAAAATTATCCCACTACATAAATGTTTCAACTCCGAAAAGAAGAAGGCCAAAATATAAACAGGATTGTAGAGAAAAAAATACCACGGTATCAGTGGAATACTTCTTGCGAACAGAACAAAAAAAAAATTCATCGCGTGTGCCAAAAAATGTTTTTAAATGCCTTTGGCATTACTCAAAAGAGGATCCAGAAAGTAGCGAATACAAAGTTAGATGGAGGGGAAATAAAGGAAAACAGAGGAGGCGACCACCGGTCTCACAAAAGTAGCGCCAAACGTGAAAATGTTAGGCACTTCATTGGTAGTTTGAAAGCCCATGAAAGTCACTACAATAGAAGTAAATCAAAGCGATTGTATCTCCCTTCTAATCAAAGCATATCTAAGTTGTGGAAACTCTATAATACAAAAGCAACCGAAGACTTGAAGGTCAAGTTGGGATTTTTTAAAAACATTTTTTCCACTGAGTACAACATTGGATTTGGATCGCCAGCATCTGATGTGTGTAGCTTCTGTTTTCGTAAACGTAATGAATTAAAACGTTGCAACGATCAGTCAGTGCAAGCGAAAATTATGACTGAATTAAGGATCCATAAACTGAGGGCAAAACAATTTCATCTTTTGATGAAAGAGGAGAAGGAAGAAAGCGTCTCATTTTGTTTTGATATGCAACAAGTTCAGTGCCTGCCCAAACTTCCAATCGGGGAAGCTTTTTATTTAAGGCAGCTTGCCTTTTACTGTTTTTGTGTCACAGATATAAAATCTGAACATCCTGTTTTCTACACCTGGTCAGAAAATCTTGCTGGACGTGGCTCCAACGAAGTGTCTTCAGCGTTGATAGACTTCCTAACAAAATTTGATTTTCCTGCTACTTGCACAACCGTGAGGCTCTTTGCGGATGGGTGTTCTGGACAGAATAAAAACCATATTGTTATGAACAGTTTGGCTTTGTGGTTGTACAAAGAAGCCCCTCTTACAATTAAAGATATTCTTGTTGTATTTCCAGTAAGAGGGCACTCATACTTGCCAGCTGATAGAGTATTTGGACGAGTTGAAAAGATTTTAAAGAAACAAAGTACTATAATGCAACAAGAAGAATACTGGGAGTTGTATGAAAATGTAGGTTTGGTAAGAAAGCTAGGAGAAGACTGGAATGTGCAAGATCACAAGAAGATACCGTTGAAAAAATTAAATGGTATAAAAGACATGAAGAGGATTAAAATAAAGAGAGATATACCAAATAAAACTGTTAAAATAAAAATGGAACAGTTTTACAGAAACGATAATTTGTCAGGAACATATCAAAGTATAACCACTAGAGGAAAAAAATTGGAAAATATACTTTCAAATTTAGAACTAAAGCATGAAGTAAAAAAAGAAAAACTAGACAACTTAAAAACATTATTAAATCTGTACGATGAGAACTGGCAGTCCATTCCTGAACTCCAATTTTACAAACATTTATTTGACCAACCAAATAACCATGAAGAAAATTCTGAAAATGAAGAATGTGACTGTAATGAAGAAGATTGTGGAATATGTATTTAAAAAGGTTATGTTGATTAATGATTAATGTTATATGCCAATATGGAAAAAATATTTCTAATGTTTCAATAAAGATATTATGTTTCCTTCTTTTCATAGAATTTGGCTTTTATCCATCAGCTATGGTTCAAAATGGCTTTTATCCAAATAAATTTTTCAAAAGTGCTTTTATCCATCCTAAAGGCCTTAATTACCGCGTTAATTGAAATTTAAGATTTCACTTACCATTTCGAAATACATCAAAAGCTTTGGTAAACACAATCAAAATTGCAAAAAGTAGAGTGTTTTATAGATGTAGACTGTTAGATGTTTCTAGGTCATTCTGATCAATTGTGTGAAACGGATAAAAGCTGTTTTGAAACGATGCTCCTCAATTATGAATACTTATCCGATTGGGTATGTAATTATGATGATTATGGATTTCGTAATGGGAGTGCTGCAGTAGATGTTGAAGAATACTGACAACAGTTTCCACATAAGAGAAATACGGATAAAAATGCAAGGCTTATACAATTTTCACATTGGATAAACGTGTTGGATTGGGCATAATATTTTGATGAATCAGTATTTATCAGTAGAGGCATCAATAATACTCGCCACTGGCCTATACGGTCTAAAGACAAATCTCAGGCAGTCAAGGCCTGTCAAAACAGATTTTCAGCGGAAAAAACTGCTAACTAAAACGTTATAAAATCGGCCCTTTTATTTCTTAATCCGCTTGATTACTCTTATCATCTTTACATGTGCACCAAATTGTTTTTCAAAAAAAAAATTTTTCTTCTCTTAGGCAGTACGCCGTTTTGGGAAACGTTTTCCCCCGTCAAAACCGACACGAGGATATCCATGGCTGTTGGTTTTGTCAGTTCTGTTTCTGTTCCAATCCGAAATTTAAAGTGTGAAAAGTCGCTGATTGTAACGTTTTGACCTCTTTTTTTCTAGATTTACAACCTTCATATCTGCTATACCATTAATTTTTTTCAATTTCCCATTTTGATTTTATTTATTATTTAAATAATAAATTGGACACATTTTATTCGATTAATATTAAAAAGCAACAAAAACAGTTTTCAATGTTAAAAAACGCAACATAAGATTATATTATATAAACGACATATTTAACTATATTAAAAAAACTGAGTGGTCCTAAGATGTTGCTTTAGGGAACACCCAATCTACAGTTATAATCACACGATGAAAAAAAATCACTTACTGGAGTTTGCCGGAATGTTTCTGATGAATATTTCAGTAATAGCAAAACGAATTAGAAACATTTAGATTTAATTCATTATTTTAACAGCACACTGAATAAATCCCAATATATTATCGTAGAAAAGCCATATATGTTCAGAATTTCACAATTTTAAATGTTCAAAAAAATAACATAAAGTTATAATATGTAGATAACGTATCTAGATATAGCAAACAAGTTAATTTCTGGCTTTTTTGAAAACAAAATTTTGACTTAGTAGAAATACAAAAATAATTTTTCCAAGAGAAATTTTACAAAAAATTCTTGGACATTTTGACAATTTGACGAAAGCTGTTAAGACCAGGAATTTATTCTAGATAAAATTTCAAAATTATGGTTGCCAAATTTATTTTAGTATGTGGTGGAAAAATTGACTTACCTATTGTAGTAATCAGAGTCAATGAATAGAGAAAAGATGAACTGAAGCTCCATCTGTGTGAATGGTGATGGTAGAATATGCTGCCATCTCCAGAGTTTTCAATATATCCGCTTCCCGTATTCCTTAGAGTTCTGAACAAAGCCTCTTGAAATTCCAAAACTTCCTCAGCTGCCAATTTAGTCCAATTTTCTCTGTACAATATATTTAAATTCTCCGTAATACTCCACAGGCGATCGACAGTTTGAGTTCTTAAATTACCGATGGCGTTATTCTCAGCTCTTGGCTTGCTTTTAGAAGCGGCCACGGCCGTGTCATGATGGAATCCCCCTTCCAAAGCCATGAAGGTAAACGCGCCGATTATTGTGTAACCCAACACCAAGAAGCAGACACCTAGTGTTGCCAAGATGGACGTGGAAGACCTCGTCGGGCATGTGTAGCAGCAACACAGGAACGTCTCCGATTGATATTGTTGATCTTTGTGTTCGTAACAACATTTTTTCGGTGACGGACTACCAGGTGGCGATATACGACGCATGTATGGTGAATGGGGCGGATAACTAGGATAGGAAGGAGTCGTGGAAGACGTTGTACTTATTGGTTCCCGCAGCATGTTTTTAAGAGTTTGTTCAAATGATGACGCTAATGATGTGGCCGATGCTCTTTAAGTATGATTTCAGGCGTAGTTCTATTTTGCAACCATTTTGTTCTGGAACAAAAAAAGACGTTACAAATTCACTTAATTGAAACTCATCAATGTGTCGTCTCGAATAAAGAGTACTTTTTCGTATATATCCTTTTAATGTTTTTAGTTATAAGAATCAGATATTTACTACACTTTTAAATATGATCATAAAACTCTCTCATGAATTGAGATTATTGTACAAGTCTGAAATCTAATTTTATCCATTTAAATTAATGTTTTCATGTCGGGCATGTCTTGTTTGACCTTGCTCATACAACTTAATGGCATTCAAATGATTCACTCTTTTTATTGTTCCGTCTTTTAACATATCTTTCTCTCTATTATTTACTTTTAGTACATTTTTATTTTTGAACCGTGATACATTTCTTAAAATGTTTAGTGCCACTCTAACGCCTTGTGAGAAATTTGGCTCTGTTTTTCTATATTCAAACTATACCTTGTGCTTATCTTTTCTATAAAAATATAGAATGCATATATTTATTTTTTGCTTGTTTTTATTCCTAAATTCTTAATATTTAAACTTAATTTTTATAAATATATACATTTTCTTAATGACATTGCTCCTTAAAGGTTAGGCAACCCATTTTTACTTGTTCTAATACTTTTAACTTATGCTTATTATATTAGAATATACGTTCTAAACGAAAAATTAATGTTCTTATTCTATAACTTAACTATTTAATAAGTTTTATAATTCTTAAAACTATAAAGATCACGGCATAAAGTGACATTTATATTTGCAGGCTATATTTACAAGTAGATAAAAAATAAAACGAAATTTTAAGTTTGAAATTATAGAAATTATCCGGTTGTAGTTTATCATAAAATGTACTTAATCTTGCATTAAATCAATAATTGATGTTGGAGTTTAGAAGAGTTATAAGAATTAAATAAATATATCTTTGACAACATCTGGTATTCAAAATAAAAGGAGAGATGTAAAAGGAATAGCCTTAAGAAAATGTACAGAATTTCAATCTAATTCTATGAAATAAAATTTCTTCAACAATTTCAAAATTCTTATCGCGTTCGATATATCAACATAGATAATCAACTCCGTTAAGATGTTAAAGAATGATCAAATATTGAATGCGATAAAACGGTGACTATAAATTTCTATAGAATACTATATATGAGCCAGGCGCTATAAATTCTCGCCCTGTTATACAAAAAAGAAACTTGGAACAATATAAGAATTTTTATTTTTCAGTGTAATCTCCCCTAATTTCTATACAGTTATTACAACGATTAATTAATTATTCGATACCATTGTAAACATAATTTGACGTTTCCCCGACAAAATGTTCTATAACAGCTGCTTGCAACTCACTGTCGTCCTTAAAACTACGTCCCCTAAGCTCTTTTTTTAAAATTAGAAAACATACAAAATCACAAGAAGCCATATCCGGACTATACGGTGGATGTTCCAATTCTTGAAAACCGCATTCGCGAATGGCAGCTTGTGAAATGGCGGCAGTATGGACGGGAGCATTGTCGTGCAATAATCGCACAGCTTTTGTCAAATTTCCACGACGTTTTGCATGAATACTGTTTACGCAATAAAGACGAATAATATGCAATCCCAGAATATTGTGGCCATCACCTTTTTTGTTGATTGAACGACTTTCGCCTTTCTGGGACGAGGTTCGCCAGGTCGCCGCCATTCCATGGACTTCCTTTTCGATAGAGGATCGTAAAACAGAATCATTGTTTCATCCCCTGTGACAATGGACTTCAAAATTGGTTTTGGGCCGTCTTCACATATGTTTAAAAACGACTGCGCACATTCGACTCGACGTTCACGTTGTGCTACCCTCTTGCGTTAAAGATATAAAATATGCAAGAGAACAGAAAGTATGATGCCACCACGATAACACACCTTGTATTGATAACTAAAACAGTAACGCTTTTCTACTAATTTACTTTTAATCGCCAGCTTATCCCTCACTAAGCCTTACCTTTCACTCTTCCCAAGGTTGATGTCGAAGATGATGGTCAGTACTGCCGCTAACCAGTCGGGCAAGGTAGGTTCCTTCACTCAACAAGCGAAGGAGTTATATAATAAGGGCACCAGTTCCGATTAATTATACTGACCAGCAACTGATAAATAGGCCCGGAACAAGTCTATTATTAAACCCCAGGGATAATGACCACCAAAGCCAAACACACTCATACAAACTGAACAGGTTTATTAACTGCATAAAAATTGCCCAAAGTCCAAGATAAGATAGAGCTTAGCCAACCTATCATCCAAGTCAACTAACGTAATGTCTGTACAATTTAAGTGCAAATAAAGTAATTAAAAAAACATTAAAAATAAGAAACACCTAAGTGCATACCAGTTACAAACGTTTAAAATTCTGAAAGTATGTATTAATTGATTAAGACGGCCACCAAATGTGAACCATAAATTCAAGTTACACTTGACAAACTGTTATACTGATTTGAAGTAATCAAAAGAATTAAGTCATATAAGGCAAAACCTCGAGTTCAAATAAAACACATGAGAAAATACTTAAAACTAAAAGAAAAATGATTACAAAGGTAACATATGCCAGGGAGTCTTCCCAATGTCGAGCAGTTTGGTCGCAATCAGCAACACATAAACCAAAAATGAAACACTCTATATATTAGAGGCCAACGACAAGCTGATCGACACTAGATAATAGACTCTAAATGGTAACTAATACTAACAGTGCCAGATAATTATTGTCATACAAAAAGAAAACGTTAATATAATTCAACAAGTTGTAGATCGTACAAATTATACATAATTATATTGAAATTGTTCATTAAATTTACTAAAATCAATGCAATAAATTTACACAATACTAGTTGGGATGCTAGAATGCAAATACGCACCCAAAATATCAATTAACTTTAACACAAGAAAAGAAATGGCTATGTAACAGGGCCAATTCGACACGTAACCTCAAAATAAGGCCACAACTACTAGTTAAACTAAACGTTAAATGTCAGAAATTTAAATCTCAGTGACTCATATGCCACTACAAAATAAAACTAGTAATTACGTTGACTCCAATGATTCAGTTAGACCGAAAAACAAAGTTAGACAGTATGTTGTGCTCAAAATCTGCACGTAAACTTAAACAAATTGATTGTGTCTGATTGCACTAAGTGACTGTGCAATACACTGGCTATATTTAGCAAAACAGCAATAAACAAAGTCGAAATACCTACCTTAAATTTTGTACACACATACAGCTATGGTTACAAATTCTTCAACGAAAATGTCTACTCCAGTCATCCTTGGCTACCAACAGTCATCAGGAAATTAACGCAGGAGACTGCAGTAATATCTACGAAACTGCACCATACATCTGTTGTCACCAAAGGATTTCACGTCTTAAACCTTCCGGAATTCTTCCAAACTATCTCACAAGTCCAACACGTGTTTCAGAATTTCCAAACGGAAATGCCTGCCTAAGTTCTACCTGGCGGTAATCGCAAACTAAAATCGATCAGGGAACAAAAATACAATTAGGATCTATCAGACACTTGATATGAGTACTTACAATCAGCGAAAGACTTCTTCAACCAGAAGGAAAAAATATCCTCTTACAAAGTTTCTTTAATAACGTCATAACCAAATTAAGCTTGAGGAATTATGCAAACATCCACTTTAATTAGTGATTTATTACAATACAAATTCAACATTCCAAATTAATTATCCAAGCACTGGCTGAAAAAACGCTGTTTTTTTTGCGCGATTAAGTGTTATTCGCAAGACGGTTGGAACGAAAGAGAAGTGTCAAAATTCACTTAACGAACTAGAAAAATTACGGCAGAGGCGACTTCTAAGCAAACACGGAGGAAACAATCACAGTATTTAACATAACTCTTAGGCCTCCAACGGCAATTTCAAGCGGAACATAATAATTTACAAATGAAACTAAAAGTCAAGAAAACCCAAACATTGCTTAAACTAAACAGAAATCAATAATATAGTTAATTACCGAGAATAGATACGAATAACCAAGCATACGCCATCTATGACTAAAACAGCGCTACCACTCCTGATGAGATACAGATCTCGCGTAACTACCATCGATCGCGAAATCGCTCTACTCAATTAGATCACACTAGATGGCGGTAAAAGGTTCAATCCTAATAAATCGATCAAGTTTAACGGACGACGAGAAAGAAAACTAAAATTATGCTACCAAGCGTAATTAAACACTAAAAAGGTAAAAATTAAGATTCTCAACTGAAAATTAAAATGCAGCAAAATAATAATAACAAAAAAGTAAAGAAATTGTAACAGTTGGAGAGCAGAAAGAAGTCGCGGTACCCATCTATCATTAATTTTATTCATACCCAAATGGAGAATTCGGCGAACACTTGTTTCGGAAATGTTTGTTATCACTGCTAATTCCTTCACTTTCATGCGACGATCTTCTAGCACTAAATGTTCAATAATTGAAATTTGTTGAGACGTTATCACTTCAATTGGTCGACCCGACCGATCAGCATCTTCCAGGGACTCTTGTCCCAAACGGAAACAGTTTGCCCACCTTTTTACAGGTGAATACAAAGGATATGAACACTGTCTAAACGTTGTTTAATGTGATTAGGTGTATGCCCTTCCTTTGTTAAAAATTTTCGTTACCTCAGACATTTTCGTGCGCTAGTCACGTTGGTTGGCTGGTTACTAAAAACTACTACGAACCGTCAATATATATAGTGTACACCTCGCGTATGTGCATGCATGACGTGACGGAGGTTGAACACGTTTGAACCTGTATAAGCCTGTCAGGCCGAGAATTTATGGCGCCTACCTCGTATAAGTTACTTCTTCAAATTGTCAACGCTAAATTAATATTTTTCCGATTCTTTCTTTTTTTTTTTTGATATAATTCACCGAATAACAGATTTCAAAATAAATATTATAAACATCACGAATATGTCGTGACCAAGAAAACAAATCCATCTACTCCAACTTTTACTCAAGTTTTTGTTTGATTTGCTTCCGATCATTTTCATCTCATTTCCTCCGATTTAACAATATCCAGCGACGTCTTTTCACCGAAGAAAAACTCCTCCCCAGTCAGCAGTTCGCAAGATTTGAGATCACTTCCCATTCCAGTCTCTTCGTAAAGAATGTATCTTACCAATGACTGGCTGTGTTCGTTTTCGAACCGTCCGACAGAAGAGGAAGCATGAATTTTTCTGGTCGCAAACGAAGACAGATCGATTGACGCTGAGGATATTTTTAAAGGAACACTTCGGAATTAAAAAGAATATATAAAAGACGTCTCCCCATTTTTAAATAATCTCCCACCGTCAGTCACAACGGCCCCGAAGGGTGTAGCGAAATGGGGCGAGGTAGCAAAAAGGTCTTAAATAGAATTTCGCGAAAATAAGTAATATGAACTTCGGTCTCTTCAAGTTTCTTTTCTTATTATTACGTGGTCGGAAAGGATGTGGCGTTTCACCGTTTCACCTAGTCTCCTCGCCCTCCCTCTTATAATAATATCGTTATTTTCTTTTACCGTGTCCCATTAGGTTTAAATGTAATTCCTTTCAAGTTTGCATTTTGGTGCTTTTTTTCTTCTTCGCTTTCAGTAATTTGCTCTTCGCGTCGAAGAAAAATGTCCATTTATATTACAAAGTATTAAAGGTCTAATTAAATGAAATAATATCAGTTTTAAAGAGCATCTAAACGTTATACGAGATATATCGCAAATGGTAAATGGAAATTGAAGAAGTACTTACCGTTCAGGTATTAAATTGAAGAACTTTATTCTTATATGATGTTTATAATAATGTAACAATTGAAGTTAGAGTTTATCCAGTATACTATATTATTTATTTATTTTATTTTGCTAACTGAATTTCAAAGTAGTGTTCGCTTACTTGGCGTAACTATGGATGACTACTTGAGGTGGGAAGATCATATAAATTATGTTATGCGTTTTCATATTTAAGAAATTTAGTCAGCAACCACCTGCTGTGGTTTACTTATTACAGGTGTTGCTAACCCTTGTTAAAGTGCGGCATTGTTGTTTGGGGTGCCAGTGGTCATTTCCGTCTCTTATTTAATGCACAAAAAAAAGATACTACGTACCATATTATACAAAAATTATACACCGTCTTGTAGAGGACTTTTTAAAGCTAATAAGATATTAACGGTTTTTGTCATCTACCTTTTTGAATGTTTATTTTTTTTATTTAGAAATCAACTCCTATATCAACGGTATATACAGCGTTATTACTATACCGCTAGAAATATATTGGACTACTGCTTTCCCAGACATCGCTTGACTTTGACGGAGGGTGGTTTAGCTTATTCCAGTATGATACCTTTTATAATCTTAATCAATTTAAAAGGACTACTTTTTAATTATTAGGTGATAATGAAGCCTACAGCATCATGGAGTATTTTGACATAACGCCAGGTTGGATTTTTTTTTTCCATTTTAATGTATTTTTTCATTTCTTTTTATTATTAGTACAATTGAAAATTGTAGTAATACTAACCCAATAATAGTAAAGATGTTGTAGAGGTAACAGGTACCCTACACACTCCAGAGTTACGGTGTCAAGATGTTATAGGGGGGGGGGGAGAGCTAATGAGACCTATGAGAGAGCTATATTTAATTAATTCTGCAAGAGACTGCTAAACATAATAATATAATAAACTATTTACTTAATATGAAGTTGAATGGCTAATGTCACTAAGTAATTACTTAATTATTGTTCAAATATAAACCGGCCGGCTAGCTAAAGGGGGTTACTTTCTATAAAAGCAGAGATAATTGTATATTTAGTTCTTGTATCAATGAGTATCTCAAAATCGTCCTAAGTGAAAAGTACAAAGTTATTAATAATTCAAAACTTCGCGGCATTCAACGTATGACTGCGCAAGATCGGATTAGATTTTATCCAAGAGGTGGTAAAAGCACTGAATTAAGCGCGAAATCGCAATAACTCTCGTGTACGTGTGAATGTTACGGTGACCAAAACGAAATTAAAAAGTGAGGTGGTTATCTCAGTGGGTGATATCTAAGTGACTCTAATATTCTATCTACAAGGCGTTAAAAAGGGTTCGAGATTTCATTTACCTTAGTCCAGGATACCGCAATTCTCCAGTTGTCGTGCGAAGATCTTGAAGATTCTAACCTGTAAGGCTACTTGGAGTTACAGCTCTAATGCTGAAGCACCAAATAGAATATGTGTACCTCTTTTATGTTTAGAATGGGATTTAACAGCGATGGAAACAAACACTTTTTATACAATAACAACAGATCTAGATTTATTTAGCAAATAATAATAAAAGATAACAACAATACAACAATGATCGTGACGAGAGATAAATATGCAATTCACACAAACAAGATGACAATAATCAGTGTAAATGAAATTTTGGCATTATTAAATACACTTTGTCGTGTACATAAACAGCATTTTCATAGGCAAAAGTTCTACTAATTTGGAATATTGACATCAAGGCAAAGTAGACGAATTTGACCCTTATGTACAAACTCTTAAAATGGATTGCATAGCAATGAGATAGAATAAAATTGAAATGTAAGTATGTTCTGATATTTAAATAAGCTTATATTGTTTGAGAATTTAAAATGATTTTCAAAGTTTACGTTAGCTATATTTCAAGAATTGAATTAAATGATTATTTAGAAATAATAGGATTAAAAGACGTTACACAAGTTTGACCTAGTTTTAGATTTGACCTAGATTTAGATTTGACCTAGTTTTTGTCAAGAAACGGTGCATATACTAATAAATAGACTTGGTACCTTCTGTGTTACTAACTCCTTATATTGTTTGAGACCAGGTATTTCGGCCGTATGATGTGGTTTCCCGTCGTTCACGACTAGTATCCTCGCTCCTTTGTGGGCTTCAACAGCTACCAGGTGAGTGGGCGTATGGTTTGTCCTTGACCTCGTTCGGTTAGTAAGGGCGGGGTAGTAATATCTCCAATGTTTCTTTTTATATTTCAGCTTTCGATTGATTCGTCTCAACCTTAATGGTGTTCTAGCTCGAACGTCTTCAAATTGGTGACCTTGAACTCGCACGTGGGAATGACTCAGCAGACAAATAATGTCTAGACTGAATACATCACTACTTGGGCGTATGACTTCACGTATGAAACGATGAAAACAATTCAATCCTCACTACTTGGACGTATGACTTCACGTATGAAACGATGAAAACAATTCGATCTCTACTGGGACGTATGACTTCACGTATCAAAAAATGAAAACAATCAATCTGGATCTTCGTCGGATGTGCCTTTTTATATGAATCTTCTGTTGTGGGCGTGGTAACCATAGCAATTTATACAGTAACTTTTTACAAAGTCTTATTACGGACAAGTTTATTTTGGAATATTAGTGGAATCATGTTTTATATTAGTTAAATTAAATCGTCTTTCAATCGGTACAATAAAATTACTTTAATTCGTTTTCTCTTAGGAAAACACATTTTTTAAAATTTAAAGGGCAAATTTAGCATTTCGACTGTCATATGTTCGATGACGTCATGGACGCTAATAAAATAAATTAAAATATCAGAATTTTGGATTAAAATGCCTTTTTAGTAGAACTTTACCTTTACAAAATAAACTTTTAAATACATTTAATATTTTTTCATCTTTTAATCCTTTTAAAAATCTTTATTTATGCAAAAAATTGGTGTGGTTAGTTTTTGAAGTGTAATAACTAAATGGTCTTTTAATTTATTTATGAATTATTGTTATGACATGAAACTATGACCTTTTCTTAATCTATTACCACCTTTTTTTAAATTATCTAAATAGCTTGTAATTAATATTTTTAAACTGTTCTTTTACCTATGTTGACAACTGTCAAATTATTCAAAATGCTTATTTAAATATCTGGACTCAACTTACAAATATGTCGCTGAGAAATATTTCAACGTAAATACGTCTTGATAGACTTTGTAACTGCTAGGGTTTGTTTATAATTACTTTAATTATGTATATGAAATATTTGAAATTAATTATGCTTCGGACAATATGGCGCATCGAAATTTGAACATTGAAATGATGCTTAACTTAAATGTGCGCATCTAACAGTTTTATTGTTTGTTACCATGCTTGTAACTTGTCAACTAGTTTATGGTTTAAATGTTTTTTATGTTCAACATTAGTTTATTTTAGTTTTACGCTATGCACTTTTAGTTAGAAATTTGTCATGTATGTGCTATACTTTTGCCAATGTTTGGGATGATGCTTTCAAAACTATCAACCTTGTTTTAACTTTGAACCTGTAACTTTTTGTGACATTTTACTATTGAGAATTCACACTATAAAATGGTAATCATTTATATGCTCATAGTGTGATGATAAATGTTGAAACTTGAAATTAAAATTGGCCATTTGTAATGGCTGTCAAATCCATTTTATATTATTACTTTGCCTATATACCAATTTACCGATCATTTGTTGTATTGTAAAAATATGCCAATAATAACTAAAAAAATAAGACTAATTTGTTTATTAAGCTAATTAAGTATTTAATTCTAGTATTTAGTATTTAGTACGGGGGTTTCAGTTGGGGTTCCTGAGAAGAGTAGTCATTGGTTTGGTTTTCTAAATTTGGGGGTGAATTTGTTTTTAGTATTTAAAATTTGATGGGGTTCTCAGAATATACTAGTTTTTTTAGCAAACTCTGCATTAATTTTCAGGGATTTTTACCTACTCTTATACAAGGGTCTAACCTTAAGCATCGCCGATGTATATATGGTTGCCTGTATTCAAGGGGTTTTAAGGGGTGACTGTATGTGTTTGTGTGTTGTCACATAATCAACACTAGTTCAATTATAAAACTATTATTGGGTTAGTATTACTACAATTTTCATTATTAATGTATATATACTCCAATGCTATACTGACGATTTCAAATCATGTATATTGTACATGCATATAATGTTTTTTGCAGATAAGTAAATAAATGTCTAAATGTCTCAGAACTGTTTAAGTGTATACTTATTCTTAAGGAAGTTCATTATTATTATTTTTCTTTTATCGTTTTTTTATGAAGTAATATTCTCTGCTCTATTTAAAACGTATACAGACTGCCCCACCTAAAATGGAAACAGATTGAATATCTCGAAGGAGAAAACTCTTTTGAAAAAACGCAAAAGCAGGTCAATTTTTGATCCAAGGGGGGACACCCTTCCATCATAACTTCAACTGTGATACGTCATTCCCCTCCCCTCCATCACTCTAACCATTACAATTTAAATAGGGAAAGTAGTATATACGATACATCATTGAAAAGGTAATTGTACGGAGAATTCAGTAAAATGATTGTTGGTTGCGCTATTTTTGATTTTAGCTCCCTCCAGCGGGAAAAGAAAGGTTTCGTATTCCACAATTTGACACATCATTTCAAAGCTAATTTTATTAGCAACTAAATAAGTAATATTTTTGACATTTATTTGTCATCATTCTCAAGTACAGACTGTCAGCGTCTTTTGTAAACTAATAAGTTCGTAGTTTCTAATATTAGAGTTCTGCAAGGTTTTTCGATTATTTAAATTTTTTTCAATTGTGCATTAAATTGCTAATAAAATTAGCTTTGAAATGATGTGTCACATTGTGAAATACGTAAACGCTTCTTTCCCGCTAGAGGGCGCTAAAATCAAAAATAGCGCAACCAACAATCACATTTCTGAATTCTGCGTACAATTACCTTTTCAATGATGTGTCGTATTTAGTACTCTCCCTATTTAATTAAATTATAATGGTTAGAGTGATGGAGGGGAGGGAATGACGTATCACAGTGGAAGATATGATGGAAAGGTGCCCTCCTTGGATCAAAAATCGACCTGTTTTTGCGTTTTTTCAAAAAAGTTTTCTCCTTCAAGATATTCAACATGTTTCGTTTTCGGTGGGGCACCCCTGTATATGTTTAGTTTTAATTTCAATATGCTTTGTTTTACAAAATTACAAATAATTAGAACATGTATATTTCTCTGTGTAAGTGCTTACATTTAGTTTATTAGTTCTCATAATGGTAAAATAATATATACTTATAATTATATCTGGAAAGACAGAGAGAGACATCAGTCTCCTAATATAATCTCTTTCTTAAAAACCTCTCTATTGTCTGTTCTAAAAAATCGATAAAATGCTTTGTCTAAATTATCATTTATTTTTTTCTTTTATTAGCATTATGCCGTCGTAGTACTTAAAAATACATAAACATTTGCGGGATTTCAGAATTATAGATATTCTGTAATTGTTTGTTTTAGATGACGGGTGTTTTGTAGTGGCAATATTTATAGATTTGCGCAGAGCATTCGAGACTATTGATAGGGACTTATAAATTAGTAAACTAGAGGGTTTAGGAATTAAGGACAACGTTGGACAATGGTTACAATCATATATGACAAATGGACTACAAAAACTAAAGTATAATGGCTGTACATCAGATGCAATAAAAATTCACTTTGGTGTTCCTCAAGGAACGGTACTGGGTCCACTACTATTTAATATGTACGTGAATGACTTAGTTATGAATGGGAAACATTGCAATGTTTGTATGTTCGCAGATGACACCATGATATATGTATGTGCAGACAATTTAATTCAAATGGTTATTGAAATTAATGAAGGTTTATCATCGTTATTCAAGTGGCTTTGTAATAACAAATTATGTATTAATGCTAGTAAATCAAAGTACATGATTGTAGGTAGCAATTTGTTACGCCGTAACCACGTCGCACAAAGATAGCTGACTAAATTAAGTTAAAGATAACGGAGAATCACAATAGGAGATGATTGAATCTGGAAAACGCAGGGCCGAGCTAACTCTGTCGCAGACGGCGTGACGGTTCAGATAAACTTAAACACCTAAAAGTAGAGCGTCGGTCGGCAACGACGCGAGCGACGTTGTCCGGGTACCAGGACACTATGCTACCATATGGTAACCTACCTGCGCATCCTAAGACCTGCCACTGGCTGTGTCCCTCCAGCGGGACTCCTACGGATCACCCTGTATAGGTTTTACGCTTATTCAACTGCTTGTCACAAATATAATAGACGAAGGTAAGGTATGTTGAGGTAATAATAAAAAAAAGAAATTATGATGTGAAGAAAGGTGCTATATTAATAAAATTGTTCTTTTTTTTTTTTTTTTTTTAAATAATTAAAATGTTGTCAGATATAATGTATGAATTAATATATATGTTTTTTTTTTAAAAACAAAGTAAAGAAAATTTAGTAGATAAAAAAAAATAAACAATAGAACCTCTGCACCTCGGCAGGAGGATGGTCGGCGTAGAAACGTTTCCTTGCCTTACAGGCCAATATACATTTGTTATTATAAAACGCCACCAACGGCGATGTTCCAAATTAAATAGTTACAAGAAAATAAAATTGATTTAAGTTAGCGCACAGGACTTAAAATAATTTAATTAATTAAGTGAAAGGTAAAACGTGAAATTACATAGACAAAATTTTGTAATAATCCAAATAAACTGTTTACATTTATTATTCAATTAAATGACGCTATTGAAAGTTACAATGGAAAAACCAGTATTAGCATAAAAGAATCCACTGAGCTTCGGTATTTAAATTTTCTACAATGACTTAACTAATTTCAATAGCTCAGAAATTAAAAAAAAATACATGAAAGACAAATTTCTAATTTACGGTAATAAACGTGCTAAAATTATTATCAAATTCAAGATTAAAATTCAACACATCAAAGAGAAATAATATTAAGGTATGGAATTTACTAGATTTGTTACAACATTAAATAATCTACACATCAAAGAGAAATATTATTACGGTAATGAAAATACTAGAATTATTATTAATTTAAAGATATAACACTTCAAAGAGATATAGTGCTACGGTAATGAAAATACTAGAATTATTATTGAAGTAAATATTCAACACAACAATGAGAGCCCTTATCAAATCTTCTTAGGGTCACTCTGTATACAGCAATATCAATTTGCTTAAAAATAACAAAAAAGTAACGGTAATTTAATTAGGATTATACCTGACCTTGCAGTTAACTAAGTGGTGCATCAGGTATTTTAGCCACTCAAATATTCTTAGGTCAAATATAGATAAGATAAAGTCCAGCACTCTGGCATAAAGACGTCGACAATCAGTCAAAAGTTACGGTGAAAATTACAACAATAGTCGCACTTATCTGTCAAGACGGACGCAGGATGGCCGCTAACGGTAACCAAGATGGCGGAGGCCCCCTCGATGAAAATTCCACTTCAACAGACAAGATGGACGTATAGGTGCAACTACTGCAGCAACGATGGAAACCACTACGTTCTTCAACCGTAATGTGGGGTGACAATACCAGAAAATGGCTACTGTGGGCTTTTTGTGCCCGTCAATAAGAATCCTATTAAATTAGAAGAGAAAAGAAACAAAGATAGAATCCCGACAATTAACACCAAGTTTCAAACACTTACCCCAAATGGTATTGGAGATCCCGCGATAACGACTTCACAAGTCACTCAAAGGTGCAAAATTTAGATTCAAGAAAAAACCACACGTGGTAATTCGTAAATTTTAGGTAACGGTAGTTCGGTAAAAATTCACGATAAATAACCAAAACTAAGGCATCGATATTCGCTGCTTATTCCATTAAAGCCGCTTACGCGAAATATCTACATAGATAAAGTAACAAAGTTACTAAGAAGGAAAATAAGCAGATTGCACAATGTTCTCACACGAGAATAGACTATCAAGTGAAAGTCGAAAACCGAGAACTTCCTCCTATCTAATGCGCGTCAACTACACGCATCCTTCAAAAGCATCAAAACACGGAAATACCTCAGTATGAAAGGCGGGAGATTTCAAATAAACATAGTAGGCACAAAACTAAATTTGACAATAAAGGGAGTCAACATCGTGACTTATATATAATTAAACACAACCTGCACATAACTTAGACGAAGAGAAAATAACTGAAACACTCCTTCAATGTACGTAGAAATTATAAATCAGACAATGTGAAAGGAAAATACTCGCTAAACAGTTGGCAATGCGTGGAACATACTGCAGTGATCTTGAATAAATAATAATATGTAAATAAATGAATTTTAGATCACTTGCAATTTTATGTTTAGTTAAGTAAGGATTTCTTATTGTGTGCGTTCATATTATATACATAAGTGCTTAATAAAGGTAAGAATTTTTCTTGATTTATATTTATTTATATTTATATCTATATGTACATTGGTATTTATTTATTTAAGTTTACAAATTCCTTATGAACAATAATAAATTAGGTAATGTAAACGTGATCTGTATAAATTAAGTAACTGAATAAATAAATTTTACACAAGTAAGCAATCAATAGGGATAACTTGGAGTACATGTAATTGGTAACCAGGTTATGTAGAGAATGGAATCTGTTATAGGCCAGAAGAGCAGAGGAATGTATTCCCGGACGTGAGGGATTCGCCCGACTTCTGTGCCTCGGTGCGTCGGGCCTTTTCTATCTTGGGCCGGGATAGTTTGACGCTCGGGGTACCCTGTCGCAAGGCTCGACGGAGGCAGCGGGTCATGCTGTTAGATGGGTCCGTAGTTCGCGTATCGAACGAAACAGCGTGTAGGATGGCTGCGGAAGGCATGATCCGGCCTGTCAAGCAGTGTTAAGGGGCCTCCGTCGAGGCCGAAGAGGGTAGCAGTATACAATAACTTTGAGTTCAAGTAATGCTTCACTTAATTTCACTTTGTACTCTTGGATATCTATGTCTGTACTCGTCTATATGTGTATTTCTTGATTGTCCTCGTATAATCTGTATGATGATCAAATAACTGATACAACATTTATACTTCAATTTAAGATGTCAATCACCAGGAACGATAAGCTGGGTGAACGCGTATGATAATCCACCTGTCAACAATACATCATCGTTAGAAATTGGAAAGGTAAAAGGGGTTCATGATAAATTTAACCAACGCATACCGACGATCATGAATGTTTTCCCTTTATTTCCGAATGTAAGCAAGACAAAGAAAATACGAATAAAACTTCCCAATAATACAAAGAGATGGTTCAAGAATGAAGTAAACAACAATCAAGAAATTTATAACATAATAAGGATGTGGCAATGAACTTTAAGTTATATTTAAAAGTTGTAAATAATGTTATTTACTTACCAGGCCAATGTTTGATAGATAGCATCCTGTGTATTATATCTGTATT
Source organism: Amphimallon solstitiale (assembly GCA_963170755.1). Taxonomy (NCBI): domain Eukaryota; kingdom Metazoa; phylum Arthropoda; class Insecta; order Coleoptera; family Scarabaeidae; genus Amphimallon; species Amphimallon solstitiale. The sequence goes on along the minus strand of OY720677.1, from coordinate 140,068,174 downwards.
TCACTATTGCTCACATCAATATCAATTTTAACTTTATACAAATAACAAATGCAGACGTATCATTCCAAGTTTTATTTAAATTAATTTTCACTTTATTCATTTTCACCATGATGTGTATAAATATTTACTGTATTAATAATTTATGAAAACTTTATTTTTATTTAAGTAAAACATAAAAGAATCTTAATAAAATTTTTATAAGGTTATAATTTTAAGACTTATTAAATGCTACGTAAAAAGGATCGAGCAGGTGTTCCTCGCACAAATACGTCTGGCATTGGCAAGGACTGACCGGTACAAAAAGTATTGTTTATCAGGTGCTCGGCTGAGTCATAATGTATAGACGGATTTATGGTCACATGTTTGTTTACCTCTCGCAAGGATTATTAATACGCTGTTTCCTCATGCAACCGATGAGAGCAGCACCGTCGACATACAATTTTGGGAGATGGATTCGTGCTTAACGAAAGTTGCCGTACGTTTTTGTAAGGAAATTTACGAATAAAAGCGCGGACAGATAAAAATTTCGGCAATTGCTGGTGAAAACCGCAATATTAGCAAGTCTAAAAGTAGGTGAAAACCACTTCCTCCCTCTTCTTTAATAGGATTATTTTAAAATCCGGACTTAGAATAATTTCTGAGATTTTCAATACTTATAAAATTTTTACAAGATTCTACACTTATAATAATTTTATTTTTAACATGCTGCGCGCATTACATTAAAATGTTTAGATGTATTCGAATAACTACCTATGTATGAAATACTTTTATTTTTATGAACTCGGTGTTTGAATTTATTTAATTTCATTTTTATTTTCTTCTTTCTAGAGGGTTTTGTTTTGCATGTAGGGTACTATGCCGTACGTTATGACAAAACTTTCTAGCATTTGTAATGATAACTTTGAATAACATAATCATTTTCTTTTCCGTATAAATTATTTTTCTTTTAAATTTATTCATCCTACAAAGGATATTTGAAACTAATAATTTTGTTTATGTGTATATAGGTTATATATATATTAAGTGATCAAAATCTTTTATTGAAAATTATGGAAGAGTTTAATACGATGTATGAAGAATTAAGGTGATTAACAATATTTGTTATAAATGTGTGTATAGTGGCGTCTCCAAATTCTTTATTTGTAGTGGTGTTTTTTGTATTGGAATTTCGTGAAAAAGGTAAAGTTTATTTTCTTTTAATGTATATATATATATTATTTCTTTTTGATATGAGAATTAAGTATATTTTGTTGTATTTGGGTGTTCAATATTAACGTGTTGAATAATACATCAGGGATGTGTGAAATGAATTATGTCATTATTTAATTCATAGCATGGAGTCCTGGTGAATTTGATATACACGAATTGGTCTTGGTGGTACTGCGTTTGGGAGCGAGAAAAGGCACCAGGCAGAACTAATCAGGGCTGAGTTAATTTATTGAATACGCAGAGACATTGTTTTATTTCACTTTATTTATTTAATTAAAAATATATATATTCCTTAAGGGGTGTGCACATGATGATGTATGTTCGGGTTGCGTCCGACGAGCTGAAAATGACATGCTCGTAGGGTGGAACTTTGGGATACTCTTCTGTGTGAATTTGTTACTGATGGTACTGTGTTGGGAGCGAGAAAAGGCGCCGGACAGGACTAATTAGGGCAAAGCCACTTCCTTAATGTCTATATTTTGTTATCAAATAGTAGACCGCACAATTTTATTTTTTTTTTAATTTACATTCCAGTACAATTCATCACGGTTAATTTATTTTTAATTTTTGATTGTTTACATGTATCTATGACAAATATTAATAATAATAATCACGTTCACATTTTAGATATAAGCTTGCACGACATGGTGATTTCATTTATTCTTTATTTCTTGTAATATTTTATTGTTTATGATGTATAAATCTGAATTATGACCGAATATTGATTTTGGATGTGTAAATATTTGTAGATTAAAACTTTTGAATTTATTTAGAATTATTTTATTTTAATAAATTAGATATTAAGATTTATTTTGTATTTTATTTCTTTACCTGACCTGGAGATGATTAAAGAGAAGGAGAATCAAGTCATATTTTCTGCCCCTGAGAGAACTATTTATTTTCAAACTGAGCTAGTTACATGTAGAATGTTTTGCTTAACCTACCTTTCAGCAGAAAGTTCACCGTATCATAGTCTAGCATAAGGCCTAGCACTAGGATGCGTGCTTGACTCCCAGTTACGACTTAATTAAGTAAACTAAATTTATTTTATTTATATGTAAATTTGAAAGAGTCACAGCAATACGTTACACCGCGACACAGTAACCAACGTTTGACAGATAGAAAACAAAACAAACCTCAAAGGTAGACACAATTTATTACGGAAGAAAACGGATTCTGCAGGTAACTATTGAAATTTCCAACCTCTTAATTCGCGCTCCGAACAGGCGGTTAAAAAAAAGAACCGACCTCGCAATGTTTTGCAGATTAAATCCGCGAGGCCATAACTTCCTAAGGGAAGACATCGATAGACGCTCGACAAGGCAATCAAGGAAGGTGGATGCTTGCTATGAACAAATCAGTTCACGACAACAATTTAAAGTATGCCAGTTAATACACAAGATTTCCCTATTTAATACCCCTTGCATTTTTAGTGACATAACTGCGAAGGAAGAATATTAATTGGACATGCTTGAGAGACTGTGTTTGGAAATACGCATAAACACGTGAGACAGTAAATACAACGAGCCTGACTGTTGTCTCGAAGAATTTAAAGCCACAAATAAATGCACTTCGTAGAGTTCGGAGGCAACAAATAAGTAGATATTGATAAAGCTTAAACAAGGCGTAAAAAGTAACTGCAAATGCAGAAAATACGAATTTACAGGTAGGTTAAAATAAGCTAGAGATAAGATAGTTAGAGGTAATTACATAAGATACAGAGTTCTTACACATAAAGAGTGTATTTGCCCGATATTACACATTACATATCTGTCAATTACACGGTTCGTGACTTAGGGCTCCGAGAGCACAATACTAGGCTTAGCACACGCACAGATATACGGCAAACGATCTTTTTCACACGGTGAACCAAAAGATATACAAGGTGCGCTCCTAAAGTCTCGCGCTCAGGCATATTCTACGCACTTAAACAAAAACACATAATCTAACGAGAACTATATACAAAAGTGAATTTTACGGCATAACAAATTATAAATTAAGTAGATTAGATGTTGGTAATGTTAAAATTAAGATAAATGATTATGAATTGAATAAGGTAAGAGAAATGAAATATCTTGGAACTATAATTGATGAGAATTTAAATTTTAAATCACATGCGCAATACGTGATGAATGAAATATTAAAAAAAGTTTACTTCTTACGTAGAACTTCTAGAGGTTTGTCTATAAAAATAATGTTGCTAGTGAACAAATCGCTGATAGCACCTCATTTAGGGTTCTGATCCACCCTGCTTTTTAATTTGAATCAAAATGAGGTACAGCAGATTCAAAAAATTCAGAACCATGCCATGAGAGTGATGTTAAGGTGTAACATACACTCCTATAAAATTGATGTTGAATACGTTAAATTTAATGAGTGTTGAGCAACATATTGTTTATAGAGCTCTCATATTTATTCATAGAATTAAGATGGGATATTTGCCTCCACATTTAAATAATAGGTTAGTAATAGTGCATGATATACATAATTATAATACTAGAAATATAAGTAATTTCTATATTAGTCGGTGTAGGCGTGTACAAACAACAAAAAAACATTTTTGTTCGCGGTTTGGAAGAATATAATAAGTTACCTTTAGAAATTAAGAATTGCGTATTTGTAAATACATTTAAAAATAGGTTAGTTAGTCATGTGAAAAACACATACTAACACTTGTTTTTTGCACAATATACAATTATGCTGGCATTTTATTGGTAATATTATTACTAGGTCTATTTTAAGTTCTAGTTTAAATATTTGTAAATATATTTAAAAGTAGGTTATATAATTAGATAGCAGAAATTTTATAGTTAGATGTGCATGTTTGAATTTAGTCGGTTATTGCATTATTGCATTAACCGATGAATGCTGACAATTAATATGTAATATTAGATTCGCACGTCTATTTTTTAAGTTTAATTTGTTGATATACGTAAAATGTAAATAAGAATATGTAAAAATTTAAGCAAAAATTGCTAATAAACGTTTATTATTATTATTATTAAGAAACTCGTAAACGCACAGCAGAGCTCATATATTTATATTAGAGAATTGTATTGCTATTTGCTCCTTCCGAGAACATTAAATTAAACTATTACAACCCCTTAATGTTGGGTTTTTCCAAACAACAATAGAGGAGGTACGGTTTTGTAAACTTACCACCCCACTCTAAATACTGAGTTTGTTGTAACAGAAAAATTGAAAACAGTTCATCATCGAAACTCAACTTGTTAGCAGTTCTTTTAACTATTATGTACGGCTCAACTTGCCTACATTTATTCACATTGTTATTTTATTTAATTGTAAATAAAGGTGTATATAACAGTGTAGTGTTATTTCATTTGTGAATAACCATAACGTAAAATCAGTGATGAGTTATTTTTGCTACTTTTAAACCAAGAAGATCTAAGTGAAAGAAAAACAAATCACGTCTTTCAAAACAGAAAAACGCAACACTTATCTTCATTTTTTATGCATTTGTACTTATTTCATTTAAATGTAATTAAAAGATAATTACTTGTATATCCTATTAAATACATTACATATGCCATTTTGCATGAGTTTACTATAATTGCAAGCGGTTTCCTCCTATAACTTGACACAATACGACAGTTAGAAATGTCCCTCAAGTTTGCAGGTAGTAATACGAACTTTCCGCAACTTACTTTGACCCCGTTTGGTTTCTTTGTTTGGGTCAGCATCTGCATTCGGCGAACAATGTCGGAATATTCCACATCTCTTGTAAAATGTATCTCCTTGCTATGTATTCGATGTAATCTACTCAAATCTGCATATATATGTATGTATGAATTGAAGAAGGCTACATATCCTCCTTCTATTCATACATACATATATACCTACATGCAGATATTTGTAATGCACATATATTCATGTTTTCGCTATTGTAGATGTGTTTATTGATGTTCGAAACACTTATTTTGTATTTAAATATACTTCAATATGTTGCACGCGGTTTTTGTTGAGAGATAAATATACCGAGTATTTATAAAAGGTTAGAATACACATGTTTCTCTTTGATGTGTAACTAATGTTGTGAATTGGTAGCAATACATAATAAGCTCCTTTAAAACACGTCTGCTCTTTTAAATTCGTTATTTATTAATTAATTAACGGAATTGCCTCATAAAACGGTCTGGTGCTTCCATTTATAAATTTACACACTTGGTGGTTAGGCAATTTTATTTCCTACTTATTCCTGGGGATATTTAGAGCGGTCCTTTATTATAGGTTATTATTATTATCTACAGTTGGTAACTATTCACCTCTGCTATTCACATTGACAGTTGACTGATTAGCTCTTAGGCGCGAAACTAAAGTCTTTGATAAATTATAAAGATAAATGTGTTTGTGCCTAGTGGATCTGAAGTGACAATAATTACTCTCATACGGGTTCACTCAATTTGGAAAAAATAAGGTAATATACTTTTTAGCATTTCATTCTAACTTATTTCTGCTTAACATAAATAAAAACGGGACATTTCAATGTCAAATTTTTATTTACTTGTTTCTTAAACATGTAGCTGTAAATCACACTTATTTACATATAATAATAGATCTTTATTGTCCAACAGAATAAATTCCAATTACTGAACAAATATAGATAATATAAAAAGAAAAAAGAAGGTATATAAAATAAAATAAACATAAACATAAGATGCACAAAAGCTAAACAAAAACATCATCAAGCCGGCGATCAGCTAAACGGCACATTATTGACACTGGAGAACGCTGTAAGACATTAGTCCTTGAAGTCGCCGTGCTGAATGTAGACCCATGTCTCGACGATAGCCTTGGTACTCGAAATGCCACAGCAGATAGCAGAGCAGCACAATCGACCCCACCACGAACCAGTTTGCTAATAAACTGCAGGCAGTGAGCTTCCCTTCTCTCAGATAGTGATTGCAGTCCATGACGCCGCAGCAATTCATCCTGACATGTACCAACCGCAGGATAAACTCCATCCAGTTTGAAGGATAAATATTTCAGGAATCGTCGGTGGATGCGATCAAGAGCCATGCAGTGCCGCGCATAAATGGGGTACCATACAATGCAAGCATATTCCATTTTACTCAGAACATACGCAGAGTATAATATTTTCAACAGCTGAATATCCCGAAAGTATTTGGATGCACGCTTAATAAATCCCAGCGCCCTGCTTGCAGTACCACATACTAACTCAATATGATCAACAAATGCTAATGTGGAGTCAAAAACAACACCTAGGTCTTTGATTTTTGACTTTTTTTCGAGTACATAATCCTTTATTGAGTATATTGTTTCCAACGGAAAGTTTTTCCTGGTGTAGGATACCGACGCACATTTAGAGGCATTCAAAGTTAACTTGTTATCATCGCACCACACAATTATTTTATTAAGATTGTTCTGCAAATGTATGGGATCATCGGGTGAAGAGATTTCCAGAAAGATCTTTATATCGTCAGCATATGCAAGAACTGGACAATTTAAACTGAGAAGTAAATCATTTATAAAAATCACAAATAACAACGGGCCAAGATTAGAACCCTGTGGGACACCTGTAGAAGCGATATATTCATTGGAGCAGTATCCATTATATGACACATAGAAGATTCTATCTTGCAGATAGGACTGAAGCAATTTCAATGCTGACGGAGAAAAGCCAAGTGATGCAAGTTTTTGTAAAAGAATGCTGTGATTAACCGTATCGAATGCACGAGAGAAATCTGTGTATATTACATCAACCTGACCGCGTTTATCCAAAGCCTCACTAACGTATTGTGAAAGAGTACACAAATTTGTAACAGTGGACCGTTGAGCAATAAATCCATGTTGATCAGGAGATATGAAGGAAATTACATGACTGTATATTTGTTTGTACAGCACACGCTCATACAATTTTGCAAAATTAGATAAGATGGAAATCGGTCTATAGTTAGATAGAGAAGAGGTATCGCCTTTCTTATGCACTGGACAGACTCTGGAGCGCTTCCAGCATCTCGGAAAGGCACCTGTTTTAATAGATAAATTGATGATTGTAGTTAAGGGAGATGCAAAAACATAGCGACAATCGCGTATGAGGAAGCTGGGTAGCGCGTCATCACCAGAAGTAAATTTTGAATAGAAAGATGATAAAATAGCAATGAGATCATCTTCTGATATAGTAGAAAAAGAAAATGGCAATGAGTGATTATAATCATCGGAAACAGAAAACTCCCCACCACCTATATAAGCATCAGCAAACGTAGTAGCAAAAGCATTAACAATCTCAGTTGGATCATTAAGTTCATAATTATCTGCAAACATCTTTCCAGGGATTCTTGTTGACTTACGTCTATCATTCAAGAATTTCCACAATTTACTTGGATCAACCTTAATATCATTTTCAACTTCTGAGATATAGTTTCTGTAAGCATCAGAAATTAGTGACTTACATATGGATCTACGTCGTTTAAATTCATTGTAAAATACTGAATCCTTTGTTTAAATCCATTTACGATGGTAATAATATTTATATTTAAGGTGAATCTTAATATTATTGCTATACCATAGTGGATAACGTGACTTGTCGTTTCTAGGTCTTGTGCGCGGAATAGATTTTTGCAAAATATTGTATAGAGTTTTGTAAAAGCAATCCACGGCCAAATCTACGTCATGAAACCGTTGGAGAAACGACCAGTCAACATTAAAAAGGTCATTATACAAGGTTGCAAAATTTGCCTTACGATAATTAAAACAAAGCTTACTGCAGGTTGAAAATCTTGGGAATCGGTCACTCGAAATATACTCAAACTTGATATCAAGAGCTGGATGGTAAAGGTCTTCAGGGACTAGTGGACAATCATCACGACTAACTGCAATAGAGCAGTCAAGATTCGATAGTACAAGATCCAATAACTTGCCATCTGCATTCATTACGCTGTTAAATTGCTTTATGTTCAGAATATTTGTAAAATACGCAAATGTTGATAATTTGGCATTGCATATATTAGAGGCAGATGCCAAGTGAGGCAAATTAAAATCGCCAATAACTAGGAAGCGTTGATCAATTAATTGGGCTTCAAGTGCACTAGAAAATATTTCATAGGCATCGCTTGTTATTGAAGGAGGTATATAGAGCAGAACAACCAAGAAGGAAAAGGAGTTGATAGCGCACCTACACATAATTATATCAACAAGTGGAACAAGATTAGCAATAGTTGAAGTATCAACAGTAGTAAACGAAATCTCACGGGAAAGTGCCATAAGTACACCCCCACCTCTGGAACAATCAACAACAGAAAATTTCCGGTCAGACCGGATAATATTGTAGTGGTTTGTAAAAAGTTCATTATTATAAACTGAGTCGGTTAACCAAGTTTCAGATATGAGTATAATATCAAAAAAATTATCGGATGTATTTGTAAAGAATGTGTGTGTCTTTGAATTCAGTCCTCTTACGTTTTGGTAATAGATGTTAATGGAATTCAATGGAACTGATAATCTGTTGGAGCAGTTTAGTTTCCCGAGTTGACAATAGTAGGCACACCACTACGATATTTGATTGAAATATCAGATTCACCTTGAAGAAGACGAGTATCTAAGTTCTGCTTGACGGCCTTATATAGAGCCATTTGTTTTGGTGTTCTATCGGAAGACACAGAAATATTAGGAAAATTGGTGTTATTTTTCAAATTTCTGAACCGACGAAAAACCATGTGTACCGCATCAGAGGAAGACAAGCGTATTTTGATAGGTCTGGACAAAGTCCGCCTCGTAGGATCAAATTTTCCAAGACGCTGAGGGACAACACTTTCATTCGCTAATCCAGCTTGAGTTAACAGATCATTAACTAATGCAGTATCACTTTCCAATTGCTCCCGCCCACTGCTACCACCCTCAGTTGCACCATAAATGATAAGATTAGATGCCCTTTTATTTCTCTCAACCACCTCACCTATCACATCCTCCGTAGCTAACATGGCTGCAAGAGAGCTCGTAGATTCCGAAGTTGTAAGTTTAGTATTATCTTTCAAACCCTGAACCTCCTGTTTTAGTTCGGTTATCATGGCAATTAAAGCGGGTATCTGAAGAATGCCCTGCTCACAGTCATGGCAAATAAATTTAATTTTACGCCTGGTGTTAGCACGTAGATCAAAACATTTTAATTCAGCCACTGAAAGTTCAGAGCAAGAGGCATGAATAGGTCTATTACAGCCATCACATTTGATAATCCTGTCGCGTTCTTCATTAATTAAAGTATTGCATTTAAGGCAGGACATCATAAAATAAATCACAAGTGCAGATATGAAAAACAGAACCAAACAAACCTGTACTGATATTAGGACTAAACACAAGAATACACAGTAATAAAAGGATAAGACTAGGACACACCCTTCACGCCGACGGTGCCCGTCGCGGCGACTTTAAGAAGAGACAAACAAGGTAAGAATAGGCAACGGTAAGGTACTCCGACAGAAACAAAGGATAAATATGATTTAAGTAAAATTAATGCCAATATAAGAGTATTCTGTGAGAAGTAGTGTACAAGGTTACAGCTATAAGAAGAAATGCAGAGCAAAACAATTCAGCACAAAAAAAAGGAGGATTGCATGTATATAAAACAACTTACCACGCAAATAACAAAACGTTGAGTAAATATTCGTTAAAAATAGTTGCACAGAAAGAAAGAGAAACTCCCGCACTACACAATGATATAAAGTAGCAGTATTTATTACATTTATAAACTATGAAAAATAATTGTTAAACAAAGAGCCAGACACCATGCATGTGCACACTTCAATATACCCACATAACATGACATATATCTACAAAGATTTAATTCAAGAACAGAAAGTTAGATAAAATCGTTTATATAAAAGAAATTAAATTATTGTTCAAATATTAATGTTAACCTCACATTAATTAGAATTTAAATTTATTTATCTGCTAATAAATTGTTTTGTTGCAAACATGTACTAAATAAAAGAAAGATGCATTACATTCTTGTTTACTATGAGAAAAATGATATTTTCACAAGTTCCGCAAAAAAAGATAACACATTGTTTAGTGAAAGGACACGTGTTTGTACGTACGATGTTATCGAAGGAAGTATCGACAAAAGGAATATATTCAAATACTATACGGTATAAAATCCCTGTAAAACTTAAATAAAATTACTTTACTTTGATACAAACATAATAATTAACAGGGATAATACGACTTGTACAGAGCGGGAAAGAAAACCTCTAAGATTGCAGTGGCATCTAAGAGAATTTGACGGACTCCCTGTGTCACGCTGAGGTTGCTACAGGGGTTAGGGACGGCAAAAGAGACAAACACTTGCGGAAGCAGCGTAAGAACTCTTGGTAAAAACTTCCACGAAATGACTAGAAGATCTAGGTGAATTCTCCCACGAAGTGAGTGAAAAAACTAGGTGAATTCTTTCACGAAGTGTCTGGAAGAACTAATTTTCCTAAAAAAATCGTGGCTTTATATATAAAGCCACGATTTTTTTAGGAAAAAAAGACCTATAGGTCTAAACCTGCACAAATAATACATAAAAACAGTATGTTTGCCGTAAAACACACGATAGTATCACGTGCAAAATGCATGTACTAAACTCTACGTCATGTCAATACGTCACGTAGAATATTAAAAAGGATATCATTTTTCTAATAGAGAAATTTAAACATTAAATTAATTAAATATTTATAAGAACACATTTGTATGGAATTATCGAACTTATTAAGCTAAAAATGAACAAAAAGCATTAATACATATTAGATCGATAATTCTATACAGGGACGGACGAAAAGTCCGTTACAAAGCATTTTAAGAAAATAATTCTCTTTTTCCGATGTTATAATGAATGATGATAGTGACCACATGATAGTGGTGCTCGGCCTAGATGAATCATGTACTCGTAAGGAAAATACCAGGGAGATAAAACCAAGATACATAAATGCAAATATTTTTAACAGGTATCACGTCTTGATATTTGGGTTTAAATCACGTCATTGTTTCTTTTCGTGCTGACGGCGATTCGAAAACTATCTTAAGAGACATCATCTGTGCAGTTGATATTTCTAAAACTAAGGATTTAAGTAAAGAAAACGCAGTTCGTATCAAAATATGACCACTCATAGTACTCTTAGTCAATATGCAAACCAACACAACTTCCGGTAAATACTTACGTATCACTGATCTATATCAACATATCGATATACAATATACAAAGATTATATACCACAATATACTTCTGAGCATGTGCCTAGGTGTTCCGTGGACTGTCAGGAAGATATAAATCTAAAGCGAAACCAAAATAGAATAATAAACATCAAAGGAAATGCAGCCAGATTATACGATTCCCTAGTAGCACATTTTGTCGGCCGATAGTTGCCTAATGTAAAACGAACATCGCTAAGCCGGTTGAATATCAATTACTTTCCCGCTGTAACCTATGAATATAAATTTCATAGTGAGGTCTATGTCTATTTGTAATGTAGATGATTTTTTTTCGGCGCTATATACAAAAGAAAAAAATAAGCATTAAATAAATCTATATAATATATAATAAGATAATTGATACGGCAATACGGAAAGTGATACCTATTTAATTAAAACATAAGCTATATTATAATCCAGATAATCCGTATAAATACAAGCACCTCCTAATATCACTAATGCGAACAAAATAGCAGAGCCGAAAGGCTGCAAGTAAATTAAAATCAGAATAGGTATGCAAATTAGTTTCTCTGCCAGTAACAGTTTTAAAATCGCTCATAAAGCTACTAAATAAATATTAATTCAAATATGCGACGCATCATATTTGTGTTTTAAGAGAATGCTTTTTTTCGTCTGTAGGAGACGCTTCATTATTAAAAGAAAATAGTAGGTTTTTTTTTTTGCAAGAGAACAAAGCACGAGCTAAAAATATTAAAAATTAATGTATGCAAACAGTTCGCATTGTGTTGGTGTTGGCAAATTTTTCCTCCATGGCTGCTCGTTGAAATTCTTCCGTTAATTGCTACGGAGCGATACGACAATACACTGCCACGGCCGTAAACATAAATGAAATTATGCGAAATATGAGCACGGCTTTGTTTAACACGTACAAATATAAAATTTCTAAATAAATTTTGAATGTAAATGGATATCGTCAGTCTTTTTTTGATTACGCTGCAAATGATTGTTGGGGGATGTTGAGGAACATAAATTTATTATATTTAATAGTAAACGATTTTATTGTAAAATTAATTATAGTTTCCATAAACAGAGTAACAGTAAAAAGAATAACATGAGTATAATAAAATAAAAAGAAATAAAATGAAGTTGCATTAAAGATTTAATTAAAATTAAAATTGCAAACTGAAAGCGAATATCAGTAAAACTGCTAACATTTCTACTACAAAAATAAATACAAAGAAAAATGTGCTTATCCTAAAGTATTCAACTTTAAACATTACCTCGAGCTAAAATCTAATACTTTTTTCCCTTGTATAACAAATAACTATTTTTCTGTGACGGGAAAAAAAGTTGACATTTTATCCTTCTTGACAGGTAATAAAATGTCACTTTATCAACCCGGGCATAAAGTGATCACTTTTTGCCCATGGGAAAAAAGTGCTCACTTTTTGCCCGCTTAAATTGACAGGTATTTGATTATTTTACAGGTTTCCATTAGCAAAGCAGGTGTAATGTCACATCGATTTATTTTCTGACTTTAATATATAATATTTAGGTGCTTTTTCAATATTAAATCGTCGTTTTTCCCATCACAGAAAAAAATAGTGTATTATACACGGGAAAAAAATTAGATTTTAGCTCTCGGTAATTTATCTATAAACCTTACCTCGAGCTAAAATCTAGTACTTTTTTCCCTTGTATAATAAATAACTATTACCTAAGTCTCTTCAATTTTTGTCGTTTACTTTCACCTGGGATTTCTTTTCTGCACATACGTATTACGAGGTGCAGTTTGTATTGGCGAACTAACAATCATGTCGGGCGATATTAACGATTCACTTAGTATTGCAAAAGCATTGTGCATTAAGGACATAACAGAAACAAAATTAATCAAAAAATTAGGCACAAAAAGCGTGACAGGATCAGGTGTTTTATATCGAAAGTTCTGATTGGTGGGGAGTTCTGCATGCAGTGCAGCAAAGCAAATAGGGAGTTTCGCATCAAGAAGTGAATTTTTAAAGGGATTTTCTTTGTTAAAAGGGCATTTTTGGGCTGAGCTACTTGTATATTTAACAGATAATGTGTATGTTAACAATATGGCGCGCAGAACTCGTTGTTTCAATTTTCCTCGATTAGCAACTTATGTATCTAGGGCACTCATTTACTAAAGATGAGAATTAACTATGAAAAAGAAGTTTATCTAGGAATTATCTAAAAGTCAAACCAGGTCCTTTAGAAGCCAGAAATCAATTAAGAATCAAGGATAAACGAATATAGTTAGCCTTTTTAAGAATAACTACACTAGCTACTCAAAGGTGACGCTTGGTAAACTAAAAAGAAATTTATTTAAAAATTACACCATAGCGAAACCCAACAATACTGGTCGACTATTGTCAAAATACTAACAAAAATTAAATATTATTTTACTATTTATAAGAGACCTAAAACATTCAATATTTAACAATAACGAAGCTTATAATAACAACGTAAATGCGGCAACCAATTATAGAGTAACTGTAAACAGGCTGGTCTGAAAAAGAAATAACCTAGAATTCAAAACAAAACAAGCCAAAACAACACAGTAAAGGGATCCTAATGCAACTAAAGTGTTATAAAAAATACTCATATATACAGAGCAATTTTTTAGACCGTAACAACAGTTAGATTTTAAATAATTTTAATATAAATAGAATTTAGAAAATATCAAACAGAACTTGTTTAAGTTATTTATTCTTATGTTTATAAGTTTATGCATAAACGATGGCTATGTTCAAGTTAAATATCATACCGGACAATATACTGACGCATTGATTTTATTCAATGATAAAATAAGATTTGGAAGAAATAAAGTAATATAAATAATCTTAATATAAAATGGGAACTAGTTGTTCGGCAGACGTAGGTTAAAGAATAACAAACTAAAGATCTAACAAGACTCTCAGAAACTCCGACTGCGCTTAAATCATTGACGACGTGAACGCTTTAAGACCCTGATTAGATATTTATGATATGGGCGAAAGATGGGGCTAAGGTAATTACTCCCCGATAAGGGGATTATCCTACGGAGTGACGTAACCAAATCGGCTTTGGAAAATAATTATGTTAGTAAGAATTTCCGAGTGATGTAAACTAAACTAAATTGAATTTTCCATAATTATCGTAACTATTAGGAAATTGTACAACAAATATTTACATTTCGAAAGCACACACCAAAGTTATTGCAACATTTATGAGTATGTAATACGATTAATGGAACTTGCCTGAGTAAAATTAGTAGTTTAATTTTAAAATATGTTTTCTTATTTTTGAATATTTTACATTTAAAAAGTTTAATTGAATTTTAGATTTTTGTTATATTAGTATATAATTTGCTACAGACCATATTTGAAAACACTTGTATAAGCAAAACATCATCTACCATAAACGACGATATTTTTTTATTAATGTCACAAATTATGAGAGTAAACCGCGGCCTTATCGGACTATCGAGGTCAACAAATATCGTGATTGAATATTGAAGTTATGGAAGATCTAGTTTTCAGGAAAGATTCTTTGATGGGTATGGTAGATTGAACACAACGCTTAAGTAGCACTGACGTCAATCAGAGTTACGTCTCTTTTGCAAATATACTAAAAACTGTTGTCGATGAAATCTGTTCAATTAAAACCTTCAAAAGGAGGAATAATGAAAAGGGTTACGTGGCTATACGAACTATACGAAGGTGTATTGATTAACAAAATAACGAAGGAGTATTATTCTGGCTATTGCAATATCTTAACGATGAGATAAGTACTGAAAAGCGAAATAGCAATTCCAACTACTTGCTTACATCTTCAAATTCTATAAAAGCAACATGGGATCTTGTGAAAAAAATACTAGTAAACTAAGGCAATACGATATTGATCTAGAACTGACACAGAACAAGTATAAGCTGGGATGTAGATCAGATACAGTAGAGTTCATTAACAACTTCAAGCTGACACTGAATTCCAAAAAAACAAAAAACAAAATAGAATTACGAACTACAGCAACGTAAGAAAAAGTGATGTAACATACTTTCTCTATCCCACAGATGAAATCGAAGTCTTGAGAACTATTCATTCCCTTAAGAATACCATGACAACGAGCCATGATGACATTTCCGTGGCATTGCTGAAGAAATGTGCAAGTATTTTAAAACTCCACTTTTCTACATCATCAATCTCATGCTGCATACTGGCACCTTCTAGGATGAACTTAAAAAAACACTCATAAAGCCGATATATAAGAAGGGTGACACATCCAACCAACTGTACGCACTGGCCTATTGCTTTACTATGGAATATTTCTAAAATTTTTGAAAATGTTATATTAATTAGAACGTATGAATTCATAAATGCCCAAAGTCTTTTAACGGCAAAGTAAAGCGCGTATAGGAAGAATAAATTCACGAACACAACTATTTATCAAATAATAACGTACATCTTAAACGGAATTAATAATGGTGAGTTTGTTGTTGGGGTGTTAATGGGCCTATCAAAAGCTTTTCATCATGTTGAGCATGAAATTCTACTTACCAAATTAGAAATTATGGGTTTCCGAGGAAGAGTACAAGATTTATTAAAATGATACTTGAGTGACAGGAAACAGTGTGTTACAGTCACTGCAGAAGGTGAAAGACTGACTTCGTCATGGGAAGATATTGGACAGGGGGTGCCGCATGGATCCACACTGGGCCCTATCCTTTTTCGCTTAGCACATGGCATCATTCTTTGGGGAAACAGTGTGTATGTTGGTCGTCTATTTGTACTACAGAAAAGGTGTATTAGATAGTTATTCAAATTAAGCAGTTTCGACTCATGTAGACAAACATTTATAATCAATAACATACTTACCATAACGGGCATCTATGTACTAGAGTGTGCCGTATTTGTAAAAAAATAACTACAACGACTATTTTAGTAATTACACACTGAAACATACTTACACCACTCGTGGAGCAGAAGACGATTATTTATGTGCAACCTATTTAACATAATACATCCGTATTATGTTAAATACATCAATTTGTCAACAGACAAATAATTCAGTTATAAAATTTGTTACATTTTCCTTTTAATTTTAATGCCTCAGTTAACATTTTATATTCTTTTGTATACTTCCTGCGGGTTGCCGTGTACATGTCCTCTGAATTCGTCCATGTGTTGGTGAGATGCTTGGAGTTACTCTTAATCACCGTCGGGATGTCCGTTCTTTCATTTTCGGTTTGTGAAGTATTTCCCTTGACTAATTTACGGTTCTCATCGGGAACCATTATATTTTATTTCAATTATAGTAATTAATAAGTGGTTGATATTGTTCCGCTAGCGCCACCTGTCATCGGTGGTTAGCGCTAGTCTGCTTTGGGTTATTTAATTGATTCCGAATTAATGTCTTTTATTTTAATTTTCAATTACTGTAAATATTCTGTTCGAAATATGATTGTGTATTTGTGCATTGCTACCGGCATTTTGTAAATAGTCTTTCATTTTGGTTCATTGGTATAACAACGGTAGCGTAGCACAGATGGCTCTGTATTGTGGGAAATTTCATTTTTAGTCTGCGAGTATCTGACACTTTTGGGGTCGGTTGCTTCAAGATTGGTGTGTTATCGTTGCAGCGTATGATTTTAATGTCTGCCGTACTTTTGCTATTAAGATTATAATGTTTTAACTGCCGTTTTGAGTTAGTGGTACGCTAGATAAATGCGGATGGTGTAAAAGTACGAAGGGTTTTCCGTTATTCCTGACTTCGTATGTGTTACGGATTTGTTTAAGCCGTCATTCATTTGTACGATCATCGCTGGAAAGATGTTTGCTTTCTAATGTTATGTAGCTTCGTAGTAATTACCCTTTTGTTCCCCTTAATTTTTAGCTGTTAGGATGACCTGGATTAGTCCAGATTAAAGATGCACGACATGTTTTAAATTCCATGTGCATTGATATCATACCGACGCCATCTTGTTGCTGATGTAAAATAGAACATTGGATTAATGTAAATCAAGGAATTTTGCTGCTGGAAGAATTACCACTGTGGCTTTCGACTCACATTTCCGTCATCCGGAAATTCATCTATGGGTGTTGTGATTTATGAGTGGATTCAAGTGCTCGTAGAGATAAGTAGCACAAATTTTATTTCCTTGAATTTTGGAAGTTAACTTTTGTTAGTTACGCCATTTATATTGAGGGCTAATGTATTAGAGATTAATTAGTAAATTGTAACATTTGTCTGGCCGTTGTGTGTCATGTTGTACCCCGATATAAGAATTTGATCGGAGGTTATAAGACAGTTTGTCTTTGTGATTTAGGATTTGTTTTGGTATTTTCTTTTTTTTTGTTTTGTTCTTTAAATGCTATTCAGAGTTAATGTCCGAATAGTCAATTTCTGTTAATATAATATTGGCAGTATGATTAGAAATTACATCGTTGTTCTAGTTAATGGCCTAGTAATTATTCTTGTTTATATTTTGTAGATCAAATCTAATGATATTATAATTTGATATTTTAAACAACGTTTAAAACTTTTCGATTTCATTTATTTATTGCTTGAATTTTAAACCAGCACTAGCTGTTGTATTTGAATTACTTTTGTGGAATATCCTCTTGCAGTAGCAAGGGCGAACTATTTATGTAAGGTTGTTTTGAGAGGGCCTATCCACAGTTGATACCTGTTTAAAATTTTGTGATTAACTGCTAAATAATTTAATATCTGTATATACAGGGAGTAGTCATTAAATACCTTGGTGCAGAAGCTTTGTAAAAGACAAGTACTTGTTTTACTTTAAATGCGCCGATTGATCTCCGTTAAGATCGCTTCCTTTAATTTTGAACCAATATCGCACTAATTGGTTTTTTTTGGTGTTAATGTAGTTTTGTATAATAGCAACTCATGACGTCACTGTTTATATTTTACTGAAAAATTTGTAATTAAATTGAGGTTTGTGTTCTTGACCTGATCTGCTGTAACTTGAATGAAATTATACATGTTGATTTACTTTGAATAATTAATAATTTATGCTAATATACTGGGTGACCAGTTCACCAGGCCAACTCTAAATTTAACTGGGCAACGAATTTAATTTTCAATATTTGTTGTTTGTGACTGTGCTTGTAAACCTATTGCTTAGACCTTAATTAAAATTTGTTTTGTTGACTTGTGAATGTTTGCTTCTCATTTTGTTACCTAAGTGCTTTTAATTGATCATTCTCTTGGGTCAATTCACTTTGGGATAGAGATTAATTTTCAAAGAGATGGCGCCGGGTACTCCATCCACCTCTGTCTCGACAGAACCTATGCCCACGCACGAATGAGCTAGCGGCATAATCTCTGTCTGTTATTTTCATCGCACTTGGGAAGCAAAAAGGTAAGGTGTCTGAAGGTGGTCACACAGTTTCCGAAACGCAATATTAAGTTTTATTTGTGGATTGAAGCCAAAGTTGATTCCGTTTATTTTGACGTAACAAATTTACCGACGGATGGAAATATAGTTTGCGTATGCGCCATATTTGACTGCGCTTCTGGCCTATTTGGTTTTAGGGCTAGATGTCCCGTTCATAGGCACGGGCGTAGCAAATTACATTATCCAAAAATATATTAAAAATTACCTTTATCAATAATAACTGACCATAAACCAATTCTACTTTTTGTTCATCGAATATTAATCTCGAACCATAATGCTATAAAATCCACGAAGTTATACGTTCCAAAAATATTGTAAAACTGTCCTTAGTGTTGATTTATATAGAATATTCAAAAGTATTTACAATAAATTCAATCACTATCGTGTAATTTTTTTTATATGTAGGTATTAAGTACCCTGCCATACATAGAATAAAAGGACGGAAGCAGATGTATTTCGTCTTAATTGACATACTTATTTTTGCTTGTATAGAAACAACAAACTTAAATTAAAAATTTTACAGACACAGGCATTTAATTTATTATCAAGCACAATCGGTTTGGAATGGCAATACTGCAGATTGCTAGTAGTGAAAGTGATAAAATGAAAAATTTGTGCGTGTATATATACCCTATATGTGTACAGACTGCTATACTTGCAAGGAAAAATCACTTATTTTACAAATAGACATAATATTTTTGTGTACGAATAGTCTTATAATGCATTCTACTTAAAGTAATAAGAAATTACCAATACAGAAATTGTAAAGTAATGAGTATTCTATACGAAGGCATTTTGAAAATCAAAAATAATCAGAAAAGAAATAAAATTTTAATATTGCCATATTCACGGAGGAAAAGGATCTGTAAAAACGAACGTGTCTTATACTTATGGATCTCTAGAGAACGTAGACAGAAAAAAGTTAAATGAAATTTTAACTTAATATCTTCATATTTAGGGAGAAGAAAACAATTAACGTTGCAAAAAAAGTTTTGAAATTGTCAGCACAGAAACCGATATACCCCACCAACAACAAATTATAATTTAAATATTTAGAATGTATGTACCTATACTCTATGTTATTACTTGAGTCCATAACTGAATAATTAAATATTGTATTAAAATAAATACAAATGGGACTGCCACGACCTATACGGTCGGCTCTGACTACATTATAATAATTAATATTCAAATCCATATCGCAGACTGTTTCATTTAACCAGGTTTCAACTACTACCAAAATGTCTATATGATTAATCTACATAAAAATTTCGCATATTAAAGAAGATATTAAATAAAGTAAAAACTAAATAAACTAACATAATTCTTCTTTGTGTACTATTTCAAATTTAGATAATAGCATATAACACGCACATTAGTATATCGCAAAATATAGTACCCACGTGTATAAACAAAACTATTACTCGTTCAACGATAAGAAACAATCGCCTTTTTTTTTGGTATAGGAAACAGCAATCGAGTCAAATTGGAAATATTGCACTTGTATGCATCCTGTGCTACTAAAAAATAAATCAGGATATATGTACCATATAATTAATTGCATGTACGGATGGTGATAAGGTTGAATTTTGGTGGAGGAGCCTGATAAAATTTTAAAAATGCCATATCGAAATATTCTTTCTTGCTATAAATGTAATAGTACACAACTTTTGCTGATTTATGAGCTTTTTCGGCAATTAAAAATTTATAAACAGTTTGTTCTTTTTTATATATACATATTTATTGATGTTTTGATTTTATTGTGATATTGATCAGACTACGTAAAAATATATGCAGCCTACATTTCAATTATAAATAAAATCTACTTCGCATATATTATTGCGTTTTAAAATATTCGATTTAAAATATTTCCTTTATGAAGGACTCTTTGTTCAAATTTAAGATTGGCGACGTATGTATTTTTTGTCCGTCTAAAGTTATCTAAATAGTTTCATAGTTTCTTGTTGCATGAAATTGCGTAGGTATTTCACATTTTCTGGTGGCGTAACCCAACAGCGTCTTTCCGGTGCCTAAATTCTCCAGAATGTTCTTCTCCCACCTCCGAGCCTTTAAAAGGGCGAAGCTCGTCTAAAATCATTCACTATTACAACATCATTATTACATTCACCATTAGATCCATTTGTTACATCTCAGTTAGTACAGTATAATTAAACAGTTAGTGGTAGTTGAATAAATCTTAACTCCGGTCCCGGCGTCAGCCATAGTTCGCTAGCCCTTTGTGAAGATGTCCATGGAAACGAGGTGTTAATGTCCATAGTATGAATACACCGGTCAGGGTCATTTAAATCTCGATTTCCAAATAATAAATTGTTGGAGTATCTATCGTCCATCAATTTACGGCGTTGGTCCGGATTTAGAGGATATCTCACCGACAATATCAACTCAGGGCCCGTTAACAACATCAAACGGTAACGCGGCAGAAATAGGCGTCCAGTACAATCTTCGTTGGTGTACTGGAGCACTAAATTACCAGGTATTTGAGTTTTTATTTCTTGTACTTCGTGTGGCAAGAGAACTGTAGATCTACCAAGTTGTCAGAAATTTTAAAAGTTAGGTATTTGTTTAATAAAGTTAAATATTATTGTGCGCAAGGCACGATCATCAAGAACCTTTGTATTTGTCTAAATTTGTATATGTTCTTTTAAATTTGTGTGTTGTAATAGTCACTATTATCTTCTTTTTTTTTTTGTTATACATATGGTCAAATCATTGTGAATGTATTAAATATTAGTAAAGTTTTGATATTTGTAATATTGAGTTCATAGAAATTTTAAGGTAATGGTGCACCATATTTGATCAATTAGTTTTACTGAATTTGACCAATTAATTTTATTAGTTTGTTTATTTGTTGAATCTGTACTTATTGTTTCGCTTTTCTGTATGTACCGCCTCTCTAAAGTTTAGTTTTTTTGTAACCAATTTGTAATTAAACTCAAGTGAATTTAGTGTAATTTTTGACAACAACCAAATATTAGTCATACTTATTATTTCAATTTTAGCTTCAATACTTTTGTGTAATTGATATTTCAATTATTATTATTATTGATGTACTAAATTTCATAATTCAAATTTCTCTTGATTTTCTTAGAATAAATTGTTATTGCTTTTATTGATATGTTTCCTTTAAGGTAGGCCTAGTATTAGTTTAGTGCAATTTCCCATTTTAATTGTGCAATACTTTAACAACAGTGACCCCGCCTTTATTATTATAAAATGGGTGGCGCAACGGGCATTAGTTAACATTTTTTTGAGTAATCTCACGCTCTAATAATAAAATCTGAGCTAGATATACAGGGTGGGTCACAGATATAATAACACCGACGCACAGTGGTCTGAAACGCCCGAAAAGCTGGTCAAAACTCGAAAAAGGTTCGGATTTGGCTGAAAATCAGTATGCTTTAGTTTTTTTACTTTCTTATTGTAGATTTGAGGTAAAAATTGTAAATTACAAAATGGGGAGTTTTAAATGGCCAGTATTATGTTCAAAAATACGATAAAATAATAAAAAATTTGGCTTAATAAATTTTGTGTTGCTTCTCATAATACTTTCTATAATTATACTTACGATGAAGGCAATAACAATTATGATAACAATAGTAATAATGTTAATAATAATAATGATAATAATTATGACTTTTTCTTGGTAATTGCACTTTAAATAATTCAAAGTGACTTTTTCAAAGTTACTATTTGGTTCGGATCGTTCGCATATTGAATCTCTTCAAGGTTAATTAAAAATATGTAAAAATGCTAATTCCGCAGTACTGGTTCTAGCCCGAAGCTCCTCTGTTCTTCTTCTGCTGAAGGACGCCCACCTTTGTTTTTAGAGGTTTCCTTGGTGACTGAGCAGGTCTAAAAAATTGTGAATCTCATTATTTATGTATTGTTTAATTTGTTATTTCACTGTTAATAACCGTCATTTTATTGTTAATTTTATATTTCATTTGTTATTATATTGTAAATTTGTTATTTAATTATTTCTTATATTATTGTTTGCAATTGTTTCATTTGATTATTTATTTTTTCAGTCCATAATTGATTTAATATTATCTCCTGATATCATGTATTTATTTATTACTGGTGTTTTTAGAACACTTACTGCTATAGTAATAGTGGCGGTGAGCCAGCTTTCATTGAGTTTGAAGAACCGTTCACTTTTTTTCCAGAATCTCGCCACCTCGTTTTAAATTTTGAAAGCAGCAATTTCAAATTTTTGATTTGCTCAGGGGGTATTTGGAAATCAATATATTTTGTTTTTGAAATGCTTTTTGTCAAAATCGAAAGCTGTTCGTCTAGGTCTGCTTGCAGGTGTTCTTTTACTATAGCGAATATTTCCTCTCGAGTGTACCGTAGCTCAAAGGACGATTCCATTTCTACAAAAAAAAAAGTAGTTAATGTTACTCTACAATAATTTTATGTTTCCTCATTTCGAATTTGTATTTTTATATTATATTAGAAAATGAATGTGCATTGCGATAATTATCTTATTTCAGATTATAATGCATGATCATTATTTTTATTATTTATAAATTACACGTTAAATGTGTAGAGAATTTTTTTTTTGCATTTATTTGGGTAAGTACATATACATATGAAAAGCGAATTGTTAACAAAAGTTGAAAATCTATCTTATTCGTAATATGTTTAATAAAATAATAAAAAAGCATTTAAAAACACTCGCTGCCACCCGCGCGGTGTCATATCGTCATGATGTGACATATACATGTGACTTTTCACATGTATAGGGCCGCGCAACCAAATACAAATAAATCAATTGCGAGGAGAATCGCAGAAAGTCGCACCTGAATTTTCGATTTTCTAGTTAGTTAGACATTCATCTGGGAAATGAATCAACGAACAACGCGGTGTCTCGCGGAAACATAACTTTTTTGACAATTTTGTAAAATTTTTAATAACAAAAATGTAAAAAATTGTTTAAAAAAAAGCAAAGTGTCAAAACATTATACCAACCTTCAGGCGCATCCTCCATCTTCTTGTTGAAGATATTTGCACGTTCACGAATTTTTGTTTGCACTTCAAATGTTGTTTTTGTCGTTTATTGTTGAACGTAGCACGGGGCAACTTTTGACAACCGCGACTTTGACACACAACTACACGTCCCGTAGGCGCGCCATCTATCTGCTATTCGATAAATAGACGCGCAGGCACCTCGTTTACCGACTACCACACAAGAAACTATTTGGAAAAAAATTGTTTTTTTAGGTTTTGACCAACTTTTTGGGCGTTTCAGACCACTGTGCTACGGTTCTACTTTGAAGTCAACATTTGGAAATATTATTAATCATAAGCGATTAATAATAATTATTAACGGTAAGCGCATGCTCCGATTCACATAATTATCTTGCACCCTGAATTTGTAGATCTCGTTAATTAATTGGGTGTTTCTGGGAAGAATATTGATTGATTGGAGACGCCGCGACGAGCATAGTCTCTGATCAATTAATTCATTTCAATTAGGGATTTTTCTCTAAGTAATACTACTTTAGAAAAATATGTTGATTATATTTCTATGGTGAGCTTATTGAATAAAATGATATTACACAAGTCATAAAACAATAACTCTAATATATAAAGTATAATGAAAACTGTAAAACAGAAACTTATTCTGAAAAATGGCCTGGTTATGTATTGGTTAATTATGTTTTCTATGTGTATAACAAATTCAGACAGAAAAGTTTCCGTTCTATATTTTCTTACTTCTTTTTAATATTTATTGTTGAAAGTGTAAGGGACAGACATATTGCAAATATTGCACTTGTATGCATCATATGCTACTAGAAAATAAATCAGTGTATATGTATCATATAATTGCATGTACGGACGAAGAAGATTAAGTAAAAAAAAGGTTGTATTTTGGTGGAGGAGCCAGGTAAAATTTTAAAAAAGCAATATCGAAATATTCTTTCTTGCTATAAATGTAATAGTACACAGCTTTTGCTGATTTATGAGCTTTTTCGGCAATTGAAAATTTAGAAACAGTTTGTTCTTTTTAATTATACATATTTATTTATTGATGTTTTGATATTATTGTGATATTCATCAGATCACCTGAAGGAAAGTCACTTATTTTAAAAATAGACATGATATTCTTGGGTACAAAAAATCTTTGTATAAGAAATTACCAACACAGAAATTGTAAAATAATGACTAATTCTGTAGAAAGGCATCTTCTAAATGAAAAATAATAAGAAAAGAAATAACATTTTAATATTGCCATATTCATAGAGGAAAAAAATCTGTAAAAACGAACGTATCGTATACTTGAATCTCCAGTGAACGTAAAAAGAAACAAAAAATTAAATGAAATTTTAATTTAATATTTTCATATTTAGGGAGAAGAAAACAATTAACGTTGCACAAAAAAAAAAGTTTTGAAATTGTCAGAACAAGCGGAGCCGCCGAAATTGCAAATTACAAACTCGACTAAATTGAAAGAAAATTTATATTTGCATGAGTGATTAAAACTTGTATCGCCCCAATCATTACGCCAGGAAAGAGGACGAATCCTGCGGTCGTCAGACTGAGGTCATTTAATTCGATACTGAGAGAGAGCATTCGTGTTGGCATTGTTGCGGTAACTCGGCACCCCTACCGTCTAATTTAGTCGCTAATTATTAATCAACTCGTATTATCTTTCGTGGAATAAATGTAGGGTAACAGAGACACTGTGCACACACAGACACATTGACCGTCAAATACACAAGTTGATAAAGGGACGGCAACTGTTGCGGCGACGTATTTTGTGGCGGAAACATTATCTTTTTTGAAAGACTCCCGAATAGAATTGGGTGTAAATTGAGGTAGAATTACGTTTGTTAAAGGGACGCCAGGAAAAGCGGCAGAAATTGAGCGTACAAAGTAGGGCAAAAGTAAAGTTACACAATACAGATTCTGTTACATTCGTATCCTATCGAAATTAATGCTATTGGAGGAGGTTGTTTTACGATGGTTTTAGTTGAAGTAAAATCGTTAGTTCATACTATTTGAATAACAACGCCATTTCATTGCATATTTTCCAAGTGATAACTAAACTTCTCATAATTTACATTGTTAAAATCCATATACTGGATATAAGTAAAATAAAACACTCAATTAAACTTTGAATAACTTCACTTTATTTTAATCACTATGTGACTGCAGTTTCGACATTACATGTCATTATCAAACTAGAGTTACAATAATTGATGGTAATATATATATATATTAAATAATTCTAAATTTTTCTTGACCTTATTCACATATTCATGTGCATATATATAATTAAATTTCTTGGACGATTTAGAGGTCAATACTAATTTCAAATTAATTTAAAATTAGTTTAATTGTTAATTAGGTAATTTTTAATCTTTAAAAATTACCCAGCGGTCCAGGAATCGAACCCGAAATCTCCTGATTACTAGTCAGGTGTGTTATCCACTACACTACCACGGGCTTTCGGTCTTGACTCCTTTAATTGTACTGATATACATATACATATACATATAGCAAGTAACAGATGGAAAGTATTGCTGGTGTACCAGCGTATATAAGCACTGAAACGTCCATGTGCTGTATATGATAAATAATTCTAAATTTTTCTTGACCTTATTCACATATTCATGTGCATATATATAATTAAATTTCTTGGACGATTTAGAGGTCAATACTAATTTCAAATTAATTTAAAATTAGTTTAATTGTTAATTAGGTAATTTTTAATCTTTAAAAATTACCCAGCGGTCCAGGAATCGAACCCGAAATCTCCTGATTACTAGTCAGGTGTGTTATCCACTACACTACCACGGGCTTTCGGTCTTGACTCCTTTAATTGTACTGATATACATATACATATACATATAGCAAGTAACAGATGGAAAGTATTGCTGGTGTACCAGCGTATATAAGCACTGAAACGTCCATGTGCTGTATATGATAAATAATTCTAAATTTTTCTTGACCTTATTCACATATTCATGTGCATATATATAATTAAATTTCTTGGACGATTTATATATATATATTTATATATATATATATATATTGCTATGGGGGTATGACATGCGTATTCCCCATTAAAAGCACTTGCATATGATACGGTAAGTACCGTTTAGAAGTTCTCGTAATTAATTTTATAAGTTGAATATTATTTTTTTTATTGCCTCCGGCTAGCTATGTTGGTTGCCTACCTATAAGGTGAGCATCGGTTTGCATTAATTTTTGCATGAGACACTGATTTTGTTTTATCTATTTGAAAGCTACTGTAACTAAAAATAAAGTTACAGTTTTATTATTAATTGGCGGCTCCCTGTATAGAGACTATGGATTAGTTACTAAGCGACTGAAATTGTAACAGTTCAAATTTATTTCCACAGTTGGTGTACCTGGGTCACCCACACGTGGATGCAGAGAAATTCAAAAAAATTTACGCGCTCTTATAACGTCGGTTATGGTTATGTGAACTATCAACATAACAATCACCTTTACGTACAGTTTTGATGTTCTGAATTTGTTACTTTAATAAAATTAAATCTCATTAAAATGGGTCGTTATTTGGCTTCGGTTAACCTGAGGGAAGATACACGACTTACTTCTGTATTATAGCTTACTAAATCGTCGTCGAAAGGGGCTAATTCCTGACGGTCTTAGAGATAACCTAACAAACGAAAAATACATGCACACTTAGACGCTTCTAAACAGCGGTCTAGCAGGTGATGATGCTCTTGGACAGGTTAAATGAATACACAGGTATTTCTATGATTATGCTCTTTATTATTGCTGAATTTAGCGTAACTTTATATTGTAACAGGAATAAATAACTCTACGCTGGTAATTTCAGGCACACACATAACAATATTTACTTTGTATACCAATTTAATGGTTAATAAATGGATTTGACGTTAGGATTCTATATGATGTCCTGACTCTTCGTCAAAGGAAAGAAACTAATATGGCACGTACGTATTACGTCTAGTCTGTAGTCTAATTAAAATGCATGAACGGTAATTGAATTATAGGTTAAATATTTAAATATCCGGCTATTATGTACTATTTAAAACGGGCTATGTTAGAAATGAACACTTAGTCTTGGTAAAAAAAACTCGGTTTACAATTAAGTCTGACTTGATTGTCAGTCATTTACAAGTTTATCTTGGTTCCTTCTAATGAACGTGAACTTATATCAATATCACTTTACATACAGTTTTTGTTTGTTTAACTTTGAGGTGCGAGATGAGAAAGTCAGGGCCCCGGTACTGCTGTCGTTCTTGGGTGAAGATCCACAGGTGCTCGTAGATGAAGGTATGCCTTGATCCTCCGTGTTGATTCTCTTGATATGTTGTCCAGGTTGGTCGTCTTGGTGGCTCTGCGTACAGATGAGTAGACTCGTAGTAGATAGGCAGGTACGTATTCTTTTAATACATCTGGATTGTTGTTTCTTTAATCCCTTGGTAGTTGAGGTTAGGATCCTTGTTGATTATTTGTTTATTTCTAGTACGTTATTTCAATCCCTGTGTTTGTCCAATATTTAAACACAGGATGGACTTAATTTCGAAGTGACACTGACTCGCACTTTGTATGAGCCTACCGCACGTTATTACACAGATGTGGGATGCTCGCGAATATTGAGAACAACCTTACTGGCTGTTTATTATGAAGGCACTGTTTATACACAACCTTACTGGTTGGTTATTGTAGGAGAATTCATTTAAACACAACCTTACTGGTTGGTTATTGCAGAAGAATCCCCTTTCTCATGTGAGTACTCCCTTTTATATGAATCTAATGTTTGTATGGTGGTTGTCAAGGCAACCAACAAAACTCAATCAAGCCGACAATTATCCGTTCATTTCAAAGTGCAAATCCCATTGTTTTGCGATTTTATTGCATCTATAAAGTCTTTTGAAATTTATTTCTCCTATATACAAATTTAGAATTCTGGTTTTTGACAATTAAACGCGTATTAAAACTTTAACAGTACTCTCTTTGATATTCTAGTACAGTCATGCTCATAAAAATTATCGCTTTTTATAATGTTTGATTTCTCTAACAATAATTGATATGTGCATCTCTAATTATACCACGTTTACAAATGTTTTCTTAACTACTAAGTACATTTTCTTTTTATTTTATTTCCGTTTCTTTTTACCAGACAAAAATTCATTTATAAAAATTAAAATTATTTAATGGTGATTTTTGACAACCTATATTCAAACATGTGGTGAAATCTTAATAATGCTCATGCCCTGTTTGTACAGTACTTGAATATGTAAAGGGCTTTTGGTTCAATATGTCTGTATGCAAAAGTTTGTTTCTTTACCTAATTAAAGTTATATTTGACCTGATAAAAACATTTATTGCGAACGTCCATTCGTTCCATTTTATGAAGCTAACAAAATTTACACTGTTTTTAAACTTCCAATTGTTTATTTACATCAAGTATGGATATTGGAGAATCCTATTTGCATTGCAAATTCAACAATTTTAGTTGAGTTTCAACATAATACAAACTTTTGCAACGGCCATACCCGTATCTTCTAATCGTATGAATTGTGTGTGTGTTAGAAATAAGCTTGTCTCAAACTTAGTCGATAAGCACAAAAAACTAAAATAACCTAATTCAGCTTAATATAAGACGTCACAGGAGACTTGTGTGGTGTCTTAATCTGTTTTTGATAATTTATGTAGATATTTTGTGTATCTTTACCATTAAACAACACCCCCTGTAATTTCTTATGTGGTTTAAATGCTACTACTAAATCTTTGTGATTTTTTTCAATAATTTTTCTTATATTTTCACTACTGTTTCCAAAATAGGTTAGAGAGACATATTTACTGTTATTGGTTGTTTTTACCTGAGGATACCAATAATAGTAAATATGTCTCTCTAACCTATTTTGGAAACATTAGCGAAAATATAAGAAAAATTATTATTATTATTGCAAAAGAAATAACAAACATTTAGTAGTAGCTTTTAAACCACATAAGAAATTACAAAGGGTGTTGTTTAAGGGTAAAGATACACTAAATAAGTTAGCCAAATCAGGGGTCTATAAATTAGTGTGTAATGATTGTAAAGAAGTGTACATACGAGGTGTGGCAGAAAAGTAATGAGACTGGCAACACTGCAAGCTATCTGGCAACGCTGTGCTGTTGTTCTTGATACAGCACGTATATCAGTACCCTCCCATAGCTCAGTGCGAGTTTCAACTCTGTCCGTGAAGCACGTGATTTTTGTGACTGCTATTAGCGAAGTTGTGTTGTGGTTGTTCGTCACGGAAAATGGAACAGCGGATTTTGGAGCAACGTTGTGCCATTAAATTTTGTGTTAAGCTTGGAGAATCGGCAAGTGTGACGTTTGAAAAGCTAAAACAGGCCTACTGGGAACATTCTTTATCCCGAGCTCAGGTTTTTTGCTGGCGCAAATCATTTTTGGAAGGCAGAAAACACGTTGAAGATGAACACCGTTCAGGGAGGCCTTCAACTTCGAAAACCAATGAAAACATCGAACGTGTGAACACTCTTGTGATATCAGACCGTCGTTTATCAATAATAATGTTAACTGAACAATTAAAAAGGGTCATTCGCGTGAGACCAGACATTGCAAACAAATGGATGCTCCATCATGACAACGCCCCATGTCACACTGCCCTCTCCATAACAGAATTTTTTACCTCAAAAGGCATTCCTGTGGTTCCCCAGCCCCCTTATTCACCTGACCTCAGTCCGTGTGACTTTTTTCTTTTTTCTAAATTGAAAAATGTCCTCAAAGGACGTCATTTCGGAACTTTAGAAAACATCCAAAAGAGTGTAACGGACATGCTGAAGACCATACCGATTGAAGACTTCCAGCGCTTCTACCAACAGTGGGAACAACGTCTCCATCGGTGTGTAGCTGCCCAAGGAAACTACTTTGAAGGGGATAACATTGATGTTTGAAAAAAATAAAAAATTTGGCAAATAAAAAATCAGTCTCATTACTTTTCTGCCACACCTCGTAGGTCAGACTGGCAGAAGTTTTAACACAAGGATCAAAGAACACATAAGGTGTTATAGATTACAAAAAACAGATTCAACTTTTGCAAATCATTTAATAGAATATAACCACACATTCTCAGAAAATAATATCAAAATTTTACATTACAGTGATAATGGATTAAAATCAAACCTTTTAGAAGCTTTAGAAATTTTTAAAATGAATATAGATCAGATGAAATATTACTTAATGACCAAACTGATCTTTTGTATACTCCTCTATTTAAGGTTGTCTAGATCCTATTATAACAGTATATTAATATAAAAGAGATTTGGGAAATTTTGTAACCGTACATCAACAATTTAAAATAGATTATAGTAATAGGTATTTAATTTGTAGTGTGTCTCAGATGTTACCAAATAAGATATATATATTACCATCAATTATTGTAACTCTAGTTTGATAATGACATGTAATGTCGAAACTGCAGTCACATAGTGATTAAAATAAAGTGAAGTTATTCAAAGTTTAATAGAGTGTTTTATTTTACTTATATCCAGTATCATAAATCTTCACAAAGTAACAGCCGAACGTGTTATATATTTAAAATCCATATAAATCCGCACTACAGGTTCTTCCCTCAGCCAGCCACACTCAGTGGTACAAAATATGATATCATGATCAGAATAATCCCTCTCAATGACCCCACAGTCACCCACTGTCATTTCTTCAGTAACCAAAAAGAACGTCCAATAAGCAAGTAATGAAATGATTTCATGATTGATATTTTTGAAAACGAATTTTTGTATCTAGGCAGTACTTAAGCAGTTTTTAACCATTTAATATTCTATTCTTACAAAATAACACACCAAATTACACATAAATATAAAATTACAAAATTAAATATCAATTGCACAAGTAGTATAAGCTACTGTATAAAACTAAAAAACATGTGGAGTATTTAGTCTAATTAAAGCATAATATACAATTCTTATGTTTTGTTAGACAGAATAAATCTAAGCGGAAGTTGTGCTTCTTTTTGTAAACGTTGACAATCCCTTGAAGACACTTCATTGCCTGTTCTGGGCACTGATTTGTTCTGGGAATTTACGTCTTGATGGTTTCTGATTCCAAAACTTGGTCACTATATTTAACGCTTTCTTTTGTTAACCTACAAGCCGCTACATAGCGTCTGAAAATTATCAGCATTGTACATTTGGTCAGTAAACCAATGGTCCATCCATGTATAAGAGATGAATATACAAATATCGAGTGGAAACTCTCTTCTATCTGATAGAAGAATAAATGCCATAAATGCTAGTATAGCTCAGGAATTTTATAAAAAAGTCTTTATAACTGAATTCCAATCCATTTTTCTGAGTTCACATTGGTAGTGTCTGCTATCTATCTATCTTTATACTCTTTCGCAAATTGTATTCATCGAGAAAGGTTGTTATACCTTTCACAGTACCCATCACTACTTATATATCATTTCAGAAATTTATTGTTTCTTTTTCAAAAATTAAAGGGAATAAAACCGTTTTTAATTATTTCTTAGTAAAAGTTCATCGACGAAGAAGAAAGGACTAGAATTAGCACCACGAAAAGAAAACTCAATAAATGGCCGAAATAGATGGTGAAGCCGGCACAGAGGACCCTTGGACACAAGAAACTGAAGAGGCAATAACAAAAATACAACGGAGAGAGATTACAGAAGCAGTGGAAAAAATAAAATCAGGCAAGGCAGTCGGAATTGACAATGTAAAGCCAGATATTGTGAAATACATGGGAATTAATGCTACACGGGTATTATTTAGAATAACTAGTTGAATTTTCAATCTCTTCGAGCTTGAATCGCCTAAAACGCGAGCATCGCCTTGATACTCTTTATAATGCCCGGTTTTCTAAACTTTTGACGTGCCCTGTATATGCGTCTAATTTAAGTTTTTGCTCAAATTGTCATTGCATTTGAAATTAGTTGACGTTTAACCGTCATTGTTGACATAAGTAAATGTGGCTATTGCGTGTTGTTTTTTTTGGTATTAAGAAGCATTTTTATAATATTAGAAACTCGTTACTGTTTTTATTGTACTTACATGTGATAGCTAAAATCCAATTTTCGTAAGACTATCGTCGAAAATCAAACTTTTGTCGGATGTTTGAAGTTTCTTGCATTACTTCTGATTAGTTGGTGCCAACCCGCAGTCGCATACTTTAAATGCTTGCATTTATAACTGAATTGGTAAACGAAATTACATAAATGCTTATGGGAATTTTATTTGATGTATTCATTTTATTTCGAAGTGTTTCGGACACATCTGACAAATAAAGAAAACTCACCTTATATTTGTATGTAGAAAGATCGATGAGAAATGTTATTAAATGATCCCATTCGTAAAATGGCTTAAATTTATATAACTACAGCTTGAACACTAATATATTTCCAACATTCTGTTGACATTTAGGTTTTGTATAATTCGTGTGCATCCAACGTAATTTGGCAGGCCCAAAAGGCAAAACTTAGATGGTTCTTTATTTAGTCTTGCTTCAAGTTCTTCGTTGTATGAAATTGGCCCGACTTTTTTGCGTCCAGTTTTAAGCAAAAAATAGCCCGTACTTCTCTCGCGAGCGGTCATCGTGACGACATTTTGGTGACATATATAATGAATAGAGTGTCATTGTGTTTAATATATCTTAATAAAATATAGAAAAATCGTTATATTTAGTACTGTACTTACGTGCGATAATACACATTAAGTTTATTTTATCATTTCCGTCGACATTTTATTCATATATTCATATAGAAAAGAAATAGTAACAATTGATAATAATAACACTAATACGTATCTGAAAGGTACCACGTTTCAATTAAAAATGCACTTTTCCTTTGTACTCTCTTTATTTGTCGGTCTTCTGACATTTAAACTTGACAACCGATCGATGAACGTGAATATATAGTCATTATGTGGTGTATTGCACGACTGGTGCTTATGCTTTCCGCCAATTTTGACGTTTCCCGGCAAATGCCATATCGCGAACTCAAACTGATTGACGGTTTTGATAATTTATAACCTGAAATTGAATTTTTCGTGCGTTTAACTTAACCTTATCCCAACTTTTAGGTGTTACGATCATCTGTGCCGATCCACCGCCATTTTAAAATCGAACCTAGTCCACGATAAAATATTCTAAACGTAGGCCTTATGGCAAAATGCTACTATGCAGAGTCCTTTTCTGCACGTACTAAATTTTCAAAAACTCCTTTCGGGCCCTCGTTCCCTCTTCGGACACGTGAAAAATAGCTTAAGGTACATGGGACTGTAGTTCCCGTCACGTGACACTTTGGTTCGGATCGTAGATGGGTCAGGTTCTCAGAAAAGTGTCTCCTCAATTCGTCAAATTTGGGGTATGGCTATGCCGTGTTAATCGCTCGTATTAAAAAGAGCTCGTCGAATGGTTTTTAGTATATATTATGTAGTCGACAAAATCATTCTCCTGGAATTTTTTAGTAAAGCCAACAGACTACGAATTTTAGTCAAAATATAATTTAAAGAAAACTGCCTTCACATTTGCAAATAATTATTCCTGAACATTATGACATATTTATATATTGTAGAATTTGTAGATAAATGCTTGTAAATTCAACTTTTCAGAATCACATGAAATTTACTATTTATTATTATTAATAGTTAATTACTACAATTAAATAATATAAACATTTATGATTATATACACTTGTGAAAGTAAAATATTCATAAGTGTTTATATTATTTATTTGTCAATTTACCAAATGTTTTCTTTTCCTATGTATATAATATTGGTATTGGTGTGGATTACGACAAAATATAGAATTCTGGTATTAATATTTTTCTATTCGACCGCGACATATTGCAGTGATCTTGAATAGATAATAATATGTAAATAAATAAGTATAATCAAGATCACTTTAAGTTTTATTTAAATTAATTTTTACTTTATTCATTTTTATTATAATGTGTATATAAATATTCACTATATCGATATTTTACGAAAACTTTATTTTTTTTTTATTTAAGTAAAACAATAAAAGAATCTTAGTAAATTTTTATAAGGTCATAATATTAAGACGTATTAAATGTTACGTGAAAGGGAACGAGCAAGTGTTCCCCGCACAAAGATTTCTGGCATTGGCAAAGATCGACTGTGTAGACCGGCGCAAAAAGTATTGTTCGTCAGGTGCACGGCTGAGTCATAAACATATAGACGAATTTATATTCACATGTTTGTTTACCTTTTTCAAGGATTATTAATACGCTGTTTCCCCAAGTGACCGATAAGAGCAGCACCGTCGATATACAATTTTGGAGGTGGATTCGTGTTTGCCGAAAGTTGCCGTATGTTTTTATAAAGAAAATTAAGCATAAAAGAGCGGACGGATAAAATTTCCGGGATTGCTTGGTGAAAACCGCAACTTTTAACTAGTCTAAAAGTAGGTGATAAACCACTCCCTCCTTCTTTTAAAAAGGATTACTCCTAAATCCGGACTTAGAATAATTTTTGAGATTTTCGACACTTATAAAATTTTAACAAGATTCAACACTTATAATATTTTTATTTTTAACATGCAGCGCGTATCACATTGAGATGTCTAGATATATTTGAATAATTACTTATGTATGAGATACTTTATTTATGAACTCAGTTTTTGAATTTATTTAATTTCATTTTATTTTCTTTTCTAGAGTGTTTTGTTTTGCATGTAGGGGTACTATGCCATACATTATGACAAAACTTTCTAGTAATTGTAATGATAACTTTGGATAACACAATCATTTCATTTTCGCATAATTTACTTTTCTTTTAAATTTATTTATTCTACAAAAAGGTATTTAAAATTAATAATTTTGTTTTATGTGTATATAGGTTATATATAAGTGAATCAAATTTTCATTGAAAATTTATTATGGATGAGTTTGAAACGATGTATGAAGAGTTAAGGTGATTAAACAATATTTGTTATAAATGTGTGTATAGTGGCGTACCAAATTCTTTGTTTGTAGTGGTGTTTTTGTATTGGAATTTCACGAGAAAGGTAAAATTTATTTTTAATGTATATATTATTTCTTTTGATATGTGTATTAAGTATATTTTTGTTGTATTTGGGTGTTCAATATTAACGTGTTGAATAATACATCAGGAATGTGTGAAATGAATTATGTCATTATTTAATTCATAGCATGGAGTCCTGGTGAATTTGAAAGACACGAATTGGTCTTGGTGGTACTGCGTTTGGGAGCGAGAAAAGGCACCAGGCAGAACTAATCAGGGCTGAGTTAATTTATTGAATACGCAGAGACATTATTTTATTTCATTTTATTTATTTAATTTAAAATATATATATTCCTTAAGGAGTGAGCACATTGTGATGTATGTTCGGGTTGCGTCCGACGAGTTGAAAAGGACATGCTCGTAGGGTGGAACTTTGGGATACTCATCTGTGTGAATTTGTTATCTGATGGTACTGTGTTGGGAGCGAGAAAAGGCGCCGGACAGGACTAATTAGGGCAAAGCCATATCCTTAATGTTTATATTTTGTTAGCAAATAATAGACCGCACAATTTTTTTTTTATATATATATATATATTCCAGTACAATTCATCACGGGTAATTTATTTTATTTTTGATTGTTTACATGTATCTATAACAAATATTAATCATAATGGTCACGTTCACATTTTTAGACATAAGTTTTTTCACGATATTATGACTTCATTTATTTTATCTTTTATAATATTTTATTGATTATGTTGTATAGATTTGAATTATGACTGAATATTGATTTTTGTGTGTAAATATTTGTAGATAAAAACTTTTGAATTCGTTTAAAATTATTTTATTTTAATAAATTAGATGTTAAGATTTATTTTGTATTTTATTTTCTTTACCTGACCTGGAGATAATTAAAGAGCAGGAGAATCAACTCATATTTTCTGCCCCTGAGAGAACTATTTATTTTCAAACTGAGCTAGTTGCATGTAAGTGTTTTGCTTAACCTACCTTTTTAGCAGAAAATTCACCGTATCTTAGTCTAGCATAAGGCCTAGCACTAGGATGCGTGCTTGACTCTCAGTTATTCATTAATTAAGTAAATTAAATTTATTTCATTTATATATAAATTTGTAAGAGTCACAGCAATATGAAACTCAAGACTTTACTATAAAAGAAAGATAACAAATAATAAAAAGATAAATATATCGGATTACTCATCAAGCTGAGAGCTCTGAATTCAATTTTCGAATTAGGACATCACAATGATTTTTTCAAATTAGGTGCTCAGTAAGTATTAAAACAAATCAAACAAATTTCCAGAATTTTCATTTAACATCAGTACAGATTATGTCGTAATATTGCAGGATAAATATAGTTGCATGGAAATGCACCGAAATCCATATAAAACTTGATTCTTCCATAAAATCGTGCACTGTTACGTCCCACCCTCCCACATTTTAATCCCTTCGCTGCCACAACATCAGCATTCCACGTGCAGTTTTAATACCGGGCTGTCGAGCTTGGTTCGACCGCGACATGCGATTTACTGTAATGTAGTAACTAAATTTTATACTCTTAAGCGATAAAAGGAAATTGCTTTTGACTCCCGACGACAAATTTAGTTTCATCATTTCTCGTTTCATCCTGGTAGAGTTTTCTTTTGATATTCAGTCCTTTGCGCGTCCTTGTCGTTTTTTATCGCCCGTTTTTTCATCCTTCATTTGTTGTACGTTTTTTATTCGGAAGATTGTTCTCGTAGAAATAAAAACGAAACAACGACGCGTGCATATAGAGTGAGTCGGGTGGATTACAGCAGGAGTGTTCTTTATATGAAAAAATAATTTAAAAAAAATCGAAAATTACACTGTCGTGTATAATATTCTCGGTCGTGTATTATTCATTAGTTTCAATGTACACGGCATTAATATAATATACAGGATGTGTCCAAATAAGAGCGAAAGTTTTCAGAGGGTAATTCCTTGTCAAAAATTATAGCGGGTCTTTCATGTAAACAAAAGCTCTTAGGCTTGTCCTTGAAAAGTTCCACCCATCCAAAAATGAGATGAAAAAATTTTTTTTTTTCTTAACACTGCCGAAGAGTTAAAGAAATGGCATTTTGTGAGCGTGTTCTACCAATAAAAAGGCTACCTATGAATATTTTTAAAATGTTGTTATGATATTTTAGAGGGGTGAAACATGCAAACCCTATTCCTTTTTTATCAGACCTTTTTAACAAAATAAAATTTCTCGATTTAAAAATATCCGTTGAAAAGAATGATTTAGTGCTAAACTTTTATAACCCTTGTGTTTTTCCGTAAAAGCAATAGTTTCTTAATAAAAAAATAAAATACAATATCGTGCATCGACGTATCTTCTGTGGATAAAATCGAAAAAATCTAGTAGGTGGATGTCACGTTTTGTTTGCACAAATTATGACTTTAATCGTAGTATTTTATAATTTTTCCGCTTCTTTTGACCTTTAATGTAGGCATGTACCAGTACCATGTTATGTTTTAATAGAAAATAAAATAAAAAATACAAATAAAACAAAATTATGTATATTACAAAACAGAAAAAGACAACCAGATCAAACGGAACACAGTTAAAAAAAAACTGCTCGAAATGACCACCCCCAACCATTAAATAGAAATCAAGTCTTCGTCTCATAGATTGGCGCAAACGATGAAACGATTACGGATGTCTTTTGGACACAAAAATGGACTCAATGAGAAAAAACTAGCAGCAAAAGTGCCTGGACTCGTGAATATGGTAAGGATATAATTGGTGATCCTTTAAGATTTTCCAGATTAGTTTATTGCAAACATTTAGTGTGTTAGCAATTTGCCTAATTCCGGACGATCTTCAATCATATTAAGAACCTCTTCTTCCAGTGACCCCGTTTTTATTTCTCGTGGACGACCACAATCAGTTGGTGAAGACGTGCAAAAATTGTGTGATGAGGTATCACGCGCTGAGGATACATCACTGTATAGAGTCGTCTAGCTTCCAAAGAATTTCTATTTGCACGACCATACATAAAATGCATATCGGCCATTTCAGCGGTGGTGTAATTATTTATATTGAAGAGTTAAAAGGTACAATTGAACTTTCAACTACCTCATAAAGATCTAAGCGAATTGAACTGTCAACTATCACATAAAAATCATAGCGATTTGACATCCATCTACTAGACTTTTTCGATTTCATTCACAGAAGATACATCCAAGCACGATATTGTATTTTATTTCTTTATTAAGAAACTATTGCTTTTACGGAAAAAAACACAAGAGTTAAAAAAGTTAAGCACTAAATCAACGGATATTTTTAAATGAAGAAAATTTCTTTTCTTAAAAAGGTCTGGTAAAAAAAGGAATAAGGGTTGCATGTTTCACCCCTCTCAAAGACCACAACCAAATTAAAAAAATATTCATAGGTAGCCCTTTTATTGGTAGAACACGCCCACAAAATGCCATTTCTTTAACCCTCTAGCAGTTTTGAGAAAAGAAAAAAAAGCAATTTTTTTATTTAATTTTTGGAAGCTTGTAACTTTTCAAGGACAAGCCTAAGAGCTTTTATTTACGTGAAAGACATTCTTTAATTTTTGACAAGGAATCACCCTCTGAAACCTTTTGCACTTATTTGGAAACATCCTGTATATGTACTAGTATATAATTGTTACACTTGAGAATATTCTCATCGTTCCATTTTGTATTTTTTGCAATTGCCGATTTTCGTAAGTGTTTCACTTAAATAGTAAAGTCATACAATACTCAACGTATGTAGCAATGATCCGACTGGTAGCGTCGGCTTCATATATGTTGACATATTTTGACCTATCTTAGTTAAGTAACTTACCTTTTAGATATTTTATTAAAGATGTTATAATAATAAATAATATCTTTATTAATCAAAACGCTATTTACATACACTTATAATTACTTACATCCATTTCTCTTATCTATATATACAGTATGTCCACATTTTGATGCTCACCATTGGTATATCGGTTATTAGAATAGATAAGGCAAAGGTTAAATGGGGAATGTTTTGCGGAATACAATGCTCGGGACAAATCTCATTTCAAATTCATTCGGACTTTTTACAATTTCGAAGTATTTTGAAAAAAACAGTATTTGCCGATTTGAATTTTCCCCAATAACTCGATAACGCTCAATGCGATCTCTTCTAAACTTTAGCATTGTTGAGACACTTTTTTAAGACAACTTTTTTTGGTGTTAACAGTAACCCTCGATTTTCGTTTGTTTCTAAGTTCGTAGTGCTATCT
Organism: Amphimallon solstitiale; assembly: GCA_963170755.1. Classification (NCBI taxonomy): domain Eukaryota; kingdom Metazoa; phylum Arthropoda; class Insecta; order Coleoptera; family Scarabaeidae; genus Amphimallon; species Amphimallon solstitiale. Next base: position 140,028,078 of record OY720677.1, on the reverse strand, counting down.
TCTGTTTTTCTTATGGGGGTCTTACTCGATTTTTAAGCGCCGACATTGTTGTGTAACTATCAGAGTAATTCATGTGTATTTGAATAAAAGTGACAACGTAAAAAAGGAAAAAGAAAAATATAACCATGAGTATAAAAGTATAGTCAACTTAAAATTTGAAATAGAGGGCGCAAAAGCAGCGATAGTGTTTTGTTTGCCAATATAAAAATGAAAACAGGATAGAACAAGAAAGAGTTCTCGACTGCAAGTTGAGTGGTAAATACGCAAAATTTTAAAAGCGAAGGTCGGAGATAACATTATAAAGTTACAGTAGTTCAAATAAGCACTACTTGTTCATTTATGATTTATAAATTTGTAGTCAGAGATAGAGTTTAAGTATTTAGTTAAAATTTTCTTTTCAAATAAATTTGTTCGATTAATTTTTATTGTCATAAATAAAATGGAAGGCATTAATAGGATGGAGTTTGATCAATTGTACGATCAAATGAAGTGAGTTATATAAATTCACATGAGTTACAATATGAAGTTATTTTAATTTGTCTTATAACAAATGAATGTTCACTCGATTTTAAATATTTCGTTTATTCACTACCAATTATAAATCTATTTAATAGTGTTGGACATACTACAAAGGTACTATGTGCAAATGTTTGCCGATTGTTGGGTATTATTAAATATTGCATAATCATTTAATAAAAAAATCAAACAACTTAACACGAACATGCGACGATGTTCTGATGGGTAAATACTAAATGGCCAGAAGTACTATGTGAAAATATTTGCGACTAGCAGTTAGTGTGAACCAATTTCTGAACATTTAAGTAGCAAGACTCTAGATTACTGAAGTAAAGTGTGAATGGTTGCTTAAGTAAAATAGTGATGGCATAGTAATAATAATTTTCACAAAAATCACTCTTTCAAAAATAAAAGAACACATGGTGAACATCCATTTAATCATCACTATATCTATTTCACATATTTAACAATTCAAAAACGAATATAGATAATTTCAATTAAGAAAAGAAAATATAAAATGTTAATGTTTTTAGTAACAATAATTTAACCCAGTTATGCCTGATTTTTTTTTCATTTTTTTTTTCCAATTTTGAGTATGTTTGGACTAAAGACACTAGTTTTACACCCCGATGGTAAATTTGTGGAAAAAAAGTTTTTTTCCACTAAAAAATGGGTGTTCGTTTAAACGAACAGTAGGCATGTAGCATATAAAAAAAAGCACTTTTGTAAAAGTTTTATTGTAAGGGTTATTAATAATATTATTATCATTATTGAAAATATTACGATCACCAGCATTCAGAAATTAATTTTGTGTGGGTGTGTGATAGTCAATAAAGCATCTTATGTGTAAAGCGACTTTACACTTGTTGCAAATAACTGAAACTGCTTTATGACACACCCTGCAACGTGATGGTTTTTCTTGGGTGCTGACCAAGTGATCCATTCCATCAAATCTGGAATCAGCATTTTCTAAACTAGAATGTCTTGATCTCTTATTACTGTTTCCACGCCCGTGAGTTTCAAGAAGTGCCTTAGCCACTCTTCTTCGAAAAGTCAGATGATCTAGCTTTCCGTTTTCCGTCTTTTTATGCAAAACCCATGCATTTTGCATTGCCAAATCTAAAACATGTACAACCAAAGGGAAGTACCATTTTTCCCCCTGATTCCAGTTCTATATAAACTGATGTTTTGGTCGCTGCGGTCGACACCACCCATGTACTTATTATATACATTTATGTTTTGCGGTTGTTCAAGACTTACACGTTTTTTTTCAGTGCGTGAAAAGCGAGACACTGTATGAGTTGGTTGTACGGATACGAAATTTGATACAACGTTGACTATATTATTGTCATTCCAAGTTGCAATTACAATGGAGCGTTTATTTGTTGATCTGAAATCCCAACTTCCTCTTTTAGTTTTTTTGAATATTTTGTTGGTAGGTAAAGGACACTTAGCTCTCCTATTTTCGCGGAGAGTGGCTGTTGCTTTGATTTGTCTGCGGGTGAGTTCTGCTATCAGTGGAATACTTGTAAAAAAATTATCAAAAAAAAGTTGATACGGTGCATTTACTTTCGAGCAAATCACATCAGCGTAATTCAGAATGACTGATGGACCCAAGCCTAGGTTGTTATACTTTTTCATTTCAGATTTTGCTCCCTGATAGGGTTCAAACCAGACAATGTACCCATAAAAGGTCGTACCGGTCCAAAGTTTGTAACCATAACGAACAGGTTTTCGCTTTATGAATTGTTTTCCCGGATGTCTGCCAAAGTATGGCACCATTGCTTCGTCAATACTATGCTGCTCCACGTGCGGTGCATTTTCTAGACATTTTTCATTCATTTTCGCAAATAAAGGTTTAACTTTAGCAAATCGGTCGTTTTTATCCAGATCATCATTATCGCAACAGTGGATATTGGTCATAATATGTTCAAATCGATCTCTGCTTATCGCATTTGAAATAACACTGTTGTGCGAATCCTCCGAGTTTTCCCAGTACATCCGTCTTCTACTGACCTTGCAATATCCACTTACTAATAACACTCCCAAAAAGCATTTCATTTCTGCAACAGTTATGTCTGCTTTTCTGTTTCGCTTTGAAGCATATAAGTTGGTATATCTAACTAACATTGCTATAATTTCTTCATCAAAAAATTTGGAGAATAACTGTGGGGGCGAATTTTTGTTAGCCACCGTCGAAGCGGGTACCCATTCAGTGTTAAAATGTTCTGTGCTAAGATCGGATTTTTCCCATTTGTAAACATTTTTTGTAATATTTTTCAACCTAGAAGTTACAAAACGTGATAATGGTAATTCATCAGTCCCATCCCAAGCTTCTTCTTCTCTTTCATCCATTTCTGGTTCTCCTATATTTGCACCTTCTGTATTATCTTCTTCCAAATCATGAAAAATTTCTGCTTCAGCTAGCAATTGTGCGGCTGGCAAATTATTTATCGCCACTTCTTGCTCGTCTCCTGAATCCTCATCCGTAAAATCATCATTCGCATTCGTAGGAGGTAAAATAGCAATATCGACTTCATTGTTAGCCGAGCTACTGGGAATGGCATGGACATCCTCCTCTAATTGTGTTAGAAGTTCGTCGAGAGTTAAACCACTGAAAAAATATATACCTGCCAGTTTCTATAATTTTCCACATTTTCTACTACTGTGTGCCTACTGTACGTTAAATCGTACAGCAAAGTTTTACGCATGCTGCAAAAATGACAGTTAGATATTATTGCGTCATAGTTGTCGCAAATCTAACCTCAATATATATTTAACCACTATAATATCTTTTATGGCGTTTTGAACTAAACAATAGAAAGTTTCCTTACCCAACAAGTTTCAGATCCACTATAGGCGCCATTGTAAGACAGACAGTTGAGATTAAAAATTATTTACACAAATAAAATCGCTCCAAATCCACACAACAAAATTATGAGTAGTTGAAAGAAGCTTACTCGAAATAATAACGCTTGCTCCATCTATCTACGAGCTAAAGCAATACGAGAAAAAATTTTAGAGTAGGGGTCTGTACAGTGTACGTTTAGCCGTACGGTAGGCATATCTGGGTTAAAATATATCTGACGTTAGTATAGATATTGTGTTTAATTTCCTCACCTTATCTGTACGAATTCACGAATAAAATTTAATAATTCATGCTGTTATGATCAAATCGAATATGACAGTACTACATCATTTGTATAAAGTAGGTATCACATCATATATTTATTTGGCTCAAACCAACGTGGGGCAATGTTACATTTCCATTCCAAATATATTTATTATTTATAGGCAATGTCTCCTGTACCTTTTAGAGATTCAATTATGTCTTTCATTTCTTTTATAGTTACATTTTCAAATTTACTAAATTCCGAATGCTGCAACAATAGCAGGAACTGTATACGACTATTAAAAACCAATCGGAAGGAAAATGGCAATCAAGATTTAAATCGCAGAATGAAACCGATTGGATAGACAGTGCGATATGGAGCGAAATCTATCAATATTCAGTCGTCGCAGACGTCTCTCCTACGCTGGTTACAGCCCCCAGTTTTAATTTCATCCAGCGTAAACTGACATCGCACTGATTGCAGTCATTAAGGATTTATTACACTCAGATAATGCACATGTGTGTTTGCCGTGCTTCGGGGATTATGTATTTTACAGAAAAGCGACCATCTCTCATATCTGTCGCTAATAAATTCGCTAACGGCTTGAATATACGAGCTATGGGGATATTAATATATAGAGAATGTATATTTGTAGTTATGTAGGTTCGCATTTCTCGTGTGTTTGCGCGCGGAGTCAATAATATTTTAATATGACATATGATACGTGCTTCAGAGACTAAGCCATGAGATGGAACGAAACGTAGGGATAAGAACTTTTCAAATATGAAACAAGATATAGTAAATAATATAATTTGTAATTAATATGTAATAAATGAAATTTTATACAAAGTGCGAAACGGAAAATAAAACAGATTAAATATCTCCAGGGAGAAATCTTTTTTGAAAAAACGCGAAAATGGGTTTTTTTTATCCAAGGGGACACTCCTTTATCACTTTAACCACTACAATTTAATTAGAGAAAGTACGAAGTATGATACATCATTTAAAAGGGCACAATTTAGTGCACAATTGAAAAAATATTAACTCAAATAATTAAAAGACCTTGCAGAACTCTACCTTTAAGAACAACAAACTTAATTAGTTTGCAATAGACGCTGAAAGTGTTGAACATTCACTATCATACATGAGTATAAATTTTGATCGAACCTTTGTCTGATGTTTTGGCACATTTCTGGAGTTATTTGACGACATTCAGTAACAATTCGTTGCCGTAATACATCTAGTGAAACAGGTGGAGTTTACTTTTTAAATATCCCTAGAAAAAGTAATTTAAGAGTAATAAATCTGGAGATTGCTGGAGCAATTCTATGAATCCTCTTCACCTAAACCAATGTCGAGGAAATATTTCATCCATGTACTGACGAACCGCTACAGTAAAATGTGGAGGAGCTCCTTCTTGTTGGAATATCGAAGAATCGGTTATCGGTGTTACCAATACATATCACTACGACGCGTTTGCAGGTGTTTGAAGTTTATGTTAAAATTACTGTCATGTTTTTTTTTTTCTAGTTCTGTCATTTTTGACATGACATAAAAAAAACAGAGACGGTTAGTCGAGTTGTGTCAATTTTGACAAAATTGACACACATTATCTACGGTGTTTAAAAGATTCATTTTATTTCAATAAAGAGTAAATTATTAAAGCCATCTCCTCTCTTTAATTGTGAATCGGAGTGTGAATTATTACACCGGTAACAATTTGGCGCGCCATCGTGTGGCAGAATTTTTCTGTATTAGATGTACAGAAATTCTCAGTGCAGAAAGCATTGACGAACCCAGGTGAAGATGGCTCCGAAAAGATCTTCGAAGAAAAGACAGTCTAGCGTTTCCGAACGCTCATTCTCGGCTGTCATAAATAATGTTTCCCTCATGGAACAAATCGCCGAACGGGTAACACGGGAAATTTTGGCTAATTATTCACCAAAGAAGGGAACTACACCTGAGAAGGTTGATAAGCCGACAGTGCCACCGCCTGTTGCAGAGACAGTGGTTAATGCTGAAGCCGCGGCGACACTCGCTGAGGCACTAAGACAGTTAACTGTCGCGCCAGCATTAGCGCCGACGAACCGACCACCACCACGTCCTTACCATGGACGAATAACGGAAGACCCAGTGTTATTTATCGAAAGACTGGAGGGTTACCTACAGCATTTGGAGTTGGAGGTACCAGAGGATATAGACGAAGCCGTACTTCCACATTTAGAGGGAGAAGCTGCGGACTGGTTTTCCTATTATATGGGAAGTTTTTTATCTACTGAAGATTTTGTACGGAGATTTAAGGATGAATTTCTCAGCCATCAGCGTAAGACAGCATTAGAAGTAGCAGTGTATGCCACAAGGCAGAGTACAAGCGAGTCACCTGACAAATTCTTATACCGCCTTAAGCAGTTGTGTCTCCGGTTAAAGCCAAACTGGCCTGAAGAGGAACTGATTCTGCACATCATTGATCGGATGAACAAAGAGTCCAATTTACAGTTATTCCAAGTAATACCAAAGACAATGAAGGAGATGGAACAACAGTGCTCACGTTGGTCAAGACTCAATGATGCAGATAAAATATGGGAAAAACGGTCTAGAAGAAGACCCACAACGACGCCAAATCAAGAGACCAGGCAAGTGACACGATCTTTAGCCGAGGGTCGTTCTCTACCAAGATGTTGGTTTTGTCCGGAAAGGCACCTGAATAGAGATTGCCCAAAACAACCGCGAGAGTTCAAGGAACGTCATCCACAACCTCAACAAAGACAGGGGGAAGAGCAAGGGGCCGTCCCGAAGCAGTAACAGGAACGGCCCTAATAACTAACGACGACGAGGTAGCTTTGCCTTCAATACGGCTTCAGGTGAATGGACAAGAGGTGGTAGCATTGATCGACACAGCTGCTACCAGGAACCTCATGAGATCTGAGTATATGACTGGAGTAGCTAGAGAAACTCGCCCAATAACATTCACCTGGATCCGAGAGGGTATTGCCTTCCAAGCTCATCATGAAGGCACATTGAAGGCCACAGCTCGTGGTTATACATTCACATGCAACGCAACGTTGATATCAAACATGCGTGCCGCCATTATCTTGGGATGTCCATGGCTCACAGAAAATAAGGTGGTAATCGACATGGCACGTAGGTGCATGCATGTGGGCAAAGAAAGAAGAGAAACATTACATTTCAACACCAAGAGTACTAGGAAACACCCCACCAGAAATATCCAGGTCGACATGGGCAATACACCTTGGACAATAGTGGACAGGGAGATTTTCCAGAAAACCCTAAATGACTTTGGGGAATTGTTCGAGGAAGGGGAGGTCATTACTACAACCGCCACCACAAAACATGTTATCCGACTTTCCGATGACACACCAGTAAGGGTGTCTACCTACCGATATTCGCCCGACAAGAAGCGTGTGATTGGTGAACAGATAGAGAAAATGCTCGCGGCGAATGTTATTCGCCCTAGTCATAGTAACTACAATTCACCAATTGTAATTGTAAATAAAAAGAACGGCGACCCGAGATTTTGCGTTGACTATCGAAGACTGAATAGTCGAACGAAGGACGAGGTCAGTTCTTTACCTCCTGTACAAGAGTCGCTCAAGGACCTAGGAACATCCAAGGTTTTCTCCACGCTTGATTTGCGGAATGGGTATTGGCAAATTGAGTTGGAGGAAGCGTCCAAGCAGTATACGGCATTTACTACTCCGGATGGAGCATCTTATGAATTTAATGTCATGCCGTTTGGTCTTAAGGGAGCTCCGACGACCTTTCAGAAGCTGATGGTGCAGGATGTTCTAGTTGGGTATCTTCGTGAGTTTGCCATAGCGTATCTCGATGACATAATCGTGTATTCAGAGAACATGGAGCAGCATCAACGGCACCTACGGTTAGTTTTTGAGAGACTGGCTCAACATGGTCTGAGGTTGAACCAGAGTAAGTGTCATTTCGCAAGTCAAACATTGGACTATCTAGGACACGTGGTGACCATGGATGGGAACCATCCCCAGACCGGACATATTGAAGCAATCCAGGCTACCGAACCCCCTCGCACTCGGAAGAGTCTACGAAGGTTTCTTGGTTTGATAAACTGGTTACGGGATTACATCCAGGATTGTTCCAGGATAATGGCTCCCCTCACGGATCTTCTAGCCACGAACCAGTCTTACAAATGGACTACAGAGGCGATGAGTGCGTTTCAAGCAATAAAGGAGGCGGCTACCAAGCCTTTATATTTGCATCGACCAAACTTTAAGGAGCAATTTTTTCTGCAGACTGATGCCAGCGCAATAGGTGCGTCCGCTGTCCTCTACCAGGAAAACAAGGGCCTTAGAAATGTAGTAAGTTATGCCAGTCTAAGATTCAATAAAGCCGAACAAAGATACCACTGTAATGAACAGGAATGCTTGGCGGTTATCTGGGCTATTAAACGTTATCGTCCCTACTTGGAGGATAAGCCATTCATATTAAGGACTGATAACAAAGCACTGACTTGGCTTCAGCAATTTAAGGAGACCAAGTCCAAGTTAATGCGATGGTCATTATTGTTACAAGAATTTTCCTACAGCATCGAACACATTCCTGGTAGAGAAAATGAATTGCCAGACGCGCTTTCTCGAAGTCCTGGGAATGACAGAGTGCCCGCTGAGTTGGTTGACATCGAGCGGTTACTTCCCAACGAAGCCTCCAGCAACTCCGAAACTGAAATCACAAATGACTTGTTTGTTATTGAGGTCGATGAGCCTTTGATTGATGCTATCTTAGACGCGCAACAGGAGGACCCACAGGTCTTAGAGATGGTGGGCAATTTGGCCCGAAATTCTGCAATATCTGAACATCCGAATGTGGCATTGAAGGATGGTTTTGTAAGATATCGTCTGGATGATAAATGGTTGATATGGATACCGCCTACGATCCGCGAGCGAGTGTTAAACCAGTATCATGATCATTTTACCGCAGGTCATCCTGGAGCGGAAGAGACTTACCGAGCGATTAGAGAACGTTTTTTCTGGAGCACCGCTCAAACCGACGTAGCGAAGCATGTCAGGGCCTGTCGGATCTGTAATGCGTTTAAAAGAGGACCGCCACAGTTTCAAGCTCCACTACGACCACATTCACCGAAACAGCCGTTTGAGGTAGTTTCTGTCGATATCATCGGTCCGCTAATCCAGTCTAGGAAGAAGAACAGATTTGGTATAGTAGTTACCGATTTATACTCTCGTTGGACGGAAGCTTGCGCGGTGAGAAGCGCTACCAGTACTACAATCATAGATTACTTAACCCGAGTGTTTCAAAGGTTTGGTTTTCCAAAGGCCATATTGACTGACAATGGTCGACAGTTCATCTCGGTAGCATGGGACTTGGCTCTTCGAAAGTGGCAGTGCATGCATTGGACCACACCCATCTATCATCCTAGAGCCAACCCTGTCGAGAGAAGGAATCAGGAACTTAAGAAGGGTCTCCGAATCTTACTAGTTGATGCAAACCCCAAGCAATGGGATGAGAAGTTGGATCAAGTTCTCTTCAACCTGCGATGCCGAAAAAACGCTGCCACGGGTTATTCTCCGGCCAAAGCTCTATTCGGATTCGATATTCACAGACCCGGAGAATGGCGAGATCCGTCACAAGGGCGCCCAGTACCTGCCGACCAGAGGATACAACAGGTACACGCCAATGAGTTACGATATCGCGAGCACCGGTACGCACAACTCGACGCGCCGTTGCCCGTAATATTCCGACCCGGTGAGTTTGTGATGGTGAAGGCACACCATCCGACGGGCAAACACTTCGCCGAGAAGTGGATGGGACCGTACCCTGTGGTGGAGAACGCTGGCCCAACAGCAATATGGGTCCAACGTCCAGGCGCTCAGCGAACAAAATACCACCTTGACCAGGTACGGCCCATGAGACCAGCCAATCCAGCCCACCAGCCTACTGCTCCTCAGGAACAACAATACCACCCAGAGCCTGATGTCCATCCGGAGCACCTGGAAGCGCCCATTGTTAATGCGTAACAAATGAACAAACCGCGAGTGCGAAAACCATTTTTTTTTCTTCGCGAGTGCGTCCTAAACCTCTATAGTCTTATAAGACAGACAATTTTCCCATAGTAAATTGTTAAGTTAATTTTGATTACAATTTTTTTTTTCAAACACCCTGCAAACGGCGTCTATCCGAGGGGTGGCCATTTGTTACCAATACATATCACTACGACGCGTTTGCAGGTGTTTGAAGTTCATGTTAAAATTACTGTCATGCTTTTTTTTTCTAGTTCTGTCATTTTTGACATGACATAAAAAAAACAGAGACGGTTAGTCGAGTTGTGTCAATTTTGACAAAATTGACACACATTATCTACGGTGTTTAAAAGATTCATTTTATTTCAATAAAGAGTAAATTATTAAAGCCATCTCCTCTCTTTAATTGTGAATCGGAGTGTGAATTATTACACCGGTAACATCGGTTTGTATTATTTTTGTTACGTTTGGATCCAATGTGTCTTCAAGTAATTTCAGATACATGTATTCAATTTAAATTACCACGTAGAAAAAATGAACGAACAATACGATTGCCAAATATTCGAGCCCTCAAAAGTTAAATGAGGGTACTGAGTGTGTACTTCATGAAATATCCGTGGTTCTGAATCTGACCAGTATGATGATTGATTCGTTGATAAAAAGGATCATTCATCACACAAATACATCTTAAGACTCATCTGTACCACCTCGGAAAACAATGCAAAATTGTAGCCGATTTTTAGCTTCATTTTGATATGTGAAGGAATGATCGCTGTTTGTGTGGTTTTCAAATACGCTACTCAAGTGGGCTCCCATGTCAAGGTTGGAAAATAGGTCTTATTTTCTTACATATTGCGATAAATGTTTTCTCTATAAAACCGATTTTTTGAAACCATTTATAATGATTTTTAGTTAAAATTTATATCGATGTATAGAGAATTCACTTACCAAGTGCACTCTCTTTTTACTTTCTTATACGTAGTATAAGGAAGTGTTGTGATGATGAAAATTTTCGACCTAGAGATTTTTGCAGATGTCCACGTTTTGAGGTCCCCTGATACCGAAAAAGTGGTTTTTAAAAAATGTCTGTGTGTCTGTCTCTCTCTCTCTCTCTCTGTGTGTGTGTGACCACGATAGCGGTCAAACCGCTGTAGATATCAATTCCAAATTTTGTATTTACGTGTATAATCTCCCTCTTGAGATCTGGTTAGTTTTTCAGTAAAATCGGTAGACCGGAAGTAGCAGTTTACTTCAGTGAAAAATTCGAATTTTGCCAATATTTCGTCAATTACTAAGTTTAAACAAATTTATAAAGAATTGAAATATACTCAAAATTAAATTTAAGACAAATTATCTTAAAGAGGTTTTTCGAAATTCCAACCGGAAGTAGGTCTTTTACTCTTATCGAAAATCAGTTTTTTGCGAATATCTCGCAAGTCATGCTTTCTAGGCAGGTACATTACGAGTATAAAAGTATTTAAATTATAATTTTAAATATCTTTTGTATAAAAAAAATTTCAAAATTCGGACCGGAAGTACCACTTTTACTCTTACCGAATAGCGATTTTTTGCAGATATGTCATAAATTATGCATTTTATATATATTTATTAAGAGTACAAAAGTATTTAGAGTTGAATTTGCAATATTTTTTGTATACATGAAATTTCAAAATTCGGACCGGAAGTGGCACTTTTACTCTTAGCGAGTAGCACTTTTTTTCGAATATCTTGCAAAGTATGCATTCTATAGCGATTTATTAAGAGAATGAAAGTACTTAGAATAGGATTTTGAATAAGTTTTGTATAAAAAAAATTCTTAAAATTGTATAATTTGAAACGCTCATACGTATAAGAAAGTCGTGTGGTGGCCACACCTCATTTTTTACTTTCTTATACGTAGTATAAGGAAGTATTGTGATGATGAAAATTTTCGACCTCGAGATTTTTGCAGATGTCCACGTTTTGAGGTCCGCTGATACCAAAAAAGTGGTTTTTAAAAAATGTCTGTGTGTGCGTCTGTCTGTCTGTGTGTCTGTGTGTGACCACGATAGCGGTCAAACCGCTGTAGATATCAATTCCAAATTTTGCATTTACGTGTATAACCTCCCTCTTGAGATCTGATTAGTTTTTCAGTAAATTCGGTAGACCGGAAGTAGCAGTTTACTTCAGTGAAAAAATCGAATTTTGCCAATATTTCGTCAAATACAAAGTTTATACAAATTTATAAAGAATTCATATGTACTTAAAATTAAAATTGAGAAAAATTTTATTTAAAAAGTTTTTCGAAATTCCTACCGGAAGTAGGTCTTTTACTCACTCTTATCGAAAATCGGTTTTTTGCAAATATTTCGCAAGTCAAGCTTTTTAAACAGGTACGTTACGTGTATAAAAGTATTTAAAACATAGTTTTCAATATCTTTTGTATAAAAAAGATTTCAAAATTCGGACCGGAAGTAACACTTTTACTCTTACCGAATAGCGATTTTTTGCAAATATGTCGTAAATTATGTATTCTATATATATTTATTAAAAGTACAAAAGTATTTAGAGTTGTATTTGCAATATTTTTTGTATACATGAAATTTCACAATTCGGACCGGAAGTAGCACTTTTACTCTTAGCGAGTAGCACTTTTTTTCGAATATCTTGCAAAGTATGCATTCTATAGCGATTTATTAAGAGAATGAAAGTACTTAGAATAGGATTTTGAATAAGTTTTGTATAAAAAAATTCTTAAGATTGTATAGTTTGAAACGCTCATACGTATAAGAAAGTCGTGTGGTGGCCACACCTCATTTTTTACTTTCTTATACGTAGTATAAGGAAGTATTGTAATGATGAAAATCTTCGACCTCGAGTTTTTTCCAGATGTCCACGTTTTGAAGTCCCCTGATTCCGAAAAAGTGTTTTTTAAAAAATGTCTCTCTCCCTGTGTGTGTGTATGTCAGTGTGTGTGTGTGTGTGTGTGTGACCACGATATCGGTCAAACCACTATAAATATCAATTCCAAATTTTGTATATACGAATACAATCTCCCTCTTGAGATCTGATTAGATTTTCAGTAAAATCGGCAGACCGGCAGTAGTAGTTTACTTGAGTGAAAAAATCAAATTTTGGCAATTATTCGTCAACTACTAAGTTCATACAAATTTATAGAAAATTCATATGTACTCAAAATTAAATTTGAGAAGAATTTTATTAAAAAAGTTTTTCAATAAGTTTTTTATTCTTATCGAAAATCACCTTTTTGCGTATATTTTGCAAGTCATGCATTTTAGACAGGTACGTTACGAGTATAAAGGTATTTAAAACTTAATTTTCAATACCTTTTATATAAAGGAATTTTCAAAATTCGTACCGGAAGCAACACTTTTACTCTTATCGCATAACGATTTTTTGCAAATATGTCGTAAATTATGCGTTCTATTTATATTTATCAAGAGTAAATTTAGTATATAGTATTTAGAGCTGCAGTGCAATATTTTTTGTATAAATAAAATTTCAAAATTCGGACCGGAAGTAATACTTTTACTCTTAGCGAGTAGCATTTATTTGCAATTCTGCATTCTGTAGAGATTTATTAATAGAATAGAAGTACTTAGAGTAGGATTTTGAATAATTTTTGTATAAAAGAATTTTCAAAATTCGGGCCTGAAGTAACACATTTGCTCACAGGTTTGTTTTATTAAGAGGGTAAGAGTACTTAAAGCTTAATTTTCAACAACTTTGCATAATTTATTTTATAAGAAATTCGTGTGGTGCCCACACCTCATTTTTTAAAAGTGAAACTATTTCATTCTTTTAATAACGTAGTAACAAGTGCATTCGCATGCTGGGGTTGGAAAATAGGTGTTATTTTTTTAGATATTGGGTAAACGTTTTCTATAAAAAAATTTTTTGAGACCATTTATGATGATTTTTACTTGAAATTTATGTCGATGTATAGAGAATTCACATATCTAGTGCACCGAAGCGATCTTTGCGGGTTGAATAAATATATGTACATTTTGAAATTACGAGGAAAAGGCATCAGGCACCGGGTTGATAAGAAGTGGCGAAACTACCGTTAGTCCTCGGTGTTGGTGCATTCTTTTCCTCAAGTTCATTATTCAATAGATATAAAGCAAGTAATTTTCAATTTTCATATACAAGTGCCGCAACTTTAAAGAAATCTTCCACGCATATATATGTATACCGGTTGTGTCAAATAGCATTAGCCATAGGAAATCAATGTATACGTCGCCGGCATTGGGACGGCAGTCGGTACCGGGTTGGCATACATATACATACATAGGCGTCGTACATACGTACGCATGAGAGTCCTTATGGCTAATGCTTTTTGACACAACCGGTATATACCGTAGGACCTTGAATGAAATGTTGTTAACGTAACTTTGTATTTTCTAAAATAACTAAATCAAAAGTTATGATTTCTTATCAAAAAAATGCCAACCTTAAGTAGTTCATGATGGCTTTTGTAATAGCTTTGGTCAGAATTAAATTATTACTAAAATCAAATACGTAATTAATTTCTACATATTTTGAAAAGAAAAATACTCACTTGTTTAAGTTCATTTATGTGAAGTAGAAATATGGTATGATAACTTATTCCCCAGTTTGTTTCCTATTTTATACGGTACTTGGGAAATATTTCAAAATATACTGGAATAACCTCTGGTATTAATATTCAGTGACGAAATGAATTTCTGACATCGAAACTATCTCATTCACTACATTGGATGCCCGCGGAAGTTTTACATGCTTTTGCATCTATTTGTATTCAAATTTTATGCCGCCTTTCTCATCAACCTGAGATGAAAATATTAGGAAAACGTCTAGGAAGATGTCCCGGGAATTCATCGAGTTTTTCATTGTAAATATGATTGTATATATAATATATGCCGTGTACCATATATTGTTATATATCTTATGTATATACCATGCAATCGAAATTGATTTTCTTTACCGTTGCTGTAATTTTGAGATAAATTCTTAATTGTACCATTAAATATAATTAATGCTTAATGCTACGAATTTATTATTGACGTTCTATGTTTTTCTATTATATATCTTATACTAAAATAGGTTATCTTTTTGAGTATGTGGAAGAATATATAATAAACTAAAACACACTCTTTCTGTTTTAATGTTTTAATTTATTGTTCAACTTTCTCAAAAAGATTATATGAACAAGATTAAATTTGTTTCTAACTATGATGCTCTACCTTTTGCGGTAGATTTTTTTGGTATTGCTTTAAGCATTTTAATTTTATTTATCTAGTATGAAGTTTTAGTGACTTTATCAAACTCACACAAAACAATGTATAAATATATTTAAACTGCAAACCGATCTTGCACAAATTCGCCTCAATTGTCTTCGAATGTTTCTTGTTATATATTACGTAAACATAAGACATTATTACTTGCTATTTTTTTTTATAAAATTGTGTCTATTTTATGTCTTATTTGACTCCAGTATTTGGTACTGGAGGAATGTCAAAGAACTGATTTATAGCACAGAAATTTTATCTGTAGCTTTACCCTGGAAGAAGATTCCCATGACAGATGCTTTTTGACGGTAATGGACGCTTTTATTACTACTGTCAGTATTGTTTAATCAAAACACTGAAACCTAAATATGTGATAAATAATGAACATCAATTTTGAATTCTTATGACAACAACAGGAAATTCCCACGTCAGTACCCGTGAAGTAAGTTGTTTGTAGGATATTAGCCAAACCAGCGTTGCAGGAATCTTAAAATAAAATAAATGTCATCAAGTGACTAGCATGTGGGGGCCCTGGTAGGTCTTCGGACATCAACAATTAGTTTTTTTTTATAGAGCAAGGTAGAACAGCAAATATACTGTATACCTTAACCAGTATTAATGTCAATTTATCCTGCCGGAAGCGTGTTAATAATATTTAGAAGTGAATGAGTATTCATTTGAACACTTGTAATTTTTACATATCATAATGTTCATATTTATTGTTACCTTATAGTTCGTGTTCTACTAATTGCCCATCCATTCACACTCTGGGCCTACTATAATCAAGTTATAAATTTGTCTTGTTTTAAAATTTGATTATTGTACGAAATTCTACATATTTTGTGCAACATATTGCTGGCATAGAAGGTATTGTAAGTAAAATATATCCATCACCTTTTTATAAATACAGGTAGATATAAACATGAGATACTTACTAAGATTTTATAAGTAAAAGAAACGAAGAAGGGTAATGATATATTATATATTTTTATAATGCAATTTTATAAATAATTCAAACTCCCTAGCTAGTAAATATTATTTTTACATTAAAAAAAAACTTTAAATTTTAGGGCTATACTGTCTTATTACTTTTTCGCTAAGATTATACGATGATTACAAATATGTAATAATATATAGGGCGTTACATTTAAAAAATCACTTCATTTAATTATTTGTAAAGTGTCTTACGCTGATGGTACGAATATTATTGTTACGGGTTTCTCTTTGGCACAACTTGTACAGGGAACAAACAGCATTATAAAGAAGATCAGTTAATGGGCTGACGTTAATATCCTGTACATATATTTGTACAAGCTTAATTGCGTTGTTTTTGGCCTTGGTATGGCCGGTTTTTATCCGACTTTGAAAGAGACAAACATTCCGCAAGTGAATTCTACAAGATTATTGGGCCTATAGGTTGATTATGGGTTGAAGTGGAACATTCATATTGATCCTCTAAATTATCAAAAATGTGTTATCCTTTGAAGAATTTACAATACCACTGTAAAAGGGGTACATTAATTGATTTTTATTTCTGATGCTTTTTCCGTGTACTGAAGTATGAAGTTATTCAGAGGGAGATGTCCAGTGACGCCACGCGAGTATTTCTGTTACAAAAGCGTGGCATTAGAATAATGGAAAATTTGAATAAACGCGATTCTTGCAAAACATATTTTATTAAATCAAATATTTTGACTCTGCAGTCGATATTTGTCTACAAACTTTTCTGTAGCGTTTATAAAAATATGAGCTTTTTCCAACTTCATAAAAAGAGTCATCTGCATGACTCCAGAAAAAAAGTCAACTCTTCCCACTTGCGCACCGCTTTGTTCTTTTTCAGAAACATCAGGACTATTTGGAATGTAGACTTTTTAATCATTTATCTTCCCACATTAAAAATATAAATGCTTTATTTGGCTTTAGGAAAACGTTAAAGCAGTTCCTTTTGACAAAGTCATTCGTCTTTTTTATTACTGTGCTTTATATTTATATAGAATGTGTGCCTTTTTTGTATTTTGTATTTTTTTATATATTTAGATGATTTTATTGTAAATATTTCTTTTACAATAATTAATAAGTTGGATCATTTCATCTGGCATGTTTGCTTATCTTTGTGATTCATGTACAATGTAGCAGTTATTATACTTTATATTTTGTCTTATAATTAGGTATACATTTACATTTGTATTATATATAGGTACGTGTTTGAAGTTCTTGTTCTAAATGCTTTTCTTACAATAATTAATAAATTTGAATTTGAATTTGAATATATTCTTCAATCTCAATTCGAGCCGTTATAACAAGAATTATTACCAGGGGTATTTAGGTTACAAAACAAAAGTATACACGCTGATTCAACGGTCAGACAATGTAACTTTACTCTTTAATGTTTAAGAAATTCGCACGCTATTGTTGATAGGGATGCTATTGCTTCAAAATTTAAAAATATGTAAACGTATACAATTCGTATACTCTGTATACGATTCGCAGAACCATTTTGTGTTAGAACAAGTTCTACGTATACGTATTACTTAACATGACTCCTTTGTACAATATAACAAATTAAAAAGGCATTTATAAATTTCACTTTTTGACTTTAATCATATATAACCCGAAAACTATTAACTTTAGGCTTTAATTATCTTAATAAAAAATATTTCTAGTTTAAGGCGAAATTCAAATTTGAACTTATATACGGGAATTTAAGCTTTTAATTTGTGTGGTTAAATGAAGTTCATTTCATATATTTTAGAATACGTATTATAAATTAAATATGTTTTACATACTAGATTTGCTCTTCTTGTTTTTACCGGCTAAGCCTACCAGCTGTGTCTTGTTTTCCTTTGACATTTATTTTTGTTACTTTTCGTTAATAATAATAAGGGTAATATGCAGATTATTATCCATTCTAACAGAAATTTCAGTATTGTCAATGTACTCAATTTTCGTTACTTCAGACATTTTCGTGCGCTAGTCACGTCGGTTGGCTGGTTACTAAATACTACTAGGCTTTGAACCGTCATATTTATAGTGCACACCTTGTGTATGTGCATGCATGATGTGACGACGTTTGATCACGTTTGAACCTCTATAAGTCTGTCAGGCCGAGAATTTATGGCGCCTGCCTAGTACAATTACCTCAATATCAAACCTAGCGGCTCCCCATATCAAATGGGTCTATCATTTGGGTTCTGCCTTAAAGTTAAAATAGTAATTATTTATAATGGCTAACCTTCGACTGTGTGATCATTAATAAAAGATATGTTGACAAACTAAATGTTACTTTTCTCTGAATCCTTTTCTTCATATCTAGATAGAAAATACAAAAAAATCTCTTTATATTTATTCTGACTGTCCATATGATCTTAGACCATTGCTTAACTGTAATACTGTACTAGTATTTGTTATAATGTCTGCTTGTTTCTATGGCGATGTATTTTAACGATCTACTAATTTACGTAAATTTCGCAAATTATTAATTTACTTTATTCTTGTGGAAATGTAATATTAATTTAAGGTATTATATTTGCTTCCATTCACCACACAATAACTCATTAACGTCTCATTTTATAATAAACGATGTATTTAGATGTATAGATGTGTGTTGACTGTGGAAAATTAAACAACATTATTCGTAATACAAAACTAAGCTTAGAAAATTATTGAATCATCAGCTCCGTTCCTCTTGAAAACGCGGCGTAATTGCTCTAACAAACATCATAAATATACAAATGTTAATGCCTGATTTTCCTTCCGCCATCAAGTTAAGTGAGATAACAAAGAGAATAGTTATTTATATACACACATATATACACAGTACACATACGGCTGGTAACGTCTGGTTGATCTTGTTGGCTCGATTTGCTTAAAATTAATAATGCAAATAGCTGTTTCGAAAATGGATTCACGGCAAACGAAGCGAACTACATGTATGCTGCTGGAGTTATGTATGTAGATGTAAATATGTAGTTACCCCTTAGCTGTATGTAAGCTCCTCTAATAGTTATAGGATATAAGATGGAATTGCAGTATCTTATGATATGGCTGAATTTGGTTGGCGTATAAATAAACGGTATCCTTGCTTGTTGTATTCCCTTGCCAATGTTCGTATTTATATAGGTAGTTATTTTAATAAAATGTTTAATTTTTAATATAATTTGTGACTCACTATCTATTTATATAATAATATGTGCGGATTTCACAAAGACTTTTGATTGTGTCGATCATAAACCCCTTTTTCTTTAAAAAAAGTTAGAGGGATGTGGAGTTAGGGGTAAAGCCCTCAGCCGGTTTGAATCTTATTTGACTAACAGATGTCAGCTTGTCTCATTAGGTAACCAAAAATCAAGTGTATAGTATGCAAGTGCAGGAGTTCCTCAATGTTCTATACTGGGTCCTGCATTCTTTAGTATTTTCACTAATGATCTTTCTATTCATACATCAACTCCGGGTTGTACTAAAGTGTCTTCATTTCATGTTCATGCATATTCTGCAATTATAATTTACGGCGGTATAGAAAGCTAAATATTAGGAGTTCACTTCCAATGCGGAGAAAACTGCTGTTTTCGCCCAGATCACGAGTTAAGATGTCAGATAAAAAATTTCTAATTTGGAACTAGGGTAGTTTGATATGTATAATTAAAAACGCTAAGAAGTAGATAACAAGAATTAGCAAATTGAATTTCTAAGGAAAAATTCGCATGCGTTCATTTTTTGTTAAATAGAAGTATATTACTTGGAAACTGAAATTTCAATGACGCTATTTAAAACCAACCCTGTATATAATTCGGAACATCTTTGCAAACGTTGTATATGATCACTTTGGAATTGAATCTTACATAAAATTACAAATAACAATTTAATTTAGTTGACTTGTTATAGGCATACTATTGAAGTTATTCTCATATTTTATAACTTATTTTAGTGAAATCTTTAGCTGAAATTCTAGGATAACTCTTGGAATCAAGGTCGTGCACATTTTAATAATACGATTAATATTCAAGAAATCGATTTTCAATAAATAAAAACATCAATTATTTTTATTGAGATGATTTTTTGAACTCACGCCGAATAAGATTTTAAAAGAATATAATTCGTATAATGTTAAATTTCTAGAACGTTAGACTCATTTATACTTCTATGACAGTAATAAAACCCGACAATTATCGACTCTAGCTGAAAATGCCTACCACTAACAGCAGGAGGAAAACTTCTTACCTCACCTAGCAATATCGCCCGCCAACTTAAGGATGACATTAACCCAGCGGAGAAGAACTTGGGTACTTTATCGCTTAATTGATCTCTCCCTGTGTTCTGGAAGACAATATTGAAAAGATATTAGAAAAGTTTTTGGATTTATATACGGACGTGTTCATGTGGGATTTGATTCAAGTTGTGTGCTGCTTGTGTTCTAAGCTTGTCCATTAGGGCCAGAAATAGGATAACACATAAAATGGGAAATGATAAGATTTATTGCGCTTACAAGTTCTGGACGGAGATCAAGTTAGGCCATTAAGAAATATGTGTTATTTTATGTATGGGGCTTATATATGAAATGTAAGGTTTTCTACATTTATCTATTGAGGTAAAGATATACCGGGTGATAATTTGTATAGATTTGGTTATTGTTATTGACATAACCCTTTATAATAATGCGATATTGTATATACAATTTACTTTTGAGTTTATATTAAAACCTACCAGACAGTAAATTGTACGCACTCAATATATGTATGTTATACATACATACATATATATATATACAGAGGGTGGGGCACCTCATTTCCGTCGGTTTATATACGAAAAGCGGTAATATGTTTTATTTTTATTTTTATTAAAGGTTGTGTAGGTTCATTAGGGGCACGTTTTAAAATTATTTTGAAATATACATTGATCCAATAAAATTTGGCACACCAAAGTTATGAAAATTTAAATGGAACACTCTGTATATTATGGGATATTTTGATGCTATAGGCTAAATTAAGGCCACTTACTGTTATATTCCCTATACCTAACTCAACCTCTTTTCGAGATATTTCACTATTTTTGAAAATGTAGATCAAAATTTCAGAGACATTGCTGTCTTCCATATTTGAGCGAATAATTTTAAATTGTATTGAATGTATACTCAAAGCATTAGACTCTATGATAAGCTAAAGTTGATATCTAAAAATTATACAGGGTGTTGAAAAACTACATTTGAGTTTTGACTAATATTAAAGGCAAATAACTTTCTTATTTTAAATGGAACACCCTATATTTATTACCATATTTAGATTCTAATTTTAATTGTTTTTAAAACTGTATTAGGGTTTTCTATACCTATCTCTTATAGTTTTTTGGTAATTTAGGATTTTCAATTTCAAACACTAATTTCTTGCAATTTTTTCCAAAAGTAGGCTTTGCCGCTGTTATTAATACGTCAAACAAATAAATTATTTGACAGTGACAGTACATATTAGTTAAGACATCAACGCTATTCGACGTCGTTTAAATAATTTTAGTTATTTAAAATGAGAACCTACTCTGAAAACGAAAAGGCGGACATGATTTTAGTAATCGGCGAGTGTGGGGAAAATTGCTTGCTAGCATCAAGAGTTTATGCTCAAAAATATCCTAACAGGCGTCTTCCTGACAGGCGGTCATTAGAAAATTTATTGCAAGTTTTCCGAAGAACAGGAAGTGTGCGTTATCAGAAACCAGAACGGCAAAGACCAATTACGGGAAATGAAGAAAATGATTTTGTTGATATCGGATCTCTGGCAGAAAATCCGCATACAAGTCAGCGAAAAATATGTGAAGCCAGTGGAATAAGCAGACGGAGCATCGGAAGAATTATAAAAAGGCACAACTTCTTCCCGTATCGTATTCAATTACACCAAGCACTTTTGGAAGTAGATTACGATAGACGACTCGTATTTTGCTTATGGGTTTAAGAAAACTTTAGTGAAGATGAAAATTTCTTCGATTTTGTACTTTTTTCGGATGAGTCATCATTCCACAATAACGGACTAGTTAATAAACATAATTTTCATTACTACAGTGACGAAAATCCCCATTTTTTTAGAACTATTGGTAGGCAATACAGGTGGTGTGTCAATGTATGGGGTGGAATAATTGGAACGCAAGTGGTAGGTCCGTTCTTTTTTGATGGTCACTTAAACGGCGCCATGTTTCTTCGATTTTGTAGAGACAATTTGCCTGTACTTTTGGAAAATATACCACTTAAAATTCGTCAAAGGATGTGGTTACAACTAGACGGTGCGCCAGCGCATTTTCAAGTAAATGTGAGAAATGAATTGGATAGGCAATATCCTAATAGGTGGATAGGACGCAGCGGTCCACAGAATTGGCCAGCAAGATCCCCAGACTTAACGGGTCCCGATTTTTTCTTATGGGGATATGTCAAACATATCATTTATGATACACCACCAACCACACCCGACGATATGAGAGAACGAATAAGAATAGCGTTTCGTTCTATAACACCAAATATTTTAACAAGAGTTAAACAGTCCATTCAAGAGAGAATTCGATTATGCATTGAAACAGATGGACATCATTTGGAGCACTTGCTAAAACATTAGTTTTCTTTTAGTTGTTTGTTTAATAAAGTATGTATTTTTTATTTACCTAGTTATGACGCCTTTTAATTAATGTGAAACAAAACCAATCAACCCGATAGGTTAATAAATATTAGCATTTTGAAAAATATTTTGCAAGAAATTAGTGTTTGAAATTGAAAATCCTAAATTACCAAAAAAATATAAGAGATAGGTATAGGAAACCCTAATACAGTTTTAAAAACAATTAAAATTAGAATCTAAATATGGCAATAAATATAAGGTGTTCCATTTAAAATAAGAAAGTTATTTGCCTTTAATGTTAGTCAAAACACAAATGTAGTTTTTAAACACCCTGTATAATTTTTAGATATCAACTTTAGCTTATCTTAAAGTCTAATGCTTTGAGTATACATTAAATACAATTAAAAATAATTCGCTCAAATATGGAAGACAGCAATGTCTCTGAAATTTTGATCTACATTTTCAAAAATAGTGAAATATCTCGAAAAGAGGTTGAGTTAGGTATAGGGAATATAACAGTAAGTGGCCTTAATTTAGCCTATAGCATCAAAATATCCTATAATATACAGGGTGTTCCATTTAAATTTTCATAACTTTGGTGTGCCAATTTTTTTTTGGATCACTGTGTATATTTCAAAATAATTTTAAAACGTGCCCCTAATGAACCTACACAACCTTTAATAAAAATAAAAATAAAACATATTACCGCTTTTCGTATATAAACTGACGGGAATTAGGTGCCCCACCCTGTATATACATGTATGCATGTATTAAAAACATGAATATCAGCTTGGTAGTAGTGGCAAATGATGAGCAAAAGTAATAACAATATGACAATCGGTATTACTTATGTAGTTCCATTAAAAGGTTTGGGTCTACCTTAAACTGTTCAATTAATGTAATTATATAAATAATAACGATGCAACTATGTAATTAAATAATACCAGTTGTCCTATGCTTATTTGTTTACATTTTCATTTATACACGACTGGTTTTACAATCTATATTGTCGTGATACCAACACCTCTACTAGTAATTCTTTTAATTACATAGTTTTTTCAATACATTTGTGTATTTTGCAAAGAAATTTAATATATTTTATTAACTGCCTGATTGAAATTAGGCATTACACAGTATTAAGTAAGTGCACTATTGTTTAACACTCGGACATTTTTGGATTTACGTTTTAAGGTTATACTATATTTTTTAATCAACACATATTTAGTGCTTTAACATACACCTTCCTCGTTATGCTGCACTGACGAAACCAAACAAGGTAGAAACATATATGTCGTAGCTACAAACACATCTTAACACATACATAGTTGCGTCGTTTATTGTTTGTGTATTTTCTATCAAATGTACATGTCTAGGTAAACCTAAACAATTTGATGGGACTGCATAGTAATACCGGTTGTCCTATGCTTATTTGCTTACTTTTTCATTTATACACGACTGATTTTATATTCTATATTATCATTCAGTCATGCATATTTGATTTACATTCTACATTTGTCAAAGAATTTTAATATATTCTTGGTAGTAGTGGCAATAATATGATAAGCAAAAGTAATAACAATATGACAACTGGTTGTCATTTAGAAATACATTAACAAATAAGCATAGGACAGTCGGTATTATTTATGCTTATTTGTTTACATTTTGCATTTCTTCTCTCTCTCTCTCTCTCTCTCTCTCTCTCTCTCTCCCTCTCTCTCTCTCCAAAACTGTTAACTTTAAGTATAGAACAATTACCGAAAATGTTACTAAAATTAGTTGTAGAATTTGTAAATAGTATAAAAAATATATCATTCAATCTAAAATAAACTAGATAGGCACATTAAAAATATTTGCACAGCGTAGGTAGAGGTTATGGATCATTTACGCTTAATTAATAATTTTCAGAAAGTAGTAATGACTAGATTGACTCAGTCAATCACCCTGTATATTAATCGATCGAGATGTGCACGAAAAAAAATTTATATAGCTTGTATATAAATCTGCTTATTATTAACTGAATCTTGTGCATAATATTGTAAGTAAACGTGTTTGCATTGATAATACAAAAATCGTAAGACATTATAAAATCACTGCTATTTCATCTTCTTTAATTAATAATATAATAAACTTGTTTTGTACAGCAATAAAGATAAATGAACGAGTATAAGACATGATTGAAATTCTACGATATTTACATAGATACATCCAAGACGAACGATTTTTGAATTTTTAATTTTAATTTTATTTTTAGTTTAATTTATAATATCACTTCGTTTTATTATATTCATGTTATTTCTTTCGTTGTGTCTCTGTTTATGTATACCATTATTAAATTTGCAATAATTTCAATTATTATTATTATTATATAACTTCAACTGTCTGACTACTATCTTGGTCACATATACATTCAGAGACAGATACACAGGAATGATTGCAAAAACCATTTCTTATATCAGAGGACTTCAAAAGAATATAAAATGACATACTTATTACATGTAGTTATAATAGTTACATTCTTTTGGTGTTTATTTAACTCGCCTAGAAACATATCCAACTCTATGCATACTCGTCGGCATTTTTACTTTTTCTTTGTTCTACAGAGTCGCATCATCATCAAAAAAAGCATTTATGAAGTCTTAACTTCCCTTCATCTGAACGCGAACCATTTTAATCAAGAAAATTTTTCACTGCCGCTATAATAAAATTCACACTGTCGCTGCGGCAAAATCCACCTTCCCACAAAGCGGTTTCGGCCCTTCGACAAATTCTTACACAAATCTACGCTTTTATCCTTCTTCACCCCCCCCCCCCCAGAAACACATTAATAGATGAACGGACAAAAAAAAGGAGTAGCCGCAAGTACAGCGGCTCTGTCTTTATTCTCGACGTTGCGGAAATCCCTCCTTTTTTTTTAATTTAACGTTTCCGTCCTTTGAAACATCGTCGGCGTAATTTCGCCCATCATATCGCTGTCGACGTTGACGACATGGAACACAGCCACACGGGCATCGCTTCGCATTTGTTTGGATTCGTTTGCCGACGACGACGTTGACGGCTTTGAAAGAAGCGCCATCTCCAGGCTGGGACAAACAGCGTGGGTAACTGCGACTCCGGGAATGCGAAGATATGAAACGTCTCATTTAATATTATCTTAGGGTACTGGCGGTGGTGAAAATATGATGTTGAAGGAAGGAGAGATTCTATGTGTATTATTAAGTCTTCAAAATGTTGTCCCGAGAGAGTTTATTAACGTCTTTATTGTGCTTTTCTTGGGAGTTGTTGATGTTGTTTTCAAGAAATATGTATAAAATGCTGATTTGTATTATAGTTATAATTATATTAGTGCAACTCACATTATGCGTTTCTAAATTATATTAACAGTTTAAGATACTTGCATCTGCGTCTCATATTTAGCCTTATCCTGAAGAATTCCAGCTTTTCAGTCTTATGAAAGACTTCACGAATTTGTCACCTGTTGAAGCAGGGTAACCCGTTTAATGTAATAAATTACAGACCAATTTCAATTCTATACTACTTTGCTAAAATATTTGAGACCATTATCTCCATTTCATCATGGATTTATGACGTTCCACAGTAACCAATCTGTGTTGTTTTACTCAATATTCTACGGAGGTCGTCGATAGAAGAGGTCAAGTTGATATATTCTACACTGGCTTTTAAAAAGCTTTCGGCCAAATTGATAATTTCAGTCTACTAAACAAGCTGTCTGCCATTGGGGTGTCTCCGGCGCTGATATGATCCTTTACATCTTACATGTCCGATAGGAAGCAGCTCGTCGAATATCGCAAGATTCGATCGTCCTCATTTACTACCACATCACGCGTTCCGCAGGGATCTAATCTGGGGCCTGTGTTGTTTTTTATTTTTAATAATGATATTACTAAAGCGATAGACTGTGAGGCGTTTCCCTTTGCTGTTAATCTTTGCTGGAGTTGCAGAGGAATTTGGATGCCGTTGGTGTGTGGTGTCCGAGGAACCACCTCTGTCTCAACTCAAACAAATGTATTGTGTGGTATCCCATTTATCAATCCCATATTAACAACATAGAAGCAGAACAAAGAAGATTTTTAAAATTTATGGTTTTTGTGGACTATATATGAATCTCCGTCAACATAGAACGTTCTATTGTGAAGCTAATAGGATTAACATGCTATATAAATCGCCTATCTCCATGTGTTGTGTAAATTATAACAGTATATGTAATTATTATGATTTATATTATGATACATTTAACAAAATATCCAATCCGATACTGAATTAATGCATGGCATTGTTTGTTAGACTGTGGATAACTTTTCTTTACTTTATTTCTTATTATGTACTCACTGTGTGTTGTGTTTTATATTTCTTAAGCAATATTTTACTGTACTTGGGTGTGACACCTGTTGGAAAATAAAATCAAATAAATAAGTAAATAAATTTACTTTTTAAATAACTTTTAAAAGCATTACATACACCAGAGACAATTATTAGTTATATTATTTCTGATAATAACAATACACTATTAGTCAATTAGATCCACGCCGGATATATATGTCGTCATACATAAAATTATACATGTAATTGTGGAGCAATCAGACAAAAACAGATAAATCCATTTTTCATAAAAAATGAGATGAGTATGACCCATTAGTAATGGGGGTCAGATAAATCCATTGGTGAAGTCAGAATCAAGCTAAATGGAATGTATACTATTGAAAAGCAGACTTAAAAAGTAGACAATCAAGCAGAAGCAGATAAATAGGTTTCAACGAAAACAGGATAAATCCAGATAAATTCGATGTAGAATATTACATGTGTAGATGGCTCTGACTACGTTAATCAGCTGTTTCTGTTAGTTGCATCGACGCATTTTGAGCTGTCAAGTTGTTAGATTTTCTTTAGCGACTGTTTATCAGTTGAATTCTTAGATTTGATCTCGGTGACTCCAGTATTTGACCAAAAAATGGAATTGATATTTCTGTGCAAGAAGGTAATGATTTTATTTATTTTATAATCATATATCTATATACAAAACTGCTTTCTTCAACAGGCAGTCGAGTAAGTCGGACTAAAATTCCGCAAAATCACTACAGGACTCACGATAGGGCATATCATATATCAGTCGGATAATATGCTTGTTCAATTTTCTTCTTTTCGATAATTGTAATAGTGCAATAGGTTTATAATTCTCAATATTGCAAGGATTAGGTCTTTCATGAGTAGGTATTACAGCAGATGATTTCAAAATTGTAAGGAATTTGCCCGAACTAATCGATAGATTCACCAAATGAGAGAGATGCTCTGTCACCTCCATCGCGCAAGCTTTCATGATATTGCAACCACCCTTATTATTGACTATAATATGTTTTGGTTCAATAAGGATGTCACTATAATATGTCATTGAACTTGCTCAAAGACGTTGCCCCTGTAACTCGTTAGTCGTTGCGAAAGTCGTGGGTCAATAAGCGCCACATGTTTTGCTTATCAAAAACATGAAAACTAGCGATAGCAATTAAAACGCACAAGATCCAATCAACAATTAGCATGCGCTTCTTTTGAGGTTAAAATACAAGCGTCACATATAGCGCTTGGCAAATTACAATCAATTACATGAGGTTGCATTGCTTAACATTATTAACAAATATGATGCCTTGAGATTATAATTAAATGATATTAACAATCGAGCTTACCCTAGTGTCATATGAGGCTTCACATTTAAAAAGAAGCTAAAATTCTCTCGGCATAGTTTATATGCGCCTGTCAATTTACAAAAACCAACCGCATGAATATAGCTGTTTTAAAACCTCTCTTATCACACATGCTACTTGTCATACCGGCAACTATGATTGTTACTGAATCATAACAGGTATTTCTAACTGTTACAATATTAATGGAAATATCATCGAGACCTGTGCCTGCTTATTTCATTATACAAACACTTTATAGTGTCTGTGATGTCTCCCGCAACTACAGGACCATAAAACACAGTACAGCCAACGTCGTCGCCGGCTTCAAAACTAGAGCCCAGATTGTACCCGAGAATGGATGAAAAGTAGATGAAAATTTATAGCTGTGTTCTTTTTTTTTGAAAACAGGATTAAAGCACTAATGAAAGTACTTCAAAAAGCTATCAAAACCTATCTACGTCAGCGCGGTCCTTTTGTGGGTGCGCCGTTAGCCGGCAGCAAGTTTTTGAATTCGCTATTGGACAAATACGTTAAACTTTGGTATGCATTGTCACGGCTACCATCATCGACAATCTCCGCACCCCTATCACAATTCACAATCTGACCAGAGTAATCGGCAAAAGTGGTATAAGTGTTGAAAGCCCGGTATGTTAGTAACTACAAAGTCAATACTGGTACAACTGCAATATCTAGCCGTGGCAAAACCCATGTGTTATCAGTTAAAAAATACGTCAAGCCGAAAGACCTCAAAATGTCACTCAAAATTTCAACATTAAAGTCACCATACATAATTAATAACTTACGCTTTCATAACATAAATGTGAGTAATACCACAGTATATAGCTATGTAATAGAAACAGTAGTTTCTCTCGAGGGAAATAATTGTCCTCCTACCGACGACCTTGAACCGACGCGTGCGTGAAAATTTCTGAATGCGCAGTAGTCAGCCATCAGCTGTTGAGTCGGCGGGATTATTTGATGCGACTGCTGGGCATGCGATTTGTGAATGGCCGTTAATATAAGTTATGCTGTACACCAATTATACAAAATGTTTGACAAACAATTTATTATGAACACTAATTTTACAAATTAATGGGTAGTTGTACACAGATTAAACAAGGCATTTGTAAAACTAAATTATACATTCTTTTGGCATTTATAATTAACGTCAAATAAATTTATTAACACATTATTAATTTAGAATTTGTGTTTAAAATGTTTGTCAAAATTTTTTGTTTGATTATTGTGCATTTCCTTGAAACATTTCCATATAATTTAATGTATGCTGACGTACTTCCAACATTTTTGACAAACAAAATGTTTTTAATAATTAGTGTGCACGCAGCATAACGTTTTATCAATAATTGTAGTGTTTCGTTTCGCGAATACTTGGAACAAAAATGCCCCATTATTGTTGCGCACCTCGGTGCAAGAATAGTTCGAACAATTCTAAATTAAGCTTTTTCAGGTTTCCGAAAGAACCAATGCGGTAAGATCCCCAGGCGCATTAAAATGTCCTCAACTGTTAAAATGTGCATATTGTGTATTGTAGTTGTGAATAATTACTCAAACTTCATGACAAATTCACCACCACAAACGCAAAATTTAATTTTCGAAGATTGATTACCGACAATGGGAAAATATAACTGAACAAAATGCCTTCACTTATTTTATAGGTTATTTGGGACACAAATGTTTTGAAAAGCATAGTTTTCCAACAATTATACGTTTAAAACACAAGAAATGAATGAATTCAAATTTTACACTTATTTTAAGGCATGTCCTAACTTTGTGAAACAGCTTTACTAATTTGGCAAGGCCCGACCATAATTTCAGTATACCTATATATAAATACCGCATTAGGAAAAAGCCTTCTGTGAATTTTTTTCTTCATTTTCCTTCGAACCAAATGTTAGCTTTAAATTAAAACAGAAGTTGGAGGAGATATCATATAAACATCCCAGCCAAAATTTTCCTACTGAATTTTTGATAAAGCTATTTATTAGTGTAAGAATTTTTTATACTTTGAAATTTTGCAATAGAAATTTCAAAGTTAGTGGCAATTCAAATAAAATAACAATTTTACAACACCATTGATGAATTGTGTCAAGAAATTTAAGTAATCTTTAGGTTAGAGGAGCCTTTTTTTGTGTTGTACGTATAATGTATTACATTTTAAATGCGTGTGTAATATGTACTTAATAAAAAGCAGTGTTTCATCATCGTTTTTTGTATTATTGATATAGCTTTTTCATAATTTTAAAAATAGATTAACATAATTATCTCATAAACGATTTGGTTCTGCGTCACTGGCTTATTCCTGAATAGAAAAATTTACTACGCCTCTGGTTGCGCGTGCGTGAATGCGCAGTACTATTTTGGGATACAAACATCAAAGGTGCCGACGGCGAGAGAAGCTACTGTGTCTATACAGCTCTATACTGTGGTAATACCAATAATCCACAAAGCATCTTGAAGTTATGCTTATCCCTACTTGGTGATCTGTAAACGTCTGCAATGTAAAAATCCCCACAAACGGAAGCACCCGAACACTCAAAGACTCTCTCAACACCATCTAGCGACAACGGCAAAACTCAATATTACAAAAACAAAAACGCAGTTTATAGGGCAAATGAAGCTCTTTTAAATGAGATGAAGCATGTTAAAATCGGTTATACCAAACCCGAGTAAATGTTGTTTATTTAAAAGACATTTAAATTGATCCCACCATTTCATTTTTCTAGATAGTAAAAAAATTGTGGGACAAACAATATTATTTAAAAATATGTCAGACACAAAATGCAGGTATTTTAATCTCTCTCAATTAGCCAAATCACGAAGAAATCATAAGTTTAACAAAGATCGTGATTGTTACGCCCCATAAGGGATATCGAACAAACTCGAAAATAATTTATTTTGGGCACTTTTACTTGAAAAATTTTTGAGCAATCTGAGTACTAGTTTCTGAGCCTACGCTCATTCTTAGTTGGCCAGCCGTTACATATCTGTATATAAAAAAATGACCTAATGCAATAAAGATGATCTATCTATAAAATTAATATTTTGGTTTTCACCATTGAATTTGGCCGAAAAAAGAAAAAAATTATCGAGATTCCCTATAGAAATACCGAAATTTGCCCATTCTGTAGAATAAATCTCCAGAATACATCAAGAACATATTTGGTTTCAAACTTTTTAAAATCAAATATTTCTAGGGTTGTTTAAAGTTAATAAATTCTACAATTAAGTTGCTGCAAAAAACCTGAAGTTTTACGCTAATTATGTTAATGTATCATCAACAGATCAATACGCAATGATTTCGTTTTAATTCTCCAGTCAATATTCAAATAATACTAAAATACATCTAGATTTATAACATACATTTCAGATAAATTAAATTTCGGACATGAATAAGTACTTTACAACGTATGAGATATACCCTCGACAATATCAGAAATAATGTCACCGTATTACAATGCACATATTACTAAGCACAGCGACGGTTGGTGTCGTAAAGTCGGTTAATGGGAAGGTAAGAGTTTTAGTGGTTCCCTTGGACTAGCATGCTGCCCGTGATGCGATCCTCATATTAAACCCTAACCAGATGCCTTTTAATCACCGGCTAAATGTACCAGAAACGTAAATTCCCGGGCGCAATATTGTCCTGATTTAAATCGGTTCCGCAAATCTTCAGTTTGTAATTAAAATGTTATAGAAAGAAAGAAGAGACGAGAATAATTATGTTATTTTAAGTTTTGACTTTGTCTGCGAAGATGTGTTCCAATTCGTTTTGCATTCGATACGCCGGTTGTAGTATTTTCTAGTCTCTGAGTTGAAATTATGACAAAATTTAAGTTATAGGCTTCCACAGTTGTGGTTAATAATTTCTTGGTTGAAACCGCATCGTGGTCTCAGCGTCTGCTGCCGATCTTTTGTCCACTACCTTAAGGGACTTTTCAGGGCTTCTACTGCTACGATCACCTGAAACATACTGACGTGTGTTGACAGGGGGATGGTTTATATTGTGTTTAGCGTTGCGGTTCAATGGAGCGTGTATGTTTCGGTTCAATTGAGTTTCTTTGATGGATGTCCGAGTGCGATGGAAACAATACCTTAGTTTCGGTTCAAGTTGTTAGCATGTTTCTGGATTTCTATGGATTCAAGGGCTTTGGAGACTCTTTGGACATAGTTTTGGATTTGGTGCCCGGTTTCTAATTTGTTTTACTTTCTTCCATACACATTCTTAACATTTGTTCAACATATTGGTTTGCCCTTTCAACGGACCCTTGGCTTTGGTCTGGGACGTCCATGTACGATTCTGTATTCTGGCCATAACAAAACCAATTGTTTTATTACTTCGGCTGTAATCTCCCGTCCATTATCACTCTGCAGGATCACTGGTACACCTTGCTCGAGAAAATTTTTCAGTAATTCGTTGGCTACTTCCGCAGCCTTCTTTGTTTGTAATGGTCTCAAATATAAAAATTTTGTGCAATGGTCTTGGTAGTTTAATATAGCCGTTTATATTTACCATCTGAGCAGGATTGAAAGTCAATTAAGTCAACTTGTCCTCTTTGATTGAAATCTCTTGATGTTATCGGTTTTACAACCAAATTCTGCGTATACTTCAACTGCCAGTCTTGGAATGTTACATTTCTTTTTCAAATTATGATGCATTTTGTCCCTTCCACCGTGTCCTGTCGCTTTGTGTTGTTCGTCAATTTTATCAAAAAATTCTTCAATTGGTGTAACATAAATAAGGTCTTTGTTAATAGATTTTGCTTTCCGAATAACTTTTGATACGCCGGATACCTCCAGGTCATATGTTTTGCTATAATATTTTTCTTTTGCTGAGAGGACCTGAGTATTATTCTGAACTTGTTTTGAACGAAAACTTTTTAAAATCGCACTAATTTCATTGGTTCGTTGCAGGATGCACGGCTTTTTAATTGTTGTTTGTTCGTACTTTGCATTCAGCTTTAAATAAAATTTATCTTTATCTACCACGGTGTTAATATTAACTTACATGTTATAGGTAGAAAACTGCTAAATGAAGAACCGAAGCACATAAACAGTAGGTAAACACGGATAAACATAACCTCAAATAAAAATTAAAAACCCTGTTACATTTCTTTTGCCGTATTTTTAATTCTTAGTTGAGAATCTTAATTTTAACTTTTGAATGTTTAATTACGCTTGGTAGCATAATTTTAGTTATTTTCTTTCTCGTTGTCCGTTAAACTTTATTGATTTATTATTGATTGAACCTTTTACCGCCATCTTGTGGCCAATTGAGCAGAGCGATTTCGCGATCGACCGTAGTCGTACGAGATCTGTATCTCATCGACTGTTGTAGTGGCCGCTGTTTTACTCATAGATGGCGCGTGATGTGTTAAATCTTGAATTGAAAACAGTTTGTCAATTGTAACTTGAATTTATGGTTCACATTTGGTGGCCGTCTTAATCGATTTATATATACCTTCAGAAATTTTAAACATTTGCAACTGGTTTGCACTTATGTGTTTCTTTCTTTTTAATGTTTTTGAATTGAAAACAGTTTGTCAATTGTAACTTGAATTTATGGTTCACATTTGGTGGCCGTCTTAATCGATTTATATTGTAACAATACCTTTAATTAATAAAGGTACGATTACACTCAGATAAATTTAATAATATTTATTCTTACTATGTGTTTGAAACCTGTACTTATTCTCGTCTATATATACAATTGAAATCTTTATGTACTTTTTAAATCTATTTTCAAATTCTCTCAGGTAATTTTTTTATTTATGCCCTCACTAACTCAGTTCTTATATAAAATATTTAAACTAATTATTTTATATGTTGCTAACTTCCCTTGAATCATCAAAGCCCAAACAGTTGCCTATATGTAACTTTTTCAATATCTGCCTATATCATAGGATATTTACGTTTTATATTTCTTAACTTTATAAATCAAAGTTTACAAAACAGTTATTCTTTAGTGAATTATGATGTGTATTTCAACTTTATCTTCAAATAACAATACTTACTGTGAACTCAATCTCAAGGTATATATTAACATACTATTCAAATAATATTATAATCACTGACAGTTGTTTTTTCTATTTATAGGTTACGGTTCTAAGCGTCATATCTGTTTCATCAATTTAATTCAAAAACCTTCTTTATATACCCAATAAAAACAAATGTATCAAACTAATTTGTTTAATAAATCAGGCAAATTATAAATTATATAGTAGTTCTCAACACACACAACCAAATAAGACATTCATGGAAGTACCAAGCTTGTTTACGTAAACATTCTTTTGAAAATTTATATGTGCATGAAAATACACCTTTCGTGGATCGAAAAATATACAAGTAAGTATATTAATTATATTATTTTAAAAATACTGTATAGTTTTTGTATTTAAATCAAATACCCACACAAATTAATCAGTTTTAGTTTGCCGATCAGTTTTTTTTTTGACTTCTAAAAATTATACAAATGATGATACAAATTAATGTTGTGCACAGAACTTACAAAATATCTTTTCTTGATTTTCAACACAGTTATAATGTACGTATAAATAATAGATCTCTAAATTTTGATATACTTTTCAATTCGAAACTGATAAATTCAAATTATTTCAAAGAATTATACGACCTGTTATTACTACTGAACTGGTATTCTTATTTATACACCAAACGATTTTCTTTTTAGCTTGTCGAAGACATTTCCTGGAATCAATGAGGGAGATCCTTTCCTTTTCCTAATTGTCTGGAATGCTCGGAATGTGGACTGTAATGACTGCTATCCTGTAATACCTTCAACCTCTGCAATCAACTAGAATCTCGAACCGTCGAACGCTTTCGTGAAGACCTTTGAAACCTGCCTTTCCTCTACTGGACTGGAATACCTGTGTTAGCTGCTATGTTGAATATCTCGTATCTTTCAAGTCCTGGACTAAACTATTTGTATAACTTCTGGAATTTCACCAACTCTCCAATGCAATAAATCTCTCGCCAAATATGGAATAATATTTACCAATGCAGTAAGTTTATTTTTAAATTGTAATTATATATTTCTTCGCTTTCTTCTCAAGTATGAATATTCTTCAATTATTTCTTTATTCGTTACCGAAATTCTTTCTTCTAATTTATTTTTAATTATATTTGCATGATACAAAAAATGGTACTATTCTGGAAAATGTTGCAATCACCTAAAAAAATATCTGCTTTCTTTTCTACTATCTCCTAACCACTTCTTTTACACTTTTGTATAATGATGAATCTCTTAATTATGTGTTTTTCGGAAGGAAAATTTCGTTTTCCGAAAACACATCTACCGCTTTTCTTAAATTCTTTTTGAATCTCTCTCTATTTATTCCTCATATCCCTGGCAATAAATCCTTAGTTTCTATAATATCCAATCATATTGTTCCACACATTATAATAATCCAAAATATGTTTTATTTGTAATTGAATATTTATAATACCTTTTTGTAATTCCAAAAATTTATCAATTTAATTCTTTACTTTAATTTTCACAACCTTTTATACCCTTCGGCAAACCAAATACTCAATACTTTAACTATATTATTTTAAATGTCAAAATCTGACACTTCTTACATTTGAATTTTAGCGCGTAACTATACATCATTTTCCAACCTTTATGATTCAAAATCCATACTAATATTCTCTATTTTTTCAAAAGTGTTAATTAAACAAGCTTTAACAAATAATATTACATATAAAAATACAACAAGTAACATTTACAATTCTACTTTCAGAAATGGGAAATATTACTACAACAAAGAAACCTGATAGGCAACCAACCACTCGATGCAAGGCGAACTTCAACATAACCCGATATGTAACCAACTTTACACGGTTCACAAAAACTATAGGGAAATACCCAATTAATATTCTCACAATTATTTTAAGTATAATTTAAATATTCTCACATCTATTTATTTAATTATAGTTTGGTCCATAAAATATTACCATCTTTTATTTTTTTTTAATACTCACTACAAGAACATATACAGTATATTTTATTAACATTAGTACTTCCATCATATCCTTACTCATCCAAGTTAGTGAACTACCACATATGCCCCTTTTTTAATAAATCTAAATTTCTATAGAATATATAAATTTATATTTATTCAACAATCTATACTAAAATGATGTACTTCAATTTGTACTACTTCTGTAGCATAACTATACATTCTCATATAAATCCATGTACATTTCTTAATATTTGGTATATAAGATAATTATTTACCTCACTGTATCTATTTTCATTTTT
This sequence comes from Amphimallon solstitiale, assembly GCA_963170755.1. Taxonomy (NCBI): domain Eukaryota; kingdom Metazoa; phylum Arthropoda; class Insecta; order Coleoptera; family Scarabaeidae; genus Amphimallon; species Amphimallon solstitiale. The sequence goes on along the minus strand of OY720677.1, from coordinate 139,991,581 downwards.
AACTCTCAATGATTTACAACAAACCATTTTAACTAATCTTATTCTCATAAATATACTAATTTATACCAACATATTCAAAATTTACATCTTTATCCATTTGTCTTCATCAATAATGTCATAAAATGTATCTTTTAACATTTCTATGCTTTCTATATAAGTAACTTTATTCCTTTTCTTATCCAATCTTATACCTTCTTTGTATTATCCTATTCATGATTTTAAACCCTCTAAAAATTCTTATCAATATTATAATCGAAACTACTTTTAACATTTACTGGTGATTACTTTTAAGTTGTATCTGTTACTTCTTCAGATATTTAATAGCCTCTACAAAATATGCTTTACATATGCTCACTTATTCTTTATTATTTTATTTTATATAACTGTTCCTAGCTGAACAAAAACCCTATACCTATAATAGACATTTTCGTCTACCTTTTCAAACTTTCACTTTTGGAAAGTACACAAATTATATTTTCGTTTTTTAAGGCGTACGTGACCTACATATTTCTTTTATACATTATTATTCTATATATTTATTATCATTTTGGGTTTTATTTACCCTTTCATACATAATCTCTATAAATTATTCCATATATTTTTATGTTTCCCTTTTATTATTTATTATACATAGCAAGCATTCATTATTATCTTTTCTATACATATTTTATTTTATAGGCTTCTTCTATTTGTATATCACATTTTTTTTTTTATAACTCTTAATGACTTTAATATTTCTTGACCATTAAATGCTTTTATTACTCCGATAAATATCCTTTAAAAAATTTTTTTTTTTTAATAAGGTTCCTTCTTACTCATCTTTCATATATCTACTTTATACATTTCTTCACATTTTTATACTCGTATGTTTCTTTACTTACTGTAAAGTTACTTATATACTCCTCTAACACTTATATTTACAAATTTTATAATGTAAGGAATGAGGAAAATAAATTAAATATTACTAATTTCTTCATACTAACTAATCTTTACAACTCTTCTTCGTCTAAATAAATCTATCCTGATTCAATTAATTTAGAGCAAGGAAATAAAATACATAAACCTTTGTTAGATCATTTTAGCTAAAATTTCTTACATGATTAACTCAATTATAAAAAAAAATTAAATGCACATACTTATATCCCGTTTTTTTTTATGACATACTTTTATAGAAACAAAATACATTAACCATGCCCCTAAATTTTGGTTCTATTAACTTTGATGTAGCTCTGGTGGGTGGTAGCGCTATTTACCAACGGTAACTGGCCCTTCAGTACCGCCATGCCCTTAAATTTTGGGCTTTATTATATACATTGTAGCTCTGGTGGGTGGTAGCGCTATTTACCAACGGTAACTGGCCCTTCAGTACCGCCATGCCCTTAAATTTTTTAACAATTATACTTCATCAATATAATCATGTAACATTGAAATATGATAAGTTCCTTTAAGATATCCCGTTTCTTCATCAATTAATTCATAATTGTTTAATCCTATTTTCCGATGTATTAAATACGGTCCCGAATATGGCCTTATGAGTTTTGCTATAATTTTGTTCCTTCTATCCGTTACTCGTAACGCGCGTACAATAACCTTATCGTTCTCATTATACACCTTATATTTACGTTGTTTTTTCTTTTTTCTTCTGCTCCCATTTAATTTTTCGTCTCATTAATTTTTGTTTAATTTGTTCATATCTGCCTCCTATTTCTGCAATTTCATCATCTTGCCAAGGCCTTTGTGGAGGTTGTCCTGTGAAAATAGTTATTGGACAAGCTTCATGTACGGTACTTGGTGTGTTATTCATTACAAATTCAATTTGTTTTAAACATCTGGCCCATTTATGATGTCGATCTTCGAGTAATATCCGTAAATATTTAAGAACTTCTTTTATATACCTTTCCGATGGATTAGCTTGTGGATGACGAATCGATATGTGATGAGATTTAATATTTCTTTCATCTAAAAATTCATGATATCTCTGATTCATAAAATATGTTGCATGATCAGATAATATTGTTCTTGGAGTCCCATACTCAGTTATATATTCTTGTAACGCCTGTAATACAGTATCTGTATCACATTTCTGTGTTGGTATTAATCGCACATGTTTCGAAAATATATCACATAACACTAAAATATTTCGATATCTTCTCGTGCTCGGAATCAGATTTGAAATAAAATCAATTGCTACTAATTGTAATCTATCATCAGCTACAATACTTAAACTTATATTCTGATTTGTATAATTCTTTTCTTTTGCTAAAATACAAGTTTTACACCGTTTAATTTCTCTTTTAATTATCTTCTCGTCATTCCGGCAATAATAAGCTTCTCGGAACATTAACCAACATTTCCTAGCTCCTATATGTGTATACATTACATGTAAATGTCGTATAATATTAATCGTGTGTTCTTCATTCGTAACATATACCTCCAGATCGCCTATCTTCTTCAAAATTATCCCTTCATTCATTCTCATTCCTTTATATGTACCTATTGTCCGTAATCTATTTTTAATTATCTCCAACTCAGGTGTATCTTGAGCTTCTCTGATTCTTTGTACTGAAAAAATACCTTCTGATCCCAATCTTACTAAGTTTATATGTACATTTGTTGTTTTTGTTTCACCATGTTTTCTACTCAGTACGTCAGCTGCAATCATTTCTTTACCTGGTCTATATATAATTTCCATATCATACTGCTGTATTAATAACGTCCAACGGTAAATCCTGTTATTATTTAATTTCGTAGTCATAATATTCAGCAACGCCTTGTGATCTGTCTCCAATCTGAATTTCTTCCCTATGAGGTAATAGCGTAACTTAGTTAAAGCATAAATGACAGCAAGCATCTCGAGTTCTGATATCCCAAATTTCCTTTCGCACGGTTTTAAAGTTCTTGACGCGAAATATATTGGAACCTCGATACCATCTTTGATCTGTACTAATTCGGCTGCTACGGCTACACTTGATGCATCTGTTCGTACGATGAAATCTAAATTAAAATCCGGATGATACAACTTAAGATTTTCTATAAAATTTGATTTTAACTGTACGAAACAATCCTCACATTCTTCAGTCCACTTCCACTTCGTTCCTTTCTTTAGTAGATTTAACAACGTACTTGTCTTTTGGCTATAATTAGATACAAATTTCCTATAGTAATTCAACAACCCAAGAAATCCTCTCAACATTTTGAGTTTATTAGGTCTTGGATAATTTTGTATCTCTTCTAATCTTTGAGGATCTAATAAAATATTTTGTTGGTTAATAACGTAACCCAAGTAATTGACTTCTTTTTGGCAAAACTGACACTTAGATAAATTTAATTTCATACCATTAACTTGTAATGTATTAATAATAATCTCTATATGAGATTCTATGTCATCCGAAAATATTATGATATCATCTAAATAATGAAGGGCGAATTTCTCATATTGGTCTAGTATTTTATGTAGAAATCTAATCAATCCGGCAGGACTACTTTTTATGCCGAAAGGGCATACTTTAAAATGGTAAGTAATTCCATTTACGTTAAATCCACAGTACTTCCTAGAATTCTCGTCCAATCTTATTAACCAAAATGCATTCTTAAGGTCTAATTTGCTATACCATTTTTTATTACCGCATTTTGTAAGTAAAACATCAATATTTTGTGGTATTTCATGCTCAGGCATGATCCTTAAATTAATTAAACGAGCGTCAATGCAAAGGCGAATAGAATTGTCCTTCTTCTTAACCAACACAACAGGACTAATAAAATAGGTGTTCGATCTCTCGATAATATCAGCTTCTTCTAATTTTCTAAGTTCCTCATTGACACGATCTTGGAAAAAATACGGAATAGGATAATTTTTACACGATAACGGCGAATCATCATTTATCAATAATCGATGCTCATAATCTTTAGCAAAAACAACTTCATCATTAATTAATTTTATATTCTTAGCTAAAATTTCTATTAGACTTTCTTCAATCCAAGGTTCTGGTAATTTTTGTTGTAAAATAAAAGTTTGAATGTCAGCTACATTTCTTATTACTTTAACTTCTTGTTTATCTTCTATTATTACAGCATTTCCATATTCGTCATTTATTTCCGATCTAGGTAATTCAAACATTGCTCCTTCCAAATGTTCTTGAGCATCATCATTCTCTGCACGATCAGCTATAATGACATTATTTACCTCGTACTGTATATCCTCCTTGTATTCAATATAAGCGTTTATTTCTTTTAAATCCACAACCTTATCTAATAAAATTTCCTTTCCTTCAATTTTAATCTTGTTTTCTTCAAAATCTAAATTCATTCCCAGCGCTCTCATATTATCTATCCCTAATATGCAATCATAAAACAAATTCCCTAACAGATAAAATTGCATAATAAATTTGTGTCCATTAATCACTACATCTATACATAACCGCTTATTAATACAACCCATTTTTCCCCTATTCGCAGACATAACATTAGTATTTTTGACTTTAATAATATATTTAGAATATTCAGGTATATTCATTATCATTTCTTCTTTTATGAGTGATATTTCAGCACCAGAATCTAACAAAGTTTTAAATTTAACATCTCTAATACTAATTATGCAAAAAGGTAAACTTTCAAAATTATTAATTATATTTCCCATATCTAAACCATTCTGAACATTCCCCATTCCTGTTATTTTACTACTACTAATTATATTACAACTAACACTACTATTAACAAAATTATTTATTAATGAGATGTTCCCGGGATAGCATTCTGATATGGATCCAATTTCATTTCCAAAATTGGCGTTTTTTTTTCTTCCAAACCAACTCCAATTTCATTTCTATCTTGATTATGAACCTGACTACCAGTAAATCTCCTATCTGATTTTCTCCAATCTTGCATTTGTATATTATTCACCTGTCTAGAATTATTATTTCCATAATACCTTTTATTTTGTTCTTGATAGTCATTGTTATGAGGAACTTGTCTTGCAGATTGATTAATAAAAGGATTATTCCTATTTGTACTCGGTCTTCCATTCCCTCCATTTGATAAACTTCGATTATTGTTCCAATTTGAGATACCATTCCCTTGTGTATTATAACTTCTATTATAATTATTACTCTGATGACTATTAAATTGGTAAGGTTGTCTTGCTCCAAAATAATTATTCTGACTACTACTAGGTTGATTATTCCTTGGATAAGCATTCTGTTGAAAAGGGGTATTATTACGAACATAATGATTATTCACACCACTATTATTTGACATACGTTGCTGATTATTCTGAATATCATTTCTTCCATTTAATTGACGAGATTCCCTATATTTTACACCGTCTGTATAATCATCTAAACGTCTAAGAATATTAATCAACTCATTCATATCCGTGACATTCTGACAAATAATTGCATGTGTGTCAACAGGAATAAAGTGTTGTAATAAATGTTGAGATATAGTTTTTTCGTCCAAATGAGATATGTATCGACAATAGTTAAACATTCTTTGTGCGTAAGCCTCCCTCGAAGATTTACCTGGTTGATATCTTCCTGTTAACAACCTCTGATGTGCTCTGCTTTGTTGCGTCTCACTCCAGAAATTATTTTTAAATAATTCCACAAACTTACTTAAATCATCGCAATTGTCTTCAACCCGTTGAAACCAATCCGCTGCACCACTGTTTAAAGTCGCTCTAATAATATTCATTTGGCTCCTAAAATCCTGTATCTCTTCTATATATCTTAGAATATTTGTCAAATAGGCCATTGGATGAGTGGACATTTTATCCCCACTAAAATGAGTTATATTCTCAATTCTGATACCATTATTTAAAACATTGTAAACCGGAGGACATGTTACATGAGGGATGTTAATATTCTGAGTCTTTAATAAAAGATCTTGTATTTTCGTCTTCTGTTCTTCACATTCTTTCAGAATATCTTCCATACTCAACTTCTGCGCAATAGTAGTATCAGTCGATAATTTTATTTCTTTTAAACATCTATCTTCTGTATTTTCTATTTTCTTACAAAAATTCTCTTCTAATTTTTCTGTTTTGTCGGAGACTTCTTTATTTACCTGATCAACTTCATCCCGTATGCGTTTCGCTAACTCCTTATATTTCTCGCTACTATTCTTATCTATTTGTTTTACATTTTCTTGTATTACCTTAATTTTACCTTCAACCTCTTGTACTTTATTTCTAATAATATTTTTAACTTCCATATCCTTAATTTGTAACTTTTCGTCTACTTCTTTCCGCATTTTCACTTCCCTGCTATCCATTTCAATAGTAATTTCTTTAACCTTTTCTTCTGTATCTCTCAGTAAAGATTTCTTTAATTCTTCCAGATTTCTTCTATTTTCTTCTCTAGTATCAATGCTCGCCTTTTCCAACTTATCCAATTTTTCTCCTAATTCTTTTTTATCCTCCTCTCTATTTTTCTTATTCTCTTCACTAGCCTTGTCAAGTTTATCCATTAACTTCTTATTATTCTTTTCACTATCCTTGTCAAGTTTATCCATTAACTTCTTATTATTCTCTTCACTAATTTGTTTAAACATTTGTAGAATTAATTCCATATCTGCTGTTGTATTCGACATTTCTGTTTTAGAAGTCTCTCCTAATATTTCCACCTTATCACCTCTATCCTGTGTTTCTCCTGTCTGTTGAATACCTTCCTGAACTTGTAATATAATTTCTCCTCCCTCTGGTACATTCACATCCTGACCAACCTCCTCTTCACTATCGCTAGACGATTCAGATCTATTTAATCCGAAATTACTCTTAGATCTGGTATTCATTTTCAATAATTGTAGTACACACTTCCTTATACCTTGATATACTTTAAACTGATTTTATTACCTTTGTAAAATGTATACTAATGTTATCGCTATTATTATAATTAATAAAATATTTGAAATATGTTTTTGCGAGTCTTATTTTAATCGCTCCACGTTGGGCACGCCATAAAATGTAACAATACCTTTAATTAATAAAGGTACGATTACACTCAGATAAATTTAATAATATTTATTCTTACTATGTGTTTGAAACCTGTACTTATTCTCGTCTATATATACAATTGAAATCTTTATGTACTTTTTAAATCTATTTTCAAATTCTCTCAGGTAATTTTTTTATTTATGCCCTCACTAACTCAGTTCTTATATAAAATATTTAAACTAATTATTTTATATGTTGCTAACTTCCCTTGAATCATCAAAGCCCAAACAGTTGCCTATATGTAACTTTTTCAATATCTGCCTATATCATAGGATATTTACGTTTTATATTTCTTAACTTTATAAATCAAAGTTTACAAAACAGTTATTCTTTAGTGAATTATGATGTGTATTTCAACTTTATCTTCAAATAACAATACTTACTGTGAACTCAATCTCAAGGTATATATTAACATACTATTCAAATAATATTATAATCACTGACAGTTGTTTTTTCTATTTATAGGTTACGGTTCTAAGCGTCATATCTGTTTCATCAATTTAATTCAAAAACCTTCTTTATATACCCAATAAAAACAAATGTATCAAACTAATTTGTTTAATAAATCAGGCAAATTATAAATTATATAGTAGTTCTCAACACACACAACCAAATAAGACATTCATGGAAGTACCAAGCTTGTTTACGTAAACATTCTTTTGAAAATTTATATGTGCATGAAAATACACCTTTCGTGGATCGAAAAATATACAAGTAAGTATATTAATTATATTATTTTAAAAATACTGTATAGTTTTTGTATTTAAATCAAATACCCACACAAATTAATCAGTTTTAGTTTGCCGATCAGTTTTTTTTTTGACTTCTAAAAATTATACAAATGATGATACAAATTAATGTTGTGCACAGAACTTACAAAATATCTTTTCTTGATTATCAACACAGTTATAATGTACGTATAAATAATAGATCTCTAAATTTTGATATACTTTTCAATTCGAAACTGATAAATTCAAATTATTTCAAAGAATTATACGACCTGTTATTACTACTGAACTGGTATTCTTATTTATACACCAAACGATTTTCTTTTTAGCTTGTCGAAGACATTTCCTGGAATCAATGAGGGAGATCCTTTCCTTTTCCTAATTGTCTGGAATGCTCGGAATGTGGACTGTAATGACTGCTATCCTGTAATACCTTCAACCTCTGCAATCAACTAGAATCTCGAACCGTCGAACGCTTTCGTGAAGACCTTTGAAACCTGCCTTTCCTCTACTGGACTGGAATACCTGTGTTAGCTGCTATGTTGAATATCTCGTATCTTTCAAGTCCTGGACTAAACTATTTGTATAACTTCTGGAATTTCACCAACTCTCCAATGCAATAAATCTCTCGCCAAATATGGAATAATATTTACCAATGCAGTAAGTTTATTTTTAAATTGTAATTATATATTTCTTCGCTTTCTTCTCAAGTATGAATATTCTTCAATTATTTCTTTATTCGTTACCGAAATTCTTTCTTCTAATTTATTTTTAATTATATTTGCATGATACAAAAAATGGTACTATTCTGGAAAATGTTGCAATCACCTAAAAAAATATCTGCTTTCTTTTCTACTATCTCCTAACCACTTCTTTTACACTTTTGTATAATGATGAATCTCTTAATTATGTGTTTTTCGGAAGGAAAATTTCGTTTTCCGAAAACACATCTACCGCTTTTCTTAAATTCTTTTTGAATCTCTCTCTATTTATTCCTCATATCCCTGGCAATAAATCCTTAGTTTCTATAATATCCAATCATATTGTTCCACACATTATAATAATCCAAAATATGTTTTATTTGTAATTGAATATTTATAATACCTTTTTGTAATTCCAAAAATTTATCAATTTAATTCTTTACTTTAATTTTCACAACCTTTTATACCCTTCGGCAAACCAAATACTCAATACTTTAACTATATTATTTTAAATGTCAAAATCTGACACTTCTTACATTTGAATTTTAGCGCGTAACTATACATCATTTTCCAACCTTTATGATTCAAAATCCATACTAATATTCTCTATTTTTTCAAAAGTGTTAATTAAACAAGCTTTAACAAATAATATTACATATAAAAATACAACAAGTAACATTTACAATTCTACTTTCAGAAATGGGAAATATTACTACAACAAAGAAACCTGATAGGCAACCAACCACTCGATGCAAGGCGAACTTCAACATAACCCGATATGTAACCAACTTTACACGGTTCACAAAAACTATAGGGAAATACCCAATTAATATTCTCACAATTATTTTAAGTATAATTTAAATATTCTCACATCTATTTATTTAATTATAGTTTGGTCCATAAAATATTACCATCTTTTATTTTTTTTTAATACTCACTACAAGAACATATACAGTATATTTTATTAACATTAGTACTTCCATCATATCCTTACTCATCCAAGTTAGTGAACTACCACAATATATACCTTCAGAAATTTTAAACATTTGCAACTGATTTGAACTTATGTGTTTCTTTCTTTTTAATGTTTTTTTTATTACTCTTATTTGTAATTAATTTGTAAAGAGTCATTACTGTAGTTGACTTTGAATGATAGTTTGGCAAAAGCTTAATCTTTTCTTTGGTCAATTGGGCAATTTAACCAGTTAATAAACCTGTTGTTAAGTTTGTGTGAGTGTGTTTGGTTTTATTATTCATTCTACCTGGGCTCAAGAATAAACTTGTTCCGGGTTTATAAGTTCAGTTGGTGAACAGTATAGATAGATATCGGAACTGGCGTCCTTATAAGACCTTCGACTAATTCATAGTTGAATCCATGCCCATTTTTCTCGGCTAAGCAACCGGCAATACTGTTTATCATATTTTACAACGACCTTGGGGAAGTTTGATGGTAAGGCCATAATTGTGCTATAAGTTGGTGATTGTTTAATAGACAAGCGTCTTTCAGTATATTTAAGTAGACTGTTTGATTTTAATGATAGAAGGTTAGTTATAGTGGTGGCGTCATGCTTTCTGTCCTCTTGCATATTTCATATTTTTAACGCAAGAGGGTAGCAACCCATTTGCCTAAAAAATGTTGTTGGCAAATACTATTTGCCTAAAATAACTATTCGCCCACCACATTTGTTGTCTTCTTGTGAATCTATTTGCCTAAAAACCCAGCTGGCAGATACCACTTGCCTAGGAAAATAGCTTTTGAGCAGAAATCAATGATATGGAGCTATTTGCCAAGGTAGATATCATTTGCCTAGGCAAAAGCTATTTGCCGAAAATGACTATTAGCCTGCGACATGTACACTGCCACGCGAACATGAAACTCTGGATCATTCAAGATGTTCTTTGACAGTTGTTGACAGACGACAGGAAATCGAATAGTTTGGAATGGGGTGTGAAAAGGACTTCGCTGTTGTGGTAAGTAACCTTGTCTAGAGCGGTCACTGTCAGTTGGTATGGTTTGAGAAGTGGGATTTAAGTGTTGAAGAACGGGTCTGTCCATGTCTTTCTTAGAGTAACTTTTTTCGAGTAAGGTTGGTGTTATATGTGAAACTTAATAGGGTAGTGTGCCAGATTCGGAGAGGACAAAAGCTCTGTTTACTGTTTGATAACGGAAGGGGGGTGATGAGATTGGTCATTGAGGTATCTGTCAGTGTGAATTAGTTTAATGTATACGGAATGGCCGAATTTGCCATCTGACCAACGACGTATTAGTACATCAATTGTCATACACAATAGTAATAACTATTAACAGTTACCATAACAATAACAAAAGAATTTAATACTTTTCATCATTTATTATAGATTCAACAGTTTTCTAAAGAAATTGCATTATTGTATATATACATTTGAATAGGATATTCATTTCCACTCAAGTTGCTCTAATTTAATTACTGCCCAAATTCGAATTTTTTGATACAACTGTATTTGTTCGGCGCATATACGAAATCGTTTTATACTTCAATCCCCCCACCCCTTGCAAACCGATAGTATTTAAGAAACTGTGCATCTGAAAACATTCATTCGATTATTAGTTACCAGTTCGTCAATTATTATTTATTTAGTGAGCCGACAAGGGGTGTGTGTGCAGTAATAAGTAACGTTATTTAGCAAGGCTTAGGCCACCTTGTCGATTAACCACCTTTTTAACGGGGTTTCAAACTCTTAAACTTACTTAATCTAATCTACTTTAATCTAACGCAATATACTCATTGGCAGTAATTTAAGGTGTTGCCAAATATATAATATCCACGAGGATACGCCAAAACAGCGATTTGGCTTTGGCAATGACCAAAATTACTCATAGTATTCCCTGCGTGTTGAATCAGCCGGGCTATGCGAGTTTCCCGGATTTAGGCAAATTAACTGACTAAGATTAATGGGCAAGCTTCGGTTTCTTCTTCTAAACTAAGACCGAATTTTTGACGACGGTGGGCCACGCATTTCTTGGGCCGTAGTTAATTGCAGAACCGCTATTCCGATCACTAATGTGTGTGTGTATCTCATACACATGCATATATGCATATACGTTTTACGTATAAATGTATATATGTAAGTCACAGTATTTATCTAATGTATTGTCTTTATCATTGTGACTGTTATTGTTATCTTTCTGTCGTAACTATCTTATCGACATTTACAGACTTTTTTGTAGTTCATGCAAGTAACTTTGTAATTTGTTTAATAGAAGCCAGAAAAATTAATCACTTCATAGAAAAAATTGAGTCCTTTTTTTTAACCTGTACTTGTTGGTAAATTTGTTTTCTTTGATTAGATTTTTGTATTTCAATCTTATATTAATTTAAGGCAGTTTAGATTTATTAGAACACGGGTTTCTCTCATATTAATTCTGTTCGACAAAAAAAATGTTATTGGTTCAACCCCTAATGAACACAAAATGTTGTTAAACTTACTTATTTTATTGTATCCATATGCTAATTTAATATAATTTAGTGTATTAAAATCAACTCTTGTATTTCACTCATATGTTTATTTAATACGATCTAGGTTTACTAAATTTAACGATTTTCTACTCGTGCTTTTTAGAATAATATTTAGTTTTAACAAATTCTCTATTCACGGTCATCGATGACAAATTTATCTATATACCTCTGGTATTATAATTTTCTTTAACCACCTTATTGTTTATATACATATATATTTCATTCTTTTCATGTATTGTGTAACTTTCACATGTTGTCTTAGTGGGTAATAAATTATTATTTTTATTTAAATGCTTGTCTTCAGCAAAAAGTATCTATATTAGTTGTATTGTGAGAGAGTCAGAGATTAATAAACTTAAACACACAAATAATTTATTAAATGATAGAGATAGAGTAGGCTTTCATTCATCACAATTGTTAAATCTATTTTAGTCATTAACACAGGTTTTCTCTAATTACACAAGTGACTCCTGCTAGTAAAACAATTATTTAACTTTCAATGTCGGTAAACATGAGATACTGTTGGTCTTTAGACATTGTAAACCATGTATTAGTTCTAAAACTTCTTAATAATCTCACACCATATATAAGAGATTATTATGTGTAGTTATTTAATGTAATATGTTAATCCGAAGAAGCTGAAACAGCTGTCGTGTCTGTTGTTATTAAATATAATGTAAATCTATAAGACTTGTTTGTTTGATTTCAAGTTGAAAATGGATTTACATCAATTAAAGGTCAATTAATTCAAATTTTAATTTCTTTTATAATTAATAATTTTCTGAGATTGTATCAAATTAATTGAAATTAGCGTCTTTTCTTTCACGACAAATCCACGTATGTACATCATATATACGCAAAGCTGTGGTCGCCTTTTTTCTACGAATTCCAGCTTTGTGCTTTACAACTCACACGAGTGCCTTATAAATCACGGTCTCATTGCGCGACGCAACACTATCGATGAAGTTGCAATTAATCAAAACTAATTGAATATTCCAAAGCTGGTGCAACTAACTCGTAGACGCGTTCGGATGACGGACGATGTTAAAGCAATGTCAGACCGTGTCGCAGCCGCAACACGACTTCCTTCATCAGAAAGGACCGATTAGAATTTAATTATGCACAGGCAGATGGCGTTTAGAGAGCCCTTTCTCAATGTTGCTTTGCTTATTTTCCATAACATGCTCGATGTATGGCGCTATATAATGTACAGGTGGTTATTATGATGAATCTGGCTATTTAAGTTGATTGAAGGCATTTAATGTATTCAATTAGTTCCAAATTAAGTCCTACTACTGCTATTTCTGAACTATAGTATATATGGATGTACTTGCAGTAACTATATTTGATTTTTAAACATTTAGTAGAAGAAATAAAGAAATAAGCGAATACCTATACTTCAACAGTTCTGGAAAAAGTACGAGTAGATTATTTGGTTTAGGGTTAATTGTGCATTAAAAATTAAAGAGAAATTTTATAATTAATTACATATAGAGTACGAAAAAATTAGATCGGTAAATTTACCAACCGACAATAGACAAATTCAGTAAACACAATGAGACAAATTTATTTATTAATTTATTTGATACATTAATCAACAGACATATACCTAATTACAGATTAGGGACACAAAAATTATACATACTGTAACGGTGGAGCCAAATTGAAAGATTTTATAATTTTAAATATGAATATTAATTATTTTTCAAAGCATATGTGGTAGAAACCAAATATAAACTTCTTTAAACTGTTTATTCAATATGTATATATATGTATGAGTTAAGCGTTATTTAGATGAGAAAAGTTTGTATTATATATCTAAGACTTGTGGCGTTGACTTTGTGTATATGTCGCCGTTTCGTACGTGATAACATGTGGGACTATAACTGATATAAAATGTGAAGAGCGAAGAGGGCTTTTACGTGCGTTCTAGAGAAAAACTCTTCAAGAAAGGGAGTCGTTAACGAGCCTTCAAGTTAAAATGTCGGCAGACAACCTAAAAGCGTAAAGGTTGACAGCGTCTTAATTAGACCGTTAAAAGTAATATAGAAGGTTCTCTTATTATAAAAAAAGTCGACCAAGAAACCTTAAACACAACGGTCGACAGAATATTATACTGTCGTCTTGAACCTCAGAAATAATCTAAAAGGTTCTTTAGCATATAGACCTACAATAACCATACCTCGTATATAAAAGTTTATTGGTTGCTAAAATGGAAGAAGCTGTAGTTGAATATCAATGCAGATTTAGGGAGGGAAGACCAGTGGCAGATCAAATATTCACGTTTAGAAAAATACAAGCAGGAAACTAAGAATTTGAAAAAGATGCATATGTGCTCTTTATAGATTTTAAACAAACGTTCGACAGACTAAGAAGGGGTAAATGATATGTAGCATTAAGGCAACTAGAAGTAGATAACATCTAGACTAGGTACATATGATCAAGCTAACGCTTGAAGGAACAGAATGTTGTGTAATTTCAACGGGGGTAACTGAAAACTCTGAGATGATAGAAGGAGGGAAACATGTCCCACCATGTTTCCCTCCTTCTACTATTTTTAGCATTATTTAACTATGTGCTTGAAAATGCTATGCAAAAAGCTTAGATGGTCTTCTTTTCGTTACAGTTTCTATCACCAAGGATCCTTATTTCTTGGTTACACCGTACCAATGAATCTGAAACACGTGTGTGTGGTTGCTCTACAGCGGAATTTACCCAGAATTACTTCTTTCTTGTTTTCTTTTAGGATTAGCAATAATTCCTTTTATAATTTATTCTTTCTGGGTTCGGTAAGGCACGCGGGTTGATAATGTCTTTTTCGTGACAATGTCGGTTGTTGTCCTCACATCTGGGGATCTTCTGACAAAAGCTGCAAATGGCGGTCTGTTTTCCTGATGGCATTTTGTTATTGCTTCTCTTTCCAAGGATATCCCATCTTATTCCTTGGTTACACCATACTCACGATGACCAACGAATCTGAAATACGTGCGTACGGTTGCTCTACAACGGCATTTACTCAATACTATCTTCTTCTAGTATCCGAACTAATTCCTTTTATGATATCAAACACATCTTAAACTATTCGCTATGGCATTCCAGCATGCATCTCATCGTTGTGATGCCGTGGTAGCATGAAGGCCCGGCTAGCAGCATTACGTAAGTTCTAGTTACTTCGTGGATTTATCTGCCATCTGTATATCACTTGATACTAACTATAGATGCTATTTATACCATTCTCGTGGTGATAATTGAGGCAATATAAGTATATTTTATTATATTCATAATTAAATTAATATTTATATTAACCCTTATTTAAATCGCTTCAATAAAAATTCTTAAAAGAATGAATTAAGTCTAGTAAACATCTACTGAAATTGCATAATCCACTGCTAAGTTGTACCTAAATCCAATCGAGAAAACGTAAATTGTCCTGATGCAGGAATACATACGTTAGTCCTGGAAGAGCAGCAGTCTCGCTACAAAGAAAGGAGATAAGATATATTGGCTTTTATACACTACTGCTAGTTTGGAAAGTATGTAATTGAACGAACTTTGAGCTCATTAAACTTTATATCTCTTCAGTACTAATTTTAGATACGCATCTCTTCCTGTGTTAGTTTTATCCTAGATAAGGGGCACTGGAAAAGAAAACACAAAGCAGTGCAATAAAGAGAGATTAAAGAATGTTTCAAGCGGAATTAAAGCGAATATTACTGGCCTTTTATTTGTTCTATTATCTATCTGCTGAAAATTAGAATAAAAGTGTATAAATATAGATACATAGTCTACAGGCACTTGAATATGTTAATAGAATAGAGGTATTATTATTATTATAATTATTATTATTGTGTGCTTTGGTGATTTTAATGTAAATCTTTTTAATACACTAAGATTTAGAAATTTTAATCTCTATGTGACACTTGTGGTTTAATGTTAATTGTGGATCAGCCGATAAGAATTAATAGTTATAGTAGCACTTTGGTTGATATTATTATGGTTAGCGACGTGTTTTGATCACTAATACTAAATATACGATTTGAATGTTATTAAATCAAGAGAAACTATCAAGTCAAAAGTTAAAGTTACCTAGATTTTAGTTTAAAAGCAAGTAATAACAAAAAATACACTTGGTATTGTTTCACAAATAAATATAATTAAATACTCGATGTACATTTCACCTTGCGGCATCGTCAGGAGTTCTCGAGAAACTAAAGTAAAATTTAATATACTGTAACTACCTACTTCTAACAAAAATGTAAATAAAAATGTACAAAAATAGAAAATTATGAAAAGATCATGGCTTATATGGAAAGACCGTTTTTTCAAGGCTATGGTTTATTAGCGGTGAATTTATGAGTTCTGTTTGTTCATTAAGAACATTGCCTGGTTGTAAAAGTAAACTTTCTTTTATAAAATAACCTTCTAGAACATTCATTTTTTTACTTTTATTTAAACTATACAGTACTTCTAAATTGTCTATTGAAAAAAAAAATGAATGTTCTAGAAGGTTATTTTATAAAAGAAAGTTTACTTTTACAACCAGGCAATGTTCTTAATGAACAAACAGAACTCATAAATTCACCGCTAATAAACCCTAGCCTTGTAAAAACGGTCTTTCCAGATAAGCCATGACCTTTTCATAATTTTCTATTTTTGTACATTTTTATTTACATTTTTGTTAGAAGTAGGTAGTTACAGTATATTAAATTTTACTTTAGTTTCTCGAGAACTCCTGACGATGCCGCAAGGCGAAATGTACATCGAGTATTTAATTATATTTATTTGTGAAACAATACCAAGTGCATTTTTTGTTATTACTTGCTTATATTTAGACATGTTTCACCAAGAGATTTCCATCACTTCATTTAATTATTAGATTTTAGTTTTTTTAATGAAAACAATTTTAAAGCTGATCTGAAAAGTATTTTATTGAACATGGTGTATGGTATGCAGGATGTAAATTCAATTGCAAGCTGTTTGACCAACAACATCTTACAACTATGTACATATTTGTTTTGCACGTAACTATAAGAACAGTTCGCATAGCTAAACCGAAAGTACAATGGATGACGAAAACGATTAAACAGCTAATTAAAAAGTTAAAAGTCCTTGTTGAGTAAATTTAAAGTTCAAAATCTTAGGTGAATTTGTACAATTACAAAGCTATTAGAAATTTTGTAATGCAATTGCTGCGGTACGCAAAGAAAAGGAAGCTTATTTAGAACTTGTAAACCGACACAACAATAGGAAGCCTTTGTGGCAAACAATGAATGATTTAACAATGACTTGTAAATGAAAATGAATCGATGTCCCAGACCACTTGAGCGATGTAGACCAAATTAACAATTACTTTTGGTTGTTCAACGCCGGGATAATTCCTGATCGCGAAGATGATGAAGCTTTTATAAAGGTAATAAATTTAACGGATACAATAAACTTTAGCTTTAATTTTATTGACAGCTGTGATGTTCTTAGATATGTGTAGGAAATTAAAACTAAATCAACGGGTGTAGACGGTATTAATATCACTATGCTCAAAGTTTTGTTTATCTGGAATTACTGAATATATAAGATATTTAATTAATCAATGCTTTTACTACAATGAATCTTCAGATATTTTGAAAAAAAGCTGTTATCTTTCCTTTGTGTAAAGTAAATAGCTCAACAGAATTCGATCAACTCTGATAAGCATTCCGCCAGTGTTTTTCAAAATAATGAAAAAAGCTATATCTGAGCAGGTTTTCGTAAACGACATAGTACGAATACTGCTTTCCTTAAGGTGACCAATGACACAATAGCAGTTTTGGGCGATAATAAAATAATAAAATAAGTAACCTGATCTTACTCGATTACTCCAAGGCACTTGATACATTCCATCACAATCACAGCTTGCTAATTACAAAAATTAAGTCACTTTGGATTTGTTACAAGCGCGTGCTGTTTACATACATACCCCGCGGAAGTTGTAATAACTAGTGAACTGCGCAAGGATCTGTAATTTCACCTTTACTTTTTATATTGTACAGGGCTGACTTCATCATGCCCTTAAACATTCCACTCCTGATGTTTTTGCTGATGATAGTCAATTTAACTGGAACTTTGATATTGACAAGATCTACCTACCTATACAGGGTGCCCCACCGAAAACGAAACAGATTGAATATCTCGAAGGAGAAAACTTTTTTGAAAAAACGCAAAAACATGTCGATTTTTGATCCAAGGGGGACACCCTTCCATCATATCTTCAACTGTGATACGTCATTCCCCTTCCCTCCATCACTCTAACCATTACAATTTAAATAGGGAAAGTACTAAATACGATACATCATTGAAAAGGTAATTGTAGGGAGAATTCAGTAAAGTGATTTCTGGTTGCGCTATTTTTGATTTTAGGTCCCTCTAGTGGGAAAAAACGGTTACGTATTCCACAATGTGACACATCATTTCAAAGCTAATTTTATTAGCTTTGGAATGATGATCAATTGATTTATTAATTAAACGAACAACATCTAAGATATATGAATTATTTATCTCTCCCACTAGAGCGAATTTATGATGAGAGTGATGGCACGAGATAGGAAATCAATGGAGCGCATTTATAAATAAATAACAAATTATTCAGTATTATTAAATGTGGATTGATATAATAAGCTTATAATTTGCTTATTATATATCTTAATTATTGGATGTAATTTACACCGACTTGTCGAAAGCTTTCGACTCGATTGATCATGAAATATTATTACATAAGATTGGTTCATTTGGTATTTTACCTGCTTCGATTAATCTGCTCAGATCTTACCTTTTTGAAAGTAAATGCTATGTCACCTATAACGGATACTCTTCTAGCAACTTTCTTCTTGCGTCCGGCATCCCTCAGGGATCCAACTTGGGACCGTTATTATTTGTCCTTTTCATTAATGACCTGCTCCTCCAAATTGACGGTCCTATTCTTGCGTATGCGAATGACATCAAAATATTTTCTAGGGTTACATCAGCCCAAGATGCGCGGGCTCTTCAGACAAGTTTGGACATGTTAGCTATGTGGTGTGAGGAGTTTAGGCTTGGGTTGAATATCAGCAAATGCTGTGTTGTTACGTATACACGTTCCTCTACACCTTTCTACTACGGTTACCAGGTAAATGATACCTCACTTGAACGAAAATTCGAGATCATGGACCTTGGTGTTTTGTTCGACTCTTACTTTACCTTTCGAACACATATTGGGGCGGTCTGTTCTGGAGCCTTCAGATCACTTGGCTTTGTAATGCGGGTATCCAGATATTTTAAGAATATTGCCTTGCTCAAATCCTTGTACTCCGCCTACCTTTTGAGTAAAATTGAATACGCTGCTCCTATATGGAATCCCATTTATGCACACAACTCGCTGGCACTGGATCGTGTTCAACGTAAGTTTTTAAAATGTCTATCATTTAAAATCGATGGTATTTATCCGGAAAGGGACACACCCCAGGCTGATTTACTGTTACGCCACAATTTTGCATCTCTACAAGCAAGAAGAGATGCTCTCTGCCAAAAATTCTTGCATAAACTCATCAGAGGCGACATTGACTGCCCCTTCGTGCTCGAAAGATTATTGTTGGTTATTCCAAGTCACGTTTGTTTTTGTGCCCCTAGTGCTTCAACATAACAGAGTCAAGTTACAGTCCGCGACCCTCTTCGCCTGTTCGTTTAATCGTTCGCGTACTCGTCAGATCCCTATTCTGATTCGCCGAATAATCTACGCTTCGACTCCAGACTCACGAAACCCGAGGACAACGAAGACATCACAAAGTATAAGTATTCCTCATCCATACTTGTTATTTTGTTTATTAATTATTCTATTCGCTACACTAAATTTTACTCCATTCATTCTTAATATATCTAAAAATCACGGCTTGAGATTAACGATCCCTCGAACCCCCGTACCGAGATGCCTGCCTGAACGACCCAGTCCGTTCCTTTCTCTCTCTTCCTTCCTCTCACTCACTCCTACACGTGAATTAAATACTTTTTTTTGTTAGTAATAATTTATTAAAGAGTTTAAGGACACTCTTGTTGTTTTCTTTTTCTTAATTTTTTTCTCTATATTTTGTGTTTCTTTCTTTTACGTAATTCACCATTAGAGCTAGCTAATACGGCCCCTTTTTAAATATAATAAGTGGCACTCTCCTCCATTTAAGGATAATAATACGTACTGAAAGAAATTCTACTTAATAAACAACGATCTTGTGTACGTATAGTAAGTATAGTCAATAGTTCGAGAAATGTTTATGCAGATATGTTGAATATATGTCTTATGTAATAATGTAATTAGGTTAACAGACAGTAGTTTTGTGTTAACTATGAATGATTGAGTTGAAAAGCACATGCTGGACACCCCCTAAGTAAGGACCATCTTTATTATTATATCACTTTAACTTAACATTTTTTACAGGTGCGTTTGTTTGATACTTCTATATAATTGTATGTAGTTATTTTAGTCAATAACTCAATAATGTTGTGTTTTGAATGATTTTGCAAATCTTTAAAAATATCATCTAATTCTTCTCCTTCCGTCTCTGGTGTATGACGGTCACTTAATTAATAATTTGTAGCGAAACTCCCCTACATCACTCGACATTAATAACTGTCCCTAAAGTTAACCTCAAGATGTTTATAATATAACTATAATATACCCGCAGAGATTCATTACGCCAGACGAACAAGAAATAAAACGCAGCGGCCACGTACTCATGTACAAGAAACACCGATAAATATGAATAATGGTCGAATTACTACGTGCAGTCAAGATGGCCGAACTTCCGAGGTTTCCAATTTGTTCGAAACGTCCGTTTCCGGCAACATCGGACGCAAGAACTTTGATATACAATAAAAGCCTCCGGACTGGCATTTATACGGCGTAAGAAATCCACAAGGCGAATTGAAACTGGACATTCGGATTTTGTCTCACCAGCGAGGCTCAAACCGAATGTAATTATGGTCTGGCTTAATGGACTGCTTAAACGAATCATGTTCTCTCACTCCGAACGGGTTATTCGTAATAACTGGCGGACATTTACAAGAGCAAAGCGCAAGTTTTATTAGGTTGAATGTAATTAAAATGAATTGCGGATGGCTTTAAATATAGTCGGATTATGTCCTTTAAAGTTAACATATAGTGTCGTTCATATGTCATTGAGACATTAATTTGTCCAGTAATAACTATCTGTTCTAATTTTAATATATAATATTAATTCATTAAAGAATATATAATTGTCATTGCCTCGTTAGTAAGCCTAATTATTTGTCTATAAAATTGCCCCACTGTCAGGCAGCGAAAATAAAAAAAAAATTCTACCCACCACGTTGGGTGTCAAAATAATATATTTTCTTTTGATCGTGTGAATAGTGGTTGTTTTGAACAGTTTTTAAAAGCAAACAGTAAATTGATTTGGTTGTATAACTCATTAATAATCCTAGTATATAGATCTATACACCTACTATGGATCAACACACGTAAATAAATGAAGCAATCCTTAAGAACATTAGAAACAACCTCAGAAAACATGGAAACATGAAAAACAGAAGAATTTTCCTTTTAGGTTGTGATGTACAATAATTATTTCTGATGAAGACAATAATATTTGTCGAAACGTTAATTTGGTTTTGATTATTATCTACCAGTTCCAATGAATTGGAAAATAAAGCCGCAGTCCAAGAAAAAAATATTAAGAATACATTAATTAATTAATGAAAGGGTTTAAGTGTAAACAGCAAGTAATTTTTCAATTTCATATAAGCCGCTAATTTCAAGAAATCTGTGCGCATGTATATAGATATACGTGTGTACGATTAATGTATATATTGAATCAGTCATTGTAGATGAGTGTTATTTTTAACACTTATTTTTCTAATAATGCCCCATGTTCGGGCGCCAAATGAATCAATATTAGAGCTGAGATAAATTCTTATAACAATTATTATAAATAATATAAATGTCCACACATTCTGGACTTGCAAAATGTAATATTGAGTTAGAATATTTATATACGATAAAGTACACTCTGTATACAAGTACTTAATAGATTTATATTCTGCTCTATAATAATATTATACTATGATTATTATTTTTTAATTCCTCTGGCTAAAGCTCAAATAAAACAAATTCTAATATTTTTCTATCCTTAATTTTAAACTGGTAGGACTATATCATTTTAGACCTATACCTATAAATTATGAAAATGGGAGGGCTTTTTTTTTACGTTTAATGTCAAGAATTTATTACCTAACTTATGAATCGTTTACCATCGATTAATTTTTATAATGTTCTTTATATAATACTTCTATTTATCTCGTTAGGGGTGTTTGAGGTTCGCTGTGACTGATTATTTGTTCGTAGATAGTAGAATTTCGACTATACATGTAAATATTCCTTATCTTTTCGATCTTTTCCAGATTACATTAATTTTATATTTGTTTTGTTTTAGTGTTCCACAACTCTTATGCAATAGCTATTCTATTAAAAAATGGTAAATGAATAATGCTACAAATGAAGGAAAATAACAGTCTCAGGCTAATAAATGTATAATAATGTGTTTATCAGAAATACAAATATAATAAGAGGTTATTAAAATTGTTTAATAAAGATATACTTTTGTATGTTAGAAAATATAAAAATGAACCATTATGGACAATGATACGATTATAGCGAGTATGTTTGTTGAACGACAACTTGTATATTTTCTACAACTAACAAATAATGCTTTTCAACTCTAAAACAAAACTGTGTTTGCAGATAAATCGGTTATTGTATTAATAAATAAGTGTCTTATACAACCTTGAACTAGTTATAAACAGATGTTTCACACGATCTTCCCATCTGATAATCCTTTTATGTCTTGTAGTTTCTTCGTGCCTCAATAGAACCAATATCTACGGTTTGATGTCCCGTCCTGGAGTATTACACCTTTCTTCGTGCGTACAGATGATGGGTATTACCAAAATGGCCTGCTACTAATACTTGTGGATCTTGAATATTGAAATTTAGCTGTACCTTAAAATAAAAACACTTCCTCGAAACTTGGATTATATCCTTCAGCACGTCTAATTGTTAATCTTGAAATAATATAGAATTTCGGACCTGGATTATATCTCTCAGTACGTCTTATGGTTAATCTTGAATTAATATGGATTTCCGGAACTGGATTATATCCCTCAGCACATATAATAGTTAATCTTGAAATAATACGGATTCTTGGACCTGGATTATATCTTCAAGCACATCTAATGATTCCTCTTATGATATCTTCAGACACTTTAATTGGTTTGGATCCGGATTTTATAAATTAATGGTAAGTGATTTTTTTAATTTTTATAATTAAACCTTCTTATTCTTTTAAATCGTATAATAGCAATCACTTACTGCTTCTTTGATTTTATTATTCATAAATATACTAATGCGTATAATTTTTTATGCGTTTTTTCTCACATAAAAAAAATACGTCTGCACTAAATTTATATCTGAAAATTCTCTCTTGTTATTTTTTTAAACAAATCCCCTTGACAACCTTTCTAGCTTATTAAAATTCTCCAATCAGAAATCTACACCTACATTTACAATTAAATATATCTCTTTACTATTTACTTTCGAATATTTATATTCCTTTAATTTCATACTACGTACATTATTTATTCTTCTTACATTCTTAAAAACCTAATCTCAATGCATTTTTCTACCATTATCATTCAATTTAAAAATTCCTATCACAGGAACTGTCAAAATTATAATGTCATTTCCACCTCTTCAAATAATGGCGGGAATCTTAATTTAAATTAGTTTATACTCTAAATCAATTATTTTCGTCTACTATACTTGTCATATTATCGTTAATTAAACAATTTTGTACAAAACACATAATACATCATATTTAATAACAATACTAATATTTTTTAATTTCTTCTCAACAGATTCTATAAATACAACATGGAAGAAAGAAAACCTCTTCAAATAATGGCGGGAATCTTAATTTAAATTAGTTTATACTCTAAATCAATTATTTTCGTCTACTATACTTGTCATATCATCGTTAATTAAACAATTTTGTACAAAAAACATGATACATCATATTTAATAACAATACTAATATTTTTTAATTTCTTCTCAACAGATTCTATAAATACAACATGGAAAAAAGAAAACCTTATTTTTCCACTACCGTACCCAGACCACCAAGAAAAGCTCATCAAATAATAAATATTTAAGTACTATTTAAATAATAAATTCTTTATCAATTACTAAAAATATTAGTCTAAGAATTGAAAAATCATAAGTTTCAAAACAAATAACAATTCGATATATGGCATTGTTATTTAAACCATGTCAATATTTCTTGGTTTAGATGCACTATAATGACAAATTTGACAGTAAGCTGTCATCTACAAAGTATCAATTACTATCATGGTGTAATGTAAAAGTTTATATATATATATATATATATCATATACAATTAAAGGTAATTTTAATCACTCATATTCCATTACCAAGGAAAAATGTGCTTAATTTATGGAGTCGTAATTCTCGAGAAAATTACCTAATAAAGTCGTTAATGATGTATCCTTCTTTGTTTTATGACTGCGGACTCAAGAAATTTATGATCTGAACTCTTCGCTGAAATTTCCGCTCCGAGAATGGCCGTTCTGAGTCGTCGAGATCATTTCAGTTACATTTTAATGATTGTTAATTTGTAATAAAGATCCGGGGGTAATGCTTGTTATTGAGTTTGTGTGGGATGAAAAGCGAATTTGGCGGTCCGCGTAATGTAATTTTAAAGGTGCGTTGAAGGTGGATGGACTGCTAAATGATTTTCTTCATTTCGAAAATTGCTAATATTCCATCGCCGTTGTTGTATAAAAGGTTGATGATTAAAAGTTCTTTTGATTACCTAGCATATGATTTTCTTTCTGTCGGTGTAAATTATTAAATCTTCCTTTGTAATATTTTCGGTTTATTAAAATTACTACGCAGAAGATATTTATGCTTTTTGTATCTCCATTAATGACTGAAAACAAAGTCAGTAATTACCTCTAACGTATGATATTATTTAAAGAGTAATTGTCAAAGTAGAATGATTTTTCAAAAGATTACAGAATATATGAATGAATTAAATTCAATCCATCAATAGCTAGAATAGTTACCTACTTGTAACCCCACTGGCTTTCTCAATACATTTAGAAAGCTTAATAAATGAAATATGCATTAGGTTTTCCTCATTTTGCCTAGAAGTATATAAAAAAATGTTCATTAAAAAGAATTTTCTATTGAAATAACCTAACTGATTTATAAAACACAAAGCACTATTTATCGGCAGTAAATTACGTCTTGTTCTTCCCTAATAAACAATCTCTTTTTTCCCCATCGTCCGTCTAGCCAAAATTTTTTTACCACCGCCAGACAGGTCCCTTTCTTAATTTGTCCGGAAGCCGCAAAAGGACGACAGCGATCATCAGTGGACATAACAATTTCAAGATGTTTTTTCTCTATCCGAAGCAATTAAGATTGCAGACGATAAAATACTTTATGGTTTACGCCATAAATGCGCCCGGTATATAACGGTCCCTCCCAGTGAAGGGTGAAAAGGTTTTATTTGCGGGGGGACAGGCCATTCTGGTTGAAATTTATGGCGCGCCACTTCCGTCCCTGTGCAACGCCAACATTTTATGCCTTTTGTCGTTTGTTAATGTCGCGGCCACGGGGAATGAGACGAGAGTGGAGAAATTGTAGCAGGATATAACTTTGTTTATTGAGATATTTGTGAGATAACAACATTAGAAGAATTTCAAATTCGAATGTGTTTTTTATAGGTAGGAATAATTGTTTATATTTTAAACTGTTTACGAGGTGTGGATCACGTCTATCGTGATCGTGACTAAAAAAGTATAAAGCTCTTGATGGTGTTCGAACTTATGTATTGGTTTGTATGCGTCATCATCTTCAACTTTTTACAAAGAATTGCTGTTTTATCTTTGTCAGAACCAGAGGTATTAATAATTAAAACCTATAACATTAACAATATTTCTATAGGATATATTTTAGTACCTGAAAATTAAGTTGTGTTTGTTATGTGTTATATGCGTTATAGTATACAGGGTGAGTCATCTAAGCGGGTAAGGCCGATTATGCCTTTATGAGTAAAGATATTTCGAAGCGGTTTTTTCCTTGTGATAGCTGTTCATTAGGAGCACATTTTAAAAATATTTTGTATTATACAGAGTGTTCCATAACTTGGTGGCTAATCATAGTTATAGTTTTTTAAATTAAACCCTATATATTATTGCATTTTTGTATTCCCCGTATAATTTTTAGTCAAAAAATAATAAGATAGTATAGGCCTAAAGTGTAAAGTTTTTGACTTATTCCCATTTTTCTGAAAAATTGAATGTTAATATAAAATTATATTTATCGAAAACGACGTATTAGATGGACACATTTTTTTGCTGTATTGTTTACAATAAGAGGTCCTAATAGAAGCATGTTTATTTTTTTACAGTTACTAACTGCATGTGCAGGAAATTGGATTAAAATTAGATGACACGTTTTTGTATAAAAGTCAATTTTATTTAATGGAACAGCCTGTATATCAGTTCATTTTTGATTTGTTTATTAAATTTCATATCAAAAACATGTAAGACGTTAATACTATAAATATGACTATTACTGAGCTACCGTCGTTTTTTGATATGCTTTTGTTAGTTTTTGCAAAAAAATCATTTTTTCCAAATGGAACACCCTGTATATTATTTTATTTTTGAATTTCTTATTAAATTTCACATCAAAAACATGTAAAACGTTAATACTTTAAAAGCTCTTTTTGATACAATTTTGTCAATACTATACTATATTAATTAAAACCTCAAAACTGACAAAATTATATCAAAAAGAGACAATAGCTCGTAATAGTCACTTTTATAGTATTAACGTCTTACATGTTTTTGATGTGAAATTTAATAAGAAATTCAAAAATGAAATAATATACAGGATGTTCCATTTGAAAAAAATACTGTTTTTGCAAAAACTAACAAAAGCAAATGAAAAAACGACAATAACTCTGTAATAGTCACTTTTAAAGTATCAACGTTTTACATGTTTCTGACCTGAAATTTAATAAAAAATTCGAAAATGAACTAATATGTGTTCCATTTAAAAAAATTGACTTTTATACAAAAACGTGTCATGTCATTTTAATCCAATTTCCTGCAAATGCAGTGAGTAATTGTAAAAAAATAAAACATGCTTCTATTAGGACCTCTTATTGTAAACAATACTGCAAAAATTTTTGTCCATCTAATACGTCGTTTTCGAGAAATATAATTTTATACAAACACTGAATTTTTCAGAAAAATGGGAATAAGTCAAAAACTTTACACTTTAGGCCTATACTATCTTATAACTTTTCGACTAAAAATTGTGCGGGGAATTCAAAAATGCAATAATATATAGGGTGTTCCATTTAAAAAACTATAACTATGGTTAGCCACCAAGTTATGGAACACTCTAAATAATACAAAATATTTTTAAAATGTGCTCCTAATGAATAGCTATCATAAGGAAGAAACCGCTTCGAAATATCTTTACTCATAAAGGCATAATCGGCCTTACCCGCTTAGATGACTCACCCTATAGATCTACTTCAAGAGCAATTTATCAGGTGCTAGCCGATATAATCGACGGAATGAATAACAACCAATGCACACTCGGAGTATTTTTAGATTTACAAAAGGCTTTTGATTCTGTGAATTACGACGTAATGTATCAAAAATTAGAACTAATAGGTATTCGAGGAGCGGCTTTGGAATTAATTCGATCTTACTTGTGCGATAGGCAGTGTGTGATTGATCGTGGCACTGGCATGAAGTCTGCATGGGTGTCTATGAAGAGGGGAGTACCACAAGGATCGGTGTTGGGTCCTCTTCTATTTTTGATTTATGTGAATGATTTGCCATCAGTAACGACGTATACAACTGCACTTTTTGCAGATGACACCTCAGTTGTAATACGAAGTAAAAATAATGACTTAATTAATTATTCGAAAATAAACGCTTAGCTCAGTTTCACAACTTCTTTATTAGATACACTAACAATTGTTTCGGCTATGAGGCCATTATCAAAGAGTTATCTAGAACTAAACTTATTCTACTTAAGGGTTAACTTATATACCTGTGTTCATTATGGGTGGGAGGATATGGGTAATTGATATTTAAAATTACATCGATATAGGGGGTATTTACAAATTCTAATTGTGTGTTTGTGATAACTCGATTTTGTTTTTGGCCTTTTTTAATTTCAAAAATGTCTAATATATTTAACTTTTTACTTTTTACTACATTATGAATGAGGTTACAGCTATTTACATCTGGTACGTGGTTGTTCTCTATACAATGTTCTGCAAATCCAGTGTGTTTAACACTATATTTTATATCTCAAATATGTTCTATTAGACGTGTATTAATACATCTGCCACTTTGTCCAATGTAAATAGCTTCACAATCCTGGCATTTTATGGAATATACTCCTGATTTATCTAAGTTATCCATTTTATCTTTAGCATTATTCAACAATGTACCTAGATTTACTTTATTTATCCACACTATGTTAATATTTAGTTTCTTTAGTAATTTGTTTATTTTCTGTGTTATGGGAGGGATATAAGTGATTACATGCCACCTAGGTTTATCTACATCTTTTATTTCCGGGTATAACAATTTTTGGAGTGCTTTTCTTTCTTTATGTTTTAGTAAATTATCAATGATATTTGGGCTGTAACCATTATTTTTTGCTATTACTTTAATTGTGTTGATTTCATTGTTAAAGGCTTCCTTATTCAGTGGTATGTTCATTGCTCTGTGTATGTAGCTATGGAAAGTTGACATTTTAATTTTTTGTGATTGATTTGCGTTAGCGTGTAATATGTTGTCCGAAAATGTTGGTTTTCTATATATTGTAAATAATAACTTGTCTTTTTTGTGTATTGTAATATCTAGAAAATGTAATGTATTATTGTGTTCTTTTTCTATAGTAAACTGTATTTTGGGGTTTAGAGTATTAAGTAGTTTTAGGAATTCTGTTAATTGTCTATCTGTACCCTGCCAAATACAGAAAATGTCATCGACATACCTAGCCCAATAATGTATTTGTTTTGTAACGGTATTATTCATCTTAAATAGTCCTCGTTCTAGGTGATCTATGTATACATTAGCTAACAATGGGCTGAGTGGATTTCCCATCGGTAAACCATCTATCTGAGTGTAAATTTTATTATTAAATTTAAAATAATTCTGTTGCAAACATAACTTTAATGATTCTAATATTTCGGATTTCTCAGTATCCTCTAAATCGGTTTTGTTAATCTGGTCGCTAATTAAGTTACTTATTTCATAGATTGGGATAGAAGTAAAGAGGTTTTTAATATCGAACGATACTAATTTATCATTATCTGGTAAGATAACAACCACGTACCAGATGTAAATAGCTGTAACCTCATTCATAATGTAATAAAAAGTAAAAAGTTAAATATATTAGAGATTTTTGAAATTAAAAAAGCCCAAAAACAAAATCGAGTTATCACAAACACACAATTAGAATTTGTAAATACCCCTATATCGATGTAATTTTAAATATCAATTACCCATATCCTCCCACCCATAATGAACACAGGTATATAAGTTAACCCTTAAGTAGAATAAGTTTAGTTCTAGATAACTCTTTGATAATGCCTCATAGCCGAACCAATTGTTAGTGTATCTAATAAAGAAGTTGTGAAACTGAGCCGAGCGTTTATTTTCGAATAATTAATTAAGTTATTACAAAATGTTTCACCTAGAAATATCTGCGAAGTCAACCAATGAAAAAAAAATAATGATATCAATAGAGAAACAACTGAAACATTATCTTTATTTGAAAATGGTTTCAACAAAATCACCTACAGCTGAATATGGAAAAAACAGATATATTACATTTCACGTATTTCAAGGATGATCCTTTGGTTATGGAGTACAGACAGAAGAACTGAGGATTATGTGAAATTTCTGGGGCTGCAGGTGGATTCGCGGTTGGACTGAAGGATACATATTGAGCACTTGGCGGGTAAGATATCGTCCTTTAATTATGCTTTAAGAGTGATAACAACTTCAGTAAATGAACAGGCAAGTCTATCTGCGTATTGTGCGTATGTTGAGTCCAGACTGCGCTATGGTATTGTTTATTGGGGGGCATCCGCGGATGTGTCCAGAATTTTCATTCTCCAGAAGAAGAACTGATTCTTGCAGAGAAGTGTTTAAAGAAAAAAGATACTCACATTGACGTGTCTCTATGTGATGGAATGTGTCCTGTTTGTTAAGGGAAATTACGAATTATTTAAAAAGCAATAACTTCATCATTGTTATGAAACCAGGGGAACAGCACAGGTTTTGCTTCTACCACCGCGAGCTTCCAAAAGTGTTGTGCAGAAGAATGCAACTACACAATTAGTAAAAATATATAATCACTTACCATATGATTTAAAAGAGTTACCAAGGAATATTTTTAAGAAAAGACTTAACACAATTCTAATTAACTCTGCTTTTTACAGATTACAAGATTTTTTCATGTATAAGTTCGACTGTTATACTTTTTCTACTCTTCTGACGTATTTAAACATTATGTATGTAAACTGAATTGAATAAAGTTCTTATTATTATTATTATTATCATATTATTATTATTATTATTATTACCTGAGCGAGGTATCTTGATCGATTTAAATGTAATTATTACTGGTGAAAGTAATAATTTTAAGGATCAAATGGCATTATTACTTTTTAGGAAGCTGTTTCTTATATTCAGGTAACAGCGGTTGCCTATAATCCTATAACAGCTCTGTATAATTGATTTTTAAGGGGGGTTAACGTTTATGGCTAGTACTTGCTAGTCCGTGAATTTTTCATGAAATAAAAGATTACAGTGTAGGTAATTAAATGTGCGATGTCTTTTATTAAAAGTTATGAAGTGTACTAATAAGTATAGTTTATTATTTTCTTGGTGTCCTCAAAAAACTTTTTATATTCGCATAATTGTTTCTTCAGTTAGTGTGTAATCACTTTTAATCAGTGTTTAGTTAGTGTGTTTGGTGCATTTTCGTCGTTTTGCCACTGTGGAAATTACACATCTGGATCTACATCAGAACATGGTCAAGGTTTTTCTGTGAAGAGAAATATGTGTTTTGGACTATCTCAGAGAACATTTTCAAACAAATTGGGATAAAATTGCAACTAGTTTGCTCGAGAATTTTACGAGATAATAATTTTCCCCCCAATATCTTACAAAGTACGAGGGCGTATTTTTATTTTCTACCTAGATTTCTTTTTCCACATAACTCCCTTCAACACTAATACACTTATTCCATCTTTTTTCCAGTTGCCCCATACCCTCAGAAAAAAATTGCTTCGGTAACCCCGCAAAATATTCTTCAACAGCTTCTTTGAGCTCTTCATCAGAAGCAAAACGCTTTCCTCTGAGACGCTTTTTAAATTTTTGAATAAGAAGAAGTCTGACGGAGCTAGGTCGGGGCTATAAGATGGATGCCTTAACTCTATAAACACACAGTCATTGATTATCTGCTGAACTTTGTTTGCCTTATGAACCCGACAATTGTAGTTTTTAAAATTTTAATTGTGTTTCCGTAGGCCTCTCCATTTATGGTAGACCCTCTCGGCATATATTCAATAAGCAAAACTCCTTCAGCATCCCAGAAAACAGTTGCCATCAGTGACAGCAATTTTTCAATAATTTGTTTGACATCGTCACTCTTTTGTTTCATGCCTAGGTAGATAACATAAAAATACACCCTCGTAGTGTCATTTTGCGTGCTTTAAATAGTGGATATTCTATTAATATTGACAAATTTGATTGATATTGTAAAGCCACTGCAGAATTACGTATATGTATCTTTGCACAATTAGTACTTCATGCTACTCTACAATACATACAATTCTTATTCAGGGTGCTGTAACTATTAAGAAAGTGCTATTGCCTCTCGGTGAATTATCACTTATATTTGTTTCGTCAGCGTCATGTCTTGGCTATCTGTATGTAGAAATAGTTTTTATAATATGTACAAGCAATAAAACAACTGACAACTGGCTAAAGAAACCTCAACCACCCCCTCCTTACAACAGCACATCTAGCTCTTTATAACTAAATATTAGTAGTTATTTATTAATAAACAAATACTTATGTGCTAGATATACCAGGAAGTAACAATCGTTGAAATCGTGTGATCTTTAAGCACTTATTTCATACCCTAAGGGGTTGAAAGGGATTAAAATCGGACAAGTCCTTGTTCATTGTTTATATATAGAATGAGATCAATCACAAGTGAAGTGTGGTGGTATCTTAAAAATCCCTAGCTATGGTATTTTCTTGTTAGACAGATACATACAGGTACCTATTCTGAATATGTACAATCCCTGTCATTTTGTTTCAATTTGTTTTCGTTTTATTATCACATTTTACTTATTTCCTTTCGTTCTCTTAATCTAAGTATACCATAACAAATCTATCAAAACCATATGTGCACATTGTTATGGGTATACACAAGTGTTTCTCAATATTACCAACTAGTCATTGTTGTCAACTTAAAAATTTAGGGCACGCAACCTAAGTAGGTAGGTATTCATTTTTGGGAAAATTTGATTTTGTAGTTATTATAATTTTATTTACGCAACTCGATATTGTATTGTATAGGTATTATTGGAAGGTAATTCTAAAACATCATTAAATCTGTTTATTTTATAATTTTTTCATAGTCATGCGTTCAAATAGATACTTAATAGTTTTACAGATGGACTTCCCCACAATAAAACAATTTATACCTTCATATCACAGATATTGAAAGGAGTATTTTATTACCGTCAATATACAATTAGACCCTCTCACTTGTTATAAGGAAATGTAGGAAAACCAAACGTATTGTGATACAGAAATAATAGGTCATTTTATTGTTTTTCAAACTTTGTAGAGGGAGAATATTTTAATTTTGACCAGGGGGAACGATATAGTCCGTGGACACTGTAGACATTACCAATTTAAAATTCACACAAGACAGTCGATAGCATTGGAAGGCCTATTGAGTTCACGAAGTATCCACATTACTCGGTAGCAACCAATGCTGCAATCGCGACAGTGCTTTATATTTGGATACGTTATCAAATCAATTCAAAATTATCTGTAAAGTGTAAATAAAAGTATTAATTTAACAACAAGGAAGTGTTTATGTGAGTGTTCCTAACTGAAAGAAAAAAACATGGTGTATATCCACTGTATACTGGTCCTTCAGCAGCTATAACAAAAAACGAGCTAATACCAAATCATTGTGGAACCGTTAAAGACCATCAGGTCGCAACACGTAGCGTAGTTAGCAATATTCTTATAAAGGTAAGTGAATCACTTCGTACCGTGGAAAATGTTAAAATATTTTTTTTGCGTTTTCTTCTAATTTGAATAATTTTCATATTTGTCGTTTTTAGAAATTTATACGAAATTGTTGCATATTTCCAAGTGATGAATCCCTATCTCCGAAATCGATATTTCCGTTGATGATTCAATTTGAATTTTCAGCGCATATCTCGACGGCCTGCCTGATTGTAGCAGTTGGCGATCCCGGCGCTCTCTGGCGGGCTCCACATCGAACGCATACACGAACTCCCACATTCATATACACAGACACATACAGAAAATTGGAGAGGGAGAGAGAAAGAGAGAGAGGGAGAGAAAGAGCCACGAGGCCATTTCTCGTGTGTTTGTATTTTTAAGTGTTTACTGTTTCGCATAACTCAACGGGAGGGATTGACAGATATTCAATTAATTTTAATAACGTTCATCAGGGTGCGGAGCGCTCTACGTTCTGCGAAGCTGCACAAGAGACACGGGTCCTTCCGCACCCTCGACTCTCCAGGATGATGTATCGTTTTTTAATGCGCGATTTTCGAAAACTGGACTGCCGTTTTGAAATTTCATGACCTTCTGTGATTATTTCGTATATTGTTTAGGTGCGTGTCTAAAAATTTAAATGGAACTTCTTTCAAAATTATTTCCCTGACGGATATGGTATCAATTTAAACTTCGACATTTAGCTAAAACTTTCGTACAATCAAATTATATATCATTTTATTTTTTCTGTATGAAAATTCGAGCTTTAGTATATACAGGCTGTACCACCTCAGATGCCTCGGACAGTAGCTCCTCTATCATAAAATATATCGAAACAAGTCTAAGAGAAAAATTTTCCATAATTACAATCGCCACTTCCCTAAAATATTTTTGGTCATCAGTGCCGTGCCGTATTCCAGTGACGTATCAAACTTATGTTTTTTAAATGGAACAATATATATTTCGAAGAGTACTTTTTACTTTCTTATACGTAGTATAAGGAAGTATTATGATGATGAAAATTTTCGACCTCGAGATTTTTGCAATGTCCATGTTTTGAAGTCCCCTGATACCGAAAAAGTGTTTTTTAAAAAATGTCTGTGTGTCTGTGTGTCTGTCTGTGTTTCTGTGACCACGATAGCGGTCAAACCGCTATAGCTATGAATTCCAAATTTTGATTTACGTGTATAATCTCCCTCTTGAGATGTAGTTAGTTTTTCAGTAAAATCGGTAAACCGGAAGTAGCAGTTTACTTCAGTGAAAAAATCGAATTTTGTCAATATTTCGTCAACTACTAAGTTTAAACAAATTTATAAAGAATTCATATGTACTTAGAATTAAGTTTGAGACAAATTGTCTTAAAAAAGTTTTTCGAAATTCCAACCGGAAGTAGGTCTTTTACTCTCATCGAAAATCAGTCTTTTACGAATATCTTGCAAGTCATGCTTTTTAGACAAGTACGTTACGAGTATAAAAGTATTTAAAACATAATTTTCAATATCTTTTGTATAAAAAAAATTTCAAAATTCAGACCGGAAGTACCACTTTTACTCTTATCGAATAGCGAGTTTTTGCAAATATGTCGTAAGTTATGCATTCTATATATATTTATCAAGAGTACAAAAGTATTTAGAACTAGATTTGCAATATTTTTTGTATATACGAAATTTCAAAATTCGGACCGGAAGTAGCACTTTTACTCTTAGCGAGTAGCACTTTTTTTATAATATCTTGCAAAGTATGCATTCTATAGAGATTTATAAGAAAATCGATCGGTGGCCACACCTCATTTTTTCTCTTATGTAACGTTATACCCCTAACTTTATCGGTTTCGCTGATATAACGGTTTTTCTTCGCAGTTACACCGTACTTCGATATTTTTTTTGGGCAGGAACTAAATTGTACCGACGCGGCGATTCGGTTTCGAATTTAGGGATAGACAAAAACCTCTTCTACCTACTCTTATTTTTTTTTCAAGTGATTTAAGGAAAGAAGATAATTTTTGATTGGGTTTTGCAAATAGTAATTTTTTTCTAAAATATCAAATGGGAACCATATAATTACATCGTTGGATAATCAAAATTCCAAGTTTTCCATTTATTAAAAAAAAAAACATTTCATTACAAAATTAAAAAGAAAAAGTTGTTATGTCAATTTCTCGAATAACGTCGTTTTTCAAAATCAGCTGTCATGATAAAACAATGGAAGTGCAATTGTCAATGCAAACGGAAAAAATAACAATAAACTGTCAGAAGTATTATTGTTATCTGATAAATGTTGCGAAAAGGTCTGGAACTCAACATGAAATGCTTGACATGGTGTTTATTCTTGGAGAATGTTTCAAAAATTGTTTGTTGGCGTCACGAGTGTACCCTGAGAGATATCCTCTCAGAACGTGTTCAAATCCACGTGCGTTTAAAAGGGTGTTGGATAGATTTACGTCTACTGGTACTGCTCAACGAGCAAAGAGAGTTAGAACGAAGTCAGTTTTGATCGTAGAAAACGAGTTGAAAGTTCTGGGGGCTGCTGTTGAAAATCCTCATATCAATGTCAGCGAAATTAGTTAGAACACTGATATTTCAATGCGTTTTGTGCATTGTACTTTTCAGAAGTACAAGTTCCATCCATTTAAAATTCTATTGCACCAGAAATTGCAACCTCAAGATTTTGAAATCAGATAGCAATAATGCTTCTGTCAGTTTATTGTTATTTTTTCCGTTTGCATTGATAATTGCACTTCTATTAAATTGAGAAATATCAAATACCAGACCAATTCATAATGGGGTACCAGAAGGATCGATATTGGGACCAATTTTATTTGTGATGTATGTTAATGATCTCCCAAAAAATAGAACACCTAAACAAAGTTGTCTCTATGCTGATGATATATCTTACGTAGTAACTGGAAAGTCGATTGACGAAATTGGAAAAGAGAGCAAACGGGAAATGGAAGAAATAACAAAATGGTTCAAAGATAATGAACTAAAATTAAATAAAGAGAAAACTCAACATCTCTGTTTCTCAGCAAGAAATAAACAGGCAGCCCATGCCATTCGATATCTGCGGCTCACGATTGACAATAAACTCACCTGGGACATGCACATATCAGAATTAGCTAACTCGCTAACGATAGCTATATATACCATAAGAAGACTGAAGACTATTGCTACCCATGCCGCTTCAAAATCTGCCTATTTTGCGAACTTTCACAGTAGGAATTTTGCTTTGGGGCACATCACCTGCAGCAACTAGAATCTTCTGCTTGCAAAAGAAAAGCGATTAGAGGTCTTTGTAATTTGAAATATATGGATGGTTGTAAGGAACATTTTAAACAAGAAAGAATACTGATCTTGCCTTGTCTATTTATACTTACATGTATAAAATACGAAACCAAGAAAAGTATATATTGAATGGAGGGCATCATAATTACGAAACCCGCCACAGAAAAGAGTACCAAATTCATATCACCGCCTGCAAACGATACTACGCTATGTAGAGTATTGGGGGCCCAAACTGTATAACAAAATCAAGAACCATATTGAAAAGAGGGACAAATTATTCATAAAAAAAGTGGGGATATTTATCACAGTTTTTATTCAATGGAAGAGTTCTTAAAGTGTGACTTAGAACATTAATGGCTTTTAAATGCTTAGAAAAGTGCATTATATACATATTATTTTGTTGTTGTTGTTGTTTGTTTTATTGTCATAAACAGCTAACTGTGCATTTTTAATTAATTTACTGACTTTCTTGTAATGGTAATTACAACGAATAAACTATTATTATTATTATTATTATTATAATTTTGTCACGACAGCTGACTTTGAAAAAGGACGTTTTTCGAAAAATTGAACTAACAACTTCTTTTTTCTTTTTAATTTTGTAATGAAATGTGTTTTTTTTAATAAATGGAAAACTTGGAATTTCGATTATCCAACGATGTTTTAGAAAAAAGTGACTATTTGCAAAGCCCAATCAAAAATTATCTTCTTTGCTTAAATCACTTGAAAAAAATTAAGAGTAGGTGGAAGAGGTCTTAGTATATCTCTAAATTCGAAACCGAAACGACGGTACAATTTAGTTTCTGCCAAAAAAAAATGTCGAAGTACGGTCTAACTGCGAAGAAAAACCGTTATAACAGCGAACCCGCTAAAGTTAGAGGTATGACGTTACATAAGAAGAAAAAGTACTCTTCGAGGGCTTTACGAATCAGCTATAAAATACATATTGTTCAATTTAAAAAAAAAAACCTAGGTTTGATACGCCACTGGAATACGGCAAGGCACTGTTGACCAAAAATATTTTAGGGAAATGGTGATTGTAATTATGGACAAATTTTCTCTTCTTAGACTTTCTTGGATATATTGTATGATAGAGAAGCTACGGTCCGGGACATCTTAGGTGCTACACCCTGTAGACTGTACTTTGACGCTTCGTGTGATGTTTTGCTTTTTTTTCTGTAAATATAACTTTTATGATAATGTGTTTTATAACTACATTTGTCAATACCTTTAAATTTATAGTTAAGTATGTAAAAATTACTTTGTTTTGAAGGTATGTGCTGTATTCGTACGACGATACAAAATATTAACTCACACCAAGAGAAGTTCTTTATTATTCAGTCTGGAAAGCTCTCTGGTTTAAAAGATACCAACAACATAATCCTTTAAACCAATTATTAATGAAAATAAGACATGGGTCAGTAATCATACAGAAAAAATTGAAGTACTCTAGAAACATTAAGAAAGTGTATTTGAACCATATGCTCAGAGTTATTGTCCAAAGGAGAAAGTGTGATAATTGATTACCTGGATGCGCCATTCCAAATGGTTCTGTACCAGCGCAAGTTAATAATTTAAGGAATTAAACAAATAATTATAAAAGAAATTAACGTAAAAGGAATACTTGAGTTTAACTTGATTTCTGGCATAATCCTACACGAGCAACATGTTACAAACTCATTACTTTATACTCAATGCTATACTGTATACAAACTACTTTTTCAGTATTTGGAAGCTTGCTAAAAATCTAATGCTTTTCAAACCCAACACACAAAAAGAAGACAGAAAATGTCTCCGATTACAGAACCATAAGCTTGATACCCATGTTATTCAAAAATTATTTAGAAATTATACATCAAGAGATTTATGGTGCGATTCTGAAACCCTCTCGTAAGCTACGGTTATCGGAATGCTACGGTACCAAGCAACGAAATTACGTTTCAATAACGATTTTCGGAATTTTTACGGTCAATGATGTAGACGTGTCATGAGGAGCACTAAATACAGATTTTGTATGTTATAATTTAATATTTATTATCGTTCTTGTTTGCAAATATAGATATTACTTTATAGCATTATTGTTAGAGATAGAACACAACAGGTAGGGATTGTATATGTAAAGTATATGTATAAAGTGTTATATATTCGCTTTATTCCAGAAATTATATGCCATTTTACGAAAGAAATTAATCGATCATGTAAATCCCTAACAGGCATTTTAAGCGAAAGTTTAGGCGTTCAGAGCCTTATCCAGGTACTCGATAAATGTATTCATCAAAATAATATACATATAGTTACATTTGAGATTACGTGAAATACATATACCTATACAGTGTACATAATATTTGTGTTACAGGTCTTAACAATATTAGGTTTATGGATATTTTACATTTTTTTGGCAGCTACCACAATAATATTGGTGCTAATAGCTTGTTTTATTTGTCACATGATGATGAGGAAATTTGTAATTATGTTATACAAAAACATTCTAATAATGTAATCTACATATCTCAATGTAGGTGATATTGGTTATCCAATGCAACTATGGTTATTCACCCCAATCAATAATTTCTCAGCAGCGTGCTTAATATTAAATTGAATATTATCGAAACGACAAATGCGATTTTGTAAAGTAGTTATTGCTGTCTCTCCAGATTCTGCACATTAATGTACCATCCTGTGAAAATAGCTAGTATAATTTACAAATGTTGTATATTGTATATCATGACACCAAAGAAAAATTTTCAATTACATAAGGCAATGACGAACAACATATTACAGGGGAAAATTGAGACTTATATTCTGTATTTTATTATGTATATATACACTTCTTTTAGTTCAAAATTAGATAAATAATTATTTGGAAATTGGAAGAATGTGATGCATCACAAAGAGACTGAAAGTATGCACTTGTATTTTTAATGTCGATAAAAGTGCTTACAACTAATTTAAAACAAATGGGTTGTCTTATGAACCAAACCCTAAGCATGGAAATAATGTACATATTAAATATAGTAGATGTAGGATATGTACAATGAAACTTATGTAAAGGATTTATTGCAAAATCTTGGATTATATTGAAAATCTGTTGAAAGTATTTGGTAACATATTAAATTTACCATATAAATTTAACAACTTCACTGCATTTACATAGTAAACAAAACATACTCATAAGATATTTAAGAGGTTTGTCACATTTTAGATAGGTATAAAAAAATGAGGAAATAATTTATTATAGTCCATCAGTCGATACATATTGTTGCGTTTTCGGGGTCGAAATAAACAACTCGTGCAAATGTTTTAAAACTGTCTGTATATTTTCACACTTAAAACTAATCATAATATAAAAATATAAAATAAATGTAACGCACTTAAAACTACTACGAATAAATTAACACATGTATTTATATCTATCACTACTATTTATGTAATAAAACTGCACCGCTCACTTATTTATGTTTATTTGAACTGCACGACTACTACTGCATGAATTCCTTATCCCACCGGCGGCATTTATATGTGCAGACAAAAGGTTTAGCAAATTCTGGCTCTCTTCTAC
Source organism: Amphimallon solstitiale (assembly GCA_963170755.1). Lineage (NCBI taxonomy): Eukaryota > Metazoa > Arthropoda > Insecta > Coleoptera > Scarabaeidae > Amphimallon > Amphimallon solstitiale. Next base: position 139,951,386 of record OY720677.1, on the reverse strand, counting down.
CATATTCCAGACTTTCTGTGGCTGACGCAGTATATGAGTGCAGTTGATTTACGATGTTTACCGGTACGTTTTTGTCGTTGCCCGGAGGTCTGCTTCTTTTTTGTGGGCTTATTTCATTACATTATTTTAAAATGAAACATGCCTTTACTGTCTCATAAGTTTATTTACTTTACTGCGCAGAATAGTTGGAATGGACAAGCAATATGTTTCTGACTTGATGGTTATACTTGAGACTAATAAGGATGTAAGAAGAAATTTAGGTTTTGAAGAACTAGAAAAAATTTCTGCAGCTTGCTTTGTATGGAGGCCATGTCATAACAGTGATAGCTTCCTTCCTTTCATAAATAGCTTTGCATTTCGGTGACAGTGCTCCATGCTATGTCAATTATCTCGTCCCGTTTCCTGTAACTTTAAATTTCTAAATTTAAAATTCGAAAAGCATTGATTTTATACCAAATGCGATACATCTACAAAAATTCTACTTTAAAAATATATTGACCTATTTTATGTCAACATGGTAGGATATTTTTTGCGATAATCTTCCCTAATTTAAATACTTGCAAATGTCTAGGGTCAGTCGTTTAAATTGTATAAGTAGTGATCAGCAGTCGGTCATCCATGTGACTTGATTTTAGTCTTCTTAAACCAGAAGCAATTCAATCAAACAACATTGTTTTAAAGCATATTTAGATACTTTATAACTCCAGAATGTATATTGACTGGAAACTTTTAGGTACAAAATTTTCTATGAGCTGCTACTGAAGGCATAGGAAAACGCGAAAGACCGTGCATCTTGGCTATTTAGATAATCGTTATGCCACGCTAGATGTGCTTGAGATGAAAATGTCTAATACCTGACTGTAAACATGGAATTTTTATTTATTCAAACTAAATAATTTCAATAATAATTAGTAAAATTTATATCAGATGAGTTAAATCTACTAACGTGCTAAAAATTTTTACTTGATACTTCTTTCCTTCGGCTTTTTCCTCGTAAATATTATTTTTGTTCGGCGTTTTTTTTCCCGCAGTTCAGAACGTATTGAAAAACGATTCTCTGGCAAATAGTTAGAGGTAGTTTGCATATCTAATGTACGGTCTTCTCTAGTAAAAGAAAATAGATAAATATAGGAAATCGCTTTGGAACTTATCGGAAATAAATTAGAAACTAAGCTTTTCCCTCTTACCAACTAAAACAGTAATAATGTATTCTGTTCTGACTCGCGGGAAATTGCTGAAAGAAAAGCATTAAAGAAAAATATATATCGACAGAAACAGAGAGCCTAGAGAGGATAGAGAAAATTCCCAGTGAAATTTAATGCTTCACGAATAATCACTTTTAGAAACGTTTTAATATGAATGAAGAAGCACTAGACATTAAAGAGTTGTTTTTATTTATATTTTTCAGATATTGTTATGTTAATTTTATAACAGTCTTTATGGTATTTCGTTTAAGTAATTAAATTTTATTATATCAAAATTGTATTAAAAAAAAAATTTCATTGAGGTTCTCCTAATTGTATTTTTGTAAATAATTCTTTTTAGTAGTATCAAACTTTTATATAATATTACTTAAATAATAATAAATAAATTCAATGTAAATTCAAATTAGCGCTATCAAATTGCATCTTTAAGTGCATATTTTCTCAAACTAGTATGCTGTAAAGTTGAGCTATCAACGTACTTGTTTTGATAATTGGATACTAATTTCAGCTTATTAAATGATCATGCTTGACAATAAATATATTTTACAATTTATTTTATAAATCTTCAATTAAGTCATTATTAAGTCTGTTTATTTCAAATATATGTTTTATTGAGCCATATTTGTTGGTAATATTTTTTTGAATATGTAGCTTTATTTTTCTAAAATATTTTTTGTAAAATAAAATTAGCTTTAAGTTATAGATTCTTAAAACATCCTACGGATATTATCTTTAAATTATCATTGTTCCAAGATCGTTTGAGTGAGCACCCAGATTTCACCATCACTAAGTTATCTTACAACTCATGCTTTATCGTATTAATGTCTACGAACTTTTGAATTGAAACTAATTATGCTCTTTGTTTTTTTTTGTATAAATATGATTATATGTATATAGGACGATTTGATATATATATATATACATATATGGTATATATATAATATTGTACTAGTGTGAGTATAAAGCTAAGCTCTGTACTGCAAACTAGACACTACAATGTTTTATAAGCCTCCCCTTATGCTTATTTCAAACTTTGTTATCTTTTGATTTTAAAATTAGTTCTTGCTTAATATTTTTTAGATGACCCCTGTATACGTATTACGTACAATACAGATTATTATATAAATGTATATTCAATTTTATACTACAATTATTATATTCCCGACTAGCTCAATTATATTCTGACTTCCTTATTATGAATAAATAAATTCCAATTTTAAAAAGAATTATAATACTCTTATTTTCTTCAATATTTAATCACCTTACTATTCTAATAATTATTTGAAACCAAAACCAATCTTTAAATTTGTTTTACCTGACGGCTCTATACACTTAATATGGTACTCCTGCTTCTATCTTCGATTTTTACGTATAGTTTTGATATAGTATATTTATTTCTATGATGTTGGTATCAATGTGTTTATTCTCATATACGTTGAATATCACCTTACTGATATATTGCTAAATTAAAATCTATTATAATTATTTGTGAAATGTGTAATAATTCGTTTTCAAACTAATATATTATTGTATAAAATATGGTCGTAAAAATATTCCTAATATGCACAAGATAAGAAAACTATTAAATTCTTTTCTTTTTATGATACTGATAATGTTTCTGTGATTTTCTTAGGTTATGCGTTACATCTACCTATACGCCATGAACTTGACCTAGATATTACTGGTATGCTAATAAAATAAAGAGTCCTTTTATATCTATAATCTGTTTAAATAAACCCATCAAATATAACCAATGAAGTTGAAATTTCACACTGATATCTAAGACATACAGGAATACATCGATGGAAAACCAAATAACAGACGTTAAGAAGTGGTTGTTATTTATATGATGTGGAATTATTTATATCATTGACAGTTGTTCTAACAAGGTAAGTTATCCTTTTTTTTAACCAATGTTATATGAATAAACTACTACAGTTTCTTATATTTACACTCTCTAATAATTAATTTTGACTATTCTTTACCAATATCAATATTAATGATGAAACTATCGGTACTTTATTTATGACTATTTTTATTTTGATAGGTTATGTGAACTTTATAAATCCGGAAATTTGAAATTTAAATTTCAAAATTGGTTAGATAAATACATTAAGTAAATTATATTACTATTAAACTTTTCAAATAATGCTTGATATTATGTGATATTTTAAGTATTATAATAATATTCTTAATTCTTTTTTAACAATTCTTTTTTAAATCAGACAAATATTAGTATAAAAAAATGTAAATACTTAAGAAGTTTTTCTTGTAGGTTTATGTTCAAAAAATTCCTATCTCACATGAAATCTTGAAGAATCCTTGATGTATTTCACAGCAACCTGAACAAAATCGCCCTCTAGTAGTAAATGATTTCTCCAGACGAATAGCAGCTCTCCTTCGAATATTGGATCTCTTCAAGATTATTACAGCACGCTTTCGAATACTGAACCTCTTAAAGAATATTACAGTATCCCTTCGAATACTGGACCTCTTCAAGACTATTACCGCACGCTTTCGAATACTGGACCTCTTCAAGACTGTTACAGCACGCTTTCGAATACTGGACCTCTTCAAGAATATTGCAGCACGCTTTCGAACACTGGACTTCTTCAAGAATATTTCCGCTTGCCTTTGAATACTGAACCTTCCTTTCCAAATTAATAATCAACCCAAATAATGTTTTCTGGTCAGAATATATTCTTCTCTTCGAATTAGGTAAGTAATTAACCCTTTATTTACGTTTAATGGTAAATCTTTCTTGAAAATGTCTTCAATCACTTTAATATTTATTTTTTTACGTAGAATATATACAGTGATGTGCAAATGTATGGAACCAAGTAAATATCTCTGGAGTTTCTAGAGATGTTGAAATTAAATTTGGTGGGTAGATATTACACTATATTTTGTATTTAGTTCGAATGTTTTTATCGCAATTCAACTTCCAGTTTAACCGGAAGTAATGTCAGCTTGAAATTTTTAAATAGAACACCCTGTATATTATTTTAGTTTTGAATAGAACACTTTATTGCGAGTACAAAAATAATGGGTTCGATATGTTTTATTTCATGGCCAACCGTGATATTAACAAAAAAAAAATTATTTTTGAATGAAAATGTAATAATATCTGGTAGTCCATGTAATAATTGTAGCAGTGACAGTTATTGTCAAAATAAGTAGTATTTTAGTTTTAACGCAAAAATGGCTCATTTAAGCGAAAGAGAAAGAATTGAAATACTAATGATGATTGGATTTGGCGACAGAAGAAGAACGCATCAAGAAGTTTGTGACCTTTTTAACAATATTCATCCGAATAGGCAAATAACACGTTCGATAGTTACAAAGACTTTGCAAAGGTACAATACAAATGGCACCGTCGGAAATTTAAGAAAAAGTGGACGTATAAATACTGCTACAAATGAAGAAGTAGCTCAAAATATTGCTATATCTTTAGAGGAAAATCATAATTTGTCTACTACTGAACTGGCCAATATGCACGAAATTAGCCGTCGTTCAGTAGGGAGGATATTAAAACGAGAAAGATATTACCCGTACAAAATTCGCCTTGTTCAAGAACTTTCCGACGACGACTTCAACAGACGGCTAGAATTTTGTGAATCAGTTATGGATATTTGTAACCGTGACGATAATTTTGTACAAAATGTAGTGTTTTCTGATGAAGCAACTTTTTGTTTGAACGGTACAGTTAATCGACACAACTGCCGTTACTGGTCCCAAAATAATCCTTACTGGGTACAAGAAGCTCATACGCAACACTCTCAAAAACTGAACGTTTGGGCCGGTATTTACAATAACAGAATTATTGGGCCTTTCTTTTTAGAAGGAAATTTGAACGGGAACATGTATTTAGAACTTTTGGATGCACAAATAATTCCGGCGATCTTAGCATTGTAACAAAAATCACTCTTTTGTTAATATCACGGTTGGCCATGAAATAAAACATATCGAACCCATTATTTTTGTACTCGCAATAAAGTGTTCTATTCAAAACTAAAATAATATACAGGGTGTTCTATTTAAAAATTTCAAGCTGACATTACTTCCGGTTAAACTGGAAGTTGAATTGCGATAAAAACATTCGAACTAAATACAAAATATAGTGGAATATCTACCCACCAAATTTAATTTCTACATCTCTAGAAACTTCAGAGATATTTACTTGGTTCCATACATTTGCACATCACTGTATTTATATTCAAGTCTAATATTTTTTAACTAGATTTGAATTAGTATTGTGTTAATATCTTAAAGAAATTCACTTTTAAGGAAAAGCACAACTACTTTCTTTTAGAATTCGAAAAATTCTTCCTTTATTTATCTGTGATTACCTTGACGATAATTAAATTTTCAAATTCGGCCAATCAATCTTTTACACCAAATTTACTTAAACAACATAGTATTCTAAACCATTTATGATCTTTAAATCCTCCCTAAATATATGTGATCATATTATTTTAATTCTTTCCATAATTTTATGATCGTTTGCATGTAATCTAATGTATCAAAAACTATTTCTATTCAATTACTTTACAAATGTCAAACAACTGTCAGTTCCTAAATTTAAATTCTTCGCGCGAATTTTTTAACAATATAAGTTATTCATCTTTCTAAATTATGTACTTATTTCCTCATCACATCATTAACATCGATTACATTAGTTTCTACAAAATTATAATACACACCTGAATACAATAATTAATATTTAAATCTCTTCTTTCCAGATTATGGTAGACTACATTGATAAATGAAGCTGAACGACTTTTTTCCTATATAAGATGTATTTTACTAAGTCTGATTACAAACAATAAATATTTTAACATATTCAAATAAATTCTTAACTATCAATTTATTACAACAATAAAAATTTGAATTAGATGTTTCGACAAGTTTATTCGTGTCTTCTTCAGTATACAAACACACTTTCTAAAATACACATAATATTAAACTCCGTCTAGCGGTAGAACCAGAATCAACATAATATGTGTTATATCTATGGAAAACGCAATTCTTTATATGGGTATAAGAAAGAACACAAATTATATTGATTCTGGTTTTACCGCTAGACGAAGATTAGTATTATGAATATTTTAGAAAACGTGTTTGTATACTGAAGAAGACAAGAATAAACTTGTCGAAACGTCTAATTCATGTTTTTTATTTAGTTAATGAGATAAACAAGGTCGCCAATATCAATAACTATTTATGTTTTGATTAACTGCCAAGAAACGATTTTGTAGATATATAAATGAATATTTATCTTGGTGCAGCGGCACTATAAACTAACAATATCATAGCAGGGCTGTCATCTAAAAAGTTTCAATGCCTAACAAGATATAATGCAAAAAAAATTAATGTATAAAACTAAAAATGTGAACAATTAAGCATAGAACAATCGCTATTATCTATGTAGTATTATAAAACGGTCTTGATTTTACAAAAACGTGCATTCAATAACACCAGACAAATAATATCGACGCAAATTACACAATTAAAAAAAAATATAAGAACTATTTTTTTTATTACATCTTGTTAGTTATTGGAACCTTTTAGATGACAGCATGCTGTCAAATTGTTATTTTATAGTGCCGCTACACCAAGATACATTTCTTGTATATTCGGCAAGGAATTTTAATATATTATATATATACACATATATGTATAGTAGAAGATATGTGAATAAACCACTGAAAAATGCACATTGTATATATTTGAACAACACACACAACAAACGATAAAACGCAAGCAACTGTTGACCTTTACATATTTTACATGTCGATGGCAGGTTTACATACAGAACCCCTCGGAATCCTAAACAAATATCTTCTGCCCAATCAATATCCTTTTGTTTACTTTGCAAGTCTATGCATACTTAAGGAAGAGGACTATTGAACACACCGCCGGGAAAAAATCATTGTTATCGATGTGTCGTTTAAAGCAAAGAAGAAAAATATGATAAATTGCTTAAGCTGAAGAAAAAAATCGTTTAGTGAAATACATGGACATTTTTTGGGCAGTAGACCGTATGACTTAATACATTTTCTCATTTGATTTTGTACATGCGCGTGCATCTCTTATATATCGACGTCAATAATGTTACAAAGTTAAGATTTATCATGGAACGTTTTAAAAAAGAATTGTTTTTAAATGTGCTGCTTGCTCCTTTTGTAAAATGCTACATTCAAAGATGTGTTCCTACCTATACATCTAGTATATACATAAACTTATTAATGTATTGTCTCGGATAAAGTACACCTTTTGTGTATATCCTTTAGAATGTCTTTAGATATAAGTATCAGGTATTTTTTATACTCTTAATTATGATCATAAAAGTCTTTTAGAAATTGTACAAATTCAAAATCTATTTTTTATTCATTTGAATAGACGTTTTCATAACAAGCATGCCGAATATGACCTTGCTCGTACAATTTTACGACATTTAAATGATTCACCCTCTTCACAGTTCCGTCTTTCAACATCATTCTTCCTCTGTTACTTATTTTTAGTGCATTTTTATTTTTGAACAGTGGTCCATTTCTAAGAATATTTAATGCTATTCTTACACATTGCGAGAAGTTTGGGTCTGTTTTTGTATATGCAAACCACACCTTGTGCTCGTCTTTTCTACAAAACACAGAATGCATAGATTTATTTTGTATTTATTTTTATTCCTTTCTTAATATTTTTTAAACTTAAATTACTATATACATTTTTCATAATGACATTGCCCCTTAAAGGTTATGCAACTCATTATTCACCTACTAAATATGTGACTTGTAATTATTTTACGTTAAACTATATTTTTAAAATTAAAATTTTATGTTCTTATTCTAAAGCTTAACTATTTAACAATTTTTCTAATTCTTAAACTATAAAGATCACGGCAATATGTCGGTATTTAAGGATTTATAAAATTATTAATATCATACACACACACAACGTTACCAACACTTACTATATTTACCGATAACTACATAACATGTCTTTGCAAAACCATACACCAAGCTGAAGAGAGTCAAGTATTTCAAAACCGATCCTTCACTCAATCCCCGGTCACAAAACATTTTCATTTCAATTATTTGTGTAAATAAAGAAAATCTATGTTGTAAGGTAATTGATAATACGGGTAAAATTAAATCCTCTTTAAACCTTACAAAAATTTTAATATACCCTAGTACATGTTTCGGCTTAAAGCCATCATCAGCTAGAATCTACAATAATTTAATTAAGAGAAGATAAAATAAAATGGTTAAATACTTACAGTCAAGAATTCATACAGTAGTTGAAATTTAAATGTTCACCTGTTATAATGACGTTCTTAATATTATATTAAAATTCAGTAATTGTGAAACTATAGAGAAAAACTCATAATAGAGTGATGATTTAGATAAAATTAAATTAATATGATATAAAATTGGAAAACTTTGGATGGTTACATTTGGATTTTACGTTAAATTCAAAAAGGAGGGGGGAAGAAAGGGGAATTTGAACAGTAAACCGTGTTACTTGGTTGAAGGCTGTGAAACAACAGGAGGATGTGAGATGACATGTCAAACTAGTTAGGTGGGAGGCAACTAAACTTAAAAATAACTATAAATATGAATGTTAGAATTATTGAAATTAAAGAGAGAAAATATAATATAGGCAACCAACTAATCACGTGTGTTATGCAGGATGTTCAAATATAGAAATATAGGTTTATCAGTAAATTCTAATTCGTCATTTAATAAATTATGATTAAGTTTATGTTTTTCAATTTTTAAAGTTTCCAGTAGATTTAATTTTTGGCTTTTATGACATTTATGTAGTAATTTTAGACTAATGTAATTCATAATGCGACCAGTTTCTATTTTATGTTTGTAAATATTTGAGTTAGGTTGAAACTTATGTTCATTAATTCTTTTATGTAAATTTCTACCTCTTTGACCGATATATACTGTTAAAAGTAGAGCAACTTAAGTAATTTGAAAAGTTGGGTGTGTTGTGAAAGCGGGTTGAATGTTATATTTCTGTAATATATTTATAGATTCGAGAGTGATAGCATTATAGGGTTGGGTTTTGTAAATGACAAGTCGGTTATTTTCTTTACAAATCAATTGTCTGAGGCAAGTTTATAAATATAATTAAGTTCAGTAATTTTTGAATCTTGATCTAAAGAGTAGTTTAAAGCTCGATTAATGAAATATTGGAAAACAGCAAATTTATGAGTGTGGTGGTAATGTGAATTAAAAGGGATTATAGTAGGTATGGCTGTAGGTTTTCTGTAAATGTTGTAAGTTATGTTATTGTTTAAATTAGAAATGGTGAGATCAAGGAAATTTAGTTTGTTGTTTTCTTCAACTTCAATAGCAAATTTTAAATTTTGGTGTAAATTATTTAAATGGGTATGAAAATTGTGTTCTTGATCATTGCCAGTCCAAATACACAAAATGTCATCCACATATCTAATCCATCTAATAATGTGACTATTAAATGGGTTATTGTCATTTATTATGTAATTAGTTTTAATATGGTTCAGGAATATGTCAGCAAGTACAATAATTTTGGTTGACGACATGAGAAATTATTTTTGCCCTTATTATTAATTACTTATATGTCTAAAAATCGCTGCTTTTGCAAGTAAATTGGTATTTTCTAATTAGCACATATCTGTTGAAGAAAAAAAGAAAGAAAATTGATATTAAATCGGTACATATGTGCCTAATTAAAGATTTCTCAAATTAAGGAATATTTCAATGCAATAAACAATTGTACATTGTAAAATTGTGTTTCGAAGATATTCTATTTTATAAATTTGCATTAATTATGTAATTCTATTCCAGAATCATTCGAATGCAAAATTTGTATTTATAAAACTGGGAAGCCAATTATTATATATTTGATTTCCATAAAATTTTATCCGAATATATTGTAAATGTCAATGCGATGAATTTAGAAATGTTCTGTACATTCATTTATGTGTTTGAAATAACTCGCGCACGAAATTTTGTTTAATGCAGTACACTAAACAAAATAAATTTAATCCTGGCACATACATTAATTTAGAAGAAGTTACTTTAAAAATTCTAAATGGCAATTCCAACTGCATTCATAAACTAGAAACTTTTAATAAGTAGCAGGCAATCTTTCTGAAGGAACTTAAGCTTTGACAGTTGAACAACTACATTCAGTTTTTGTTAGGTAAGAGTAAGTTTTTTTTTATTTATTCGTTCAACAAAATTACAGCTCTGCGATAACTGGGTATATACACTATTATAAGCAACTGTTTTTCTCATTTCTTTTTTGAATGGGAGAATAGAGGAAGCATGCGATGCAAAAATAAGCTCTAGTTAGTGATGCGGTACAAGTAGGAGTTTGCTGTATAAAATTTAGAATTTATAGAAGATATATATTAAAACATACATGTTAAATAAATTGCTACACATTTATAAATTAAACTAGTTTATTAAGCGAAACTCTGCAACACATTTTTAGTATAAAACTAAAACAGCAGATTTATTCATGATGTACAAATAAATAACTATTATGAATATATACATAACGAGTGTCAAAGTAATCCATAAATCAGTTATGTCCAATTAACCTTAGGTGTAGGACTAATGCAAATACAAATATTGTATACAACTTATATATTTAGTGCTAATGTTCTTAGAAATATCCTTTATTTCCAATTATTTCTATACTGCACCAATTGTCTAGTCTCACTACTCTGCCTCTTGCCGTACTTAATAATAATAATAATAATAATAATAATAATTTTATTCAATTCAGTTTACATATATAATGTTTGAATACGTCAGAAGAGTAGAAAAAGTATCACAGTGTTAAAAGTTATAAAAGCATGGCACAAGCTCGAACTTGTACATGAAAAGATCTTGTAATGTGTAAAAAAAGCACAGTTAATTAGAATTGTGCTAAGCGGGGCGTTTACCAACAAATAGAAACTTATGCAACTTATATTACTAGCGGGGCGGGTAGACGCAAGTGGGTGTGAGTAGGTGGAGCTAGACGATATTCGGTTTCGATCATAGCGGCCGCCACAAGGTTGCTTTAGAACACTGAATACTTATAGGCTCATCACTGATTCTTTTATGTAAGCAGTCAATACAACATTTTCTCAGTAGAAGGAGTATACTTGCTGCCTAATAGTATCAGTTTCATACTCTTCAATTTTTCTTGGTCCTCCTTTGTCACTTCTTTGCTTTCAAGGCCCTGCGTTATTGTTAATTATCTTATATATTGTTCCAAGAGGCACCATCGTTAATTGCGACGTTCGGTGAATGTTGTGGGTTTGTAGTTCGTTATTTTCTTCCATCAGGATATGATAGACATTGAGAATTATCTGGTTTGCATCTTCTGATGTATACTTTCTCTGTCGTGCGCCAACAGTATTATCAATATCCACATCATCATCACTAACACTTTCTTTAAAAGGTCGCCACATGTTCGTAAAGTAAAGAGAGAAAAAAATATAAACACTTATTTCATCTAAATTGTAATTTAATGACTATTTAACTATATATAATAAGTATATATTCAAATTAACAACTGTTGGTACTTATATTATTATTCAATTTTATTTAATCTAAATTGCAGTAATTACAGTTTACTTAAATTTTGTCATTAAGGACCTCAGCAGTTTGTTTGCGTAAAAGATAATCGTATTGAGCGACCAGGTAGTTATTGCCGCAGGTGGTGCAATAAAAGCATTAGAGCCGTTCAAAGTAATATTCTTATAATTTGAAATAAACTATACAAAAGTTGATTTTATTTTAACATATTCCTTATAACAGAGCCCATAACGTGTATGCGTTATGACGTGATACATCATACCATTATTTACTAAACATGTTATAGTGTCCGTTAAATCGAGTATGTTATTTTAGAAATAACGGCCGCAGCCACTGTCTACATTCGGCCCCGGCCGATGTAGACTGTGTCGTCGTGAATAATGAATTAAAAAAAAAATAATTATTTTCTACTATTCCTATCACAACCTGTGCATTAGTAGATATTTGTTATTATGTACACATAGCTTAATTGCATACTCTTTGCAAAATTATAATTAACGCCGAACGCCAAAGTTTATAAACTAATGGCGGTAACAATGAAACCAATATAGGAGCATTGATTGGTATGTAGCACATATAATACCCGTATTAATTGAGTTGGTATTACAAGTTTGCAAACTAGTTATCGGTTGATATCTGCACCGCGTTTCCATGGCTTGATATTGATCACACGGCATGAAGTTATCCGACTGGAATTGATTTTTAAAATGCACAATATATGCATCGCCCGTGCAATTATTTATTGTTGCTGGATCAATTTTTTTTTTTAATTCTACCAATTTTTGTAGAGTTACGGCGCTTAACTATCAAATATTTTATTACAATAATCCGATAAATGCAGTTGCTTTTGTCAGTGAAACAATCGAGCTAACAAAATTGGCTTGAATTTCGAACGGCCATTACTTGTTACTTATATTTACGGAATATCACAATTTTTCATCCAACTGTGATTTGATACCAGTTGCCTTACTTTATCCATAGAAAAAATGTTTTTCTCGACTAACAAGGTATTATTATATAGGATGAAAATATACATATACAGTATGTCTACTTATGTTGGAATTATATGGTAAACTTTTTTATTATTAGTTTTAAGAAAAAATGTTTACTCTTCGTTAACAGTTCTAGAACCCAAAATGAATTAATCAAATATCAATTTTTTGCAGTCGTATACAAGGTGTGTCAAAAAATATGAATTTTGCTGAAGAGCCCTTTATTTTTGACATTATAGAATATTGTTATAAAAATTAATAGAATAGACTTGAAAACTACATACAAGTATGTAATTACATTTATCTACCATGAAAAATCAGGTTTTGTTAATTCTTTTATCTTGTGTTTATTAAAACATGATAATAATAATAATAATAATAGAATTTATTCGCAGAAGATTAACATAAAACATATGACATACATACACTTGCAAGACTTAAGTAAATACTTCGCCAATTAGACTAAATCGCCCAGTTATACAGTGATAACTTTGGCGTTCTACTTTTAACCTAACAAAAACAAAATATAAATAGGTAACTAAAAAGAAGAAATATATATATATTATATATTTCTATATATCAAAAAAAGGAAATAACGTGGATACATGAAATAACAAGAAAGAGAATAATAACGGGTAAATTCCGCTGTAGAGCAACCGTAGACACGTGTTTCTGACTATTGGTCGTCATCAGTACGGCGTAGCGAAGGAATAAGGTGGGATAACCTTGGAGATGTAAGCTGTACGGAAGACCATCAGGTGACAGACTCCCATTTATAGCTTCAACTAGAAGATCCTCAAATTTGAAGACAACAACTAACGTCGCCACGAGGAAAACTAATGCCAACCTGCGTGCATTCCGAGACCCAGGAAAGATAAATCACAAAAAGGAAATAACGCGGATACATGAAATAACAAGAAAGAGAATAATAACGGGTAAATTCCGCTGTAGAGCAACCGTAGACACGTGTTTCTGACTATTGGTCGTCATCAGTACGGCGTAGCCAAGGAATAAGGTGGGATAACCTTGGAGATGTAAGCTATACGAAAGACCATCAGGTGACAGACTTCCATTTGTAGCTTCTGCTAGAAGATAATCAAATTTGAAGACAACAACTAACGTCGTCACGAGGAAGACTAATGCCAACCAGCATGCATTCCGAGACCCAGGCAAGATAAATCAGAAAAAGGAAATAACGCGGATACATGAAATAACTATTTTTCAAACCCAGTTTTAAAAAATCGGTTTTTGAAATAAATTTGTCACATTTGAAAACCGGTTTTTAAATTAAAAAAAAACCGGTTTCAAAGAATTCAAATTATTTTGTAAAAATTAATTTTTTACTTATTAGTTTGATTTGCTATTCATTCTATGCAACGGGCAGCAGAGACATTTTTTCAATGTTGCGAGTTGCGTGCACAAACACTGCTCACTTATTTTATGTTAGTACATACATATGTGCAATCAGTCACGAGTCACAACAGGTTCGCTTAATCTTGTAAAGTGAAAACTGGAAACAAAAATATAAAGTTGTTGTAGTTGGCAAAAATAACGTAAGTATTAAGTATGTTTCTAATTTCTAAGTTTGTATTTTATATTTTACACTTTAAAACTTTAATTTTATTATATAAATTTCTTCTCTCAAAAATTAATGTAAAATAAAAAGTTCTGGCTTCTGTTTATTGGGATTTTAAATAAAACACAGGGTGTTAAGATAAATTCATATTTTCCTTCGCAACCTTTCAACATATATTATGTCTTTATCAAGCTTTGGAATTAGATTAAGAAGATGGGTGTTTTTTCAAAATTCCTAAAAAATGTGTAGATTTCTTTAAATTACATTAATATTAATAGTTAAAATAATATAATTGTAAAATAGACTTCAAAAATATTAAAAAATAAAATAATGATAACTTAAATCAGGGATAGACAAGGCAATCTGCAATCATTGTTATAAAATGTTGAGCTGCAAAGGATAATCTACGAGCAATCTACATAATCATTTGAAAGCAGTTCATAAAATAATTATCGGAAAGAAATCAGAAACGATCGGCGAAGAAGAAACGCTTGGATGTTCCTCTTCATCAAAAAAAAACAAACGAATACTTTGATTTTTATGAAAGTGAAAAGGAGTAGTTTATAAGAAATCATATCAAAATTTGCAGCAATGGATGGATTTTCTATTAATAGCATTAGAAATAGCTCATTCATACGAGAGTCTCTTCAACAACAAGGATATTCATTACCAAGAAATAACTCTAGAGTAATGGATCTCATTCATGCGTTTTATGACAACGCCAAACGTGAAACTATTATTGAATTAGATTCAATAAAAGAGAATAGGAAAAAATTCTCTATAACTTTAGA
The DNA here is from genome assembly GCA_963170755.1 of Amphimallon solstitiale. Lineage (NCBI taxonomy): Eukaryota > Metazoa > Arthropoda > Insecta > Coleoptera > Scarabaeidae > Amphimallon > Amphimallon solstitiale. Next base: position 139,936,233 of record OY720677.1, on the reverse strand, counting down.
CGAGTGGACTAGCAAAAGAAATCATAGATATTTAAACATTAATGTACACCACTTGGCAGAAGATTTCAATTTAGATTAGTGCCAATAGCTGGTTTCTGTGATGCTCAGAGAACATTAGAATTGGTATCTGAAAGGCTACAAAATTTCAACTTGAATCTAAAAACTGATATAGTTGCAGCAACAAATGATGGTGCTGCTGTTATGAAAAGATTTGGCAAATTATCATCTATAATTAATTTACTAAGCTATTCACACGCCATCCACTTAGCAGTTACTGATGTGTTATATAAACATAGAGAAATGGCTGAAGCTGAAGCCGAAGTAAATGTTTCAAATGAGGAATCGGTTGATGAACATGAAGACGAATCTAACGATTATGAAGATTCTCTTTATTATGTTTGTAACCGAGAACATCCTATTCCTATTTTGTCTGACAATTACAAACAATCAGTTTCACAAATTAGAAAAATTTGTAAGTTTTTTAGAATATGTCCAGAAAGAAACACCATTCTTCAAAATTATATCAAACAAGAAAAATGGAGGGAATTAAATTTAATTCTTGACTGCAAAACATGGTGGAATAGTATAGAGGACATGATTGGAAGATTTCTGGCAGTAAAAGAATGTGTTGTTTTAGTATTGAATGATATTGGTTCTTCTTATATGTGGAATGAAGCTCAATATCCTAAACTTTTGGAACTTTATAAAGTCTTGGGACCGATTCGTCTAGCAGTGAAGGTATATTTGAATTTCTGTTAAATGAACTAAAAAAATTAAACACTAAAATAAGTTTGAAATTATTATATGCTTTAGAAGAACGAATTCAAGAAAGAAGACAAGTAGAATTAGTAACTTTTTTGCTGTATTTAACATTACCAGTTCAGCAAAGAAAATTAAGTTATCTGGAAAGATATTGTCTAGAATATTCCGATTCTGATGAAGAGCAAATCGAAGAAACTACTCATCAGAGTAATGCTTTATTAAAGGAAGCCGTGGAAAAATCAATTCATAAGTTTCTTGAAGACCCTGAAGAAAAACTTACAAATCCAAAGACATAGAAAGCTGAATTTTCATTATTTGAGGCAACGAATAAAAGAACCAAAAACTTAGATTTGTTATTTGTTAATGAACGAGTATTTTCAATTTCAGGCAATATTGTGTCCAAAATAAGAACAAAACTTAGCCATCGTTCAGTGGATATTTTATGTTTTTTAAAATCCTATTTTCTAGGAGAACTTATTATATTAGTAATATTTGAAAATATTTATTAGTGAAATAAATATAAATATTTGTTTGAGTTTTCGTTTTTTGTGCAAGTAATGTGTAATCCTTAATATTTTTTTATATTTTGACTTTGATATTGATTTCGTTTTTTGTTATTTTATATAAATTAAATAAAATATTTTTCCCCATTCTAATTTTTTTGACAAAAATTCGAAAACCGGCTAAAACCGGTTTTTTGGAAATCGGGAAATCGAAAACCGGTTTTTCAAAACGTCCGTTTTTGTATAAACCCTAAATAAAAGTAATACACTTATGTATGCTTAAGAGCGTCTTATATGAAGAAAACCAGTTTAAATTTAAACTTTTAACGATAAAGACAAGAACGAAGCATCAATTGATAGAAGGATATGACATTACTTGGAACTTTCAAAAAAAAATAGCTTTTTAAAAATCTTAATTCAAATTAATCTTAAGGTTGCCTTTCTGTTTTTATTCTTCCGAATTTTGCTTACGATAATCATGAATGGATGTCATGGATTCTAGATTGATGGAGGAACTGATATACACCAAGGTATTTCTATATAAACTTTCATCGTCGTGCAATATTTCAACTGTTCGGAGGCAATACACAAAAGAACTGTTCTCCGATTATTAGCGTTCTGAAAGGCCTCCGCGTTGTTGAAAAAAGGACCGTGGAGAACTAGGTTCTCTCCGCAGTCAACGGACCGTGAGCGCGCGCCCTCTATTGAACCGGCATTAATTAATTTCTCTTAATGAGACGGTCTCTCCCACTTGCCACCCCCGCGCCATTCACTCCACCTATATCCGTTTCTCTCGCGCTCCCTTTACATTATCACGTTTTTTCTCCCTTGTCATCAAGCGATGCATACACCCATTGCTGCTCTACAGCGGTGGAATGCGGTCTATTTATGTTCACCGAAATTCCGTCGAAAGCTCTTTTAAAATAAGCTCTTGGGCGAAACGTTCGTCCACTAACCACTTCTCCACCACCCCCCGCGCGCAACTTGGTCACGGATTTCCTAAGCTCACCCCCCCCCTTGCTCCTCTATTATATGGGGAATTAATTAAAAAACTTCGCCCTGATTGGTCAAACCGATATTTCAATATGCGAAAGAAGGGAGGTTATGCGATACGCGGCGTTGCGGGCGGGCGGTGGGGGGCAGTGGGTTCGGGGAAAAAATCGAATTAAATAATAATTGCTGCTGCAAAGAGGAATTCGAAAATTGACGAGGAGCGGGCTGCCGAACGACCGGAACGAAATTCTAAGAGAATAATCAAATGGAGGGATAGGTAGTGAGGCTTTGATTAGTCTAATGAAAGATGGAATTGATTATTCTGATTTTTCCGCGGTAATTCAATTAATGCGAGAGGATATCCCGTTGTATTGATGAAAGGATTTATTTATCGTTGCTTATTATTTCTTGAAAATTTATGCGAAGTGATTGAGGACATGATTTTACAAATTTATATATAGATATATATATAGTAAAATAAAAGATGTTAAAACTTTTGTGTATATGTAAATTGCAATAAACCAGTTTAATTACTGTTTCGTAACTCCAAAAACAGAATGTATGGGTAGGTTTAGAGAAAACACTATATTGTGGCTTATAACGTTTCGGAAAAATTTATTTCCCTCATCAGATAATTGCCACACAATGGACCAAGGATCTCAGTATCTATAGTCATAAGTTTTAGTCAATGAGCATTTTGACAATCACTTTGCTAAAACGTCTATCAAACATCTGCAAAAAAAAACTGTCCAAATAATACAGGGTGATCAGAAAGCAATGTTAAACATTTCATCAAGAAAATATCAATACCTTGTTATTTTAAATACCAATCTACATTTATTCAACTTCATTGGATTCCACATTTAAAATTAGTGGCAGTATGTGTTTACTTCCCTATAACTAAATGTATTAGTTTCAGAGTTATTTTGGAAAATGTATCAATTCCTTTAAAGTTTTACTTTGTATAATCAATTAGGCTATGGAAATGATATGGGCAGGAGAAGCAAACGATATTTCCAAGAGTCTTGGAGTTTGAATGTATTTTGTGCTATTAAACATGACAAAATATTTGCTATGATGATATATGAAGAAAATTCAAATAGTGAGCAATTTATTTACATCTTTAGAAACGTCATAAATTTCACTTTAAATACAGTGTGATTTTTAATGTCTGAAGACAGTTTGAATTTAGCGCCAACAATTATTTTCCAAAAGTTGGTCACACTTATTGTCACTTTAAAATTTGCTTGTATCATTTTTTTTCAGTGGCGTCTGATATTAACGGGTTCATTATTAAGTAAAAAATTTTGTTGTTCGTTTCAAATATTGCAATTACTACTACATTCATATAAAATTAATATTCCCGCTATTAAGAATGAATGCATTACGTTATTCAAACTAATAGATGTATGTATATGTTTTATTAAATATAAATTTTATTAAGTTCATCCCAAAGAATTCTAGAATTAATAGATACATTATTATTTGTAATTACATAAATAAATTTTAGGGTTCACCATAAAAAACCATAAATAACACTATAACAAATGTTCAAAATGTCCACCATTGGCATCTAGGCATAGATTTACTCTCTTCTTGACATTTGAAAATATACGGTGGAGTCCTTCTTCATTTATATTGTTAACTTCGTCAACTATTGCTTCTTGCAGTTCCTCTATTGAATGAAGTCTATTTCTAAAAATTTTTGTTTTCAAATAACCAAACAAATAAAAATCTAAAGGTGTTAGGTCAGGTGACCGTGATGGCCAGCGATACTTGCTAATTAATGTTTCTCCAAAATATTCGTCAAGAAATTTTAAAGTAGCACGAGCAACATGGGGTGGAGCACCATCTTGTTGAAAATATCCTCTTTGTAATTCATCATCATGTAATTGATTTATAAAAGGTTGAAGTATTTGTGTGCGATATCTTTCGGCATTGATAGTGTCATTAAAAAATATTGGACCGACAACTCTTTGTCTTGACATGGCTATCCAAACACCAATATTCACTGGATGCAAACTTGTTTCTACAAAATGATGTGGGTTTTCTGTTGCCCACGTTCTATAATTTTGGCTGTGGATGTATCCAGACAAATGAAACCAAGCCTCATCTGACATAAATGTCACGTTTAAAACATCATCATTGTTTAAATTTTCGTTGAACCACTGACAGTATTGTACTCTTCGTTCATAATCTATATTGAATAATTGTTGTGTAACAGTTACCCTATAAGGATACATATGCAAATTCTTCACTAAAGCTTTTCTAGTTGTACTATATGACAAACCTTAAATAAAGAAATAAAATTAATAATGAAAATAATGTTAATTAATTAAGTACATTTACCAGTTTGCGCAGACAATTTTCGAATTGATTTATTTGGGCTTGCTTCAATCCGTTGCCTAACATCGTCGACCACATCATCTGTTAAGATTGTTGGTCGTCCACTAGATTTGCCTTTGCAAATACAATTTTTAGTTTCGAACCGATGTATAATTCTATCTCTATGTTGAGCAAATATCTTATACGAAACAATATGGTCAGGGTAATTTTGCTGAAATTGGGCCATGCAGGACTGCAGTGAATATGACCATTCACCGTCCGTACCAAGAGTTCCGCTCCGATAATGTGCTTTTAAAACAAAAGCATCTTGCTCATCCGAAAAGGGCATGTTCCTATAACACTAAAAATAAATGCAATCATTTTAATTGTATTGATTAAAGGTTTGTGTTAAACTTACCTCAATAACGAATAATATAGAATAATTGTTCTGATAAGAACAGTTTTTTTTTTAGTAAAGGCAAAAGAAATATTGAATATAAAAGCACGGAAATAACAGAAAAACACAAGAACCAAAGAAATATATTGACGAGTTGACACTGTCATTTTTAACGTGACCTTTATATATTCAACAGGATAACCAACTCCAAAACATGAAATACACGAAAAACTACGGCGGTAAATTTGAAATATCCTCAAACATTAAAAATCACACTGTACATTGTCGGTAGAAGAAGGTCGTAGTGTATGGTTTCAGATGAATGGTGCACCAGCACAAAGTACTAGCTTGTTGGAGAATTATTAGACGAAATATTTTATGATCGGTGGATCGGAAATAAAGGAGCTTATAGTTTTCAACTACGATCATCCGATTTAACGCCCCTAGATTACCAGTATCACAGTAGTTGAAGTGAGATAATACTAAAGTGAGAGTCAGAAGTTTTCATAAATTAAAATCAATACATAGCTTGTTGGAGTAAAGTATTTTTAAATAGAAGGATGCATTTCTTGAAAGCTGATTAATATGGGATTTAAATCTTAAAGAAGTATCAAAATAGAGTCCCAAATCCTTGCTGTGCTCACAGGTTTCAGTGACAAGTCATTAACACCAACATTAAAAGTTTTTGAAAATGTAAGGGACTTCCTATTACCGAAAATTATCAATGAAAATTTGGAAGAGTTGATATGTGTTTTAGGCAATAGTCTATCCAAATCCTCATTAAATAAACGAGACTTCCTCATAGTAGTAGTTGATGAAAAAGTTCTGTAATCTGCATGACAGTTATGAAGTGCTTTTTCAAAATCAACTGTATACAATATGTACAATAATGGTCCCAAAACACTGCCTCTACGAACACCAAGATCTTGAGATTCTGGGAGCTCAATTACAACTCTCTGTCTACGATTAGATAGATATGAAGAAAACAGTTTAAGGTAAATGCATCAAAGCCATAATATTTCAATTTAGACACCATAAGTTGGTGATTAATTGTATCAAACGCCTTCGTAAAGTCACACAGTACTTCAGAAAAATTGCTACTTATTTGTCTTTGTAGTCTATAAACTAGTGTATGTGTGCATGCGACCTATTACTAGCAAAATGTTTTCAGCAATTTGAGAATCATACTCTGTTTCTCTATTATCGAATACAATATAAGTAACGCACGTATTCCTTTGTTAAACCATACAGATGAAGAAAATTCAGTCCGAAACACATGCCCGCGGTTGCATTACATCAGATGCTTCCATTAATTTATTTTTGTTAATTCATATTTATGCAAGATGAAAATGTCTTACAGTAGCTTTGATTGTTGTCCTCAAAAATGAAGATTTTCATTTTCAATCTACCGTTATGATGACATCTGATACATAACGAAGAGTGCAAAATTAAAGTGGTAAAAATGTATAGTAAAGAAAGTGTTTTATTTGTGCCTTAAGTTAAAACGAACGAACGATCAACAGCATGAACTTTTAACTTCGACAAACTTATATGTATGTAGTATCCTCTCTGTTTTATATCTGCAAAACACAGACATTCAAAATTTACATACTATCTTGTATTTGTATTTTCAATTTACTACCTGTCAGGGTTTCTCCAGATACATATACTCTTATGTAAAACACGGATGTTGCTGTTAAAAGATCCGATGTTTACTTTATAGCATTCGATAGACATCCTGCGGGAGATATAAATTTGAATTTTGCCGTTTTTCTGCCACGGCGAAGCACTTCCTAGCTTGGAGATGCAAAGATATTAAAAACCGGTAAGACAACAGAGGAAAAAAGGAGTCTACATAAACCATATTTTACCGGTTGTATATCATGTTTACTATCGAAACGTGATGTAAAGTATACTAAAGGTAAAGTGATGTCGGCTAAATAAGAAAATTTGAGATATATTTATCGTGTTCGATTATATGTAAATAAATAACAATAAATATTTATTAGCATATATTACTATAATATTGGTGCTATGCCTTAATAAAAGTGCCAATAATTTCTTCGATTAAATGGAATGCTTGTAAAGAAACAAAAATAAGGAAAAGAAATAGAAAAGGCTTTCACTTTCTATATTATTTCCCTCTGGAGACTTAATTAAAGCTAACACATCTGTTCGTTGTAGGTAGATGTAATATCAATATGTGTGTTTCCTCTCTGCTACTGAAATATATGTAGCACAAAGATAATAGGTAGTGTATTTTGATACGTTCTTGGATATGAAAGTAATGTATTTTTAACGTTTAAGAAAATGTTATGGCGAAGCAAAAGTTTTATGTGGAAGACGAGTGTTACATTTATAGATTATGAAAAGTATTCCAAAGAAATGACAATGTTGTTGGAACCTCCGACCTTTCAAGATTTCATTTGAATAACCTCGAAGGTGCGAATACATTTGAAAAAGTGAACTTAACATAACTTGTTTAAGAAATATACTATTGAACTGTAGCTTGATTAAGGAAGCTTTAATTTAACGTTGTTGTATGAGTGTATTGCAACAGGAACCTATTTATAAATATAAAATAAGCATGTGAGTTCCAGAATATTACGTACAAATTGAATTAAGCAAAAGTTAAATAAATCTGTAGCACAAATAAGTCGCATATTTTTGAGAATATCTGCAAGGCCATTATTGTTCTCAAGTAGTGCTTAATGTAGTACTTGGGAACAATAATAAGCAGGAAAAATAACAAAACAATATTAAAAAATAAGAAGAAAATGAAGCTATATAAAACGTCCAGGAGGAGGAAAAACTAAGAATAGTAGAAAGAAAACTTCAAGGACAATACATGGATCAAAAAGACAAGGAAATGAATACCGCAACATAATGAACTACAAAATCAGAAAAAGATTAACGGATTCCCAACGGATAAGATGGTATGGACATATTTGCCTGGAACCCAAAGCAACAGCTGTACAAGCCATCACAAAAAGAACGCCATCCGGAACGCGACTCAAAGGTCGCCCGCTTGGGAGAACTAGGTAAGAGGCGACATAAGCCGAACGGAGGTTTCTCGATGGGAGAAAAAAAGGACGTGAAATGGGGTGATCACCCACAAGAAGACGATCATATAACCTACTAAGGTGGCTTCTATTCCGCAGGGATGTACAGCCGTATATATACTGTGTGTCCAAAAAGTCTGGAAACACCCAAATAAAATCGAAACGGATGACTTTTGAGAAAAATGCAAAAACAGGTCAATTAGTATTTTCAAAAAACTACTGGGCTGATGGTATCTATTTGGAATTTTTGATGACCTTAAAAAAGTTATGATGTCATCAAAAAAAAAATTTAAATGGCAACGTCGCATTTTAAATTTTATTTTTGATAGATCTTTTAATTGTCTAAACGACAGTCAACAAATTTTTCATTCTACTTAAGAAAAATTTTGAAAAAAAAATTATTGTAGAAAACAAAGAAAATTTTAATCGTAGATCAGCAAAAACTCTTACAATAAATGTTCAAAATGTTGTCCTTGAGCATCTTGGCAATACCCTAAACGATAATAAAATTCATTTTGAACGTTTTCTATCATTTCAGGAGTGATCCTTCGTACTTCAATCTCAATCCGTTGACGCAAGTCTTCCAAATTTTCAGGTTTAGTTGCGTATACCTTATTTTTTAGGTAACCCCACAAAAAATAATCAATAGGCGTTAGATCTGGCGACCTAGCCGGCCACTCGATAGCCCCCCTCCTGCCAATCCATCTGTTTGGGAAGGTATTCTCGAGATAATGCCGAACATTTCCCGCATAGTGGGGTGGAGCCCCATCTTGTTGAAACCAAATTCTTTGGCTGGGCAAATTAGGATCTTCATGGTTCGGAAATATTTCTGCTAATGACGGAATTAAATAATTTTGTAAGAAATCCAAATACATTTCCGCCGTCAGGTTACCGTTGAAGAAAAAAGGCCCTATAATTCTGTTAGCAATTAAACCAGCCCATACATTTAATTTCTGAGGATACTGAGTTCGTACCTCTCTCATCCAGAGTGGATTTTGGCGTGCCCAGTACCTGCAGTTTTGTCTATTAACAGTCCCATGTAATGTGAACGTAGCTTCATCTGAGAATAAGATATTTCTGATAAAAAACGGATCATTATCACACATAGGCATCAGTTGTTCGCAAAACTGTACACGCCTGTCGAAGTCGTCTTCAGACAGCTCATGAACCAAACAGATTTTGTAGGGATGATACTTAGTTTTCCGGAAAATATTACCAATTGTACTCTTCGACACGTTAAATTCCCAAGCAAGCTGCCGTGTACTAGAATTTGGAGTTTCCTCTACTGACAATAATACGTCGAGTTGCGTATCTTCTGCGATCTTTGGACGACCACTTCTAGGGCTATCTCGAACATGGCCTTCTTCTTGAAATTTTTTGTGAATCATACTCACTGCAGAAATACCAATTGGGGCACGCTCCGGATGTTCTGTATTAAATAAGTCGCAAACTTCCCTAACTGAACGAGCCCTATCCCCAAAACCAATCATCATCAATATTTGAATACGTTCCCTCTCACTTAAAACCATTTTTAAACAGATTTTTTTAACTTACGCACAATTCGTATTTGACAGAATGTCACAAATAAAACAAAATGTGTTTGAAAAATAATCGAATTTTACGCCAACTATGTTTTTTTTTTAAAGACAAACTTTTCCATTTTCGAAGAAGTAATTAAATTTTTCTCGGTCATTTTGTTAAGTAAAATGAAAATTTTTTTACAGTCATTTAGACAATTAAAAGATCTATCATAAATAAAATTAAAAATGCGACGTTGCCATTTAATTTTTTTTTGATGACATAACTTTCAAGGTCATCAAAAATTCCAAACAGATACCATCAGCCAGTAGTTTTTTGAAAATACTAGTTGACCTGTTTTTGCATTTTTCTCAAAAATCATCCGTTTCGATTTTATTTGGGTGTTTCCAGACTTTAGGACACACAGTATATACACAGTGTATACACCGTGTTTCATGTAACTAGCACATTAGAAGTTTTTGTGCTTACAACGCGAATTTTTTCCAGAAGTTTTGCCTTCTCACATAATTAACCGCAATCTTTCAAGTTAAAATATTTTTAAACTCGTGCAACTTCCGGTTGCACCGGAAGTAGGCGCCATCTTTGTTATTTTAAATGTGACACCCTGTATTTTATTCGAGATTTGAATTGCTTATTTAAATAGAAGAACAGAGATACCGGGTTGGATTATGTCAAAGTCAACCGTTTCGGAGTTATTCAACTGTTTTCCATTTTTAGGGCACTTGAACGTAAATTTTAAAAGTTCTTTATCTGAGACATGAAAAAAGATAAACAATTGAAATTTTTTCCTGAGATAGTCAAAGTATTGTCCTATTCGAATATCACCAGGTTTTGCAATAATATTACACAGGGTGTTCTCTAATTAATTTACAATTATACACATTTCAAATGCAAGAAACTCAATTTTTTCAAATGAAACACCCTGTATATTTTCGCCTTTTCTGAAGCAGAAAAAAATTGTCTTCGGTCCACTATTACATTCCCTATACCTATCTCTAGAGGTTTTTGAGTTATTGGGGAGATCAGCCTGAAGGCCCGATATTTTGCCAAATAAAACTGAAAAAATAATAGATTAAGTATAGGAGGAGTGGATTAATATTCATTTGTAAGCATGTTATGGGCATGGAAAAAAAAGTCTTCTAGTTCAAAACCAAAAATTTCTTAATTGCGAAAACATTTTTGATCTCACGGTATAAGTCAAACAAAGAAAACAAAAACAAATCTAAAATCAAATCACAGCAAGTGCTCAATATGTCCACCGCCTACTTCAATGCATTTATTTAACCTTGTTTGGAACTGGTCAGTCGTTGCACGTTCAATCATTTGAACTTCAATTTGGTCAAATGCTCTTCGCACTGTATCCTCTATTTCTTGCCTGGAGTTAACTGGTGTTGCATAGACCTCTTTTTTTTATGTAACTCCATAAAAAAAAGTCAACTGGAGTTAAATCCGGAGATCTAGCAGGCCAAAGACATGGTCCATTTGGACCAATCCACCTATCCTCAAATAGCTGGGTCAACTCTTGATATACAGCATGAGTAGAGTGAGCTGGAGCTCCATCCAGTTGAAACCAATAATAGTTTTGGTGTGGCATGTCATTGACTATGTTTGCCACCACTTACCTAATGATTCGCAAATATCTTTCGGACGTTAGCCTTTCATCATAAATATGATAAAATACCCTTTCCCACCCTATTATGGCGAATACATTAAAACTAAATTGATATTGAAAATGGCTTACTCGTGAAAAGTGGGGATTTTCATCTGCCCAAAAATGACAATTTTTATTATTTACAACGCCTTGCCTGGTAAACTTGGATTCATCCGACCATAAAATCTTTCGTAACATGTCCGGATCTTCCTGTTTACGAATAGTTAGCCACTCACAAAAATCAATTCTTCTCTGAGCTTCTCAGTTCGTGGACTTTCCTTTGTGCATATGGGTGCCATTTGTTCTTTGCTAGCATGCGTTGAATTGACGTCATACTAATACCTAAATCCACCTTTGCTTTACGTATCGAAGTATGGGGATGAGCTGTGAAATATCCCAGAATATTAATTTCGTTGTTTTCTTCGCCTGTTACTGGCTTAGTACAATTTCTTTTTGTGTTCATATTCCAATGTCGCAAAAAATGTGTTTTAATTTTTGCAAATTTGAATCGATTCATCGGAGGCAAATTAGGGTATCTCTGATTGAACACACGGCAAGTACTTATTATGCGATTACATTCTCCGTGTATGTAAAATAAATTAAGGATACTTTCATTTGGATAATTATTATTATAGCCTTCCATTATGCACTAATCAAATCATTCAGTAAAGTACAAAAAATATCCAAGCATCAAATTAATAACATTGACAGCGAACGAAATTTTGACAACTAAACATTTTGTTACTTCCAAGGCATTCTTGAAATTGTGTGTGATAAATGGCAAAATATCGGGCCTTCAGGCTGATCTCTCCAATAACTCAAAAACCTCTAGAGATATAGGGAATGTAATAGTGGATCGAAAGACAATTTTTTTCTGCTTCAGAAAAGGCGAAAATATACAGGGTGTTTCATTTGAAAAAATTGAGTTTCTTGCATTTGAAATGTGTATAATTGTAAATTAATTAGAGAACACCCTGTGTAATATTATTGCAAAACCTGGTGATATTCGAATAGGACAATACTTGGACTATCTCAGGAATAAATTTCAATTGTTTATCTTTTTTCATGTCTCAGATAAAGAACTTTTAAAATTTACGTTCAAGTGCCCTAAAAATGAAAAACAGTTGAATAACTCCGAAACGGTTGACTTTGACATAATCCAACCCGGTATCTCTGTTCTTCTATTTAAATAAGCAATTCAAATCTCGAATAAAATACAGGGTGTCATATTTAAAATAACAAAGATGGCGCCTATTTCCGGTGCAACCGGAAGTTGCACGAGTTTAAAAATATTTTAACTTGAAAGATTGCGGTCAATTATGTGAGAAGGCAAAACTTCTGGAAAAAATTCGCGTTGTAAGCACAAAAACTTCTAATGTGCTAGTTACATGAAACACGGTGTATATATAATCAAAAAAAAAGTGGGAATTACGGGAATGCGGTCTGTATTGATATTCAAACTTAATCGTTCTACTCAATATTTTGACATATATTTGATGTCATTATCAGGAGTACGCTACAATGACACAATTGACACAAAATTACAATAAAAACTCTACCAATTTAAAATAATGTCTTTAAAAGAAAAAACAAAACTTACAACACAGAGTTAGTCACTGGAACATAATCACAACAGAAAGATTCTGAACTTTACTACATATCAATATCATTTTGTCCTTATAACAAACTAAACTAGATCTCCCGATCTAACGGCGTTAGATCGGGAGATCAGGATTCATCCCAGTTTAGTAATCGCATCGTGGAAGCCGCAGCAACTATCAAGAATCATCCTGATGCTATACGATGTGCTAAAGAAGCATGAATTTGTCGTGCTGAATGCTGCATTCAACAAAACGGTGGCCACTTTAAACAGTTCTTTTGGATGTTGTACTGTTAAATAAATATCTTTATGGTCCAATATCTTAGTAATAAATTAATTTGAGACATATCTTTATATGAACTTTTTTGTTTATTTTATGCTGGAGAACAAGTACCTACAATAGCGCCGTGCAATTCCGAAACACCCGGTATACATAAAATATCGAAATTGAAATTTCAGATGAATTTTAATTACCTTTTACAAATAGAATATAAGGTACCTAGTTATAATCTAACCCACCTAATCCGACTAGACAAATATTACTCCCTATATAACTCCCGACACATAAACATTAAAATTGAAACACAAAAGGGGTAAAGAAGGGAAAGGAGGTACCGTTTTTCACTAATTTAATTAAGTCTTTCGGGGGGCAAGCGACCTATATTTTCTGTGGGTGTATAATTAGTTTGCCTTGGCGCCTGTAACCCCACGTTATATGTGAAAACTAATTTCGTTTTAGTAAGGGCATATAGAGTTGACCGGTAAATATTTATTTTTGATGTATAATACGGTCGGGGGTTTCAGAAATGGACGTGTTGTTTAAAATGTGTTCCAAGAATTTCGGGTTGTAACGAAATCATCCAAATCATTGCCCGTTGTTTCCACTGTTTTTAATATTTTTAAATAAAATGCAGACTAAATCGTTTTTCCTGGCTAGCTCATATTTTTATCACAGAGCGATCCAGATCAAGAGATTAAAGAAAATATTCTTAGGGCATAAATTGGTAGAATTAAATAAAACAATGTTATTCTAATTTAAATAACATTTGTATTAGAGACCAAGATTTAGCAAATATTAATACGAACACAAACAACATATTGCTGTGGCAACATGACTATTTGGAATATGATAATTGTAGTATTGCCATACATTAGGCTTTGCCAAATAAATTATGTTGTGTGCTGTTCCAGCAACATAAATAATAAAGATGATGATAATTTTTATTATCCTTAATGTATATTTTATTTATCTTAACAGCACGTACTTTATAAGTATACGTGAATTTTATCAGTGTATCTAAATTTCTCCTCTCTCGTCAAATCTCTTGTTTTACTTTTGATTGGGATAAGGTTATACCATATGTAAATGAAAACAATAAACCATATAAAACATAATTGTATAATTTATTTAACATTTATTACATAATAGATAGCATCGCTATACTATATTCACCATTTTATTTAAAAGAAACATAATTAAGAGAAAACGTTTGAACCTTGTTCTAGATTGTAACGATTTATGGTACGAATATATTTTTCTTATACTTAATCAAATAGAAATCTAAAATATTTTCCTGTTTCAAAACAAATAAAATTCAATTAACTTTTGTATACTATTTATATTTTATGCTAGTTCTATTCCATCAGAGACATTATATTCGCACGTAATGCTCTGACAAACTTAGAATTTCGCAATGGTCAATGTTCGGAGAAAAAGCTTGAATCTGATTACTATCTATAACCATTCGCACGTGTTATATCTAGCATCTCAGAGTCCGCTACCCAGAAACACTTTCCTTAATAAAAATTTAATTTTAAGTCATTAATTTATATTCAAAAATCATTGTAAACATTAATGATGCCTAATAAAGTGCCAGAAAATATACATTTGCACGCTATATCCTCTTAACACCCAACACCATTAATAATTTCATTTTTGTAAACTTGAAACTAATGAATGCTTATTACTATTAGAGGAAAATATTTATTATCATTACGTCACACGTTATATTTCAATACACGCATAGCCACATTGATAAATCTTTGTATCAAACTTACTTTGAATCATTGAAAAACTTCTCAAATTCTGCCATTTGCATCTCCATTATTTTTAAAAATACAAAGACAATTAACCAAAGAAAATAAATGAATGGAACTAAATGCAAATAAAAATTAATACGCTAATACAAAAGAAATAAATATGAATCGTGGTGTATCTAACCCTACGATTTTAAGTTACTGTTATTCTCTTTTCAGATAACCAGCTAATCCGTGAATCAATCAATGAATGAATGAATCTTGTCGATTCTTGTTTTCAATTTATATCCCCGGGAAAACACGTGACCGCTCTCAACGCCATCCTCAGAAACTACCATTTGAGTTGTCACCCTGCATCTTCAGTGAGCTCTTTGCTTTTCAGGTTGCCGTTGTGATTCGAACACACACACACACACACGCACTTGTTGTCTTTTGACAGTTCCCTCACTTCCAAATGTCAACACCCCGAGAATTATCAGTTTGCACTTTAAAAGTTTCTCACAAATTGTCCAGCATTTCTCCAACGTAGGTATATTTATCTGTAATAAACTACAAACCAAGTTTACATTATATTTTCTTTTCGTAGGTCATCGAAACCGCACAAAACCTTTCTACAGCTTATGAAACATAATACTACGTTTATAAAAACACTACTGCAGATTGTATGGTCTCAGAATATCTTTATTTATATCCTTTTTTATTTATTTACTTATATAGTCATAAGTTAAGGTAAATTTTAATTCCTTTTGCATGATTTATTTAATAAAGTTTTATAACCTTATGCACGTTCTCAAGTTTACATAATTTATTCAATTATATTTTTCTCCCGTGCATATCGAATTTTGTTTTCTTCATACAATCTTATTGCATTTAGATGACTAATTGTTATCACACTTCCATCCTTAAGCATAACACTTTCTAGGTTATTCGCTTTCATTTCTTTTTTATTTTTAAACAACGGTCCATTATTTAAAATGTTCAGTGCAATTCTCACGCATTTTATAAAGTCAGGTTGTTTTTCATTATATACAAACCATACATCTTGTTTCTCTTTTCTATAAAAGAAATATATATATCTTAAATTTTATCTCGTCTTTTATTTTATACCTGTTTCATATCTAAATTGTAAATATAAATTCATTTTTATGTCTATGTTTTCTCAATTTAAAATGTATGCAACTTAATATACTCATGTTAAATCTTGGAATACAATAAAACATTATTATTGTCTCTTTTATATTTTATATACTTAAATTAAATCTTAATGCTATTACTATTATCTTATTAATATGCAAGAGACCACGGCAATATACAGAATAATATTAACTTCAGTTAAAATAAACACTATTAAAATAATTTCAGAGCTCATTTAATATTGAAGGATTAGTTAAATATTATCGTCCCTACGAATTATATATATAGGGAAAATAATTTGAATTATATAGGGTGTTGCGTTAAAATGACACATTCGATTTTTTTTTAAATGAAACACCCTGTATATCTTTTGTTTTTCTTTATCTACTTTAATTTGTGTTTTCATTGATATCTCGGGTTTTGGTTTTGGATGACGCATTGTTGAGTTATTAACGAAAATTGTAAAAAAAAAATGGTCGCGACAATGTTTACCATAATAATTCTATGCGGTAGTATTAAGATTATCTAAAACAAAAATATTTAGTAAGTATGCAGCCAAGGGATGTGTTGAACCTACAAAATAATCAAACATTCATTTTATTATACAGGGTGTTTGTTACGATGCAATCAATTTGGCTATCGTCAAAGAGCGTTTACTGATTTTTTCAAATGGAACACCCCGTATATTACTAAATTTTTGGAATGATGCGTTAATTGCGCTTAATTTTTGTTAATAATGTGCATTACAAACCGCTAAATTATTTGTTTTCGGTTCGATTTAGTGTACTGGGTAAACGATTTGACAAACAAAAACAAATAAACGTCAACAAACATCAAAAATTAAAATCTTATTGTTGCTGTTAATTAGGTGTAATAATAGTGATTTCTTAAGTTTCTGCGTTTAATATTGTCATTGAGTTATTTATTGATTGTACTAATGGATAGGTAAGTACTTTTCTTGTATATTTGTTGTTTGCCACATATTATTATTACGGTTTTTAGTTAAGTCAACATGCAGTTTGAAAGCAACGAAAAAGAATTGTCTATTAACCAAGCGAATTTATGCGCAAAGATATCCTGACAGAAGACAACCTTCAGTTACAAAAATATTTTGTAAAATAACACGATAGTTTTGCAACGCCATACTTGCCCGTGCTTACGATTAAAGGGGGGTAGGAATGGACAAAATAAAATATATTTTAAAATGCATGTAAAAGACAAATTATTCATCTCTTTGTGACTGAAGTAGTCCACTTCAGTATTAATTTGCTCCCATACATAACAAACCAAAAATAAGCCGAAATTTTTAATTGTGACTGTTCTCTTTTATTCTAGTTGAAACATTCCATTATTTTACTACTCATATCATTAAATGAGAAAAAAGGGAATTACCTATCGGGGGAAAAATGTTTTTCAAAGAATGCCTGAAACAAATTCCGGGTCCATTTTAAATAAGGTCCATTTCGTCGAGGATAATAAAAAGCCGTGCATTGTGGCGGGAAACAATGAGCGGTTCTCTTTTAATAAATGACACTACCTAACCCGCTACGATTCTCTGTGTGTGGAAATTCTAAAGCTTCCGCAAAATACGTTGTTTGAAATTATTCGTTTTTCCTCCAGACAAAAGGGAACCAGCATCTATAGAGCTTCCGGCCCAATTTATACGTCGAGATTCTAATCAATAAATTGCGATGAAGTAGCTTTTAAATACTGTAATTTCAAATGGAAGTGGATAGTTAAGTTCTCTACTTAAGAAATTTACGGAAATAATGTGGAAAATACACAATCACTAAGAGACTTGTAGTATTTTTATCAATAAAAGGATATAAAATGCAGTAAATATACAGGATATTCCACGAGAGCCGTTCGTTAGAAGTTTTCGTGGTTAGAAAAAACTTAGAATTCTGAAATTTTGGGTTCCAGGGTTATTCAAGATTCTCTTTGATTTTAAAGATCATACTACTTCCGATTATACCGGAAGTCGCCATTAACTTCCTTATTTTAAATGGAACACCCGGTATATTATTTCATTTTTGGATTCCTGAGAAAATTTTATAGTGGGCTTTCATCAGGTTTCCCTATACCTATTTTCAATTTTTTCTTAGATATCTTGATTTTTTGAAAATTTTGACAGATGTAGCCCTGTTTTGAGCATTGCGCCCTTTAACCAATTTCGCTTGGTGGAAAGCGCTTCTGGGGTAGACGGAAGCACAGGAATGATACTTTCGAATGCCATATTGACAACTGATTTATCGCATACAGGGTATCCAAAATTTAATGATCAATTACATCATTTTAAAAGTTGAAAAAGATCGTTTTTTCAAATGGGACATCCTGTATTTTATTGGATGGTCGGATGCAGAATTTGATTCTGCATCGATTTGCTATAACATTCCCTATATCTATTTCCAGTGGTTTTCTTGTTAATCCATATTTTTATCAAAAGGTGATCAAACTCCAAAAGTTCTACCTAGTAAGCCTTGATTTTGACAGGAATTGAAACAATGTTGATTTAATGTCAAAGCAGTATCATCGTACAGATTCGTGAGGTATCTACTTACAGTTCTAGGGATTTTGTTAACTTGCTTAAGTACAGTTTATAATGGAGAATATTGAAGAATATTCCAATAATGATTTATTAAATTTGTTTTACACGCACGGTGAGTGTGGACGAATTGTTCGACGAACATGCAGATTATTTAATGAACGATATCCGGACCTACCAACATTGACTCCCGGAAAATTCGCAAGAATCGAAACTCGCTTTATAGCAACTGGAAACGTAAGGGCAACTCAAAATAACCTAAAGCCCGTAACTGATAATGAAGATAACGTGGTGAATGTGTTGGCATTTTTTCAAGCTTATCCGCGGAGTTCAATTTCGACAGCAGCGCTGGATTTGGGTATTTCAAAAACATCAATCTACAGAATATTAAAAAAACATGGAATGCATCCTTTTTGTGAGATAACTGTTCACGGATTACGTCTTGGTGATGAGGCAAGACGTGTCAACTTTTGCGAATTTATGATTTTGAAAATGACCGAAGATCCGAGATTTCTTCATCACATTATGTGGACTGATGAATCGAAATTCAGCAGGCAAGGAATTACAAATCGCCGAAATACTCACTACTGGGCACAAGATAATCCACATGTTATTAGAGAACATAATCACCAAGACCGCTTTAGTTTCAATGTTTTTTGTTTAATTATGGACAACAGAGTGGCTTATCAAGTGTACGATTATAGATATCTGGAGATACTGAGAGGGTTTGTTAGTGATTTTCTAAATGCCCAACCTCCACGTGATAGAGCAAACAGTTGGTTTCAGCTTGATGGTGTTCCAGCACATTCAACTATAGCTGTACACCGGCAATTGTCAATGATGTTCGAGGATCGGTGGATTGGCCCGCGGGGACCTTGGAACTGGCCACCCAGATCACCCGATTTGACCCCCTTGAATTTTTACGTCTGGGGTCGTATAAAAGAACTAGTGTACTTTAGGCCGGTACAAACTAGAGAGGAATTATTGAACCGTGTTCACCATGCGTTTACTAATATAAGTCCAGACGAACTTCGGAGATCTGTTTCGCGAGGAATATATGACAGAGTTATTCAGTGTTTGAACCAAAATGGAGGTCATATAGAACAATTATTGTAATTTTACACTCTCTTATTATTTTTTGCCATTATGTTCCAATTTTTTGTTTTTATTTTTCGTTCTAAATGTTATGTACTAATGTCATGTTCTAATTAAAGTAAATTTTTTACCGTTTCATTGATGTTTATTTGGCTTCGAAAGGCAAGCGATGTTTCGGTTTATGCCAAAAGACCACATTAAAATAAAAAATTTGGATTAACAAGAAAACCACTGGAGATACGTATAGGGAATGTTATAGCAAATCGATGCAGAATCAAATTCTGCATCCTACCATCCAATAAAATACAGGCTATCCCGTCTGAAAAAACGAGCTTTTTCATCTTTTAAAATGATGTAATTGGTCATTAAATTTTGGATACCCTGTATGCGATAAATCAGTTGTCAGTATTGCATTCGAATGTATCATTCCTGTGCTTCCGTCTACCCCAGAAGTGCTTTCCACCAATCGAAATTGGTTAAAGGGCGCAATGCTCAAAACAGGGCTACATCTGTCAAAATTTTCAAAAAAATCAAGATATCTAAGAAAAAATTGAAAATAGGTATAGGGAAACCTGATGAAAACCCACTATGAAATTTTCCCAGGAATCCAAAAATGAAATAATATACCGGGTGTTCCATTTAAAATAAGGAAGTTAATGTCGACTTCCGGTATAACCGGAAGTAGTATGATCTTGAAAATATTTTAGAATGAAAGGGAATCTCGAATAACCCTGGAATCCAAAATTTCAGAATTCTATGTTTTTTCTAACCACGAAAACTTCTAACGAACGGCTCTTGTGGAATACCCTGTATACTGGCCTCCATAAGTAAATGAACACTCAGTTAATGTTAGTGCACAATGGTGAAACAGCAGTAAGTTGAAAAATGACGTAGAAAACTAAGGAATAAATGTAATCGTAAAATTTACCCATGTTCATTCTATCTGCTATTTATAATTCGGGTTGCTTTTTCTTTAGCGGCAGCTGATGCTACTAGTTCAAGTTGGCCTTGCCTGAAAAACACTAAGCACTACGCTATGAACCACGTTGATGGTAGAGATAAATAATTTCCGAATTGGTACAAGAAAAATGCTAATAGTTGAGTTACTTTCTCTAGAATATAGGATTGTTTTCCAACAAATATCTTACCTAATAGAAAGAATTAATTTAATGTTTGGAAGATAATATAAAAGATTATTATTAAAACTAAAACGAGCATGATTGATGTAGCTTACAAAAGTTATATCACTTACATCGAGCGAAGCCTTCCATCGGATCCTAAACAATTCTGGACTTTCGTGAATAGGAAGCGCAAATCTGCGGTGTTACCCCACGAGTTTTTGTATGACGATCATGTCATCTCTAATTCTCTCGACGTTGCCAATGCATTTGCCCACTTTTTTCAATCATCATTTATGAGGCACTCGGAATCCTCATCTTGGATGGATCATGATGATGGCTGTGACAGTTTTAATATTCACTTCTTCTCGGAGAACGATGTTTACGAGTCCCTGAAGAGTCTCAAAGGCAACGCAACTGCTGCCCTTGATGGCGTTCCTTCGTTTATTCTTAAGGATTGTGCTTCTGTTTTGTCATCTCCTCTTGCTATCCTCTTTAACTTGTCGTTGAAAACATGTCAATTTCCGGAATTGTGGAAATATTCTAAAATTTGAACAGTGTTCAAAAAAGGTAGTCTGGAATGCATCGGAAACTATCGTCCAATCTCGATCATTTCTAATTTTGCAGAGGCTTTTGAAAAATGTATCTACAAGCAGCTTTATAATTTCGTGAAGAATCGCCTATCCACTGGGCAGCATGGCTTCATGCATGGACGTTCAACTGTCACCAATCTTCTTTCTATTACCCAGTTTATCGCGACTGGCATTGATAATGGTTCTCAAACTGACGTGTTGTACACCGACTTTTCCAAAGCGTTTGACCGGTTGAATCATGACTTCTTGTTGGGTAAGCTATCTACAATTGGGATCTCACAAGACCTTCTTTTATTTTTCAAATCTTATTTTGCACAACGTACACAATTCGTTTTATTTGATGGTTTTCGATCTTACCACATTACTGTAAAATCAGGAGTACCTCAGGGATCTATTCTAGGTCCATTATTTTTTAACATTTATATTAATGATATCACTGTGTCTTTAGATGTAGGGCACTTGTTGTATGTTGATGATCTCTTTAACTCGTTAACAATTTTGATAGCCGTTCCAAATTACAAGTGAACCTTGACAAGGTATGTGAATAGTGTCTACTTAATGATCTGCTTCTGAACATAGATAAATGTTCCCTCATGTCATTCACGACATAGACCGAGTCCCTAATTACAATGTTAATTCTCTTCTTCAAAGACCTGACACTCTCTGTGATCTTGGTGTCTCCTTTGATTGCAAGCTATCATTTAATAATCACATAGCAACCATCACGTCTCAAGCTATAAAAAGTCTTGGTTTCGTTATTCGGCATACTAAAGAGTTCAATAATTACTGAGTTATAACCAAGTTATATTTTGCATTTGTTCGGTCGAGATTGGAATATGCTTTGGTAGTGTGGAATCCATTCTATGACATACACTCTAATGCCCTGGAAAACCTTCAGCGTCGTTTTTTGAAATACTTATATTTTAAAGTTGAGCAGAGGGGGTCCAAATGTAGTTATTCGAGCTGGTACAGTCGCGAAATTGTTCAAAATATCAAGTTAAAGTGCAAATATTTTGAGATATATAAAAAGCATCGTCGTCCAAGTGACCTTCAGAATTTCAAGCATTTTCGTGGACTGGTGGCCGGCCCGTAAACAAGCTGCTGCTCTACACATGTCTGACCCCTCGGTACGACGAATATTGCGATTGGAAATGCATTTCCATCCATATAAAAATGCGGTTGTCCAGATGTTAAACCCTAACGACTATGCAAACCGGATAACATTTGCAGAGCAAATGATTGACTTAAGGATTGATGAAAACATTTTGTTGATGAGCCACATTTCCATCTTAACGGTTACGTCAACAAACAGAACTTTCGTTATTAGTCGGCTACAAATCTTCAAGAAGTGCATGAACCTCCTCTGCATAGTGATAAAGTTACTGTGTGGTGTGGTGTAACGAAAAGTTGTGTTATTGGGCCATACTTCTTTGGAGAGAATGGTGAAATCGTTACGGCCAATTCCCACAGTTATGTGTTAATGTTGAGAAAATTCCTGATCCATTTAGTGCGCAGAAGGCTGTGGTTCCAGCAGGATGGGGCAACTGCTCATACAGCCAATGAGGTGATGGCCTTTTTGAGAAGCAAGTTTCGAGGTCGACTCATATCGCGATTAGGGGACATTGCATGGCCAGCTCGCTCCCTAGATTTTGGCATTTGTGATTTTCTTTTGTGGGGATTCCTTAACGCAAGAGTTTACAGAAACAGACCTCACACACTGTTCAAACTGAAACGGGCCATACGCCAAGAAATCGTCAACTTGTCTCCTGCATTATTAGACAAGGTGTTCGACAACTTCTGTACAAGACTGGAAGAATGCTTGTACGAACATCACTTAAAGGACGTTATCTTCAGATCTTAAACGAACGAAATCGGTTGTTCTGATGCAATTTTCATTAATTTACATGTAATAAGTAATAAAACAATTTTTATCACTTTTCATTTTTATGTTGTTTTTCCTTTAAAACCGTCAGATCTTTTTGCCGCACCCTGTATAACTTTTTTTTTTTTACATGGTGCTCCTGCGTTTTATCCTTACATTAATTGTGAATTTATATTATGTTCTCATGTTATTGTATTATATTGTACTGTTCTGTTATTTAAATACTATAGGTGTCCAGAAAGGGTTGGGTTTGTATCCGCGCCGCCCATGTAACGGCATTAAAACAAAAAGAAAGTCATTGACACATAATCTTATTTACAACAAAAACAAATAAAATATGAAATCAATATATCTTCCAATGCCAAAAATTAACAAGTATTATAAGTTGGCTTATAATCTGCGAATCAATCGCAGGAATATATTCATTAATATTACGAGTGATCACAGATACATAGTTAAATAAATGGTTGGTAGCCTGTGGAACGTCAGAATTTACAATAAAAAAAAACATATACACAGAGCTCATCTCAGCATATGACTCGTCGTGCCGCCTTTACCACTATTTTGGATCTGTCATTAAGTAGCAGCACGGCGAAGGAGTGTCCTGTTTGATATTCAAAAATGATCTAATTGGCAGGTGAAACACAGCCAATTCGATACGGATAATTACGGGTAACGATAATTAAATAGCGGGTGGAAAGCACGGCTATATGGTAATATTTATTTGAGGATATCGAATACCAATCAGCGGGTGGGAGGCACGGCTGATTACTGGCGGTAAGGAGAAATCAGACAGGCCAATAGGGCAGACTTTAAGCTCTGCTTTGAACAAAAGAGAAAGTTAAACGAACAGATCTAAAGTTAATTTACATTCAAAAACCCTTGGCTTACATAGAGAGAATTGGCTTGCGCCTATCAAAGAAATCGTGTCTTTACCTTTTGAAGTCACGGGTTCTTTACGTAACCAGCTCGTGTTTTGTGCATATAGTATACATGTGCCATGTGAATAAGTCATGTTTTAGGTAACGTAGGCCATGACGTCCTTCTATATAGAATAGGTATATAATTAAATAGAAATTCTAATATACACAAAATTACATTTTACATATTCAGAAAATTAAATTGCATAATTACACTAACAAATTTGTATAGAAATGCAGAATTAATTGAGACAAATTCAATAACTGATATCTCGGCATTTCATTTTACGCTGCCGAACAAAACTTCGTTACAGCGACAAGCGTATGACTGTGTCGTTCATCGAGAATGCTATAACGTCAATCGAAATGCCGTATATGCTAATTGTAACTTAGTAAACGTTATTGAAGTAGGGTAAACGACAAGCGCATAGCTGCAGTCTTCATTAATGAAACTATAACATCAATCGATATACGGTACTATTAATTGAGTTAGCAGACGGTTCTTGGTGGAACATTTTATTAATAACTATTTTAAATAAAATAAAAATAAAATAAAACTCTTCAAAACTTTCCACAATTTTTATTTAGTCTTTGCGACATATGTTTCGGTATTATTCATACCATTATCGAGCGGGAACTAACAGGTCAGTTTGTGTAGGGTTGTTATATATGTCGTTGTGTTTATTGTCTCTTTTTACATAAGTGTCTATTATGGGGGTATGTGTGTTTGCAAAGTCTTTGTGTGTGTTCGTTACTTTCTCTTTTCCTTGAATTGATTTTTTAATTTCTAATATTTCTAACAGATTTAATTTCGGTCCCTTGTTTACATTATGTATAAGTTTACAACTATCTATATCGGGAAAATGGAGATTATCTATACAATGTTCGGCAAGGCCTGTATTTCTAATATTATGCAATATTGATCTTTTGTGTTCTTTTAATCTAGTTTCGATCTTTCTGCCACTTTGTCCGATATAGATAGCTTTACAGTCTGTGCAATTAATTTTGTATACACCTGATTTATCGGTAAGTTTAGTTCTTTCCTTGTTATTGACTAACATAGCACCTAAATTGTTTTTATTTATGTTGACTGTTTTGATACCTATTTTCTTAAATATTCTATTAATTTTATAATTAATATGTGGAATGTATTGTATAATGTGCCATTTGGTGTTGTCTTTTTCTATTATTTTAGGATAAAAGTGTATTTTGAGTTTTTCTCTTTGTTTGTGTTTAATAATATCATCTACTATTCTCTCTTTAAATCCATTATTTCTAGCTATGGTTTTAATTGTGCGTAATTATGTGTTGAAATCTTCTTTACTTAGCGGTAAGTTAATTAGTCTGTAAGCGAAACTATGTAGAGCTGCTGTTTTTGTGCGCCAAGATTGTTTTGAATTAGCTGGTATGATTGTATCGGTGTATGTAGGTTTTCTGTATATGTTGAATTTTAACTTTTTGTAGTCTTTTTTGATAGTTAAATCAAGAAAGTTTAATTTTGTTTCTTTTTCTATTTCTATAGTGAATTGGATCTTTTTATGAATAGTGTTGAGATAAGTTAGAAAGTCGCGTGCCTATCTTTCAGTACCTGACCATATACAGAAAATGTCATCTACATACCTGACCCAATGTTTTATTTATTTAATGTATTTAGTATTACTCTTAAACAGCTTTTCTTCATAGTCTGCCATAAATATTTCAGCTAGAAGAGGGCTTAGTGGACTCCCCATCGGTAAAGCATTTATTTGTGTATATAGACTTGGTCATTGAATTTAAAGTAATTTTGTTCTATGCATAAATTAAGAATTTCCAGAGTGTGTGTTTTTTCTTTATCTTCTAAATGGCTGTTATTAATGAGGTTTTCTAAGATTTCTTTTATTTCATTTGTTGGAATTGATGTGTCTAATTGTTTGACCAATTCTATATATATATATTGACATGGTTTAAAATAACCATGCCATATTTATAATAATTATAGTTTTGAATGCTTGGAATTTTAAAATATTGATCTTAGTGTAGGTGTGGAATTTATTATCTGAATTATAATTTAAAAGGTTAATAGAGATGACGAGATTTTTTGGTTGATTTGGTTTAGTCGTAGAACGAACGATTTTCTTTCTTCTATCTTGTATTTGTAAAATCTGTTAAAAAAAGAAATGAAATAATATAAGTATTGTTCTAAAATATTATGTAATATGTTATTTGTACAAAATTGTTTAATTTACGAAGATATGTCAAGTATAATGGATAAAACTAATTGATTTTGAGTAGAAACAAATTTAAATTAAGATTCCCGCAAGTATTTTGAATAAGTGGAAGTGACAGTTAATTTTGACAGTTCCTGTATAGGTATTTTTAAATAGTATGTAAATGGAAAAAAATGCATGATAAGTAGGTTTTAAAATTAGAAAAAGAATAAATAATGTGTGGAATATCAAATTTTATGGATAAAGATTAAAAAGATAAATAATAGATAGACATATTGATTTATAAAAGGTATGTGTAGAGATCTCATTGGAGAATTTAAAAAAATAAGTAATAATGTTGCCAAGGCAATTTGTTTAAAAAAAAACAAGGAGATGAAAAATAATTTTCATACGAAGCGGTTGTGTAAATTCGGAATTCAAGAGAATTTTCCTGATATTTACATACTTAAAATACCAACAGTGTTTATTACTGTTAGAATAAAATATTCTAACAGATTTATACGTAAATTTTGAAAATCAAAGTAAAGTGCAAGAAAATTAATAACTAACAGTCATAAAATCATTAATTGTTATTGAATACCAAATATACTGGAATAAGAAATATAATATAAAGTGATAAAAGTACTTACATTTGTAAAATTCATCCAAATAAAGAAGGTCACGGAGGTCCAGTTCATGGTATAAGTGTAATTCCATCATAGGAATCCAGCGAGGGTAGAAGCGAATTTACTGAGTCCGAACGTGTATATCTAAGAGGGAAAACCATAGTTCAGGAGATCCAGTTCATTGTGTAGGCGTAATTTCATCATAGGAATCCAGCGAGATTAGAAGCGAATTTACTGAGTCCGAACGTGTATATCTAAGAGGTGTAATTACATCATAGGAATCCAGCGAGTACAGAAGCAGCACATCGAGAGTTTTAAAGAAAGTCCCAGGTCATCGTAGGTGCGAAGATTATGTAAATCACGATACCAATACACTTCATGGAGGTAGAACCTACAAGTTAATATAAATTAATATTTGAGGTAATATAAATCATATTGATACTATTTGTTTCAAAATTAATATATTTTACATTAATATTTAATTAAATTAGAGCTATTTGATTTTGAATATAAGTTTGAGAATAATATAAGAAAGGTAATACCTTATTGGTAGTATTATTCCACATCGAATCCAGAGAAATCTCCACATCATTTGAATAGATATTATAAAATGTCCAGGCATTATTTATCGGTCGTTAATTATACTTAAAATGTCGTAAGAAACACACTAGACATAAATGTGTCAATTTTTATAACGGTTTATTTCCATAATAAAATTATACATATCTTCATCATAAATAAACAATTTTCTGAATCATAATTTTATTGTTGTTACAATATCGAACATTTTTAATATACTCTATTTATTTTGAGATTGTTGTTTTTTCTACATTAGAAGTACTATTTGTTTTTATACTTCAATATATCATCTGGTAATGACAGGCACATTAACCTATAAAGAAAACAAATATCAAAGTAATATTATCTAGAGAAAATTATATAGAATAAGAAATACCTACATGTTCACATAGTTATAAAAATAATCAAGTACACTTAACCAGTCACAACGGATCCAAATTAAACGATTAATCCTGAGATTAAGAGTCATGTTAGCCAAAGAATTTTGTAAACGTATCAATAGTACACTAATACAAAATAAGGTTAGGAATTAATGCCATAATACATCAAGAACCCCCCCACATTTATATTGTATAGGTATAGTTCATTTAAAGTATAGTACCACCAGTACAATAAAGCATTAGGAAAAGGAAAAGTATTATAATTTAAATTATTTAAGCTGAGTTTGGAGTTTATATTAATTATCTATAAAGATGAATATGTTATAATCGATTCACAGTGCAACCTAGTGAATGTTAATTTTCATTTTTTAATAGTAAGAGGTCATTGATAGCTAACATAGGGCGATTATAGTACTGGGTTATGTCGGAGAAAATTAATGAACTATTGAGTTAGTTACATAATTGGGCATTATTAGAAAATTATATAATATAAAAAAAAATATTCATTTACATATCAAACACCTTTACTAATACATTTTGGCTGTCCCAACTTGGAACAACAATACTAATACAATATATATATACGGTATATGCTAACTGTATTAATTACTTACTTTTGTCTATTGCTTCTAGTCTAACGCCTTTTCAGGTTACTGTTATTTTGCTGAACTTAACAAGATATTTTCTAAAACCGTTGGCAGTACTTCCGAATGAAATATTTTACAACATTATTGTTATGTTATATCGAAAGAAATGTGAATGAATATGTGTGAAATTTGACGCAATTAAATATGTATACAATACAAAAATTAGACTTCTATGTTATTATCTGTATCGTGAATTATAAATAATCCAAATATAATACCACAGTTTACAATAATGCAAATTCC
Organism: Amphimallon solstitiale; assembly: GCA_963170755.1. Lineage (NCBI taxonomy): Eukaryota > Metazoa > Arthropoda > Insecta > Coleoptera > Scarabaeidae > Amphimallon > Amphimallon solstitiale. The sequence goes on along the minus strand of OY720677.1, from coordinate 139,907,416 downwards.
ACTTTAGAATACAATTCGAATAGGCGTATGTGTAATCTCTCATTGCGTATGTAAATAATTTGCAATTTCGAGCATAAGCGGAAGTAGATGTAAAGGCACACTTACAAAGTGGGGATTATTTATACACAAAAAATAGTTTGCTGAAAACATGTTGTTGATGAGCGACGAGGATGTTTGGAGAGATGCGGTAAGGATAGGTGGTTGCATTGCTCTTTGGAGACATAAGCTGTCACAGCTAAACGTTTATATCTTGCAGAATTTAACGTACGGAATGCATCGATCGACGACACCATCAGAAAATTTATTCGAAAGTTTGAAAATATCGGTTCGAGTGTAAAAATTCTCAATCAAGGTCGACCGTGCTCTGCTCGAAGCCAACACACGTTTGAAGAAGTTGGCGTTTCCGTATAGTTTCAGTGCGTGAAAATCCGTCTCAATTAATTCGCACACAGTGAACGGTATTGTGATATATTATATTAGAAAAGCTTTTTGGGTCCACAACTGGAGGAATTTGAAGGTTTAAATGTGGAAACATGGTTTCAACAAGAGGAGCCACTTACCACATCTCAAACCAATCACTTGTGGTTGTCAATCAATATTTCCCGGAGAAAGTAATCTTTCGTCGAGGCACCATCAACTGGCCCCCGAAGACGCGATCTTAGACCCCTTGATTACTTCTTATGAAGCTACTATAAAGAGAAAGTGTATGCAAACAAAACACGAACTCTACTGCAATTGAAGCACAATATCCGCACTGAAACATCCGCCGTTTCAAGAGAGATGTGTAAACGTGTGGCGGCTAATTTCGATGTTCGTTTAGAAGAGTGACAGCAGCGCGAGGTTCAACATTTGGACAACATAATCTTTGGCACATAATCTTCCAAAACTTTGTCTAAAGATTAAAAATTAAAAAAATATTTTTTTTCTGTGAGGGGAAAAAACATTTTATCTTTCTTAACAGGTAACAAAATGTCACTTTTTATGAAATTACTTTTTTACCAGGGAAAAAAATTGAGTACTTTTTCCCCGGATATGTACACATAAGTAAGAACACGGACATTTAATTTTTAAATATTTTTTGTACCAGTAGTAAAATATCATAGGATTTTTACACATAATAAAACGCCATGAAATGTCATTTCTCCACCTGCCGCAACCATGCAATCGCAGTAATATGTCAACAGTCAAAATTCCTTGTATAAATGCTCTACCTCTAAGGTAAAATAAATAACTGTATTTTAGGTTAACAATAGCAAAATATTTATAGGTAGTATAATATGGAAACAATATAACACGTAACTATTACAGATGTAAAGAACTATTTAATTTATTTATAAAAATTGATAGTGCAATTATGCCATCCAATAATGGGTGGAGACTGTGGCTAAAAATGTGAAATAAAATGCAAAAGGAAAATCCCTTACCACAAAAAATATATATCAAAAAATCTAAATACGTATTTCGGCAACTAAGTTGCCATCTTCAGTAGATATCTGTATAAAACAAAAAAGAGTGTTAAACGTGGTATTTTTGGCTAAGGTGTAACCTTAGAAGATATGCTCTTCACCAAATCACCAGTGGGATAACACTGAAGATGGCAACTTAGTTGCCGAAATACGTATTTAGATTTTTTGATATATATTTTTTGTGGTAAGGGATTTTCCTTTTGCATTTTATTTCACAATTATGCCATATCAAATTTATTGATGGTTCAATTCTATTTGAAAAACCAGGATTGTGCAGATCTGTAGGCACATTAATGACAGTATTATTAATTGAGTTACTTCCATAAGTATTTAGGATACCTTCAGTCGAAATAGATCCAGATTTTACTGCTGATATTGATGGAATTTGATTCATATCGAAAACTCCTATATTTATTGCAGGTGTCGTTGCGTAAGTAGATGTAGGTAGACCTTGTAACAAACATGCTATATTTTTTTTATTTACTAGGCAATCTTCTATATAACCCTCAGCTACATTAAAAGATTTCGAACCACCATGTCCTTTTAACTGAAGAATATTACCACCATTGACAGCTAAAAATGTAGCCGAGGTTCTACGAAAACTATGACCAGTAGTTAACTGTGGATTTTGTAAATTTAAGTAAACGGCAATTTTTTTTTGGCATCTATTGTGTTATGTCCAATGTTTTGTCTAGTACATTTGCCATTACGTACACTAATAAAGAATTTTGCTATATCTAGAATTGGTCTAATTTTTAAATAGGAGTAGGTTTTAATAATTTTGATCCAAAGTGGCTCCATTATTACAAACTTTCGAGACGAACCATTTTTGCTATTGCGGATGTGAATAATAATTACATCATCTTTCATTATAACATCAGAAATTAATAAATTACACAGCTCATCACTTCGGCATGCATCAGCAACACCAATTCCAAGAGCAGTCTATAGGGTTATAAATTATCAATAATTTTCAATTATTTGGTATTCTAAGTTTTATTTTAACATTGTATAAGTTTGGTATACTCCCCGCGAGCTGCTGTACACATGTCTTTTGAATTCGTCCATGTTAGGTGAGATGCTTGGAATTACTTTTAATTACAGTTGGGATGTTAGTTCTTTCATTTTCGGTTATACAGTATTTCCCCTTGACTAATTTACGGTTTTCATCGGGAACAATTATATTTTATTTCGATTTTAGTAATTAATAAGTGGTTAATATTGACACGCTAGCGCCACCTGTCATTGATGGTTAACGCTAATCTACTTGCGGTTATTTAATTGATTCCGCATTTATGTTTTTTATTTTCCTTTTATTTCCACTCGACCACTATTCAACTGAACAACGTACTATTTTCCTTCCCTTTTAAATTCTAGGGTTGCTGATTATGTCAAATATGTTAATGGGATCTTAATTCAAATTGTTTTGTTATTATCTGAATGTTGATATATTTACTATGTAACCTAAGTGCATTCGATTAACTTTGCTCTTGGGCCAATTTTCCTTGGGATAAGGATTAATACCTTCCAAGAAGGAAAGAGCTGGCGCCTGGTTTCCCATCCACCTCTGTCTCGACAAAGCGCACGCCTACCCTCCGGAAAGAGCTAATGGCATAATTTTTATCTCCGTTTTCCACCGCACTTGGGAAGCAAAGGTAAGGTGTACTGAAGGTGGTCAAGCAGTCTCCGAAACGTAGTTTAAATTTTAAAATTGATGAGCAAAACTAAAGTTGTATTAGTTTGACTGGACATAACGAGTTTACCGTCTGATGAGAATTTTGTTCACGTATGCGCCAAATTTGACTGCGCCTCCGGTCTGCTTGGTTTTAGGGCTAGATCTTCCCGTTAACAGGACGGGCGTAGCAATTAATATATAAACATACTACCTTAGTTGCAATGTAACATGCGTCGGGTGCCTCAGTAAGGAGTTTTATAATTTCCTCATGAGTAAATACTAATAAGTTTTTGGGCTTACAATTTTCATTTTTTCTTTTTGAAAAGGCAACTAATTTAAAATAGCTTGATATGTTAGTATCCTCTTTTAGGCCAAGTGTAGCTTTCAACATTGAATAATGCGCCCATAAAGTCGAGACTTTTTTATTTTTTGAATACTGAAAATAAGCCAGAAGTACGTTTTCAGAAATTACTACTGTATTTTTGGAATTACACCATTTTTAAAATTCTGTATGTTTTCATGTTAAGTGTTTAGATTTTTGCGGAAGCAAGTAGTCAACTGCCTGTTCTGCAATCTCGCGCATTTCAGGTGGTGTACATCTAAACTCTTCAGACCTTATAAATGGAATGAAAAATAGTCTAATAAATACTTGGCTTTTAGTTTCAGCATTTATGTCAAAACTTATTTGTCAACATCAAAGTATAGCCTACTTATTTGTTTATATGAAGTTTTATTACATGGGCATTCTTACATACAATATGAGTAAATTTATTCATAATTATTAAGGTTTCAAGATCCAATTAGTATACATACTACGGTGGAGAAGACTATTATTGCCCTTGTGGCTTAAATTCCTCGGAATTTAATCTTAAATATAACCTCGAGCTAAAATCTAATACTTTTTTCCCTTGTATGATATTTACTATTTCTGACTTGTAGTGTTTTTTTTTTTTATTGAATTTACAAATACCCTCTACCCTTTCTGTATTATGTATTGTATTAAATTGCCTTATTACACTGCCCAACAAAAAATAATTTTTTAATGTTTCCTGCACATAATTTGTTAAATGTTACTAATTTTTGGTTGAGAAAAACGAATTTAACAATGAAATATTTTTATTAGCTCTAGTTTCTGTGATACATAATACATGGAATTAGCTTAGTGTGAATTTGATTAATAGAAGACTATACAGTTTAATTACATTTTCCATCTACATTGAAAGTCCATTTAATTTTTTTTGTCGCAGATACATTCAAAGAGTCCTAAAATAATTGAAGACTACCTGGAAGATGTATGATCGTTAAGATAACTATGTACTGGCTTCATGGGTTCGTGGTCTTTTGGCTTGCCTCTTGTAAACGACTTCTGGAGCATCCCTACACAATGACCAACAGTAATCCGCAAGCATTGCTTCATTCCAACAGCACTGATATCTTTGTTCCATAACAGAAATATCCTGATGGAATCGCTCACCGTGTTCATCACTGACAGCTCCACAATTAGGAGGAAAAAAGTCGAGATGGGAGTGTAGAAAATGTATTTTAAGAGACATGTTGCATCCGAGTTCATGATATTTTTGTAGGAGCACTGTCACTAACTGAGTGTAGTTCTTATCCCGTTTGTTGCCTAAACATCCATGAACAACTCCCTTGAAGGCTTCCCAAGCTTCTTTTTCTTTTCCCTCCAGAACTCGATCAAATGCAGGATCCTTTACAAGTTCTCGAATTTGTGGCCCGACGAAAATACCTTCCTTAACTTTGGCATCACTTAATTTCGGAAATTTTTCCCTTACGTACTTAAAGGCCTGTCCTTCTTGGTTCATACCTTTAACAAAGTTTTCATCAATCCCAGCTTTATATGTAGGGGTGGAAGAAGAACATCTTTTGGATCCACAAGTGGCTTAGCAACAACATTTTTCTCGCTTGGCTTAAGATTTCTTGCAGGCCAGTCTACTTGGATATAATGTGATTTTCTATCCCTACTGTCCCACATACATAAAAAACAGCAGTATTTTGTGTAACCCAGTTGCATTCCCAAGAGTATAGCGATTACTTTGAAATCGCTACAGATTTTCCACTTGTGTTCATTATATTTTATCGAGTCGAGGAGTGTTGACATATTTCCATAAGTCTCCTTCATGTGAACAGCATGACCAACAGGAATAGAAGGAAGATGGTTTCCATTGTGTAGTAATACAGCTTTTAAACTAAGCTTGGAGGAGTCTATGAATAGTCTCCATTCAGTCGGATCATGGTTCAAATTCAAATCCTTCATCAAGCCATTAATGTCGCGGCAAACAACAAGATTGTTTTTCTTCTCAAAAAAGGAAATCAGATTCTTATGACGTTGTCTGTACTGTGAGACCCTAACATCACATTGGAGAAGATTCCATTGCTGTAGTCTAGAAGCTAGGAGCTCTGCCTTCTCCTTTGACAGGTCGAGGTCCCTAATGAGATCACTCAGTTCCGCTTGACACAGTTTGTGCGGTTTGTCATCTTTTATTTCAAAATCAGGGTCATGGGATGTGGAAGGCTTACTGGGTTCCTCTTCATCCACAGAGTCTTGAATGTCTATTTCAAATGAAAAGTTTTCGGGTGGATTAGGAACAGGTAAGCTATTTGAATGAGGAATAGGTCGAATAGCAGATTGAAGATTTGGGTATTGAACTTTCCTTCTTTTCTTCATAGACATTCCTGCCTTTATAGGTGGGGTAAAGCAGAAATAGCAATCATCTATATGGTTTTTAGGCTCCCGCCAAACCATAGGCACAGCAAAAGGCATAGATCGCTTTTTATTTTTCAACCATTCTCGCAGTGTGACTGAACGAGAGTTACAACACATATGTGGAGCCCATGACTTATCCTGGTCTCCTACCATCACACCAAAATAATGCTGGTTAGTAGTCTTCACAATAGGCGTCAGATTGCGTTTTTGTGACGAAAATGTTATTTCTCCACAAATGTTACAGAATTGATTCACTTGATTTACACATTCTCGTGGCATTTTTACAATTTTACACTTCAAAAGCACTTACAAACGAGAAATATATATGAATTATAACAGAAACAATACGAAATGCACATTAGCAGCACCAGTAAAAGTGTACATAACCTCCAAATAGTTAAAAAGCATGTGTTCTGTCGGTTGACAGTTGTGCCAAATACCAAAACGTAAATTTTCCTCAAACTAATAATTCTTACCCTAGATCAATGACATGTCACTGTATCTTCAAAACAAGAGCTAATCGGTGATTTTTATTGTTATTTTTGAATTCAGCGGGTAGAAATACATAAGATTCAGCTATTTTTGTGTCCGAAACATTTTCATTGTTGGGCAGTGTTATTGGGTTAAACTGTTGGGTAATAAATTATTATTAATATCATTACAATCTTCAAAAGATAGGCCTCTATTTTTTATTTAATTTAAAAAATTTCAATTTTCTGTCTTGATTCAGAAAAATTCTCTTTAAAAAAATCAATTTCTCATATTATCCGGGACCAACTTTGAATTTTAAATCTAATACATCGCATGTTCCTTTTTCCTCGACGCACAAAAAGATTCCACCCCTGCCGTACCAGCATAACGTTAAGCGACATTCCCTTGGAAATTTCAACACCCCATGTATAATCATTTCCAAGAGCGTTATCATAACGACTTCAATCAAAACTTTTCGCTATCTACCTATATTCAGGGGAAGTCCCGTCCCGAAGGCTACATGACGGGAGTGGCGGCAACATCTCAACCGCAATCCCCACGTTAAGCGACACACCTTTCGTTTATTCCCCTAACTTTACCGTCTAATACCGTACATCTCACCTTCCAACCCCATACCATTCACCCCAACCACCCAACGCCGCTCAGTAATTACACGGAGTTCTCGTGACGTAATCAAGATAATAACCGGTTATAAGCGAGAATTTGCCAAGGGTTGCGGTGATATTTCAGTATCTTTGGAATAGCAAAAGGAGTCTCAAATGTAACCGTAATGGTATTCTATCGATATTATATTATATGGGCGAAAACGACAGAATAAATCATTATATTATAATTGAAAGCATGAAGGGTAAATAAGAAAATAAAATAAAACAATCATGGAGTATATTTTTACACTGGCTAAATTAGGCATCAACTGTTAATATTGGAAGTTATAATTACCCGAAAATTGTGCACTAAATAAGATAGGAAACTTTCTTGTTAAAACGTGGCAGGCTATCGAATACGCCAGAGATGCACAGACTTATAGGGAACAGGGGCCATTCGGAAAAATTATAAGCCAAGGACGGGCCACTACAAAGAATACTCATTGACACAAATATTTTTATTTTTAAATAGTATGAATGATAAAAATAAAAGAACATTCAAAAATGTTTGTTGTAATTATGTAATCGTTTATTTCATGTATTATTATTTTGATGCATGATATTGCATTGACCAAACAATTTTGTTTATGTTTGGCTCCACATTACTTGTCGCCACACGTAAAATTGCTTCCAGATTTTGATTTGCCAGACGGTTTCGATTTTTTGTTTTGTTAGGTTTCATCACTGAAAACGTTTGCTCACAAATATACGTCGATCCAAATAAGCTTACGCATTTCAATGCACTTATTCGCAACTCTTTATAAGCGGTTTTGTCAACGCAACGGTAAAAGTTGAGTAAATTACCTTCGTTAAACTTGTTTCGTAAATTATCATCATTTTGCAAGTCTATTACGAGGGTGTATTTTTATGTTATCTACCTAGCCATGAAAAAAGCACATAAGAGAACAAAAACATATATTTTTCTACATAACTCCCTTCAACACTAATACACTTATTCCATCTTTTTTCCAGTTACCCCATACCCTCAGAAAAAAATTGCTCCAGTAACCCCGCAAAATATTCTTCAACAGCATCTTTGAGTTCTTCATCAGAAGCAAAACGCTTTCCTCTGAGATGCTTATTTTTGAATAAGAACAAGTCTGACGGAGCTAGGTCGTAGCTATAAGGTGGATGCCTTAACTCTATAAACCCACAGTCATTGATTATCCGCTGAACTTTGTTTGCCTTATGAACCCGACAATTGTCGTGCAGCAACAAGTTTTTTTGTGGATAAGAATGCGGGCGTTTTTCCTCCAGAGCAGTTTTTAAATTTTTAATCGTATTTCCGTAGGCCTCTCCATTTATGGTAGACCCTCTCGGTATATATTCAATAAGCAAAACTCCTTTAGTATCCCAGAAAACAGTTGCCATCAGTTTTTTTCCAGAAAATTGTGTCTTGGCCTTTTTTGGTGGTGGAGAGCCCTTATGAACCCACTGCATGGATTCTTGTTTAGTAGGAGGATCCCAGTAATATACCCAAAGCTCATCCTCCGTAATAATTCGAGATAAAAATGCTTGGTCCCTCTCCAACTTGACTAAATTTTCTTGAGAAACTTGCTTTCTGCACAGTTTTTGTTCAGGTGTAAGCAATCTGGGTATCCACCGAGCAGACACCTTCTTCATACTTCATACCCAAATCGTCATGCAACATTTTGAGAACACTTGTTTCGGATATACAGACTTCATTGGCAATGACAGAGATCTTTAAACGCCGATCTTTCAGTGCCAAATTTTCGACTTTTCGCACAATGTTTTCAGTTTGAGCTTCAACAGGTCGTCCGGACTTTGGGTCATCATTGATTGACTCTTGGTCCCATCGAAAGAGTTTAGACCAACATTTTACTTGGAAATAAGATGGTGTATCTTCCCCATATACAGCAACCATTCTTCCATGAATTGCTTTTGGACCATTGCCTTCCTTTGTCAGGAACTTTATTACGCTGCGATGTTCAACTTTAGTTTCACTCATTTTATCGAGAAATGGACCGTCTCAAATCTCTATACACAGCATAAACTAAACACAACTTAGCACATGTACTTCTAACAGTGACAGCAATTTTTCAATAATTTGTTTGACATCGTCACCCTTTTGTTTCATGGCTAGGAAGATAACAAAAATACGTCCTCGTAATTGCAGCTGTATTGATTCCGGTCTTTTTCGGGTGAAATGTTGAAAGGATTGCTGAAAATGTCCAATACAGGTTCAACTTTTTTGAAGTCTACAAAACGATCATGAAAAGTTTGTACCAAAATATCAATTTTTTCAACATAAGCGAAATCGACAGCAGTTTTATTGAATTTCTCCATAATTTTTTTGTAGTTCGGAAAAAGGCTGAAATTGGCTGAATTGATTTGTGTCCTGAAAAGACTCAATTTGCATTGAAGGGACGAAACATGAGAGTATAACTGCGAAATCAATTGATCTTTGCCTTGGAATCGCGTATTTAAGACATTCAAGTGATTTGTGATGTGTGCATGAAACGCTAAGTCACACAGCCAATCAGGGTTGTCGAGTTCGGGGACGTCCTTTTTCTTTTCCGCCAGAAATATTTTGATTTCTTCAATCAAGTTAAGAAACCGCTCTAGTGTCAACCCACGACTTAGCCACCTTACTTCAGTATAAAACAGGAGATCACCATATTCGCTTTCCATATCCTCGAGAAATTGTTTGAATTGTCGGTGATTGAGATCTCGTGATTTTATAAAGCTTACAGTAGGTACTACAACTTTCATCACATTTTCAAATCCCAATAATTTTGAACAGAGGGCCTCTTGATGTATAATGCAATGAAACTCCATTAATTCCTTAGTATCTATGCTATTATACTCTCTATAATACTCTTTTAACATAGTTATTATCCCAGATTTACTTCCAATCATTGAAGGTGCTCCGTCAGTTGTAATACCAGATAATTTCGTTAAATCCAAATCCATTAGAGAACATTTTTCCAGAAGAGCTTTGAACATGTCAATCCCCTTGGTTTGACTTGTCAAAGAACTCATACCAATCAGTTCTTCACTCACTTCAACATTTTGCGTTACACCTCGTAAAAATATTAAGAGTTGTGCAGTGGAAGTAATATCTGTAGATTCGTCGAGTGCTATAGAAAAATACTCAAAACTTTTCGATTTCATAGCTAATTGCTCTTCTATATTAGCTGCTAATGTGGTGATTTTTCTTTGAAGAGTCATCCGATTTAGTTGAATTTCCTCAAACTTCATTGCATCTTTCGGAAACATTTTTTTTTTGCGGCGATATCTAAACAATGCTTAACAAACTCACCATCTTTAAAAGGCCGACAAGTTTTCATTTTTATTCGAGATATTTCATAGCTAACTTCTGTTGCTGTTTTCTTGAATTGGTTTTGTAAACAGAGCTTGCTTTCAAATTTTGTATTCGTAAATACAAAATTTGGAATTGATACCTGTAGCGGTTTGACCGCTATCGTGGTCACACACAGACCTTTTTTAAAAACCACTTTGTCGGTATCAGGGGACTTCAAAACGTGGACATTTGCAAAAATCTTGAGGTCGAACATTTTCATCATCACAATACTTCTTTATACTAGGTCTCAGAAAGTAAAAAGACAACTTAAGCAATACGCGCACAGATTTATGGGGGGGGGGGTTGTGTGGATTTCGCTAAATTTTTGAATTAACTATTTCGTACTTCCTAGATGAATAATAACGACTTAACATTTACTGTCAGTTGAATTCTCATTTGCAATTTAATTATAAGGTATGAAATCAGATTTAAAACTCATTAAAAATACATGTTATAGAAATATACTATCCAATTCATATTTGTAAAAGTAATGCTGAAAGCCGTTAATTTATGGTAATTCATTGCGATTGAAGACACAATAAAACACTTACGTTGTTTTTACAAGTCTAACTTAATGTTACAGCGGTTTCGTCAATAAAAGTTATTTTTATACTGTAATAGTAACGATTACAGAAAAGTCTTATAAATAGAAATTGGAATAATGATATAATTTTACAAATATTTCATACTTAAATATTAATGGTTATATACAGATATGAAAGACAGTATTGTTCCATAACTTGGTGGATGAGCATAGTTATAGTTTTTTAAATAGAACAGCCAGTACATTATTACATTTATTACATTTATGTATTTCGCATATAAATCCTTGTCAAGAAAAAGAAAGTATAGGCCTAAAAAATTTAAAGTTTTTTACTCATTTCCATTTTTTTTCAAAAGTTTAAAGTTTATATAAAATTATATTTCTCGAGAACTACTTACTAGATGGACAAAAATTTTGGTAGAATTGTTCACAATAAAAGGTTCTAATACAAGCATGTTTCTTTTTTTTATAACTAATTGCATTTGCAGAAAACTGGATTTAAATTGCCCTACATATTTTTGCTTAAAAGCCATTTTTTTCCAAATTGAATACCCTGCATATCTGTCCATTTTTGAATTTCTTTCCAAATTTCGCACCAAAAACATATATGACGTTATTACTTCGAAAGTGACTTTTACTGAGCTATTATTACATTTTGATATAATTTTGCCAACACACTCCAATCTGTTTTAAGTAATCGCAGCAGTAGAAGCCCTGAAGATGTCACTTAAGATAGTGGATGAAACGTCGGCAGTACCCGGTTTCAACCTAGAAACGAAGAAAGTATCCAAGACAACCATGGAAGCCTACGACTTAGATTTATGTTTTTTTTTTATTTGAATACGGTGTCTTTGTATTCGCGAAATATCAAAGAAATTAACTATTACCCAGAGAGTTTACCAGCAGGAGATGTTCGTGTCACCTCACCCGTGATATAGGTCGTTTGCTGGATATTAGGTAAACAATTGTTGCAAGGACCTCAAAATAAAAGAAAGGTCATCCCTAGTGAATGCATTTAATTACTGAGTTACGCACCCCTATACGATTTATTGTAAAGGTACGCTACCAAATATTTATTAATTTGGTGATCGGCTTACGAAATCTTTTTTCCATGACAGATCGATGGCCCTATAACGGGTACATCGGCGTTGTATCCATCGGCCGCCAGATGACCTTTGAGGCGTATAAGTAACGGCCCGCTGTTATTTGCCATTGCAGCACAAACGATAACTATAATGGTTTAGGGTTATTTTATCACCATTGGGCCAATGATTTGTGTTGCTGGGGTGCAGTTCTAATATTGAAATGTGGATACAAGAAAATAATCTGAACTTAAATTATGACAGACCCTATTCAAATCTAATAACAAAAGTTACTCAGGTAATTTAGATATTAATTACTCTGCTGCATATGAAGTACTTTTCGTTTATTGAGTCTCAACATTGATGATCATCTGATAGTTTTTTACAGAGCGCTTTGACCATTTTTCTTTGTGTGTTTAGCAGGCTTCAGGGAGTAGTTCGCCCAAACGTGTTGAGGGTGGCATACTATTATATTCAAGCATTTAAAATCTACACGAAGAAAGACGTATGTCTATCACGTATATAAAGGATTTGAATTCGTATTTTAAAGGATATGAAATCTTTTAATTTTGTAAATTATCGATTAAGGAAATTTCGAAAAAATGCAAAATTGTATCGTTTCAATAGATACAAAAACTATTATTGACGGTAAGTTGTATAAAAGGATTTATAATATATGTTCATGGCCCTATTCTAACTTTCTCAGATTCGGTTTTATTGCGGAGTAGTCATAAATATCACGAAAAACACCCTGCGGATAGCTGGTAATTCAGTTGTTTGCAGGTCTTTTGTTTTTAGAACGCGAAATATCTCACTGACTTACTCAAGTACATACATATATACGTCTTCTTAGATTGCATTACGTACGTACATTTCACTTGGCAATTTCTGATTGTTTACTATTATTTTTACTATGTACTGGGTCAGAAGGAACGTAAGTAATTGTAGGGATATATTTTATATGCCAAAATAATGTAAAAAAAAAATCGAACGCTATCGAATTTTTTTTACTGCACTGAATGTTTTTTTTTCTTAATTTAATCTTAATTATGTCAATGTGTGTATACGTAATGAAAATAATGAGATTATGTTTATTTTAGTGTGTGTATAAAATGGAATGATCATGGATATTAATTTCGTGAACATATTTAATAATAATAATAGTAATAATCTTTATTTTAAAAGCCATATGCAGAACTTCTTAAAAACAGTAAAATTACAAATCTTTCTAATAGAATCCGGTAACTTATTAAGAAACTTACAACCTACAAAGTAAGTTCCTTTCTGGAAAATTTCTTTTGAATGCGCAATTGGCAGCATATATATAATTATTGAGACGTGCATTATGATCATGAGTTACGTTGCCGCTTGCAAAATCTCTTTTGTTCTTAAGGCTGACGTCCCGTACGCTGCACCGGACAATATTCACGTTGAAAACACGCTCACATCTTTTTGATAAGAAATGGAAACTATTAATTTAATTGTTATAAAAAGTACACAGTTATGTTAAGGAAAGTTGATTCGAGGTCGTAGGGGGGTTTTAAATGTCTATATACTGTGAATAAAATACCCCTTTTAGAGGTAAAAATAAATATTTTGTATCTGTAATTTTCAAATAAAGTATAGCATTCTTGCACCCCCTGGACCTCAAAAAATTAGTTTGCATTGTAACAAAAAATACTGCAACGAAAATAATATCTTCGTTTGTAAATTGTATCAAAAATAAAAATGCGTGGACATTATATGAAATTATGGTTAGAATTCAACTATAGTGTGGAGAAAAACCGTCAAGATGCAGAATTATCACGTCAGGAACTTGAATATTAGTGTAGCTTCTGGGCATTAGGGGACACTGGAAATTGGCGTATATATGTATTATCACTTATTAATTAAAAATGTCTAAAGGATAGGTACTTTTATTTATGCAAAAGTACAATTGCTCACAATACTTCGTCTAATAATAATAACAGTTATATATTATTATTATTGTAATATATGTAATTTAAAATATATACCTATAAAAAACAAAAACGATAATAAATTTGCTATAGGTATAATAATCTTACACATTGTTTATTTACTTTCGAGCGATGTATATTTATAGCAATTTTTGAATGTTTGACATTATTTGAAATAAGTATGTTGTGATAACTGGACGAAAAGGGAAAACCTTTCTTGATTTAATATATGATATAATTTACTTCTTATAATGTTATCTAATTACGATTACATGTGTATTTATAATTGTACTGAAATAAGTAAAATCTGCAGTGGTACACCTTATATCTTAATAATCTCGAAGACTTAAACAATGCTTCTGCTCGTACTATTATCAGAATATAATATCCAAACAAACACATAAACATGGATAAACTAGAAGATGGTATACCAACTCTAGGTATATTTTATTTAATCTACTTCAGAAAATTAAATAATTCTTGATGCACAAATTTATTGAATTCTGCGACGGGACTACAAAGGCATTTTGATACCTATAAATATATATAGGTACATTTTTTACTTATTCAATAAATTTTGAGATTTACCGGTGCTTAACGCAAATTATCATTGTATACATTACTCTAAATAAATACTAATTCATTTATTCATAGTGTATGATTAAATAATTAAAAAATATGTACCTATGTATTTATTAATAAGAGTCTATTTGAAATATGTAAATGTACAATAGCTTGAATTACATCAGTAACTTACGAAAGTAATTTTTATATTATACACGTACACACAAACAAAGAAGCAAGATTTACTATTGCAGAGCATAACAAAATCTATATTATTCCTACTAATAATATTTATACGTCTAATTTGCTATGATTCCGATTAATAATGGGTAGAAAGGATTAAATATAATACCTATACACGATAAATATAACAAGCTTTTTTGAAAACTTGTTGGCTTATGAGCCGCCATCTGAAAAAACCGCTAAATTTTTGCACTATACCAGTTTTTACAAAATATCTTCCAAAGTATTCCAATACCACCCAATACTTCCCGAGATGGACCTCTTTGAATTTAGAGATTTTTTCTTAAAAATGTAAAAATCACAGATTTTTAGTTGGTTTTTGCTCGATAGTAAGTATATAGTGAATCCTACGCTAAAGTTTGACACTGCATTTATAGTCGAGGTAAATAGCTAAAATTCCGAAGCTCCAAATGTGGCTTGTCGTCCAGACACATTTTGTGTTATATAACAAAATATCACCATTTGGTTCTTATAATGTAAAGTTGTGGTATATCTGACACTTTTGTTGATGTAACTTATAATTTATTTATAATTATTTATCAATTATTTATTTACTTACAAATTTATTGATATATAATTCACAGACCTATTGAATATATGAGATATACAAACTTAGCAATAAATGAACCTTTTTTGTTTTTAATAAATAGATACATTGATTTTGTCAGTATTAAGTTATTGCGTAACGTGTCTTCCTAAAAAACTACAAAAATATTCAAAAGATTGTATCATAGTCTAAACGAGCTAGAAGAATCAGTTTGGTCTTAAACTTTAGCTACCTACCTCTACTATAAATGCTATGTCAGACTTTAGCGGAGAATACACCATTTACTTACTATCGAGCAAAAACCTATTATAAATCTTTATTTTGACATTTTTAAAAAAAAATTCTCTAATTTCAAAGAGGTCTATCTCGGGAAGTATTGAAGCTAAATATTCCGTTTTTGTATTCAATTGTAGAAAATTTTCTCTAGTTTAATAAGAACGTAAACGGCTTTTTTGCTCAAACTAATACTTTAGGAGACATTTTGAAAAAGAGACTAAAAAATTTAGCGGTTTCTTCAAGATGGCGGCGTCTGCGGTAGTGGGGGAAATAAGAAAACTTGGGACTTTGCAACAGTGTACCAATCCATACACCATATCAAAAAATCAAAAGTACCCTAATTAATGTAACCATGCGAGATTTTTTGGTATAGTTTGACTGGGCTATATGTATATTCTCCAAGGATATTACATCGGTGGTGTTTCTATCACAGAAAGTTAATACTACGTTTTAGATATCTCTTGAAGGTAATAGATTTGGTAGACCACATAAAAATATGGCACAATAGGCTTAAATTATGTGTTCTGCATGTTCAACCATTTCGTCAGGTAGGTTCTTTTTCGGTGGTTTATACCAAAAATTCTTTATGTTGTCATTAATAGTGAATTATTAGGTAAGTCTATTAAAAGAATATAATAGTAGATATGTCATCTTTGGATAATATGAAAAATCTAAACCTTATTTTGGCAAACTTACTTCAGTTATTTCTTCATCTCTCATTCTCAATTAAGTTCGACTATTTGCCAACATGAACCGCCACATTACCGACACCTAATCCTACCCCCCCTCACATTATATTCTTCATCACCACCAAACTGAAAACTAAACGCCAGCCTTAAAGACGAAGCACAGCATGTCCATTATATAAATGTCATAGAAAGCAAGTAAGGTTTTTTCTTTAAAAAGTTGTCTACAAGAATCTCTGTAACCCAAACCGAAAATGTTTCCTACTGCACTTTTTTGCAAAATGAAGATTCTATTCGTTTCTGAGCATAAGCCCCAATGTATTATACAATACCGCATATAATATAAATATATATAAAGTTTGAATGTTAGAACATAACTAGAGTTTTAACATTGCATGTTCTTTTAAGTTGCCTTAGTGTGAAACATACCTTTGATAGAGAACTGCAAACAATATCAATAACGTAAACTAGAGTCCAGGGTAAAAGTATCGCCATTTATCACCACGTTAGTCACAACTTTAGTTGTATTATGAAAATATACGAACTTAGTTTTGGCCTGATATGAATATGATTGAAAATGTCTGTTACTCCACTGTCAACACTAATGTAGGATGACTGGTAATTTCCTATTTTGACAATTTGTTTACGATTGGTAAGGTAAGATTCAAACCATTGTTAAGGAATACCCCTAATACCATAGTGCTCTAGTTTGTGAAATAAAACCTTGTGGTTAACTAGATCAAACGCTTTGGATAAGTCAATAAAGATACCATGACACTGTTGACTGATATCCAAAATTTCATAAATTGTCTTTAAGAAATTTTAATAGAGCAGTACTAGCGCTCCTATTTTGCCAAAAACCATGTCGATTTTCAAAAACTATATCAAAATTATCCAAATAATTTTTTAATTGATTGTTCATATTGCTTTCATAAATTTTAGCGAAAACAGATAGCAAACTTATAGGTCGATAATTATCTACACAATTTCTATCACCACATTTATACACCGGCTGTATTGTGGATAGCTTCAAACTAGAAGGAAATATTCCTTTTTCAAAAGAGAAAGTAATCATATAAGCCAGAACTGAAACGATTGAAGGTGAAGTACATTTTATTACTAATGATTAGATACAATCATATCCTGTTGAAGATGATGTGCTTAAATTTAAATGGTGAGAATTCTCAACCTCATTCTTGAGCACCGGCTGAATAGTAATAATAATTATCTTTATTACCCAACAGGCAAAGCCCAAAATGAGGTTACAAACAATAGTACAGGTGTATAGTATACATGTATTCAGTAAAAGGAAATGCAAAATCTATGACGACCCACAATCCACTGTCAGTGTCTTCGCACAAGTAAGTCACCATTTTTGTTCGCCAAGCTACAGAGCGTGTAAATTGGAGCACGTTTCATGATGTTCGTAGTAACATTTTTTCCTTTGCTACACCTCTCTCTGGATAAACACCATCTGTATTATACGAGAGAAACTTCAGAAACATATGGTGGACACGATACATTGCCAAGCAATCAATTGCATAGATAGGAAACCATATTAAACAGGTATATTCAAGTTTACTTAATACATAAGCACATTACCGTAAAATGGGATGAAATTGATTTTGAAGGGTGGCTTTGATAATCAATCGTACTTTTATGTGAAATTTAAATAGACCGCCATAAAGTATCTGCCAACATCCTCTCTTCTGCTATTGGTTATATTAAATTTCTAGCAATAACGTGCACCAGTTTGTTGACGGTAAGTATGGCGGCTATTATTTTTATCTATTAGCAAACTGAAACAATAGATTTATGTTAAAATGGCAACTCGAGAGAAACACCCTTCGTTTTTGGAATTTTGATAAAATGCTATTACGAATTACTTTTTTAACCTCACTTTGTTTGGTTTTGCTTGAAAACCATACCGGTTAATTTAAAAAGGGGACGGACCATTTAATTGTTGGTGTCACTTTGATATGAGTTTCGGGGTGAAATTGATAGTTCTATCAATCTCACCCCGTGCAGTAAGTACATTAAAATACACTTTGAGAAACCATCCCTGCCTAATCTAAAAAACTTTTTGTACTAGTGGATGTTGGAATTATGGGCCATATATACAAAAAAAAAACTTGGTGCTAGAAGTTACCAAAATTATAAACAAGAGAAACTCGAAGAGGCTTTAACAAAAGTGGCTGAGAATAGTTGGTCTATATTGAAGGCACCCAGAACTTATGGACTTCAATAAGCAATCTATATAATAAATTTAAAGGCTTACACCATAATGTACATTATGGACAAACATTATTCAAACCAGAAGAAGAAAGGGCAATAATAAACGCTGTAGTCACGTGTGGTGATTGGGGTTTTCCTATGAGTATGGAAGACTAACAAATGGTAACAAAGTCGTTTTTAAAATGTCAGGGAAGAATTGTTGTCAAATTCAAAAGTAACACACCGGGAAAGGACTGGGTTTATTTACTATTGCGGAGACATAAGGACACCCTTACGCAACTCCTTGCAAGTAATATAAAGCGCACTCGGGCTTCAGTGTTAACCCACACGATTAAGGATTACTTTGACCATTTGAAAACAACTATTGATGGCGTACCTGCATCTAATTTGTTTAATTACGATGAAACAAATATGGCTGATGACCCGGGAAAGAAGAAATTATTGTTTCAAAGGGGTAAAATGTATCCGGAAAATATAATAAATCATAGTAAGTCCGCGACATCAGTAAGTGACGTAAAAACGTACAAAATATATTTTTGTGAACTATTTAATTTTAAATGTTATTAGCATAGTGTATTGTGAAAGAAAATGCAGTATACATACATGAAATACGAAGC
This sequence comes from Amphimallon solstitiale, assembly GCA_963170755.1. Lineage (NCBI taxonomy): Eukaryota > Metazoa > Arthropoda > Insecta > Coleoptera > Scarabaeidae > Amphimallon > Amphimallon solstitiale. The sequence continues at coordinate 139,888,337 of OY720677.1, read as the reverse complement.
GAGGCTGAAGTAAACAGTTTTTTATTTCCCTTGAAAATGTTAATTTTGCTACATACGTGGTATTTGAATGAAGGTATCGATATGCTACAAGAATCTTTCTGCATGAGATATTTGGAAACAATGTACTTTAACGTTTCACCAATTTTTCTTTTCCCTCTTACTCTCCGGACTTAACATCATTAGATGCATATTGCCGTGCATATTAAAAATAATAGTAATAGCATTAAAAATTAATTTAAGTACAAAAAAATATAAAAGAGACTGTAAGAATCAGTTTTTATTGTATTCAAAGATTTCAACATAAGAGTATACTAAGTTGCATACATTTAAGTATAGAAAACACAGATATAAAAATGAATTCATATTTAGAATTTAGATATTAAACAGGTACAAAATGAAAAACGAGATAAATCTAAGCTATATATATATTTATATTTCTTTTATAGAAAAGAGAAACAGGATGTATGGTTTGTGTATAATGAAAAACAACCTGACTTTATAAAATGCGTGAAAATTGCACTGAACATTTTGAATAATGGACCGTTGTTTAAAAATAAAAGAGAAATGAAAGCAAATAACCGACAAAGGGTTATGCTTAAGGATGGAAGAGTGAAAAGAATTAGTCATTTAAACGCAATAAAATTGTATAAAGAAGATAAATTCCGATATGCACGGGAGAAAAATATAATTGAATAAATTATGTAAACTTGAAAACCTGCATAAGGTAATAAAACTTTATAAAAGAAATTAAAATAAATCATACTTAAAGAATAAAATTTACCTTCACTTATAACTATAGATAAAAAAAGGATATAAAAATATCTTGACATGACACAGTCAGCAGTAGTGTTTCAATAAACGACAGCTGCACAAATAATAAAATGCATTCATGAATTCGTGTGTGTAGAACTATGTTTCATTGACTGTAGAGAGAGATTTGTACGGTTTTAAGACCTACAAAAAGAAAATATGATGTAAACTTCGGTTGTAGTCTTTTACAGATAAATATATCACCATTAGAAAAACCTTAGGTGGAAGCAAGCGATGAAATAGCAGGCCAAACGGATCGTGATGTACGAGCAGCGAACGTTGGACGAATACCTGTTATTTACAATATATTTCCAATTTTACCGAATATTGAAACAAATTAAAGAAAAATAAGGATTGTGTTAGCGAATGGAAAAAGGAAGTATGTGGCAAATAATGAAGAAGGTAACAAATTCATAAACAAATATAGGGAAGAACTATATTAATACAAATATACCTACATTGGAAGATACTGGATAATTTAAGTGAAAGACTTTTTAAATAAGCGAACAATTCTCAATGTGTTGACATTTTAGTGAAGGAACTGTCAAAGATAATAAATGCGTGTGTGTTAGTGTCACGACGGCAACTTGGAGGGCAGAGATCTCATTGAAGACGCAGGGTGACAACCTAAATATTAGTTCCAAGGATGGCGTTGAGAGCGGTCACGTGTCTTCCCGGGTATATAAATTGAAAAACAAGAATGAACAAGATTATTAGTTAGTTACTTGGAGAGATATTAAAAGCGACTTAAAAAGACATAAAATCGTAGGGTTAGATACACAACGATTATATTCGTTCATTATTTCTTGTATTAGCATATTAATTTTATTTGTATTTAATTTTCATTCATTATAAGAATTTTTCTTTTGTTAATAATTTTTGTATTTTTAAAAATGGAGATGCCTATGGGAGAATTTGAAGAGTTTTTCAATGATTCAAAGTAAGTTTTCGATACAAAGATTTATCAATGTTGCTATGCGTATATTGTAATATAACGTGCAGATGTATATTCAATATAACGTTGTGCAACAGGGATAACAGATATTGTCCTGTAATAATATACATTCATTAGTTTTAACAACACAAATAAAATTATTAATGGTGTTGGGTGTTAAGAGGATATAACGTACAAATATATATTTTCTGACACTTTATTAAGCATCATTAATCCTCACAATAATTTTATTGATTATAAATTAATAATTTAAAATAGATTTTCAAGAAGGGAAGTGTTTCTGGGTGGCGGACTTTGAGATGCTGGACGCAATGCGTGTGAATGATTGTAGCCAGTATCAAATTCAAGCTTTTTCTCGGAACATTGACCATTGCGAAGTTCTAAGTTTATCAGAGCATTACGTGCGAATATAATGTTTCTGATGGAATAGAATTAGCATAAAATATCAATAGAATACTAACATTAATTGAATTTTCTTTTTTTTTTGAAACAGGATAATATTTTAATTTTGATTAAGCATTAAGAATATATTCGTTATATAAAACATTACAACCGAGAACACGGTACAAATGTTTTCTTTCAATTATGGTCTTCTTTTATAATTCAATGGTGAATATAGTATAGCGATGCTATCTATTCTAAAAATAATGTTGAATAAATTATACAATTATGTTTATATGGTTTCTGATTTTTATTTAAAATAAGCTATAACCTTATCCATATAAAAAAAAACAAGAGATTTGACGAGAGAAGAGAAATTTAGATACACTGATAGAATTCACGTATACTTATAAAGTACGCGCTGTTAAGAAAATAAATAAATATATTAAGGATAATAAAAATTATCATTATCTTATTAGTTATGTTGCTGGAACAGCACACGTCATAATCTATTTGGCAATGCCTAACGTATGGCAATACTACAATTAATACTATTCCAAATAATTATGTTGCCACAGCAATATGCTTGGGGTATTTTGAAACTATGGGCTCTCCTAGATAACCCTCCGTCTACATTGCAACAGTTAAAAGAGGAAATTCCAGATGCGATACGACAAATGCAACAGCCTCTATTTTCAGAAATGGTCACAAATATGCAAAAGCGCTACGAACTGTGCGTTCAAGGTAACGGAGGTCACTTGGAACATGTTATTCGTAACGCTAATAATTAAGTGTTAATTTATTACTACATATTATTTTAATTGAATAAAGTTCCAGTACTATAAATTAATAGCCATACTGTACTATTCTTTCCTAACCTGAAACTTTTTCGGCCACTTCAAGTTTATTCTCCGACAGAGGTACCGAGCAGGTCTATTTTTCCAAAAGAAAACGAAAAGTTCTAACAAGGAATTTTCACGCAGAATTCCACCGTTTCTCGTCGAAACTAAACACGCACCAATAATAAATTATACATTCAGTAAACGCGTCACAAATTTCACACACACACAGCCCGTCAGCCAGCCCGCGTGTCCTTCCAGTCTTTCTCTCCTCTGACACGCTCGGCGCTTGAAGAGGGTTGGAACGTGTTAGCATAGACAGAGGAAGGGGCGGAGGGGCCAAACCGTGGCAGTTTCTAACTCCTTCCTTCCCACAACGGCGGAGAAACTTTCTACATAAGGTCCTGTACACTGAACAGGAAGCGGCGGCGTTGCTGTTGCTGCTGCTGTTCTGGCAGCGGCACAATTTTGATTAAAGTATATTTGGTGCTGGTTGGCGTGCGTTAGATCCATTCGGATGGGGGTTCAGAAAAGGGCAAAGAAAAGGAAGCAACGGAATAACTTTCACCGAGACAGCAGGCGGAGGCGTTGCGTACAGAAAAACGCACAACATGTTGGGATTTCTTTTATTTATGCTTTTGTTTATGCAGTGGTGTTTTTTAGTATTGTGCGATGTCTGCGGTCCACCGAGCATTTTGATTTAGAACATATTGCAGTGATCTTGAGTTTGGTGGTAAATTATAAATAGGCATAATCAAGATCACTTCGAGATTTAATTTAATTGATTGTTATTTTATTTATTTCATCATGATGTGTATATAGATATTTATTAAGTTAATATTTTGGCAAATTTAATTTTTATTTACGTAAAATAATATTAGAATAAGCATAAAATATTACGTGAATAATAACGAGAAAGTGTTTTCCTCACGAAATATACTGTGACCGGGAGAAATCGACGGATTGGCTCGGCGAAAACAATATTCTTCGCTAGATGCATTGGGCAGATCATGAATGTGTAAACAAGTTTATATTTACATATTTGTTTACCTTTCTGAAAGATTAGTAATGCGCTGCTTTCCCGGGTGGTGCAGCACTGCAGCTATGTATTTCTGGAGGTGGAATCATATCGTACCGAAGATAACCGTACGTTTTTGTGAAGAAAAATATCCATATAAATCGGGAACCGATGAGAAGACGAGAGATGCTTGGTGAAAACCAGCTCTCTCCAAAGAAAAATAAGAAGTAGGTGGAAACCTCTTCTTCCTCTTAAAATAAAATGTTATATTAACTTAGAAGTTTATTCATGAATCGGAACTTAAAATAATTTTTCAAAAAGATTTTACGACACTTAGAAAATTTTTAACAAGATTAGCACTTGTAATATTTTATAGATTAAACATTATTCTGATATAGAAATTTGTTCACGCATTGGAACTTATAATATCTTCGTAATAATTTTACTATATTTATAAATTTTAAGACTGAAGTGGGACTTTGAAATATTTTTTTGAATTAAATATCATTTTTAATTCGGGAGTTTGGTTTACATTGGGACTTAATTATTTTGGGAAATGATTATTTGTGTTTAGAACAGTTTTATTTAATTAGAACTTTAATTATTTTTTTTTATTACTAGAATGTTTTATTTTTATATGCAGGGTTATTATACCGTGTGTTATGGTAAAGCATTTTAGTATCTGTAATGATCAAATTAAATAGCATAATAATTTTTTTTATTTATTAAATATAAACACTTTGCGTTTTAAATAAAATTTTCCTTTTAATTTATTTGCAAGATTAGGAGATTTGTAGTTTAATAATGTTGTTTTATGTACATATAGGATAAATAGACTGTGACAAAGTTTTTTTAATATAAATTTGAGATGGATGAGTTTGAGACGCTGTACGAAGAGTTAAGGTGATAATGTTTATTATAAATGTGTATATAGTGTTGTACAAATTTTTTTTCTTGAGTGGTGTTTTGTATTGGAATCTCAGAGCGAGGTAAAGTTTTATCTTTATATATCTATATATATTTTTTTATATATCAATTATATTTTATTGTGTTTGTGTATTTGATATTGACGTGTTGGGTAATAGATCATGGATGTGTGCAATGAATTAAGTAGATGTTTAATTCATAGCATCGAGTCTTGGTGGATCCTTAAAGCACGAATTAGTCTTTGTGGTACTGTTTTGGGAGCGAGCAAAGGCGCCAGGCAGAACTAATTAGGGCAAGCCATTTTCTTAATATTTATATTTCCGTAAATGATAAATCACATAATTTTGTTATTCATATTCCAGTACAGTTCATATAAATCGAGACCAAGGGTAAGTGCCCCTACCCTTCATTGGGGTTGGGGAGTCTTACCTAGACTTCCCACCCCCAATGAAGGATACTAGTTTTCGAATATCTGCATATTTAGAATACATAATTCGTATGCCGATTAAAGAACAATTATTATTACTACAATCCCTTCACTCTGCTTAAGATCTAAATTTGTTTCTATAGATTATTAATAAGTTTACTCTTATTTGATTTTGATGTTGATATGCTGCATGACATGGAAAGTGCAACACCAAGAATGGGTGCGAATTTTTTGACCAAACTTGGTAGAAGCGTATAACTAGTCAAAAGCAATAATTGATTAAAATTTTGTTGCGATAGATCAAGTGGTCATGACACATCTGACACTTCATTCAGTTATCGCTGACATTAATGTGTGGTGTATTAATTGTTTGTTTGAAATTAATTTCAACGGTTTTGTCTTATTATACCTTTGTTTAACGTGTTTAAAGAGTTTTATTATGCCTAGAGTGCGGCAACGTGGAAATTATCGCCAATTAAGCGAATTCGACAGAGGTCGAATTGTTGGTTTGCGAGAAGGTGGTTTTTCATACAGGGAAATTGCAAATCGCCTTAACCGGAACCAATCCACCATTATGCGCTGTTATCAATCATGGACTAGGGAAGGTCAGGAAAGACGCCAAAGAGGAACCGGAGGCCGAAGAAGAACTAATGAGATACAGGACCGCCGCCTTCGCTTAATGGCACTAAGAGACAGGTTTTCCAGTACCAGATCAATTGCTGACGTGTGGTTAGGAAATATTGGTCGTCCTGTAACCCTTCGAACCGTTTATCGTCGAATTAGGGGTTTCGGCTTACAATCTTATCGTCCACATCTTGTGTTACCACTTACGGCTCAACACCGACAGCAACGTTTGGAGTGGTGTAGATTGCGACTGCACTGGAACGTGGAGTGGCACAGGGTGGTATTCAGTGATGAATCTCGATTTTGTCTAGGGATCATGATGGACGTATGAGGGTCAGACGAAGACGTGGGGAACGTCGTGATATTCAGTTTTCCGTTGAAAGGCATGTGAATCGAGCAGTGGGTGTTATGGTATGGGGTGCTATAGCATATGGGAGTAGGTCTCAATTGGTGTTCATCCAAACCACCATGAACGCCCAGCGTTACATTGATGAGATGGTAGAACCCCATATTCTACCATATCTTCAAACGCTCAAAGACCCACTTTTCCAGCAGGATAATGCCCCTCCCCACGTAGCGAGAATTTCTATAAAGCGCTTGGAAGAGGCTCATGTCAATATCTTGCCATGGCCACCCAAATCCCCCGACCTCTCGCCAATAGAACATGTGTGGGACATTATGGGACGAAAACTTATGAATTTAGCCAATCCCCCGTAGACACTAATAGCTCTCCGGCATGAATTACAGGTTGCTTGGGACACCATACCCCAACAGGATATCGACCACCTAGTAGAATCAATGCCACGAAGAGTGAGGGAGTGTGACACTAATAGGGGCGGTTCAACACATTATTAATAAAAATTATGTTAAATTGTGTTAGTCTTTTGTTTTTTTTCTTTGAAATTGTAATCAATTATTGCCTTTGACTAGTTATACGTTTCTACCAAGTTTGATCAAAAAATCCGCACCCCTTCTTGGTGTTGCAGTTTCCATGTCATGCAGTATATATGCTCTTTTAAACCCTCCTTTTGTATAATACTATCATTTAAAGTATTTATTGATATCATATACACATATCGTTCAAATGTTCAAAATAAGGCATTAAAAAAATACAGACATTACGCGAGAGGAAGTTACCTAAATAAATATTTGGAAAACGCGATTAATTATATTACTAAATACCATTTGCATTATTTTAACGTTTGCACGCTAAAACAATACCACTGTGTCGCTAAATCTACAATAAAAATTATGTAATTCAAAATTCAGTCAAATGAATCGACTTTTTGATCCATAAACGAGTAATCCATTAATTAAATATGGCTCAATATATTATTTTCGAGCCCGTTATTATTCAATTGGGAGATTGCTCTAATTATCCATTGTATTGCAACATGTTTAAAAGTTCACTATTATTTTTTTATTATTACTATTACTAATAAATAACACATTCAATGTATACCGTGTTATTACAATACATAATAAAATTTAAAAATCAGTGGTGAATATTGCGCAAGTACATAATAACTGAAAATAAAAATCAAATCATGCAAGTGTTTATGATATTTTTATGTATGTATACAAGATATTCTTTAAAAAGTATCATAGATATTCCAAATAAGTATAAAAGAAAAATCGCTTGAGTGATTTATTGACATTGCAATAAGGTAGTAAGCAAGAAAAGTTTAAATCTATATTAATCATATTATAGAACAATATCATCGTTTTAGTTTTCTTGTTACTATATCTAAATTTAGATGCCTTTATTACGATCAATCAAATAGCTAATAAACAATAAGTTTGGACAACCATTTCTGTGCACTGTATCGATTTATATCATTAGATGGATGAGTCGCATAAAGATATATGTCGGTGTATTGAACCACTTGAGTTATTATAGCTTTATACCTTCCTACATACATATACTGTGCTGTACGTTCGATCATTCGTTCTCACCATTGCCCGATCTGACATTTCAATCAATGTGTGGAATATCGTATTATTAGTACTGCTCTTTCATCGATTTAAAATAATAATAAAACTATACTCCTGTACAAAATTAACACATCACTTGTTACTTTTATTAATACATGTGATTTTCACAGCTTTAATTCGTGAAATATAGTATCTAACATATTATTAAAAAAATTGCATTAATTGATTTAACGTTTTTAAGGTTATAAGTTTGCAAATAAGTGTAGGTATTGTTGATTTTCTAAAAAGCTGTTAAATATATAACAAAAATTGGTTAGTTGTTGATCATTAGTTTGATTTTAATTTGTTTAAAATAATAAAATACACTGTCTAGTATAGCTAGAGTTGAACATTTGAGAATCGTAAACGCAATTCAAGTAAACATGAAGCGGCGCAAGTAATAGCTCTGTTTAATGATGACCGTAGCCACCGTTATTTTGCTTATTTGTTAGGCGTTAAACATTCAACAACAAGTCGGAAGGTTAAAAGTTTTAATGAACTTGGGAATTTCTTTAGAGCAAGAGGCGAAGGTCATAAAAGATTTACAAATGAAGTAGATGATTGATTTCTTAGATCACTAGCCTCAAGGACGAGATAATTGACCGGTTCCGAGTTACGCACATCTCTTGCAAAAGTCCGAAACGTAGATATTTCTGGAAGGATAGTAGACGGCATAATGAAGCAGGATTAAAGACTAGAAGACCAGCAATTGGACCACTGCTCACCAGGCAACATCGAGTTGCTAGATTGCGTTTTGCTAGCGCTCATGCAAACTGGACACTTGACGATTGGAAAAAAGTTTTGTTTTCGAATGAAACACGAGTCAGTTTGAAGTCACCAGATGAACGTGAGCGTGTCTGGAGAAGACCACATGAGAGGTTCGCTGACTATCTTTTCAGGAGCTCCATTTGCTGATGGGTCAGTAATGTTCGGGGGAGCAATTTGTTTTGACAATGGTACAGAGTTGGTCGCTATTCATAGGAGATCAATGAAGGCAAATTTTTATATCGAGAAAATTGTAGAAGAGCATATTGTGCCATTTGCATCATTTATTGGCACCAATTTCCTCTTTATGCAAGATAACGCTCAATCACACGTTGCTATAAACCTAATAAACTACCTTGTCACATACTACAAGTGATTCGTTAATTTTGTCCAGGAGTTATTTGTTTATTTAGCAAATACTACCATTTTACAGTATTATACATAATTTTTAGAAGTACAACGAAATTTATTACACACCCCTTCAAAAATCATAAACTTACATTACGAAGGAAGTATATATAAAAACAATTTCCGCACTAAACTGTTGATTACCTACATGCATACCATGAAATTGACGAACTCTCTTCGAGACCGAATTCAGTCCATAATAATATTGAATATTATTCAGTGCTGTTATTGTTTTCGCGTTTTGATGAATTCGTTCTTTTACATACCCTGCTCATTTCATTAAATTGTGTATTTTTAGTCTTAGGAAAATAGTGGCCGTACTTCTTGTAGTAATCGGGTTAAAATGAGTGCTGCTAGCTACATTGGCTAAACAAACCGGCGAATAAATGTAAATATGCTAGCTAGAATCGGATGTCTAGATAAGTGAATAAAATGCAATTGAAGAAAAACGCCCGGATAATTTAAACAAGAGATTATGCAAGACGTTTACTGGATATTTGGAAAACAGCTCTAATGGAACGACGTATTCAGTACAATAGTTCAACAACATCTAGGAAACTAGAGCAGACAAGCGAGAACCCTCTGCCTCCACCGAGTGGACGCCCAAATAGGCGCATGACACAGTTAGTCGAGGGTCGGACTTTTGACTACCTAGCAGGAACGACTGCGCATAAGACGCCGACAAACCCCGAACAAAGCCCTTTGAATATTATTTTGTAATAAATACCTTTTATTATTACTTTGCATATTATTCTTTGCAATGGCATCTTCCAATTCATTTACATGTGAGGCTTGAATTGATTTCTTTATATCAATCTTATTAACATTTCAAGAAATAGTTTTCTTGAATTTATCTCCTTTATATAATGTAATTATATATTATATATCATATATTATTAAAAACAACCAAATTTCGCCTCTTCAATTGACATATAAATTAAAAACACAAGAAAACAAGAAAAAATTAAAGTATCTGTTCAAACTTATCGACGACTTTGTTTTTTATTGTCTTCGTCAGTACTTGTAAAAATAGAGGAACTTACGAGGTCTGTTTTGTAAGATGATATGTTGAACTTTCTTTCACTATTAAAAATCATACATTGTTTTTCTCCCTATTTACGAAAAGCTTATTAAATTTTACCCACTTGGTGTTAAACAGACAGATATCCAGTGCTGAAAACATTATTACTTCGATGAAATTTCTGAATTTGTATCGTTTGCCCATATACTAGAAATATTTCTGTTAGTTCTAACTCCTGATTTTCTTCCAAATAAGTATTATTTAAACCATCATAAGCAAACTCTATTTATACAGTCTCTAATAAGCTTATGTAGCAGTATTAATTGAACAACAGAATCAAACGATTTAAATAAGTTTACCAACATATTCAAGTAAAGGGAAGTCATTAATAAAAACCAAAAATAACGTGGGTCCAAGGACAGGGCCATGCGAGATACCTATACGCACAGTACTAGAAATATTTTCCTTAATTTTTACTCTTCAGTTCCTTCCAGATAAATATTATTTTAACGATCTTAAACAAACTATATTTATGCAGTGCATACCAAGCTTATGCAGCAGTATTAATTGATCGACAGAATCAAAACTTTAGTGTCTACCAACATATTCAAGTAAGAAGAATTGCAGTTAACTGAAATGTAAATATTGCTTCAAAAATTAAAAATTACTGTAGCAGTCGATTTTCCTCGAGAAAACCCATGCTGATTTCCTGGGATAAGTTATAATAAAGATTTTTTGTATTTTATACGTAATTGCATGTATATTCGTATTATAATTTCTACAAATTTATTACGTCTTCAGGGACTTAAAGTTGAATGGGCGCGGAAGAAAAGTGCTACTTTACGATCTGGTTATTTAATTGTAGATCAAATTTTGTATTCCTTTGATTCATAAATTAAAGCTCACCCCCCGTTGTTCCGTTGGCTGGTTCCCAAAGAAAGGGACAGAAATTACAGAGATTGGTGAAAATTGAAATGTTTGAAAAGCGGTTATAAAATATCGTTTTGGAGTTAACATTTTCGCTTAATGATAAAGAAATATATTGGATTCTGGTTCTTATATATGGAATTATAAGTACTAAAACGAAACGTAAATGACGAAATTTATATTATCAAAGAACGAAATTGTGCAGTTCGTATAATACCTATACAAACACCTTACTGAAAGAAAGACAATAATGACTTTTGAATTGATTCATTTAATAATTCAAATGAAATCAGTTAATATAGTCTACATATATTTTCTTGTTAAGGTTATTGTTTACTTTTGTAGGTAATAAATTCAATAGGTATTGCAAAATATATTTACTTTTTATTAACCAACAAGCGTGAACTTCAGGAATTAGCAATAGTTTGAAAATGTCGCAGTTGTTATGTGTTAAATATTTGAAAGGCGTTAAACTTAAATTTCGTCGGCTGTCTTTTGAAACCTCGTCTTTTGTAGATACTTTTGCAAGAGAGTATAAAAACCATCTTACTTTAGAAATACCAATCATTCTTTAGAAAAAAGGCTGGGTTTGTCAAATGTGAATGGTAAAATGTGTCTTATGAGTTCAACTCGAAAATATTTGTATTTGTGTTCTGTGCAATAAATAACTTACGAGGTTTTGGAAAAAAACAAAAATATTTAGATTTACAAGTTTTTAAGTACCTTGAGAAAAAAAGAGAGAAGTTCATAAACGTTTTTTTTTGTATTTCGTAAGTTTGTTTGTTTATTTTAGTCAAAAAAAACTAGGACACGTCAAAATAAGAAAATACAAACCAGCAACAATACAATAAATAAATCAATATACAGATAAAAAAATGTAAGTATAAATATAACATGTTAAAATAAGACAGCGATTAGTCAAAGCTATGTAACAGGAATTCGTCCACACTGTAAAACACATTTTCCAGCAGTAGCTTTTTAACCGCTCTTGCAAAATTGTCAGGCGGCAGAGCCTTAACGGCATCCGGCAATTTATTGTACAATTTTGGACCCCAGTAGTCCACCGATTGTTGGGTTTGCTTTATACGACAGTGGGTCACCACCAGGTGATCTCTATTCCTTGTTATGTGGTCATGTATGCTTGAATGTTTTTTAAAACGAATCTTGTTTGTATGGACGAACTTTACGCCACACAAGATATATGCACCCGCAAGTGTCATTATTCTTTCTTCCGCGAAAACTCGACGACAAGAGTCATTGTATTGAAGTCCAGACAAGGTCCGTACGGCACGCTTTTGCAGCACGAAAACTCTCTGCGCTTCTGGGGCCATGCCCCACACCAATAAACCATATGTCGCCATATTATGGAAATTGGCATAATAAGTCAATTTTGCCGCACCACGACCAACCAAGTGTTTTATCTTTCTTATGGCAAATATCGCCGCACTTAGTGTCCCCATTAGCTGTGATATGTGACCCTTCCAGGATAGTCCGTCATCCACAACCAACCCCAAAAAAAGAACCGCAGCGCCACTCTTGTTTCCCGAAAAGGAAATCGTTTGGGTTTTGCTTTCGTTTATTTTCAGTTTATTCACATCACACCATGTTTTCATTGAAGTCAGTTGGTCCTTTGCTGTTCCCACTGAAGGCACATCCGCGCTCTCTACAACAAAGGAGGTATCATCAGCGTACAGACACACCTTGCAGTCACTCAAGTTTGCTGGTAAATCATTAATGTAGATAATAAAGAGAACAGGCCAAAGGATCGAACCCTGAGGCACCCCATACTTAACAAGCCGTGGTTTCGTTGTCCTATTATTCCAGCTAACTGCTTGCCTTCTGTCTTGTAGGAAGGACCTTAATAAATTATACGCCACGCCCCTCACTCCATAATAATATAGCTTGTGCAACAGTATATCATGTGGAACCGTATCAAAAGCCCTGCTCATATCACACAATACCAAGTCAGTTGCCTTACGGTTGTCCCTGGCAGTCAGTACTGCCTCAACAGACTCAATCAGAGCTGTAAGTGTCGATCTTCCCTTCCTGTACCCATGCTGTGCTTCTGACAGTAAGTTCCATCTCTGGAAAAAGGAGACAAGTCTATTTTTGATAAGTGTTTCGAAAATTTTTGATAAAGCCGGCAACAGAGATATCGGCCTATAATTCTCAACTTTCGTTTGATCTCCCTTCTTGAGCAATGGCGTCACCTTGGCCAGTTTCAGTTCTGAAGGAAATACTCCCTCCTCAAAACACGAATTTACCAAAAGCCACAAAGGCTCAGAGAGCTCGTCCGCAACCTCTCTGAGTAAATCGGCACTTACGCCATATATATCCTTACTCCTCTTGCTCTTTAAGCCACGTATGGTTTTTCTAATCTCTTCCAGATCTACTGCGTGTAGATACCATGAGTTGACTAAATTTTTTTTTATGTTGCCAAGTAAAGCACCAACTTCTATATTCGATTTATCAATTTGCTTGATCCCAGTCTCTCCGATACTGATAAAGTAATCGTTAAGCTCTTCCGATGTAAGTTCCGCACACTGTCTTGAGTCAGGTTTCTGTTTACCGCACTCGCTATTAATTATGTGCCATACCGCCCTCTGCGGGTTCTCAGAGGTGGTAATATAATTTTCGTATTGTTCCCTCTTTGCTCTGCTGATCAATTGCTTATAGTGCAGCTTGCGCTCCCTGTATACTTCCAATAGTTGAATATCCTTTGTCACCTCAAACATCGTATATAGAGCATCAAGACTGTTTTTGTAATTCTTTATTTCTTCAGTTTTGTATTGAAGATTGAAATTTTTATATATTTTTTTTTCTACTACAGGGAAACAGACATTATACACTGCCATAAAATTGTTATGAAACATAGTATACTTATCCTGAGCACTACCATGACTTAAATAATCACTCCACGTGATGCAAGACAACATGTCTTTAAATAGTTTAATCTGATTCTCGTCTATATTTCTAACCATTCTAACGCTGTAATTTTTAAAGTGGTTATCCCTATTTTTAAACCTAACAATTTGAGCTCGATGATCTGACATATGTGTCTCTACTGTACTTGTTTCCATATTATTGTGTGAAGTAACAAAGATGTTATCAATACATGATGCTGACATATCACTAACCCTCGTGGCTTCATACATTACTCGCTTTAGACCAAACATGCTACAAATTTCAATCAGTTCGTCTTTATTTTTGTTATCCTTGTTTAAGTCTATATTAAAGTCTCCTGCAAGAATGATTTTTTTTTTGGATATCTTTCAGAAATCCTCGTAAGGATTTCAGTCAAAGATTCTTTAAATAGATTCAAATCACCCGAAGGCGGCCTGTAAAGAGATATTACTACTGTCTCCATCGTGCTTATAGAGGTAGCAGATAATTCTAGATGTCCCTCTCTTGCAAACTCACTTACCTCTGGCAGTTCAGCACTCTCCAAATTGTTTCTAGTCAATATGAGAGTTCCTCCACCTCTTGAGTTTCTTCTGCAGGAAAAAGCACATATATTATATTTTTTTATGTTAAAAAATTTTACTAAATCGGAGGTTAACCAATGCTCAGTAAGGCAGACAACGTCCACATTATTATCTGCTACAAAAAATTGTAGTTGATCAATTTTTCTATGAACAGCTTGTATATTTAAGTTCATAACTGTTACATCACTTATTTTTCTTTTTTCCTCTGTGTTACATTGAAGAAAAAACGATCCATCTTAATGCCAACTGGCCAAATGTTTGGATTCCTAACTCGAGCTAGATCTTTCGCTTTACATATTAAATGAAATGAAGCATACTCATCAGGCCGTTTAGCACGCATTTTTTCGCATTTTATGTTTTTAATGCTTTGAGTTAGCAAATAATCACACAAATTTTCTTCAGTCGTAGACGGTATGAAACCGTATACAGATTGTCGTAGTTAAAAGTTAATATGCATCTTCAAATACACACACATAAACATGTACCTATGTATAAGATCGGTGGTGTGGGGAGATAGTGGGGAGATCGAGAGCGGGGACAACACATTCGTTCCGTAACTTTAGAGCGTGAACGTACATACATATCTGAGCAATCTCGCAAATATTAATACCGCTGAAGGAAATAGAGCGATTGATTTGGATGGCTTAAGAGAACAAATTCTTAACGCTATACAAATGATTACTCCTGAAATGCTATCGAATGTACGAAATGGGTTTTATAATCGTTTAGGGTACTGCTTGATGCAAGAGGGACAGACATTTGAACATCTTCAACATTAAATTTTGTATAGTTCATTTAATATTTTGTTTCGTTTTAAATGTGAGAATTTTATTTAATTTTTTTATAAGAATTTTATTTTAGTTACAAATTTTATAGAGTTTTGTTTCAGTTCAATGTTAATACATTATACATCAGTTACCAAAATATTATACAAAAGCCGTAAAGAGCGTAGCAATTCCTTAAAGCAAACGTCTACATACTAACTTTCAACGTTTTGCACTAAAGCCTGGGTACCCCGGTGTCCCGATATGAACTCATCTGTACTCCCCTACTATCGTACCCCTCCATTTCATGTTTGCATGCACATGTGTGCGTGTCTGTATTTCCCTATATCTACTTTTATTTCAGTCAAACGGTATATGCAAGTGTGCTTGTTTATCAATCGCTTTAATTGTTAGATTATTCTTTGCAGCTCCCTGTATAACTGTCTTATTTCTCTTTTTTCTCCTAACTACTGTTTCAAATCCTTCATTTTCCGAGTCCATCTGTGTAACAATTGTTGATTTTCCATTGCTCTTATTTGTCTCACTCGTGTCATTGCTATAGTTATTGTTCCGTATCTCAATACACCGTGCAGAACCATCGATATTTTCTTGCTAGGGTTGTTTATTTTCAGGTTCATTGCTCTTTGGTTTTTTGTCAACTATACTCGTCTCGACATCAACATGTGGCTTTGGTATCTCTATCCGTCTCGTAGTTCATACTTTTCAGAATTTGTGTTTATTTTATCTCTTTTTTGTTTAGGGCCTATTTTAAGTAATTTTATTTCTTCAGCTAGTAATTTGTTTTGTATATTCAAATTAGAAATTTCAGCTTTTAATGGATTAATGATTGCGTTCGTCAACATTTGAATAGCTTCGTTAACTTTTATAACTATATAGGCATCCATATCTCGTACATGGTCAGGATCACTTTTTGTGTCGATTAAAACGTTTGTTCCTGCACTCTTGTCGCATTCTTTAGAACAGTTTTTACAACTCCAGGTTCGAACTTCCCCAGTTTCTCTTAAACTCAAGAACTCTTCTGTGGTCACATTAATACAATTTACGTGGAAATTTAGTGCACACACACTCTTACACATTAAATAATCCTCGTATCTGTCTATTTTTTTATCACATTCGCCACATTTGATAGCCATGACGGTCGCGTCTGAAGTTCTTGAAAACTCAATTTTTCTCAATCTAATATATAAAATTCTAGTGTCACAGTGTTTGTTACAAAACTCCTCCGAAACGGCTTGACCGATTCTTATGAAATTTTGTGTGTATATTCAGCAGGTCTGAGAATAGGACGTTAATTATTTTTCATACCCTTAAATTTTAAGAGTGGTCCACCCTACAATTTTTTTTTGTCTTTTGGACAAAATTTTGTATTCTTATGATTCGGCATTAAAAAATACATACAATCCTAAATTTTCACTGTTCCACCATCAACCCCTATTTTTTAATAGCGATATTAGTAATTTAATAATTTTCTACTCTCGGCGGTCGATAATTGATCAGTTACCACTCAGATATTCCCGCCAGGCGTCTACCGGTGTCACTTCTCACCCCGTAAACAGCACAGAGTAGCAATGAGAACGAAGCCGGTCTCCTGTCTTTCTCACACAATAAGCTTTCTTTCACTCACTAAAGTTTAGGGCCTTAACCGTTTTCGGCCATTATTGTTGATTGTGCGTCGATCGTAGCAGTGACGCTTATACTTATCATTTTACTTTCTCAGTGCAACTCTCATATTAAGTATATTCTCATCAAGGCCAAACGATGTCTGTTTGTGGCTCAGATTTGGTTACACCGTGTTTTTCACACGGACAATTATACGTGGCATGTTCTCGCGTGGGTAAACCAATCAGTTTGTTTGTGTTGGCTAAAGATGGACTCACTAAAAATATCGTACACTCCATTGCACTAGAGACTGATAAAGTTTTTTTTTTAATTGACATTATTTGTGATAGAGATGTAATTAGACATTTATCAGTTAAGATAATAATAGTACAATGAATTTAAAAAATGAATGTTTGGTGTTTTGTTATTTTTATAGGCCGTCATCGTTCACAGCGCTCGATTCCTCTTTCAGTCATATACCACATCCCTACACACTTACAATAAGTTACTTATTTTTCATTAGACCACCAAAATATTCACTAGAAATAATTTATATGGCAAATCAACGTTTGCCGGGTCAGCTAGTAATCATATAAAACACAAACAATCGTGAGAAAATATTTGATTGGTCACAAGTTTTTCAAGAGTAAAAATGGATAAAAAGTAACTATTTTGATACGTAAATTTTATAAAAAGATAAACTGCACCACTGCATGTCCAGCTGATTGTCCTTCTGCATCCCTCTCCCAATCTGTGTGTGTTAATTGACCGTAAACCGGATGACCTTCTTTCCAGCACACTTTTCAGAATTTGTAAATTGTCTCACTTTTTCCTATCAATTTTTAGAGGTTCCTTGTAAAGATAAACTACGTCCACATTCCCAATTGTTCGTCTTCTGCTGGGCAGTTCAGTCAGACTTCCCAGTAATTAAGTTTGTAGTTTATAATGCCCAAGAGATTTTATTGGATACATTTGATGTTTGTGACGTAAGGATCTCCTGCTTTTAATCCAGGTTGTATACTTCCATAAACTGACAATTAAGAATAATTCTTTAAAAAAATTAAAAGTTCTGGCCTTCTTTTAATTGACTGTACGGTTTGGGCTTGAGTCTAACAGAATTACAAAGAGAAACATACCCAGCTGGAGTGTATATTATATTTCTGTGTTTCGAAGTTGCCTTTCAAAGACAAAATGCTCTTTGTCAAATTCCATTTAGGTATGCCGTTTTCCTAAGTACCAGTAAGCTGGTCTTTATTAGGTCGAAAAAAACTGTAGATCATTTCAAAAAATGTAATGCTGAATGAAGAACAGAGGGCAGTAATTCCATTTTTTTCACATTATTCCTAATCAAACCTATAAAGTTCACCTTTAGATTTCCAGATTGGTTCCAGATACTTTTTACTGGATGTGGAGCGGAAATAGTGAGATTCAACATTTGGCAGACTACCAAAAAACTCTTCAAGAAATCACTCTCCCTTGTTTTCATGTGGTTTTTCTGTTGAAACTCTTCTTTCTTAGGTATCCGCTTTGCTCACGGGTGTTTCATGTTCAGTATTTCACCAAGATCATCACTACTAACGTTACGTCCTAACCCAGCTTAAAATTTTCCATTCACGCTTCCAATTTCTTGAAAGTATTTGATGATCGACACATTTCTGTTCTTAAAAAAACATTCTGATGAGCAGTAATGAGATTATATTTTACCAGGTTATATATGAGGACGTGTGTAAATTTTTCAAAGTTTGAAAATCCCACTGAAAAAATTAGAAGACTTATAGGTCGGTAATTAGTCAGATCATTGGAATAACTTTTTAATAAACTGATATTTTTAAGGCGTGTTTAAATATTTCCGAAAAAATGCCGCATTAAAACGATTCATTTATTAGATGACATAATTGACCTACGTAGCTCTGAGAACAATTTCGTAGGAAGTTAACTGGAATAGAGTTCATCCCGCAGAAATGAGTGCTCTTTAAAGCCTTAATCCAGAAGGGTAGTTTTTCCCTGCAAGTTGGACGAAAATAAGAGAAATTGAAAGTGTTCTCTATATTTAAATTGAAGAGGAATTGTCGTGAACTTGTGGATTAAGCTTGGATGTAAAAATGTTGTTAAATTTATTTGCAAGAACATGTAGGTCAGCATTAGCTGATTAGTAAAGATCAGGAACAGGACTCGTGTTGGTTCTCTGTGGAACATATGAATTTGGTAGGTAACACTGAGAGGCTCCAGTCAAGTAGGATAAAATTAATGAAAGGTGTCCTGCTACTGCACCACAATGCTCCCATCCACCAGAAACGTGTTTCGGTGGCTGTCCTGCATAAAGTGGACCTTGAGTCACCAACCCTATAATCCAGGCATGGCTCCTAGTGATTTTTACCTTACTACGCCCTCACGAATTTACGCTGGTAAATTCATCAAGAGCGTAGACAAATGGCGCCGTCGCAAAACTAAATTAATTCATTCGTGGTCTGCACTATTAGCAATATAAAATATTTGACTAAGCTAAAATAATGGCAAAGCCGCAAAATATTACACCAATGTTTCGAAAGTTTTGTGCTTACTTCTCAGGAATGCCTTACCTTTCACTTCCCTAGGTACAGCTGACAAAGATGGAGAGGGGCACTGCCTCTAACTCAGTCGCTTTGTCGTGGGCTTACATAAAACCGCAGCTAGATGCGGTCGCCACCCCTATTATTTAATATGCCCCACCCCTAAGGATCTTTAATCCAGGGGAAAATCAGTTTAAAAATACCCAGGTGGCAAAAGACAAGGCAGAACCCAAAATATTTCCAAGCACAACAATTTATTAACTAGCATTCATTCTAATATCAATAAAGAAAGAAAACAGCATGAAAATTAAAAGGGGTCAAATTTTAAGTTAAAAATTGTATCACAAAAAAAAATTAAAATTTGTGAAGGTTAAATTAGGCCAATTGAAACAAGTAAAGGATTTGAGTCGAGGACTCTAAGGTTAAAGCAAATGCAAAATAAGGGTCTGAAATTTTTCGGACACCCTGTATTATTTCTAAATAATGTTAAATATTAATTAGACCTAGGCATGAATTAAATCAGTAGTTGAGATTTCCACTTTACATAGATATACATATAGATAATCAGGATCACCCTGTGTACAAGAAAGAAATTATATCACTTAGTCGATATCACTGCGGAAATTTTACAAAATGTGAGATTTAAGATAAGTTAAATTAATTAAAATTAGCTGAGGGCCCTCAATTCAAATAATCAGCAGCAAATAAAACAAATGTTTAAAATATTCCTCGTAACTGACACATGAATTTGAGGTTAACTAGAAAAATTCTAACAATACTTAAAATTTACTAAATAAACAAAATTTATTACCACATTCTTTTGCTTAATTATCCATTAAATTTACACAAAAGGCTCAGCCTACAATCAAGCCCTCCGGCACAGAAAATGGCTCGGGTAGATCTAACAAGAATTACTTGATATTTTAACTAAACTTAGCAACTAAATTCCAGAAATATTATGGTCAAAATTAAGGTTTCAATAAACTCAAATTTACACAAATCGGTACATAAAACATAAAACATAAGGCACTTAGCTATCAATCATGTTGTGAAACCGATCCTCACAGTAGCTTTGGTACTCCACTTAAACCATGGACTCCAAAATCAACTAATTAACCATTCCAGTTATGTCAAAGGAATTCCAGACCTCGGGAATAAGGAGGATAAACGTGGGTACGATAATTAAAATACAGGTCCACTCTAATACGACAATAAGACAAAATGGCGACGCACGTGGCAATTCTTTTGTTCGACCAAAAATGTGGAAATATAACATATAACTAGCCGCTAAAAAGGGACAAGAAAACAACAACCGTTAAGAATGATCTAGTTAGAAATTACAGAAGACTTACAAGATTAAACCGCAATTCCGCCCATACAGAAAAATATTAATATCGTCGAAAAATAATTTACACGATAAGCATTTAATTCTAGTGCTTTTTAATCCGCTATTTGAAATTAGCGTAAAATACATCAGCAATGTATACTATAAAATTTGCACAAGAATAATAAGCGGTTGCCGTCGCTCTGCGAACTCAATAGATCGATATTCTTCAATCAAAAGTGAACGATAATTCAAAGAGATCATACTCGAAGGCTAAACAACGTTTCAGCGGAAACAATAAGAAACACAACAAAACTATTATGTAACCAACATCTTAGATGTACATGAATTTACAAAATACAAAAGCCAGGTAGGGAAATACTATTAGAAACAAGCTAAAACCTAAAAGCACGAAATAAGATATATTTAACCAAAATTGTATACTAATAGTAGTTTATACAATGAGTTATTATTCCCGAGAGGCGAATTTACGAATCGAGCCGCGAAGCGGCGAGGGAGTAACTCGGCTCGAGGGAATAATAGTCATTATTGCGAGTTAGTATACTCTACTTTATCTACGACTAACTGAAGATTACTAAAAAATATCAAAATAATTAAACGAAAATGTCAGATTACTATATCAATATGACGTTTGATGGTTAGACAGTTAGTAAAATGGCCGGACTTGTCTATCGTTACTACGATAATGTTGGGAACGTTATGTTCTTATTGGCGGAATGCAGGGAATAATGGTAACGTTATGTCTCATTATTCCCCGGTTGCATTTCATTATTCCCTATGAGTGTTATTATTAACCAATAGTGATTAATATAATGCGTACTTTATTGTTTAGTCGTCGATAAAATAAATAATAATCATGCACCTACATATCGCTAGTAGATAAGATATGACAGTTCTGGCGCAGAATACCATATGATTTAACATAGGGGTCTAAATTTTACTTTTCTTCCCCACCAAGGGGGGGGGTACCCCTCACCAATACTTTAACTCTGTAATGCGCACACGCCTAGAACAGATTTGAACAGCTACTGAACAGCTTCTAACTTGCTACAAACAGCTTTTGAACAGCTTTAAAAGCTGTTTGTAGCACTTTTGAACAGCTTTAAAAGCTGTTTGTAGCACTTTTGAACAGCATTTGTACAAAAGCTGTTCAGAAGCTGTTCAGTAGCTGTTCAAATCTTTTCTGGGCGTATGCGCGTCACAGAGTTCAAGTGTTGGTGAGGGGTACCCCCCTTGGTGGGGTAGAAAAGTAAAATTTAGACCCTTATGTTAAATCATATGGGATTCTGCGCCAGAACTGTCATAGCTTATCTACTATTGCTAAATCATACAATCGCATAGGTAGCCCAAACATAAGTTCGTCATTCGTCCATAGATGGCGAGACCGATTAGAATTTAGAATTAAAATTAAAAATTGCTTGCAAAACACGCATAAATAGGAAATAAAATAAGAGTAATTCTAACGGAAATATGCACAAGTGAAAATGACAGAGCACAAAAAAAAGAGAATAATTATAAGAATATAAATAAATGAATTAAAATATGTATAGAATACAGTGACCTCAAAAATTAACGAACTTTTTCCGAAAAAAGAAGAAAGAGCTGCGTGGGAAAAAAATTATGAGCGATGAAGAAGTAAAGGATGCAGTTTTGACAGATTTTTCAGACATAGATAAAACATTTTTTTTGAAGGTATTATATATACTAAAAGCCAATTGTCTCGCTCTTTTTAACACGAACGATTAAAACGGCAAAGCTATACCCCAAAATTGACGAATTGGGGAGACAGTTTTCTGAGAACCTGGCGCATCTACGGTGGGAACGAAAGTGTCACGCGACGGGGACCACGGTCCCACGTGCCTTAGGCCATTTTTCACGTCTCCGAAGAGAGAACGAGGGCCCGAAAGGAGTTTTTGAAAATTTTAGAACGTGCAGAAAAAGAGTATGAATCATAGTATTTTGCCATAAGGCCTACGTGTAAAATAAAAAATATGGACTAGGTTCGATTTTAAAATGGCGGTGGATCGATACAGATGACCGTGACACATCAAACTTCGGATAAGGTTAAGTTAAACGCACGAAAAATTCAATTTCAGGTTATAAATTATCAAAACCGTCAAATCAGTTTGAGTTCGCGATATGGCATTTGCCGGGAAACGTCAAAATTGGCGGAAAGCACCAGTCGTGTAATACACAACACATAATGACTATCTATTCACGTTTATCGATCGGTTGTCAAGTTTAAATGTCAGAAGGCCGACAAATAAAGGGATTATGAAGGGAAAGTGGTACCTTTCAGATACGTATTAGTGTTATTATTATCAATTGTTACTATTTCTTTTCTATTTATGAATATATGAACAATGCCGACGGATATGATAAAATAAACTTAAAGTGTATTATCGCACGTAAGTACAGTGACAAATATAACGATCTTTCTATATTTTATTAAGATATATTAAACACAAATTATATATGTCAACGAAATGTCGTCACTTCTCGCGAAAGAAGTACCGAAGCAAGCCTAAATAAAGAATCATCTGAGTTTTCTTTATTTGTCAGATGTGTCCGAAACACTTCGAAATAACATAAATACATCAAATATGTAAAATTCCCATAAGCATTTATGTAATTTCGTTTATCAATTCAGTTATAAAAGAAAGCATTTAAAGTACGCGACTATGCGGGTTGGCACAAACTAATCAGAAGTACATTTTCGGTTAAATGGTATTAGGAGCCAGCAAGATTTTTGATTGGGTTTTACAAAGTACATATATATACAACTATTAAAGCGTAATATGAAAATTAATTAATTCTCTCAATGACCTGTAAGTTTAAAACATGTTTTGTTAAAGTTCATCATGTTATGTTGTTAATTTCATTTGACAATTGGAAAGACAATGTTGTTAAGCACTCTCAGTCTGACATTTCGTTCTCACAAGTTTATGTGTGAACGAATACACAACAACGAAGTATTGTCACGATGACAGGTGGAACGACAATTTGGTTAAACATCAACTTTTTATTGTCGTATAAGTGTCACGATGACAGTCTGTCAAAAAATTTGAAGTATACACTATTTCTATCGTAAACTTGACACAAGGCATGGTACTACCAATTTTATATATAACATGAAACAACATTTCATTGCCGAACCGTCTTGGTTTTTTTTTTTTTTTTGGTCTGTCGACGTTCGCCTTGGGCTAGATGCACACAATTAGACAATTAGACTTAGCAATCAGTAAAAACATTAACAAAACCATAAAGATAGAAACTGAAAGTGTCATGAGCTCTGATCACATTCCAATTATAATAACTTGGAACGAAGACATAACCGAAAGAACATATCACACCTTCAAGACAGACTGGGCCGGCTACAAAACAGAACTAGAACAAACCATCACTGCAGTTCCTAAAATACAAAACACTGCAGAATTAGAACAGAACATAAAATCACTACAAGATAAAATAACAAACGCTGTAGAAAATAACACCATCAAAATAGAAAGGATATATAAATCAGGTAGTCTACCACATCATATTAAAGAACTAATAAAGGAAAAGAACAGAGCTAGGAGAAGACAAAACTATACTAAACAACCTTCAACATCAAGTACATAAGGAATTACTGGAACCGAAAAATGTAGAATGGCAAAGAACACTCGAAGAAATAGGTGCAGAGCCCTCTAAGACATGGAAAATAATCAAGGCAATCAAAAGAGAACAAATACAAATCCCACCACTTCAATTCAATAACTCCACACAAGTCACAGCAGAAGAAAAACCAGAAGCTCTAGCGGAATCACTAGAAGAGCAATTCACTCCGAACTTGGATGAAGTAGACATGCAACACGTAATGCAGATTCACAAAGTAGTAAGCAGAGAAATACGTGAACCCCACTCCCCTAGCAACGACCCAGTCACAGCCGAGAACCTAAAAGCAATCCTTAAAGCATGAAATCCCAAAAAAGCTCCTGGTATAGACAACATCACCAACAGATCACTACAACCCCCCCCCCCCCCAAGCAATAATGTCAATTCTAGCAATAGCAAACTCCGTTATCAGACTCCAAACATTCCCAAAGATATGGAAACATGCCACAGTAATAGTTATACCTAAACCAGGAAAACCAAAAACAATACCAAGCAGCTACAGGCCCATAAGCCTGTTACCATCCATTAGCAAAGTGGTAGAAAAAATAATCCTACAGAAGATAAAGTACCACTCTGACAATCAAGACATAATACCAGAAGATCAACATGGGTTTTTAGAGAAGAACATTCAACGATAACACAACTTTCAAGAGTCACTGAGATTATCCAAGACGGATTCAACAAAAATCAAGTGACAGCAGCTGTATTTCTCGACATAGCAAAGGCATTTGATAAAGTCTGGAGGCAGGGACTCATATATAAAATGATAATACACAATTACCCAACACACGTCATAAAAATCACGAACAGTTTTCTCTAAGGACGCTGCTTTCAAGTTAGCATCCAGAACACACTTTCCTCAATAAAACATCCAACAGCGGGAGTCCCTCAGGGCTCATGCCTGTCACCTCACCTATATACAATATTTACAGCAGACATACCAGTATCAAATCCTACAAGATACTTAAATACGGCCACCTTTGCAGATGATTCGGCACTGCTCTCAACATCAAGATGTCCGACGAACGCGGTACAGGAACTCCAAACGCACCTAGACAACACGATAAAATGGTTCAAACAATGGAGGACAACAATAAACGAAGACAAATCCCAAGCAATAATCTTTCAAAGGAATCTGAAAACAACAGGCAACGAAATAACCATCAACAACAACACTATACCATGGAGTAGAGAAATTAAATACCTGGGAATATACCTGGATATAAAGCTCAATTATAACACACACATAGCAAAAACGATAACCAAAACCAAACAAACAAGATGTCAACTATGGCCTCTTATAGGCAGAAAAAGCCAGCTGAACACGAACAACAAAATTCTACTTTACAAACAAGTATTAGGTCCAATATTCACATATGCATGGGTGCATATGTGCAAGACCAACATCAAAAAACACCAGTCTTAGAATGATACTAAATGCTCCATGGTATATGAGAAATAATCAAATAATGAATGAAACAAATACCCCAACCATTATTGACTACATCAAGGAAAGAGCGCTCAGTTTCTATAACCAGATGGAAAACCACTCAAATCAAAATCTTAAAAGAGCACTTGCTCATCAATTATCATCAATTATTATTATTATTACTATTGTATCGGTCATTTATCGTATCTTTAATGTCTTGGACACATCTCTGTCATCTTTCTACATACAAATATACATACAGCGTCTTTAATTTAAATTTAGAGTAGCTTATGATATCAATATTAATTTGGGAATACTGTGCTATAGTAATGTTTTTCATTTTGACTACCTACTGTCATAGTTAAGTCAATTTATTGAAAAGTTCCACAGTGTTTTCAAATTAATATTGAAATCGTAGGTTATTCCAAAAAAAATTAATTGAAGGCACGGTATGTCTACAGTGACATTCAATTTGACAATTCATTCTCGCAATAGATCGAACTGTCACCACCATGACAGTTTGCAAGATAATTTAACGTATGGGCAACGTTTATCATAAAACTTGAGACAAATAAAGTTAGAGTACTACCAAATTTAAAAAACAAAGAAATTTATATATGATACAACAAATCTTGATCATACAACCATCTTAGGTTTACCTGTTCGGCCTACTTACATTCAACTTAGACTAGGTGCACACGCATTATATCAAACTTGAATGTCAACGAAATGTTCCAAGTAATCAGCTTTCAGTAAATTCTATAGAAATGTTAAACATTTTATGGGAAATTTTTTAGTTAATAAATCCATTTGTCTATAATTATAGATGCCACAATAATGTATAATTAATTTCTAGAGATATTTCATCTAATTTGCATCTTCATTCATAAACTAATTAAAAGAAAATTTATAACCGTTAAAATTCAAGTGCCTCTGCGACTGGCAGTAGTCACGTTCCAAAGAAGCAATTCAAACTCGAAGAGTTTCATGGAATAACAAAAATAGCAAGTATTCTATTAAATTAATGTGTCCTAAATAAAAAAAAGGTGGAAAGAGTAAATTGAATAATCAGCACTTGATGACTTATATCGACATTTTATGACAAACATTATGGAGCACTGATGAGCTTGATTATTTGCAACCAACGTCATATAAATTTATTTCTATTGACTATTGTCCCGGAAGCCCTACGTTAATTGTAATTCAAAGAAACGAATACATCATGCTGATCAAAATTGGTGAACATAGTATATTATTAAACTAAAATTAAGTAACAGTTAAAGGGTGTAGCCATCTTTACTCATCTATTATTATTTTAACACCGATATATTTAACTAGAGCATACGCGAAATGTTGGTCAGCTCAACATTCACGTTAGGTGGCTTAAATGTTACAGGAAACGTCAGAATTGTCAGAAAAAGTCCATCTGACTTTTGATTAATGTTGGCAATTTCACAAAAATTTAATTGCAGGTTATAAAACGTCAAAACGATCAATCGATTTCAGTTCGTGATGAAATCTGAACTGCTTTCATGATTTATTTGAATTATTTCAAAAAAAAAAGGTTAAACACCCTGACATCTGTCTGATATTTCATGGTTCATGTTTTTAAGCTTCATCGATATTTATTGTAGACCTTGACACAAAAAGATATGAAATTACAAATTTTATACAGCGAAATGACTAAAATATTAATGAGAAAAGTGCTATCAGATCCATTTTAGTTTTGCCTATATATCGTGCCTTCAAATACCTACTTTCCGCATTAGAGACGGCCATGCTTTTTTTTAATGGTTGGTGACAGTGCATAATTTTAATAGTTTGGTTATGTCATATAAATAATAATAGGCGTCTATAATTTGAATTTAAGTATGACAACTGTCAGAATTTGAAGTTTTCAAAAAATTAGCATGTACACCAACATTGATTAAAAACTTCAAAAACAGCCTACTCTAATGCGAAAAGTATTTGACGGCACGGTATTAGACAATTACCTTAAAATATGATTTATATTATTATTACTAGGTGACAGACGAATCAAATTCCAATGTAATGACAATTGTTTTGTAACTATTCAATTTACTAAAGTAAATATTCCAGTCTAATTCAACAATTACTTCTACTAAATAGTTTGATTGTCAGTAGAAAGTTTGAAGTATGGGCAGCGTTCAATCATTTAATGCGATATGTTTGAAAATACACCATTAAATCAAATTGTTAATCAAACATTCTGATGATGGTTGATGATGATCGCGTCCCAGGCTGGTGGCTCTTATTTCGATGGATTGGTTGTAATCATGAACTACCTTTTTGTGTTATTTTTCCTTAAATACTTAATAAAAATCACAAAATGATCCAACAATTACAAATTATATTCTTTTTACAGTGTGTGTAAGCAAAATGTTTACACAGATATTCCAACGTCGGTCAGTATTATTTTTGGTTATTGTTTTTAGTTCAACTACCAGCGTCACTACTAAATATTTAAATTATAATAGGATCGTCTCAGCAACCGACATAGCCAGAGCACGATCTACAGGCGACGACTCAATGCCACTGCAAACTCACTTTGACAGGAACAATTTCAGAGCAGACAAATGAAACTAATTATTAATATGGAAGCCAGTTATAAATTCACTATTATAAATAAAAGTAATAAGTCATACTTATTCTATACCAACATTTTATTTAAAACTTGATTCTTCTGTGTAATGGGCATGCATTGTTCACAAATTTGCATTATAACAAAAGGTATGTCAAAAGTATGTTTGCGGGCTATGATAATTGGCAGGTTAAATTATGCAAAATTAAAATAAATCTGATATTACATTTTCAATAATGATTTAGTCCTTTCATTGTGTAAAACTAATAAAACTATGAATCTTTTAGTGTCAAGTCTTAGTATTACGCTAAATAGCATCTAAATTTCAAACTCCAACAACGAAAAGTCAGACTGACGTTAAGATGCTTTAAATTGTCGTTCCACCTGTCACCGTGACAGTACTTCGTGGACAAAAATATACGTCTATACAAGGTGTGCCAAAAGTTTAGAAAATCAAAAATGATTTTTTTTGCGTTTTACAGCGAACTATAATAAAACTGTAAGCGGACGCGAAAAGCGATTCAAGCTCGAAGAGATTGATGGACAGCTAGTACACAAGCTAATTCAAAAGTTCCGAAAAATGTATTAGTGTTGCAGGTGAATGTATTACATATATTTTCTCCTATATCGCTTAACTTAATTTAACTTAAAAACGCTTCCCCGTAGTTCTCTGCCCACGTGGAAAGGATCTTCCTTTGTTTAATTCTCGTTTAATAAAGACCAAAATTAACTGCCCCGTGAATTATCTAATAGCCAAAAAGGCACGAATCCACGACGGCAAAAATATCCAATTTCATAAATGAGATGTCCCGGATAACTCCACCTAAACGGGTCCATTCCGATGATAATGTCGATTACCGGAAGATCCGGGGGTGTGGAAGCGCCGGTCCACAAAACCGCACGACGCTGATTCCGGGTCTTCTCGCTGTGTGTATTAGTAGACGACCAAGATTTCAAGACCTAATTTAATTTCGTGCGAGCGAAAGCACCGGGACGATGACGGCAACAGAAACGTAGCCGACTCCAAGTCAAAATTCATTAACGTTCGCTGAGCAGCCCAGAAAATCATAGTGGATCGACGCCGACTAGACCAGACCACAGAGAAAATAATTTCATTAGTCTTATGTAGCGAACCGCGAGTCGACCAGAAGATCGCAAAGGTCACCGGAGTCGAGCCTTGATTGTTGCGAGGCAAGAGCTGGAAAGGAAGTCGTAACAGTCGTGTAATTCGGTGGCAGAATGGGAGATGGAGTTATTAGAAATGAGTTGTTACTAATAAAGACACGAGTTCGGAGGAATTTGCAGAAAATGATTTTTTGATTTGTCTTGATATCTTTGCCACAGGCAAAGAATATACACAATTAATTAATTTTTATATATTGTTTGATATCGAAGCCGGCAGCGTACAATACGAATTGCGATGAGAATTTTCAACAACACTTTTGTTTCCTGAAATCAGATTTGAAAACTATGATGATTGTTAATTATTGCATTAGTCGTGTTATAATGATGTTGAAATAATAAAATGTACCTATAGGGTAAGCTAGACAGTTGTTGGCCCCCACACAGTTATTGGCTTTTTTCGGTTTAATTGTATTAAATAAAGATATGCAACTAATTTTACTATTGTTTCATATATATTTAATATCTGGAGCTTTTCTTGTTCTTTGAGTGTATTTTTATTTGTGATGGTTGACTGCATGGAAAATTACCGTCTAAAACATTCTATGCCTAGGTGTGTTGCAGCGGTTTTCTTCTCGGTCTGGTAAGTGCAACTTAGTGTATTAACCCATGAAGGACGGAATTAAATTTTTCTAAAAAATTTTATATTTAACACGTTTTTCTGCATTATCAGTCCAATTTGAATGGATTTACCGAAATATTTTACTAAATACTTTGTTATTTTTTGAGAAAAGTTGTGTTGCCATATGGCAACGCGAGTCTTTGGCATTACTGCATTTTAAAAAAAAAGATTTCAATTATTATATTTATTTATTACCAATTCGTAGCTACAACTGGGTATGATACCTAACATTACATGACAAGCACACCCCCACATTGCATTTACTACATTTTGTACGCATAATTGATTTGCAGTTATCACCATTACACCGGATTTTTTTTTCAGTTGGCGTAAGCATATGGCCAATATTGTCGTATCGCACGTCATGGGAAACACGGCTGAAAGATCTACTGGATTTACTAGAAGACGGCCTACCACTACTTGTAGGCGGATTTTTATACTTGTTCAAATACACTTTTACTATCTCTCGACGGAATTCTAGTTGAGTTAGTATGTTGCCCGACTTCTTGTACAATACCCACGCATTTTGTATCGACGCGTCTATCAACCACGTAAAAAGGCACCACCATCACTTCTTTCCACGTAAACTTATTCTCCATCGGGCAATGTTCTCGTCCATTAGATCTGTACCCCCCATGGACGCATTATATTTAGAGATCATGTAGGGTCTTGGAACTTGAAGATTTCTTTTCTCTTTTACCGAATACCGTTTCACAGTTCCAACAGGAGCAACTCCATATCTTGTAGAAGCTGCAGAAACTACGTTGTTGTCCTCCCATCTCGCTAATAAAATGCCGTTTGTCTTATCTAAAGACGAGTCAAAGTCACCACGTTTTTTTTTTGCCGTCATTTTTTTTGACACTACGGAACAATTATTTGGAATTCGAATATCACGAATGGTTCCAGTTGAGGAGTATCCTCTTGTTTTCAAATGACTCAGCAAGTGAAAACTAGTAAATAAATTGTCCGTAAATAAGTTGTAGCGCAGTTTATTCTTTTCCTCTGGCAACTCATCCAACAGCATCAATAACGAGCCGGTACATTTTCCAAATACAACTTGATATTCTTCTTTCACTAGTGCATCTTTACCTTGATATAGCGAAAAGTTAACAAGATATCCAGATTTGGTATTTAGGTTCCATACTTTGTATCCAAACCTAATCGACTTTTCCCTTATAAACTGAGTGCTTACCAAAATATTTCACCATAGATTCGTCATAATTTAAGTCTTCCTCTGGAACAAACCATTTTAAAAATCTATGGCGTAATAGATCACTCAAGGGTCGCAATTTGTAATATTTATCAGTTGGATGCAGCGCAGTGAAGGCATCGCCAAATTGCTAGAAAGCGGTCTCTCCTCATTGCTTCAGTTACCAATCGGTTAGCAAGATCTCCATCAGTGTTCCAGTAGCTTTTCTTTCCAGGTAACTGACAGTATCACGATAAAATTAAAATAGCAATGAAACATCTCATTTCATCTAAAGTAATTTGTGGATTTGGAAAATTTCTAAATTGCGCGTTCCTGTTGGATTCTTGTACCAACAAACCCACTACATCATTGTCTATAAACAGTTCAAACATTTCTGTTGGTGACAATGTTTTAAACATTTCATAGTCTGAATTGAAACAATTTTACGGACCTTCCTCTAGCTCACCTTTGACCCATTCAATGTTGGAATAATTTACCTTTTGTACTTCTTCTACACCTTCCTCCACATTACTATCATTATTATTATGTAGACCTTTGACATATAGTTGAACATTAGTATTCAATTGATTGCTAGATAAATAATCAATAAGTCCACCTCCATCTTCCTCGCCGGAATCCTCGTCTGTTACTGTGCCTGCATCTGGAGGCTCAATATAAATTTGGCCCACGTCTAAGTCTTCATCATACGCCATATGAAGAGCTTCTTCTAGAGTGAGACCACCAATAGAAGAAAAAGATAACTATTTAAAAAAGTGGGCACCCGATAAGACTGGTGTTGCCACATGGCAACACCCACCTTACAAGATTTATATTTTTCTAAATTTTCAGTAAGTTACTATAATTGCAACATTAATAGGTACATCATATATTTTTCAATTTACAAATTCATTATCACCGATTATATACATATTATGATTTTTATACTTACATCAGTTTGAAATCCATTTTGTGCGAATCTTACTGCACTCACTACCAAAAACACATTTACTTTCTACCACGCTGGCAAACAGACGATTACTATTGGTTATGTTGAAAGACGCCGTTACAAACTGAACCGAGGTTTATGCCATCTATCGGATTATAGTCAAAAATATTTATTTTGAAGCAACAGAAAACTACGTAATTTCTGTTGCCATATGTTGAAAGACGCCGTTACAAGCTGAACCGAGGTTTATGCCATCTATCGGATTATAGTCAAAAATATTTATTTTGAAGCAACAGAAAACTACGTAATTTCTGTTGCCATATGGCAACACCAGTACTTCATGATTTAAAATTTGTTAATTAAAAATGAGGTGTGGCCACCACACGACTTTCTTATACGTATGAGCGTTTCGAATTATAGAATATTTAGATTTTTTTTAATAAAAATTATTCAAAATCATATTTTGAGTACTTCTATTCTCTTAATAAATCCCTATAGAATGCATACTTTGCAAGATATAGAAAAGTGCTAGTCGCTAAGAGTAAAAGTGGTACTTCCGGTCCGTATTCTGAAATTTCATTTATAGAAAAAACATTGCAAATCTAACTCTAAATACTTTTGCACTCTTGATAAATACAAACAAAATGCATAATTTAAGACATATTTGTAAAAATTCGCTATTCGGTAAGAGTAAAAGCGTTACTTCAGGTCCGAATTTTGA
This sequence comes from Amphimallon solstitiale, assembly GCA_963170755.1. Taxonomy (NCBI): domain Eukaryota; kingdom Metazoa; phylum Arthropoda; class Insecta; order Coleoptera; family Scarabaeidae; genus Amphimallon; species Amphimallon solstitiale. Next base: position 139,855,153 of record OY720677.1, on the reverse strand, counting down.
AATTTTTTTTATACAAAATATATTTAAAATTATGTGTTAAATATATTAAATTATAAATAAAAATACTGTTGAAACTGTGTTTTTTATGGGGGCCAATAATTATATCTAAAATCATCCTGAGGCCACAGTTATTGGCCTCTCCTGTCAATTACTGTATTTAAGGAAAAAATGTTTCTGGTTAATTTCGTATTTAAAATGTTTTTTAAATCGATTTTACAATTCCTCGTTCTAAACGAACTTCAGTTTGATGATTATGTACAATTAGCGCCCCCTGACCAACAACTGTAAAATTTGGTATGCCAATCACCCATCTTGGTGAAAATTTTCTCTAAGTCTCAACCCAAGATTGTTCTTAATCTGAAAATGTTTTTGTCTAGAAAAATGCGAAAAGCAATAGAAGGCGAGAAATACAAAACAAATTATTGCGAAACTGCCTTAGTGATACATTAAGGTGCTCGCACACGGAGGCGAGGCGAAGCGAAGAGAAGCGCATTTATTACGCCTGATAGAAATGTACGTAAGCTTCGCTTCGGCACGCGACGCGCGCAGTGTGCGGGCACCCATTTGATTACGTGCATTTTTATCAGTCGTAATAAATGCGCGTCTCTTCGCTTCGCTTCAGTGTGCGGGCATCTTTAAGCGCTATTTCATCTCATCGAATGTCTAAAAGAGTAGCGGCAAAACACTTTGGTATATTCCCCGTTCAGCGTTGCAATTTAGATTATCTGATAAATTTGTAAAGTCTGGACATGGTCTTTCTTCAGTTTTGTCCTTAGAGGAGGAAAATTCTTTAGTCCAATGGATGAGTGAATCTCATCGGAAAAGTTTTCTTCGCCGCAAAGAAGACATTATCAATTCGGTGAAGCAATTCTTAGAAGAAGTCCCCGTAAAACCCGTTTACCAATAATTGTCCAGGTGAAGAATGGTGCAAGGCTTTCAACATATAGTTTTGGTATGTGTATTTAAGTTTAAGAATGTAAATATGAATATTATCTTTAATATTTTGGCTCTATGTAAGAATAACCAGCATCTATTTTATATTTGTCTACGCATATTATTCAACATAATATTGTATAAGCAACAATATAGAAAACTTATAATATTCCTGTTGTGTCCTTGTATTTAATTCTACTTCGAGATATAGATACCTAATAATTTATAAAATTATAAGAGAGATCTTTAGATAGTAACAGTATCATAAAAACAGGAATATTGTTTGAAGCTGTGTGCCTACCTTGTCATTCAAACACTATTTACTTTCACAATATTGGAAAAAATCCAAAAGAAACAACACATTGTCTTGGCAAAACCCAAAATGAATATTATCTCTATATATTGTACTATACCGTAAGCGTCAAATTTTAATTTCGGTTTACACTTCTATCATATGCAGAAGATGATCTTATACATGAGTAGTTCATGTACTGTTGAAGTGAACACATGCAATTGATTGCGGTCTCGACTGTCGGTAGTATTAAACGGTAGTATTAAACATTATTATGTGAACATATCGTGTCTACTTTCTTCTCTCTTTCGCTTTTCTTTGTTTCAAAATGAGTGCAAAGAGGTGTTGTACGTGTAAAAACGATTTAAAAAGAATAGACAAATACGTAAGTTGTTTTGTGTGTGGAAAAGATTATCACTTGAAGTGTCTGGGATTCAAGTCATCGGAAGAAAATCTAAAATCAATATTTGAATCAAGGGGTATAAAATACTTGTGTACAGAGTGTGAGAATAATAAAATGCAAGTTCAAATGGATGAATTAAACAAAAAGTTTGAAGCATGCTTTAATATGATATCAGAACAGAGTGATGTTATTCATCAGATGGATATAATGATACAGAGTTTGGTAAAAGGAGAAAATATTTCTAAAAGTAAATTATATAGTGATTCGGTAAAGAATAAAAAGGAAGTACTGGTGATTAAACCTAAGAATGATAAGCAACAATGCGAACAAACACAAAAAGATCTTAAAACGAAAATTAATCCAAGTAAATTGGCAGTAGCTGTGAATACGGTTAAGAATATAAGTAATGGAGGAATTGTTATAAACTGCAATAATACTAGTTCTAAAGAAAAATTAAAAGACTCAGTGACAAAGGAGTTGGGAACTAAATATGATGTAATTGAACCGGTATTAAAAAAACCTGAATTGATCATAGTTGGTATTGAAGCAGAAACTTTGGACCAAGCAGATGATGATATATTACACAGTATTATTGATCAGAATGAACTGGAATTGACCAATGTAAATGCTCTGGAAAGTATGAAGATCAAAAGAAAATTCTCCGTTAAGAACAAGAAAAACTATGGCAGTATAGTTTTACAAGTTGAAGCAAACATATATAAAAGAATATTAAGCAAAGAAAAAATTAACATAGGATGGAGAAAATGTAATGTATATGAACATGATAACGTGTTTAGGTGTTACAAATGTGGAGGATACAATCATATGGCAAAGGATTGTAAAAATGAGGTAAGATGTACTAAATGTGCTGGTACTCATACAACTAGAGAATGTAATGTGAATGAAAATAAATGTATAAACTGCATAAACACTAACCGGAGATTAAAGATGAATTTAGATGTTAGTCATTCAGCAACAGATAGAGAGTGTCCTTGTTACAAAAGGATAATTGAGAAATTGCGTTCTAAAATTAATTATCAATAGCAACTAATAAATGTCGATAGTGGTGAAAAAGGTAGGATTTCTAAGGATATTTTGGTATTTAACTGTCAGGGTTTTTTGCATAATAAAGACTCTATATTGCATCTTTGTGATATGTGGGAACCGAGTATATTGGGTCTTGTAGAGACCCATATTGATGATGAAATTACTGATGGTGAAATTACAATTAAAGGATATAATGTAATAAAAGCACTCACAGAAAATAGAAGAACTGGTGGAGTTTCACTTTATATAAAAAGTAATATAAGTTATAAAGTACATAACATCCACATTGACAAATATATTTGGATGGTAAGTGCGGAAATCGTAATGGGTAGTCAAAGAGTACTATTGTCCGTTATATACCACCCTCCACAAAACATGGATAACCTATTTTTGGAATATATTGAAACCTATATTGATAATATAATCAATTTCAATGGGACTATTTTAATGATGGGTGATATAAATATAGATTATACAAAAAACACTTATTACAGTAATAGACTTAAAACCTTGATACATATAAATGGTTTACAGCAAGTGGTAACTGAATATACAAGAATAACAAACAATAGTAAAACGCTCATTGACTACATTATTACTAACGAAAAAACAATACAACATGAGGTACTACATACACCAAAAGTAAGTGATCATTCGATGTTAAAAGTTATACTACAGACAAAAAGTGATGTGACAAAAGGGAAAAAGAAAGTTATAAGGAGTTTTAAAAATTATGACATTGATAAATTGCATGAACACATTTACGAAAAAAGTTGGTATAATGGAAATGATGTCAACATTATGGTAGATCAATGGACTGAAAATATAAACCAAAGTATTGAAGAAATGTGTCCAAAATGTGAATTTGTTTTACCGGAAAAGTATTTAAGGAATGAGTGGATGAATTATGAAATATTAGAACAAATAAATATTAGAGATGATAAATATAAGGTAGCAGTATTTACGAAACGTGAGGAAGACTGGAATGAATACAAATTTATTAGAAATAAAGTAGTTCAAATGATTAGAGAACGGAAAGAAGAGTATTTGAAAACAGCACTGGATCAAAACAGAAACGACTCAAAAGTACTATGGAAGAATCTAAAAATGTTATTACCAACATGTAAAGAAACAAATAATACAGGTATTATTTTCGATAATGAAGAAATAGAGAACGACAGTGAAATTGTTGAAAAATTTAATGAGTACTTTGTAACAAGCATAGATACACTAGTCGATGGGATACAAAGACAAAATATTGACAGTGAAAATGAAGTTTTGCGTGACATACCGCAGCATCCGGAATTTTGTAAATTTGAAAATGTAACTATGAAAGAAATTAAAGATGTAATTAAATCTCTAAAAGGTACAGGAGACGTTGCTGGTGATGGTATAACAAGCAGAGTTTTAAAGGACATTTGTTTGGTGTCAGCAAATAGAATACTAGACATAATAAATACGTCAATGCAGTCAGGGGTATTTCCTAAATACTGGAAAATATCATATATAGTACCTGTCCCAAAAGTCAATGGGACAAAACTGTGTGAAGAATACAGACCTATAAATACAGTGCCATCATACGAAAAAGTGTTGGAAATGTGCGTTAAAAAACAAATCGATAGTTATTGTGATACAAATAGCATAATATCGTTGAACCAGTCAGGTCTCAAGAAATCACACTCTTGTGAAACAGTTTTGGTGAACATTTGCGATAATTGGACGAGGGAAATGGACAGTGGCAAAATGGTGCTGGCTGTGTTTTTGGATTTCCGAAGAGCTTTTGAGACCATCGACCGACAATTACTATTGAAGAAATTGGAAGTCATCGGCTTCAAAGGCATCGCTCTGGAATGGTGTCGTTCATACATGACTGACAGATACCAAAGTGTAAAGTTTAATGGGACAACATCAGGGGTGCGCTCTACTAAATATGGTGTACCACAAGGAACAATATTAGGACCATTACTTTTTAATTTATATGTTAATGATATTATGCTAAGGACCAAAAACAGTAAATTACATTTGTTTGCTGATGACTCAATGTTATATGTCAGTGGAAATAATTTAAATGACATGATGGACAAAATAAATGAAGACTTGACTTTATTATATAAATGGTTATGTGCGAATAGTTTAAGTATTAATATAAGTAAATCTAAATTTATAATCATTGGTAGTGCATATAAATTAAATACAATTAATTATGACAATATTAAGATAAAAATAGATAATAATTATTTAGAAAGAGTAAATAGTATAAAATATTTAGGGATAATTATAGATCAGCATTTAAATTTTAAAGAAAATACAAAACATATTCTAAATAAAATGTCTAAAAAAGTAGGTTATTTAAGTAGAATAGGTCAAAATATGTCTACATATATTAAACTGTCTATATATAAATCATTAATTTCCGTACACATTGAATATTGCTCAACGATCCTTTTCATGTTAAATAATTACGAAACTCAGCAAATGCAAAAAATACAAAACAGGGCTATGAGAACAATTTTAAAGTGTAACAAATATACACCAGTTACGTTAATGCTGAGTACATTGAAATTAATGAATGTGCGTCAAAGACTAAACTACAAAACTATGCTATTTATTTATAAGACTAAAAAAGGTGTTACGCCATCGTATATTAGTCAGAAGTTGATTTATATACATGACACACATAAATATAATACAAGAATCATCAATGATTTCTTTATAGGAAAAGTTAATAGGTCATCAACGGCTAATAATGTTTTTGTTAATGGGCTAAAAATGTTTAACAGCCTGCCGTATGAAATAAAACATTGTAGTAATATAAATAGATTTAGGAGACAACTGTCATTATATATTTTAGATAAATTTATATAAATAATGTAAGTGTATGTAAATAGCGTATTGCTAATAAAGATATATTATTACTATTACATATGCAGCGATGCCTGCTTGCTAACAGTGGAGGGAGAGCAACGGAGTGGCGGGGGACCCCCACGCCTTACAAATGTCCAGTGTGGCAGCCTCGCTTATGTCTATCTTTAGTTTAATTCGTCGCGCTCTTTTCCACTTACTACTTTCCTATCAGAAATTAAAATATGACGACCTCGGTATATGTACAAGTTATTTTAAACCAAAATGTATTTCATTGTAAATTTTAATATAGCAAGCACATTATACATATGCTTGATTATAATACAATTTAGTGACAAAAGTTAGGTTTGTATCAGTTTGTATTCGATTAATAAAAAGTATCTTGCATTTGTTTTACAATTCCATACTTTACCATACTCTCTAATAAACCAAAATGTCAGAACGTGGTAGAACATGACGTTCACAATCTCAAGAATTTGTTTTAAATTTATTGTAATATTTCGAACAAGAGAAAGATAATGGTGATCCTCTAAAATGCATTCACAACAGGTACAGAATGAGTGATTTCGCTTCTTATAAATTATAATGATATTTTTTTTAGCGAGTAGCAGACGGTATTATTGTTCAACTTACCTCTCTGCTGTGTTACAAACGCGTAATCCCCAATCAGTATTGATCACATGTTATTTGATGTAATTCAGTTGGATTTTTTGTTTGTTTTATAGCCACGTTATTTCTCATTAAAGTTCTATTACCATTTGTATTTTGGCATTTGTTGAATACAGCACATTAAAAAACTATTGAATGTATATTACATATTTTTAATGAATAATAATGAAGTTGATTATGTAACTATACATAACCTAAAACTAGAGCGATCAATCTAACCGGAAAACGTACACTGTCTCCATTATAATTTCCGTCTTCATTTTATAGTTTACAGTTACTTATCATGAAAGCAAAGTATTGATTTGAATCATACAATGTTACAACAATTACAAGTAGGGGAAGAGGGGGCAGAACCGGGTAGCTAAGAATAATAATATTTGTTTATTTAGTTAATGTATTTTTAAAACTATTAGTATGAATACTATAGTCTTTTGTAAAGCAAGAACGTTAAGTTAAATCGATACATGTATTACAAACACAAAAAAAAGGTAAAATCCAACATCTTGCAAAATACGGTTCTGCTCCGCGGGTAGGGGTAGAACCGTACGGTAAGAGGGGCAAGAACGGGTATGGTATATTAAAGCTTGAATTCACAATTTCTATAGACATAGTCATCCAAATCGTTGTCAAGCCATCCCTTTATATCCATCATGTGCCCAATGTGGCTTTTCATGTGCTGGACATAGCCCTGAAACTCAGTTTCTTGTTCTTTTGAGAAAATTGTTGTACTTCATTGCAAATAATTTATTTAACATTATCTACCTTTCGACGAAGATCCGTTCATTTTCATCTTCTTTATCCTATCTTCAAAAGTAAATTGCGGAACGTTGTACGTTTTAACAGCTTTCCTGTACCCTATTGCCCCAGATAGAACGTAACTATTAGTTTCTTCATATCATCAGTTCATTTTACTTTCTCAGCTGTCGTTTATATAAACATTACTGCTGATTGTATCATATCGAAATATTTTAATTTATATCCTTTTTTATTTATACATATATAGTCATAAGTTAAGGTAAATTTTTATCCTTTTTAGCATGACCTATTTTAAACTCTTTTATTGAATTTTTATTACATGATGCACGTTTTTAAGTTCATATAATTTATTCAATTATATTTATCTCTCGTGCATAGCGAATTTGATCCTCTTCATACAATTTTATTGCGTTTAAATGGCTAATTCTCCTTACTGTTCCGTCCTTTAGCATAACCCTTTCTCGATTGTTTGCTTTCAGTACCCTTTTATTTTTAAACAACGGTCCATTATTCAAAATGTTTAGTGCACTTTTCACGCATTTTGAAAAGTTAGGTTGTTTTTCATTGTATTCAAACCATACATCCTGTTTATCTTTTCTACAAGAGAAATATATTACTTAGACTTATTTTGTCCTTATTTTGTACCTATATATATAATACTTAATTTTTCTTAAACACTTATATACATATCCTATAATTATAATCATTTTAAAAATCTTATTAAAATTCTTCTACATTTAAATGTATGCAACTTATACACTTGTGTTATTCAAGTTGTATAATGTTTGAATTTCATATACATAATAAAGTCTGATTTTTTTACTATTTCCTTTACTTCTAATACTGAAGCTAATTCTTAATGCTATTCTTATTTTTTAAATACGCAAGGTTCACGGCAATATGTTTCCCATCTATAGCATTCCTTAATCTATGAATATAACCGAAGCGCTATGAAGGAAACCGAATATCGTGTAGCTTCACTTGCTCACACCCCCTTGCGTCTACCCGTCCCGCGAGTAATTTACATGTTTCTATTTGTTGGTAAACGCCCGTCTTAATGGTAAAATGATTGAAAAGACCGCAAAATATCATCACTTACCTATTAAAACACGTTTTTTCAATTTTTGTCGTTGCTAGAACGACGAGTACATTCAAACTTATGGTCCACACTGGTGGTAATTGCGTGAACAAACATGAGCTCACTGCGTCCGGTCCATGGGCATAGAAGTCATAATAATAGGGGTACCCGTTTCTGCCTCGCAACCCGATTCTACCCCCCCCCCCCAATTTCCCTATATGTACCGGGTGACCCAAATTTTACCGCCACCGCCAAAATAGATCTTATTTATAGAAATAAAAGAATCAAATTTTGTATAAAGTTAGATTGAAATGTACACTACATACTTAATAATAAAATAAAATCGGAAAAATGTTTAAAATGTGTCAGTGGAAGCCCGAAAAACAAAACATTAATACACATTCTTGGACGCGTATCTGTATCATAGAAATGGAAAAATGTTTAAGAGTTTTGTTTTTTCTTTTTGTTGTCACCGAAATATTTCCAACATTTTACAGAATTTTGTTTATTAAGTATGTTGTGTACATTTCAACTTTCAAAACTTGGGTCACCCGGTATATTGTAGTAAATACCTGCTTGATGCGACCAACATCTATGTTGTTTATATCTTTTCTATTCTTATTCTTAATAGGTATGTATGAAAAAATTAATTAATGGACCAGAAAAGTTTATTATTTATATTCTAGCTCGAGTTTAAAGTGTATCTATATATTTTTTTGTTCGTGGTTAGTATTTGCACACAAAACACTTCCATAGTATTTGCTATTCAGTCTGCGAAATGTTGCTCGGGCACGTTTGTGTAAGGTAACCAATTCTTCTTCTCCACCGAGCATAGACGTACAAGAGGGTAGATTTACAGCATGAAGACGGGGCTCGCGGGCGATGCCACTACGAGTAGTGTGAGTATTTCGTAATTTGTACACGACTCTTGTGTTCTGCAACATCCGCCGCTCCTTGCTGGTACTTAAGCCGAAGAGTAAAGACGAGCCCTGCGAGCAGCCGATGTTTTTGCGGAAGTAGTGGAGCGGTAAATGGCGACACGACCCCTAGGATAGCTAGAGAAAGACGCAGTTTAATAATTTATCAACCTTAATAAATAAAATAAGATTAATTTCTGTCGGGGGTGGGGGGTAGACTTGAGTTTTAAACGTGATTTCGTCTGCGACACACGGGATCACGGTTCTCTCCATCACCAAGAAAACAGAGGTGAAAGACGTGTAACTGCTTTGATGGAATTTGCATAATTGAGACCCAGTTTAATTTAGTTTAAACCGTAATTAAACTGTAATTTGTGTGTGTATAAGTGAGTAATTTAGAAGGATTAATATGTTGTGGCAGCTAACTGCTCGCAGATATGAATAGAATAACTAAGCGAATCTATTAAAAATTTCCTTGAACATTTCGCGGTTGATTATTCACAATATTCCGTCAAAGTTGTCTTTGTTATGTTAAAGTTAATTCGATGGTTTGATAATTTAACGTAGTTTTGAAAACTTGTTCAGCCAAAACAATACCAACACTAAAATTATACACAAAGACAATGTGGACGTATTGTCGTGGTAATTGTCTGATGTATCCAAGCCATTTGAGTAGCTGTTTAAACCTACATGTTGATTAATTAATAACAAAAATGACAATAGGAAGGCAAACTGTAATCCAAATAGTTTTATTGTAGTTAATATTGAATAAAAATTACCAGCATTATTAAAGAAATACAATTACGTAGAATCATTGGAAGTTTTTGATTTATCAAAAGCGATATCTAACAACATTATAGCCTTGTAATGTTAATGCCGGACTTATTTATGTGTTTAATAATAAACATAGAGAGATGCAAACGTGAATAGTGGAATTAAAAATAAAATTGTAAACATTTAAACATAGAACAATTGCTTTTATCACGACATTTAAAACCTCTACACAAATAATATCGAGACAAATTGCGTAATTAAAAAAAATTGTAAAAAATTTAGGAAAAGAGCAGTCGCACATCATTCGTGGCTCAGTTAGACAAACTAAATTTATCTTAAACATCTATTCTCATCACACAAATAATATTGACTATGTGTTTAAGATATTACAATGTATAATTGTGTAAATCACACACAAGAGTGTTAAATAAGAGGTGTAGTAGTCATAGACCTACACGTATATGGCCCACTAGTATATAGTAGGTGTTGTGGCCATAGTGTGCCTTACCCTAGTTATACATACATCATCCTCTAAAAAATAATTCAGATATTCTGTCAAAGTTGTCAGTCTATGATGGGTTTACTCTAATGTCAAAATAATAAAATTGCAAGGTTAATCTCTAAAAGGATTTTATTACAATTTTAGTAACAAAAAGGGCTGAATTAAAGGAATTGCTGAAAATTATTTCTGGCGTTATGACTATCACAAGCTACGAGGAAAGAATAGAACAGGAGAGAGTCTCCTTAAAAATAATATTTGTCCAGAGCGGTAACTCAATATGGCCGCCGCAATACATAGGCGTGCGTAAATATTTTGTATAGGGTAGATGTACACTTCGTATGTTCTCGAAAATCATTTAAAATAGGTTATTAATCCAATAATACTTAAAGAAATATCGTGAGCGCATTATTTTTTCAATCCTTTTATTCTTTTTAATACAGTAACATTTATTCTAACTGTATTAAAGAAAACATGCCTAGAATACGTATGTTACGCCACTGAACACATAATTAAAGTAATTTGAATAACTTGTCATATATCCGGTATATATGACAAGTTATTCAAAATACTCATTTTATAAATTATGATTGGTCAATATTGCCATAACTGACCTGCCTTAAAGTGGTACCTTCCGTCTAAATAATACCTTTTCCCCCACCAGTGTATTATCTCTCCTGTTCTATTCTTTCCTCGTAGATCACAAGAGTTCTAAAACACACATTTTTAAAATAAGGAAACTCAAGGAAATCCATAATTGGAAAGCAAGGTGACATTGGAAGAAATTTCAGTCCGCAGACTTATCAGTTATCATTAAAAAACTCACCAAGTAAATTCATAATTTCTCTTGTCGAAAGTGCTGCTGCACCCTCCTGTTTGAAATATTCGTATCTAAGTTCATCATCATGAAATTCTTGAACAATTCATGTTTCTGCGCTTATTTTGTGCACGATAGAAATGTTTCAATTCAATAGGTTAGTGAAGAATCATACAAAGGCTGACATTGTAGATGTAATATTAGTTCTGTAAGTCTATTATAAACTCAATGCGTTATTTGTACACAACATATTGCTGTGGCATATAAATATTTATTTTAAATAATGTTATTGCCATACGTTGGGCATCGCCATATAATTTATATGCTGTGACAACATATATTTGTGTGTATTACCACACGTAGGGTATAGTCTTTTGTATATGCTGTACTCTTAAAATTATTCTTTATACACCAAAAACTTATAATTGGTTTTGTATTTTATTTTTATATTGTTGAAGCATGTACTTTGTGACTATTGTGGATTCTGGCAATGTATGTGGTTCCTTCTCCTTCACTGATGATTTTTCTCTTGCTCATAATAGGGAAGAGGTAATAGTTTTGTTCAAAGAAAAACTGTATGTCTATACAACATAATTATATACCTTTTATTTTGTAATTTATAGTTTCAAAATAATTTTTATACACACCTTTATGCTCTAAACAAAATACATAATTGAAAATGCTCATATCATTTATACCTAATGCCGGTTGTAATGTATGTAAATCTTTTATTTATTTATTTATTCTGCTAAACAAAATAAATATTTATCCTGTAAATAAACAAATGTAAACTTTTATTGTACATTGATGGTGATACTTATCGATGTAATTATATTTATGTGTTGGCTTCAATTAATTGCTTTAGACAACCATTTGCACGTGTTGTATCTAGCTCTCAATCTTTGCCTTGTGGAACTTTTAATTAATTATTTGCCTAACTTGAAAGAGATTAATGATGCCTAGACAATACGATGAAGAAAATGCTCATTCGCACGTAGCATCTCTCCAACTGCCCAACACCATTAATCCTATTTTGTTGTAATTCCAACTTTATGAATTAAAAACAAACCTTACAGGATAAAATATTTACTTATCTATATTGTCCAACAATACATTGATTAATCATTTGCACGTAAAAACCAATGTCTGTTCAACAATTTGTATAACTTCCTTTTCAAAAAAAATAAACTTACTTGCTATCAAAATATTCATTTTGAATGTCCATATTGAACGTTTCAAGTGAATTCAAATATATTAAATAAAATAAGAACTACTATGAATATACGTGATGAAGAAATAATGAAAACTACAATGTAACAATCTAAAGCGTCTTATTCTTTAGGAGTTCTAATAAGAGGTCTTCCTTTCGGAATTGTCATGAGAAGTCTTCTTCGTGTCGAATCTTGTTTCGTATTTATAGCGGCAAAAAAAACTCTATGTTGACCATTGCGCCCTCTAGTCCATATTTTAGGTTGGCATTGGAATACACGTTCCAGTGAAGTCGCTGCCCGCATGTTGCCGTCTTGATACACACACACATACACATATTGTTCTGACAGTTCACTATTTACCAAACGTCAATATAAATTTCCAATTCAAAAGTCCCCTCTGCCTCGCACAGCATTTCCAACGGTAGGTTTATTCTTGTCGCTAATACCATCCTTCTTTGTATTCGTCAATGAACCTATTGCCTTGTTCATTGTTCGATACATATTTTTTCTTTCCATTTATTAATGTCAATTTCACTTTTCTTTTAGCTGAATTGCGACTTGGCAAAATGGGAAACATGCCGGAGATAACTATTATTTTTCTTCCCGCACTGCCTGTACCTGGAGGACACGCCTGTTTCTTCACCGTTTCTCTATCTTCTATCCATGATCTTTCTGTTGGTAAAATGTCAATCTGCAATAGACTTGTTGTTGTTAGACAAGTTTTATATATTTTGTTGTCTTTTTGTAGGTCATGAAACTGTACACGTCTGTTTCCAGTCTCTGAAGCATTGTGTTACAAACAAATCATAAACACATATACTTTTTATTTATGATGTCAGCTACCCTTCAATACAAAATGTTATTGTTGATCGTTTCTACGTTTTACATATTTTTATATCCTTTCTTAGTCTAGTTATAAGCTAAGGTAAATTTTTATCTTTTAATACAATTTAGTTCTTAAACTCTTTCATAAAATTTTTACTGCTTTATGCATATAAATCATAATAATTTACTTATTCACATTTGCCTTTCTTGCATATCGTATTTCATCTTTTTCATGATATATAAACCATACATTTTGTGTATCTTTTCTACAAAAGAAATATATTACAAATATTTATTTTGTCTTTTATTTCATTTTTATTTAATAAATTTTTATTTTGTCTTTTGTTTCATATTTATTTAATAAACTTTATTTTGTATTTTCTCATTATTTACTTGAATAATACTGACTTTTGAATTACTTGTATTGACCATGTGTATGCAACTTTGTATACATCTATGTAGTTTTTGTTGCATAGTTTTACTCAATGATATTTATTTTATTTCTAATCTTAAACTAATCTCTAAAGCTATTCTTATTCTATAAATTTTGCGAGTTCACGGCAATATGTAAGACTGTGTAAAAAGAAAGCAATTGCTAATAAACGTATATTATTATTATCATGCAGTACTTTATAATACGGCGCTTGAAGAAAATGAAGACATACCTGAAGAGTGGTTACAAGAAATGAAGAAAAAAAATTTAGAGAATGAACCTGTCATCATAGATGAAATTGCTTTAAGTGCTCGAATGTTAATAATAAATGAACATTTTGCACGACTGTAATGAAATACTTTTTATTTTATTAGTCATCTTCACTGAACTACATCTAAACTTGCAATAAGAACAGCTAATTATTATAGGTGAAGAATTTCATACGCTACCTTTGAATCTTTTGAAGATGTTTTTGTTGTCCCTTAAGTTTGACTTACCCACACTTTTAACTGACTATCTAACGCAAGCGCACTTCCAACACACGCTCACGCACATGAACAATATTTCTAATATCATTAAAAAAGTGCCAACTGGGCAATATTCCCCTATTATTTCACTTCACCTGTGGTACCAACCTAACAAATTTTTACTTAATTATCCGTTAGTTAATGTTGTTTCTAATTCGTTTATGAAATAGGACAGATTAACAGGGCTTTTAGTGTAACTACCCCCATTAATTAATGTTTTTTAAAGGTAAACTTATGAATCGGCCATAACTAATATAATTATGTTTTTAATTTTCTAGGTGATGGAATAATAATTGTGATGCTGTAATACCTAAATAAATCTAAGTATGTACTTCTATTTTCTTAATAAATCTCTATAGAATGCATATTTTGCAAGACATTCGAAAAAAAGCGCTACTCGAGTAAAAGTGTTATTTCCGATCCGAATTTTAAAATTTCATGTATAAAAAACACATTGCAAATCCAGTTCTAAATACTTTTGTAATTTCGATAAGTATATACAGAATGCATAATTTACGACATATTTGCAAAAAATTGTTATTCGATAAATATAAAAGTGTTACTTCCCGTCCGAATTTTGAATTCTCCTTACACCAAAGGTATTAAAAATTATGTTTTAAGTACTTTTATACTCGTAATGTACCTGCCTGGAAAGCATGACTTGCGAGATATTCACAAAAAACTAATTTTCGATAAGAGTAAGAGACCTACTTCCGGTAGGAATTTCGAAAAACTTCTTTCATACAATTTTTCTCAAATTCAATTTTGAGTACATTTGAATTCTCTATAAATTTGTTTAAACTTAGTAATTGACGAAATATTGGCAAAATTCGATTTTTTCACTAAAGTAAACTATTACTTCCGGTCAACCGATCTTACTGAAAAACTAAACAGATCTCAAGAGAGAGATTATACACGTAATTACAAAATTTGGAATTGATATCTATAAACGTTTGACCTCTTTCGTTGTCACACACACACAGAGAGAGAGTCACACAGACATTTTTTTAAAACCACTTTTTCGGTATCAGGAGACTTCAAAACATATGGAAAAATCTCGAAGTCGAAAATTTTCATCATCACATTGCTTCCTTATACTACGTATAAGAAACTAAATAGTATATTATGCAATGAGCATTTAATGATAGCTATTAAGTCACGAGTAAGAAAATTACAATACGAGGCGAAGCCGAGTATTGTAATGAATACGAGTGTCTTAATAGGCATTAAGTGCGAGTTGCATACACTATTTTTTCTACGACCCCATAATAAAACATTATTTTTGAACATTCCATTTCATAAATTGAGGTTAAAATTTTCCGTACACCATTGCAAATTTAGCTGGTAATAAATTGTTCGTGGTTACTATGGCTTGTTCCATAATTTCTGGTGGACTCAAATTTTACATTTCACTGTCATTATCCCTCATTTTTACCGTTTATATTTTCAAAAAAGCACAAATTTTAAGTACTTACTTGTAAATTGCAGAGAACTGTCAGATTTATTTAATTTGTATATCTGTCAAATATGCAGTCGCCATATTGAATATTGTTTGAATATTGAAATGTCGCATTCCTATTGGATATAAACTTGTATCGTAATGAAAAATCTGTATTCCTATTGGATATAAACTTGTATCATAATGAAAATCTGTATCGTAATGGACATCATTAGCGTACAGATTCGGCATATCTAATAATACAATTAAAGTATGGGAGTAGAAAAAATATATTTTGTGTTGGTTTGTTGTTCTCACAGACTCTGTATAATTGAAAATTTTCTTAAATAATAGAACTCATGATTATCTACGATTTAGGAACTCAAGTTTTTTCGTTCTTGTCTTTACTATATAACAGTAATGGACTTCACTGCTTCGCTGGGACACCAGGTATAATATTATATTCATATAGCCATTTTGAATATTAAGCTGCAAGAAATAAAAATATTTAATATCTTTATTCACGCAAGCGATGAAAATTAAGAGAAATTTAAAAAATAAACGGAACAGTAACAACAAAAAGAAAATAAATCACATCATAAATTCTTCTCTGGACACTTTTAATGCGCATCGCAGATCCTTTCTGTTTTTGCTTGATAGCTTTAAAAATTAAAACACAAGAAGAAGCAACGCTCCAAACCATGATGTGCGGCAAACATATTTTTTCCCGTATATCTCTAAACAAGTACAAAGACTAACAAAGGAAATTCGTTCTGTATTTTTTTAATGTTTTTTTTTTATATTGCCACGCCGAAATTCCTCTCGACAACTTTAATACCAATTACATCTTCCCTCCACTTTGCGCTTTACGACTCAAAAATTAAGCGCAAAACAAAATCCCAGGCAGACTACAACATCAAACTCGACGAAACTCACGGAAAAAAGGACGGACTATTCTGTTTAATATTACATACCTTCAGCGTGCGCCACATGTAAATGAGAAAGAGGGTCATCAGATCCTTTAGAAATCCAAACTGGACATCACCGTCATGGGGCTTCACGAATATCTCGTGTATGTTATATTCCCTATACAAAAAAATCCTACCAGTCTGCCTTTGGTACGTTAACGCAACATTATTTTGTTTGAATTGCGTTGAATTGGACACGGAAAGCCTGTTTGTACAGAGCGCATAAGTTGAGAGGTAGGTAGGTAGGTGTTTTGTTTTAGTCGTCGGTATGTTTGGGTTTGACGTTGTCATTGGAGAAGAGCGTGTTCGTTTTGAAAAGGTCGTTCTTCCGATGTTTCAAACAAACGACATGCACGCTATTAAGTACACCCATGCAAACACAATGTGGACTTAATGTCACCCTCATTGACTTTCAGTCTGGTCCTTTGCTGGAAGCAATATAGCAGACAAAAAGGAATGGTGAATGTATACGAAAAGGACGGCTGGGTAATGGTGTGTTTTTTAACGTTTAATTACCCTTTATAACTAGAAAAATGAGCTTGTATAGCAATATTGTAGCGATACAATTTGTTTAAAATTAAGCGTCGTTAATTTTTTACAAATATTATTAAAAATGTCACCGGAAGATGGCGGATAATATCTAAAACACAAAAAATTTAAATATTTCTCACTAATGAGTACAAATTTAAAACCAACGCGTATTGACTCGTGGTGTTTTCTATGAAAAAGCAGCTGGCGAGGTAGTGACGTAATAGCGTATGTTAGTTTAAAAAGCAGCGGCTACTTTCAATTCATTTATCCTCGTATATTACATGTTAAATATTTTTAAATCTGTATTAATTCAAATTATATTTCTAATCCTAAATAAATTACGTTTTAAAATCTTCAACATTAAAATCTGCGTCGCATATATTATTCCGTTTTAAAATATGCGGTATAAAATATTTAGTTTATGAAGGACACTTTGTTCGAATTTAAGATTGGCGACGTATGCTTTTTTGTCCGTCTAAAGTTATCTAAATAGTTCTCACAGATCCTTGTGTGCAGGAATTGCGTATTATGTATTTTCTAGTAACGTGATCCCCGTCTGATTGACGCCTATAGTTCTCTAGAATATTCTTCTCCCACCTCCGAGTCTTAAAAAGGGCGAAGCACGTCCAAAATGATTCACTATTACAGCACTATAGCATCGCTATTACATCAGTATTACATTCATTTATTACATTCCAGTTAGTTCAGTACAATTAAACAGTGAGCGGTAGTTGATTATATCTTATCTCCCGTCCCGCCGTCGGCCTGAGTCCGCTAGCCCTTTGGAGAAGATATCCATGGGAACGAGATGTTAATGTCCAGTATGGATACACCGATCAGGGTGCTTTAATTCTCGATTTCCAAATAATAATTGTTGTAGTTTCTATCGTCCTTCAATTTACGCCGATGACCGGATTTAGGGGACATCTCATCGATACCATCGACACAGGGCACGCTAAAGAACATCGAACCGCTACCGTTCGATGTTCTTTAACATGTAGCAGATATAGGCGTCCGGGAACAATCTTTGTTGACGTACGGAAACACTGAATTTCCAGGTATTTCAGTTTTTTTTATTTCTTGTACTTCATGTGGCAAGAGAAAACTGTACTACTACCAAGCTGTCAGAAATTTTAAAAGTTAGATATTTGTTTAATAAATGTTAAATAGTATTGTGCGCAAGGCACGCTCATCAAGAACCTTTGTATTTGTCTAAATTAGTATATGTTCATTAAATCTTTGTGTTTTTGTCTAAATTTGTAGATGTTCTTTCAAATTTGTGTGTTGTAATAGTCACTATTATTTTCTTTTTGTTTTGTTATATTATGGTCAAATTATTTTGAAAGTATTAAATATTTCTAAGTTTCTAATATTTGTAATATTAAGTTCATAGAAATTTTAAGATAAATGGTGCACCATATTTGATCAATTAGTTTACTGAATTTGACCAATTAAACTAATTAGATTGTTTATTTGTCGAATTTGTTCTTATTATTTTGCTTTTCTGTATGTACCGTCCCTCTAAAATTTAGTTTTCTTTGTTTTTGTAATAAATTTGAATTTAGTGTAAATTGAGTCATTTTTAACAAAGTTATGGTGTTGTATTCTACAATAATTTATATTTTGGCTTCAATATTTTTTTTGTGTAATTAATACTTCAATTAATATTATTATTGTAATATAACTAAATTTTATATTTCAAATTTCTCTTGTTTTTATTTAATGAATTGTTATTGTTTTTATTAATTTGTTTTCTTGAGGTAGGCCTAGTATTAGTTAGTGCAAGTTCCCATTTTAATTGTGCAATACTTTAACAACAGTGACTCCGCCTTTATTATTTTAAAATGGGTGGTGCAACGGGCATTAGTTAACATCTTTTTGAGTAATCTCATGCTCTTACTAATAACACTGGCCAACAAATTTCAACTTTTGATTTTGCCATCAAATAATTTATACGAATTTCAATAGAAAACATATAAACATTTATTTTAATAAAAGGTAGAACGTAAAGTTAGCTCGATTTTTTATTGTATTACAATAAAAAGGTTTTTTAGATTAGATCATAATTTAATGTATATTTCAAATTATTATAATTAGAAATGTAAAGTAATATTGCTCTGTCTCTTATAAACAACATCCACAGCATCTCTTCTTAACGTCCAACAGTAATCTGCTAACATAATAGGATTCCATTTCCCCTGATACCGTTTTTCCATTCCCATGATGTCTTGGTGGAAGCGCTCACCGTGTTCATCGCTAACGTCGCCTATATTTTCCGGAAAAAAATCCAATGTAGAATGTGCACTTTAAGGGACATATTACAGCCAGCAGCGTGAAATGCTTGTATCATATCCATTACTAAAGTTTTATAGTTGTCAGCTTTTTTGTTTCCCAAGAAATTCGTGAAAACTTGTACCATGGAGCGCCAAGCTGTTTTTTCCTTCGCTGTTAATTTGGTTTCAAAGATTTCATCATTTACTATTTCTCGTATCTGAGGTCCAACAAAAATACCTTCTTTCAGTTTTCCTTCTGTTATTTTTGGAAACTTTTCACGAAGGTATCTAAAACCGTCACCTTCGCGGTCCACTGCCTTTACAAAATTTTTCATGAGCCCAAGTTTCACGTGGAGAGGTGGTATTATGATCTTTTCTTTTTCTACTAGAGGCTGATGTTGTACATTGTCTTTTCCTGGTATAAACTGTTGTCGTAGTGGCCACTCTTGCTTATGGTAATGTTTTTCCCTGTCACGACTGTCCCAAAGACATAAGAAGCAACAGTATTTGGTGAAACCAGATTGCATACCCAAAATAATTGCAATTACTTTAAAATCTGCATAAATATTCCAGGAATAGTCTTTGTACTTTATCTTTTCTAATAACATTTTCAGATTTTCGTAAGTTTCTTTCATAGAAACAGCATAACCTATCGGAATAGCAGGATAATGGTTTCCATTATGCAACAAAACTGCTTTTAGGCTGGTCTTTGATGAGTCTATGAATAATCTCCAAGAACTGGGATCATGATGTATTCCAAAAGCTTCAGAAAGTTTATAAATATTATTGCAGTAGACCAGATTACCGGCCATACTATAAAAATCAACAATATTTTCATGTCTGCTGCGAAAAACACTTATTCTTGTGTCCTTTGCTAAGAGATTCCATTGCTGTAGTCGCGACCCAAGAAGTTCTGCTTGTGATTTTGATAAATTCAAATCCCGCACCAAGTCATTTAATTCAAACTGAGTAATTAAATGTTCTTCGTTTGATGTAGATGGAATAAAATCAGGGTCACTTGATTTTTCATTACCTTCAAAGCTAGTGTCGCTATCGGTAGCTATTGTACTCTCCTCGCTTTCTTTGTGAATTGGCGGTCGTGGAACAGGATGCTGTTCATCATGGGGTCGAGGTTTCTGAGCTGACTCAGTTTCCACATAATTATATTTTCTTTTCTTACGGGTGTTAAGTCCTGCAGTTTTGTTAAGGCAAAAATAGCAATCTTCAAGATGATTCTTTTGTTCTTTCCATCGCATAGGAATGGCGAACGGTAAAGAATGTCGTTGTCCACATAACCAATCTCGCAAATATCTGCTGCATGTAGTACATATTACATGTGGAACCCACTGTTTGTCCTGATTTTTGACGGTCATATCGAAGTAAAGTTCATAGGCCCGGCAAATGTTCAAACTTAACTTTTCACTCTGGCCTAGTGGGGTAAATTTACCACATACGTAACAAAAGTTATTTGGATTACTTCTACACGAACGAGGCATGACTGTGTCTTTAAAGATGGAACTAAATTATCTCAATTTTTAATTTCGTTATTAAAAATTCTCATTCGCGGCTTTATGCTGTGCTAGCGCTAGTGGTATTTCAGTCAAAGATGTATCTCTTATATAGTATGTATCTGCTTATCCCCTCCCTAAGTCCTATCAACCAACCAGATTAAAGCATAACACTGCAAACTTGAACATTCTTGAGGGAACGAGTCAAGTCACGTCTGCAACAAGTCTCGAGCTGCATTTTCTCTGTAACCAGAGCTAAGCCAATACTGCCGCTTTTCGAATCATTTTTACTTTATATATGCTGTTCAATTTCATTAGTTACTAACTTAGGGTAAAAACCTTGTTGGCCAGTGTAATCTGACCTAGATATACAGGATGGATCACAGATATAACAACATTGCCTGTTCTACTTCAAAGTCAACATCTGGAAATATTGTTAATCATAAGCGAATAATAATAATTATTAACGGTAAGTGATGATTCACCCTGACTTTGTGGATCTCCTTAATTGGTGACGCCGCGACGAGCATAGTCTCTGACCAATTAATTTATTTCAATTAGGGGTTTTCCCAAAGTAATACGTAATAAATATTTGATAACTCTATTGAATATCCGTCAAATGGCTATGCTTAGGAAATATCAATCTTCATCTTTTTTTCAATGTCATTTTAGTTTATTCTTTTAATTGAAAGGTTACGGAATTATGTCTTTTATATATTAACTTAAAAAATAGCAATAAAAAGATCATATCTGTAAATAAAGCACTGCAAGCAAAAAAGAAGTTACTGAGAAATAAGGCTTTAACCCAAAGAATGAAGATGAGAATAAAGCGTAATAAGGCCCACACTTACCTATGCAATAGATTATTAGAGGTATAATAAAAGAGCTGAGATTGAGATGGCTAGGACATGTGTATAGAGCAAACCAAGAAGATGTAATAAACGTAATATGGAATGGGAACCAGCAGGCAGGAGACCCAGAGGCAGACCAAGATCAACTTGGATACAAAAGGTAAAGGACGACCTAAAGAAGATAGATAATAATAAAAATAAAACACTGATTTTAAAGTTTCAAAATTTTAATTATAGTAAACCACTACAACGTTGTTTCGTTGCACAGCGACTTCATCAAGTAGATGAATAATGACAAATTTACATTAGTGCGGGAAATTATATACTAGACAAACATTACAAATTTGAGGACAAAAGTGGGGAGTGACATAGGTTGGTTTGATCATTTCACGCTAACTCTAATTTTGTAATTCTAGAAATTTCCGGTGATTCTAGAAGATCAAGTTTTTTACTTTTAACTTGGATGTGAAGTATTTTAAAATTATTATTAAAAGTATGTTTATATTCTAAACAATGGTTTGCATATAAACATACTTTTAATAATAATTTTAAAATACTTCACATCCAAGATAAAAGTAAAAAACTTAATCTCCTGGAATCATTGGAAATTTCTAGAATTACAAAATTAGGGATAGCGTTAAATGATCAAACCAACCTATGTCACTCCCCACTTTTGTCATTAAATTTGTAATGTTTGGCTAGTATATAATTTCTCCCACTAATATAAATTATTCATTATTCATCCAAACCAAAACGTTTATGTAATATTGGTTGCTGGCATCATTTACTATAAAGAAGAATGAAAAGAGATAATAAAAAGATTTAAAAGATTTTCTTTACATAGAATAAGAAAATAAATATACATAACATTTACTATATTTAATCTAAATACAATAATGCAAAGGTCACATGTAAACGTAAACAATCAAAGAGACAATATAACTTTTCTTATAGAAACGAAGTAATATTTGAATACGTAAAAAAGGAATCCGATTTTAAAATAGCAGAGAAAAAGGTTCTAAAATTACTATGTAAAAGGCTACAATTTATGAATGGAAAACTCTTAAAGTAAATAACAGGTAAAGAATAATGCTAGAAGATGGTGGTATAAACAGAGTGAATCATTTAATTGTTGTCATATTATATGCAGAGGATAGTATAAGATACACTCAATGAATCAAAGCCACTAGTCAAAGAAGGATACAATAAAATCCTCTTTCATTTTATACTCCTTAGATATTAAAAGAAAGCTTTAGTTAAACCCTTTTGTTTGATTTCTCGATAATCCATTTCACAACATACGGCCAACATATATGTAAAATGTAAAACAGAAGAAATTAGAAAACAAAATATGCAGTTGATTTGATTTAAGTATAATCAACTTAGTAAACTCACCAAGTACAGAACGCTGGTTCAAAGAGAGGGACATGACAAGTTGAAGAAAATGATAAGGAGAAGGCAACAATTAGAAAAATTATTACCATCTGTAATGTTTCTCCAATATTACCCATTAATAATTCTAAAATAAAAAGAATACGCATTAAATTAGCTAATGGAACCCGTAAATATATATAACAAATACAAAGATAAATCAAAAAAAAAGAGAATAACGCGGATACATGAAATAACAAGAAAGAGAATAATAACGGTTAAATTCCGCTTAGTGCAACCGTAGATACGTGTTTCTGACTAATTGGTCGTTATCAGTACGGTGTAGCCAAGGAATAAGGTGGAATATCCTTGGAGATAGAAGCATACACGGAAGACCATCAGGTGACAGACTCCCATTTGCAGCTTCAGCTAGAAGATCCTCAAATTTAAAGACAACAACTAACGTCGCCACGAGGAAGACTAATTCTTTTTTTTTGATTTATCTTTCCTGGGTTTCGGATGGCACGCAGGTTGACATTAGTCTTCCTCGTGGCGACGTTAGTTGTTGTCTTCAAATTTGAGGATCTTCTAGCTGAAGCTGCAAATGGGAGTCTGTCACCTGATGGTCTTGCGTGTATGCTTCTATCTCCAAGGATATCCCAACTTATTCCTTGGCTACACCGTACTGATGACGACCAATTAGTCAGAAACACGTGTCTACGGAATTTACCCTTTATTATTCTCTTTCTTGTTATAACAAATAGAATAGAATAGAATATCTTTATTTACAATATTATTTAACAATATTATGTATGGTCAGTAGTATAAACTGTATCAATGTATATCAAGTTGTTCTTCTTATATATTCTGTGAATTCCGCAACTAAGTAGAAGCACTCGTCCACCAGCAGCGATCTAACCCTCTCCCTAAACCGCGCAAATGGGACCTCTTGCCAATCGAGAGGGAGCTCGTTAAATAATTGCAGGTGTCTGTGTTGCGCTGCTGTAGTTGATGTCCTAGGTGTACTAGGTACCTGTTGACAGGTACCCTTTCTTGGCAGGACCGCCAGTTCAGATTTAGCCCTTAGGAGATGCATGAATACATAACAGGAAGGAAGCGACATTATCTTGTTCTTTATAAATAAGGGCCTACAGTGTGTGCGCTGATCCACTTGTTCAATTGCTCTCAACGCCTTCTTCTGCAACACAAACAGATCAATTGCGTGACTTGACAATAGTGCAGATTGGAAGGAAGATGGTAAAGAAGTAACAAAATCTATAATTTAAGGGAACAATCAATGCAAAGATTGCAGTATAAATCATGTAAATGTGCAAAAGGAGATTTATAAATGTTTGAAAAAATGAAAGAAAACACCTATAAACATTCTCTATATTATTCCGTACTTATTTGCTGGATATTATACAATTTTAAAAGGTATGTTAAAAAAATAAATGAAATAAACTACAAATTTATAAATAATATACACTTTATAACGTTTTTTGTTACTGATTTGCTAATAATTTTCAAATAAATATTGAAAAATACAAGAGGTTTGTTCGACCATCTATCTACTTTCTACTGTATAACTCTATGGATGGCAGTCGTTGGCCCGAATGTAACTTAGAATAGGCTTATTGCAGTAGGTGGTTAAAGGTTAGGTTTGCCGTGATGGTGCCTATCTGTTTAGATTATGTTAGAATTTTAAAATCGCAGAAAAGTGATTAAAAAACATAAAAATTAGATTTAATTGTTGTGTGGTAAAGTAAAATAAACATAATTTATTACGATTTTCATAGTTTCAAAAGTGTGTAGGTATACCAGATATGACTAAAAATGTGACATGGAAAAATTCACTCGGTGAGAACTTTAATTATTAATTATCTCCGTTCCTGTACGTTTCTACCGATTAATTTATAAGTAAAAGTTGTTCAATTAGAGGTCCCCTATAAGGTACACTAGTTATTTTGTCAAAAATCGGTACAATTTACCCTATAATAATAACGTGAGCTACAGCACCAAGGGTCATCAACCTAAATGAAACAATCAGGGAAAATATCTATTACACTTGGCATCATATGGGACAGAAGCGCCCTTAAAAATATGTTAGTTCTCAGTCTAGCCATTGAAAAGGTATCAGGGGAAAGCGTGGCCTTAGATGGCCTGGGACAATAGTACCAAGTTCAGAAATATATCTAACAAAATTTAAATTTAAAACTATTATACATTATTAACAATTTGGAAATTCAACGTAATATTTTAAAGAAATAATAAAAAATGTTACTCCTTCGGTTTTATTAATAAAGTTACCATTTAAATTTACATATTTTGCTAGTCGAAAATTATTTAATGACGACTTAAATCATTCTTTAAATTAATTTAATACCTTACTTACTTCTAAACCGCTTGCATTTATTTTATAAGTCTACTGATGCCCGTTACTCCCTTAATAAAATGTGAAATATCGTAATTCGCACAGGTAGCGTACGTGATTTGTTAATACAACGTTGTTTCGTTGTAAACGAAATTGCCCCGTGTGATTTCGGTCTGGGAGCGTTATTTTGTTGTTATTGCGGTGTTCTTCTGTTTTGCGGCAGGACTTGATTTATATAGAGACCGGTGATCATGTATTTAACAAACTGGGAGGAAAGAAAATTGGAAAAATAAAAAGGAAAACTCCAGAGATGTCGGGCATCATAAATTAAAACGTACAGACCCCCAGTACAACGCTCCGAGCCGATGCGACGAGCTGCCCCACCTTGCTCCCCTACGCGTGCTCGTTCACTGGAAAAGGGAAAGCACACAAAAAGAAGCGCTTATAATTTTTATATATGGAAAGGGAGAAGGCAAAACTTTTTTCTTGTCTTTTTATTCACGAAAAGGTACGTTCAAAAGAAGTGAAGTAAATTAGGAGAGCAACAGAATAAAATTTAAGGGAGAGGTTTTTTTCTTTTTGCCATAGGCATTATAAAAATATAAAGTTGATAAAAATGAAAGCTCTTGAGAAACATGTTCAACACATACGACATGTGTGCTTGAATATTTTAAATTAATATAACTACATCATCAAGACATATTTTAAAATTTCAAAAATATAAATAATAACAATAAACTCTGCAGGCTAGTGTAGTTTTATTTTCAAATTAAATCAAATAATTGTTTATTCTTGAAAGTCGTTATTTTATTCTTTATATTTTATTAAAGTACTTTACATAACACGTAATGTTTCTACTCGCTATGGTTGAAGTAGTTTATCTCAGTACGATAATATTTACCTAAATTAATTAATTCATGGGCATGGTAAATCAAGCGATCGTCTCGAATGCCCAGTACAGATGCTGGTGTGGGTGCTTATCCACGCGGCAGACACTATTTGCTATCGTAGGTCCGAATGAACACCTCCACTTTAATATTTTCACATAACATAATCTCGACAGTTCATGTCGTGTGACTGTCAATGGTTAATTGATTTTAAGTTGTGTATGTAAAACTGAAGATGATTCTTCTGCTCTATGCGAGTGTGTCAAGTCGAACATTGTTCTTTGCTTAGGTAAGTAGTATAATTATTTTATTTAAATTTGTCGCTTTAGAAAAAAGTTAAGATTGATGACAGTCAATTTTATTTACATATTCGTTTTGGTATAAAACATATATATTACAAGTTAAAAATTTATGTCATAGTTGATCTAAAATAACTATGATTTAAGAAACTTATTCAGATTTTTTAATATGTTTTTTAATATTTACAACTATCTCTTCAAGTATATAGCATAGCACAAAATCCTTTAGAAATCCCTTCTTGCGGACGTCACAATTAATGAAAAATTAAAACTTAATAAATGAATCCTCACAAATTACCAATTTACAAAACGTCAGCACATTTTTACATATAAAATAACAGAGTATGAGGTTTCTTCGTGACGAATAACACTTTTATTTATTTACGAACATAGGTTGACAAAATAAAGACAGAGATTTTTTTTATTAATTTAAATTGACGTCGTTTGCAGGAGTGCTGTTGGAGGTTATTACTTTGAAGAACTAACTTAGACAGCTGATATAGCGGATTAATCGACAGGCCTTACAAACAGTTGCATAAGATGCGGGAAAAATGCAGCAAAGCAGGCCAGGAGGCAGCATTTGATAAACTTTTGAAGCAGAGAAGGCGTGCCATTGAAATGTTCAAATTTAACCAAGACCCGCCGCTTTATTAATCTGCGGTGATTCCTGTGCATTCGAATAAATCGAGATTTCAAGTCACAAACATGTATTGATCTCGTGATCATCAAGCATTATCAGACGTCGAGCATTTATTTATTTCACGTGAATACGATATTATTTTGTTATCTTAAAATAATTAAATTGTCCGGAAGAGATATATACATAGAACATATTTGAAAAGTATATAATTACGAAGATGTAATTGTATAGAAATGCTGAACTTATTAAGGCAAATTAACATTTGTATTTAATAACTACCATTTCAATTCACTGATGAACAAGAGTTCTTTACAATACGACAAAAACATTACAATCAACATAAAACAGAGAGACTGCCACGCCCGTCCTGTTAACGGGAAGATCTAGCCCTAAAATCAAACAGGCCGGAAGCGCAGTCAAGTACGGCGCGTTCGCGAACAAAATTCTCATCCGACGGTAAACTCGTTATGTCTGTAATGCCTTACACCTTACCTTTGCTTGTGCGGTGAAAAACAGAGACAGCGATTATGCCACTAGCTCATTCGTGTAGGCATGGGTTCTGCCGAGACAGAGGTGGATGAGAGTCCCGGCGCCAGCTCTTGAAGATTAAACTTTATCCCAATGTAAATTGACCCCAGAGCAAGATCAATTGAATGCACTTAGGTTATAAAGTGAGAAATCAAACATTCACAAGTCAACTAAACAAATTTAATAAGGTTTTACCCAAAAAGTTGGAACACTACTTACAACACCTACTCAACTAAAGTAAATCGTCGAGACCAATTACTTTGATCAACTATATGGAAAATTAAAAATAGCTTGAGCGGGTGGACTGATCACCCTGTATAATGTCGTAATATTGCTTTAGGACTTAAAAAAACATTAAGCTACAGTAAAATAATTTTAAGATAACAAATGTGCTGTGGTAATCGTGCAAAATTGGAAGAAACAATGTCAATTAAAGTGAAATCGTACAACTATTATGAATACCATCTCAATTACAGATGCTATCGTACACAAGTTAACAAAAGCAACTAATGAGCAAATATACATAATTTTAAGAAAACAAAATCAATGGATCTTTTACAAAGTTCCTTACAAGGAAAAGATATCTACGGGTAACCCCTGTATATATAAATATAAAATTTAAGTA
Source organism: Amphimallon solstitiale (assembly GCA_963170755.1). NCBI lineage: Eukaryota > Metazoa > Arthropoda > Insecta > Coleoptera > Scarabaeidae > Amphimallon > Amphimallon solstitiale. Next base: position 139,826,820 of record OY720677.1, on the reverse strand, counting down.
CACAAATAACTACCGATTAATTGAATCAAGAATTAGCTGATGACAAACCTCGCACTGCAACTAAATTAATAAACAACCCTTGCCTCTGCAAGAGATTATTCAATAGGAACACACGATCACTACTGGTTAAAATCAATCAATAATTAAAAGAAATCGTTAAGTTTGAATAACGTTTCAAACTATCAAGACACATTGTTAAGTCATTAAATTTAAACAATATTATGCTAAGAGAAACAAATTATCAAGCCATAAGTTTGAACAACGTTAGGATTCCAACAATACTCTGCCAAATCGTTAGATTTGGACAATGTTCTCTAGCAGAACAATTTTTCAGACATTAATTCTGAATGACGTTAAGAAAAAGGTCAAAATAAACTGTTATGACATTGAATTTATACAACGTTACGGGAATCCGAAATGAAACAAAAGTCTCATAATACAAACTGGTCTTATTCCCTCCGATCTCATCAAACGTCAGAGTGTAACATGACACACAAAGCCAAACTTAATGGAACAACTACTAATTCAAATCTGAGACACTGGCCCACAATTATAACATTGAAATCTTACTAATCTATCTTCCACAGGTACAAGTAATCAAAATATTGCTACCTTTCACAGCGGGGCACAAAGATATTCCAATCATATGGTAAATGTCCTGTAGAACAACTCTCTGGTAATGGAAGTATCAAACAGTGGCACAGATTGTCTCCCTATCTTATTGTATTCGAAATTTCGGCTGGAGGTTTACGTTCCGGGAAAATAACCACAATATGTGAGTTACATCATTCAAGATAGCGTCAGAATGATGGGAAATGCAATGTCGGTAATTGAATCGAGGGTGTGCTTTTTAAATCAACTCAAATCTAGGTCATCCCAATAGCTAAAATTAAGGAAAGAACGGAAGGATTACCACGAGTCGAAATAATGTTAGGATGCAAACGACTTACTAGCGAACGGTCCAATTTTTAATGCTTGTAAAATATCCGCACCATCGTGCGACCAAGAATACAAAAAACTACGTGTTCACGCTCTATCCACTCTTAAAAATAGCATACACCAAAACCCATACGACAAATAACTATTCTAAATTTTATATCATGAGTACGCAAGCACTAAAAATGTTCGCTGCAGCGGTTTCACGTTCGGTAGACGAGATCAAAAACGAAAATGCCTCCTCTGCAAGACACACTCACGAAGAATTACACAAACACAATTATATTACAAAGAGAATATGTACGGTAGTTAGAAAAAAAAGGAAAAACAAAAGACATTAATTCGGAATCAATTAAATAACCCCAAGTAGATTAGCGTTAACCATCAATGACAGGTGGCGCTAGCGTGTCAATATTAACCACTTATTAATTACAAATATCGAAATAAAATGTAATTGTTCCCGATGAAAACCGTAAATTAGTCAAGGGGAAATACCATACAACCGGAAATGAAAGAACTAACATCCCAACTGTAATTAAAGAGTAATTCCAAGCATCTCACTTATGCAAGGACGAATTCAGAAGACATGTGTACAGCAGCTCGCGGGGAGTATACCAAATTTATACAATGTTAAAATAAAACTTAGAATACCAAATAAAAAATGTAACAAGACTATTTGGCATTTATAAAAGTAAACCCTGAAAATTTCAATTATATCGATGATCTACAAACATCTTCAGCAAGCCCTACTCTTCGTAGAACTTTGATTAATGTACATTTTTCCTCTAATGTATCATTATTTGTACAGATATTAACTTTTTCTACTCCCATACTTTAATTGTATTATTAGATATGCCGAACCTGTACTTTAACGATGTCCATTACGATACAGATTTTCATTATGTTACAAGTTTATATCCAATAGGAATACAGATTTTTCATTACGATACAAGTTTATATCCAATAAATATGCGACATTCGAATACTCAAACAATATTCAATATGGCGAGTGCATATTTGACAGATATACAAATTAAATAAATGTGACAGTTCTCTGCAATTTACAAGTAAGTACTTAAAATTTGTGCTTTTTTGAAAATATAAACGGTAAAAATGACGGATAATGACAGTGATATGTAAAATTTGAGTCCACCAGAAATTATGGAACAAGCCTTACTAACCACCAACAATTTATTACCAGCTAAACTCGCAAAGGTGCATGTAAAATTTTAACCTCAATTTATGATATAGAACGTTCAGAAAATAATGTTATATTATGGGGTCGTAGAAAAAATAGTGTATGCAACTCGCATTTAATGGCTATTAAGACACTCGTATTCATTACAATACTCGGCTTCGCCTCGTATTGTAATTTTCTTACTCGTGTCTTAATAGCTATCATTAAATGCTCATTGCATTATATACTATAATGTGTGTGAAATTATTTATACAGCGATTTTTCCTTACCATTTTCGTCAAGACACTTTCATATTTAGAGGAAATTCTTTTCCGTGTTGATTTTACCTACAAATAATTCCTTGCTGAAAGATAATTTAATATGTTTTGTATTCCACGCATTTCGCTCGTTAGTATATCAAAATTACCCTACCTATAATTTCATTACAGGTACAACAATAACTGTAAATACGAGGAAGCATTACATTCTCACCATATAGCCACTTACACATATTTATTAAGTATGGTTAATATAGGCTTGTAAATACAATACATACATTATATGATATAGATATGTAGTCGTGCATAAATATACTACATTAAACAATTGAACTAATTAGTATCTATCCCAGTGTTGTGTTTAGTAATTGAGCTTCCCATATTAGAGAAGCGCGGTACCAAATTTAGGCAGAGAAGTTTGCCGTGGTTCTAATTTATTATACATAGAATACTATTATTATTGCTGGTGTATGCTTTACGTATGTTCTAATTAGGGGTAATTTTGTGATCGATTAATATTCGTATTTCAATAATGAATGCTAGAGGCACTTAATTCATTTACACAGGTAATTATGTCCATACACAAAATATTGATGCAGATTAATTTATAATATATGTAGTGGATAGTTATTTAAAGTTTATATAAGGTTTAATAAAAAAGTGACAACAATTTTCGTTTTTCTAAAAAAATCTTTGTTCATTCATCTACATTGTCAAATTGTTCTTTCAGAGTAATCCTCCCTCATATATAAACAACATTAAAACAATTAATAATTTTAATCAAATTAAAAAGGCTCCTTTCCAATTATTATGTAATAATGAACTCTACAGCACCGTGGAGTATTGTGGCATCACAGCCACTTATGAAATTATTTTCTTTTTATTATTATTATTATTATTATTATTTGGTTATTTATAATATATGTATTTATCATACTTCAATTCTTGGTGACATTTCTATTTGTTTATTTACTGATTTGCAATAATAAACTTTACTTTACATATAATACACTCGTGTCAGCACTTTTTTCAACCTTTGAAGTACTTCTGATAGTTATTTTTGAGTAAGCACCGAGAAAAATAAAATGTTTAGTCAACAAAAAACACTTTCAGAAAATTCAGACAACATTCGTGTTTATTTACCTATAATCAATACCTTATCTGTGTTGATGAAATTCAATTGAAATTGTTGACACTTGCACATTGGCGCAGCAGTTTCTTGTGATGTATCAACAAATATTATTAATTGAATAGACAAATGGAATATATTGCAACACTACACGTATTAGTTGGCCTAACAATAGCAACTTATTGCATGAATTAGAATAATTTCGTGTCAACAACTCGTATTTGTTACACGAATAAAATTTTGTTATTCTCTAAAATCCTTTTTCAATTGAATGAAATATTCTAGTCTATTAATGCAAGAAATATGAGGTTTTGCTTAAGACTGTGTAAATTTTCAATCTACAAATTCCTGCATTTGATCATCATAAGTTTAAAATCTATGGAGAATTTAAATTTATGTTGAACCGTCACTTTTAAGTTAAAGGATTGTTTTATGCAGCAGGTAACTATATCTAATTTGTTTTTACATAAACTCTTGAACTATTATACTAATTACCGACATTACATTCGGTAACATCAAATCTGTATAGAATTTCCGAAGACATACAAATAAAATGTTGTATACTAGAGTTAGTTGTTGTTAGGTGTATAGTAACAGTCCTGAGTTTTAACGTAAGTGTTCTAATTCAAGATAAATTTTAATTACTAATATATTTAAACTCTTGAAAAATCCAATGCTAGAACTATACATTACATATTCGGAAAAATACCCAACTGACCAACTTTTCTTTTACGGCGTACATTTCGCGTTATAGCTGTGGGCATCAAATGCAAATAATATAATCATAGCAAATAATTGCCGAACTGGGTATAACTTATTTCCACATATCACGCACAACTTATCCCTACATTCCTAGGTATGTACCATACATATACTTTTTACAGTCTAACAAGCCTCGTAAAATAACGTACATTGTAGGTACCCCTTTTTCGCATTATGATTTATTAAACCAGCAAAAAAGAAGAAAGGAACTGGAGACTGGAATGTGTTATTTTCCTCAATGCTCTTTAGTAAATCTGGTTCAATCTAGATATTTTGTGCGAGCCGGCGCCGCCTTAGTACAATATTCTAAGATTGTTCAATCAAAGGAGTTTTAGAATTTCTAAGGTTAAAATAAAAACATGTTGATTCAAACGTACGGAGAAATTTCAATTTGCAGATTATTTATTCACCTGAAATACTTTTAATATTTCAAATATTTTGACAATAGAATATGTTGAGTAGAATCATTCTTATTTGAATCAACTAAATTATTATTTTATTCAATAAATAAAATTCAAATAAAATAGAAAGCTTCTTTGAAGAATAAGATGGTGTTGCTTGAATATATATTAAATTTTATTCAACAAAAAAATACAGACACCACATGCTTTCTTGAATTTACATGTTCATTTTTCTCAGTGTGGTGTTCAGTGCCTTAAGGGATTCTGCCCTCACCTTTTTTTCTGAAAATGTTGTCTTTTAAGAGATTTTTTGAAATTGTATGCCGTAGTTTTGAACAACGGTTATACCACTGTTTAGCGATCAACGGACAACATTTTGAACAATTATTAGATTGAAATTTTCTGCAAAAAATATTTATATTTTTAACTAACTTTGAAAACAAAAATAAAATATTTTTAGCATTTAAAGTGTGCCTGAGTAATAGACATTTAAGTCTAAAACAAGAAACAAAAAATTAAACAAACCAAAAGATTTTTTTAAAAATCTTCAAAACGAATCGATCAATTTAAAAAAATTAACGCCAAAATGCACTGTTTCAAAAGACCTTTAAAACGACGTATTACTCAATATTTCCACTTACGACTTTCAGATTTTTAAGGGGATAGCTTCCGGAGGCTAGAGGTTAAAGTGGGTGAATTAATTTTTGCATCAAGAAATGTCCACCACGATAATACTTCTTACGTGTTTCAGGGAATTTTCCATAGGTTTCCAAATTTCCAGAAATTTAGGGTGGGAATTCTTGAAATGAACAGCCTGTATAACCGAATTCATCTTTAAGAGAGCTATTTAAAGACCTAATCATGTACTATGCATTCCATTAGAAAAACAAAAATTAGGTGTTACTTAGTATACAACAGCAACAGTAGCAAAAATTCAGAACTATATTTTCTTTGAATGTGGTGAGACGCTTAACACACATTTTCTGTTAGCATACACTGCTGCTACAGTCTTTGAATTTATTTACATTTCTTTTTGGAATGCTAAGCAGCAGAATATATTATTTTTAACAAAGGCGGTTTAAATATTTATCACTATAAGTATAGTAATAGTAATAGTAATAGTTTATTAAAACCTTTTTACCATAATATGTGCAAGTCACGTCGCTAGTTAATACAATATATAACTAAAAAGAAGTATGCAAATACAATTTGCTACATTACATCATAAAATAACAAGAGAACAATACATAATACAAACAAAATACATTGCAACTATTACAATGGAGAAAAATATTCCTCCATGGAGTAACAGTTTAAACCACACAATAATCCTTTTAATGCCGTTTTGAAATGATTAAAATTGGTTATTTGCTTTATATGCCGTGGAAGTGCATTATACACCCTGTCCAGTTTAAAATGCAGTACATGGGGATATTGGAAACCGTTGGAGATACAACGTCGGTTAAATGGGAGAAAGTTGCGTATTCATTTGTCCATGAATAATCCGACATCAGATTTTGAAATTTTTGTTTCATTGGGCAGATACAGGGTGTAAAAGAAAAAAATGCATTTTTGAAAATCTTCCATATTTTGTTTCTTAGAAGAGATAAATTTACAAAAGTTGTAAGCTAGAGATAACAAGTCATGAGGATTTTAAAAATGATTAAAAAAAAAATCAAGGTCTACTAGATTTTGCGTGACAATAATCAACTTTTGTTTTTCTTATGGCAGCCATATTCGATTTTGACATTTTTAATATCTTCAAAAAAAATGCTATTCAATGATGTATAACATGTTTATGTTCAAGATAGTAAAAACATGAAAAATAGAGAAAGTAAGATTTTAACATAGTAGGCCGTGATAAGAAATGTGACATTTGTATTAAACAACTCTAAAAGCTGTGAAGTTTATCTGAACTGTTAATAATCTTATTGTTACTCTCATTGTATTGTTATAAGTATCTGTACTGTGCAAACCTAAGATGGATCGTTTTACAAATAGTGACAAAGATCAAATGCTGGAGTGTTTTATTTTGTGTGGAAGAAATGATGAATTGGCTGCAGAAATGTATTTCGATAGATACCCTGAAAGGCGGCAGCCAGAAAAAAGCATTTTTCGCGGATTGCGTGATAATTTGATAATGCATGGAAGTTTTGTCAAACCCAAAAAAAGGCAAAACAATGAAAATAATTAAATGTTCTTCAAGCAGTAGTTGAAAATCCCCATACGTCTTTACGGGTAATTGAAAATACATTTGGCGTCGCTAGGTCAACAGCTGGTACCATTTTAAAGCATGCCAAATTCAAACCTTATCGTGAAAGAGCCAGCAAAATTCATGCGTTGCTGTAGATGTTGATTCACCTAAAACCATGTTTATTACTATGTAAAACACTCCGAGAGTTAAGGAAATTTAATAATCTGGATAAATATGTGTATTTAAATTTTTTTGAAAAGATAGACGGGAGCGTTACAGGTCTGTAGTTATTAATATTATCGGTGCTACCCTTCTTGTTTAGAGGAATCACTTTAATCACTTTAGTTTCTCTGGAAAAGAACCTTTTTCGAAAGAGAGATTCACCAAATACTGCAAAGGTTTGGCAATAGCTGGAGCGATTTTTCCTATTAGTGCCGAAGGAACCTCATCCGGCCCTGATGACCATTTGTTTTTAATGTTTTCAGTCAGAATTCTCATAACTTCACCTACAGCCAGTGCCTCAAAAACAATGAACAACGTTCATCAACCGCACAGGCATTATAAACTTTATTTGTACCACTGGAAACTGACTCTACAACATTTAATGGAATGTCAACAAAGTAATTGTTGAATAAACGCGCAACAGCTTTAGGATCACTAATCACTTCCTCATCACACTTCAAAGCAACACCCGAACTATAGAATTCATTAGAATAAGGAGATATCATACGCCAAGCTACTTTAGATGGGTTTCCAGAACTTGCAATCTTATTATCATTATCTACAAGTATCTCATGCTTCCTTCTGGTTTGTTTATAAATGTATACACCTTTTTTTGTAGAAGTTCCTTTATTACAGTTGTAAATGTAAAACTATGTACTTTTTCAAGCTTTGATCCTTCTGTTCCCACAACACCTGGCTCATATTTCATATTTCCTTGTTCCTTACATTGTCTACGCATTCAACAGGAAATGTTTTACCTCTAAAAATAATCAAATATTGCGAATGCTGCGGTAAAAGTTAAGAAAAAAAGGAAAGAGTTACCCTATCCCAGGTAGTACATTAATATCAGAGCTTATTTTTTAAATATAAATCACGGGTAGCTGAAGAGAACAGCGTTTAGTGAACAGATAAAAGGGGCAAAAATCCAGTGCTGCGCCGAGGGAATTGAATTTTTTACGTTTTCAGGAAGAATAATTATTTCCTGTACTTAGTTCATTTTTTCATTTTTTTCCTTTTTTGTTTGGATAATGGGGCAAGAGGAGGGGGCGCAGAGTCTTTACCGCAAGGTGGGTGGAGGGGCACCGGACGTATTCGTGTAATCGCCCGCTCACTCTTTGTATATAGAAGCGCTGAACGGCGTATTTATCTTTATTAAAATTAATAAAAAATTAATTGTTATTAATGAAAAAAAGGGTACGGAAGACATGCAGACGGATGGATGAATGTTCACCGTATCCACGCACCCTACCCCTCTAACGTTCGGTGCCCAAAAGCAGCAATTATAATTCTCCCCTTGACCTGTTTGACTAATTATTCTTTTTTTCCCTTGCCGCAGTTCATCCAGAGAGTGAATCGCTCAGAGGGGGTTAATTTTCGGATTTTGGGTAAGTTCGGAAAGGGAGAATTTGTGGTAAATATTCGCTCCATTTATTGCGAGAAGTGTTTCTTTTTCACGAACGGTTGAATTATAGGCAAAATTGGTTTTTTGTGTTAAATATTATTATAGCATAAAACTAAAGATAAGAATGAATTAACCTTGTTTAATCATATTTACATTCAATAACTTAATATTGTTACATACACGTGTAAATAATATTAAAAATTAAAATATTGGAAGTTGGGATAAGAAAAATTAAAATAAAAAAATAGAAATAATTATGTCAATAGTGAATAAAATCATGATAGATATGTACAATTCAATAATTTAAGGATATGTAAATACTTTGAAGTTGATTAAAAAAAAACTACCTGAAATAACTGTCTACAGCAAGTCAAATTAATATATTTATAAAAATATTACCTTAATATAAAATAGGGAACAATTAAACACCAAAAAGGGAGCGAGATAGATAATATTAAAATGATAGCAGAAGCATATTTTTGGATCTGCTAGAATATTTAAATATTTATAAAGTATTAAACGGTTAGATATCTAAATATTTAATATCAATTTAAAAGCATAAGATCAAGTCAGTTTAATGCAGTCGCGACCAATCTTTCAATTAACCCCTCGCATGAATTGCTGACTTCTCATTTAAAATAAGTTATATAAAACGCAGAAAACCTAAATTAAAACAACGACAAGGTTTATGTATGTGTATCTCTTTATTGAAGGTATTTGAAATACAAACCAAAATTTTAGATATGAAACAAAATTATGAAATAAATTATAATAAAATAACGATTGCACAAAATAACATAAATGGATTATTCGAAAAAATTAAATATGTAAAATAATGTCTATGTATAGAAATGCGAAACACATTTTACAAAATGAGTTCTACTTATTTCGTTATTTTCATATTGCCTAATTTTTGTTCCAATAAAGTCAGCTTTGTTTTTTTATTTTTCTGTTAATAACACGGTCTTCATAATTTTTTGCGGAATTTATTATTGTATAAGTATCTAGTTGCATATTTTCCTAAGTTTTACGAAAACGTGAATATTGAAATGTAGAGAACAACAGTACGAATTAAATTTGGAATGAAATGCTTCACATGCTGTTGTTCTTGTTAAGGAGTTTGTGTTTGCAGCCCAAATACAAGGTGGAAAGCTGGAGTCTTCGTTAATATATGTATCGATTAAGTAATCAACAAATTTTGTAACTTTTGGATCGCCTAGTTGATCAGTTGCAAAATCGAACACAAAATAGTCTCCTACTTCATCAGGGTTTAAAAATGTAAAACCAAATAAATGGCTTATCTAATTTCCGATAGTTGATTCATTCTCTTTAAGATCTAAAGTATGACCAAGTTGCTGGATCTTTCGCCACCACGCCTGGATCAAGTGAAAGCTGCATCTTTTAATATTCACACTTGGCAGTACCTCTGACGCACCCACATGTACGGCTTTTTCAAAGTCAATAACAATATTTTTCGGATTGAAAGTTCATTCCATTTCACTGCACTTTTGTTTTATTTCTTCAAATAAATGGCGATATGTCAATTTTAATGTATTTGGCAATAAACAAAACGCTACGTGTATATAATTGTAACAGTTAAGAACACCTGTAATGGTTCAGTAACAATCATTGTTGCCGGTGTGACAAGTAGCATGTATAATTTCAGAGGTTTTCAAGCGGCTATATTCATGCGCTTCTTTTTGTTATTGACAGGCACAGATACACTATGCCGAGAGAATTTTAGCTTTCTTTTAATTGCGAAACCTCATAAGACTCTAGGGTAAGCTCAATTGTTAATAATACCGTTTAATTTAAATCTCAAGTCATCATGCTTAGTACCTAATGATAATAAGTAATGCACCTGTTGATAGTTGTTTCTAATTCTACAAACACTATTTGTAACGCATGTATTTTTAACCTCAAAGGAAACACATGCTAATAGTTATTTCGACTTTTAGGCTTCTAAGGCAATTTTTGTTTTAAGGAAATCCTTGTGTTAAGGAAAATCCTTTGTTACCATTTAAAGAAAAGGAAATATTGTAAGTAACAACCTAAGCAGATTATGTGTAACTAGCAAATAAACATCTAAATAAAAAATACTTTATGGGACGTATTCTTAAGAACAATGTGGCAAACTGTTGGGCGGAGAATGCAGACATATGAGTTATTATGAAATAGGTGACAACATCTCGATATGTGCGACAGTATGCAGTATGTACAAGTGTAATATTGCAAGATTTTTTTCTTTAATTATTGAGCAAGTTCAAGGACATATTAAAAAGTGGCATCCTTTTATTGGACCAAAACATCTAGTTAATAATAAGGGTGGTGGCATAATGTTTTCGAATAAACGCATGAATGGTGAACAACTGCAGAAAAAATTTCATGCAATAATCAAATGTTCCATCAACATAAATAGTTTCACTATTACACATGACTTCAATGTTGTTCCTACATGAAAACACAACAACATTGGAAGATTTGTTATTAATCCACAAAATATCCTCATTCTGCGAGGTTTTTATGGTAATTGAATTTAGGATGTCATTTATTTCGAAAGTTGAACGCGCCAACTTCGACACTGTTTTCAATTTCGCCCGATTCACATTATATCTTATGTATATAATATTCTTCGTTGTCAATGTGGTTAAAACACTTGTTTGTGTAGAAAGTTCTTTATGTATTAAATTCGCTGGTCTTTCTGAGATGTCTTCTGCTGCTTTTCTTTTTACGCTGTTACTTACTTTCTGTCTATTAAATACCTTTTCACTGAGAAAATTGCGATTATGTGAGCGCACTTTTCCGCGAAAACAAATAATTTGCACCGCACGTATATAATTTTGCAGAACATTTATGTTTCGTACAGCATCAAAATATTTCACTACTTTTAAGTTCCCGATACTTGTAAAATTTATAATTTTCATAAACGATCAAAACTGTATCCCTCTCACTCAATATTGACTAATTCCATTGTTGTTTATTAGCTTTAAGTTCCTATGTCGAAGTTAAACTAAACGTGGAACTTTGTAGGATGTATACTTATACGTAATATGGAGGGCGAGGGTGAATAACGTCTTTAAACTAAAATAATATAATATTTGTAGGACCAAACAAAATATTTCCCTCAAAACCGATAATCCTTAAATCCTTAAATTTCTATATAATTACCTGTTCCAAGAATCAACCCTTTATGTTCGAACTCAATTCATGCTTCGGATTAACGCTCCTCATTATGGTCTAGGTGCTAAAGGCAACCGCGACTGCAGTTCATGTTCGCCGAGTTTAACTATTGAATATTGGAAGTTCAAAAAATTCCCAATCTAGATGTAGTAACAAATAAAGCAAACTGCAGTAGTACAAACCTTAAAGCTGCGGAAAACGAAACATTAGTACTGTTTTCTTTTCCGCAGCTTAGGTAGACTGGTGGACGTTTTGGTAAAATCACACTTGTCATCTTCAGGTGTACGATAATTGTCTGCTTCTGTTTCTTGTTATTCGTAAACATTTTTGGAATCACAAAAAGCAGGACCACATTATGTAGAATAAACAAAGGTCGCATAAAAAATAAATTAGATGGTAGGAATTTTGCGAATAGTATAACCACAACATTACAAATAAAAAATTATGTCTATAAAAGTTATACACATTGTGAAGTTTCAAAATAAAAGCAAATTATGATTTTGCCAACTAACAGAAAAAAAATATTATGATCAAATTTATAATATGAAAGACATATTATTACAAATTATAAATTTATCAATAGGTAATTACCAAAGTAGCAATATATAGGAGGCTAAAAGGAATGCCCCCATACCTCTAGGATTTCCGAACAACTAATTTGAAAGCAATTATAAGATAAAGATCAAATTATATTTAGCCTTAAGTTTAATTTTGTTTGTGTTTTGATACGTTAGGATATGTTCGGTTTTAATTTATTAGTTTTATTTAATTTTTGCTATATTCTATATTTGTTCTAATATGTTAACACAAACAGCTTGTTCTTACAATGTTCTTTACTTTTACAAACATAAACATATTTTTTTTATAATAAAAGATAGTAGGTTTCCTCATAGCATTGGACAGTCCATAAAAACATTTTGCCTTTTTGAGGAAACGCGAGTGATATATTAATGTTACTATTATCTAATATTTACCAGAAATATATTTACCAAAAATATTTTACAGCTTTATTGATAGTGTGATAATATTTTAATATTATAATCAGTTTATCACATTTGAGGTTATGATATATTTCTTTGTTTGTACATTTGGAATATATTTTATTTAATTTATGCTAACATGCACTATCCTAAAATTCTTATTATATAATATATTTTACCACTAGTTTCCTTTTTAAACTTATTTCGATCTAATATAGACAAAATTAATATTTCAATAATAATAAATAAACGCAAACGATTTGTGTGGACAATGAACACTGATCTGCATTAACTCGTGACGTCACTACTGATACTGCGCATAAAAAAGAAATATATATACAAGGTAAGTCAAAACTCAGATCCGTAATTCTCTCATTAAACTTATATGGAACATACTTTATTTTTTATAATGTTTCGATATTTATCGGCTCTATCATGTTTGCAAACCATTTCCTATTCTTAACTATTCGGATTTAGTAGATATTTCAAATTAAAAATAAAAATTGTTTTTTTTAAATCTAATTAATTAACAATTTACACACTGTGCGTTATCGACAAAAGAAAAAGTGTATATTAAGCTAAAGAATAGTAAATTAATCTGATGTTTTCGTGGAGTTTAGGTAATAATCCTGTGAGAGTGGCAATACATGTTGCGTCAGTATGCAGAGATTGAATGCTTCATTAGTGTTCACCAGTTATTGTTCGGCTTGTACCTCTTACTATTTCCTGAAAATTATTAAGTTTTGCAATGTAATGATTTAACCCCGGTTTGTGCGGTAATAAAGCAATTTTTCATTTTTAATTCGAAAGATCTATTAAATCCTAACAGTTAGGAGTAGGGAATGGTCAACTTTCTTTTGTGTGTTGAACTATTAACATTTTTGTTACCTTTAATACAACTTCTACAATACAACAAACTTGCGGTCTTTTTTGACGTTTTGTGATCTGTATACATATTACCTTTTTAATCAGCTTAGAGCTGATTCCACTGTCTAATAACTTTGTGACCCTATTCCCTATCTATTAAGTCACCTGGCGGTCTTTTATCCGCTAACTTTCACAGACGTTATTGTAAGACTAGCGCCTTCTCTTTTAGTATCGCGAGTTTATACCTTTTTCGGAACCCCGACCCTCTTCAACTGAGCCGGCGGCGGTCTCGATGATAGCCAACGTCAAAGGTAGGTAAACCATAACCTAACATTTATGAGTAGTTAGCTATTGTCTTTAACAGAGCTATTATTTACTTTGATGTACTGCTGGCGCCAATATATATATATATATATATTGCTACTGTTGGCTCGTGCAATTTGAGCATGGAAATGATAGAAATCAACTGTCATTTAAACAACTGAACTTAATTTCCAATCATCATTACCCGATCTAATATATCCAACATAACAATTAATTATGCACAACATATATTAGTGAATCTAAATATTTTCTTCAGAATTCTGAAAAACAAATAATAGATGCCTTAAATTTTTTAAATATTCAAGAATTACATAAATATAATGATTTTAAATTTACCTCTTTCGCAACCCCGGCCCTCTTCAACTGAGCCGGCGGCAGTCTGGATGATAGCCAACGTCAAAGGTAGGTAAACCATAACCTAGCATTTATGAGTAGTTAGCTATTGTCTTTAACAGAACTATTATTTACTTTGATGTACTGCTGACGCCAATATATGTATATATATATGCCTTACATTTTTTTAATATTCAAGAATTACATAAATATAATGATTTTAAAATTTACATTTTCAAGTAGAAGTGTACCTCCCTAACGATATATATCTAAAACAAAAGTGTTTATACAAAGCCAACATAATAGTATATCTTTTCCCATAAGGGCTTTTACTGACCACCAGGGAATATTCGACACAGTTCTAGTCCCGTAATATATTATTAATAGGGTCTTTATCGCTTGCTGGAAGATTTGTTTCTGAGGCCGGTGGAATCTCATAACTTCTAAATATAACATCTTGGAGGAGATCCCTCGGAAATATTAGCGATAAATAGTAATATTCCTGCCAAATATGTATAACCTATTTTCCTTGTTTTTATATTACTGAATTTATTATTTATATTTAGTAAATAATGGAAAGCACTTAGGCAAAATGGTTTTACTACTATTTATTTATTATCTCTCGCTTATTGTTGATTGTTGAAGAGCTTGTGATATTGAAAATTATGTCTAGAATTTACGGGACATATATTTATGTGCAGGATAGTAAGGAAGTCTGTTCTTAAGTAGAAGTTTTAAGAGCTAGACTGGGGGCAGCATAGAAAATATATAAGTTTAGAAATATTATTATAACACCTAAAATAGCAGGCAAAGAATTTAATAATGACAAATAACAAGACTTTTGTCTGAGTTTCAAAAATTTATTTCTAGTAACCACTACAATATTGTTTCGCCATACAGTCGCTTCATCAGGTGAATGAAATACTAAATTGCAGGAAGAAATGGGGATTGACTTACCACTATTTAGTATAAAATTATATAAAATTGCATATTTAAAGAAAGAAGTATAGAGTGAGATACGAGGTAGGCGCCATAAATTCTCGACCTGATATACAAAAAAGAAACTTGGTACAATATAAAACTTTTTATTTTTAAATGTAATCTCCCCTAACTTTTATACATTTATTACAACGATTAATTAATAATTCGATACCCTTGTAAAATTAATCTGAAGTTTTTCCGTCGAAATGTTCTATAACAGCTGCTTGCAACTCACTGTCGTCCTTAAAACTACGTCCACTGATTTTTTTTTTAATTAGAAAACGAAAAAAATCACAAGGAGCCATATCCGGGCTATACGGTGGATGTTTCAATTCTTGAAAGCCGCATTCGCGGATGGCAACTTGCGAAATGGAGGCAGTATGGACGGGAGCATTGTCGTGCAATAATCGGACACCTTTTATCAAATTTCCACATGGTCATGGAGAACTCGGCGAACACTTGTTTCGCAAATGTTTGTTATCACTGCTAATTCCTTCACTTTCAAACGGCGATCTTCTAGCACTAAGTGTTGAGGCGTTACCATTTCAATTGGTCGACCCGACCAATCAGCATCTTCCAGGGATGGAAACATTTTGCCCACTTTTTTACAGTTGAATACGAGGGAGATGAATCGCCGTAAACGTCGTCTAAACGTTTTTTAATGTGATTAGGTGTATGCCCTTCTTTTGTCAAAAATTTAATGACCGCGCGATAGTCAATTTTCGTTAGTTCAGATATTTTCGTGCGCTATTCACGTTGGTTGGCTGGTTACTAAAAGTATACTAAGCTTCCAACCGTCATATTTATAGTGTACAGCTCGCATATGTTCATGCATGCCGTGACGGAGTTTGAACAAGTTTGAACCTGTATAAGCCTGTCAGGACGAGAAATTATGGCGCCTACTACATCTATTTGTTCCTTTAGAGTTAACCCTAATTTATTGTATCTATTTATTTCCATTGCTTCCAGGAGATCAAAATGTCAAAATTGTTGTTTTCTTCTAAACAGTGGCTAGCAAAAGTAGGGAACTTTTTAAATTGTTTGAAATTTTATATAATATTTTTAGTTGTGTTGTATAAGTTCTCCTTAATATTAGCTCACGGTCATCCTTTAAAAATGACGTGAGAAAACAGGGGATAGAGATAGGACGGTGCAACGGGTGACGTTTCTCGAAATTGTCCAACGCCCTGTATAGGTAGCGCGTTCGGACCGATCGTCGCGTGAAGGGGAAAGTCCGAGCTAACTTCCGTTAAAATTTCGGCTTTATAACTCCGTCCGATCGCCGGATATTTACGGACAAATTTAAACGTTGCGTTTTCGACGTTGCCCGATTTTCTGAAGGTATCTCCTAATAAACGATTGTATACGACGTACAGGGAAAAGTACGGTTAAAAAGCCCGCAGTTTCTGCTTTTCAACGCGCCCAAATGCATATTTGAAATTTTACATAATATTTTTAATTGTGTTGTAGTAATTTTAAAATATATTATTTGTTAGTATGGTCTTTTGTGACAGTGCTATGTTAGTGTACATTTGAAGTTCTCTGAGAAAACGGAGCAGCTTTCGGACTGTGTGGGGTACCTGGGCTTAACTATTGATTGCAATCTAATCTGGAGTTGACATGCATTTAACACAGCAAAAACATTAATATCCTCAGTATACTGTACAAGATTAATGAAAAGTATAAAAACAAAGAGATGTCTACAAGGAAATTAAATAAGTTACAGTGAATGGATCATAAAAAAAACTTTAAATTCTATATCATGAAATATGCAAATCAAGCAAAATCCGAGAAATATCCTGCGAATAAATAGACGTCGTCGCCGGCGTTATCTTCGATCCATTACTGCGAACAGGGATATGTGCAACACCCAACGGATCTCGTTCAGTGATGTGCATGCGGGAAAGCTGTGCACTTCGGATAAAGTCGATAACATTCATCGAAACGTCGCACATGGGAAGCTGTCCTTTGCAAGCGCGAGGCCATTCCAAATAACTAGTAGAGAGGATTGGTTGTTCATCCGGATGCATATGTATGTATGTAAAAACCGAGGCAGACGGTCAAATCGTTCGCACGAATGCAAGCATGCAGCATGTCTGCCGAATGCTATGTTTAATGAATGTAAATCCTCTTATGTAGCTTATGCGGAGCGCAAAGATTAGAATTTGCAATAGGTAGATATTTCTGGGATTGAGGTCGTGACGTAAATAAGATATGTCAAGACCAGAGAAACCCTTTTATGGAAACAAATAATAGAAGATGGAAGTAAAAAAAAGTTGTAATATTAATGCAGTGCCTACAGTATGGGCCGAGGTAAAATCACAACCAACATATTAAATGCGAAAAGAAAGCGGAATAAAAAGGCTAAATGTTGCATAAGGGTCGATCTTTTCCCTGACAATATATAAATGAAAAAAATGTATGAAAGAGGAATAGTTGTAATCATCAGAGAGTATTTGAAGAACATTGTTTGCAATGATAATTTAGATATAAGGTGAGTTTACAAAAGAAAAATATAAGAGATTGAATTTTAATATATTAAGCAAGAATCTAAAGTTTAAGGTAGTTTTAGAAAATAATAATTAATTTACTTAATGTAACAATGATGATAGTGATTTTTATAGTACTTTTAGCGCTGATTATGCGATAAATAATGAAGAAATTCCATCATGTAGTTTTCTTATAAACAGTATGTCTACTGTTGACTAGCTTATGTGATATTTAAAAGTAAGTTAATGTGTTTTCGGAAAATGTATAGCAGTAACCTCACCCGGTTAGAAAGTACCTAACAGGTTCAGTAACTTTACTCAGTTAAATGAAACATTTCCGAACGCAATTGCGGTCACGTTGAGTAACATAACGTAAACATCAGCATATAATCTTATATGCCTATCTTCATAACATAGTTTAACTGTACTGGCCAAGGAGATTGAATAAGTAAACTATAAAGAGGCAAACCAGCCGCCATATTTGTTACGAATTGAATTAGAAGGAGCCGTGACAGAAATAGGCAAGTTTTGGAGAAGGGGTAAATAACCCAGCAAACAGACTGACCAAAAATGACGTTAATTTTACGTCGTTTTAAGGTAACTATTCGTCAGGTTGGTCATATGTCCAAAAAATGACGTACAAACGACGTTGATTTTATGACTAACTTTTGACGTAATATAATGACGTGAATTTTTGATGATATTTTGGTAATACTTTAGTTCCATATTTTTATTTATAACATATGTTTATTTATAGTCGAAAGCATAGAAAAAGTTGTCGAGAAATAAAATGTTCTCGATGGTTTTTCTTCCCAAAATAATAATAATAATAAATAATAATAATAATTATTATTTTATTCTTTTCTACTTTTTTTGCTTTCAACTGTAGCTAAACTAGACAAATAATAGTTCAAAATACTTATACATTTTGCATCATTTCTGACCAATGCGGGTTGTTCCCGCTATTCGTCCATGATCGCGTTACCTCGCAGCCGCTGGTCGGTGGAGTGTGTACGTGCGTTGTGAACGATGTATGTGTCGTGCATGGTGCTGGCTTTTATATTTGCATATTGCATGCGTTATTAATACCAGTTTAAAAGATTCTCATCTCGCTATCCTTGCTGTTTGATCATCGAAACCTTCAGAACGCATTTCGTAAGTAGTCATACAAAAATTAATATGCCATCACGTGTGATTCCCATATTTTGTTTACGTGCATTGAAAACTGCGTATTTGGTGGAAACATGGTAGACACACTTCATTACTCCTGAACTATCTTTAATTTATCTAACACTTAACATGTAAATTGTTGAAGCCTAACACAACTGCTTCGTGTGGATGTCTGTGTAGAACTTACTTAAATCTGAATTGTTGAGGCCTAACACAACTGCTTCGAGTGGACGTTTATTTAGAACTTAATATACTTTATCGTTATTTTATCAAAGATTCTTCCCTTCTCTCATATACAATACTTTCTTTTCATGAATAGGAAGGGAAATTATTTACTAAGGAAAATGACTAAACACATAGGGTTGGAAATTACAATATAATATTCGAGTGAAACGTAAATACCAAGTAATAAAATAGAGACCCCAACATTGTACCTTATAATGATTGGCAATAAATTAGATATTTACAAACATTTCTTCACAATAGAAGAGAAATTTAGGATTTTTCTGCCTAAGTTTGTAGTTTTAGAATACATATACATATACAGTGTGAATTAACAATATTTGAACTTAACGTATTGTACATAAATATATAAAACAATTGTCTTTCTTATACAATATTATTTATCGTCCTGAACAAGTGTGCAGCAGAGGATAGCTTAATTTTTAAATGTTGTGTCTGGTCTTTCAAGAGTTAATAACTTGCATCTCCAAACATTAGTGCAACAGCTTTTATAGTGTTTCCCAACCATCAAGTAGAAATTTGGTCAATGCCACATTTCCCGTCTAAAACGGAAATACATGAAAAATTTAACATTCTAAAATATATAGAAGTTAGCCAAAGCTACAAATAACATGAAAAAGTATCTTGGAAATTTTGGTAATGAAAATAAACCAAACTCGCTATTAAAAATGTCTTCCACATCTTGACAGCTAATACTTACATTTATGAGAATTGTTTTTAATAGACAAAAAAGAAAAGAAAACACAGGAAAATCAAACTAAAATTTTCCTCGAAGTAAACAAATCAAATACTTAAATTTTTGCACATAATTAACATATAACTTATTTTTAATATACATTAAACAAATATGATCATGTATAAATGCCTTCTAACATATAATTATTATATTTTAAATACTGATAACTTGATAAAATTAAAGTTTTCCGTAAACTAAAAGGTTCTTTAATATATTCACAGCATATGATGAATAAAATAAAAGAATATATAATAATAATAATAATAGAATAGAACTATGTGATATTTTAATTAATTTCATGGTACTTATTATGGAGCTTCAACATATATCCCCTTCTTAAATTAATTACTTTAATATAACGTAACAAATTAATTGACTGTTTCTAATAACAATATAACGACCTCATTTTGAAGGACTATTGTATTAATTTATCTAAGGAACATAGTTAGGTTAATATTAAAGTTTATTGAAATCCTAGCGACCCTATACAGTACGTGATCCCCTTAGCATTGATTACTCGTGGAAACTATTTATAATTAAAGTATTTGTGTGATAAACCCTCTCTCTCGAATGTTTAATTATAGTATATGGACGTTCTAAAAGCTATTTTAATGCCTATTATAAACACGCAAGCTTTTGCCTTTTGCTGAAAAAAGTAAACTTGCCTCTCGGTTGTTGTGGATGTTATAACGGACTTTGATATATATCTCGTCCTACTATTAGCGTTGCAGTCTATCAAACGTGTAGTTCCCAAACTCCGCGCACTTCACAACAACCCGCCGGCGTCGCCCCCTCTATTTAGATTGATTGTTCATGCCAGAGTTGCTCGAATTTTTGGCTTCTTAGGTTGAATGGCGTCCTAGGTATTTATCTTGGTTAAAAGATGGGGTTAGTTTAATGGGGTGTAAGAGAATCGGCTTTGCAGAAGAGTAGGACAGGAGGTGGTGTACGCAGAGGCACTCCGATGGTGGTGCTCCGGAGTGTGGGATAACGAACGGGCGCTGGTTGGATTCTACCCGCCGATAAGCTCCCATCGCCCCCCGTGAAAGTTATTAAGTCGTGACAAGTTGGTGGCGGTTTTTTATTTTGTACTCTGCTCGAAGTCGTGTATCTTTGACGGATTAATGATATGTAAATAGGAAAAGTTGGAGGAAAAAGTCGATGTTGATTTAATTTCGCTTCTTTAAATTTAATGGGTGTCGCTTTTCCTATAGTGTTTTAAATTTAAAAGCTTTTTTGCTCTGTATACAGCAAGATGAGCGATTCGTCTTGATGATAGTACTTAATTTAAAAAAAAAATGTTTATGTTCGAAGTTGTTTCCGTATTCGAGCAGGGAATTTAGTAAAATTATTTATACTACTATATAGAATTATCAAACTAATTCCATACGAATGTATTCTTGTAAATGTTTAATTTATTTAATGTTTAAAATTGCTAATTAGTAACGAGAAAAATGATATCCTTTTTAATATCCTACGTGACATATCTACATGACGTAGAGCTTAGCACACACATTTTGCACGTGGTACAATCGTGTATTTTACGTTTGAATATTATTTGCGCATGTTTAGGCCTATATAAAGCCACGATTTTATTAGAAAATATAGTTCTTCCAGTCACTTCGTGGAAGAATTCACTAGGGGTTCTTTCAGTCACCTCGTGGAAGAAATCCCTAGCAGAAATACGCTGCCTCTGCAAGTGTAAGTCTTTACCGTCCTTACCCGAGAACCTGTCAAATTTTCTTAGATACCCCTATAATCTTAGTGGTTTTCCTTTTCTCTCCGTACAAGATATATTATACTGGTTAATTATTATGTTTGTAGGGATCACAGTAAGTTTATTTAGCATATTTTAGAGTAATTTCATACCGTATAATATTTAAACATATTTCTCTCGTAGATTATCCGTTCTATAACACCGTACGTATATATATGTTTACTTTGGCCGTGAACGATGTTTTTTTTTGCCGGACTTGCGAAAATATCATTTTTCTTATCATAAACAAGAATGTTGTGCATCTTTATTTTATGTAGTAAATATTTGTAACAATACGTTTTATTAGCAAATAAATAAATTTATCGTAATTATGTTATGTATATAAACGTCTAATTGATGTGAGTTTAACTTTAATTTTAAATCAATAATTTCTTTTTATATAAACGATTATACCTAACTTTCTTTTATTAAATTAAACCTTTGTAAATATATCTAAATATGTGTAATTTATAATTAAATGTTTAAGGAGTAAGTAAATAAAAACGATATGACATTGAAATGCCCCGTTTCTATTTATGCTAAACAGAAATAAGTTAAAATAAATGCTAAAATACATTATCCTATTTTTCTCCATAATGAGTAAACCCGTAAAAGAGCAATTATTGGTACCCCACTTCCATCAGGAGCGAACACAAAGTATAATTATAATTCCTTTAAAACATTAATTTCGCGCCTAAGAGTAAACAGTCAACTGTTAGTGACAATAGTTACCAATAATAACCGACAATATCGTCGGCTCTAAAAGAAATATCCCTAGGATTAAGGCGCATTATAAAATCTCAGGTGTTTACGCATGTAGCACTGAAGAATACACTGCTATTATTTTTGTTGACGGTTTCCGCAATGGATACAGTCGACAAGTCAGATGACAATATCGAAGTAGGTTCTCAAACCCACACAACATTTATTGTAGCAAAAGTGCAAACTATTCCCTAAAAATCCTGTTTGCTTCCTGTCAATTATTTTATTATCTTTCACAAATGTATTGATAGTTCTATTAGTCTAGTCAAATTGTAACCAAAAACTCGAATAGTTACTTTAATTATGGTAGTTCCGATTGTTTGGTATGTTGCATGGGTTGGTACACTGTTGAAAAATTCAAGTTTTCTAATTCCCCCACCACAACGTGCGTCGTTAACTTGAAAATACCGCTAAATTTTTGAACTTATCCTGTTTTTACAAACATGTCTCTCAAAATATTGGTCTGAGAAAAACCTTTTACACTTTCTACTACTCCCATACTTTAATTGTATTATTAGATATGCTGAATGCGACATTCCAATATTCAAACAATATTCAATATGGCGTCTGCATATCTGACAGATATAATAATTAATTAAATGTGACAGTTCTCTGCAATTTACAAGTAAGTAATTAAAATTTGTGCTTTTTTTGAAAATGTAAACGGTAAAAATAAGGGATTATGACAGTGAAATGTAAAATTTGACTCCAGCAGAAATATGGAACAAGCCTTAGTAGCCACGAACAAGTTATTACCAGCTAAATTCGCAAAAACGTACGGAAAATTTTACGCTTAATTTATGAAATGGAATGTTCAAAAAATAATGTTTTATTATGTGGTCGTAGAAAAAATAGTGTATACAACTCGCATTTAATGGCTTTTAAGACAATCGTATTCATTACAATACTCGCCTTCGGCTCGTATTGTAATTTTCATTCTCGTGTCTTTATAGCTATCATTAAGTGCTCATTGCATAATATACTATTATTGAACTAGATCAAATTTTCTACAATTTGAAACAAAAACGAAACTTTTAGCATTAATACCTACTTCCCGAGGTAGACCTCTTTGAATTTTGAGATTTTTCTTAAAAATGTAAAAATTACAGATTTTTACTTCGTTTTTGCTCGATAGGAAGCAAATAGTGTCTCCTATGGTAAAGTTTGACATAACATGTATAATAGAGGTAAATAACTAAAGTTTAAGACCAAAGTGCTTCTTGCAGCTCGTTTAGAATATGAGATACAATCTTTCGAATATTTCTTTTTAGTTTTTTAGGAAAATAATAGCTTAAAACTAGCAAAAATGTATTTATTAAAAAAAATTCATATATTCTGTCCTTTTCCCACCAAACCCGCTCCGCGCGGGGTGGGGGACAGAAATACTTTTAATAAAAAAACGGACAAACTGAGGTTAAGTGTTGTGTTATGAGCTAAAATAAACATCAATTATTAAGATTTTCATTATTTCAATGATCTGTATGGTATATATTATCCAGAATTTAACCTGCAAATCGGTAAATACATGAATTATTAATTATTTCCTTTTCTGTACTTTTTACACATTAATTTCCTTAACAAAAGTTGTTCCATTGCATCTCATATATAGGGAAAAATACTTACTTTTTCAACAAAAGTTAAAAAGGCACCTGGATCCGTGAACTATATAGACTTGGTAGTTGTTAACGATTTTAGTATCATTTTCGTCGTATTTGTATAACGCTGTTACTGCAACATGGTTCTGTTTGACACTCTACTACATAGTTTTCTTTCAAAATATAAACTAAGCTATTATCAGGTTTCCTATTTAATCGTACAGACAGGAGCCAGCGGGTACTATAAAATTTGCCCCGCTTAAATTTATTTTTATGGCCGGAATAAAAACCGATTGCAAAACTTGCGCATACAATAAACACAATCATTGTAAAAATACAATATTTCGTGTAAGCAAGGAAAAATTTGCTCCAACTTAATGAAATAAAAAACATAAAGGCTACGTCGTTCCTAGTCATGAGGTCAAAATGTCTACACGCCACAAATAATGTTTCTGTATTAGTTCTGCTTACTTATCGCATAGATGCATGATAATACATATTTAATTAAGTTTGTAAATTGTCAAACAAGCAAAAATATTTTAAATATCGGCTAACTCCATAGCAATTAATAATTATGTCTTGTTAAACGCGGAAAAATAAGTTTCAATTAAACTAATGAAAACATATATTATGCAGACACAGATAAACAACCTTTTTATAGTAAATTACGTAACATGAAAGAATATAATTCACTCCTCAGTAAAATATCTAAGTAGATATGTATTAACATCACCTTCAGTAAATTACGAGTGAGTTTCCAAGAGTTAACCCCTTTGGGTATCCGTATGTGATATATGCATAAGACATGTAAGTAAAAATAATAATGAATTAGATAGTCTAGAATCTAGACTATCTAATTCATTATTATTTTTACTTACATGATAGATATCTAGACTCTAGATATCTTAGAATTACTATTATTCACATCGAAGCAATGTACAGAAACAACACAGTAAATTTTACATGAACGCCACTCTTACTCGATTTTTACATTACATTTTCTTCTACCCTTTATTGTCGCAGCTTTAGTAATGATTCATTTATTATTTCTTCACCAAACAGTAAGAAATAACCCTTTAGAAATAAATAGGAACATTGATAAAATCCCCTTATCATCCACGCTATTCTTATAAAGATATATAATAAAGAGGCATGTATTAAATATCCTTAAAGAGATTTATACCAATTTTTGTCGTGACCTCTGAGTTTTTTCTTGTGATATGTCTAGTAGAACATTTATGAGACGTAGAATGTTGAGAAATTTTAACATGTTCACCCTTTGATATGAGGTAATGATTTGCTGAAATATGGCATTACAAGAAGAGATTGATGGTTATAGAGTTAACTTACTGACGACCAACTCAAAGTAAAGGCATTTTAGGAAGCAGGCATTTGTATAATATCTTGAGCGAAGTTCCTCATTAAAATTTCCCACATTCTAAATGCTGCTGCAAAAGTCATAATATTAGATTTATCAATGTTGAGTCATTGGAGAGTGACCCAGCATAACAAAAATTGAGGTTGCGCCGTAAATGGGTGGAATCATGAACATTAGTAAACGATTGTATAGATTTTGAGATCATCAGCATAAGCTCATGCTTATCATGTTAGCAGTACAAAAAGATAGTTACTGAATAGATTGAGTTGAGAGCTCTAATATTGGAATATTGAGGTACATACACCACTGATTGTATGGAAATCGAAGTATTATATCCATTATACAAGACGTTGTTTATACAATTACTAACATAGGATTTTTTCAAGTTTATAAGGCGAGCAGCAATTCCATAATAATTCAATTTACTAGAAGAAGACTGAAAGTCTAGAAAAATATTGTCGATATGAGGTAATGATTTGCCTATTTCTTCATTTGCATATTTATTAGAAGTTGCTTAGTTTATTTAATACCACTTGCAGGCATGAAGTCATGTTGAAGGAGTGATATGAAGGAGGAAGTGTTAACGCATAATGGAACTGTACAAGTCCTGTTCTAGAATTTTAGAAAAGTTGGACTTAATGGTGATGGGTCGATAACACAAAAATACACGGTTTTGTACCTAACCAACCAAAGTGTGTTCCTATGGTAATTTTCGACGCTGATTCTTAATCCGCAGTACGTTTTTTCTTAGGTTGTCAGTTTTTCGAAATAATTGTAATGGCGAAATGGAGTACGGTGTAACTTTTCCGTTTATATTCTTGTGAAATCCAGGTGGAAATGCAGAAAATGAATTATTAGCGACATACGAGCACCGATTATCTTGTAATTCAGCAACAGTTCCGCGCCAATTTGCCTGTAGTCGTCACTTTTTCGGTTGCCTAAGAAGTTACGAACGATGCTCTTGAAAGATTCCCATGCTGCCATTTCTGTGGGTGTTAAACGTCGCGTAAAGTTGTCCTCATCCATCAGTTTCCTTATATCAGGTCCAAAGAAAATCCCTTCCTTTAATTTTGGCATAAGAAATCTTAGGAAACAAACGAGTTAAGTACTGGAAAGGCGCCCTGTTTCGGTCGAGCGCTTTAACGAAATTCTTTATTAGGCCCAGTTTAATACGTAGTGGAGGAAATAAAATGTTATTTGAATCAATCAGTGGATCATTAGATATGTTTTGTCTTCCTGGTGGATAATGGTCTGGAGATGGCCATTCTTCTTTTTACGTAATGATGCGCTGTTGCTCGACTTTCCCTAAAGAAATAAACAGTATTTCGTGACGCCACTCTGCATCTCAATCAACATACCAATAACCTGAAATACATGGCTAATCATTTAATTTAAATAAATATCTTACTTCGAAATCATCAAATACCCTTACATCGCCGCAAATTTTCCATTTATGTTGGTTGAACTAGATCAATTCCAAAATTTCTTTAATCAAGTTGGTGCTGACGGCATGAGTAGTTGGAATCGACGGCATTTGATTTCTAATATGCAGGAGAGCGGCCTTGAAACTGAATTTCGAACCGTCGATAAATAGTTGCAATTCACATTTGACGCATGGTTGTTTCATTGACGTCGTTGCAGAAACAAATTTGAATTATCTTCTCGAAGAATGGCAATAGCACTTTATTCATATTTCCAAAATGAGTAACTTTCGTTTCGCTCGAGAGAAATTGCCACTATTGCAGAACAAATCATTCAGTTCAGCTTGTGTTACTAAATGTTTTTCGTCGAACACTATTTCGCTACCACTGCTCGTAGTGGGATCAGAAGTTTTCACAACACTGAATACCTGGACACTTCGGTAATGGATCATTGTCTAAACGTCCAACTAGCTTCAATACTGATGAAACGGCGGCATATATTTTATGTTTCGTACAGTTCTTGTACTAATATCAAATACATTCGTGCACAGTTTTAACAAAAATAACAGTAATTGTCATTATTTTTCTGTTGTCCTCAAAGCATTGGTGTTTTGAACGGTAAATATATTTCCTCGCCCATCGACCAATTGTATAATTTTGTTCTACACGAATTACAAAACAATTTAGGCGTCCACGGCTTACCAATATCTTCCACAGCAAAACCAAAGTAGTGCAGATACGCAGTTTTCAGCAAATCTATTATAATGTTGCCATTCTTTGCAATAATATAACAACAACAAACGTAACAAAATTGGTTCGGGTCGACTTTGCATGATCTTTTCTACATTTTTATGTATTATTTTTCTAATACAAATACAGTAGAGTCCCGATTATCCGAGTTCCGGTTATCCGAGGCTCCTCATTATCCGAGGTATCACTGCTTGTCGTCGTTCCCGGCACGGTTGTTGTAGGGAAGTTCCTTCATTACATTATTTAACGTAGGGACTTCCCCTGCTTATCTATTTGGCAGGACCTAGTTATAAATACACCTGCGTTACTATGTTGACTGACATTAAAGAGACGACAATTATTAAAATTTGGAATAAGATTTCTATTAACCAAATGGAACCTGGCAGTGTACAAGATGCAGTTGAAGAATCGCTTTTAGGCCTTGCTAACAATCTCGATGTTTCAACTGCGTTAAATGAAAATGATATAGCAGAATGGATGAACGATGATGACAACAATGAACTGAGTGATGGCGATATTGTAAGCTTTATTAGAACCCAAAAAGGTATTCAAGACGAATTTGGGAATGAAAATGACGACTATGCTGAAAATTTAACGCTATTAAAACAGCTATTTTATACCTCGAACAACAAGATGATACAAGTCCAGGCGATATTTTGGTACTACGACGACTTTAAAACACTGCTGCCAAGAAAAGACAAACACTTATGAGTCAAAAATCCATTACAGATTTCTTTAAACAAGTTAATTCCTTGCAGAAGATGTATTATGTTCAATATGTTACATTGTTCAAAGTAAAGATGTTATTAAATGTTTATTTACAGAAGACTTATTAAGATATATTATGTTACATTGTTTTTCAAGATTATACAATATACATATTGATATTTATTTTGTCTAGTATTTCTAGTTTTATTTAGAATTAATTCATTTATGTTGTAAAGGAATAGGTCAGATATAGAAATTGGAAAACACATTGTTCTCAATCAAACGGCAATCCGTATTATCCGAGTTTTTGCTTATCCGAGGTACCGTCGGTCCACATTAGCTCGGATAATCGGGACTCTACTGTACTTATTGCGTTAAAATGAAGTGAGCACGTTACTGATTCAACCAGCTGACAACTGTTGTCAGGGGTAGTGCATTTCATTTACTACACCTTGTCAGTGTTTTGGTTAGGGGTAGGGTATCTTAGAGGGCAGCACTTTATACAAGATCGAAAACATAACTCTAAATATAGTTGGCTGCGTCGATGAATTTTGTTAGAGTTGTTGTTGTCATGTGATTTTTCTCCGCCATTTGCAATATTGTGTGTAACTGTCATTGTTAAATACGTTAGTTCTTCTCCGCAAGTGCATTTCGAAACATCAAACCGATGATACTACTTTAGAAAATATGGATGTACAGGCGTTACCGTTCACCTCACAAGCAAGTTCCAGTGAAAGACCAGAAATTCAGTATGTGTCATGTATTTGTAAGTGTGATTTATAGTATTAAAAAATGTAACAGTTTCTTAATCATATCACATATATTGCAGTTATAAGGTATAATGTTATTTTTGTATATGATTTACTAAATATGTAATACTTATAGATAAAAATACATTTGTTTTAGTCTGTTTCATCAGTAGCACTTAGATACAGAAAAGATGTTACTATACTTCACTATCATTACGTACTAATTTGTTTTTCATGTAAAATTAGCATAAAATATTTTGACGTTTAATGTTGCAGACACATATTAATGTTCCAGCAAATATAACGCCAAAAAATATCGATCCTAATTTTCACTTGAATTTCATAGTTTAATAATTTGCAATCAGGAAATTTCAAAGTTCCCGCTCATTAGAGAGTTATCATTCTCTACAGATTCCTATGATGAATTCTACCTAAAGGTACCCGGGAGGGAATTACAGATGGTGCTGATGCTTGGTTCACATTTTAGTGAGAGAGTAGGCCATCTATACCACCTCTTTTATCTAATGCTGAAAAAAATCTCAAAATTCTGACAACCCAGCAAAAATCTGGCTACGGATTTGAATTCAGTGGTCAAATATACGTAAAGAAATGCTCTCTCTTTCTCAGGCACAAAAGTTGGCCCGAATTTGTAATCCTGTGTAATTAGAGCTGACTTATCCTTCGTGAAAACTAGAATACATCTTGTACGTTTCTATTGATCCGGGAAATTGACGATTTTCTTGCTAGATTAATCACCGAGCATAACAACCTTGCAAGATTACGCAGTTTTATTTTGTTTTACCATTTGTATTTTGAGGTTAGTTTTGTTATACCGGGTATTGTAAATGTCTTAGATATTTCAAATTAGAAGTCCCTAGTAGCACACAATATCGGGCCAACGTTGGCTGTCGGTCGGTTATTTATTGGCCTGACATCAAAGTCTGATGTCAATCCGATGTACAAGTGTTAACATTTTACAACGTTGCATAAATATCACTGCATGATATTGGCCCAATATTTTGCACAAACATTTTTCCGATTTGAGCATTTACCGTATATTTCATAAGACAAATAAAGTACAGAAAATTTACTTGATTTGAACTACAAAATGAACATACAAAAATGTGTTTTGTATTTGATAGATCACAACCCACTTGTTAGCCAATTATGTCAATAAAATAAAAAAACTTTAAAAATACAAAATTTCAATAATGCGCCTGTGGGCGATGAGTCACGGTCCTCTCGTGTCCGGTTTCTAAAATTATTTATAAAAATGTGCGTAGTTCTTTTAATGTTAATTTGGTGAGAATCATTATTGCAAATACTTAATTAACTTTGAGGATCTATATATTTCATTTCACATACCAACAATTATTCACGGTACAGTGTGTAATATACTATGTGATAAATTAATATAGACCATATCAATATTGTCTTGCAAAGTTAATACGATGTTGGCGTTTAATCGGAGAATAACAAATTTTGACGTCATCCCCTTTAATCTAAATTTATATCGAACACTGACCTACAACCAATATCATAGTGACTTTGTGAACTTGATATTATTATATTATATATATATTATTATTATATTATTATACATTTTTGTTTAATATTAATAGTATGTAGATTTTTGTTGTCAATAAAATATCAGTATCAGATATTTAATCAATATATTACCAATGTAGACAACGTTGGTCTGATATCAACCCAACGACATAAATTGACATTTACTTGATATAGGAATTTTATATGCGTACGACATTGGATGGGGGTCAGTGATGTTCTGCCGATCTTAGAATATTGGAGTGATATTGGCCCGCTTTGAGGCCAACGAACTTGGCTACTAGGGATGAAAAGACCCACCTCCTAAGCCTTAAGTTTATATGAAGTGAGTTGTATATAGGCTAGCCCTACAAAACAAGCACGAAGAAAATGTAAAAGAAAAAAATCAATTTTAATGAATATACGTTAATTGTTTTAAGCAGTGTAAATATACACTCCTCTCTCACATTGTATCGTAATTTAATTCATATAAATGGAGTAGTTTCCTACGACGAAGCATAAAACGTATAATCTTCTGCTACAATAATCTCTAATATGTATGTAAGTACGAAACATACATATGTACATATGCGTTAGCTGAGGATAAGCGTCAGCCGAGAGTAAAACTACCGATGTCTCTAATACATAATATAGAATTCCCCACTGAAATCCATCATTTCGTGCACACGAGAGGAGAACTGTCTGCCAACTTCCCGGATTAGGGCGGCCGTAGCTGGCTTATCTACGAAACGAGGACGTCTGAATTTTGAATAATATAACTGACATCAACCGAAAGTAACTTCATGTGTGATATAAAGCAACGTCGGCAGATGAGAAGTCCCCTTTCACAGCCAACCATCCATCCATCCGTAGACACTCGAGTACCTAATTCCTCCCCTCAAAAATTACCGTCTGATAGAAGTTTGCGACAGTTCGTGTCTATATGTTAAATGGATTTCGTATTGGGTGCGGAACAAGTGACATTTTCGCCAAAGCTATTTTCTCTAACTAACTTGGGACTATCTAATTTCCAGTACGCCCGCAAAGTTTCATCACACCTCGCAGTAATTCCAGTACACATCTGTATAATGGATGAATGAATAAATGAGTATTTTAGGAGTTTAATAAACACAAATTGTTTTTGCAACATGTCGCTACACAACAATATTTGGTTTAAAACAAGACGGGATAGAATATATTACGAAAGCTGGTTGAAAATAATTCCTTATTTCAAATGAAATTGCTTAAATTTATGATTGTGTCTTATTCCCTATACAGGGTATATCACGACGAGATTTCGTTAGAACAATATAGAAAAGTTGAGTTTTGAAATTTTGCAAATATTGGTTTTGCCTTACGGTCTTTCGATTCAAAATAGTTTAGAATTTTTGCTTCTTCCGGTTAGACCGGATATGGATATAAACTTCCCTATTTTAAGTAGAATACCTTATTTTTTAAGATTGATTCGTATTTCCAACTTAATTTTAAGGATAATTCGTCTGATAAACTTTGCCTCTAATGTTAGTCATTTTGGAAGAATTTCAATTTTTGTAAAGAAATTGACAGCTGCAGACTATTACTCATAACAGCATTCTTAATAATTGAATGCATGCACATATTTAATATTTTAGGTTATCATTTTGGAAACTATACTGCTTCAAATGCGGTATATAAACTTTTCAAAATAATACAGGGTGATCAGAAAACCATGTTAAACATTTCATCCAGAAAATATCAATATCTTGTTATTTTTAAATAGCCACCTACATTTTTTCAACTTCATTGGATTGCGCGTTCAAAATATTGGGCAGTATCTATTTACTTCCCTAGAACTAAACGTCTTAGTTTTAGAGTTATTTTGGAAAATGTATCAATTCCTTTAAAGTTGTATTTTGTATAATCAGTCGTATGGAAATTCATGTGAATAAATAAAAACAAGTTGCAATCATATTACCTGTCATCAGTAAGGTATTTACTAGTGTTATTCAGCGTTTTCTTTGTCTTCCGTTTCTGAATACTTGAATAATAAGCATAATAATGTCGCGATCTGGATTTAATAACGAAGATTTTTTTTAATCTAATAATAACATAATATGGTGAATGTAATAGAATAATCGACAGGACATGTCTTTATGCAGAGAAATATCCAAATCGGTCAAGACCTACCAAGAGTATCTTCAGCAATATTTTAAAAAATTGCATTTCCTTAGGATCATTCTTGCCGAAAACAGCCAAAAGAAAACCTGTTGTTGATAATGAAAATATGGAGGTAACAACACTTGCTTACTTTACAGCACATCCTAGTAATTCTATAAAGGATGCGGAAGCTGAAGTAGATGCATCCATAATAAACATACATCGAATTTTGAAAAAGAACAAGTGGCATGCTTACAAATTTCAACCTGTTCAATATATTAATGAAACTGATTTTGTAACTAGAGCGCAGTATTGTGAGTGGTTTTTAATGAAATCACAAGAAGACGACGATTTCACAAAAAATCTTATATGGACAGATGAAGCAAAGTTTTGTAGAAATGGAATATCTAATCGACACAATAGCCATTTTTGGTCCGAAGATAATTCTCGAGTTGTTAGGCAACGACGTTTCCAAGAGTCTTGGAGTTTTAATGTATTTTGTGCTATTAAATATGACAAAATATTTGCTTTGCATTTTTATGAAGAAAATTTAAATAGTGAGCGATTTATAGACATCTTAAGAAACGTCATAAATATAAATTTAAATACACTGTCCGCAGAAGAAGCTCGTAGTGTATGGTTTTATATGGATGGTACACCAGAACATAATACCAGAGCTGTTGGAGATGTATTAGATAACATATTTTATGATAGGGGGTCGAATTGTTACCTATGCCGTTTCCTGGGTGTGAACTAGCGAGGTGTTCAACGTTTGTTCGAGCTATAAACCATTATCTGTTGTTGTTTGTAACATTTATTAAGGTTATGCCGGCGGAATTTGTTATTATAAACAATAATAACGTCACGGATCACATTTTTACATCTCCCATGTTTTCCAACAGTATAATCAAAATAATAATGTTAGAATATTATCTTAACCAATCCGCAAAGCTGTTATTCTGACCAATAACAAAATTATCGCGCACAGGCCCCGCCTAGACATTTCTCGACCAATGTACTAAAGTGAAAAATAAAATGTTCGAGAAACAAAAATTCTCTCCACCAATTGAAAGACTCGTTATTCTGGCAAATAATATAATTCTTTCTTGGGACACCTGCATAACGCGTCACTTGTTTACTATCACCCGATTTAACGTCCCTAGATTATTTTATTGGTTAAAGATAAAGTATACAGTATACCTGCTACCACCAAAGAAGATATGATGGCCAGAGTGCGAGGCGCGTTCAATAATCTAGACGGTACCATGATTCAGCGTTCCACGCGTACTAACATTTTACAAAGAGTAAGAAAGTGTTTAGAAAGAGGCGGTGATGTGTATGAGAACTTTATTTAAGATTATTAGAAACTATTAATAAGACTACTTCTTTTCGATATTGTGTAGTTTTCATTTAAATGTTTTAGGACATTATTAAATGATGACTTGTTTTGTTTTTATTTATTTACACGAGTTTCCACTGATTATACAAAATAAAACTTTAAAGGAATTGATACATTTTCCAAAATAACTCTGAAACTAAGACGTTTAGTTATAGGGAAGTAAATACATACTGCCTATAATTTTGAACGTGCAATCCAATGAAGTTGAAAAAAATATAGGTTGCTATTTAAAAATAACATAATAGTGATATTTCTGGATGAAAGGTTTAACATTGTTTTCTGATCACCCTGTATTATTTTGAAAAGTTTATATACCGCATTTGAAGCAGTATACTTTCCAAATTGATTACCTAAAATTTTAAAATATGTGCAAGCATTCAATTATTGGAAATGTTGTCATGAGTAATAGTCTGCAGCTGTCACTTTCTTTACAAGTATTGAAATACTTCAAAAATGGCTAATTTTAGTGGCAAAGTTTATCAGACAAACTACACTTAAAATTAAGTTAGAAATACGAATCAATCATAAAAAGTGGGATATTCTATTTAAAATAAGGAAGTTGATATCCATTTCCGGTTTAACCGGAAGAAGCAAAAATGCAAAACTATTTTAAATCGAAAGAGCTTAAGACGAAACTAATACTTGCGAAATTTCAAAACTCAACTCTTATTACTTTTCTATATTGTTCTAACGAAATCTCGTCGTGGTATACCCTGAATAATCTGAAATGTCAAATTAATAGCTGGATTTTATTTGGCAATTTAAAAACTTTAAATTTATACTTAAGATGATTATAAAGAACTTTACATTTAAATTAATCTAAATACACTAATAAGTAAATCCTGTTAAAATTTAATTTTCGTTACCTCTAAGTTTGTTAAGAATTATTAGTTTAAGTTGATAAATAAATTCACGTTTTGTTGTTTAAAAGTTATAATAATAACAATAGAGTATAATGGTTTAAATTGTCAACATTTATAAGCATAAAATTACAATTAACTTCTCGAGAAAATTAATTTATGTTATACAAATAAAAGATCATTCGTATATAAATATAAATATAATAATATACAGCAAAAATACACTCTTCTTGTTTTTGCTCACTGGGTCGCTGAACTGTTTATTCTTATTGATAAATATTATATTGGAGGAACTGCATTGCGATGAATACGAGACTTAAAGTACATAAAAATAAATAAATATTTGTTTACAGTTACCATAGAGTAAGTTATCAATCCATCTAATATTAAACACTGCGTGTTTTCATCTCCTTTTTATGCACATACTTGTAAGAAGTGTTGGTTTTTAAAAAAACCGGAATATTTTCATAACATGAATACGAGACAAAAAGTATTGAAGGAAAAACTATCAACAAAGAATCAAACACTTATTCTGAAAAACCAGGAATGCTTAAATAATAGCTATATTAGTATTGAATACAATAATGATACTAACGATAAAAATATTTATTAGAAATGTGATTTGAATACTATTATATTAGATTTACGTAATAAATTAGCAGAACGAGATAATGAAAAGGTTTTGCTTTTAGAAGCAAAAACTGCCCTTATTAATGAAAGAGAGGCATTACAAAGTGAGATAGTTAATTATGAGACAATAATTAAACAACAAAACGATATTATTGAAAAATTATCACAAAATCGAATTTTTTTTAATGATGCAACTACCCAAACCTTTGATATTAAAAATCATCAAGACAACGGAACTCAAACTGTGGATTTAAATTCAAATTTTAAGAAGTTCAATACGAATATTACACTCGCAAATTGTGGTATTAACGATGGTATTAACGATGAAAGGAAAAATAAACAAGTGGAAGCCATTGAAAATAATGAACTGAGTGATAACCCACAAAGAAAACTAGTATTGTTGTCTGATAGTCATGGAAGATCTTATAGTCAAATGTTAAAAAACAAAGTGGGAACGACTGATCCTACAATAGGAATAGTGAAGCCGGGTGCAAAATTAGTTAATATCATTGAAAACCTTGAGAACGCAGTCAAAGAACTGACCAAATCAGATATTTTAATAATAATGGTTGGCTCGAATGATATGGAGGATTGTGGTGATAGTGTCAGTATACAGAACTTATTGAACACATTTGAAAAGATAATGGAAACAACTACCCGAACAAATATAATAATTAGTACTATTCCGTTTGTGTTAAGTAAAAGATATCTCAATAAGGTCATAGAGCATATTAACCATCGCATATGTAGCATGGCGAAAAAATATAATCACGTAAATATTTTTTGTATAAATAACTTAATATGCGCTGAGAGTTATGTTAGGGATGGCATCCATTTACAGTATCAAATCAAAAAATATGTTAGCAAACAATTGTTAGGAGTTATAAAAGATATAATGGAACCAAAGACTGTCCAAAAAAATGGTATTTTTTTAGAAGAAATTTTGAATATGAGGAAGATTCAATAAATATGTCAATTGTGCATCAAAATGTCCAATGTATCAACAACAAAATAAATGAACTTGATGTGTTTCTGGAAAGTGGTTGTGATGTGTTTTGTGTTTCCGAACATTGGTGTGTCGGGAATGATATTGAGAAGCTAAAAATAGAAAACTTTAGTTTAATAGATTATTATGGTAGAAAAAACCGGAAACATGGGGGGTAGCAATATATGTGCGTAATAACATAGCCAAATTTAGTAGTGGCATTGATGCAGTCAGGAATGTTTCGGTTGATATTGATTTTGAGTGTGTTGTGACTAGGGTTCAGCTGCCCAATTTAAAATTGCTGGTAGCAGCGATTTATAGGAGCAATAAAGGTAGTTTTTCTATTTTTTTGGATAGGCTCAATCAAGTGTTGGAAATCTTACAGAATTTTACAGGGTATAGTATTGTTCTTTGTGGGGACTATAATATTAACTTTTTGTCTTCTTCAAGTGAATTAGAGATTTACTATCGGCACATAATATTATTATAACCTTGAATGAGCCTACGAGAAAAAGTAGTTGCTTAGATAATATATGTATTAGTTCAGAGTTAATGAGATTTGAGGTTGCTGTTGTTCATAATGGTTTATCTGATCATTCAGCCCAGTTGCTTGTATTTCCAATAATGCCTGAAATTCCTCCTTCTAATACCTTAAGCATATCATATAGACAAATAAAAATAAAAATAAAATAGAAAATTTCAAGGAAGTGCTGGGGCAACTGAATTGGGCAAGCATTATTGATCATGTGGACGTTGACCGACAATGGGAAGGGTTTATTGATACCATTAAGTATAATTTTGAGATTGCTTTTCCTTTGGTACATAAAAAAATTAAAGACGGGGGGGTTCATAATGCATGGATCACAACTGGAATAAGAGTGTCTGCACTAAAGTTGAAGGAGTTATACAAAACTACGTTAACCGGAAATGTTGTAAATATAGATTACTATAAAAAATATAAAACTGTATATAAAAAAGTAATTGCAAGCGCTAAGCTATTGCATAACAACCGAATTATGTCACAGTCGTCAAACAAGGTTCGCGCTGCGTGGAATATTATAGGCTCATATACTGGCTCGGGGGAGAAGGCGAAGGGGAATTCTGCCATAATCGTAAAGGAGGAAACTGTCACGGATCCGAAACTGGTTGCAGAACATTTTAATGACTACTTCCATGGCGTGGCAGACGGTTTGCTCGCCACAGGTTCCCGAGTTGAGCGGTTTGATGAAGTTGGTTCGGCTTCGATGAATTCTTTTTTCTTTGAGCCTGTCTATGAACAAGAAGTTAAACAGATTATATGCCAACTTAAAAATACACACTCATATGGTGAGGATCAAATTAGTACTAATTTGCTGAAGTGTTGTGCTGATGAAGTAGTTGCGCCATTGACACAGCTTATAAATCAGTCCGTAGTTCGTGGCAAATTCCCAATGGTATTAAAAGTTTCAAGAATTAAACCTATTCCTAAGGGTGATTCAGAGCGGGTCGTGAGCAACTATCGTCCCGTATCTCTGCTGAGCTCGTTCTCAAAAGTATTTGAGAAAGCAATGGCAGTAAGACTATTACAGTTCTTAGAGAAATATAGGTTACTGAATGATCGACAGTTTGGTTTCCGAAGGGGTTACAGCACGTCGGCTGCGATAGCGTGTTTCCTCGATTTATTATATAGTGACATTGATGCGGGGAACTTGTCTTTCGGTATATTTTTGGATCTCAGCAAAGCGTTTGATCTGGTCAACCATGAAATACTGCTTCGTAAGTTGCACAGGTATGGTATAAGGGGCAATGTATTGGAATGGTTTAGAAGCTATCTGAGTAATCGTGTGCACTACGTAGAAATAAATGGTCATCGCTCTAGGAAATTGCCTCTAAATAGAGGGGTGCCTCAAGGAAGTGTTCTTGGCCCCCTATTATATATAATATATGTCAATGACTTTAACATAGACAAAAGTGTCTTGTATGCAGATGATACGTCCCTGCTGGTGAGTGCTACAACAAAACCGGGTGTGTTAAAAACTGCCGAACATAATATGACTATCATCGGGGATTATATGTTGGCTAATGATTTGGTTGTGAATAATAACAAAACAGCATTTATAGAGTTTAGAGCTGCAACATATGATAGGACTGAGTCTAGCCTACTTAGATACGGTAAGAGTATTGCTCAGGTAGATAGCATTAAGTTCTTGGGTCTTACGATTGACTATGCTTGTAAGTGGAGGGAACATATCAATAATTTATGCAATAGACTGACGCCCATGTGTTTTGTTCTCAGGAGGCTAAGGGTGGAAGTGGGTTTTGATGTGCTGCTATCGTTTTATCATGGTCACTTTCATTCGGTGTTATCTTATGCAATTATAGCGTGGGGATCCTCTCCAGATTTCAATCGAGTTTTTAAAATACAAAAACGTGCAATACGAGCAATGAATGGACTTAGCTATAGAACAAGTTGTAGAGATTATTTTGCTTATATGGGGATATTGTCCCTGCCATGCGTTTATATAATGCAATTATTATTGTATGCTTGGAATAATATTGATAGAATGAAAAAATTGGGTAGCTATCACACGTACAACACACGCCATGGGTCGGTGCTTGAACTTCCTAAACATAGATTGTCATTTTACGAGCGCGGTCCTCATTACTTGGCCATAAAAGCTTACAATAAGTTGCCAGAGCGTTTTAAGTCGGGAAGTGTCGGTGTTTTTGGGAGTTCTATTAAACGGTTCTTGCTGCAAAAATGCTACTACTCACTGGATGAATTTTTCAATGATAAGAGTGATTAGCATATTTCGTTATTCACTGTTTGTTTTCTTTTTTTTATGTATATATACTGATCTGTATTTTGTGCTCTTTTTTTCTCTATTGTTGTGTGTTAAGTCATTTTTTTTTTTTTTATATATTGTAACTGACATTGTGACTGACATTGTGACTTATCCTATACTACATATGTAGTCTACTGGACCAATAAATTATTATTATTATTATTATTATTATTATTATTATTATAGAATAGAAGAATTTTATTAGAATAGTATGAAATGTATAAAATGTTAGATAGGAATTAAATTTATTGTAATCTCATTCTTATTGAAAGATTTTAAAAATTCACAATATAACTAATATTGTCAAGATATAAGATAGGCAACTTAAATTACTATACAAGGAAATATCATTATTATGAAAAATCAAGTATCTACATGGAAACTAAGTAAAAATATTCTGGTTACGGATAAATACGGAGATGATTTGTGAATTTTGACATGAATGGTAAAGAATTATGTAATTAAACGAGATTTTTAGAGTAAAGAAGAATTTATATAGAAAATTTGGTATGAAAGTAATAAATACCTGATCTTATAAGTTAATTATCATCATCTACATGTTTGATAATTCGAAAACTTCGAAGTGATTATTGAACCGGAATTACCGTGACGTTACTTATAAAAATAAATGGAGAATTTATAAACTGGAAAATACATATAAGAAACGTTTTACCGAAATAGAAGAAGCCCATAACGTGCATACAAATACGAGAAAAACCTATTGGATGAATTTAACTTGAACCTTATATGCTGTA
This sequence comes from Amphimallon solstitiale, assembly GCA_963170755.1. Taxonomy (NCBI): domain Eukaryota; kingdom Metazoa; phylum Arthropoda; class Insecta; order Coleoptera; family Scarabaeidae; genus Amphimallon; species Amphimallon solstitiale. Next base: position 139,786,762 of record OY720677.1, on the reverse strand, counting down.
TTATCCGGACATTAAGAAACTGTAACTGCAATCCAGGATAGATGTATTTATGAAGAGGACCAGTCTTAGACGGAAACAGTAAAATTATAAACATTTAAAAGAAAATCATTTCATAATCGTTAATATCAAACATTGAATTACATTTTTATAAGATAAAGAGAATAATAAAATTGATCTTTCATTTAATGTAAAATTGATTCTATTTTATATTAACATCATATGAATAGTCATATTTATATTGTTGAATTAAACATTTCATTAAGAAAGAGAATTTAATTTCGAAATTGAAGTTATTGTTTATGTGTTAAAAAGAGTTTTGTCTATCATTACTTAACTTATTTAGTCAACAAACATACATTATATTGTGTTTTCAAAATATTATTTTGAAATAAATATTAAAATAACTTGTTGCACAAGGGAAAAAGCAGTAGAATTCATCGTAAAATAAGATAAATATGCAGAGGGCAGCACATCACATAGAAGCATTATAAAACAGAGTTAAACCTTGATGTAAGTATTGAAAATACTTCGACAAACAAAACTATTGACACACTACACGTAACAACTTATGAAGTTAAAACCTAGAAGATCCCAAAAAATATATAAAAGATAAAACACAAAATAAACAATGAAAGAACGAAAGTGAAACATTTCAATAGATTAGAATAGTAGGGAGTGTTAAAGAAATCTTCTGGGCTGTATAACACTGTTGAAATAAGTGTGATTTAATAATTGCTTTGAATTTCTTAAAATTAGTGTAACTTCGCGAAGGCAGTCACAGATGTCTGAAAAGTTTGTTCCATTGTATATCATCTGTTTTTGATAGCTCGACGTGTTGCGTTTTTCTGTCAACAGAATACTAGGCGTCTCATAATGATGTTCTGTCAAGTTGAAATTTAAAAGTAAGCTGTTTTTTGAATAAATTTTCAATTAATGCTAATAAACCTATATCGAAAACGAAATAAATTGCTGTAACAAACGTCAAGTACTAAATTTCAATTTCATCCATGATTTTTATATAATATCCATATATTTAGACTAATAATAGGTATTACAACTTTTTACGAATTTCCAAGATATTTCACAGGAAGTTTGAAATACTTCCTTTCGACCATCACAGGAAACAATTCTGAAAATTATGTAAGTACATCGGAGAATTGAGCTATTCCCGAAAACTTTTCCACGCAAAAGAATACGTCTGCCATCTCCAAAAGCACCGAACAATTATTTGAGCGACGGAGACAAGGAAGGGGCGACATCAGGTTTTTTGTCTTCAGATCCTAACCCAATTAATTCGAAATTTCCAACTTTTAATTCGCGTTTCAAATGGGGATCGCGGAGGCGGCGAACAAAGAGGGGAACGAGAGGGTGGTACGCGCGGTTCTTCGGCAAAGTAGATGACGAGCCGCCTCCTGGACGCGGTTTTAATAATATGAGATAATTTTGAATTAGAATTGCTCTCAATCCGTCTGTCTGCGAGATCGGCAAACTTCGTTTTGGGGATTTTCGCCTTTTTCGGACGTGACGACAAGGTCGCTACGTAGAAACGAAATTTCGAAGTTTGAGATTGCGGAAAAGGATATCTTGTTTTTATTAATTAAAATTACTTTTCCTCCGAGGAATGGGTAAGAAAATTTTATGCTTAATCATATTAAAATTCTAATTTATGCCGAAATCATCGGGATGATCTGAGGAAAGAAGAGGTCAAGTCCCCAATGAGTCTCAAATTCGAGCAGAATGTTGTCTGATTTATAAATGTAGAAATATAAAGGGTTGTTACTCACCCTCTATAGAATTAAAAGCCAGACACTGCTATATTCTATATATCTACTCGCATAATATTAAGAATTTAATTATAATGATGATAATAATAATAATAATAATAAAAGTTTTATTATTTCAACAAGTAAATAATAATAAAATGCGAATGAGTAAATGAGTTAGAGACTACATACTAGTGACATACAGTTGTTAGGGTCTATTTTGAAGCCGGTAGTGTCATCTATGAAGTACGCACTGTACGATGCCTTGTGTTGTTTAGTGGGGCTCCTCGAATCGTCGTTGTTAGATATTAACGGTTGGCCTCGGTAATTGTCTATCGATGATTTGAAATCGCTTAACCTCTTTTTTTTTATTAAAGTAGTCTTAACATCGAATAGTCGTGATCCTTCGTCTACTTAGATTTTGGTGATTTGATATTTTAAGTTCAAGTAAGATCAGTCCGGCCCTTTCCAAGGCTGTATTAGTAGTACTTTGAGCATGTAACGAACTTGTATCGTTAGTTTATATAGAAGTCATTAATGTACATATTTCTCATACTGAAAATAATCATTCAAGATATGTATATCTTTTTTATTAATTTTCTATTAATGATTGTGTGTAACCTATATATATATATTTGTTTATCTCTTGGCAAGATTTAATTTAAACTAATATTTAAATTGTTAAAGCTTTCCGTGTGCAGAGTGGAAAATTACATGCTACGTCATTTCTGCACACAGAACGGTTTATTTCCACTTTCTAATCTCGAAGGTGGGAGGTTTTTAATGCGCTTGCCGCCTATATAAGCCGACGAAATTATATGCAAAAGTTACTTGTTTCCTTTAAGTCAACCAGGTCATCCCCTAATAGAAGACTTGTTTCCTTCGAGTCAACCAGGTCAGCCCCTAGTGGAAGACTTGTTTCCTTCCTGCCTTACAGAACCGTCCCCTAGTCTAGTAGAAGGTCCTTTCCCGTATAGCATCAGGTATAGAAACCTGGGGTGTTTTCCTTCTCTTCCAACCGCTTGTCCCCGCACAAGAGGTGAAAATTCCGTACCGTATACTGATTTAGCAAAACATCGGTCTAAGTACCTGAGTATGCTAAATATTTTCCAACAATAAATTACATGGCAAGAGGAAACCAGTCACTAATATAACCGCAGATTTCTCCGTTGTAACTTATTTTGCGAGCCGTATAACAAAACCACTTTTCATGTATGAGATATCAAATAATTCTTAAAATTTGTAACATAATTGTTGTCTACACAGTAACGTTATAAGCTAATATTCAAACTATCGTCGAAATAAATCAATTTATTTAAGAAAACTTACTAATAGAGCCAATATAGAGTTCTGCCAAGAAGAGAGATTATGTTTTAATTTTCATGTATTTTCTATCCCTATTTATTTTCAGAGCAATTATTAAGTTTGTAATTATATTTTTTTTAAAACGTAATAAATGTGTGTAAAGTATATGAATATATGTGTGTGTGTAATTAACTTTTATTGAAACATGATGAAATAAATTGAATTAAAATATACATGTGTTTCACTATTTTCAAAATTTATAAGCAATTCTAGGAAGCAACAATTTATTAATAAATAGTACTCACTAGGTTATATTCCTCCCGAATCTATCACTGTAGTCTACCCGAAGTTGGTTTTCTTTTGACACTGTTAATGAACACATCACCTTTACCGTTAGTTTCAACACGCACGAAAAGATTTGAGGTTAAGTGAATGTTCGGTGTTTTTGCTTGCTAAAAAGGACGCAGAATGTTCATAGTATAACAATTATGGCACTATCTCCTTCAAATAATTTTTGCACATACGGCATTTTCGCTAAGCAGGACAGTATAGGCAATTGAATGTGCGCCCTCGGTTTCAAAAGTTAAATTTCTATCTCATACTTGCTACCTGGGTTAATTAAATATTTAATAAAAGACAAGTATTCCGTGCCAGTCAGAAACAAAGCAAGCACTTCACAAGCATTATATCTTCTTTTACAGTGAGTAGGTTGCTAACCTTGTCCATCAACCCTCCTCCTTTATCCGGGCTTGGGACCGGAAACAGCGTCCTTGGAACTTCTCAATCCACTCCAGAGCGCTGCGATCAAAACGTCACCAGAAATTACAGAATAAGTATCAGTACTAACTGGAATCCGCCAGGGCGATAGTTTGACTCCAATCTTGTTCAACCTCATTAGGGATAACAGAATTAATATTGTAAAAGAAGTTGATGAAGAATAAGAAATGGGACAAGAATCGATAAAGATACTATGCTACGCTGACGACGCAATTTTGATGGCTAATAACGAAGACAATCTACAGCGACTACTATATGGGTTTCAAACAAGAGCGGAGAAGTTTAACATGCAGATAACTATAGAAAAAACAGAATTAATGGTCATAGCAAAGGAGCCCATTATATGTAAACTAGCTGTAAACGACAAACTCATCCACCAATGTGTGCAATGTACGTACTTGGGAGCTGAGATAACGAGTTTCAAAAACTTATTACAAAAAGTCAGAACTCAAGTGAACAAAGCCTCAAAAATTTCTGGCTATCTGAGGCACCTCATATGGAGGAGCAATACATGTCCACTGAAAGCAAAGTACGCATATATAAAACCGCCGTAAGACCTGTATTCACATATGCAGTGAACACTCGAACAGATACAGCAAAAGCGAAGAGCATGATGAGGGCGGCGGAGATGAAGACATTAAGGAATATTAAGGGAGTAAGCTTGAGAGAGCAGAAAAGAAGCATATATAAGAGCAGTTCTCAAAATTCAAGATATGGTGCAGTTTTCGAGATCGAGACGACGATATTGGAGAGACCACGTTGACAGAATGACAGAGATCGATGGGAAAATGGATAAAAGATGAAAAGCCAAGTTCAAGGAGACCCCCCCCCCCCGGTCGACCTCTCAAAAGATGGTGCGAAAGCTAGACATCTGCTTTTCTGGAGGCTGAACGAGATCAAGAAGAGTAGAAGTAAGAAGGTTAAGTCTTAAGAAAAGAGAAACAAGAAGCAAAAGTTTGAGTAATTATTTTTATACATACTAAAAGCCATTAGACAAACTCTTGCACTTAACACGGCTTAGATATACCCTAAAATTCACGAATTGTGGAGCGAATGATCTCAGAAAGTAGAGAATCCAGACCCCAAACGAAAGCGCATTGTCGTGGGGATACCCGTCGAAAGAAAGACCGATTACACGAGCCCTGTCGTAAATTAAGGTGGAAAGAATTGAAGTCTGACCTTGTGGCTTCAACACTACACATGATTGTACAAGATGCAGAAATTACAGTCTCAAACGTTTGCAGGTTTCGTTCGTGAAATACTGGAAATATCCAAATAGACTTAGAGACTCAAATACGAATGCACTAAAGAATGTACTATATGGCATTAATTTCAGCGATCAAGAATTTAGCATTTATTCAAGGAAAGGTAAATTCAAAACCACGAAGTGATACAGAAAAGATTTGTTTTTTTTTTCAGTTTTTTGCTATGCAATCCTTAATTTGACATGTCGGCATGTAATTAAGCTTAAGTGTAAAAATAACATTTAAAGTAACAGGAAGCTTTAACACGAACGGAAAAAAATCCATCTGACGTTTGATTTGCGTGAAAATTCAGTTCCACTTATAAACCGTCAAGACGATCAATACTCAATAGGCGATGACACTTGCTGGCAAACGTCATAATTCAGTAATATAATGGTCGGTCGTACAATACGACGTATTATCTCATGTCATAAATGATGTGAACTAACAAGACTAAATACTGAAAACACCGACGATGTAACGATCGAGAGATGTGCTGTGGAATTCGAAAATACGAAAAAATATCTAGGAGGGATAGTCACTATCATCGACCAATTGTCAAGCTTTAACGTCAGAAAACCGACAAATGATGTACAGTTTAGAAATGAAAAGTCTATTTACTTGGCTAATGGCTTGAGAACGTTGTTTCTTTCTTTTGATGAATGAAGACTCTAAACTTATAGTCATTAGTACATTAGCTTCTGTAAAACACTTGCATAAGCGCTAATGACCAGACACGATGTGAATATGAAGAAATGCCGAGTTCAACTGTGATTTTTGATTGATAAAATGTGACACCTATTAGATATGTATTATTGACTTATTACCAATTAATAGGTTGTATCGTTCTGTTCTATATGCTCTATATGTGGCGGGCACGTAATAAAATGTTTCCCATCCTTCCCCCAATATTACTATAAATTGCCAATAAAATTAAAATGTTTATCACATGTAAATATAATAATAACTATAACTATATTATAAAAATGATCCTTAATGGGAAAAAATTGCCATATTTACTTATACTAACAATGACATTCAATTTGACAATTACGTCTAGCAACAGATTTTTTGAAGTTTATAGGAAAAAATAAACGTCAACTAACTTTTGTCGTAATGGCAGTTTATGAAAAGGTTTTAATTGGACGTATATACAGGGTGCGTCAAAAGTTTAGAAAAATCGGACATGGCAATGCTCGCGGTTTATAAGAAATTGTAATAAAGATGTAAGCGGTTGGAAAAGTGGCGAATTCAAGCTCGACAAGATTGAAAAATTCAGCTAGTTATCGCAAAATGAGGATTTAATGAACCCTTATCTTGTTTGTTTTGTTGGAGTTAATTTAAGATTAAGAACCCCACGTTGTACGATTTCTGTAATTTGTATTTGTCGACTATCGTGGAAACAATGGTTACTGCGTTACGCATTAGCGTGTGAGAGGTATGTACAGGTCAATTCTTTTCATTTGTTTTATTGTAGTACCAATTTTTTCTATTGTAATTACAGCAACAGGATACGCTGTATTTAGGTTTTCTTTTTTCGCCGGGTTTTCTTGTTTTTTCTGATAAACCAGATTGAAGTTAAACATCTCGTGAAGAGCAAGAGGTAGTTGTATGATGTATCGGAATTTTAGGTAATTTCAAATTTGTTCGATGATTTACAGTCGAACTTGCATGTGTTAAGCTTATAAAATGTAAATGATATTTATTTTTGATTCTGAGCTTAATTGCAGTTTATTTGGTTATAGACGATTATTTACTTTTGTTACACTTTGAGGAGAGCCTATTTAATTCAACTTCAAGGTACGAATAAGTTACTTGGACTTTGTACGAAATTAAATCGCTATCTGTAAAATTAAGAACACTAATTGCCCAGAACGTTTGCATTGAGTTTCCGTTACTTTTTAATATGTTTCTTTAATTTGTACAAGCCACAGTTTCTGCTTGTTGACTTGATTGAGTAATCAACAGCTGTGAACAGGTGATTAGGTTAAGCGATTCAAAGTATGTTATGTAATGTTTGTGAAGGTGTAACTGAGGTTTCAATAAATCTGTTGCGCTTTGTCAATAAAAAATTATTTTAAAGAATTTGTGTTTCATAATTTTTGCTTAATTAATTACGTTTCCCAATTTTTGTAAAAATTATTTACTGATCAATTTCAATTCCTATTATAATTCAATGTATAAATTTTCTTAAGTGTGTTTTATGTACATTTAGGTAAGGGTTAGTGCTCGTCTAAGTACGTTCATTAAACTTCGTGCCAGAGGATTTATTATATCAGCAAAAAAAAGACCTTTTCTTAAATAAAAGAGACAGAACAAGAAGAACTTTAAAAATATTCGCTTCTGATGATAAGTCAATCTTTTGAAATCCGTTCTATTCTAAAGGGAAAAAAAAATACATAACTAAAACTCACTTCGAAAGAAATCAATTTTATTTTTACCTTGAAGCATAATGAATCGCCTGGTATCGCTATATTGACAGGTATTGCTTTATTACAAGAAGAAAGCGATTCCTTTTCACGTGTTGCGCCACGGGTTACAAAGAGGATAAATTTTTGCCATCGGGTGTTGAATGGGGGAACGTCTGTAGCCGGGAAATAATTGATAATATATCCTGAATTGAACAAGCATTTGTGTTATTCAAGTTAAATGATCTTTTTTAAAATATAATTTCATATACAGGCTTGTAAGAAAGACGATGCTTATTTAAGACGCTTTTCTGAATAATTATTAAAATTTGTGTATCATGGTACACGATCCTATTGGACAATAATCAACTGTGTTTAGGTAAAATGTTATTAGTTATAGTTTATAATTAACACAATGCATTTTGATGGCGTATGCATTCAGTGTGGTTTTCTTGAGTCTTGCTCGCACTGGTGAAAATATATTTTTATATAAGAAATAGTTGACCCAGCAGACATTTAAATACGTGGAAATTACAAATGCATGTTATCGTATTGTTACTCAAACTGTAAAGAATGGACAAAACAATTAGAAACATATCAACGTTTTTGAAAACAGTTTATAAATATTTTATCATGTTTGTATTTTTCTAAATTGCCGGAATATAAAACATAAAACAAATGAGGTAATATTTTAGTTTGTTTGTGATCCAATGACCGTTCGTTTCTGTGGTTCATATATTCTAAATCTATTTTGTTTTACGGTGGCTTTTTTGTGTCCTTGTGTATTTTTATGTTGTGTAATAGAAAATTGTTTATTTCAGGTGTATGAATTTGTTTTAAAGTATATGTATTGATATAGAGGGTTCTTTCAATAATGTAACAAACTATTGGAAAAATTGGTAATAGAACTTGGATAAACCATCGATCTCACTCCGATCATTTACCGTGTTTTCATGTCGTATTATTTGTATTATTTCGTGAATGCATCTTGATTTTGAATTATTTTCTTTTTCTAAAATTTTGGTTGAAATCGAAAGTGTGGTATAATTTCGTCCGATGTTTCTTTAAGGATGTGATATCTTTTGCATATTTTGCGCTGTTATCCTAACTAGAGTTGTTAGATAAAACTTATCCAACAAGATACTGAAGCTTTGGATATGTATCTTCTTAAAATTTCAACAAAAAAATATAAATCTCCGGCTTTTATATCTAATTATCAATTAATTATGCTCAGTCGGTTTCTACGATTTTTAAGATTAGCAAGCATGAATATAAAAACTTTATTCTCAGGTATTTAGAGTTCTTAAAATATATGAAAGTTACTTTAATATTATTTCAACAAAACTAAATTATATTCTTGTAAAATGTTCTGTTACTTGATACAATTCGAGTAAAATAAACAATAAAAAAAAATCACATAGAATTATATGTATTTTATTCAATTGGCGACAATAATCAAATTATCTCGTATTCACTCCAAAAAAATGGATATTATAAATCTTAATACAAACCAAACCACAGATTCTCAAAATCAATGTAAGTTATAATTGAATTGTCAAAATAATTAATCTGTCAAATATCAAACTGACATTGTAAGAAATTTGTATTGACATTTTTATTTCATTTAAGCAATAAGGATTAATTTTATATTCTTGAATTGGAACATTTACTTTACACTAAGAAATATTAAATTTCAAAACTTTGACACATACAATCAGAATAATAGATATAAACAAAATCAATTATCATATGATAATTTCTAACTCTAAACTAGAATTAAATTAAAAGGTCTGTTTAAACTTTTAAAATTAATAGGACTTGCACATATAAATGTATATTTGTGAGTTTTACTTTCCTTATTAAATTCACAAGCAGGTACGGTCCTTCTTCAGTGATTCTTGGTTAAATATAACAGCGACAACATTCATCCGTTGTATCCATATGTTTGATTCACAACAGCACAAATACTCCAGTAATTCCTAAGTAGATGTAGTAATGACAGCATTCATCCGTCAGTCTTGTAACATTGTACATCAGCATTCTCTTCTAAAAAAATGACGTATTCATGGATTATTTTCCAAGCTTCACGTTCAATTCCAATCTCTTCGTAAATTCTTTCCCGTGCTTTTGGTAATGACAGCATTCATCCGTCAGACTTGTAGTATTGTACAGTTGTATTCTCTTCTAAAATTACTTTATTCCTTGATTGTTTTACAAACTTCACGTTCAAATTATAGTAATGACAGCATTCATCCGTCAGACTTGTAGTATTGTACAGTTGTATTCTCTTCTAAAAATGACTTATTTCTTGATTTGTATAACAAACTTCACGTTTAAATTTAATATCTTCGTAAATTCTTTTCCGTGATTATAGTAATATTAGCATTCTATTCTTTACTATTAAATTCTTCTTTCTATTTAATATTTCTTTTCTCATAAAAATTTTCATTCACTTTTCAAAAATTCATAAATCAATAATCCTCTTTTTTTTTCCGTAACTATGCTCTCATTAAAATTACAACATAGTTGATTTTTTTCGTATCATATATGAAAAATAATATTTCTAACGCAATACCATACAATTGAATTTGAGAACTGTTAAATTTAGATTATCTTAAATGTGATGTATTTTAAACAATGCAATTTATGACCCTTAAGTCTTTGTTGTTATTTTGATGGCCTGTTTTAAAGTTATATGGCTTTAAGATTTGTCCAATTTTGTCGGATAAACCTTTTATGTAGGGTATGGGGACGTAAGTGGGTTTAGTTGTCTGGCTTTCGTATTTTTTTGTTTAATTCCTTTTCTTTATTATAGAATTTATACAGACTCTGTTTTATAATTTTATTTGTGAAATTCATTTTGTGTCCTTTACTTTTTAAGATGTTTTTAATTTTATTTATTATCCTTGGCCTGTATTCAGGACTCGTGAGGTAAATGGCTCTATCAGCTAACGACTTAACTATATTTGTCTTGTGTCATTGGTTGTGTGGAATTGTAATTTAAGCATCTACTTGTTGCAATTGGTTTCCTGTACCATGTAGTTTAAATTTGGTTTTCTTTTTTTTTATTATTAAAGTAATGTCTAAAAAAGTAATGGAATTATTTTTCTCTATTTCAATAGTGAAACGAATTTTAGGGTGGAATAGCTTGAATTGATTTTGAAGGTTTGTTATTTTATCCTCAGGAATTAACGTAATGCTGTCTTCTACATATCTTTTGAACAAGGCTAGTTTGAAATATAAACCTTTTATTGTTTGTTCTTCTATATGTTCTAAAACAATTGGGCAACCACACTAGATATAGGTGCCCTTCAACTTGTTTGTAATAATTAGCTTTATATAGAAAATATGTAGATGTTACTGATAGTTCAATAGCTTCTAAGAAATCGTCCAGCGGTATTTCAAATTTTTGATTATATTCCATTTTTTTAAAATTAAAGTCACCTTCAACTTGCCTTACCTTACTTCCCTAGTGTGTGTTGGAAAAAATAGGGTAAAGCTTGTGCCTCTAACTCTCGATTTTAGGGGATGGGTCACTCAGAATATTGAAGGTGGATGATTCTTAGGCGCAAGCTGTCATTCTATTTCAGGCCCACTCCAATATGTTACTTATTCTGACAGCAAAAATAACTTAGGTACTATAGGTATAGTAAGATATTCATACACGATATAAACAACAAAACAATTTTATTATTAGTAGTATGGAATCATAGAATGCTAAGATGCACAGAGAAAATGCGCTTAAAAATTGAAAATTCAGGTCTGGCAACCGCAAGAGAGCACTTACGAAAAATTGAATCTTTTTTTTTTAAAAAAAACTTGCATATATTCAAATCCTGATTAATTAATTAACTTACAAAAGATATTATGGTGAAACGAGATCTCGCTTTACATTAATGACATTGCACACTGTATATGTGTATTGAAAAAAACAAATTGGCTAACTATAAAACAATGAATCTTATGAAAACAAAAATTATGGAAGTCAATTAAATTAGAAATCTTCAATTAAGCCGATCCGTTTGGCATCGGACACAAAAACTTCTTAAAGATCCACTTATAACGTTAAAGACATCAAAATTACATGTAACAGTGCAACTTATGCCAATGAAATTAATTTAAAACAAAACAGATAAATGAATTTCAAATGAAAACAATTATCTATATATATATATATCATGACCGTGTAATTGAGCCATTCCAGACATCAGAACCACAGGCACCCTCACAAGAAATAGTTTAATTCCGGGTCCAAACTGATGGAAATATGCTAACAAGGGCGGAAGATGGTCCAAATATTCCCATATATATAAACGCCCACGTGCTTAGCAGAAGAAAGGTTAACGTGATGGCGGCGATACTTCCGGAACTCACAAACGTGTTCGTACAAAAATGTGTACTACAGTACGACATAGAATAAAAAGATAAAAAAAAGAAGGCACGAAACAAGCATTAATCACTAGAAAGAAATTGCGAAAAGTTAGAAATCTTACCGATGCATTTATGTACTTCAAACTAATTAAATCCTGCGTAATGCAGCAAAAAACTAAGTAACTACCAAAAATATATTGCCACTGTTAAACATCCACAATTTTAACGTGTTACTTGTACGGTAATTAGACAAATCCAGTCCATTAATTATACAGTGAGCACTGAATGAAATAATTGGATCGCTTTTTTAATCCAACTAAATAGTTCGATCGATAACGGAAGATGAAAAATGACAGAACACGAAGTTGCGGTTGAAGAAGCAATTTCCTTTCAATTAATTTTTTTTTGTATTGCTATTTATTTTAAAATGGCGGATATGAATAAGGCAAAATTTAAAAAGATATATGACGAAATAAAGTAAGCTAATAAATAAATGACTCAATTTTGGAAATAAAAGTACTATGTGAAAATATTTGCTTTTATTAAGACGTTGAGCATTATTAATTAGATAACTATTATCCTGTTTAGTAATAATAATTTATTTGTTTCTAATAGTAATGAAAGGATTGTTAATGGTGTTGGATGCGCTGAGAGTACTATGTGCGAATATTTGCTTTCAGTAAATCATTAGGCATCATTAATTATTATACTTTATCATTTTGATTTAAAATTTCAAACCAAATAATTACGAATAAAAAGGGAATGTTTTTGGTGGACAGGTCTTAATACGCTAGCGGTATTACGTGCGAATGTTTGCAGCTAGTGATTAGTATAGGCCAATTTCCGAGCATTAACGATTGCAAAGTTCTAGATTACCAAGGCACTATGTGAAAATGTGTGCTTTTGGTAAAATAGAATCAGCTACAAATTACTTATCAAGAATCAAGGTTTTTCTTATTTTTAAAAGAACAGGATAATTATTTTATGACAATCATTGTGGATATATAAGCTATACACAGACATTATAACCCAAAGATGAGTATTAATGTTTTTTTTTTCATTACTTATAAAATAAAAATTGCTATAGATACAGTATAGCAATGCTATTTACGATTGATGTTTTAATAAAAATATAAATATGATTTTTATGTAAAATTTAGACTTTTCTTTTAATTTGTAACCTTATCCCAAACAAAACTGAATAAGAGGTATACCAGAAAACGAAGAAGCTAAAATCACTGCAAGAACTCATAAGAAATTTTAAAATATTATGGTGATCAGGAAGTAGCTTATAATTAAGACTATAATAATTTAATCATAAAAATTATCATTTATTTAAATTATTCAAATTATTGAGGCTACAGCAATATGTGGCTATTTTGAATATTTATTATAATTTAGAACATTAGTCACATGCAATGATTGCAGGTGACTTTATTTCTTTACTTATATTTCTTACTAAAATACCCTTATCTCAAACGCATGTTAGCTCCTCTCTATACAACTGTTGTCTGGTACTTTTTATATGACCAAATAGAAGATAATTGCAATGTAGATTTTCTAAAATTTATTATCATGTAGGTAAACTAAAAAATCTAGGATATGAAACTTTTTAAAAAATATGTAGATATGTAATTGGTAAAAAAATAAAATTAAAAGTTTGAAAACAATCAAAAATTTTTTCCGGTTTGCTTATAATGTAAAATATGAAAATCAGATTTATTATACTCATATCTCTTTACTAAAAGGAAGAAATGGGGGAAAGTCATCAGTAAGGCAAAGGAACATCCTCAGATATTACATTATAATTGAAAGAGTAAGCTGGGGCATAACAAATCACTTGCAAACAGATCCCGAGGTTGTATGTTGCGGATGTCCATGACCATAAAAACCCACTTCCCGTAAAGCTGCCGGTTGCTGGTCGGGCCAAATGGCGACTTACAAAAGCGGATAATGGTGCAGGCCATCTCCTGAATAAATAAACTACAAACTAAAAAGGAACGGGGGGACGTACTTTTTCTTATTCTCGGTGTTTCGTGGCGAACATTGGTTTCATGAATAATTCCCCGAGAATGAGAATCATGCAAGCGAGGCTTTCTTTGTCACTGTCGGAAAGAAATTATGGCGACTATAAAGGAATTTGTCAGGATTATACCATATCATGTCACATCATTTTATTCTAACAGCTTAAAAATATACAATCACGTGAATAGCGTTATATTATAGATATTATTGAAGATGACGTTTGGGAAATCAGGAAGCTCAAGAAGCTCTGAAGGAATGATGCGTAGGTTTAGCAAAAGGAAAGATTTTGTTTATTTTGTATTAACGATTAAATTAAATTTTTAATCTTCAATAGCCTTTTTTTACTCGACAAACCTTATGATGGCAGCATTTTTACATTACCAGTTAGACAATAAATAATCCCTCGAAAACGAGAAAGTATGTGCTATTTAGAAAAAAATTAATGACGTTATTACTCTAAAACAAATTATGGTTCAACCAGCGAACAAGGAACATAGAGAAGCGATAGTATTGTCGAATGTTTTGATGTTTCGTGTCCCGCTTTCGTATCGTCGTGACTGATAGACAACCACCAGTGCACTCAGAAAACGTATTTAAATTTAGTGCTATAATACGACGGCAAATGATTTTAACGTTTACCCAAAATTTTGTAGAATTATAAAATGTATTACATTTCTGCACTATCATATGTGCTTCTTAATATATACGAAGTATAGGTTGGGATCGTTTTTTAAACTTGAAAAAAGCAAATGTCTTTGTCAAAGCAATAAACATAAAAAATTAAAAGATGTGCTTTTACTTATGAAACATCAGGTGATATCTTTCAATTTATGCGGTGTTTTTCTGTTAATTATCTGAGAAGGTTAATTAGTGGAGTTATTTACGCTCTATTTAACATAAACAATATCATCGACTATATAAATTTGCGATACTAGCAAAAAGAAATGACCGAAATAGTTTCTTGTTTCTGCTGTAAAATTTAAGTATGCTAATTACAGTTTTTTTCTTTTGGTTTTCCCCTTTTGTCAATTGTGTTTCACAATTTGTCAAATGATATTCCCATTTATTATAATATGGCGGCGATGTGTCAAATAATTTCTTTATTTGTCAAATGTGTTTCACTATATGTCAATTGACTTTCACGAAGCGTGTTAATCATTTTATATTCATCTATTATGGAGAATCGTCGAATTAATAGTAAAATAAGTAATGATTTAAGAGCTTTAATAATTCGTTCTATGAACAACGGGCTCACGGCAAATAATATTGGAGAGCAATTTGGAATTTTACCCAATACAGTAAGAAAGATTTATTCTACATACCGGAGAACCGCTAATATTCATAAAAGAAGTGCTGGTCACCGACTAAAAAAATTATCTGTGTTACAGATAAATGAAATTTGCAATTGGATTGATGAAGATTGCAGTTTATCACTTCGTCAGTTAAAAGGAAGATGTTTGACGCAGTGGCCACTTCATCAAATATCGCTATCGACGATTAACAGAGCACCTAAAACTTTCCATTATTCGTTTAAGAGAATCTCTTTCGTTCCCGAAGGAAGAAATACACCACAAATCAGAGAGACTCGCTTTGAATATGCTATCCGGTACAATAGAATCATGTTCGAAAGGGAAAAGATTTTTTTCATTGATGAATATGGAATTCAAGTTAATTCTCGTACTTCATATGGAAGATCAGTTAAAAATACTCGAGTAATGAAAATAAAAGCTCAACTAAGAGGGCGTAATTATTCTGTGGCTGCAGCAATGAATATAAATTCACTATATTTGTTCTAAATCCAAGATAGACCATTCAATACAGTTCATTTCTGTGAATTTATTACAACTCTAATTAATCATTTACATAATGATAACATACAAGGCGCCTTTTTTGTTATGGATAATGTTAGATTTCATATAAATGAAGAAGTTGTCAATCTCATTAGAAGTCCTGAGCATTTTGAAGTTTTTTTACCTGCTTACAGTCCATTTTTAAATCCTATAGAGGAATTATTTAATCAATGGAAACACATAATAAAGAGAACTCAGCCGACAAATGAGGATGAATTATATGCAGCAATACACAATGCTTCTGAACAAATAACTGCAGATAATTGTCTTCATTATGTTCAGCATATGGAAACATATCTGGGTGGTTGTTTAGAACAAAATGAAATATTAAATTAATTGTTTCTTCATTTATATATTTCGATAGTTTGTACTGTGCATATTTGTGATATTTGAAAATGTTTTGCATACATGTATGTTTTTATCAATTTCTATGTACATTACACAAGAATAAATTAGATAACTTAAAATTTCAAATGTATACTTTATTTTCAAGGGTACAGCTTGGTAAGTAGTTATTAAGCAAAACATATAATTTACATACATGGGAAAAGTAATTGATATAAAGTGAAAGAGATTTGACAAAAAAAGAATTTAATTTGACATATATGTCAATATGACAGGAATTGGGAAAGTCATTTGACAAATTGTGAAACACAATTGACAAAAGGGGAAAATCAAAAGAAAAAGACTAATGTTTTATAAATAAGCGATTTATATATTATAATTTTATAACACGAGAGCTTTCTTTTTAAGTTTTTAACGAACATTATTTTTGCTGGGTACCTGTACGAAACAAATTGTCTCGTTGTTTTATCGAGGAGCCAATTTGTTGAGTCCGGTTACCAATTAGCAACTAAATTTTAGTTTGAAAATAGAACGTTTTTCGGTAAAATAATTTACTAAATGTGTAAACAAAAATTGAAACATTTATTGCATAGTATCTATCTATTAATACATGAAGAAAATACTTTGTACCCTTTTTTAAGCACACGGAGGTGTATGAGATTTGGCATAGTTAATGTTCATATGGAGAAGGAGTGCAAAAGGATAAAATTTATGTATAAGTAATATGTGTTACAAATACCTTAAATTATGAAAATAAAGCATCCATATATTAAAACGTGAAGAAAGAAAACTCTTCGGGTGAAATACAAAATGCGTCAATGTGAAACATATATTAGTCTGTCGTCAAACAGTCGCACAGAGTAGAGATTGTCTCTAAGGAATTTATACTAGTATATAGTACCTATGTATTACTAATACATCCATTGTTAACGTTTATACTGAACGTCAAACACATTAAAGTCTGTGGTCAGACTTTAATATACTAATACGTGATGAAAAATCTGTGTTAAGCATCATATATACATTAAATTAATTAAATAAAGAGTCGTATTTCGACCACTCGGCGAATACTAATTTATATTATTTTATTAACTTTTTTGCTTATTAAAAGTTAAAGTAATTTTTTTCGCTGTCAAAGTGACAAAACAATCCCGACTTATTGTTTTTTACACATGCATTAAATTTTCTAAGTAAAAACTATTTATACACCTACATATTACAAAAAAAAATATATGATAAAAGTTTTAGTTCCCTCTCAGCCCTTTGGTCACCTAGTTGAAATTTTAACTTCATGTTTTTGTATTTGAGGAAATAAAAAATATCCATCCTTACGAACAACTTTTTGATATAATTTATGCAAAACGCACACCAAAAATGAGATACAATAATATTATATATATATTGAATAATATGTTGGATAATGCTCCTCCAGTTTTAGACAATCTAGGCGTCTACACAATAATAACCAGGCATTTTATTCAAATTAAAAGAACCTCAATTACGAGGCAATGACTGCACCAGATAACCACGGTAGCCCCGCCTACCGAAGAAACAGAGACTCCTTTTAACATATTTGTTGCTTCTTTATGGTCGTTCTCTTGTTCAATATTGATTATCATGCAAAAATGTATATTTTTTAAACTAAAATCGATTTGATATATTAAATCAGTCCCAACAATGACATAAACTACGTATTAAAAACTGTTTTACGCAACTTTCTAAGTAGAGTTTGTTTCATATCTGTCGATTAATCAAACTAAAAATTGAGGAAAGCAAATAGAAAATTCTAAAATAATTTTTTTAATGTTCATTTTTAAAATTCTTCTTTTCCATTAAAATATGTGCAGAGTGACTAATCCAAGTAACTCAATTTTTAAATTCTCTGCAAAATTTCAAACAAATTAAAAAATTGTAATATAAGTTGAAGAAATATAAAGCATGTCCTAATTCATCAATTTAAAGAACTTGATCGAGTTTTTAAAATTGAACTAGAAATTAACAGCAGTAAACACCCAACTTGATGTAAAACTTAGATAAGCATGACCGAGTTCTAGAAATTTAAGTTAAAAAAACAATTAAATAGATATAGGTATAAAAAAATTATAAATAAAATATCATAATACTTTTTTACATGGTTCAATTGTATAGGGTTAAATAATTTCAAATTATTGTTTTCATCAATCCCAATCAGTATTTGCTATTTACAATCAACGTCGTTAACAAAACTAGAGATAATTCGGGATTCATTTGGTTATATATTCACGTTTGCACTCTACCACGTACATAAATAAAATGCAAATTATGAGTAATGAATGCCATTCTGCCATTATTATAATTGAAAATTGCTCCGCATAAATTTATGTGCGTATTATATATGTTTTTGCGTTATAGATAACTGTGAAATCGTAAAATAAGCTTCGTTAGTTCGTTATTGGACAATATTTCTCAAAAGTTGTTTTTGGAAAATATCTGAAATTACATTGTTTTCTATTGGCTTTGGTGCTTGTAAAATTTTGAGTTTTTAAGGTGGTATTTAGGCAAATAAATTAGAAATACGAGAGTCATTCGAAAAGGAACCTCCGTCGTAGTACTAGTAGTAGTGGGCGGAGTGCAACCGTTTTTACATTAAGCAATGCAATGTGCTTGCAGGTTATAACGTCACTATTTGCAGAAATATAGTATTAATACACTTTTAATAGCGGTAATGGTAAGTGGCTTATAGAATGTTGATTGAATGTATTTACTAATTACGAATATATTAGGTACGATAATTACACTAATTACCAGGAATATTTCTAATTCCTGTCTCTTAATCCTCTAATTGAATAGCGATTAAAGTAATATACACGACATTTAGAGGTAATGGAATATAGTATTAATACACTTTTAATAGGAATATATTACGGCGCATATATTAGGTACGATAATGTAAACACATTTGGTTTAAATTAGTCGTTATCGAGTGCCCGTTGGATTCTACAATCTGAAAAAGAAATATGTCGCGCTATTCTGTCATTGCGCTGTTTTGTGCACGCGCTGTTTTGACGCGCGCTGTTTTGACCGCGCCGTTTTGCCGCGCGCTATTTTTATCGCGCTATTTTGACGTAGATTCGATGGAACTACCCCACACAACGCCATAATCAATAGAGAATTTTTGAATAGTGAATTTGGAGATCGTTGGATGGGAACTTACTAATCGATTTTGTGGCCAGCTCGTCCTTCTAATCTGACCACGATGGATCTTTTCTTCTTGGACTATTTGCAAAATATTGTTTATGCAACACCTCCTGATACAGTCGAAGTTTTGCGAAATCGAATAATTGACGCATGTCAGGAAATGTCTTGAGAAGTTTTAATAAATGCTACGTTAGCTGTGATATCCAGGTATTGACAGTGCCCTAAAAGGGACGGTGCTCAGTTTGAGCATTTCCATTTAATTTTTTTTTTAAATATAATTTCATTTCATTGAAAAATTAAAAACAAATATTATTTTATTGTATTATTAAAAGGTTGTTTTATTGAAAATCCCTTGAATGTGAGAACTTTCTTATTTAATATAAGGTGCCATCAAAGCTTTTTAATTTTAGACATATTATGGTTGATACAACTACATACTATGGTTGTCATGGTTACAGTACCGGCCTCTTTAAGGGTGAGACGATTATTGGAAATTGATAGTACATTTAAACACAATATTTTTTCATTTTTTACCAACTTGAAATAAAACAAAAAACTGTTTTGTGCTACATCATTGAATTGGAAAAAAAAATCTTTATCACATTCTTTGAAAAAAGTATCAGGTGGCCATTTAACATAAAAAGTTGATTATCGACTTTTGACGAACCGAGTAGCTAAAAGAAAATTTTATGTTTTCCTAATAGTGCTTTTTACGTCGTTTAATTTGGTATGTCGATTGGTACAATCAGATTTCAAATGCTACGAGCTGGGGCGTTTTTTTGTGGACACCTTGTAATACTCGTATTGTAATTTTTTAATATATAACTGATAAGAAATTGTTTCCAGAGATTTGGAAAGAGGTAATACATTTTTTTCTGAATCTGTTCATCAACAACTTTCCTGGGTATTACCAATGACTGGAGCCAGAATATAGATAATTCGGCAAAACAATAAATTTTTATCCTTATATGCTACAAAGAGTTTTGAGATGTACTAAAACGTTATGATAATGTACCAAAAAATTTAAAACAAAGAGTTATATTTTATATTTTGGGAAAGTATTCATATATGATATAGTAAAATTCTATTGCGATATAAATAAATTAGATGTTTCTTATTTGAAGTAAATAAGACGATGAATTTTTTGCATAGAAATGTAAACTATGATTTCCTCAATCCAAAAGATAATATAAATATACAGTCTGTCCCTAGATGGAGTTGACAAGAATTTTCGAGTTTATGATAAAGTTATTCTTAAAAAAAATCTGCTTGTCGAATTAACTATTGAGGCACATTGTAAATCATAGAGCAGCCAAAATGACATATTATGCATATTTCACATCTGTACTATGGATTATTTTTATTTGCTATAGAATATTAACATTTTTTTGCATCTGTCCAAACTGAAGTTCAATGAAAACTCTAAGAATAACTTTTAAAAATAAAAGTATACTTACGTAACCTTCGGTATTCATTCAGTCCGTCGGGACGTATGTGCATCAATTGAAGGAAGGATTCCCTGTAAAGAAAGAAACCATAATTATCTGACACGAACAAGAATCGAAATAAGGGTATCTTATTATACGCAAGCTTGCAAACAGTTCTCGAATATTGGCTAAGCACAATTTACGATGCATTACTAAATATTCCAGAAATATTTATTTAAATGTTTATATTTCATTGTATATATTATATACAATGCATTGACATCAGTGCACGTTTAAACGACCATTTTTCTGACCCAATCCACCTGCAAACGAACTTTAATTTGTCGGTACCTTCGATTGCGTGCGACTGTCGACTCGAAATAAGCATTTAAAAGGTGCCAAAAAGCCGGTTCCTTAAGACCCCGAGTCTTGTTGGGCCCTCGAAACCTTCAAAATTTCGTATTTCAGTCTTAAAAACGAATGTGTGGATACAACTCAGTTCGTCTGTCAGATTGATGTTTCTCGGGATTTTTATTGATTGTCACGTGAATCGTCATGACGTAAGCCATTTTTCTGTTAAAACATCGTATGCACGCTCCTCTTTAAAAGCCCATATCTTTACAACCGCTCCACTTAGGAAGAAAATCTCTCCTTCGAGGAGCGGTTTAAAGTCGCCCGTACTCCCACGCCAAAGGATAGCTTTTAATTCCGCGTATCCAGAGACGAGTTCTTCCTACCGTTTTGCCAATTTTCGTCGATTTTGCGGTTCAGTTAGTAACCAAGGCGATTCGGTTAAGCTCTTTCAACCGAGGCGATTAGAAAGCGAGAAAAGATTGGCTTTTAGTATATATAATACATTTTTCTGTTCTAAATTGATAGGGATATCACATTACTGATACACAAACAATTACATGTATAGATACAAATGCATATAAATCGCTAGATGTCTCTAGTATTTCCAAAAGGCAAGGCCAACTGGATCTCGCTATTGTTGCGCGATATAAGGCCGTCACATAACTTCGATTTACATGGATGAATTTGATTCTGGTAACCTCAAAATATTGATCTCTAAGAAACTCCATCTAATAATAGATTAATAAACCCAAAAAAGAATGGTTTCTCAATTTTTATTAAAATAAACTTTAAAATAGCACTTTAAACGTTAACTTTTCAATAACTAATATTAGTAATTTAAAATAATGAAATAAAACGAAATAAAATTGAAAAAGTATCGCTGAAAATTATGTTGTTGAGTCCTTTCAAGAATAACAATTGTATTTATAATTCTACACTTTTCTAATAATTCAAAAGGTAATAATAATTGGGGATGAATTATGTGGTGTTTGTTTGGATTTTGTAAATGACCTCTTGGATTTTAAAAGATGTTGTTTAACACGAACGACGCCTACAACTGTATTGGAAGATTTTAAAGCTTTTACTATTCCAGATCTCAATAAATATTCAGTTACTCTGCAATCAGTAGCATTATTTGCACATCTTTTAAGCTTAACTTGTGAAATCATTTCTTCTACACCACCGGAACTAAATGGTTCTGCTGACATCAGGAAACCCTAAATTTGTTGTATAGTATATTCAAGTATTACAATAAATTGATGTACATATTTATAAATTTATTAACAGGGGCGTTTACCTATCGAAAATTAAGGCATCGCCGTTCCGCGTTTTTTAAACTCATTTTGTAGTTTTAGAATCTCAAATTTGGGTTAGTGATGCAAAAGGCATAAATTTATAATGTCAAGGACAGTTTTTGTACTAATTTATTTTCTTAAGAAAGTTATGTGTTTTCGAAATAACCACAAAAATGCATGAATTTACTTAATGTCTACTAACCTAAGGCTGGTACACAAAAGAAGATAAAACGACCTCTACGCGCCAGCTGCACATTTGATGTACGATTTAAAGAAAAAATCAAATCTATGTAATTATTTTTAAAGATAAAAAACATTAAACAGTAAACATTGTCACTCACATCTTACACGCGGTTTTTCGCGTCGTCTATCCCCACTTTACGGTATCTCTACCGGTCCTAGCGAAGACGAAAATCTATCGGAATCGGTCGGCTATTGCAGACTTAAATTTGAGTGACAGTTTAATTACAAACTGTCACTCGCATTTAAATGTCATATATACCTATAATATTCGAGTGTATAATAATATAACAGTTATGGGCAAGCGAAAATTGGTTTATTATAAAACATCAACAACATCAAAAGTTCCGTAAGTACTCATTCTTTATACATTATGTTTCCTATCTATAGTATTTCTTTATCTGTGACAGAATTTGTGAATAAAACCGAAGCGCTGTGACAGAACCGAATATCGTCAACCTCCACCTTCTTACACCCCCTTACGTCTGCACGTCCTGTGAGTAATATAAGTTGCATAAGTTTCTATTTGTTGGTAAACGCCACTCTTAAACAAAAATATAGAATATTTTCAAATGGAACTGATTAAAAATGTTATATTCTCTAAACTTGTTTTTTCCTTGTATTTCAGTACATATTTAATGTACTTTTTCGACTTTGGCACTATTACAATTTGCTAAATTAATTAATTACAGTGACGCAATCTTTGGTGCTAGCTATACCAAATCTATTGTATTTTACGCACACATTTCAAGACAGACCAAAATTCGCCTTAACACTAATCAATTTCTTCCTGACACATGTCAACTTTACGATGATAACAAGATGCATTATTAGTAATAATTACACAATATTAATATTTACTCGTACGGCCTCGTTTAAACCCTGCTACCCCAATATTTTACAGTTGTACTTTTGGGACCACCCTCGTATATACGTATACAAAGATCCGCTATGGCTAATGTTTCTTGAAACAGGTGGTATACTTTTAGTGTTTAGTATACCTGCAATTTTATTTGCTGATAATTTTGTCTTTATGTATGAGTAAGTATAAAAACATAATATTAAAATAACACTTCTCCTAAACTTTTTATTTGTAACATTTACACTAGCGTATTCCAAGTTTTAAAAGTTATCGGTTCGATACGAGTATAAGTAAACAAACTTGATCTATACATTTGAAATATATACATCTCTGACTTGTTTAGTGGGTTGAATTGGTTTAGGATCAATGTCTAGATGTAGAATGAAGGACAAAGGGTATTTTAAATTTCTGAACCCATGGGATTTTAGTAAATTTTCTGAGAAGTCCGTTATCGCTTGTGTATACTATAATTTCTTAGAATTTATAATTTGGATCTAGTGTCGGCCATCCTTAATTTTCCAAATTTTGTGTTTATTTAAAGTATGTTTAAAATTCGCTCTAAGCTTACATCTTCCTAAAAAATAAATAATTATCTGTATCGTATAAAGCCCAAATTTCAATATAAATTCTTGTTTTTACTGAATTACATCAATATTTATCGTAGCATTGTACTTGTTTACTATGCAAATTCTAAATCGACAAGCTTTGTTTTTATTTGACTTGCATAATGTTATGGTCATTTGCTTTAACAACATTATAGATAATTATAATTAATGGGCTTTCTTAAAAATTGCGAATAATTACATTTCAAATTGATTTTACAATGCATACTCATGTAATATCCAAGTAATTTCTTTTTATTTTGTTATTTTTTGATTTTAAAATTTGAGTTTAGAATTTTCAGAGTGAGGACGTATTTCTACCGGCTCTGCAAAAGTGTGTGCCGAAAAGTAAAATATTGTACGTTGATAAACATGAAATTGTGATGATGAAACTATTAGTAAATTTCATCGATGGACAAAATTAATGATTAATCATTTGCGTAGGTCAACATATATAAAATAACAAAAAAATATGTCATCCAATAACTGTTATGTTTGCCAATTGGAATTCAGAAACACGGAAAGAACGATAAGTGTTTCATATGTGATCAAGAAAGATATGGTAAATGCGCGAAAGTAAGCGACGAAACAGCTAAAAAAGTAAATGATTGATTTCAAACAATTTCAGATCAAAACATATTGATCCATAAAATTTTAAAGCCTATTTCAATCGCCGTAAATAAAACGGAAAAAGGGACATTATACAGTGATACTGTAAAAAATAATAATGATAAAATTATTATAGAACTAAAAAATGTAACACAGAAATACCAGGAAAAAAACACAGAATTGAGAAATAAAATTTACCCTACTAAATTGTCTGTAAGTGTTAAAACCATTAAAAACATAAACTTAGGTGGTATTTTGGTTAGTTGAGGTGATACTACTTCCAAAGAAAAATTGAAAAATCAAATGAAAAAAGAATTGGGAAATAAATATGATTTTTTAGAGATTCTAAGCTTGAAGATTCACAGATTATTATAGTAGGAGTGGAAAAAGAATATATTGACATGCAGCCAGAGGATATTATGTGCGCAATTGTTAATCAGAATAACTCAAAAATACTAGTAAGTGATATAAAGGAAAAAGTAAAGAAAAATATAGGAAGTATCTCAGCAAACGGAAAATGAACTATGGTAACATAACAATTGATGTAAAATCGGATATATTTGGAAAAATGCTACAGAAAGAAAAAAATTATGTTAGATGAAAGAAATGCTATATATATGAATACATAAAAACAATAAGATGTTATAACTTTTTTTTCTTAAATTGATTTGGATTTTTTTTTATTTGTAAATATTAATAATACAATAAATGTTTTTAAATACAAAATTATATACCTATATTCTAATATTGAGAAAAGTTAAATATAAAAAATTAAAAATATAAATACCTAATAATAAGAAACTAAGTTGTTTGTATCTAAATAATGTAAAATTGTAAATAATACATTTAAATCTTATAAATATTTTGTGCCAATGAGTATTATCACACGTATTATGGAAACGAACCAATTATGTTATACGTTTCAATACCTTGGATCTAGAATATATATTCTAAAATTTATCGCTAAGTATCGCAAATGTAAGTCACTTCGCTTGTTATTGAACAGATCGTTGTTTAATAAGTTAATGCATCGTACAATTGCAGGTTATAATTATTTTGCGAGGGATTGCACAGTTGCTAAATCATGCCGCAGGTGTGTAGGTCAACACTGTACAATTAATTGTGCTAATGGTGTTGGTGAGGACGAGAAGTGTGTAAATTGTTAAGGACTGTAATAAATTTAAAAATTGATTTGGAAGTTAACCATAGAGCATTTCACAGAAACTGTTCCAGTTATCAACGAATTCTAGAAACATAAAAGTCTAAAATGAAGTATATTTAGTGCAAGACTCATAATTATAATACATTCTGGAAAAATAAGTAATTTTTTAGATATAAATGTGTACAAACATCAAAAACGTTATAATAAGTTATATATAGAAATTAGAAATTGTGTATATATAATTTAAAATAGATTAGTCAGTTAGTAACCGTTGCATAATTGGTATTTGTATTGAATTTATTGCATGCATTAATAGACAAATGCTGACATTATATAATATATGTAATGTAAGTATATTAGTCCATAAGTCTGTTTACTGTTATTTTTGAAGTGAAAACTTCTATGGGCGCGTTGATGCATTGATTGTTGGGCACTGAACGAGACTGAGCCGTCACGCTCGGAATGTAACGCTCGTTCGGGTAAAGTCGGCTCGAGTCGAGTCGACTAAGGGAGCCAGAGAGATATAATTAACGCGTCTCTGCCGGTCTCTGCTATACTCGCTCGGCAACCGTTTCACGCTCGGCTTTGTATTATAACACTAACTAGCGGAATTTAATTTCAATTAAATTTAAATTTAGAATAAATACGCGAAATTTTTTATTTTTATTTTCTGAAAAATTCTTGTCCGCGTGCAGATACGATCCCGAGCCGCTCGGGTATGAGGCCGGCACGTTACCATTAGACCAGCGCGGGTACTCGTATAAGAATTATCATATCGTTTATTTGTATATATACATGCGTACGTATGAATTTTTGAAGTTAAAACTTGATCAGACTGAGCGAAATGTACTAGAATAATGTATACACAATAATAATAAATACATATTTTTTAAATGTAATATAGAACGAAAATGGAAAATAGAAAATGGAAAATGAAAATGTAAATAAATATAGAACGAAAACAAAAAGTTGTATTTCGTATTATTAACCTCGCCTTGATGAAGTTTTCACTTCTGCCGTGTGGTCTTAAGCACACTCATTTTTTTTTTATTTTATTAGGTCAAATTGTTTCATGTAAATAAAAACGTATTATTATGTCAGAAAATGTAAAAATAATAGCAATTGGTAAATAAACGTGTATTATAAATTGTTATTATTATTTTCAAAAATAATTAACCTGATATTTATATTGATCCGAATTTCATTATAGTATACGTACTCCGGTCTGAAAGAAGCTTAAAATATGCATTTCGTCTTGATAAATAGATTGATGAAAGTAATGCTTGAATACATTCAATATTCCTTCATATAAGATATTTATGGAGATGCGATATGTAAGCATATAAGCTGATATTGTGTACCTATTTTCGTATTTATACGTCAATACCTATGCATGTGTATGTACATAAAGCAATTGCTTATAATGTAGCATACTATCTACACAAAATCAATTTGTCATCGACAAGGCAACAATAACAATCGACAATAAGGGAGCAGTCATGATGCCGGAAAAACAAACCGGAAAAAAATCACGCGTCAAAAGTCAATTCGACGTATGTTCTTTTTTTTGGAAACCGACGCGTTTTTAAAATACACCTGTTTTTTCTGTCTATTTCGATACAGTTCATACCCTTTTGTCATTTCAAAATTATTACTTTTTTATTAGTAATATAATAAAGTTAGTAGGAATTGTCCTCAAAAATCGTTACTAGATATTGTTAAAGAGCACTTTCAAAAATTTACTTAACACAATCCGAAAAAAAATTTTCCTTTCTATAATTTC
This sequence comes from Amphimallon solstitiale, assembly GCA_963170755.1. NCBI lineage: Eukaryota > Metazoa > Arthropoda > Insecta > Coleoptera > Scarabaeidae > Amphimallon > Amphimallon solstitiale. Next base: position 139,759,163 of record OY720677.1, on the reverse strand, counting down.
AAAAATCAGTTGGTTTATCATTTATTTAGTACCTAAAATTTAATTGTATGCTAATTTAGTCCTAGAAATCATGAAGTTTGGAATGACAAAGATAATTTTCTTTGGAAATATGTCAATAATTTTTAATGACATTTATTATTTTTAAAGAAATTATATCTTTATATCTAAATCTCTATATCTAAAATGTTTAAGTGAAGAAGTAAGAAACTAGTTGAATTTTTCAATCTCTTCGAGCTTGAATCCGGCTCTTTCGCAACCGCTTACATCTTTATTACAATTTCTTATAAAACGCGAGCATTGGCATAATGCTTTTTACAATGTACATTTTTCTAAAGTTTTGACTCACCCTATATATATGTCGTAATTAAACTTTTTCACAAACTGCCATTGCGTCAGAAGTTAGTTGACGTTTTATAAACTTCAAAAAATCGGTTATGAAACGAAATTGTCAAATTGAATCTCATTCTTGGCATAAGTAAATATAGTAATTGTGTATATTTTTTTTTGCAGTAAGGACCATTTTTATAATATAGAGAGGTCATTTTGTTATTATTATAGTTAGAGAAGGATGGGATATATTTTATTATGTGCATAGAATAAATACATATAGAAAAGAACAATACAACAGCAATAATTGGTAATAGCAATAGTATATATCTAATAGTTGTCACATTTCATCAATCAAAAACCACAGTGAACTCGGCAATTTTTCACATCTTTACCATTACATATTCACATCGTGTCTGCTCATTAGCGTCTATGTAACTCTTTGACAGAAGCTAATGAACTTTACAAATTTAGAGCATCCATTCATCAAAATAAAAAAACAACGATAACATCGTTCCCATTTTATCGCTTCGTTCTCAGGCTATCAACCAAATAAATGCACTTTTCCTTCCCAAACTGTCCAACATTTGCCGGTTTTCTAACGTTAAAGCTTGATAGTTGGTCGATGATCCTTCCTCGATATTCTTTCGTATCCACACCACATCTGACGACCGTAGCTTCTTTGGTGTTTTCAATAGTTTGTCCTGTTAGTTCACAACATTTATGAGATGACATAACACGTCGTATTGTACGATCGACGCTATTATATCACTGAAATATGACGTTTGGCAGCAAGTGTCATCGCCTATTGATCAGGATAGTCTTACACTTAAGCTTAATTACATACCGATATGTCAAATTAAGAGATTGCATAGAGAAAAATTGAAAAGACGGATATATACGGATATATATTCGAATAAATGCTGAATTCGTAGTAGTTGAAATTAATGCCATATAGTATATTCTTTAATGCTTTCGTATTTGAGTCTCTCAGTCTAATTGCATACTTCCAGTATTTAACGAACGAAACCTGCAAAAGTTTGAGACTGTAATTTCTGAATCTTGTAGTTACTGACCCTCTGGTTTCAATTCTTTCAACCTTAACTTATGACATAGCTCGTGTAATCGGTCTTTCTTCTAAATGTGATTACTCCAAACTTATCGCCCGTCAAAATTCGACCTTTACTTGAAGCGCTCCGAATGACTATTCTGTCTAGTTCTGACATTGTGTCATCGCGAATTGAAATTGATTAATGGTTTCGATAGTTCATAACCTGCAACTGAATTTTCGTGCACCTGCCAACGTTAATAAAACGTCAGATGGTCTTTCACCCTTCAATGTTAACGTTTACTGTAACATTTAACTAAACCTAACGCGGACTTCAAGGAGACATGGTCAGCTGTGCTCGCCGACCTCCATATTGATTTTTGAAATTTCATGTAGGCTATAAAATTAATGCAGCGTGATTTTCAACACGTTCGAACATTTTCAAAAATTCTTTTCGGGACTTCGCTCTTTTATCGGCGACATGAAAAACAGCTTATGGGACCTTAGTCCCCGTAGCGTGGCACTTTCGTTCCCACCGTAGATAGGCCAAATTCTCAGATCATTCGCTCCCCAATTCGTGAATTTTGGTCTATAGCCATGCCATGTTAATCGCTCGTATTAAAAAGAGCTCCTCGAATGGCTTTTTGTATGTATATAATTTAAATAGAAATGTGTACAAATGAAAATGTGAACATTTAGGCATGGAATAGTTATCCACACAGTTTTATCAAATGGTGTTTATTTCTCGAAGATATGCATTCAATTTTACCACATAAATAATATGTATGTATTTGCTATATTTTAAGTTTTATTATTAGAATCTTTCTTATGAATTAGTACCATTATTCATGTTCAAATTTATATTTCTTCGTTCAAAACCGTATTATCTTCTCGAGCACACCTGATTTCACCTTGTTCATATAACTTAATAGCATTTAAATGATTTATTCTTTTTATTGTCCCATCCTTTAACATAGTTGTAACAACCAAATAATAAGAGTGTATAATCATTTACCGTCATACCTAAAATATTTACCTCAACAAAGGCAAAGAACTGTAAGGTAAGGTAGGGTAACATTGACATCTTTTCACATTTTATTTTTTTAAATTCTTATAAGTTACGACTAGACAACGAAATTTCTGCAACAAACAATATACATCAATGTTGGTTTTTGCGTATATTTATTTGAACGAGTTTTTTGCGCGTTTTCTCAAAAAAAAAAAAATGTTACCAAACAATGTAAAGTGTCAATGTTAACCGACGAAGGTCAAACATTGACACCCCCATCTAACTTCGAACAGTATCATTTTTAGGCGCATTTAGGGTATGTGTGACATGGGAAAGGCTGTGATCTTCAAAATGTTTTTGATAATCTTATTGAAATTTTGTAAAAAAAAAAAACAATAATCTGTATGCAAATAAATTTTTACAGGTTTAATAAACAATTAGAGGTTTTTTAGTCTCAGAAGAAAATAAATTTAAATTAAAATTATGCAATCCCCTGCGAATGATCGGGGTTGGGAGAATCTTGAGAATATCTTCTTCTGCAACTAGTGTCTCGCCTCGGCCATCCGGGTACACAAAATAGATGTTGCGTCTCCCCTAGAAATTAATAGTAGATTCAATGCATTCAATGCTTTGAACTTATCCGATATAATACTCCAGATCCTCGTCTTTTTCTGCACTACCTTTTCCGACCTCAAACTTAACGAGAACCCAAGGAACTACTTCCACAGTATCATCGCCTGTCTCCATGGTGGATTCCATGGCATTAGAGCCAATCTCGTCAGAAATGCCAGTCAAATCATTAATTAGTTTTAAACTACTTGTTTCAAGCGTCCCTTAAAGTTCATTGCGAGATCTTATCGGTAATTTTTCTTTGTATCTCGTCTCGCTTGATCAAGGATCATTCTTGGTAAACTGCTTCACTTGTCAGACTTTCTGTAAATTTACGTCGCACCCTGTTTGTTTTATGCGTTTCATTAGTCATTTCTTTCTGTTGTTAAAACTAACATAAAAGAAGTTTCAACTTCTTAATGCCTATATTTCCGACCCTTCTTTGACGCTCCTTTTATTAATTTTAACACTATCTATTGCTATTTTCACTATAGTATTTATAGCTTCTACAGCCTGGATTTTGCTTAGCTCGAGGCATGGCTTAAGAAATTCGTCCCAAATAGTATAATTATTGAATTCTATAAAAAAAAATACAATGACACATTTTTAGGGGGAAACATTGACACCCTGTCAAAGTTAATTTTTATTTTAAGTAATGCACATAAATCACAAAATTGACAGATAATATTCGTAATATGTCACATAACCTCGATTTACATTGATGATTTTGATACTTGTAACCTCAAAATATTTATCAGTATGTGGCGCCATCTAGTAGTAATAGTAAAGGAAATAATTGCTGAATTTTTATTGATAGGTTAAATAATAAAAAACGTTGTGTTTTATAATAAACATTATAATAGGACTTTATGTACTTTAAACATAAATTTTACAATAAGTAATATTAACAATATTAAAATAAACAAACAGAACAAAATAAAATTAAAAAAGTACCCTGAAACTTAAGTTATTGGGTAGGTAGGCGATTTTTTTATAATTTCAGTACTTTTCTATTTACTGGTTTGTTTCGTACGTATGTTCTTTTAATACTATCTGTTTTCTCCAGATAAATATTATACAGAGTTGGTTTCATCATTAATTCGATAATTACTCTACAAACTTTGTCTTTATGTTCAGTGCAATTAAAAATAGTGTTTTGTATTATATGTGGATGTCAAGTAGTCACTAACTGCTGACAAAGATTTTCTGACTCCAAATATGGTAAGATTTGGGCAACAATATCTGCTAACTCTTTTAAGAGACCTACAAATTTATAGTTCGGATATGTCAGACCACCACGGCCTTGAAGATGAATTAGCCGTACCAAAGGTCTAGGAATTTCTGTAGATAGTAGAGGATACAGACAGTACATTGAATAATTTCATTTAATTTTTTAACAATGTTTCCCCCCAGAAAAGCAACGGATGCAGAGTAAATAGTGTTTTTAGGAATAACGGTTTTACTTAAATTTCTAATTTTTTCTAATAATGGGAAAGGTAAAATGAATTCAGGATCAATTATGTCGTACAGTATTTGTATTGAATTTTTAGAAGATTTCTTGGATCCTGAAAATGTTGCGGTACTAACATAATTGATGCTTTTATCTGTATTTGATGATTTAGAAGCTTTCACAATTCCACGCCGCAATATTTGTCTTAAAGCATATTCTGCTGTTCTGGCATCAGCAGCATCATTTGCACCTCCTTTAAGTCTAACATGTGAAAACATGCTTTCGACAGCATCAGAACTAAATGCTCTTGTTAAGACATAACCCACATTGCTGAAGAAGAAATTTCACACAAAGGTAGGCACTTCTTGTGGTGAATACCAATGCATGAGCTGTTTTGTTTGTTAAATCTGCCAAATCAACGGACGAATATGATTTTTGAATATCGGCTATATAATTTGGAAATGTAATATTCAACCAGTGTAGCCGTTCATCTGTAATATCAATGTATGGAGCAGCAGTGCTGTCTAGTGCATGCATATAATGAGTTCTACTCCTAACATTATGAACTTGAAAGAAAGTATATATGGTTTCTAAATATTTGATGGTACCATCTACATCTTGGAACTGCGGATGCTTATTCTCTTGCAAAAACCTTAAAGAACAACTTACGGCTGGTGAAAATATTTGAATTGCACGTAAAACGTTCATCTTTTCAAAACTGGTGGGAAATAAATGTTTTCTTGTTAAAAATCTTACAGGCTTTACTGGCAAATCTTTTTGAATAAGGTCTAATTTTTTTAAAAAATTTGATGTAACAAGACCTTCATTTGAATACATATCTCTTTCCAAAAATAAAGTTCTCGCATTTTTTATAGCATGGCAAAAATCAAAACTTAAGAACAATGGTAGTGGTGCTAAAAAGGGAGTGGAAGAGAATTATGAAGTGATCTATTACCTAGCATTGTGAGAAGTTTTACATTTGCTGCAAAATTATCTGTGACAAGTCTCAAAACAATAAACCCGATAGAAGAAAGAATCTCCAACACATTAAGAGTCAGTTTATGAAAGTCTTCCGATGATAAAGAAGCGTGAAAAAAATACCCAGCAGGTATTACATGGGGGGTACTTAGTCCATGGACAACATAACAAAGCATTTTGTTTGCTATGTCTGGTTCCTTGCCTACGATATTACTTTGTCAATTACTGAAACCATACATACAATCTTCAGACCTACTGTAAAACATTTTTTCTTTAATTGCCATGTCATCTATTACTAATGAGTAAACACGTTCGACAGGATTTTTTAGCTGATTAATTTCTGCATTTAATCTATCTTTGATTAAAGAATTGAATGGACTTAGATATCGTGAGATTGTCATTTTAGAAGGTAAATTTATCAAATGTTTCCTGCCAAATTCATAACCTATTGGAGTGGTATTTCTCCAAATAGTACATAATCGAATAGATGTTTCTGACCATCGAGAAGCTTTTTTTACAGTAATATTTAATAATATCTGTTACAAAAATGGCTTTTTCATCATTAGCTTTACAACCTTCATAAATTGTTTTTAATTCTGTTAACGATTTTGAATTTCTTTCCTTTTCAACTTGTAAGTCCTTTAATTCACTTAAGGTTTTATTATATTGATGATGGAATAAACTTGAACAAATTTAGAGTTACTACAATAAAAATCGTCTCTGCAGCTTGTACATGGAGAAGATACATTGGAAATGCTAGATTCATGGAAGCCCTAAAAATTATTTTATGTACTGATGCATAATTTACTTGTGGAACGTTAACATTTACAAACACGGAAGGCAGTATTTCTTCATTTAATTCAATTTTCTTGCCTGAACTGTTAATATCATTTTTATGAAAATGTTTTATGCAAACAGCACTGTAGTTAGTCAGTTTTGTAGTATCTATAATAAAGAATTAAATTAAGTATTCAGTATTTATTGTTTTCTATTATTACATTTTAAATTTTTAATTAATGTTCCATTACAATTAACTATATATTTAAAAAAGTATTTTAAAATTTAGTTATAAGATTAAGATTATTTGTATATATTTAGGTAAGACAGTAGAATAAAATAAAGTTACATGTATAAAATTGTTTTTCACAATCAAAATTTTAACACATTATTCCACAGATTATTTTATTCTTATAATATTTAAAAATAAAAAGTGCTTTTTTGATTAGATTACCACAAAATTCTTGAAGAATATTTGAGGAGCATTCAGTCAATACTCAACATCTCCACTTTTCATAATTTTACAGGAAGTGATTAAAACATGTCAAAGCTTTAGTTTTATATGCAGAACTTTGTTTTTTTGTAGGAAGTACTTACGTATGATTTATAACATCACTCAAAGGGTATTTTTGTGCAACTATTTTTTTGGGGCTTCAAATCGCCATCTTAATTTTGGATATGTTGAGTTTTGACTGGAATCGGTGGATTTGTTTAGTTTTGCATGGAATTAACGTGGACGTATTTAGTTTTGCATGAATTACAGTTGAAAAAAGTATTTGTATTATTTCAAAAACAAAAATATATATGCGTACATAAACTAAAGTGTGTACCTATTTAGTGAATACAAAAGAATACATTATATAATCAATAATCTATGAACAATTTTTATTTTGGAATAATATACTTTAAATACGAAGCCCACAATCGTCTTCACAACAATCACAAACAGTACCTTCCCCATCTTTCTCCTCTTTTAAAATTGCTAATTCCGTTCAGTTTTTTATATATTTGTTCCAAAGACTTGATGTCGTAAAGTTTCCAGTCGGTTCCCAGTTTTTTTACAGAACCAACTTGCTCGTAGAGGTCGTAATATTGCTCTTTGTGAATTATTGTTGCCTTTTTTCGATTGAGTCTTTCGATTCGTCCAAACACGCGATCGGCTGGAAGAAAAGAGTGCCCTCTCACTGAAAAATGAAAAACAATTGATTGGACAGACTCAGGTGATTCATTTTGTAGCCAATATAGCATTGCATGAACCATGTGAGAATTCTTGTTCTGCCCAGAGCACCCGTCGCAGAACAGACGCAAAAACCTAATATTTTCCAAATTCAGATTTCTTAGGTGGCATAAGACAGCACTTGCTACTTCCACGGATCCTCGCCCTGACTGTTCTTCAGACCACGAGTAAAATATTGGATTTTTTGAGTCCATACCCACAATGCAAAGTGCATAAAAGCTGACTTGGTGATAATAAAATGCATCTTGTATGGGTGTTCGTGGTAGGGGCTGTACTTGTTCCATGTCAAAACAGAGGGACACAGAATTGGGAGGTGTTTCTTTTGCCAATTCATAAAAAGCATTAGCTCGTAGTTTATGTACTTTTTTTTCGAGCTGCAACTTCTTTTTTTTATCTACATTTTTTTCGCCTTGTATCTGATTGCTCAAACGTGTGCAGAGAGCACATACATCAGATGCTGGCGAACGAAAACCAATATTAAATTCGGTTACGAAAATTCTTTGAAACATTGAAAAAGAGACACGCATGTTTTCATTGTTCTTGTTGTAAATTTTATGCAATTTTGATATACTTAAATCACAAGACAGGTAGATTCTGACAGATTTTCCTCTACCGTAATGACTTTCAGTTCCTTGAAGTGTCTTAATAAAGTTTCGGACGTTTTCTTTTCTGTCTGCAGACCTGTGTGAAACTTGATCACCTCCTCTCTTCTCCCTGGGAATTTTGCCTTCTTTGAGTATTTTTGCGATACGAATAAGTCTAAATTTTGAAAAGTTTGTAGCGTTTAGAAAAAATTTTTGACACACTTGTATATGTTGATTTTTACTATTAGGAATCTATAAATCGAAAACAGTCATACATTTTGTAAAAAATAAAACCTTATTATACCTACGAAGTAATTAATAGATACACTGTGTGGTTTTCTTTTTTTTACATTTCCTGGTGTAGGACGAGAACGTTTAATAGAGTCAACTGCCATGTACCGTGATATCCATTGATCTTGAAATATCTTGCTTTGATCTGAATAGATACAATCTACAAATTTTGAAATATCTTCGGCATTTAAAGTTTTACACTTAAATGTAGAGTCACCATGGCGACATGCTCTTAAAAAGGCCATATCAATCGTTGGTTTGGAATGTCTAAATCAGAAACAATAAAACGAATAAAAATATATCACATGTTGGATTACCAAACGTCATGTTAATCATTCATCATAAATTAATAGTGTGAAGTTTTAGATTTTAGAACTAATTTACCTTTGTTGTTGTCTCTGTTTTCTTTTATTATAACTCTTCCTCTTTCTGGAACCGACATTTCCTTCAGCGACTGAAATGAACGAGTCTTCCAGCATTATTATTAAAAAGTCTTTAACAATTAACACAGTAACACTAATAACTACATATAAAAATTCAAACTAAAAACCATCACAATATCAAGTCGTAACCTAACTACAAAATGTGGGGTCGATATAATCGATCACACAAATATTTTTACCGATTTGTGTGCCCATTCACCTTTACAGATCTCTTATGAAACAATGTGATAGTTCTGCTTTTACATACGAGATGACAGTGTGTCAGAAAAAAATTAAATTGAAACCTCTAACACTTCTCCAGATATGTTTAGTTTTGCAGCAAAAGCTATACGCTCTATGATACCTATAGCATTGTATATGTTGATTTTTGGTATGAAATTAAAAGCGTATTATATATATCAGGATATGTCGAGTTTTGTACAGATGGCTCATATTTGAAGCCCTGTTTCACTGGGAGATGTTGAGTTTTGTTCTGAATTAACGGCAAAAATCGATCACACATGTCCCATTTGACTGGAAACGATGTGCGACTCAATTTTGTCTAACAGTGGAGATGTTGATTTTTGACTGAATGCTCCTCATTTAACCATAATCCTCGGATATCAGGCTTACTTGGAATTTCGAAGGAAACATTTCTTTCTCCACAAATAATACATTTCCTAAACATTTTTAGAATTTTACCTTAATTTCAAATTGAAATTGCCGTCAAGTTGACGTCCAAAACTCAAATTTAAAATATATATGCCTTCCAAGATTTAAAATAATTTACCAAGAAGTTTATTATGCTTTGGATAGATAGCGCCACATACTGATAATATTTTGAGGTTATAAGAATCAGAAATATCTAGTTATGTGACGGCCTTATATCGGGCAGCGATGTCAGATACAGTTGGCCTTGATAATTTATGATAAACTTTCGTAAGCGTAATGTTAATTTGTCGGGGAGCTAGAAGGGATATTTAAAAATGTGTCAATGTTTGCCTACTGTCAATGTTACCCGTCGTTACCTTATTGTTTGAGACACCCATCAAAGAAGCTTTCTATATCATAAATGGGTCCTTTAATTATAGATTCTAACGCATATGAATGTGAATACGTTTTATTGTGTTATTTGCGTGGATGTACTTCTTGACAAATTTAACACTCTATATATAATACTGAATAAATAGCTTTTATTATTTTATTATTATTATTTTTTAGGTTAGTTACAGTTTTGTTTATTTTCTATTAATAAGTGGGTGTGTTTAAGTTATTTGTAGTATTTGGTATATAGTACCATATTCAAAGACTTATTTATATAATCATTTTTATTCTTAGCGACTGTGACTCCTTTTTTTTTCTGACTTTAGTATATATAAAACTGGGTTATTTTTTTAAAGTTACATTCAATCAATTGTATATATATGTCAGATCCACACGCAGCACGTACGATACCGTTTCGTTTTCAATTACTGCTGATGCATGCGGAATCCACAGTTCGCCGATTCATTCCAATACGTATCAGGAGGCAAGGAGGCAGCCATCCCAACTATCTGGACATCGGATTCTCCACACGCCCATATCTAACTGTGAACGCGCTCTGCAGGCCACCACCTCCACACGATGTACTCTCTGTTAGATGAGCGGTGCTGCGTCAGCTATCCCATAGAGAACCACCATCGACCAGGATTAACAACGTGTTCCCGCTGCTTCCCGCTAACGCTCGATACTCATGCGGCTTGCAGGAACGACAGGAAGCGAGCGAGAGGAAAACAGAACAAAGCCCAGTTCGCTCGCATATCACTAGTTCGTCGTCAGCTGACGATTGGGGAATAATCCTCACGTTTTTTTCAAAAAGTGCCACTCCGGTTGGGAATTTATTTTAAATATAATGGTGAATCGAAACGAAACAGTTAATGAGCGCTCCAGATGTGAAGATAAAAAGAAGAGCACGTCTTTGTAGGTATAAATCACATTCTACTGTTCATTTATGTAATAAGCATCATTTTGACGAGCGAGTTCATTAGGTTAATGGGTTTCATTAGTGTATTTTTGTGCTATGTACGTCAGTTATTTTAAATCTATCTCTGACATTAATTCTCATTTAATATTTTGTAAAATAATTCCTCTCTTCTTAATAGAATTGTATTTTTAATGAAAATTTTCAATTCACATTTAAAAACACTCACGTTGTGCATATGAAATACTTTCTAATTCGAAAAATCTTTAACTGCACATAGATTGGTCAACTAAATGCCACTTTAACTATAAATTATACCAGGTAGGCGCCATAAATTCTCGGCCTGACAGGCTTATACAGGTTCAAACGTGTTCAAACTAAGTCACTTCATGCATTCACATACGCGAGGTATACAGTATAAATATGACGGTTCGAAGTCTAGTAGTTTTTAGTAACCAGCCAACCAACGTGACTAGTGCCCGAAAATATCTGAAGTAACGAAAATTGAATACCGCGCGGTCATTAAATTTTTAACAAAAGATACATCTTTCACATTAAACAACGTTTGGACGGCGTTTACGGTGATTCATCTCCTTCGTATTCACCTGTAAAAAAGTAGGCAAAATGTGTCCGTTTGGGACAAGAATCCCTAGGAGATGCTGATCGGTCGTGTCGACCAATTGAAACCTCAACACTTCAACAAATTTCAATTATTGAACATTTAGTGCTAGCAGATCGCCGTTTGAAAGTACAGGAATTAGCAGTGGTACCAAACATTTCCAAAACACGTGTTCGCCGAATTTTCCATGACTGTTTGGGTATAAATAAAATTAGTGCTAGATGGGTACCGCGACTTCTTTCTGCTCTCCAACCTGAACGTCGAGTTGAATGTGCGCAGTCGTTTTCAAACATGTGTGGAGACGACCCAAAGCCGATTTTGGAGTCCATTGTCACAGGGGATGAAACAATGGTTCTGTTTTACGATCTCTATCGAAAAGGGAGTCCATGGAATGGTGGCGACCTGATGAACCTCGTCCCAGAAAGGCGAAAGTCGTTCTGGGATTGTGACGGCAATTGCTAATTACTTTAAAGAGCGCTATACAATTGCGAACGGCACATATTATGCGTCTTTATTGCATAAATTAAGGGACAGAGTGGGATAGAATTTACCGATTTATTAAAAAACACAAAAACAAATCAAATTAAATGTTCAAACTGTTTTTTTTAAATAAATCGGTCCTTTTCAGACAGCAGAATAAAATAAATGTTGTAGGATACGGTCTCAGTTATTGATATGTTCAATTGTAAATTTCTCGATAACTGTTGAGTTTGGGTATAAGACATGGTACATGAAACATACCTAGAATTCGATGCAGAATTAATAAATTAAATAAAATACAGATGTTTCCCTTTGGAAAAAAATTGATGGTCGTAACTTATTTTTGGATCAGCCTTTATACATCAATTTACCATCAGAAAAGCCGCAGCTAAAAATAAAAATAAGGTGTGGCCACCACACGACTGTCTTATATATATGAGCGTTTCAAATCATACAATTTTAAAAATTATTTTATACAAAAATTATTCAAAATCCTATTCTAAGTACTTCCAGTCTCTTAATAAATCTCTACCGGATACATACTTTATGAGATATTTGCAAAAAAATGCTACTCGCTAATAGTAAAAGTATTACTTCCGGTCCGAATTTTGAATTTTCATTTATACAAAAAATATTCCAAAATTCAAATCTAAATACTTTTATACTTTTGACAAATATAATGCATAATTTACAAAATATTTGCAAAAATCGCTATTCGATAAGAGTAAAAGTGTTACTTCCGGTCCGAATTTTGAAATTTCATTTATACAAAAACTATTTCAAATCCAACTGTAAATACTTTTGTACTCTTCACAAATATATATAGAATGCATAATTAACGAAATATTTGCAAAAATCGCTATTCGATAAGAGTAAAAGTGTCACTTCCGGTCCGAATTTTGAAATTTTTTTTATACAAAAGGTATTGAAAATTAAGTTCTAAATACTTTTATACTCGTAACGTACCTGTCTAAAAAGCATGACTTGCGAAATATTCGCAAAGAACTGATTTTCGATAAGAGTAGAATACCTACTTCCCGTAGGAATTTCGAAAAACTTTTTTAATAAAATTCTTCTCAAATTTAATTTTGAGTATATATGAATTCTTTACAAATTTGTTTAAACTTAGTAGTTGACGAATAATTGGCAAAATTCGATTATTTCATTGAAGTAAACTACTACTTCCGGTCTGCCGATTTTACTGAAAATCTAAACATATCTCAAGAGGCAGATTATATTCGTAAATATAAAATTTGGAATTGATACCTATAACGGTTTGGCCGCTATCGTGGTCACACACACACACAGCCAGATACACACAGAGAGAGACGTTTTTTAAAAACCAGTTTTTCGGTAACAGGGGACTTCAAAACGTGGACATCTGCAAAAATCTCTAGGTCGAAAATTTTCATCATCACAGTACTTGCTTATACTACGTATAAGAAAGTAAACATCGACTTAACTCGCTTTGCATTTCTTTTTTAAAATAAGGTATCACTACTGTACTGGTTATTTACCACGGTCAAACTGAACAACCAAAAAAATATTTGTCATCAGTTCCTAGCATCTCGTTGTTTTATTGCCGTTATTTTCTTTTTTATGTAAGGTTTTGAAACATGTGTTGAACAAATAAATTTAAAACATCAGTCTATGCAGGTAGAATCATAAAGCACAAATTTACATCCCTCTTCACTTTAAAAGTATGCATACCTATTTATACACGTAAATGGAAAATATGTACTAGAAAAATACCATATATTTTACATAAGAATGTAGGTAGGTACGTAAAAACAAAAATATACATTTCAAAAAGATGGGTTAATATTACGAAACACTAAAAATCACGCATGTGCATTGCTCATTTTCATTGCCAACTTAAAGTGTTATGTGTTTTATCCAAGAATTACTATGCGGCTATTCCAAACGATTTGTAGAACGCATACGCCGTTATGCGGAGTATATCTATGGAATAAATTTATTCTACGGATACTTATGCGATTCTTTATTCCTGTATTGTAGAACCGGCCCTTATCCGAGCGTTTTTCCATAAAACAAAACCAAAAAGTTTAAATGAATTTATTCCAACCCGCGCGTCCTCACTCTATACATATATATTACCGCAAACATTATCAATGCACGCAGCAGTGTTTTGTCCATAACGAAATGGTTCTTTGAATAATTTATGTATGTTATAAGTCGCTAATAAATCAATTACACTTTGTTATGTGGTACTCGCACTAACTCTTCTAATTTAGAAATATATTTCTAGACGAACCAATAGATTTCATTTCAACAAATTATCAGGACTTTTCAAATCATCATTTCGCCGTCTAATTGCAAACGCTTTTGTCCTTGTGTATAATTAATTAGTGACCTGAAATAAAACCGTTTCTACGGACAGATAATCGTTAATCTCTTCCGCTTCTACAAGATAAATTTACGTTTTCTCTTTGCGTTTCTCCTTCAAGAAATGACTTGTCAACTAATTACCGTATTCTCCATCTAAATAAACATTCATCCCTTGCAGTATTTTATTTATTTACTCCGGTCAATTTTATCGTGTCCTATACACGACGGAGAGTTTCTACATTCTCTAAATTAATTGGAAGTTTCTTGCCTCTCGTTTCTTGTACATCATCCACGACTTGTCGGCGTTTCTTTCTTTTCTTTCTATCGCATTAATAACATCTCCAATTAACCCGGAATAAAGAAATGTTTGTTCACAGAAAGAGCGACCGGTTGCTTGGGGGGGCGCGGGCATTCATGGGGGGCCCTTTGAATTAGATAAGTCATCGTTCAACTCCGAATTCGTTCCGGGGAATAAATTATATCAGATAATTGGTAAAGATGACTAGTTCATGTGGGCGATATTTCTAGAACAATTATTTTATATTTTTTATTTTTTTAAAAATGTTTAACATATGAAATTCATCCATATATTTTCTCATATTGTTACAGAACATCTAACATGATTTATTTATTCAGAGATATCAATTTAATTTTTCTTGTTTTACCAATTCAGGAGTGTTCTAAGCAATCTCTATTATTAAAAGGATTAGTTTAATATATGTATATATAACATAAAAGGATATTGCGGATACTAAAAAAGAGGAAAGTGGGTAGTAGTGGGTACATTCCGCTCGCACTGCCCAGGTAGCGTAATTGGTTAGCGCGTCTGACTAGCAATTAGGAGGTGTGAGTTCGGGCCTCACTCTGGGTAAATTTTTCTAATTAAAATGTACCTAATTAATTACTCAGTCCAAAGCAGAAATCACATATTAGACATATATTTATAAATAAATTCCTAATATATTTTTCTCCACTAATTAATGTGTTGTAGAAAAGTTATTTTTTACTACTCAAGACAGAATTACGGGTATAGGTAAATTAAATGAAACACATTTCTATGTGATGTGATATTTCGATTGAATATCTCATTCTTCAACAGACCTGTTATTTAAATACCACAAAAAACAATTTTAGGAGAAAACCCAAATGCTACTTTATACAACGTGTCAAACTTATACTTAGATTAACATCAATAATTACATATTGCTGTGTATGCAACAATGCTGATGAATAATAAAAATTAGATTATCATTTGTATTCACTTTATAGTTATAATGCTTGTGAAATACTATAATTATAACGGAAAGAATAATTATCTTGTTCCTTTAAATAACACGATCTCATCTCTATTTCACCAAAACATACATTTTCACATAGTCCTTTGGCAATCTAGAACCTTGCAACGTGAATGCTCTGACACTGGCCTATACTAATCGCTAGCTGTAAACATTCTCACATTGTACCTCTATCAGCTCAGCACCTTCCCATAAAAGACATCCCCGCTTATTCGTATTTATTTTATTTGAATTACTAAATTAAATGACTATATAATAATTAATGATGCCCAACGATATACTAAAGGCAAATATTTTCACATAGTACCTTCAATCGGTCTAGCACCATTAACTATCCCTAAATTGAATTATTTGTCTCCTAACTTACTTCATTTCATCATATATTTTATCAAATTTTATATTGTTGATATCCTCCATCTTAAAAATTAGTAATAAGAAAAGAAAAGTGTAATTGAATGAAAATTATTTATAAGAAAACTAAATTAAAATTGAACTCTGGATCTTAATAGAAATTATCTAATTGTGAGTTGATAAGTAATGTATATCGACCCTACTCTCACTTTCGCTATATTAGATTTATTAATTCTTTACAAAAATTCGCGTCTTTACTGCTTGAATTACAAACTTGGAATCTGCATGTTTATTCTTGTTTCTTACCTTACATATTCAAAACAATTGACTATCGGCAACCTGTAGCGCTTCTCTAGTCAAACTAAATTTTTGGTTGGCATTGATTTTTTAAAACGCTCATGATAAAAATCTTTCTTGTTTGCTTTCTTCAAGTTGTCATACTTTCACCAATACACGCACATCGTCTTTGACACCTACACACTAATGGCAATGACTTGAACTATTTGTTATTATTGTTTTTCACAGACTTATTACGTTTCATCTTCAGTAAGTATATATTTCTTCCCTTCCTCTTTAGTATAATCCCTCATTGTACTTGTATATGAATGCATTGCCTTTTTCATCGTTTGTTATATATTTTCTTTTTCAATTTACTAATGTTTATTCTAATTCTCCTTTTAGGAATCCTTTGATCTGGTAGTACGAGAAAGACGTTGTATATGACGGAGATTTTTCTTACGGAGCTCGCACCACGAAGAACAGTCACCTTCGTCACCTCTCTCTGATTTCCAACCATGCTTCTTCTTCTCAGATAACACGTCAATTGTAGAGTGCTATCACCAACATTAACATTGTATTTTCTTTTTGCAGGTTTTTAAACCACACCCGACCATTTTTCCATTATCTTTTAATTTAATGTCAACTATAGGTTTATACTACTTACTTGATGAAATGCACGAGGCAAATCTATTTATGTAAATAAAATACTGTTCCTTGGTAATGGCAGCACTTGAGTACGGTTGGATCTATTTGGCTAATAATATTTGGCTGAATGAAGTTTTTAGAGATAGAAAAATTAGAAACACGTTGCCCAGAAAATTGGAAAATTCGGAAAAACTGGAAGTGCTTTTGTCTGTAGGATTTTGATATCAACTCAACATCATAACTCACGATTCGAAAGATGGATATGCGTAATTTTTTTTTGATTTGTTAATTATGGTCCTGGAAAAGTTTGCAGAAACAAAATCGGAACAGATACAAAAGAAAGTCGGAAAATTCGGACAAATTACAAAAATCCTAATTTTTTTTTGTATTCTCGATCATAACTAACAGTAAGAATGACATAATTGGTTGTTGATTTTTTCGTTATGCTCCCTGGATGAAAATAACTCAAGTGAATGTTTTCAACTGAAAAAAAAAACTAGTTTATATTTGTTAATTAGGTAATTTCAATTTTTTTTTATAAATTACCCAGCAGTCAGGATTCGAACCCGGAATCACCTAATCACTAGTCAGGTGCGCTATCACTTGCGCCACTGCGGGTTCCGACTTCGAGACCTTGAAATCGTACTGATACACATATATAAATATATATCGAGTAACAGATGAACGTATTGCTTGCCTACCAGGGTATATATATATATATAAGCACCGAGACGTCCATGTGCTCTAAATGATAATTCATTTAAATTTCCTGTAAATCAAGTCACAGATGGAAATCTGTTACTTGACATATATTTGTATATGTATATCAGTACGATTTAAAGGACTCGAAGTCGGAACCCGAAGTAGCGCAATAGCAGCGCACCTGACTAGTGGTTAGGAGATTCCGGGTTCGAATCGTGGCTGCTGGGTAATTTTTAACAAAATTATAAATTACCTAATTAACAATTATAAATTAATTTTAAAATAATTTAAAATTAGTATGACCTCTAAATCGTCCAAGAAATTAAATTATATATACACATGAATATGTGGAGAAGGTCAGGAAATTTAAATTAATTATATATATATAACTGATCTACCAGCTAGGACATCTAAAAAGTACATATGTGTTGGTGACGTGACTGTCACCATAACTTCTTTTATATATACCTACATACTAACGTCAGTGAGTGTTACTATATCCTCACTCTGGCAGCGAGAGAACTAAACTCGGTTTCTAGTCATGTGGATGTATTAGTATCTTTTTGATTGCTTTCTTGGTATTGTTGAATATTTATTGAGATATAGAAGACATGATTTTTTATTCCAAGTCATTTGAATCACAGTACACAATACGGGTTCGTTCCACTTGAATGCCATACCAGAAAAAATATATAACGTACTTTACATATTTTTTTGAGCTTTGTTTTTCCATAAATATCAAAGGAAATCATTAATCTCTCTAGTAATAAAACCATATTCTTTGCAACATCAAGAGCATCCGAAATCTGTATCCGATTTTAATTATTTTTTCGTATACATGTAACACATGTCGCATATGCATGCCTTTTTCGAAATTCAACCACTTTTCCTCATCCAGAAACCCTCTAACAGATACAAAAAGGCATTACATGAAAAGATATGAGTTTCCTTTGTGCCGTGCGCTGGTAGCAATAGATTAAGATACAAAAACGAGCGGCAAACGCTTTCTTTCTTATTGAAACACACGCTTCGAATAATTCTCTCCCTTTTAGTCTCGTAAAGAACAAAGCCAAGAAATAAAACAAAGCGAATTATTACAATATAAATATATAGGACGCGAGATATTGTACATTATATATGTATGCGCTGAAACAAAAAGGCTAGGTTTTTTGCGAGGACTGGGACAAAGACTGTCACATTTATTTCCCCTTTAAAATTTCTTCGTTAGCTGCATGTTTTTATAATTTAAAAAAAAACTATTTTTACATCATACAACATAAATAAATGAATACTCATTTAACATTGGTATACTTTGGTTACATTTTCTGGAAAGATATATTTTATTCACAACAATAAATTAGGAAAATTTGGGCAACATACAATTAATACTCATGGAAAAAAATTTAGCTCTAAACTTTTTCATAAAAAGAATAAATTAAAATCAGAATCATTGACTTTTTCCTTTAGTATTAGAGCATCTTGATGAGAAATAAAAAAAAAATAGATGTGGCCACCACACGACTTTCTTATATGTATGAGCGTTTCAAATTATACAAAATTGTTCTAAAGTGTTTCAATAGAAATCTTCATAGAAAACTAAGTGAAATTTTCTAAAAATTATCCAAAATCCTATTATAAGTACTCCTGTTCTCTTAATAAATCTTTATAGAATACATACTTTGCGATATATTCGAAAGAAAGTGTTACTCGCAGTAGAAGTTTTACTTCCGGTACGAATTTTGAAATTTTATTTATACAAAAAATATTCCAAATCCAGCTCTAAACACTGTTGTACTCTTGATAAATATATAAAGAATGCATAATTTAAGACATATTTACACAAAATCAAAAGGTATCGAAAATTAAGTTCTAAATACTTTTTTACTCGAAACGTCCCTGTTTAAAAAGCATGACTTGCGAAATATTCGCAAAAAAAAACTGATTTTCGACAAGCGTAAAAGACCTACTTCCGGTAGGAATTTCAAAACACTTCTTTAATAAAATTCTTCACAAATTTAATTTTGAGTGCACATGAATTCTTTATAAATTTGTTTAAATTAAGTAGTTGATGAGATATTGGCAAAATACGATTTTTTCACTGAATTAAAAACTACTACTTTCGGTCTACCGATTTTACTGAAAATTTAATCAGATCTCAAGAGGGAGTTTATACTCGTAAATACAAAATTGATAAATTAACATAATGTAATAGATGTTACAATATTCTCTGGAAATTAAATTTAAAATTGATAAGATTTCTTTGTCACTAAGCATGTTCATTTTGTAATGTTTGTACGGCCTATTTTATAAATTAATATTATAAGTTTATGATAATTAAATAACCCATTAAATAATATTTTATGAATATTTTTAAATATATTTGAAATCAAGGAATATATTACTGTAATTTTAATTCTCATGGAATCATAGGTATAAATAAGTTTTATTATGTGTAAGCATTATGATGCCTAAAGTTTATGTTAGTGAGATAAGAGGTATCTCTAACTTCTCACGGCATAAAATAATGTGTATGTGTGTGAATTGTGTACAGGGTTACTCAGACTATTTAGAAAGCGGGGAATCACAGGCGTCCACCTATAAGAAGGAGAATGAGTGTTGCAATCGTAAGAGTCGACAGTTAGACTTCATGTAAGAGTCGGAAAGCGAACTCCAAGAATAGACTCCAATAGAAGGTCGACAACCTCAGGAAAGAAAAGATACCATCTTTTTCTGGATAATAAACTATCACGTTTACTTTTCTCACCATTAACAAAATTATTCAAAGAATTGTTGTCTATACACACAAAAAATATAAAAAGCGTTATTATTGGCTGTCTTAACATAATGCTCGCAATTGTAAAGACAATTTCTGGGCAGTTTGTATTTGCACGGGTTAACATCTAAAGTGATAATTAATTTTACTGTTATCTTTACCTGGGTTATTCTTGTTCTAGAAATTTCCATAGAACCGATGTTCTTATAAATTATTTTTCTTTTGATTTAGTCATAAATACAAGAAATAATTAATCTTGGAATTCAACACAAATATTAAAAATTAAATTAACAGTTTACAATTCCTACAGGTATTAAAATTAAGTGTTGATTTTTTTAACGAGTTAATCGACCGAATAATACTAGACGTTTGTTTAAAGTGTTACCTCTTGTATATGAATTCGTTTTAATATAGCAATAATTATTACAACACTTATAATGATATGACATAGAAGTATTATATGGTGTATTATGAACACCAATTTTAGGTAAGTCAAGTAATTTTTACGTTTATAAGTACTGTAGGACTGTTGAGTTATTATACCAAAAGAACGAATTAGTAATTTAAACTTCAAGTAGTAGAGTCGTTGATAAGTGAAATTTAAGTAAAGAGTCGACAAATAAGTTTAAAAAGTGCATCGACTCCAGTAATTATATAATCAGCGGTTAAATAAAAGTGTATTTGCGAGTAGAAACTTGTAAAATTGACCGCATCTTGCGTATAAAAATTTAAATGTACAAGTTTTTACATCTTTTGATAAAGATATTGTGCTACAAGTGGCAGTATATGCCGATTCTCCACGTCTTGTTCGTGCATAAGAAAATTCAGCTGGAAAACATCGAAGAAAGAAGAAAGAAGAAAGAAGCCTTAAAATAAGGTATTTTAAAAGATAATTAATGAAATAAAGAATTAAACATTATAAATCAGTTTCAAATAGAAACGATATAAAATAAATATATTTATCTGGAGAATAAATATATTTAATAAAGAGTGTCTCAACGTGTAAATGAATAATGTTATTTGATATGTTTCTTAACGTTGATGTTAAACACGTTCAGCAGGCGTTGTTATTTCTTGCTATGTTGTTTATATTAGAATATAATAAGTGATAGAAATAAATTGTGTTATAGGTTGCCTTTGTAAAAGTATATTTAACCTGTTTGTTGATGTTTTCTGTTTCCTTTGTTAAAAGCATTTTATTGTGTTAGATTTTACTTTGTTTGTAAAAACCTATAAAATCATTGATTTCGAATATAATTATTATTTAAATTATACAATAGTATTTTATTATATTAACACCCAATAATGCTTTAGGAATCTGTTAATTTAATTGTCTCTTTTAACCAATCGCCGTCGAGATTAAGAATTGAGCTAGCAGGCAAAATAATCTACTTTATTTTAATTTATACTATTATTATTAATATTAAATTTTATATTAACAGTTCCATTTTTACATTATTATAAATTTATATTGATGGTTCCATTACAATTTGAAACAAATTAACATGGCTAACTTTGTTCATACGTTGCCAGTTTGCTGGTGTAATTAATATTATAATTAATTATAATGAATATATTAGTATTAGTATTAACAAATTTAAAAATTCTTTATTCTAGTAGACAAATAATGCCATGGATCAATAAATAAACACAGTTTGATAAGAATAGACCTATAACTTTTATTTAATGCTTTCTATTAGAAATTCTCGCAAGAGAAACCCATTTCCTCTAATATTAAACGACAATTACTATAGCATACTATTAGGCGGGAGGCAATTAGGAACAAAATATTTAAACAGCAGATGTTCTCGTATATACCGTTCTATTAAATTTCTCAGTTATTTCAGCTATTTAGATATTAAATGTCAGTTCGAAAATGTGTTAGACGCTTTCAAAAGCACGTATTGGCGACGTTTGCGAGTATAATAAAGATACATTTTCAGTATCAAGTAGATACATACGAAACTTCCGATATATCCAATTGACCATGGCATGACTTCCTCTTTTGTCAAATTATCAGAAGATATCGTATAACCCGGCACAGTCGAAGTGTATATGTAAGGAAGGAAGCGTATCTTCTAGTACGTTTTACGAAAATAATAATAATAATAATAATAATAATAATAAACAAGAAGCAGTCAGAGAATAAAATATCGTCAATCACCAATAATGTCATTAATCCTCTAACTTTTCCGCAGAAATGGAGTTCTCGGCGTCTTTGTAGCGTGAGGAACTTCCTTTAAAAATTTTAACGTACGCGACTATTTCTTCTATACTGCTCTATATATCACGGAAGAATGTCATATTTTTCAACAATTTGACGCTTTTAAAATACCACCGTAACACAAAGAGAAAAATAGTTTCCGAACTAATGTTATTCGCTTAGACTGCAATTGGCAACGATCAAAAGGAGATGGCTTCTCTATATTCCCTCGAATGCTTACGTTTTTATGTCGATTGCTGGAAGGCTAGGAATGGAAAAGAAGAAAATGGGATGTGATAGGGGTCGGTAGTGGTTGGAGGTACGGATAACTTTTCAACGACCAAAGACTTGCTCACACACACTCACACAAAGAAACTCTTACTGAACGAATATTATATTCTCCTCAATTGGACTTATCCCAGAAAGATTTGTTTTAAATAAAGAGTACAAGTTAGCTAATTGGAAACTCTTTGTTTTCTGCTCAGAAAATGAATCATTTTCGCTATTGATATATTTTTGAAAACATTTCTAGCCTGCAGTGTAATATACAGATTTTGATTAATATTGTTATAGTATAAAGGCATACGTTAATAATATTTTGTTGGAAAGTTATGAAAATTATAAAATTTAGTTAAATAATCGTAGGAAAATTTATTATGATGTGTTTAAAAAGTTTATTGGGTTGATAATAATAAATGATAATAGAATTTAACAAGCATTCGAATTTTATAATGAACCACCTGTATATGGTAAGGTTGACCATGTTCATTTTTCTTAGAAGATCACAATATTCTGGAAAAAAGAGAGTTGAATATTAGTTGTTATTTTGTAAAATGTATTATAAATTTGTAAAAACTTGAGTAATTGACGTTTATGAGGTGATAAAAATATTTAGAATCTAATTTTGAAAGGTGTATAGATTTTAATGTAGATAAGTTCCCGGGAATAATTTGAAATACAGGAACTGTCATTATTTGACATTTGTTCAGAAATATGGATTTAGATGGGTATTAGTATATGAATATGTAAAGAAGGGTTGTTAAAATTATAAAAAGAATTTAGATTATCAGATAATGCAATTTAAAGAAGTATTTTTGGTATATTTGAGAATTTAAAAGCTATATTGTTGGTTTTAATTACTGTTGTAAAACGTTGATTGGATAATAGAAAAGGAGATAGGAATTGCTAGGGTAATGGATAAATAAACAAAGAATTATTTTGAATTTAAAAATAGAGAGACGTGTTTTTTCTATCAGAAGAAAAATTTCTGAGATTTAACACGAATTCAGATAGATATAAAAGGAAAAGTTGTGTCCAGAGTGAAATTCATTATTGATAAATAACTTAACATAAGAATAGAGAATACACTTACGGATTTGGTGCAAGATCCAGGTTCCATTAGTAGAGAGTTGTTGAAGCAGTGTTTTCAGGAGGCACTTGAGATACCTGATTATTTGAAAGTACAATTGAGGCTGTGGTTTACTTCAAGATCCGGAATTTTCCAGTAGTAGTCCATAAAGGTTGGATAATTTTCCTTGTTCGGGTAACATTAGAGTGGTAGCAGTATATTAAGAGATTCAACATCCGAATAAAAGGACCATTTTTAATTCCATAAGACGAGCAGGACCATACATAGGATATTCGGTAATTTGTCTTCTAACAATGGTACAAGATTGAAGTTGAAGAGCATCAAGTAGTGATTCGTTATTAAGCAGTATCAAGGAGTGGATCGAACACATCTATAAGAAAGGAACAATTAAGTATTACCAATTTAGTAAATTATTAGAAATTGCAGAAAAGAAAGATTTAATTGTTGAAATTTTGAAAAAAGAATTGAATATTTGTATAATAGATCATTAGATAAAGTAATTGAACTTTAAGATAATTCATCAGTACATATGTGATAAAAAATATAAGTTTTTAATTCTCTATTTTCTTGAATGTGACAAATACATGAATTATTGTCATTCAGTTAAAAATTACATGAGGTATTTCTTTATAAATATCTAATTTAAATAACTAAAGTAAATATAATAAGTAAACTTACCTGTATTAAGTGGTTATAAACAGATAAATACACATCAAAATAAATTTTCTTCGACGTCAAATAATCAAGTTTCCAATATTAATAAAATATTGTAAACACGTAAATGTTCAGCAATGTTCAAGTAAGTTGATCGAATATACACTTTATTTTTTTATTAGAAGAGTGTCGTTTTATTTATAATAAATAAAAATTGCAATCCAGAAATTTTTACGTAAAATATAACCTGAAATAAATAAATGTCATATGAAATATTGTAATGAAAACTGTTTAATGATATTTTCTTACCGAAAAGAGTTTGGTAAATGTTATTAGAAGTATTTTCTGAGTTATAAAAGATCCACTTGGTAAAAAGCATTTCACAACAAACAAGTAAACATTAAGATATTTTTAATACATAAACAGGCATTAATTGTCATATGCACATACGAGATAATGACTAGTGGTGCCATCTATATGATTTATTGAACACTTTTTGGTAGATTGGATTATTTAAAAGTATAGAAAGTAATAAGATAATGCAGAAATCAGTAAAATATATATGATAGTTACAAAATAAATTTTGAAGGATTATAAATATTTACAAAAGTAAAGAAGTGAAATTTGAATTAAATACCCATCAATTAGATAAAGAAGTATGATAAACTAAAGTAATTTATCTTGAGATTATAATATAAAGCTAGTCGGGAATAAAAAAATAAAATACATACTTATAGTGAATTAAATATTATAAAATAAGTAAAGAGATTATAAGAAAAGCACATACGAGGGTTGTTCATTAATTAATAGTAATTATACAGTTCATGTCTAGAGTTGTGTTTCATTTCATAGATAGTTCAATGTGTGACATTTAAACTGAAATAGAAATAAATGATAATGTCGAGGAATGAACTGATATGTATGTAATATTACCTAGTGCAATATCAGTAAAATTATTAATTAATTATGATTATTAAATGTTGCAAATTCTTTCTATTTTAATTTTTTTGGTCTGGCGGGATGCAAAATAATGTAGGTATGTATTTGTAGTCGTTCTTATTAATATTATTTGTGCAAAATATTGTAGCTACTCGATTTTAGTTTTCATGTCTCTGATTTTATGTTAAAATTTACTCTAATTATAATTCTTATGTTTGCTTTCATAAAGGAATGTTAAATGCATTATTAGTAAGCAATGAGTTAAAAATTTAATAAATGTTTAATTTTAAAAGACGTTTCATAAACTTTACTAAAACAATTTAGCAGCGTGTTAAGGGGGCTTACGCAGAAGTGCCGACTAACTGACGTGAGGTAGGACATTACAAGTTTTCGTTAAAACAATAGTACGGCTTCTATTTACAAAATATCAAAACTAAATTTAAAACACAAATAAACAAAGGCTCAATGCATGCTCGTCTGAAATTAGTTTTTAAAATAAAGTTTCTGAAACTGTGTTATGATGTTGTAGATTTGGCCAACTTTGAGAGTGAAATGTACGAGTAAATAATTTGAATTATAAGAAAGTACTCCCAACGAAGCCTTAATTAAACCTTTGTGTTCAATTTAATGCAAAAACATAATAAGAAAAACAAAAATGTCTGCTGTTTGTTTTATTTTAACGAATACCTTACATCGGCGGAATTCACATTAGCGCATATGGCGCCAGCCCCTTACGTCCTACCTCACGGCAGTTAAATTCATTTTGGGGTACTTTGAATCTAGGTTGGTATTGATCTGGTGTTGATGGCAACCACATATTATAACTCTATTTCATACGTAAATGACATTTGTCATTCTACCGTTATAACAAACTTGGGTTTATTTCTTTTAATAAGTAAGTAAATAAGTAAGTGTTTTATAATAATATGCAAATATTGTTTGTTTTTGGAAGATATATGTGCTTCTGTTGTATGTTATATAGACATGCCACAAAAGAGAGATCATAATTATACTGAAAGAGAGAAACACGAGTTGATAAATATTGTATATAAATACATAGATATAATTGAAAATAAATAAAAAAAACGGGAAAGCTGGGAACTTATTAGTCAAGAATACAACAGTTTGGTCGATCCACCAAGAGACGCAAATAATTTCAAATGTTGAGGTAACAAGATGTCCTCAATAGGATCATATTTCATAAATATTGCTAAATTATGAAGTACAAAACAAGCCACAATTACAGCAAGGTTTGTTTCCATTTTTAGGCGTAAACCAAAGGCAAGGCATGGGAAATGTTGCTTAAGTACGCCAAATGCTCTTTCTATTGTGTTTCTGCTACGTATATGTACTGTGTTGTAATTTTCTTCTGCAACTGTCTAATATAGGTGTAAGCAAACAATTTCGACAGGGGCACCCATTATCTCCCAATATATAGCTATTAGGATACATGTCATTTTCTAGTTTGCGTTTCAAAGGAGAATCATTTAAAATTCTGCTATCATGTACTAATCCAGGCCATCGAACAATTATATCCCATACGGTTCCGAAATAATTCTGCATTATTCCTACCTGGAGACTTTAAACAAACATGGGTGCAATCTATAGCAACAATTACATTGGGAAATAAACCTATTTCAAAAAATTCTCTTTTAATTGTATTTACCGTCTGCCCTTGAGGCATATGTATAAACATAGGTTTCAATTTCGCTATGTGGCAGGTCACCTTCTTTTAAAATTCTACAAACAAAAGCCTTACTGATATTAACATGATCTCCCAAAATAGTTTGAAAAGTACCCGCTTCTTGAAACCTTAAGGTACATAATATTTGTTGCATTGGACTAATAGATTAATTTCTTTCTGTGATTGTTTTTAAACTAGATTCGATATGTTCATATAGAAAATGTACAGTATCTTTATTAAATCTGAATCTTGATTTAAAATCATTTTGATCATATACATCAAACGGATTTGTTCTATCTCTAAATATTCTGGGACGCCTTAGAATTAGAATTCCATAATCGATAATTTCATCTTCAGAACTAGATTCTGAGATTATCCCACAAAAGTTTTTTAACTTTTAGATCTTGTTCATATATATATGTACTTACGCGTACAATTTAAATCAAATTATGTATATAAATATTTTTATAATATTTATCATTAACTATACTTGCATCTTTTAAAACAATGCTAAAATTTAACAGAGGTTATTATTTCTGCTAAATTAGCATTTGATTTAACAGTATGCTATATTTAACAACCGTTGTTGGTGAAACGAAAAATTGAAATTTAACAAAGTGCTTAAATTTAGTACCTTTCTAGGCGATTTTTTTGGAGAGGTAGGCAATCAACTTAGGAACTTTTTTAAAAGAATCACCACGCACTAAATAGTTAAATAAGTACCTGTGTATGAATACAACGAACAACCAGTTTATTTTATAAAATTCACTTCACCACAGACAATGAAGAAACGTCACACAAACCGACAATCTTATCTTTATTAATATCATAAACATTCACGTTTGACACACATGCTATAAGTGTTAACTAGGTGGTGAATGGAATGTGGGGATTATATGCCAGGGTTTGCGTCCATGGGCAGGGGTGTGCCGCAGGAGCCTGTTTTAGGGCCCGCTCTATTCTTAATATATGTTTCTGATCCTCAGGCACAGTATGCGGATGACACTACATATATTTATCAGGTGGACTCTAGGTGAGGTATAAATCTTGGCCTCTAGGGTGATAGCTAACTAGTGGTGTGATTTTAATAAATTAGTTTTAAACTAATCAAATACTAAGATAGATTGTTTCTCAAAAAATTAAAGATCGACTAATGGCAGTTCGGTTCGGGTAAATCCATCCTGCCTTCTGGGTCTTACCTTGGATTGCTTCTTGTCTTGGCGTGAGCACTGCGCACTTTTTGCCCCCTGAATCATCGCCCTGTACACGCTCAACGTTTTGAAGATGTGTACAAAATAAGATCATGCAATCAATTTGTGATGTGCATTTTTTGACTCTATGCAGTTTGTCAGGAACAACCAGGTTTATGTTTCTATGGCCACACTCAATGGGTTCAGTTGCTACTGAACCACTTTAAAACGTAATTTAAAAAAATATCTTTTGGATAAGACCTTTTATAACTTGAAAGAATTATTATAAGTCGTAAATGCCAGAGGTAAACTTTGTATAATTGTGTAAATGTATATCTCTTGTCCTAGTGTAGGTATGCCGTAGTCGACAATTTTTAATTTCTGTTTATACTTCTATACTAGCTATCTATTCCATGCATTGTAAATGCAGCGATGCCTGCTTTCCAACAGTGGTGGGAGAAGCAGGGCAGTCGAGTCTGGGGATATTCACATTTCATAGGAAACGTTTGTCGGGTGTACTTGGCAGCCTCGCTATTTGTTTTTCTTTACTGTATTTCGCTGTGGTCTTTTCCTCTTCTACTTTCGTAACAGAAATTAAAATTTGTCGACTACGGTATGTACTATTGTTACTAGTTATAGTCCCGCTATTGCGACAAGTCAAAAGGTGAAAATTATAGAGGAATACGACTGTTGGATCTGGTGTATAAAATATTGTCAACAGTTAGTGCGACAAGGGTAACAGAGAAAACTGATAATTTATAATATGCTGAGAAAGCATCAGTGTGGATTTAGGAATAAGAGATCAACGGTGGACCAGGTAGCTTTACTAAAGCAGTTGCAAGAAAGTCACAATAGGCAAGAGATAAACATGCATATGCTTTTTATACACTTTCTACATATGCATATGATGCATATGATTTAGTAGATAGAGGAAAACTATTAGAAGTTATGACAGAAATAGGAGCGCGGGAGAAGTTGATAAAACTGACGGATCTTATTAATAAAAATTCACCTTTACCGACGTCACGATAATAACAAGAAATATAGAAGAACTGTAACAGCCTGCACCTATGGTATCGGAGAATATTGTTTCCGCTGCCACCAAATGTAAACTATAGTTACATTAATTAAATATAATAATTATATTAATTTTTTTCACTCAGGTGTCACGTGCTGTTGAGTAACGCGTCGAGCTGGTCAAGTAACTATGATCTCTTCGAGCGTGGGGTGTTATGGGATTGAGATAAAGAAAGCATGTATTTTTAATAAAACTAAGTATTTAATAGTGCTAAGGTACTTTTCTTATAATACAATAACATTACAGAATGCGATAAAACATTAAATAAATAAACAAAACTAAAAGAATGTACTTGGCGCTATCTCGGCCTCTGAAATCTTATTTACGCAAAGCTATATTCATCCCGCTGATGAATTTCCCTAAATTTGACATTAACCACAACAAAACAAAACAAAATATATTAACGACTTACCGACCTTATTGTCATACAGCCTATCGTCTACACCACCACCAATTAACCAAACTCACAAACCAATCACTGGTGAATTTAATTATTTATTACAATAGCTTGAACATAATTTATATAACGCAGAAAAAGGAAACAACAACAAAAAAATTACATAACACAATTTTACAAAAGGAATTCAACTGGTTACACAATTATAGGCAGTTCATACTCTCTTAGACCGAATTCTTAACACACAACTTAAAACTGCGATGGTTTTATAGGATGACTCAAGTCGAGGTTGAGATCCGTCGATAATTCAACAACTTTGCGGAATTGTCGAACTGTTGGAACTTCTGCCGGAACTGTCGGGACTTCGGAACTCCTTATTTTTCTTCTGTACCTAGTTTTATCAGTTCTTGGTCTAATTCTTTCACGCCCTGTATACAGTTAACGTACGCATTTTTAGTTCTTATTGGTCGAACTTATTTTGGATATGTTAGTTGAAAGTACGCCTTTTACATGTACCTTCTTATTTTGGTCATGTCATTAATATAATTTAGATACCACTGTGTGTGTTCTAATATTTTTTCAATAGACGTAAGAATGTCTAAAACACACTTGACTAAAGGTCTGCTCCGCACACATGTTCTTCTGCAAGGGTGGTCTATGCTCTGCTACAACTCAGAATTCTACATACTTTCCGCATTATCTAGTATTATTGACATATTTGTGCAACTTTAACAATAAAGTTTCCAAACCACCCCATAATAAACTACTTGAAACTCATGTAAAGGATATCAAGTGACCGTCTGATTTAAAGTGGCTGCGTATATCACTCATACCTGATAGTTTTATTTCACACACTACTACTTTCCCTTAACGAATATTTATGCATTCCTTTAAAGGTGCTTGTATATTTCATTTCCCGTGACAGACTTAGAACTAATATATTTCTTTTTAGCAAGATGTATACATTTCTCATTGGTCCATGTATATAGACGATAGGTGTGGTTTTAGTTTATAAGATTTCTTGAGCCGCCCTTTTTAATTTAAGGACAGGGGTTTTACGAAATATTGACCGGAATGATTTGGGAAAAATACAAAATAATTAAATAAATGCATGACACAAAAATATAAAATTTTAACAAACAAGTCGCGTAAGCCGATTTATTACAGAACTAACGAGAGTAAAAAGAAAATTGATAAGTGAAGCAGCGAAATTGGAACATAGGATGGATAAGTAATAACAGAACAAAGTATATGAAAATGAAATATGACAAGGAAGAAAAAGCAGACAAAGAAAAACTAAAAATTAAAATAAATGACGAAATTTACCGCTTTCAAGGTGTGACGAGTATCAATCACCTTGGTGTCAAAGTAACAAATCGACACGAGATGGGAAAGGTAATCGAAGCAAAACTGGTTAAAGGAAACAAGTGTGCTGAGATATTAAACCAGTTGCTAAGAAATAAATAATTATCTAAGCAA
Organism: Amphimallon solstitiale; assembly: GCA_963170755.1. Lineage (NCBI taxonomy): Eukaryota > Metazoa > Arthropoda > Insecta > Coleoptera > Scarabaeidae > Amphimallon > Amphimallon solstitiale. Next base: position 139,727,985 of record OY720677.1, on the reverse strand, counting down.
GCCAAATAAGGAATTAGAAGACAGTACCAAGATCAACAGTACTCTATGGTGAAGAAACCTGGACCCTAAGCAAAACGTTTGGAAATATGGTAGCAGTATTGGAACGCAAAATATTGAGAAGAATAATGGGTGAGGTAGATACAATACCAATGGAGGAGAAGAACAAATGAAAAAGTATATGCTATTTTTGGAGAACCAACAAATTGCAAAAGGTCAGAGCGCAGAGATTGAGAAGATTAGGAGATGAGGAAAAATATCAGAAGAAAGAGTAAAAAAAACAAGAGGTATGGAGAGAAAGAAATGAAGGGGAAGAGAAGATTGGTAGACCAAAGAGGAAATAGTAGGAAGAGGTGGAGGACGACTTGAATGAATTGGGAGTAAGCACACGGAGAAGAAGGGCAAGAGATAGAGCGGTTTGGAAACAAATTGCTCAGTTATACATCCATTATCTATGGATTTTTTATTTAGCTCGATTTTGAGCTGGCCAATTTTATTTGCATTGAACTGTATAAGTTCATTAAAATACTATTACATGTTTTGTGCTGATTTGAAATCCTCGTACCTAGCTTATTGTTTTCCGTAACGATTAAGCTCAGTTGACAACTTCGAAAGGAGATAAAAAAAGTGAGTTGAAATGTTACTGGAGCCAAAATTTCATAAATAAAATTTCGATTATTTAATTATCACTATTTATTTTTTCCCAAATAAGATCCTATATATTATTTGGTATTATAATAGTGCCCAAATATTCATTACAAAAAAACATAAATTTGACCCCACCAGCATCTTTCCAATGAGAAAAGAGATGAAAAAAACTTTTCTTGAACTAATCGAAGATGAATCCAGAGCGCTACTAGTGCTGCTACTCCATGGAATAGATTTCGAAATTCACCAGCGGCGAAAGTAGGAAGAGATCGAACAGAAATAAAGGCCGTAACAGGGGGTAAGGACTTACGAAACTTGTTTGAATTTCTTTTCCTTACGACCTTGCCGGAGAACACGAAAAGTTTAATTTAATCATTATCTCTTGTGTTTTTCTGGTGGAAAATGTGTTTTTCCCCCTCGATTGGTGATCGGAATCCGCATAAAAACTTACGAAAGATCAGATTAGGTAATATTTTGGAGTTCGGGAGTTTGGGAGACCCGAATTAATCGAAGATTATAAATAATACGTTGTATAACCCGAATTGCTTTATTATAAAATGAATAATTTTGTGTTTATTACAGATGGTGGCTACTTAATTGTTAGAGTAATAAGTTTCAAGTTAAATTTATTAAATAACTTTCTATTTATACTATCTGTTTACTGTACATGCCGCAAAAATTAAGAGGGGTTATACCGTGGACTATTCGACGATTTTTTGTTATTTGATGATTTTCTGAAATAAAATTTTGAGAAAGAACGCTAAACTTCTTTCCTTGTGGTTGCCCTTTTAAACTGTTGTTACAATTGTTTATATAAACTTGTGATGATACAAGCAATTTTCTTCTCCCTCTGCCTTTTGTAATTTTGATTTATTATAGTATTTTGAAATGTCACATGAAACATTGTTGAAAATTTCACTTAGGTTCTCTTTGACAGCAATATAATTTTCGATCAATGTATTTAATCACATTTATCATTGCTTTATTGTATTTAATAATGATAATAATAATAATAGTAATCATTGCTTCTTTCCCAACAAGCTGATGCCTAATAACAGATATATTACAAATTATGTACAGCATTATGGTGGAAACGCGTTACATTCAGTTGCACGCCATACTAGATCCATGACGACTCGCCTTGTATATGTTGCAGGATCTATTTTTATTTCTGTCAGTGACATTTGATATAACCAAAGAAAAAAATTATTCACTATACAATAACTATAACGTAATATATTTAGTAATTGAAAGGCTCTAAAACGTCAGTCTTTCTCAACTTATTTATTATATAGATTGTCGAAAAACTTTAAATGTTTCATTACGTATCCATAATATAATTTAAAATAATCAATATTTACGCTATTCACATTAAATTTAACACATGATTATAGAAAAGTTTGTAAAAAGCCTCAACTGTTTACAGAAACCTTTAGACATTATAATCAATGGACACAAATAAATAATAAATACACTTCTAAGAGGCACTGTTTTTAAACAATTTATATCAAAGCAAAAATAAACATGAAAAATTTGACAGGAAGAATATACACAACGCACGTCTTTTTGACAGATTGATTTATCTGTCAAAACCAAATTGAACTATTAGTCTATTAAAAATATGTAATAAAGAAATTTAATATTGAAACGGAAATTATGTGTTTATTTGACATGAATGCGTATATTACGATAAATTTATAAATCTTCTATTTAAGCTAATGAAATAAATGCCCTCAAGTATAATTTAACAAAGTAACTTTTTTAGTTTCTCTAATACAGTTATGACAACATGTAAACGTCATCGATGACGTGCAACTGAACTTAACGCGTCTCTAGTACAAATACATAAGAAAAAGTCCATCGTGTTACCAACCTTGGAAAGTATGTATGCTGGGGTCAGCTACATTATATTAGTTCTAGCAAATGGGACCATGAAAGATATAACTTGAGCTAAACTGTAGTACAACGAAGACACAATCAGCAAACAGTATTGATATTTTTCAGGCATATTTGTAAAGATATAGATGTTCTAATTATGATTTGACATTACTTCACTTTGTCTAATTTTATACAATTTAAATTACATAGTTTTACATAGTACAAATTTATAATTCTTAGTCTAAGAACATATCATTCTAAGATTCAAAATATCTATTTAGACAACATATAATATGTCTAATTAATATCTGTCAGTTTTAATTACTATTTTAGTGTCACTGGCAACAAATAATCCAATACTATCCAAAGATATTCATATTATGATATGTTTAATAACTTTATTGGATTTATAAATATATTCATATTAGAAACACCACAACTCTATATGCACTTAGGGCGTTTGCGCAGCAATATTTAGCAATAAATTTGTTTTGCTGTGCATCAAATACATACCAAACAATTTTTCAACCTGACAGTTAAATATACGCTAATGTTAAATATTGCTGTGCAAAATGATCTTATCAAGTGCTAACACTGAAAATTACAATGACTATTCAACTCATGTGTCATTTGTAAAAATATGACCAATAAGAATCAAAGAATCACATTTTTGTGTCCTAGCAACAAAAATACTGCTGCGTATTTACACTAGTGGGTATTTCATTGAAATCACCACTAGTGGTATCGGTGGATATTTTTGACAGATATATGTCGCAATTTTTTTATTTTTTGAAACAATAACGTACAAATACCTTATATAATAAAAATTACATGATGGATTATAATTTTATAAATGAAAATTGCAATTAGAAAAATTAATATGACTACAGTTGTGTAAAAAGGCTTCTCTGAAAGTGCCTTTCATCTCACTTTCTTCGGACAGTGCAACGGAACTGGTGATATTAGAAGTAGAGGCTACAGCAGTGGATCCAGTATTTGTTATATTTTTTCTCAAATGACCAATAATACTCTCATGGTGTTCATCATCTAACTGCAGGTAAGTTTTAATAGAATTTATATTGCCGAGAAATCTGAGAATTGCCTCCAGAGATAATCTCTTGTTTTCTTTGTGTTTTCCGGAATAGTTTTATGAATTTCAGCATCAATTTCACTTTCACCTTTTTCACCAAACCTTTTTGAATTGCTTTCCATATCAGAAATCTATTTATTCTTGCAATAACTTATTAAATTCGAATCGTAGAAAATTTTCTACATTGACAGTAGTTTGTTGAAAACATACTACTATGGAAACCAACGCAATAGCTACTTAATTTTAGAAAATTAAAAAACTCAGTTCGTCATTTATGAATGAATCATTCGATGAATAGTCCTTCGAATACAATTCGTAATCAAAGTATGGTAGATCATTTTTGCGGTGTTATCACTCTTGTTTCCTTGCGCTTGTAAATAGGACTCGTGCTGACGCACTCGTCCTATTAATATTCAAGCGCAAGGAAACATTCGTGAACCACCACAAAAATAATCGAGCATACTTTGACTACTCGTTGTATTATATATGAGAATTTTTAACACCGAGAGAAACTAATTTTAAATTTATTTATAATTTAGGACATACGTTGGACTGCCGATAAGGCATATATCTAGTTGTTACTTGATATGATCCAGTACGGTTAAAAGACTGGAACTCATACACACCCGCGGTGGGGCAAAGATAAGCGCACTCGACTAGAGATCGGAAGGTCGTGGGTTCGAATCTCACCCGCGGGGAAACTTTTAAAATCAAAGATATATCAATTAAATGAATGCCCTAGATGCAAAACTCGCTAATCGACAAAAATTGAATGTATGAGTTATGTACACCATACACATTGTCTATTATACATCCAAGTAGCTCAGCACAAAATTGTCTTTTTGACATAGAAAGTCCCTTTACAAATCCACTACTTGATGGAAAACTCTCTTTGTGCTTTGCTGTACTGGATAAAAAATTCGCTTTATGTACCCACCAATCAGAATGTTCGATATAAGACACGTGGTCCAGTCACTCTGTTTGTTCCTCGTGTTTTGATTAATTTTGTTTCTGTTATCCCCCTAATGCACAAAGCTTTTAAATAGTTTGTTTTGTTAAATATATATATTACATATTAAAGTTGAGAAGATGACTATTATTGCACGAGTGGCGAGACTAATTTAAGTCACAATGGCAATAATAGTCTTTTCAACCGTAGTATGTATACTATTTTTTGTACCAGTAGTCTAATTAGATCTTGAAACCTTAATAATTATGAATAAATTTACTCATATAGGTATGTAAGAATGCCCTTGTAATGAAACTTCGTATAAACGAATAAGTAAGCTATATTTTGATGTCGACAAATAAGTTTTGACATAAATGCTGAAACTAAAAGCCAAGTATTTATTAGATTATTTTTCATTCCATTTATAATGTCTGAAGAGTTTAGATGTACACCACCTGAAATGCGCGAGATTGCAGAACAGGCAGTTGAGTACTTACTTCCGCAAAAATCTAAACACTTATACCTGACAACATATACAGAATTTTAAAAATGGTGTAATTCCAAAAATACAGTAGTAATTTCTGAAAACGTACTTCTGGCTTATTTTCAAGAATATTCAAAAAATAAAAAAGTCTCGACATTGTGGGCGCATTATTTAATGTTGAAAGCTACACTTGGCTTAAAAGAGGATATTAACATGAAAATGAATAGTGTAAACACATGGATGTTAAAACTAACATCAAGCAGTAAATAAATACTGTGACTTACATATACACATTTATACGTTTTACAGTATTTATTTACTGCTTGATGTTAGTTTTAACATCCATGTGTTTACACTATTCATTTTCGTTTTGATATGTGACGCCACATAAGGCTCTACTACACGAGATACACTATTAACATACAGGCCTCTGTATAACAGAAATGCCGTCAGAAGCCATCGCTTTTTCTGTGTCATCTTTTGGGTGTTAGATGTCGCTGTGATACTCTCACTGCATTTAACACGCAAAAATGACATAAGCAGCTTTTTAAGTCTTGAAGCCATTGTCGACAGTCTCCACGCCCACTGACGAGACCTCAAAGGTCGAAACACCGGTGTCTGTGCGTTTGATTGTCGGCAATGGCACTTAATGTATGTGTGTATGTCAAACACATGCATATATGCATATACGTTTTACGTATAAATGTGGATATTAACATATCAAAATATTTTAAATTAGTTGCTTTTTAAAAAGAAAAAATGAAAATTGTAAGCCCAAAAAATTATTAGTATTTACTCAAGAAATTATAGAATTCCTTACTGAGGCACCCGACGCATGTTACATTGCAACTAAGGTAGTTTGTTTATATATTAATATTTTGAAATTATTGACAATTTATAACCCTGTAGACTGCTCTTCAAGTTGGTGTTGCTGATGCATGCCAAAGTGATGAGCTGTATAATTTATTAATTTCTTATGTCATCATGAAAGATGATTTAATTATTATTCACATCCTCAATAGCAAAAATTGTTCGTCTCGAAAGTTTGTAATAATGGAGTCACTTTGGATCCAAATAATTAAAAACTATTTAAAAATTAGACCTATTCCAGATATAGCAAAATTCTTTATTAGTGTACGTAATGTACTAACAAAAAATTATGTATAAAAATGCTAGGATATTTTACTACTGGTATAAACAAGTTTTTATTTAAAATGGAAATACTAAGGGAATCGTTAATGTCGTCCAACATGATTGTTAGGTCGCCAGTACAACATACACCTCGTAATCTGTGCAGAAAAAAATCCCAGGTGAAAGTAAACGACAAAAATTGAAGAGACTAAGGTAAAAATAATTATTGTATATTGTAAGAAGTATCTAAGGAAATGCATTTTTAGACATACTCCGAAAGGTTTACCGGAATACCCCAACTTGTGGGCATAATAATCAACAGGGAAACCTCATTACTGTTCCAAGATAACCATGCTTCAAAATTGAAAGTTCAATAAAAGATTATACGCATGCAAGGAAAAAGATAAACAAGGCAGCTTTATAATTGCATGTTGCAAAGGTAAAAAATGCAAAAGATCGAACCTGCATAATGAAAAAGTCTCTATTAAATATTTCGTAAGATCAGATTCTAATACCAATATCTGTGTTTGTATAAATGCATTTTTTAAAATCACTAGTGTTAGAATTTTTTTTGTTGTATTTTATCCTTTAATGGATTATTTTAGTTTGTCGTGGAATACGTAATTTATTTTGGATTAAATTTATGTCATCTTCCTACTACTACTGCCATCTGGTGTAGATTTGCTTAAGATTCCTATTGCACGCGTTCTGCCTTATCGCAGGTGTGTGTGGCGTATACATGCATTGACGGGTAGATGGCGTACGTTGTTTTATTTAATAAATTTGTTTTCTTTATTTGTTGCTAATTTGGTTTTAGTGCTTCTTTTGGGCCTAGAGTTATGTAACAAATTATTTATAATTATTTTCCATTTTTCTATTGTCATTTGAACCTGCATTTTGTCGTACGTTTAAAATATCAGATTGTGTCGTTCGGTCTTTTAGAGCAATTGTCGTGTTCCGTTTGATGGTCGGGGTTTGACATGTTAGAGTCCTTCTCTTGCACTTTAACGGTCGTCGAGGAAGGGTTAAATACCACAAGAGCAGAAGCAATTTCCTTAGCTTTACTTGAGAATGTTGGAGAGTTTGGAGGTTTATCGTCTGTAATCGCTTACAAAAGCGGATGTTATAGTACTTCTCAAGTGTTATTATTGGATTTTGACGTTTTGATTGAATCTTGCGAGGATATTTTCTTCTTGGCTAGGAATTGTTTAATTGCTCGGTTAGTGTGGTGCATGGCCTAGACCTCATTTGAGCACTTTTGTTGTGGTTAAGACTTAAGAACCACGTGCTATGGTAATCTTACGGTGCCAGGAAATTTATTGCTGGATCTTGCGGTGAAGACATATTTAAGGTACAGATTATTGGAATTCTGTAGCCTTCATACGCTATTTTCTTGAGATGTCGTTAGCCGAAGATAGGCGAGCAGATTTCTTGTAACGTGTGGATCCGTAGAAGGTATCATGTTTGGTAGCTGTGGATGTGACTTTCTTTAAGGTACTGTGTCTGTGTAAATTTCTCTGATATTATCCAGAGTGTAGAGTTTATTGACTAAACAGTTTTGGTAAAATTTATGTCAATATCGTGTACTTTGAACAGTAAATTTCAATTTTCCGGCCTAGCTAATTAAATAAGTCATCGTAATTTCCTATTTTAACTTCTTGTGGCATATGAGCCTTATGTTTTGATTTAATTAAATTAACGTAGTTTTATTAATTATAGTGACCTCAATTTGGAGGTTACTTTGACATTTTTGGAGACGTTACGTAGCCTTTTTATTTTTGGACTCAGAATTTGAACTAAATTTTGGATGTGTATGGGCAGTGTAGCCTCACATCTGTCTTGTGTAACTTCTTAGTTGTTATTTAGTGCATTTAGTCAACCATTGTAATTTATTTTTGTACAATCTCGTAAGAAATTTTTGAATTTCATCTAATCACATTTCCTTATGTAAAGCATAGTTAACTAGCGCTAATTTTTTTAATAGAATTAGATACTTATAACTTAGAGTTTGCACTCTGATGTCGAATAGATTGTCGGTTGCCTCTGGTATACAGAGTGTTTTATTTTTGAGTTGACGTGTTGCAAATCACGATCAAACTGTTCGACTTTGGAGGGACTTTCGGCAAGTTGCCTTATAACTGTGTGCTTGTAAGAATATTGTTGGTTAATTAATCGTAATTTTAAGATTGTTTCTTGTGTTCACCATTTCGAATTTCTTAAATTATGTAATTGTACGTCATTGATAATTTTGAGTTGTAGATCACCTTGGGTGACCATTTAAATTTTAATTAATCCTTCAGAATTTAATACTGGCAACTGAGTTGCGCTTGTGATTTACTTTTCACTGTTTTTTTTCCTTTGTTCTATATATCACTTGAAAATCAAAGATTCTATAATATAGCCGGATATGTACAGTAATTGGAATACGCTGTTGAGATTTGAGATTAAATTTCAATAAACCGTTTGTTAAGTTTGAATGAGCGTGTGTTGGTCTTATTTTCTTATCACCTGGGGAGTTTTACATTGGATCTGGTCCGGGGTCTGAATATCTGTTGGGCTTAGCATATTTTTACGGATAGGCGCCCTGACAACTTAACCTTCGACTTAGTACGGTGTTCGAACTCGCCCTTCTCTGACTGTAGCTGGAGGCAGTGCTGACTCCCATATTTAACATCGACCCTTGGGGAAGTAAGAGGTAAGACTGAGTGTTATAAGTTGGTGATTAATTAATAGACAAGCGTCCTTCTAAAATTTGAATAGAAGGTTAATTACCGTGGTGGTGTCTAACTGACTACCTTCTTGGAATTTGGGGTACCGAATTTTGGGTTAGGGCCTTGGCCATTTATAATTTATATACAAGAGGGTAGCACTAGATTCAGTAGAGACAGAATCAAGCGTGTTATGAAAAACTTTGTATTGCCAGGTAAAATAAAAAAAAATATTGAATCTCTTCAATGTGTAGAAAGTCACTACTGCCGTATTCAAACAAGCACTCGCATGTATTTACCGTGTAAGTTGAATTTTACAAAATTATGGAAGATTTTCAATTCCATAGTAGAGTAAAACTCGCTAAATGCTGCAAGGGAATAAACTAGTTATTTACGAACCAAGTGCGGAAAGACTGTTTTCCCTCATGAGCGCACATTGTAAGCACGAGCGACCGCAGGAAGCGAGTGCTTTTAATTGCGCGAATGCGTGGAAGAAGTCTTCATGCAAGTGGTTTGTACAGTATTTTTTGTACGAACATTAAATTAAAGAAATATTATTGATTAATGTCATTAGTATCATACCTAACCTAAAATAGATTACCTAATTAATTTAAGCATTTCATGTACGTAACTATTACTCACCTTTCCCTAAAATTAAGTTATTATATTCTTACACATGGCAAACATGAGGTATTTATTCTTATATTTATAAATTTATAGTACATTTATTGCGTTTTTTGGTTTAAATACAAACAATTCCGAACTGTCAATATGAATGTCGATGTGGTTCAAATAGATGGCGCTTGAATCTTGCTTAAGATGTCGCTTAAAATGTCGTCAAATAGATGGCGCCGCAATTTTTTTGAAAGAATTTTTAATTTTTACTCCTATTTCCCCAACTTTTAGTGAAGAATAGTGGAGGGAAGTAGTATTTATAGACTAAATTTTATTACTACCAAGTTAAATTTTTTTTTAAATTCCCAGTCGAGCTACACATGCGCTAAATGTCACTTTACAGGCGGTGAGTATAAAAACACCTTTTGGAATTTTTTAACAATTTTAGTTCTAAGATTTTTTTTACGATTTTCTCAATTTTATGTTTAACGTAACGAGCAAGTTTTGAATCTAGGGCACTCAAATTATCAAAAAAAAAAAAAAAAAAGCATCATTGCTGAAGTTTAAAATTATAATAAGAATGATCTTAATCAATTAAACTTATATTTGGACGTAATAGACGTTTATAAAGGAAAGCCCATATGTGATCTAACGGCTATATACTGACGCAGAGATATACACATCATTACATTTTCGACTGCTCTATGTACAGCGTCCCAGCATCTTATTGATGTGTAAAATAAAGGAAATACACAAAACAGTATAAACTGAGCCGTTCACTTAAATTAAACTTTAACAACGTCATAAATAATAAAGGCTATGCCTGTTTTACGACTTTTGCTGCCTCGCCCTTTCCTGTGCCTCTACACAAAACAGAATTTGCCTTTAGAGAAAAAAGAAAAGAAAACAAGGACACGCAATCGAAGGAAAGAAAAACATAAAAAAACGAAAATTTAAATTTGGTTTTAGGTTTATACCGTCGCAGTACCCTGGCGTTAGTAGATATTTTGATCGTAATAGGTGGATAGACTACTACTGTAGCGCGAGTGTATCTAAGGGTTGATGTTTTATTTTTATCGTACGTTTCCGAAAATTAAGTGAGGTTATGGAGGGTATTGTGTTTTTTTTTATAATCTGTCGGAGGGAGAGAATTTATTAGATGAAATGGATCGTAAAGTACTGCTCGGGATAAAATATTCGAAATTTTCGTAGAATTTTATGCCAAAGAATAAAAAAATTAACGTGGGTAAGTAAAATATAAAATTATAGGCGAGAGTACATTTTGAAATGCGATAATAGTAATAGAAATAATATTTCTCTTAATTAATTGTAAATAATTTTAAGTTTAATATACATTTTAAATATAGGATAAATCACTAAAGTTACTTTATTTTGAATATTCACCTCACAGACTCTATTAAACAAGCTCGAAATGTTTGGCCATTTTAAATCAGCGTACTAAGTCTTGATTGTATAAAACTTGAAGTGTTTCAAGTTAATAAATAAATAAAATAATATAATTAACAATAAATTCTTTAAATATTCTGAAATTTCCGATGAAGGTTATCATTGAAGCATATCACGAAGTATTTGATATGTATCTTAGCACTTTTTTATGGAACACTTGAACAAAACTGTAATTGCTATATCTAGTACAACCCGGTAGCTGGTATGTCCATATCAGTTTAAGCACTTGCTTGTATATCTGTACTTTGTTTTTTTCAGATTTCTTTTTTATATGCTCTTTCCATTTGAGCTTGCAAGTCGTAAAATATATCAAATAAATCCTGAATCACTCAAATATCTAAGTAATAAATAAAGTATTAATTGCGCTTGGTATAATCCAATCATATTGCATATTTTTAGCACGTGATTTTACATTTGCTCCTCGATTACCAAATAGTTTATAATGTTTTTTACAGATGGCGCCAGGTAGAAAACGGAATTTTTAGGTTAGCAGAATCAATCTCATTATGTACCTTGATACCGCATCTAGATGAATACCCAAGATTTAGCTGTTTCTCATAATGGAATTGTGTTTTTGTTCAATACCACTGGAAGATAATTAATTTTTCTATTAAGTTAATGTAATCAGATATGTCTTCGTTTATGTTTATACGCCATAGGTCGATGTGTTTATGTTGTGGTCTGGAGATTGGCAGTTAATTCTTCTGGAATGTCACAAGGGTATATCAGGTAAATCACTACTCCCAGCAAGCTGCCTCCGGATACTCTTGCATGTATTGCTTTGAGACACGAATGTTCGTTTTATTGCTTAACTTCACGTTTGTTTTGAAATGAAGGATTCTAAAAGCTGCTCATACTGCACTAGTACACTTCTTTTTAATTCCATTGTTTTTCATTGTTTTTGTTCTTCATACTTTGCCGACTGCTTGAACCCCAACCAACCCGACCGTTGCATGTTTATTACGAAAATCAAACTCGTAGTTCAGAAACCAGTTAATTCTCTTCAAGTTTGTCCTTATTTCTCTCAAAAATACTTTTTAAGGCCTTTGATATCATTGGCAACAATTAAATTAGTCTATATGATTTTATTTCATTTATAGGCTTTTTGATAAAAATTTTCGACCTCGAGCTTTTTGCAAATGTCCACGTTTTGAAGTGCCCTGATACCAAAAAAGTGATTTCTAAAAAAATGTCTCTCTCTCTCTCTCTGTGTGTGTGTGTGAGTGTAACCACGATAGTGCTCGAACGGCTATAGTAATCAATTCAACATTTCATATTTACGAGATAATCTCTTGAGATCTGATTAGATTCTAATTAACATCAGTAGAGCGGAAGTAGCAGTTTACTTCAGTGAAAGAATCGAATTTTATCATTATTTCGTCAACTGCTTGGTTTAAACGAGCTTATAAAGAATTCAAATGTTCTTCAAATTAAATTTAAGAAAAATTTTATTAAAAAAGTTTTTCGAAATTCGTACCTGAAATATGTCTTTTACTCTTATTGAAAATCAGTTTTTGCAAATATCTTGCAAGTCTTGCTTTCTAGACAGGTACAATATTAGTATAAAAGTATTTAGAACTCAATTTTCAAAAACGAATTCGAACAGGAAGTAACACTTTTACTCTTAGCGCGTTGCACTTTTTTGAATATCTTCTATAAAGATTTAGTAAGTGAAGTACTTAGAATTGGATTTTGAATAATTTTTGTTTAAAAAACATCATACAATTTGGAATTGAAGTATTCACAGGTTTATTTCTCTAACATAAAAGTATTTAAAACAGTTTAAATCAACAAGTGCATAATTTGAAACCCTTATACGTGTGAGAAAATCGTGTGGCGGCCACACCCCATTCTTTGGTTTTGATATCATTATTACTTGGGCAGCGTTCTATAATATTGGTACGTGTTTTAACCTTAAGGCCGCATTAATTATGTGATGCATTTTCTAGGAAATTGCTTTATTATTTTCTCAATAATTAAGTCAAATGCTTAAGTTCTTTTTGGGGGGGGGGGGGTAATTTGATTTTCTTAACTACCTCTTTTTTTAGGTGTAACTAGTACTATTTCTGTGCCTCCTTGTATCACATCAAGTCGATAAATTACTTCCAATTCTTCGTTGGGATGGAAAGCAATTACTAAGTTTGTGGCAAAGAACTCAACTATTTCTTTCTTATTTTTAGACCAGATACTGTAGTGGTATCGTATGAGGGGAATTGGTTTAATAGATCTGTTCAACCTCTTTGCAGCTTTCCACTAATGTCTGCTTAATTTACTTAGATACATATTCATTGATTCATGTTTAATTTCCTGAATTTCCCTTTTTAGTTGCTGGTTATTTACTTTATTGTTATTTTCTCATGTATTTTCAATGTACATTAATCTACCAAGCATTGATTGATAAACAGATAAGTTTTGTGCAATGGGATGAAACAAACGTGCGTGTATAGTTGTGTATATATGTGTAGGTTTGTGATATATTGAAAATTCATGTTTTTTAGTTATATGAGTTATAGTGTGATCTAAAAAGTTAATGTGTGTGTGTTCTATTGTTTTTTATTGTGGGGTAAATTAAAGATAGCTTTTTAGATATCTGTAGTTTTGCTAAAATATTATTAATTAAATCCATTGAAAAGCCGTTATTTAGCGCTATAATGCATATTCTATTTAATTCTAAATCAAAGCTTTCCTAACTCAATGGGACGTTAATTAGTCTATGAAGCATTGATTAATAAGCAGATAACTTTTGAGTAGTGGGATGAAACTAACGTACGTGTATAGTTGTGTCTGTATGTCTAGGTTTGTGGTATATTGCAAATTCATGTTTTTTAGTTATATGAGTTATAATGAGATTTAAAAAGTTAATAGTTTTATTTTCATCTATTTCAATCGTAAATTTGATGCTTGGGTGAATAGTGTTAATATAATTATGTAAAGTTTTTAATTGCCTATCAGTACCGCAAAAACAAACTAATATGTCATCCACATATCTTAACCAGTAAATGCAATGTTTGAACAAAGGGTGTTTGCTTATTATGTTATGCCCACTGCTAAATCCTCTGTCTGTTTATAAAATTCATATCAAAACTGGGGTGGAATACTTGTAAATAGATTAGTGACGTCAAATGATACCAGTTTACAATTGTTAGGTAAATCTATGTTTGAAATTTTATTTATTAATTCATGTGAGTCCTTAATAGAAAAATTGGATTTAAATTTAGTATTTTCAAGTATAGGATTTATTAGATATTTTGACAAATTTCTACATGGGGCTTTTACATAATATACTACTGGTCGTATCGGTAAATTGTCTTTATGTAATTTAATAAAATCGTATAATTTAGGTGGTTGTGCATTCATAGTAGTTAATTTTGCTCTTAAATTATTATCAATCAGTGCGTCTGACTTATTTATAGTTTGTTTTAGTAATTTTTGATATTTCTTAATAGGGTCAGATTTTAGTTTATTAAAGGAGTTATTATTTAGAAATTCTTGAACTTTTTGTATACAATCTGTATCTGGAATCGCTACCACAGTGTTGCCTTTGTCGGCTTTGGTAAATATAATATTATTGTCTAACGTTTTTTGTTTTATTGATTGTAGTATACTGAAATTCGATACGAAAATATGTCAACTCCCTCTCATATGTAGTGTGTGAACATTATAATTTTTTGAAACTAAACAATTGTGTTTTATTATATATAAAATTAATTTTCTTTAAATTTATTACCTTTCTTTGTGAGATATTCATTAATTGATTTAAACAATGTAAATTATTGTGTATAACTGTGTACAGTATCAACATCACATTATCGTCTTCTCCTATCAAGAAAAAGAAACGCTTTTCCTATTTCTTCAAAGACTAAGCGACGTAGGTATAGAAAACTATTTCACTTTACTTTCATCTAGCATACACAAAAGCATAAAACTTTAGCATTATTCACGAGGATATTCTTAAAACACTAAGAAATGCTCCTTTAAATTATTTTCACTCCATTTTCTGAGAAGGATACTTTATCTTTCGCGTCGCGCAGTTGAATTCTAAACAGAGCAAAGCATTTCCACTACTATAACGTAACGTATTTTTCTTAGTACATATCTGGAGCATTATTAAAACTCATCTCGGTTTTATACAAAACTTAAAAGTGAATTTATTGCGAAAGCTTCCACCGTATTCGTCAGGTATGATGGCACAACCACTACATTCGTCAGATATGATGTCTTGAGGTAAATATTTCGATAGATTTTTCATTTTTGAAAAAAGCCACCTGCGAAATTACACGTGAAAAATTATTTACTAAAAGCAATTTTAGAAAACTCACCTTCTGAGCCATTTTCTCGTTAAGAATTTTCAAAAATTTTTTTTTAAAAAATGTTACTTCTACTTGTGGCAGGCTAAAGGCGATTGCTTGTTTTATGTGAAGTGGAGATATGTTATACATACATCATACTCAAGCATGTCAGATAACATAAGTTGATCTTTGCTATATGTTGAGCTGAGAAATGCTTGAGATTGCACACCATTATGGTTCCACTACTGACAGTCTTTAATAAAAAAAACTGATAACACTGTAAGTTGTGTATATATAGAGTGCAATAAGCATTGAGTTGAATTATTTGAACAAGGTGGCTTCGTAAATCAATAAAAACATGGAATAAGAGTGGGTCTACTTACTTTAGGTCCATCGGATCTAGGGCGACTAACAGCGTTAGGATAAGAGACCTGTCTAATGGAGGGTTAAGCGTTAGAGTTACTCACTCCTCAACAACTACGATATTTTGAGCTGTACGTATTATTGGTGTTCCACCGCCTGGTTTTTAAGTTATAGATTCTTTTCGAAGAATTTCTCGAGATCATTGAATTATTTCTTTGACATGAGTTTGTGTAGTGGGTGGCCAACGAACGACTATGTAAAACATTATACCGGGTGCGCAGCATAACTTTCTTTTTTCAAAACTTAATAAAACCCATTCTATGAATCATAAAACTTTTATTTATTTTATAATGTAGGCGTATATCTAAAGTTTTGTTGTACATAGTTTATGAAGATCAAATCAGGTAGGTGACGTCCTCTATTCTCCATACACTGAGTAAACCGATTTCAGGGTTTGTCATGACTCTTGCCAGCATGGCAGACGTTATGTTGGCAATTTCTTTTTGGATGTTCGTCTTCAAATCTTGTAGGGTCCAAAACAACAGTCCAAAGTTCATACAAACACGGGATTTCAAAAAACCGGCCACTCCAAATCGCCCCTAATTGAGATTAGGTGCTCCGTGGAGTGTTCCTTCACTATAGCCATCGATACTCTTGAAGTATGTGCCGTCGCACCGTCTTGTTCGAACCAAATGTCCCCTAAGTCCAACTCATGTCGCCGTACGAAGAAAAATCCTGTAACATGCTTACATACCGGTCCGAATTCACTGTAACTGAGACTTCATTTTCCTCAAAGAACCAGGGACCAATAATTCCAGCTGAGGAAATTGCACACCACACTGTGACTTTCGCTGAATGCAAAGGCTTTTGCTGCAGTTCTCGAGGAATGGTGTCAGCCCAGTAGCGCATGTTTTGTTTGCTGACGGATCCACACAAATGTAAATAGGCCTCATCACTAAAAAAAAACCATAGCGTCCTCAGGAACGACTTCGAGAAGATCCTCACACGCGTTCCTCCGACAATTGAAGTCACGTTCAGAAAGTTCCTGCACAATCGCCATCTTGTAGGGATGAAAATGAAGATCATCATGAAGAACTCTCCTCACAGAACGATCGGAAAGTCCAAGGCCAGACGCATGTCTGCGCGCAGAATGCCGCGGTGATCGCAACACTGAAGCTCTCACTGCCTCAATGTTCTCAGGTGTTCTGATGGGTCGAGGGACCCGCGTAATAATTGATTTCTGGTGACAGAGGCCAACGGGGCTAAATTAAAGCGAATCCGAAAGGCGCGCTGGGTTGCAATCACAGAAGATCCGCTCGAAAAGTGGGCCTCAACGTCAAAAGCACGATCCTCACTGTTCCAACGCATGAAATCGACTAAACTGTGTCGGTACAAAACTTTATAGTACCGCCTCTCGAACGAGACCACTAGTACTCCGGTACGACATCAACCGACTGAATGGCGCGCATTTTAAAAAAGGAAGTTCTGCTGCCGCATCCTGTATTTAAAGAATATAAATCTAACTATATGTTAATTATTAGTAATTATAATCTGTCTAATTTAAGTTTCGTAAATATAGAATTTTTATAGTGAAAGCTCGAAATTGTCTACGCACTTTCCGTCGAATAAATGCCCTTTTCATACGTAAACCGACTCAATAAAAGTTTTGGGCATTCTGGCGCCTAAATACCAAAATGAAGGTGACTATTTACAATTTTTGTTTATATTTTTAGCTAAAAGTAGCAATTAATAGACATAGTTTAGTTTAATTACTAATAACTGCTATGATATTTGTCATCTTATTTATTTCGCAATTGCAAAATTTGCACTTCCTTCAAACAGGTCCCGTGGTTTAGCAAAGGATAGCACAATTTTTGTGAAGTAGAATTTTGAACTCATAGACATAGAGTCAATTTACCTCATAGTTATCATCTTTTTCTGATCACATTGTATATATCCCAAATAAATATGACTATAAATTTTTAATTTAACATTTCTATAGTTTTTGCCATAAATTTAAACTATATATATTGAAATTATCATACAGTCAGAATACTTCTCAAAAATTCCTGGCCCTCGAGTTATTGGATTCCGTCCTTCTTAAATTCACCCCTCAACACAAATATTAGTCCTTCGCTGCATCGTTGCTCTATTTAGATGAATTTAAGTCTTGTAACACTAATCCGGGTATTTCCACTTTTTGTTGGCACAAACTGACAGGAGGTTTGAACGTTCCAACAGAGGCATTTAACCGGGGATTTCCGTCAAATGCCGGTGAAATATTCGAAAGTTTTTGCTCGGAGGCAGCGGCACGCATTGAGGAGAATTAAACAAATAGTCTACTACCTACTTCCTCGCCGTGAAAAGATTAATTATGTCCTTTTGATCCTGTTACCGGGATTATTTTTCGTTTTATTTAAAGTTCCGAGTTTCGAAAGTTTTTCTATTTATTTGTCTCCTTTCTCATTTTCGCTACTCGAATATGCTTCGACTGCTTTTGATGTCTCATATATTTATACGAACTATTGCCTCCTCAAATATTTGACTTACGAAATGGATTATGGGTATTTATCCTTCTCCTCGAAGAATTTATTATAATACGTTACATTTACTACGTGGTGTTCTGTATTGTACAGGGTGGGGCAGTGAAACATCCCCAATTTTTAAGATGAATAAAAATGGAACTAGAAAAGGTAAAAAATTTGTTTTATTATTTTAAAAGAACAATATTGGAAGTTTCTTTGGTTAAGTTTTAAACAAAATATCTTGCAAATAATGGCCTTCATTATCAAGACATTGTTGTAGTCGTACTGAAGTTTCGCATCACCCTCTGAAACATCTCTCCTGGTATGCGACCTATTTCCAGACGAATTGCTTCTTTGAAGGCTTGTATGTTGTTAGGGCGATGTTTGTACAACTCAGCTTTGAGGTAGCTCCAGAGGAAATAGTTGCAGAGTGTTAAATCCGGCAAGCGCGCGGGCTATATAATGTCACGGATATTAGCTTCTAGTGCCTTCACCAGAAATAAGTCGGGGCTGGTAAGAACTAGAGGTATCAAAACCTGATGTTCAAAGGGAATACTGTCCAGCTAGGGACGGTTTGAAGGCTTGCTAGGAAAACAAGTGCTTCGCATACAAATTTTTTGGCCTTTTATATCCACTGGAGCCCGCCAAAATCCTCCCACCTGACTGTAAAAATCGTATATAACAAGCCCGTGCGCAAAACGTGACGTGCTAGGTTATTTTCCATTGCACACATGAAAGTTTCAACAATTAAATAAAATTTTAACCAAAGTATTAAAAATACTAGGAAATATATATACCGGCGGTTAAATAACATCATTAATTAGAAAACATAATAATAAAATGTTGTACTTAGTTTAAATGATTAATTATCGACATGACAAATATGTACAATAACGACATTTTTATTTAATCAACGTTGCAGGTTCGTTATAAGTTATGGAACACTCTGTATAATACAAAATAATTTTAAAAGGTACTCCTAATAAGTGGCTATCACAATCTGCCTTCTCCGCGGAGATAACACACCTTGTATGTGTTCAAAAAGACTGACAGAATCATTAATATAAATGGTAAATAGTGTTGGTTATAATTAAATTGGTCGAATATCTTCTCGTAACACATTGTGTACAGATAAAAAGAAGGCTTGAAAAGGCAGATTTATCCAACCGATTTCATACACATAGGAATGCCTACGCACCTCTATTACATGCCGAATTCAACAGCAAGCTTTAACCTTTTCGCGAACAATTACGCAATTCCATGCCGATAACTTCACAATTTTCAATATATTTCGACGGCACATGTACTGCGTGAAATCGTACAAACAGAACGGCGAACAAAAGGGCATCGTCGGTCGAAACAAAAGGACTCATCGCCATATATAACGCGTTCGTTCTCGTTTTCCCCAAAAATAAAAGACCGGCTCGAATACAACTATACCTATTGCTGAAAAAGTAGGGAACAATTGGTTCCAATACCCGGACAATTTAAAGGAATTTCGCAGTCACAGAAGTATATACGTAGTGGTCTTATTTTCTTGGCTATACTTCACTAATTTTGTCGTAGAATTATGAGTAGGTAGGGGAGAATAGGGATGGTTTGCAATACCTGACGACAAGGATACGTTCATAATTTCCACCGTTTTGTAATTTGTGACGGCACCAGAACAATATTTGTGGTAAAACAAACATTATAACCTCAATCATATTCCAGTTAAATCGTTATCAGTAGAGGCTGGTGAGTACGTTTAGATGGGTCAAATACATATACAAGAGTTGAGAAAAGTTGGCGAGACTATTCGTTTATTATAGGTGATATGTTAGGCATCTGGGAATATATCACCGATAATAAACGAATCAGTCTTGTTAACTCTTGTCTATGTAATTGTTCCACCTAAACGAACTCACCAGCCGTTACTGCTACTGCTACGGTGATATGCTAGGCATCTGGGAATATATCACCGATAATAAACTAATCAGTCTTGTCAACACTTGGCTATTTAATTGTCCCACGTAAACGAACTCACCAGCCGCTATTGGTAGGTACCCCTCAACGCATGCTTGAATAGGAAATTTTTTTGAGTTTTTGTGTTTTTGAAGGTATGTTTATTCAGTATTCAGGAATTTGGTAGGTAATAATTTCCTATTCGTAAATTTAATTTCATTAATTGTCATAATAGGTGAAATGCTTTTCATTAAGGGGATTTTTTGTTAATTTAAAATTGAGTATAACCTTGTATACAATGGCACCTAATCGTTTTTATTTTTCCGCTCCTATACAGGAAGATGCGGACAATAGTGTTCATATCCCGCCCAATCTGTCCAAATGCTCCCACAGTAAATTTTTCGTATTAAAATCTAATAATAATATTGTTAGTTTTGTGGCAGTTTGCAATATGCCCTCTGTGTATGTAAGAAAAACAAATAGCAGTTTCCTCCAAAGGATTTGGCAGTTGCTGTTCAAGATGTTTTGGAGAACATGTCAATTAGAAAGAGTGCGGAATTATATAATGTAAAAAAATATCATCTCTGCAGCTATATAAAGAGAGTAAGAATACATGGAATATTCAATGTTTCTTTCAAACCTATGGAATGCATACTTTGCAAGATATTCCAGAAAAAGTGCTACTCCCTAAGAGTAAAAGTGTTACTTCCGGTCCGATTTTTGAAATTTCATATATACAAAAAATATTGGAAATCTAGCACTAAATACTTTTGTACTCTTGATAAATATATATAGAATGCATAATTTACGACATATTTGCAAAAAATCGCTATTCGATAGGAGTAAAAGTAATACTTCCGGCCTGAATTTTGAAATTTTTTTTATACAAAAGATATTGAAAATTATGTTTTAAATACTTTTATACCCGTAATGTATCTGTGTAAAAAGCATGACATGCGAAATATTCGCAAAAAACTGATTTTCGATAAGAGTAAAAAACCTACTTCCGGTAGAAATTTCGAAAAACTTTTTAAATAAAATTGTTCTCAATTTTAATTCTAAGTACACATGAATTCTTTATAAATTTTTTTAAACTTAGTAGTTGACGAAATAACGGCAAAATTCATTTTTTTCACCGAAGTAAACTACTACTTCTGGTCTGCCGATTATACTGAAAATCAGATCTCAAGGGGAGATTATATTCGTAAATACAAAATTTGGAATTGATACATGTAGCGGTTTGACCGCTATCGTGGTCACACGCACACAGACACACAGACATTTTTTAAAAACCACTTTTTCGGTATCAGGGGACTTTAAAACGTGGACATCTGCAAAATTCTCGAGGTCGAAAATTTTCGTCATCACAAAAAAGGAATACTAAATGATAAGCAGAAATGATTAAGTCAACAGTTACAATAATCAGAGCACTCCTAAATTTAAAGAAAACACAATCGGTGAAATATTACTCTAGGTCTCGAAGAATTTGCAAATTGATAGCTTACAATAGTAACGTTATGTCGTAGGTCAAGCGACCACTAAAATAATTAAAAATATTGACCTAGTACATAAAATCAAAATTACAGTAATCTATTCTTGCTTACCTCTTATACAAAATTGCTAAACGTATGATATGTGCAAAGATTATTTAAGTTCACCCTGTATAATGGGATCTTAGTTAGAAAAATTATAAAATATATTTCGAAGTTACTGGAATTAATCAAATACACCCTGTAGAGTGGGCTGTTACTATATATAATTACAAAATTAAATAAAAAGTATTTAATAGTCCTCCGATCAAAAGAATCGACAGACCTTACTCCTACAATTACTAATTATTATTACAAAATTAACCAATGCAAACACTTATCTGAAACTAATGAGGTCCTCATTAGCTGGTAACAACAGCGATGAAAAAGGTAACACAACTGATAGCCATTTAATGGTTTAGGCCTTGTCGCGGAACAAAATATTAGACACCTTCTCCAGATAGACAATTTCCAATCTACGTCTCAAAATTTCGTCTCACAATTTTAGGTCACACAAATTCGTCTCAAGTTTTAGGTCAGAAGTTTGCAAGTTTCAAATTTTCTCCAAATAGAGAAAATAATTAGTTCTAAATAAAAATGTTAAGATAGAAATTCAAACAAACACATGTCGAGAAGGTTGTGGAAATGACATATTAACAATTTCAAATTAATTGATAGAAAATTACCTGACTTATGCTCTTCCACAGCGCATACTAATAATCCTCAATACCAAAGCCTTCACAATTTACAACGAAGTCACACGTGAGAATTAACCAACATATTCCGGCTTGGCCGTTTACAGGAAATTGCACTTCTAACCAATCCAATAATAAATACAAAATTTAAAGATACAGAATTTCATTCAATAACGTCGGTCGATATGACGATGATATAACATCTATCCCAAATAATAGAATGAAAGTGCTAAAGCTAATCACACGATCTTGGTTACAAAGACGACGATTCGAAACAGAATGAATGACACAACCTGCGCTACGATGTACCAAACAACTAAGCGCCGGTAAAGAAGAACAACATCGACAGGAAAACTCTAACGAAGCTGAATTAATTAAATTTGAATTTCAATTTAAAATGCTAATAGATTATTAAGAAGAAAATAACAAGTAACTTAAAATAATATTAAATTTATCGGATATCAATTAATAACAAATAAATTTAAAACAGATGTCTACAACAACAATAGTAGCTAGTCGATTAAAGACTGAACGTACTTAAGCGATCCATAGATAGATGACGCTACCATACCCAAATATACAAAATATATTATTACTAATTTTTAAAACGAATCAAAATAGGTTAATAATAATTCTTAATTAAAAATAAAAGTAATTAAGCCTATGATTTTTGAATCGTTACAAAATTTTACAACACGTTACAACACAAAATTTTAAAAATGGAGCGTCTTTTTCACCATCGTCTTTTATGACTGTGCTAATATGATACAGGTAAATATGGTACATATTTAACTACTAATAATTTAAGTACCGCCATCTAGACGGGATTGTCCCTACTTAAAGCTGTTTTGAATTGTGTTTCATCTCGTCCCATTACAAAGAAAATCCCCTGACAGTAGAGACTATATTTAAAACTATACTTAAAAAGCATGCCTCGTATATATCATTTAAGATCTTAAATTTTACTCAAATTGAATATTATACGTGAGACGCCTGCAACACATGAAACGAATCAAATTACCTACATAACACCTTAGAACTGAATCTTTCATAATAAAATACCAAAATCACCTTTGTACATACAACATAAACATACCGACTCAGCGGAAACAAACACAGAAGCGGTCTCGTCTACTATGTTCGGGTTTTAAACTGGGATAAAAGGGAATAAATCCCGTTGATTTGTAACCTTTCATCTGCTCCTATTTCGTTCGAGTATGCACGGCCAGTTATGTACATATACACATATACTTTTATATATGTACATATGGTATATATTCATGAGCACATAATATAGATATTTAAGCTTGGACGCCCTGATACATTCATAACTTATACTTAGGCGAAAAATATATAGGACATGTTTGCGAAAGGATGTATTGATAAATTTATGTGAAAATAGGGTTATATTGATGTATTCTAATTATGACGATTCAGTTTTCATCTTTAGGGACATGAGAAGATGAGGTCGTAAATAAAGTAATTTAGGGCACACCAGGTGTCTCATTTTTATATTGGATTTTTGTTGTACTTCTATTTAATGAAGAAAGCTATTATCTGGTTTTGATTGCATCATTTAGAAGTATAGCAGAGAACGTTTTTAATATCTTCCATCTAAATAATTCCACTTGGAATTTACATTATCCTTGTTTTTTACGTACCGAATCGGTAAAATTCATTATTGATATCTAATAAAGTAGATAGCGAAAAATAATGAATACAAAAATTGTAAGTAATCCTCCGCTTTAGAGTTTAAAAGAATATTCATTTATATAAAGTGTGTGACACTCACAAAGCAACACAAATTTATATTTTTTTTAAAGGGAATGCTAGGCATTTTTTTAATGAAATTAATTTATGCTGTAAACGTCCCAGTTGCTGAAGGTGGCGAGGGAAATTTTTTATTTCTAGAGATATTTTTAAACTTTGATAGTACTCTTGGTACCACTGTTTTCACCTACAGTCGAAAGTTGTAAAGAGTGTCTGATTTTATGTGATTTGTGTTGTGTTCTAAATCTTACAAGGTAGGCTAAAAAAGTGTATTTTTTTCCTGACATGGTACGTCTGAAGAATAAAAGATGTTGTATGCGATAAATACTTGACATCCCAAAGTCTGAATTTCGTGCAACATAAAATCAATTATTAGTTCGTTAGTGATTTAAGAAAATGTGGTATATAGGGTAAGTCCGGGAGAGTTCGACCACTTTTTGGGGAAAAAATTATAACTTGCTTGTGTTCCGACATAAATTTTTCTTTAAACCATTAAAGCATTGCCCAAAGGGTTAAGAGACTAAATAAAACATAATTTATGATATCATAGGAAAATAAATTTTTATTTTGAATAAAAAGTACAAACATTGCAACTGGGCGATCTCACCCGTATATCTGGGTTAGACCGACCACCAACTACGGATGAGATTGACTTCAAAATAAAAACGTATATCTTCGAACAGCATAATGATAATAATATTATAATAGAAAAGTATAAACAAAATGAGTTTTTACGACTTTTCTTTTTCATTTTTCCGCACAAATGGCAGATATTATAATAATAATAATGTCTTTATTTAGCAATTTGCTATTATGTATACATGATAAATATATGTTCAAATATAACATCTTAATTTGATATATGTGTTACAAACCAACTTCTAAAGTCAATAATTCAAGTGTATATGCTTATAAGCCAATGTCTTAAATAAACTTAGTCTATTACATTCTTTTATACTATTAGGTAATGTATTATAAAGTTTCAAACCATCAACGTATACACTTGTTGTTGTTTGACTTCGTTGATATCTACTTATATAAAAGTTTTTAACATTACGTGTGCTATAACTATGCGTATCTCCTACTTGTACTAGCTTATCCGTTAAATATGAAGGTGCCTGACCTAACTTAATTCTATGTATAAAAGCGAGTACTCTATATGCTAGTCTCTGTCTAATGTTCATTAATTGTAGTGCACCCAACATTATCTGTATGGGTGTATATTTACTACATTTCAGTATTACTCTCATACATTTATTCTGTAGTTTTTGTAATTGTTGTATCTCATTTTGCTTTGCATTGAACAGAATTGTTGAACAATATTCAAAGTGTGGTGCTATAAGCGATTTATATAACATAAGTTTAACATAGTTTGACAAGTTTTACTTACATAAAAGCGTGAAAGGGAGCTAAAAGTACACTAGTATAAGTAAGAAAATTATAAAGAGGTCCTAAAAATGCAATAGCACACGTAATCAAAAGTGTACTGGTATAAGTAATATGAGTGATGTGATCCTATGACTGAAAATATGGGACGACGAAAAACTCCATGTTGCAACTTAAGTAAAAGTGGAAGCCAAAATTTAATGTCCGGTGGTCCTGAGGGTGTATAAAACCGGTGGAGGAAAGGTCATTTCTTTCGAAAAGTCTCAAGTCCTGAAACCATATTCTCTTGCTGCGCCGAAAGATAAGAAATCTCACAAGAAGAAAGAAAACAGAAACGAAACAATTCAGTACAGTTTCAAGAAGAAGGTCGAAGTTGAAGATATGATTAACAGCAAACAGCTAAATGAAACTAGTCGTGCTAGGAACAACCAAGATGTTCTGATGAAGAAACCAGTGTAGATCAAGAAGTGAATGAAGGTTTTTTATGTAGTTGGTTATCAGTGAAAATATTGTCTAATAGGGTAAAATAGTATGTCACATTGTCACGGTTCATTCGAGTCGCGCGAGCAATCGAAATTCTTTCGGCTTTTCTTATTATTATTATTATTATTATTTCTTATTACGTATATTTTATTATAATAAAAATTACAATAATGGTCAATAAATATATAAAGGTCAACAAATGTATAATATCATAGAACATTTAAACAATAATACAACACACACATTGTATATTACGAAGGGAACTAACATATATCTCCACAAAAGATTATACCATGAATTTCTTCACGCTATAGAAGGCGCCGTCCATTAGATAGCTTTTCAATTTTCCCACATTTCTAATTGATATATCTGGATATCGTCGCAAAAGAGAGTTAAGCCAATCATAGCCGGCTTTACCTTTTTCTTTATTGAACGTGTGCTTCAATTTCAGTTGTTCGCATGTTGAAGAGCTCATATTCTGACGGACTCCCGATCTGGTGCAAATCCAAATGTTTGCATTTCTTTAATATGTCGCACCAATTTCAGTTCTGAAACATCTCCCAACACCGATGACGGACCCAGTCTCTTTCGGTTTATTCCGTCCGACTTCTTAATACAATCCTTTAGAGTTGTTTTAATAATCCGAGATTCTCGGGCGGCTTCATTTACACCCATTGTACGATTTTGTACACATTCAATTGCATTTCTTAAAGAATCGGCACACCATTTAGCTCTTCATTCATTTTTCCTTTTGTAAATTGTGGGCATTTTTGTTAATCTGTAACAATATTATTTTACAATATATTTAATTGTTTAAATTGGGCTTCATTAAATCTCTAATTTTCTTCAAACCAAATTATTAATTCTTTTTCGTGGCCGATCTCTCCCGAATTAATGTGGCCGAACTCTACCAAAGTCACGGGAGAGATGGAGCACCTTATTAGCTGGAGAAAAAATGAAGAAAATGTTACAGATCCATGCATATTTTATCATCCAGTATCGAAATAGTTTAAATAAACTTAGCCGTCTTAAAAATATCACTAACACAGTAAATAAGTCAAAAATCTTTTCAAGTTCGTAAAAAGTTTAAAACTGTCATGCCCGTATTTACACGTTGGTTGCAACAAACTCAACTAACTCCATCGAATATGTGAGATACATTAACGCATCGTTTTCGATGCGTTTATAGCGTTGTTATGACACCAGATTAGAAAAAAGATATATTTTTAACTAATTACACTATAAAACAATTATATTACAATGGAATCCTTCAGAAGAAACTGTCGTTGTTGCAAGTATGATATATTGTTAAATTTTATATAATAGTCCCTTCTCTAACTTCATACTCTTTACACGGTATAAAATGTGTAGACCGTTTGTATGGGTTGCCGACCTTGACCTGGGATAATAGTGACGTCAACAGAAAACGCGCGTATTGAAAAAGACATACATAATAATAGAAAATAATATAAAGTTTTCTAAATCATTTAGTACTGGCAGGTATTTTCCCAGTAGTAGTATATGTTCACTCAGTTGATTAGAAAATACTGACAGCAACATTTCAACAGTTTAAATATTCACTGTCGCTTTGTGAAAAGCCTTCATTTTAAATTCGGTACAATATACGCAAGCGAATTGGCCGCACTCATATTTTCCAAACAGTGTAAAAAGCATTTAAACTTCTGTACCGTATCTAAAGTTTCATGCTACATGACGCTATACAACATACACGAACGTCGCGTCGACAAAACGGTCGCGCTGCAGCGGCATACATACACATACATACAATATGATTATAAAACTCCGAAGCACTCACAAAATGTGTAGCTTATTTTACATGGTAATAAAACTCCAAACAGTCGAGAGCATATCCGCAGTATATTCTGGCGTGTAATGGTTAAGAGGAAAGTTAACTTTTACTGCGTCTTTTTATCCTCCATAGGTGAACACATATATGGGTAACATACGTGTTGGTGCAGGTACTCGATTTTTTTTCAAAGGAAACTAAAGTCAAAGTGAGCTAATTGTGTAGCTATGATGGACTTTGTAAATGTACACCACAATCGCGGGCTGAAGTAGCAGTTAATTATATTACAATTACTGCCACTTTTGTGGAGATTTCATTGTCAGAGAAGGAGAACGATTTTAAAAATATACCATACAAAACTATATAAGTACCATAAAATTTAAAGCACTTGCATATAGTTTTGCACTTGTACAGGGCGAGTCATTAGTAGCCGCTTCTTCGATTGCTCTTTTGTGTTTTAAATAAAAGAAAAAACAATTAGTGGAAAATCCATGGCTGCTTGTGGCGCATATTGTAAAAATACTCTAAGCTCTGGCGCACTTCCGGTTTCACCGGAAATGCACGGAACTTAATTTTTTTATATGACTCACTCTATATATTTTTGGATTTTCTTGTACTGCTTTAAATTGTCTGTTCAACTGTTTTTTCTTTTTCAAAATTGAGACAAAAGTTTTTGAGTTATTTAATTTTTTTTAAAAATATTTGACCAAAACACGTGTTCAGAAAAAAAACATTTTCACATTGTTTTTAAAAGCAAAAACTTTGGTGGTGCTTGTAGCCAAGAAAATTCTGCATCATTTGGTAAAGTTGCACTCGACAATGCCTCAAAAAGCTTTGTTTTTTCAAAGTCTACATCCTGAAATTTTCACATACCAAAAACTTTTTTTTAAATAGAACACCCAGTATTTTATGGAGGCATCTTGTTCCTTTTTTCATTCTCTTTCATTTTTGTTAACAATGTCCTATACCTATCTTTTGTAATTTCTGAGATAATCACTATAGGAGCTTTTAGCGGTCAATTAAAGAACTACGAGCGCTGTTGTTCTATGCACCAAATTATTCGTTCAACCTACGGAAGGCAGTAATGGCGCCCGACTTCCTTAGTCAACTATCAAACAAAGTAATTGTTATATCCAACTATCCCAAAAGTAATAATTTTATAGAATGAAGAGCATCGCATTTAATTTTTTTTACTGACATATTTGAAGATGTCTTCAAAAAGTTTTGAAAATTCGTCCGTAGATAGCGAAGATACTCTTCTCCTTTATCATTTTCATCAAAAGAAATAAGGTCCAATTATGTAACTACGCATTATTCCTCCCCACTGTTTTAATGACCAATGATTTTGAAAGTTTACAGGTGTGATAAAGTGGGGGATGTTATATGTTATAAAAACGGAAATTGTGACGATGAACGTATTCACTTTAATATGCGTGTGACCTAACAAAAGCATTTGATCTAGTTGATCACAGTATTCTAATGGACAAGCTTTATAGATTTGTGGTAAGAGGAATAGCTTATGGGCTGCTGAGGTCATATTTGGACCGGCGAACACAATTTATTGAAATAAAACATCTACGCAATGATCAATTCATACTGTCACATCAGTCCAAAATTGTTGAAACCAGTGTAGAAGTGCCCCAGGGCTCGATTCTGGGGCCCCTACTTTTTCTTACTTATATTAGTGACCTTCCATCGTACGTATCTGGGAATATAACACTATATGCAGACGACACAACACTCGTTGTTACCGGGGATAATCATGATAATCTTGTTCATAGTATCAAAAAAACTTTGAAAGAACTATTATATTGGCTGTCTATAAACAAATTAGTACTTAAAATTGAAAATACCAAAATACTAATCTTTGAGGGGGATAATACGGGTGAGGCACTAGAGGTGGAGGGCGTAACCTTCGATTCTGCATCAGAATGTAAATTGCTGGGATTAAAAATTAACAATAAATTAAACTGGGATTCGCATATTGATGGTGTTACGTCCAAACTAAATAAAGCTCTATACATATTAAGAAGAATGAAGAAGTCTTGTGACATTACGACCCTCAGAATGATATAGTTTGCGCATTTTAATTCACATCTAAACCATGGTCTAATTCTGTGGGGTTCAAATAGACACCTACAATCAATGTTATTGTTGCAAAAGAAGGCAATTCGGATTATTAAAGATTTATTACCAATGCAGACATGTAGAGCTTCCTTTCTAGAGCTAGGTATACCAACAGCCTATAATCTATATATTTTAGAAGCAGCCTTGTATGTATTTAACAATTACAATAAGTTCCAAACCAATGCTGATGCTCGTAATTAATCGACGAGAAATTCTAATTACATACGTTGCGAATTTGCAAGATCCAGTAAATATTATAATTCGCATATACCGATAAGCGTTAAAATATATAACTCTCTTCCGATTGTGGGAAGGTACGATTCGCTTGCCAGTTTCAGAATAGCCATAAAAATATATTTGGCGAAACAGGTCTTTTACTCACTTGATGAGTTTTTTGACGAAGGCACACGTTTCGGGCGTTGAGACTGGGTAACTGTCTGTTTGTTTGTTTGTTGTTCTTTATTTTGCCATTTATGTGTGTATACACCTGTTTTAGAAACTGACTATACGTTAAGTGCTATGTATTATTGTATTTCTGTGTGAATGTTTGTATTTCTAACTATTTGTACGCCACTGGTATTTTCAAATATATCTATATTTATCTCTATCTATCTAATAGAATGTGGCTTCGTTGGTAAACAACAAAAAATTGAGAGAACCAGGATAATTTAAAAATGTAAGAGATTCTGAAAATTTCTTTCAACTAACCCTGTGAATGAATATGCTACGGGTGAATTTCATATTTCCTAATTATTCTGGATTCTCAAATTTGACTTACATCTAACTGACGACTAATTTTCTTAGTACTAGTATGTAAGTTAGGCTTTGAAAAAACAAAGTTTTTTGAGTAATTGTCGAGTGCAACTTTACCAAATGATGCAGAATTTTCTTGGCTACAAGCACCACCAAATTTAATGTTTTTGCTTTTAAAAACAATGTGAAAATGATTTTTTTTCTGAACGCGTGTTTTGGTCAACTATTTTCGAAAAAAAATAATAACTCAAAAACTATTTGATCAATTTTGAAAAAGAAAAGACAGTCGAACAGACAATTTAAAGCAGTACCAGAAAATCCAAAATATATAGAGTGTAGTCATTTAAAAAAATTAAGTTCCGTGCATTTCCGGTGAAACCGGAAAATACGTGTTAGGTCGATGAATGCAGATTATTATATTGAACACATCAATGTTGCCCATGTGATGCCATTTGCTGCTTTTGTGGGGCTTGTTTATGCAGGATAATGCTCGTCCTCATGTGGCTGGGCAAATTATTCATTACTTAAATGCTGTTGCTATGCCGTTCATGGAATGGCCAGCCAATAGTCCTGACATGAATCCAATAAAAAGGGTTTGACGTCATACACCAAGACGCATGGAAGCAGTAATTAGAAGTAGATGAGGACATATACGATATTAGAATAGTTCTAAGTCCATAAATTCTATTGTTTTCATTTGTTTTTTGTTTAGATGTTTGCGATGGTCTCAAAAAAAAATTTTTTTTTTAATAAAAAATGATTAGAAATGAAGCCATGTCTGGTTGATTTCATTTACAATCTACTAGATAGTACCTAACAATAAGCTTTCATGAAATTTTTGTGCAATATTATATTCAGTATTTTAAGTTTAAATAAGTGGTGCGTTAATTTTGTCTGTGAGTTTATATTCTTTTACTCGGTGGTACGTTTCCATTTCACATAATATGTTACTATGGTATATTCAGTAGGCTTAATTATTCAAGTGAATAATAAGCTATAATACGATAAAATTCTAATTATATTTTGCCTCCATCATGTCTGTAGCGAGCTAAATTAATTATTAATTAATTAATTAAACGCGACCTCCGTGTGCCGCACAGCAATTTCACTTTAGATACTTAATACAAACAAACGATATACAATTTGAATTTCAAATCTCCTCCAGTTTCGACAATGAAAATCCGATCTTTTTATTCCCGTTCCCCCCGGGGCGGCCGTCACATGCAGAAATATTCATAATTCACCCAGATTAAGCGAGAGGACCGCTGTACGGTGGATGCGCCGCCGAAAACCCGGGCCCCGCACACATCGGGGCAACAAAAACCCATTCGTATCGCATAAAAAGAAATTTATCTCGCTCCTTTTTAAACCTTGTATCGGAATCTCTACGACGAACAGGCATATATCTTTTCTCTCTTTGCACATAATGTATACATTGGGAGAAAGGAATGGATAATAGGCAGCGGGAAATGGCATTAAAACTTTTTTTTAAATGCGGACTCTTCCATTTTCGAGACATTAAAACTTAAAATATTATTGCTGGAAGGCTGGGTTGCGGTTTATCTGAATTTGAGGTGGATATATGAGGCTTGTTGAAAGATTCTTTATTGTAAATCTTGAAGATCACAAAAGTAGAACAATCCATATATATTGTAACTTTTCCTCTATATTCACAAAATTATACAATTTGGATCATTTTATTTCTTATTATTTTGGGTTTTTTGAAGTGTAATTGAAGTGTAATTGAAGTGTAAACTTCTATGGGCGCGTTGATTGTGGGCATTGAACGAGTTTGAGCCGTCACGCTCGGCTATGTAACGCTCGAGTCGCCATGGTTACCAAACGAACCGTAAATTCGACAAAAATCGGCAAAACTGTGCAAAGAACTCCTCTCTGGATATACGAAATTGAAAGCTGCCCTTTGGCATTGATGTACGGGCGACATTGAATTTCCGGTCGACGGAGAGATTTTCTTCCTAAGTGGAGCGGTTGTAAATATATGGGCTTTTAAAGAAGAGTGTGCACTCGATGTTTTAACAGCAAAATGGCTTACGTCATGGCGATTCACGTGACAATCAAAAAATCCAGAGAAACGTCAAACTGACAGGCGAACTGAGTTGCACCACAGATTCACTTTTAAGCGTGAAATATGAAATTTTGAAGGTTGCGAGGGCTCATCAAGACTCGGGGTCTTAAGGAACCGGCTTTTTGGGACCTTTTGTATGCTTAGTTCGAGTCGGCAGTCGCACGCAATCGAAGGTACCGGTAATTTAAAGGTCGTTTGCAGAAGGATTTGGTAAGAAAAATGACCGTTTAAATGTGCACTGATAGCAATGTATTCCGGACGGGCGAAAAATAAATGTGTATCAGATTCTCATGTGCACTGGCGATCAATGTATTACGCTCCGGCGAATTGCATCACCACACAATACATAACGGTCTCCCACATGACTTGATATTTCTACCTATACAGGGGTCGATTAATATTTTAATAATGATTTGAATTAAAATAGGATAATTCCAGAACGTGTGTATTTCCTTAAAGGGGAAAAAGAGGATTGCTTTCGACATTTATGTGCCCCTACTACGAAATAATTTTATTTAAACGATTACCCAAACGTGCACAGTGGGCGGAACCGGCTGAAATCAATTTCTCTCTCTTCTGATTAAAATTAGGCACTTGGGAGTTTTTACGGTCGCCCATCACTAATTCAAATGTCGAAATAGAACAAAATCGCCGAAGGATTTTTTGAAAATTAACGTATGAAAGTGAAATTTTAGATACGGGGGTGTCTTAGGTCGCCGATCACAAATCCAAAGTCAAAATGTCAAAAAAAACAAAATGGCGGACGAGTTTTTTGAAAATTGACGTATGGATGTGAAATTTTAGATACGGGGGTTTTGGGGGTCGCCGATCAGGATTCCAAAGTCAAAATGTCAAAAAAAACAAAATGGCGGAAGATTTTTTTTGAAAATTGACGTATGAATGTGAAATTTTAGATACGGGGGTGTCTTAGGTCGCCGATCACAAATCCAAAGTCAAAATGTCAAAAAAACAAAATGGCGGGCGAGTTTTTTGAAAATTGACGTATGGATGTGAAATTTTAGATATGGGTGTTTTGGGGGTCGCCGATCACAATTCCAAAGTCAAAATGTCAAAAAAACAAAATGACGGAAGAATTTTTTTTGAAAATCAACGTATGAATGTGAAATTTTAAATACGGGGGTGTCTTAGGTCGCCGATCACGAATCTAAAGTCAAAATGTTAAAAAAAACAAAATGGCGGACGAGTTTTTTGAAAATTGACGTATGAATGAGAAATTTTAGATACGGGGGTGGTTGAGGTTGCCGATCACGAATCCAAAGTTAAAATGACAAAAAAAAAGACAAAATGGCGGAAGAGTTTTTTGAAAATTGATGAACGTTTGTGAAATTTTGGATACGGGGGTGTTTGTGGTCGCTTATTACGTCTTTAATTTGGCGATTCTTTCGACGACCGTTACGTGGAACAGCCTTCACTTCTGCCGGGTGGTTTTAAGCACACTCATTTTTCTTGTTTATTATGGGAATCTTTTAATTAAGCAAGTATATCATTCTAATGAAATAAAAATAAACTCAGGGATTCTTCTAAAACATTTATATTAGGTACCTCAAAAATCAAAACAATTCAATATTTTCTACTAGTGTTTTAAAGGTTATGTATGATTCTACACCAACATGCAATGAGCTGCAGCTCAAAAGATTAGTGACCATGCTACAACCTTTTGAAGAGATTACCCGGAATCTGAGTGATAGCAATACTAGCATCTCATCAGTAATTCCATTAATACACACACTAAAACATGCAGTACGAAGAGAAGACAATAAACCAGGCACAAATAAAAGATTTAAAACTATAATAAAATGTATCTTCGACCAACTGAATTCAAGATTCGGAGACCTATATTTGAACATGTTGTTTGCAATAGCCACATCTCTGGATCCTCGTTATGAAACGAAATTTTTCAACGAAGTGAAGGAACAGGTTGAATCCGAATTGACAAGTTTATTTGATGATGGAAATAAATCTGTAAATGAGGCTGAAAATATTGATGCTCCTGCAGAAAAACGGGCAAGGTTAGCATCACCAGCAAGCAGCTGGTCAATATAGCAATATTAAAAGCAATGTTCAAAC
This sequence comes from Amphimallon solstitiale, assembly GCA_963170755.1. Taxonomy (NCBI): domain Eukaryota; kingdom Metazoa; phylum Arthropoda; class Insecta; order Coleoptera; family Scarabaeidae; genus Amphimallon; species Amphimallon solstitiale. Next base: position 139,693,173 of record OY720677.1, on the reverse strand, counting down.
GATTTTATCGACTATATTGTCTAATAGCGATGATGAAGATGATAATACCACATCCGACGAACATGCAGTTTTGGACAAATTTCTTATATTGAAGGGTTTATTAAATGAATACAATAGAGAAAAACTGATTCCTATCAGTCAAGATCCATTATTATATTGGAAAAGGAATACCAAATACAAATCCCTGAGCTCGATTGCCTGTCAATATTTGTCATGTCCACCAAGTTCAGTAGCAAGCGAATAACTCTTTAGTGGTGCTGGCCTAATAAATGACGCGTTGCGAAGTAGATTGGACGGAGATAAATCTGCGAAGCTTTTGTTTATTAAGTACAATTTGCTTCTTTTAGAGTCGCTAGATATTAGTAATGTTTAAAATTCAAGAAAATTTGAAGATTTGATTAAGTAGGTATATTATATTATGGTTAACTGAAATTAAAGAAACTGAATAATGTTCATGTTTGTATTATTTTATTAGATTGTTCTTAAAACACATCTCTGTTCTGCCTGCGGCTTCGCCTCCGATTCCGGTTCTGATTCCGGTTCCGATTCCAATAAATCAAATTTAAAAACTCCGATTCCGACTTCCGTTCCGATAAACCCACTTCCGTTACATCCCTAGTTTAGATGCTAACAGTTTTTTTGGAAATATATTGCAAACTATGCATTCTACACAGAGTTATTAATAACACAAAAGTATTTATTGTATTTAGATTTCGATTTCTTCGAAGTTTGTGAATATTAACACAAACACCATCTGGTAGGCGGACGTTAGCAAATTGAAATCATAAGAATTGGTTTTGAACAAAATATTAGGGGAAAAGCTCATTATTGGCAAATGCAGCAATATTATTGATCATTTTAAGCATTCTAACATCGCGACAACTTTTTAGCTCACAAACAAATTCAATTCGGTTTAGAAAAACACAAACTCATTCAGTCAGTTAAGAGCCGTTGGAATTCAACACTTTCTATGTTTTTATATTACTGGAACAAGTGAAGCTTTGATCAGTGTGTTATCTGACAGGGCATTAACCAGCAGAGCTCAGGCAGGACATATAATGTTAACGGAAGATGAATGAACAATCTTTGTAAATGTTGTTCAAATATTGGAACCCTTTGTGTTGGCTACAAATTTATTGTCATCAGAATCTCAACCGAAGATTTCAATGGTGATGCCCATTTTGCAATCTTTGATGGAGAATTTTATTTCAAAGACTGATAAAGATGAACCAAAAGAGATTAAAGAAATGAAATTTGTTTTGTAACGTGAATTTCATTCAAGGTTCACAAAAGTATTTCCTAGTAATGTTTTGGTTACCGATGCTTCACCATTTGGAATATTTGATACTAGCACATATCTAGATCCAAGGTTTAAGAAGAAGGAAAGATTTTTTTGATCTCTGCTTAAAACAAAAAGGCACCCAAAAGATATCTTGCAAAACGAGGGAGAGTCATCCGTTGAATTTGATAAAGGTAATATAAATTCAGCAAAGAAAATGCTTTGGAAATTTTGTTCCCCGATGAATAAGTAGATTGTGCCAAAGAGGTCGATATATATTCTTCGAACTGTTGTACACCAAAAAATATGCGCTCGTTACAAAGCGTAAAAACAATGAAAAAAATATATTATTTAAATAAATGCATATTTAAATAATTCGAATATTAAAATATTTATTAAAATGTATATTTGAATACTGAAATTTTAAAATTCCCCGTCCTTAGTTTTGAATATTTAGACGCATCTGTTTACCTTATTTCTTGCTTAAAAGTATTAATAGCTAATATTATTGAGCAGTATACGATCTCTATTTACTGTATTCGCTTTCATAAATAAAAGTTTGCAATATCTAAATAACACCATCCAGCGAAAAAATCTCATAAAAGACATTACGTTTTTGACAGCACTAATTTTATTTATCATTAATCGATCCCATGTTTGTATTTTTATATATTACATAATTTAAAACAATAAATAATTCAACTTTTTATTATTAATGACTTTAAAACATCTATTCAATATAGATTTTCGATTTGCAGAAATACTGTTCAAATTTCAATAGCAACTTTTAATTAATTCAATGAAACTAGACACATAGGTACATAAAACAACTATAAAATGTTGAAATGGACGTCAGAATTCCGTTTATTTATAACAAAATGTATGTAAATTATGCAGAATTATCTCGTATTTAGTAATTTTATACGTTGAATTATTTATTTAAACATATGCGTAAGCAAATACTTTGTATTATTAATTAGTATTGCAATATGAATAATAAATTAATAAATGGTTTCATATTTCATTGTTGCATGTACTAACAGCTCACTATAAATATTCTCACTAACTAATAAATTGAAATATTAATTATACCGGGTGTCCCAAAAAACTCAAAAAAAAAAGTTAATATCAAAATTGTAGACAACCATGTGCTCTATAATTTATAGATATTTCATATATACAGAAAAATACTTTTATATATATATAGTGTTCGAGCCCAAGGAACCAATTCTATTATGTACATTAATACATTTTATGATATACCTTAATGAGTTAAATTAACATGAATTTTTATTAGTCAATTTTCGACTGTTTCCGAGATATAGTGATTTTTTATTTATTATTATCAGCTAGTAATTTAATATTTAAAATGTATAAAACATAAAGACAAATACATTTAACGTAAATAATAATAAATAAAACTTTATAATAAATGTTTTGAAGTTTTGTTCTTCCTGTATAAATTTCAAGTCGAGGTTCAAATGACCTATAACTTGTGGCGCAATTTCTTTATTAATAATTGAAACCTATTCTCTTCGTTCAGTAAATAATTTCAATTATTTTCCCATCAAACGTATACTATATTTAATAATTCCAACTTTAAATACTTTTCTTACAGTAAAATAGATCAATTTAGGGTAAAAACCCCATTTATTGGCACCTTAAGAGACTTTTCTGTTTCAAAAATTAATTAATTAATATTAATTATACAAAATATCAATTTTTTTTAATTTCCTTAATGCCTTATCATCAAGATTTGTTAGTAACTTCACGAAAATAATAATTAAAAAAATTGAATTAAATCCAAAGCAGGAATCTGTATCAGTTATTGGGACTTTCGCCAATGATTGACATGTGCAAATTAGCCGTTGATGGGCATTGTGGCGCGCAGAGTACTATCGATTCGCGTTATAAGCAATTAAACAATTTTGTCATGAAAAGCCATACATAATTATGAAATATGAAAGCATGGAACAAAAAAAAAATGAAAGAGCATTATCAAATTTCTCTTGATTGGCTTCAAATAGAACAAAACTTAAAAACATACCCGAGTAAGTAGGTACTTAAGTATGTACCTTTAAGAGTAAGCACCCACCTTATCTAGATAACATAAATGACTTAAATATCAATATTCTAATGATTCAGATACCTACCTAAGAAGGTAGGTATCTGGTTTTTGCTATGAAATACATTTAAAATTTATCTACTGGTACAGATATGAAGACGATATCTTAGGCTGCTTCACAAGAACAGATAGACAACTAAACTAATACCTATCACATACCAACAACCACACCCTAACATTAAGTTTACCATTGAAAAAGAAGTAAACCAAGGTATCAATTTTTTCGATTTAACGATTTCAAAGAATAATAACATTCTTACTCTCATAAGATGGCTTCGTTCAATTCGTTAATTCATAGACTTATTAATGTTCCCTTACCTAAAGATAATTATAATTAGTGGGCGAAACGAGCGGTTGATGACTCATCGCCCATGGGCGCACTATTGAACTGTTGTATTTTTAAAGAGGTTTTAATTTTATTTATATAATTGGATAGCAAATGGCTGGTGATCTATAAAATACAAAATACCTTATTATTTGTTTGTTTTCTCTTCTGTAAGACTTGTTCTCTTTGAATTAAGTACATCCTTGTAGATAGAAAACGTCCTTTCTACATCGCAACTGGTTATAGGTGCGTACTGGAAATATTCTTTTATTTAAGCATATTTAGCATACACAATTGCCGCAATGTTATTAAATCTGGATTTCTATTTAAAACTGCGTCTAACTTTTGCCGAAGGTCACATCCGAAGTCACTTGGAATACTTTTGAAATTATTAATAGCCACATCTAATGTGGTTAATCCATTTTTTAATTTGAGATTCGATTTTCAAAATATGTGATTAGTTTAGACAAATTTCCAAAGTGTTCCTGAAGGAATAACAACTGATTTTTTAAATTTGGGATTTGTGTTAGTTCCTTGCACTCAGAAATACTTCGAGCATCGTCATTTAAATATGTAATGAAATTTTGTAAACTATCGAAATTCTCTGCATAAAAACTATTTCTGTGTATGTTTTATCAAAGCTAAGTGACGAACGTGCGATATTTTGGCACTCTGTAACGATATTTTACAGACTTTGTAATAAATTTCGGAATTACTGACAATTCATTTTCATATCAGAAAAAGTAACATAAACAACTAAAACGATGATAACTAAAAATGTACACGAATGTTATTGGAACTAAATAACAGTAATTATATACATATTTACATTATTTCTCTTGCGAAATGTAATGCAAATATGTAGAAATGTAAGGAAATATGTAGAAAGGATTTTACTCATAAATTCCTTATTTTATGGACATTTTTTGCTTTCATTCTCGGGCACTTCTCGGGCGTAAACAGATGTTGCAGCTCACTATATGAATTAATTATATTCAGTAAGTGGTTGTTGTTACCATTATTTCTTTGCTCCGTTGTAACTTCGTCGTAGTTTAAACCAGTCATGTTCGCCCTCTAATTATAAAATAGAATTCAATTACATCAGGCAAATAGCCTACAACAATGGTTATAACCCAGACATTATTAACAATATCCTCAATTAACATTGTTACAAGAATGCTATTAATTTAGTATATCCTACAGAGAAAGTTGATACAAATAAGAAAATAGCACAATAACTTATACGGGGAATTTTACATACAAAATTTTAAAAATCCTGCCCGAGAATAACTATAACATAGCCTTCACAATTTACAATTCTTTAAGTTCAATTATTAAAAACAATAAACAAGAAACAGACAAAAATTATAAGTCAGGAGTTTACAAACTAGTTTGCAGTTCTTGCCCTAAATTTTACATAGGCCTGACAAGTAGATCTTTTTCAAAAAGAATTAAGGAACACGACGGAAGCTATATTAATAATAAAGATGATTCACATTAAGCTATACATTTCAGAGAGGAAACTCATAACTTTAAACATAATTTTGAAATTTTACACACAGCAAATAAATCTCAGAAATTAAATTTGTTAGAAAGTATGGAAATTTTGAAACTATAGTCTGTTCACTCAACGTATAGAGTAATCACGAGCTGTCCACGACCGTAACACGTGCACAGCCCAATTTACAATAGAGTGCTTATATTAACAATGGAGTTTATAAAATCTTTAGTTACATGTTCAAATTTTGGAAAACAACAATTTATTAGTTTATATAAAATACTAAACCGATTTAAATTTACAAAAAATGCATGTTTTGTCTTTTTAGATAACTAAAATAAGCAAATCTCAAACATATGGGTTATGTTTGAGATTTGCTTATTTTAGTTATCTACAAAATATTCGTAAATAGGGCAATCCAACGACCTGTTAAATCAAATTCAATATGGCCGTTGTTGGTAAACAAACAGATTTGTATCATTAAAATTTGACTATAAGTGCTCTTATTAAACAATTATCTTATTAAATTAACTTGCTAAGGTCATTATTTAGTTATCAAAGGCTAAAACTTATAATTATGTGACCAGAACGTTCTGTATTGCAGTATGTTTGAAAGAAGTGTTTCAAGAAAAAAACAGCTGTAATTATTGCCTGCTTTGAAGTTTTCATTGGAAAACCAGATAATAATTTAGTTCAGCAGCAGTACTGTTCTATTTATAAGCACGATAGAAATATTAATAGCAATAACTCCTCAAGGAAGTATGTGCTACATTAGTGAAACCCTGGGTGACATACATCTGAAAAATGAATGGAAGAAGTAATTTTTGCAACAATATTAACCCAGGATATGTTCTAGGAGAAAGATCATTTTTAATAAAGGAAGCATTAGGAATTCTGCAAGAGAATTTTAGTTATTCCAGCTTTTACTAATGGAAGAACTCGTTAGCACCTTAAAATATCTCATTCCAGTATAGTGTTAAAAAAGTGTAATAATATGCAAAAATTAAACAGTGTAGATAAAATTGTGATTCTATTTAATGTTCTAATTAACATATGTATGTCATAAATGATTTTGTATTTATATTTATGGCACTATATAATCTTAATTTATTCCTGCACAACGTGGCCATTATTTTAGAATTTAAATAGGCATTTTGTTACAGACAAAACACAAAACTTTAATAATGAGTTAAATTTATTTATTAATATATTTGAAATCTATTTACATTTTCTTAAGTCCTACACTGTTATACATTGTATGCTAAATATTTATAATAAACTTTTATAATCTCACACATAATATTTCTGTATAATTAAACTTATTTTCTTATTACTATTTATTAACTATTGCTTCTATAATAATTAAGTGAAACTATTTTAATAAATAAATCTTGTAAAACAAACCTGATTGTTTTGTCAGGTATTGTAAGTTTAAAGGCAAGTTTAAATAATTAATCCTTAATCAGTGCATGACCGGCTTTGTTTTTTCTTCGTATACTGAGATAATAATGCACCAACATAACTACAATGTTCGGCTGTTATCAGCCATGCATGTAGAGTGAGCCAAAAGTATTGATTCACATTTCACAATAATGCACTACACATCCATTGGTTTTTAATTAACTTCTTATAAATGTTTCACCTAATCAAAAACATGTACTTTCCACATAAAATAAATAAGTTGTTAAGAAATGTAAGCGGTGAGACTCTTGAACACTGTCATTCGGTCCTTAGTGTAATAAATATGTATTAAAACCAAATATACAATAATAACCGTACTTGGCACAGGTGGAATACCATCTATTAAATTGTGTAATTTCAAGAATGAATGGATTCATCTTTGGTGGTTTCACATCTTTTGCATTGTGTTCTTGCAAAATATTAAAAAGACTTGCAGAGCAGATACTTGCAGCTTCGGCTGTGAAGTCAACTGTCTTAGTCAGCTGGGCATTCTTGTTGATGTTTGCTAAATATATTCAGTACACTCTTTTTCTAGCACTGTAAAATTTCTCTTTACTCGTTTCTTCGTCAGTTTTGGCTGCTTTTTGCACAGTACTGTATAAACAAGTGAAAACAGTAACTTAAATTCAACACTTCTGTAAAGCTGAAACATAATTAACCTATAAACCATTTGCTTTCTTTACGATTTATAAATCTTACCTTCAATAAATCTGTAATCATTAATAGACTCTTTAAAAATACTGAGAATAATAATAATAACAACTTAAACAAATACAAAAAGCGCAAACACAAGGAACAATACAAAATACAATATAGCAAAGCATAAAGTATACATATATAACGAATATTTTAAAATTACAGACAATGTTATTTATCTCTACGAGCACACTATATGCTCACTTGTTCTACATCAGCAAATATGTATTTTCATCCTTCTTTAAAATTGTGATTTTGCTGCGTGGGTATAGTCACAATCATGTGACAAAATCACAGAAAGCAGATAATTTACATCGTGTGTTTTAGGATTTGTATGTAACTCTAAGAGCCAATAGAAGGGCAGTATTAAAAATCATGTGTTGTTCACGCGTTTTTTGCTACTCTATTGCTTCGGTGAATATACGAGTAGTATAAACGTTTACTGGTTTTCCCGTAGTAACGTCATATTACTAGATATTTGTAAATACTCGGGGCTAGGTCATAAATTACCCATTATTGAATTATTTCTTAAATATTTTTTAATGACTGTATTTCATTTACATTTTATATATTGTAACGCAATTTAGATTAGTTTGTAATACAGCCTCATTTGAAGAAGACACTGTGTGTCGAAACGATCGTCATGATATTTTATCAATAAAGTGGGAATCTAAGTGATTATTAGCGTCAGTTTTATTTACTTTCAACATTATGAATTTCCATCAAGTAAAGGCTACATCGATCCAAACATTTAAAATTGCTTTAACACTTAATTCCTAAATGTGTAGAATACATTTTATTAACTCAAATGGAACACACATACGCAGCAGTATTATTGTGTACTTCATCAATATTCGCTTCATTAGAAGAATCTTCATCATCTGATTTGAATAAATCTCATACATGTGATTGAGGAGTTATTTCCATTTTATTTGATTCAGTCTTCTAAGCCTCTTTATTCATCTCAGTGTTTTTATTTGACACTGTCTTTTTATTGCTCTTATTTACTAATTTGCGTTTCTGTTTTCTCTAAATTTCAAATTCTTTAAATTGCTTTTTTTTTTTGCTTAAACCCTGACGACGTTATTACATAACCAAAGCAAGGGTTACTGTCCTTCTTTCATTTTCTTTCGGGAGTTTTGGGCCGGAATAATAGATACGATAGGTTCATATTTTCACAGTTTGCTGTTTGTCCAGTAGAGTTACCTTCAGGTGCTAAATGTGTCAATGGTCTACTTAAATCTATCCTTATAAACACTTCATTCGTTGATCTTTCAGCACTACTTGACGTCTTAGCTAAATTATTCATTTCCGGAGAATGTTTGTATTGTAAGCTGGCGGACTATGTTGCTCTCTGTACATTATATTTCTTGGACGTTTGCTGCATTTTTAATTTCATTCAAAGGCGATATAACCTGCCCTTCTGTGTGGCCTTTGCTATAGATGAGCTTAGTTTTTAGCTTTGGCATCTGTTGAAAAGACGGAATAATGAAATTACTTAATAGGTGCCTACCAATAAAAATTTCGTAAAACAAAGAGAAAACCCTAAACAAGAAGAAGTTGAAACGAAAATGAAAAGTGTAAATACATGAATGTTAAAAACTAACATCAGTTTTAAAGCTATTGTCGACAGTCTCCACGTACACTGATGAGGCCTCAAAGGCCGAAACACCGGTGTCTGTGCGTTCGATTGTCGGCAATGGTACTTATTGTATGTCTGTATCCCAAACACATGCATATATGCATATACGTTTTACGTATAAATGTATATATGTAAGTCAAGAAGAAGTTGAATTAAAATTTCCGCTGAATCGGCAATGACATATAGTAAACGAGAGAGTAAGAATTTCACAACCCAATATTTTATTGAATAACCACATTAGAAAGATTAAGTAGGCACCTAAGTACATACCTATTAGGTAGGTAGCATAGGTACTTTACTTAAAATTTTCCCGGCATAGTTTGTTCAACAAGTAATGTCGATTGGTGCAAGAATTTGAATCTGCGCGTACTATTGCTTTCAATGATTGAATCCTAGCTAAATCTAAATAGACTATTCATTGGCACCCGTGCCAATCATTGGTGAAACATAATTATGCGAATCATTAGTTGACACCCTGAGAAAATGAGAAATCTTTGTAGCACTTGTTTTAAAGAATTACGGAAAACAAAGTTAATAGTCTAAAATAACAAATAATAGCAACGACAAAGCATAAATGAAAATATATTCACATTGTACAGCTCCTAATAATCTACAAATTTTAAATTACACAATTCTGTTTGCATTATTAGATATCGATGGACTTTGTCGCGTCGCTGGAACACCAGGTATATTTTATTATTTCAAATGGCGTAATTCACTTCTATTTTAATTACACTAATAAAATTATAATGTGTATATACTGATTAAGTTATATATTATATAATACACCACTACAGAAATGGATTGTAGAAATTCATTAACTTGATAATATGAAAATCTAGTCAGTTTTATTCGTACAACAATACAGTCAACAATGGTCTTTAGAGATTAGCTGATTCAATTAGTTAATTAAGATTGTTAAAATAATATAATTTCCTTATGTCTCGAGATTCCACTGCCTGTTTCCTAGTCTGGATATTCTGTAATTTACGAGCAGACCTTTTACAAAGAGATTTTGGTTTAAAAAAACGCATTTAAGTAAATAAAGACTAACGATTTAATTTGTATGTCCTATTTAATAAAAAATACTTCATTAATATTGAAAACGATTTTATAAACGTACAATATTTTTCTAATAGGCTTTTACAACACATTAAAATTTATAAATCGATACTCGTCAATAGAATAAAATAAGGGCTCAATCAGTAATATGTCTTTATCGTTCACCTCAAACTTCTTCACAAGTAATATGTTCACACTCGTTGAGATATTATTATAAGTAGATAGACTATGTATTTTTTTGACTAACATCCCATATATTATCTTATTAAAGTTTAGGTTGTTTGATTTTTATACAGAGTGTAATCACTTTCGTACACGAGGTAAATGCAATAAACTTCAGAACTCTTCCGAGGATCGGGTTGTCTGTGTCTTACACCTATCTTGAATTTATTCACACTGGTCCAGTTTTTTTGTAATATGTGTCATAAATCTATTCACAATTATTCAGTTCTAAACAAATATCGAAGTAATCTGAACAGCATTTAAACAGCTTTGAAAAGTCTTTGGAGAACTTTCCAATAATATTTAAGAGATAAATAACGATGAAAGACTTTTGAAAAGCTCAAGCAACCTTTGGACAGCTGTTGAAATACGAACTTTAGTAAAAAAACGAAATGGTAGCGTTGTGCAAGAATTTACAAACTATCTTCCTGGTCAAGATTGGGTTCGAAGTCTTCTTGCGCGACATAAAACTTTGACGTTGTACAACGTGTCCCCGGTTATGTATCCCTAATATTTTCAATCATCAATTATGATAAAACATCCTGGAGCAAAGCGACAGGAGTCAAAAATCAAAAATAGTGTAGATCACATCTAACTCAATCATGATATGTGGATCATCCGATGGAGCGTTTCTTCCACCCTATACGTCTTGAATCATTTTTATTCAAGACGTATAGGGTACATTTGTACAACTTTTGGAAGGAAAGAAAAAATAAGTGTAAGTCTTGCTGTCTGAAATCATACTGTTTGTTATGGTGCTGCTTTAAACGATGAACTTTCTTTTTCTCTCATCTCAGAAAACTAGAAGTCAGAAACTTCTAATAGGAGACACTTTAGCGTCATATTTTAACTACTAGGTTTTAAAAACGTATTAAGAAAATTACTTTCCTATTGTTTGCCTTATTCCACATTCGGGACAGACTTTACAGCTTGTAGATATATGACTTTTTTAAGCTCTTTCAAGTAGTTTGGCCTAAAGTGTTGTCAAATTTTAAGTTGAAATATACACCAAATTTAGGGATGCCTAAGGATCAATTTCCTTTATTGCTTAAACTTGCTTTGGAAAAAATGGATAATGTAACTGCCCAAAGTAAGGACAAACCAGGCGATAATAAAAAATCTTATGTCAAGAGAAATTTATAAATGGATTTTTTCTACTGGCATCTATTCAGAAAATCCAAACAAAATGTTAGATAAAATACCACCATAAGTACAAATTGATTCGAGACAAGAAATTAATGACACATCAATTACCTTACTTCGCGAGAACAGGTATGATCAAAGAACTGAGGGAATATGTCGGAAGAAAGCTGGACTGAATGTTGTTCCTGCAAGAAGCATTGCTACAAATCCAAATTGTAGCAGTGTTACAATTATTTTGCTGTATTTTATCTCTTAGTTGAGAATTTTAGTTTTACTGGTTGAATACCTAAATTATCTTGTCTATTTCGGATTAAATAGATCATCCTTCTCTTAAATTAATGTTATCGATTCCTTCTGCCATCTAGGAGATAGGAGAGAATTTCTTAAGATTCCTATTGCCGTGCGATCTGCCTTATCTCAGGTGTGTAATGTATACATTTCCTGGCGGGTAGATGGCGCACGATGTTTTATTTAATAGTTGGGTATTTTTAATTATTTTCTAATTTAGTTTTGGAAGTTCTTTTGGGGCTTGGAGTTATGAGACAGATTAATTATAATTATTTTCCACTTTGGTATTGTCATTTGAGTCTACATTTATGTCGTGTGTGTAAAATATCAGTTTAAGTCTTTCGGTCATTAGTTCTAATGTTTGTTGATAACGCTTTGAGATCGATAAATGACAAGTCAATTCCTTCTCTTTTGTTCTTCGACTGTCTTAGGAGAAACACTTATACATCGCAAGAGCAGATGCATTCTTTTTTAGTCAGTGCTTGAGGAATTATTGGAATGTTTAAGTTTTATCGTATGTAATCGCTTACAAAAGCGGATGTTATGGTATTTCTCAAGTGTTACTGTTGGATTTGGCGTTTTGGTTGAAATCTTGCGAGGATATTTTTTTCCACTGGCTTAAGAATTGTTTAACTGCTGTAAGTATAATTTTCACGTGTCTGATCGTTCTTAATTGTGCCTGTTTCTCAAATCCAATTATAGTTTGCTGCTAGTGCATGGCAGAAACCCATTAGAGCACTTTTCGTTGGGTAAATTTTGAGGAACCACGTGCCTGATGTATTTTACGATTCCAAGGGAATAAGTTGCTGTATCCTACGGTGAGGACATAATTTAAGGTGCAGTCCGATGTTTTGCTGTAGCCTTCCTACGTGATTTTCCGATGTTGTCGTTAACCAAGGTTATGTGGAGCAGTTTTCCCTTATAACGCAGTGTGCTTTGTAGAAGGTATCGTGTATCGTAGCTGTGGATGTGGATTTTTTTTAAGGTACTGTGACTGTGTAATTTATCTGATATTACCCATAACGTGGGTTTATTTGCCAATCAGTTTTGGTAAATTTATGTCAATTTCGAGTACTTTCGTACAGTAAATTTCAATTTTATCGGCCTAACTAATCATTTAAGTCATCGTAATTTCTTAAATTAACTTCTTTGTGGCATGTGAGCCTTTATAATTTGACTTTATTCAATTAACGTAGTTTTATAAGTAACAGTGACTCCAGTTGTAGCCTTTTTTTTTGGATTTAGAATTTTGAGCAGATTTCGGATGTGTATTGGCATTGCAGCCTCGCATCTGTATTGTGTAAATTTATTGCTTGTTATTTAGTGTAATTAGTCAACCATTTAAATTTATTAATGTGGGATCCTGTAAGAAATTATTGAATTTGATTTTAATCACGTTATCTTATGTAAAGCATAGTTAACTAGCGCTAATATTTATAGTATTAGATACCATATAACTTAGAGTCTGCACTCTTCTGTCGAACAGATTGTCGGTTGCCTCTGGTATACAGAGTGTTTCATTTTGGAGTGTTGTCGTGTTGCAATTTACGATCAAACTGTTCGACTTTGGAAAGATTTTTCGGCAAGTTGCTTAATAATTATGTGCTTGTTGTAAGAATATTGATAGGTAATTAAATTAACCTTAGGGTTGTCTCATTTGATTTCCATTTTGGATTTCTTTTATTTTGTAATTATTTGTCATTTGTAATTTGAAGTTGTGGATCACCTTGGTGGCCATTTTTAGTCATTTATTCATTCCTTCAGAAATCTTTAAATACTGGCAACTGGGTTGCGTTGATGTAATTCATAATTCAATGTATTTCTTGTGTGTTTTTTTTTTTAATGTAATTGGACTCAAGTTGTAATGAGCCACGATTAAGCGTTGACGGAGAGATTAGTTAGCAATAGCCTGTTTTGTTCTAAATATTTGAACATGAACTATTGGTACAATATTTAAATTTTTAATAAACATGTTTTGTTGACTTGTGAATGTTTGTTTCTCATTTTGTTACCTAAGTGCTATTAATTGATCATTCTCTTGGGTCAATTCACTTTGGGATAGAGACTAATTTTCAAAGAGACGGCGCCGGGTACTCCATCCACCTCTGTCTCGACAGAACCTATGCCCACACACGAATGAGCTAGCAGCATAATCTCTGTCTTTGATTTTCATCGCACTTGGGAAGCAAAGAGATAAGGTGTCTGAAGGTGGTCACACAGTTTCCGAAACGTAATTTTAAGTTTTATTCGTAGATTAATGCTAAAGTTGATTCAGTTTATTTCGACATATCACATTACCGCCGGATGGAATTATAGTATGCGTATGCGCCATATTTGACTGCGCTTCTGGCCTATTTGGTTCTAGGGCTAGTTGTTCCGTTCACAGGCACGGGCGTAGCAGCAGCTCCGAAGATAACGTTAATATCGAACAGGAGGAAGTCGAAGCTCAAGACTTGATGAAATGACGGAAGAAATAGTTAAGGAAGTGGAGTAGATATTCAGAACGAGAAATGCTTCTTACATAAAAACTTGGTCTCATTAAGTACGTGTTTGCAAAAAGAAAGACTACTATTTATATATAGGCTGTATTTGAAATAAGGGGACATAGTATGATAAATGGAAAGGTGCATTTATGTAGAATATAAATTCCAAAAATTGTGAGTCAATTACGAGACGAACGCCAAACTTAACCCCCCCCCTCCGAAAATTGTTTAATGTGCCGCCTATGGATTTAGAATGTGTCTATATGTCGAAGGTATCGCGCCAGACATCGGCGGTTTCACATAGGTTGAGAAGATGTAATAAATATTTCCATCGAACTAAATAAACACGCATATATATACGCAATAACAGCTGTAGACGTTATAAAAACCTCAATGATAGCATTGTTTACTATTTCTAAACAGGTGTCCATGCTAAGAGTTCAACAACCTTAATATGAAATATCAGCTGTTAAAATATCTTAATTTTCAACAACGAGAATTTTTTTTATCGAGATGGATTATTTAGATATTACGTTTTCTTCCGCTATTACTGTTATTATGATTAAATTCAACGATTTTTTACTTCTTATTTCTCACAAAAACAAATGTGTGTTCTAAAATTTGCCCAACTCTCCTTATGAGAAACTTTTCTTTAATTGGACGCAAGTGAATTAAAAAAAAACATAATTTATTTCAGTTCGTGTGTAGTGCAAGCCATAGTCGAAACATACACACGTAACAATCGAACTAGACTGACCTCGCACGCCTTCACACTCCTATTTACTAACCCACCCTTCCATACCCTACAGTCGTATTGAAGTGCAGTGGCGCGACGAATATTTTAAAAATAACTTTGTAATTTTGTTTCTCGCGTCAGCGAGGGAATTTGCGCATAATATTTTGGATTTGAGTCTAATAAAATTACATATTTCCATTA
The DNA here is from genome assembly GCA_963170755.1 of Amphimallon solstitiale. Taxonomy (NCBI): domain Eukaryota; kingdom Metazoa; phylum Arthropoda; class Insecta; order Coleoptera; family Scarabaeidae; genus Amphimallon; species Amphimallon solstitiale. The sequence continues at coordinate 139,678,012 of OY720677.1, read as the reverse complement.
ATCATACTCTGTCCCCTTATTTCAAATACACCCTGTGTAGGTGCGTAGATTTCAAGAAAAATTTTCAAATGACGAAGTGGATAGCAAATTTTAAACTGCTTAAGAAAGATATTTCCTGCGTTCCCTTTGCTGATATTATTGCTGTTTTGTTAACTTCGACGCAAGAAAACAACCACGCCTTCATACTTGAGCAAAAGCAGGATGTGAACAAATTGTAACATTTCTTTTAATACTTGTAATAATTATAAAGTTACTGGTAGCATATCAATTAGGTACTTATCAAAGGCAACCTACATGCATAATTATTAATGTCAGAACTAATTTCAAAATGAATCGAGTTTGACTCGTCTATAGCAGTGACGCTCCATATAAAGTACTTTCGTAGCGCGGATCAATGTCGCCCTCATTAAAGTGTAAATTTGATCGGTTTATTTGTATTTTTCTCATTGCGGTTAATCAATTTTTTTTTAAAAGTGATGGCATTACTATTCTGAGAATTATTGATTACAAATTTTACTATATATTTGTCACAATTTTGAAGAAAAAATTAGTCGCCTCGAGTTAGGGTATGTTTTTAATGACTGTGTGTTATTGTTGACACTTCCTATCCTCTAGTATATTATTATGTAAGCGGAGTCATTATTATATAACTCTAATTCCTTCTTTAACAATGATTTTAAACAAAACATTCTTTTAAGCATTTGTATATTTGATATTATTCTAATATAACTTAGTTTTAATTTAATACTTCTTGATAGAAATTATTTATTGTTATTGACGGATGGATAGATGAGATTTAAATTGTTAGAGCTTTTAACGCGCGATATTATTCACCGACTGCCATCAGCGCAAATCCCTTTCACCAGATGCATTCGCGTTTCAATTTCCTTAATTTCAGATTTCCAATCCCCTATTCGCCACACGAATTACGCCATTATTGAATTTTATATTCCATACTCGCGGATTGCAATTTTCAGCGTCGTCTCGTCTCTCGAATTCCGCTCACTCTCTCTTTTCATCGTCTCGTTCGTCTCTATTCTCGCTTAACGCCACCGTCGCCGCGTTCTTCCGGCGATTCCCTTTTGACAAGTCCTCGAACACAATCCCTTGATTAATGAAATAAACAACGAAACTTCTACTCTTCTCCCTTCCACCCGACGACCAGCGCAACGCAGGTACAGTCACATTTCACAACCTTATCGCGACCGATACACCACCTTACTTGTAGGGAAACCGGGTACGCGACTCCATTCTGATGTTGAAATGGATTTTGAAATGGTGGAGGCACCGGGGAAAGATGAAGGTGTGTATGTATTCTTGTGTTTGCACAGCTCTTAGGCGGCTTGAAGATATAACGAAGTTTCGGGAGGGAACTTAGAAAATGAAATCCATTATTTAAGAACATCCAACGAGAAATGGCTATGGTGAGGGGGGCGGAGAGGGTGTTGAAGGAAGTTCCTTACCTGTTTCATAATTTGGGCATTTTGCTTCATTGTTAAGCAGCAAATGAATTTACCATCGACTTGGTGAGACAGGGAAAGGTGCGGAGTTTGATTAATAATTCTGGTTGAACTCCTTGGAGAGTGAAAAATCAATGAAATTTTTGAAAGATGTAAGATGATTCAGCATAAGTTTGACCAAAACTGAGTAGTAACCGCGTTCATGGAAATTATAATAATATTAATGGTAATATTTGGCATTTTCACTTATAATACCATGAGTAGTCAAAGTTATGTCGATTATTTTTGTGGTGGTTACACGAATGTCTTTCATGATTGCATTTAAATACTACGAGTGCGGAGCACGAGTAGTATTCGCAATTATGAAAGACATGAGTGTAAAGCACCACAAAAATAGTAGACTCAACTTTGACTACGAATCGTATTCGAGAGACTATTCAATGAACCAAATCAATTTTTCATATTAAAATGACTCAAAATTTAGTTACACATGATTACGTTTCCATGTCAACAAAAAAAACATTTATGTTTGTCATTAAAATTTTTGGAATCGTGTTCCTATTTAGTTCGTTTCGTTGAATAAAAACTGGTGTTTCTAAATAATGGGAACTGAGAAAAGATTTGGCACGAAATCTGAAGACGAAATCGATGCTGAAATTTGCGAAAATATCCCTTGGAACACGAAGAAATCCAAAGATTCAGTATGGAGACAATTTAGTACATTTTTAACAGCAAAAGGCTATAAACTGGATCAATCTACTTCTCCTGTGGACTTAAATGTCATCTTAAAGTCGTGGGCATGTAATATGAAGAAAAAAGATGGGTCCGATTATAAAGAAGGCGTCATCAAGCACATGTGGAACGTGATGGCGAAAATGGTTCAAGAAATGTTCTTCAATAAGTGGAAAATAAACGTAAACCCGTTTTCTGATGCAATATTTAAGTCAGCACGTGACGCCAGGGATGCTACAAGAAGAAAACTGCAAGCGTGTCCTGAAAAAAGAACCAGCAACGCGGCGGCACTTACAGAACCAGAATACTTAAATATGATACGCATATTAGATGAGAGTACCCCAGACGGTTTACAGAAAAAGTTTTTCTTAATAGAATCTTACGAACTAGCTTGGCGGGGAGGAGAAGGGAGCAACTGTTTCACCTATTACTTCAAGGAGGAACTCGATAACAAGGGAAGAAGAACTGGTAGAATTGAGTATAATCCAGTATTTTCGAAAACTGCGCAGGGGGGAACTAAATCATTGACAGGCAGCAAGTGGTTGATAGAGAATAAAAGCAATACCGATATGTGTCCAGTTAGGTAACCTATTTATATTTAATTTCAAGACGGTATAATTAATATTCTTCTGTTATTTAGATTGTATTATCTACTGAAATCGAAGAGAGGAAAAAATGTGAAAACAGAAAGGATGTTTTTGACACCGAATCCGTTTTGGGATAAAGTTGAGAATGCGGTGTGGTATAAGAACAGTCCAGTTGGTATATGTGAGATCAGTAAATGGGTGAAGTTATTAGCTGAAAAAACTGGATTAGATGTTAAAAGAAGGAAGATATCAAATCATTCGGTACGCTCTTCAACTGTATCATCTCTGGCGAAAGCTGGAGTCGGAGAGCAACAACTGATGAAAATAACGGGACACCAAAATCTGAATTCCATAAAATCGTACTTGCAGCTTGATGATGAGCACCACGAGTCGATTATCACCAAAATGCGAAGAAATTTTACAACAACAAATGTGTCATGTACAACTTCGACATCTGTCAGTAATAGTGACGGTATTAAGCTACAAGAGAAAGGTACTCCCTCGGGTACTCCCAGTGATAGCTCTGTTCCAGAATGTCTGCTGCAGCACTGCAGTAATGTTAGTTTTTCTAATTGTACCTTCAATATTGTTAGTAAATGAGTTACATTAATAAAAACTTTCACTTGTTTAAAATATCCACTTGAATACCTTCCAGGAAGATATAATCGCTGAAATTTCCTGTTGCTATGATACGAAAGTAAATATTTGCTATTTTATTGGTTCATATTTGAACAATGACAGGTGAATTGAATAGTCGTCGATATTTAAATATTTTATCACTATTGATTGCTAATATGTATATAGATAATTTATTCAGTCTTCAGTGACTTCGAATATGTATAATTAATACATCCATTAACTGCCGTCGTTCCCAAATGGGGATCGGCTGATTTTCTATGATATTGTGACATGCGCCGTACAATTACTAATTTGGAGCTTAAGTATGCGTTTCTTATAACAATAACTTTAGGCCAAGTAACATTAAAGTACAATAATACCTACTAATCCTAATATTATTCTAGCTTCCGGTAACGTTTTATGTTACCAGAACTGCACGCCGTTGCAATATATAAGATAACTTGAGTTAACAAAATTGTTTGGGCTATTTCCATCGTTTGTGGAAACTTGATATTCCAACGTTTCGGCAGTCCTTCTACAGCCGTCATCAGGGTTAATTTTTGTATAACTACTTTACCACTCGACTAATTAAGAAAAAACCATTAGCAAAAAAGGAAAGATTATTTTGACGTTAAAAATATTTGACATAATTTAACAAATGTCAAATCCACACCTTTTTTATAGGTTCAGTTTGTATGCGCAATATGCTATTTTTTTCTCGTGTTAGTTAGTAGTAGTAGTTATTATTCTCCGGTCTCGTGGCTGCCGGTCTTCGGTTAACACATTCTATCATCATAGGGAGCCAGATATTCTTGATCTCCAAGCTGGGCGTACTGATCGTGTCAGGTGTTATCTTCATATACGCTGTTTCTGTAATTTTTCTTTTTTGGCCGTGTTCTTGTTTGGCCAGGATTGTCGCCTCGTTCCATGCAATGTTGTGATCTTCTTCCCAAGCATGTTCCGCCACCTGACACGATCAGTACGCCCAGTTTGGAGATCAAGAATATCTGGCTCCCTATGATGAGAGAATGTGTTAACCCAAGACCGGCGAATAATAACTACTACTACTAACTAACACGAGAAAAAAATAGCATATTGCGCATACACACTGAACCTATAAAAAAAGGTGTGGATTTGACATTTGTCAAATTATGTCAAATATTTTTAAAGTCAAAATAATTTTTCCTTTTTTGCTAATAGTTTTTTCTTAATTAGTCGAGTGGTAACGTAGTTATACAAAAATGAACCCTGATGACGGCAGTAGAAGGACTGCCGAAACGTTGGAATATCAAGTTTCCACAAACGATAGAAATAGCCCAAACAATTTTTTTAACTCAAGTTATACTTATCCATCGTCAACAATTTCACGTCATGAGTAACATATAAGATGGTAACATTTTATTCTATCAAATGTCATACTGTCATAGTTGTTTACATTTTTCAGTCACTTCATTATCAAACGTATTTCTTCCATTTTTACTATATTTATACGCCGATTTTATTTTTAACATCAGTTGTTTTCACAACTAAATCATGCCTAAACCGTTAGGTAAACAAGCGAAAGAAATAATTCTCTCGTTAATCGGGTATTTTGAAAAAGAACGCGATAATAACGCGCCATTGCTCCCCCTAACAGCAGTTCGAGAGGTAATATTTTCTGTTATGTTCTGTTAATCACCAGACCATTTAAACCTACGAGGAAAGAATAGAACAGGAGAGATAATAAACTGGTGGGGGTATAGGTATTATTTAGACGGAAGTTACCACTTTAAGGCAGGTCAGCTATGGCAATATTGACCAATCATAATTTATAAATTGAGTATTTTGAATAACTTGTCATATATCCGGTATGTTTGATTATGTGTTCAGTGGCACAACATACATATTCTAGGCATGTTTTTTTATGTTTTCTTTAATACAGTTCGAATAAATGTAACTGTATTAAACAGAATAAAAGGATTGAAAAAATAATGCACTCACCATATTACTTTAATTATGGACTAAGAACCTATTTTAAATGATTTTCGAGAACATACGAAGTGTACATATACCCTATACAAAATATTTATGCACGCCTATGCATTGCGGTGGCCATATTGAGTTACCACTTTGGACAAATATTATTATTAAGGACACTCCCTCCTGTTCTATTCTTTCCTCGTAGATTTAAACATATAGACACGCCGTAGCTATAAAGTAGTGAAGCAAACATAATTCGACGCGGGTGACGTCACTGGTGGGCACGATGCAACTACATACAGTTACTATAGTATTTTCATCATAAGAATAGGTGCACGTCATCAACAGAACTTTTGTAATGACAAATATACCAAATACTAAGTACCTATAACGCCATCTCTTATAAATGCAACCTTAATATTCTACCAAACTCTACCGCACTTTTAACAGTTGTCTGTACTGAAAGTAAGCAGGGCAGTGTTGTCAAATACCGTTCTGTCATTTAGATTATAGAGCGCCAAATATTTTCACACGTGTTCATTATTAATTTTTGCCGTTTTTTTATTCCTGCTTTTTACAAAACAGTTATTTTCATAACTAAAAGGCGTTTATTCATGTACAATTATGCAAATAGCATTAAATTTTGGTCGTCAATGTCATTAAAAACTTTTTCTCATCTGTCACGAATTAAAAATTTTATCTAATTTTCACAGTAATTGTCAAAATTAAATTTAGTTGTCATAATAATGGCACCAAAATCTGAATATACGTTAGATGTTTGACATACAATAACAACAGAAACAAGCCCACCCGCGAATGTGACGTCACTGGTGGGCTTGTTTGTGCGTTATGTTTGCCTCAGTTCGTATTCAAGGCGGGACGGAAAACGGCGTGTCTATATGTATAAATAGTCTAAGGGGTAATCGTCCTATAAGCGAATACCGTGGAACTTAAGACAAAATCAATAAGGAGATAAATAAATTTCCAGTTTTCATATAAAAATGTTATAAAATAAAAGAATACCTACTATAATTTTTACTTTTGTAAGAATTCTTGTTTATTTTGGTTGTTTTTCACTATTTCAGTAGACATAATAAAAATAATACTACTTTATCGATATTTTAATTACAATAACTATTTTATAGTCTTACAATGCCACATGGTTCTAAGTACACGTGTAGAATTTTTAAATAGCCTTTGTAACTTCTTTCGGTTCTTAAAATTGACAGGTTTTTTACCCCAAACCTGTCCATAATAGAATATACTCATCAGTTCCAGTCAAAATTCGTAGCAGTATAGACCACAGATCACTATAACTAGAAGATAGTATAACTTAATAGTAAAAAGGTTAGACAATCTTTAGCGCCTCCTGCCGACTACAGGCGGTACTAAAATGGATCAAACCGATAAACCGGGAAATTTAAATATTATATATTTCTATTCCATTTTGTATTTACCTTAGTAGTTTTTATTCTTCACTTTAAATATTCGGAGATAAAATAGCAGATATATTTTAAAGTAAAATATGCTACACATATTTTCTATATTTTAAGTCATTTAAAGTGAAAAATAGAAACTATTAATGTAAGTAAAGATGACATATTTAAAAAATGTTGTGCGTTATATATAATAACTTAGTAATAAATTAGAAACAGAAATTTTTATCAATGTTTTATTTTTATAGGAAAACGTATAGCTATTTCAAAATATTAAGGAGAAAGCATTCTGAATTATTCTTACATTTGAACTTATTTATTTCTTAAATGGAAATCGTCGATCTTCTCTTATAACATTGAATAAATTAGGATCTCTTGTAGCTTCCAACCACTCATGAAAACGAATTGATTTTGGATGTGGAAATGCATGGAAAACTTTTACATTTTGGTCACAATTTGACACATAACATTTTCTTGTCGGCATAATTACTTGGAAGTCTAGAAAAAGTGCTAATAAATAAATAAATTACTCGAATTATGCAGAATAAATACTTATGTACATACAATTTTAAGAAACAAGTTAATATTTTATAATTGTAATTCATAATTTTAAAAACTGTCAACAAAAATATTTAAAAAGCTATATAGTTACCATAGTTACTAATAATAACAGGCAATTTTGCGAAGCTAAGCCCTGAAGTATCATGTTTGATCCTAAAATTACGTCAACAGATTTAAACATGCGAAGTAAAACGATGTCTACGCAATCTTAATTTAACATTTCCCCCCTGGTATAGACCGTATCAACTCTGACATTAAGTCAAACCATAAAAATTGATATACTGCAAAACTATTCAGAATGTACCTACATAGAATCCTGTGGAACTCACGTGACGATTTACCAAAACACCAATACTCAAGAAATGCCCTTGTATAAGTCGCTTGTCACACACAAACACGGTTGACATATTGAACATTTAAACTCAATTCAATAGATTTAATACATCCCATTGCTTTATGAACAGAAAAATGTATATCATGTTTGTTTCTCGATTGAGTTTCGTAAAAGTTATAGCGACTTTAAAATGTAACTTTCTTATAAATAACTTCCCATACATTTTCCTGGCCGTTTTCGTGGCAATTTTCTCCCTGCAACCTCACATAATGAATAAACAGGCGCCACTTCATAATTTATTTATAACGCTGTTCATACAAGATTATCCATCATATCTGTCTGGTGTCGCGTGTGTGATACATTGACGCATTATACATTGTGTTATCTTCGTCTTTTTTTTTTATTTTTTTTTTATTTTACGTCAGCGCATGTAACTTTTACTGCGCCGTTATCTCGAAGAGCATCAACAGCGCCGCCCGCTGCCGCCGTCATCCTAATGTATTCTGGCATCCGCGTGCGAGAAGACGTTTTGATGTCGATGTCGCCGCGCCTTGTGGAATTGAATTTTGGAAATATTAAAAATACCGCAATAGGGACCGACATCGATCGGAACTGGAGGAACCTCCGGAAAAATGAAACGCGAAATGTAAATGGAAATTTTTATTATTATTATTATTATATTCGGTTCTTTCGTTTTGTGTTATTGTAGAAAATATATACTGCACAGAAAAAAAATCAATCACTCTAGTTAATCTTTTAAGTAAATTTTGAAGTTATAATAATCTTTATTACCCAACAGGCAAAGCCCAAAATAGGCTTGCAAACATTACTACAGATGTATACTATACAAACGTAAATAAAACAAAACAGACTTGTTGAACTACACTTTAATAACTAAAAATTGAACAATTGTTTCACCACACAGTGGCTTCTTCAGCAATAACTAAAAATATATGTTACAAAGTATATATCTCATATGTATCGGTTGTAGGAGGTAAGAAAGAAAAGGGGAAAAAAGGAAACAAAGGGGGTTAAAACCCTTATAAAACTATGTGTATCGTACTACTAAACAAATAAATTAAGTAAAGGAGATTTAATTACATCCAGTTGATCGTTTAAAATAAAATTAGAGTTTTTGTGGTTATTGATATTTAGGGCTTCTAAGAAATTCAATTTTATATTCTTATGTTGTACGCCTAACACAGAAAAAAAAAATCTTCGTTAAAATTATGTCCTTCGTCCATTAAATGGTTCGTATATGTGGAATCTGTTTTTTGGTTTTTGTAACATGACAGATGTTCTTTGATGCGAGTTTTAAAAGATCTTACTGTTTGTCCTATGTAGAACTTGACCCACAAGTTAATTTATAGACCCCTGATTTATGTATTTTTTCTGTACTATTTTTATTATTTTTTATTTATTTGTATCGATTGTTACTGGTTTTGAACGCCGTGTTAATATTATGTGTTTTTAGTAGTTTGGATAAATATACGCTTAATGTACCCATGTATGTTAATGATCTATAGACTTTATCATGTTTTCGTTCTGCCATAGGGTATGTTTAAGAAACTGATTTTAATAATACTTTTTGGTGGCTAAGTTATCAATCATGGTCGGGTCATAACCATTATTAAGTGCAATTTGCAATTTCCCAAAGAGGGAACGCTCCCGACGCGATTTCCTGAGACGAGTTACACATATCGTTTTGCCTTTTTCGAGGGTTCGGTTAAGCTATTTCAACCAAGGCGATTAGAGTGGGTCACTCGAATGGCTTTTATTGTATATAAAGTGTGGTGGTTTTCAAGGGGATTTTTCTTTCATGTTCAGACGGAATGTATTGACATTCATTCGTACGATGTCAATATGTAGTTTGACATTAGAGACGCATTAGTTTCTCTTAGTATTAATGTTAGTGTTTGAACTGATAATGTTAAGTCAGTTTCCAACGTCATATAGTTAAGTCAGTAAAGTGGTGCTTTTAATTACCCTCCTAACAAATCCCTTATCCGGTCCCTGTGCCTATTGGTGATCAGACACCTTCCAGACAACCAATCGGGATGACGTACGATTAGAGGTTAGCCGACAGGACCAGGCTTATCACAAAGATAACAAACAAGAAGTAATATAATACTAACTATACTACATGAAATAATTCATATCAATGTTTACTTATATGAAGCGCAAAGTAATTTTACTAGACTTTGATTATAAACCGACACACTAAATTGAGCCGGCAACGCCCCCTTGTATGTTTTCCGCCAGATCTTCGAGAACAGTCCAAATCTGTCGGGAGGGGTCTACGGTTGTCGGCATGTCTAGAACGATCAAGAAAGCGCAGCGTTGCCGAATGGCATTCGCAAGAATATTTTACGCCGGCGACAAACCGCACAAATAAATCTAGATATTTTTAGCGTCTCACTTTTTTGTTTAGTTAGGTTGTAACAGTTAGGAAAAAGTTTGTGGTTCAGTAACAATTATTGTTGTCGGTGTGACAAGTAGCATGTGTAATCACAGAGGTTTTGACACCGCTATATTCATGCGCTTCTTTTTATCAATTGACAGGCACATATAAACGATGCCTTGAGAATGTTAGCTTCTTTTTAATTGTGAGGCCTCATAAGACTCTAGGGTAAGCTCAATTGTTAATAATACCATTTAATTTAAATCTCAAGTCATCGTGTTTAGTAATGATAATAAGTAATGCACCTGTTGATAATTGCTTCTAATTTTACAAGCACTTTTTGTAACGCATTTATTTTTAACCTCACAAGAAACACATGCTGATTATTATTTCGACTTTTATGCTTTAATGGAAATCCTTGTTTTAAGGAAGATCCTTGTTGGAAGGAAAATGTTTTAAGGAAATCCTTGTAGTAAGGAGAATCCTTTGTTACCATTTAAAGCAGGGGTCTCCAAACTACGGCCCGAGGGCCACATCCGGCTCGCGGACAGATTTTGTCCGGCCCGCGGAGAGCTAGCATACTTGAAAACTCCTTTTAGAGAACATATTTTTTATAGCAAATTAAATTTAGTTTACTGAAGTATTCTAATTTTATGTTGAATAATTATTAATATGACATCTACATTGATATGGTCATGGGCTAACTACTCATAACATTGTTGTAGGCTTATTGTTATTGTTTTTGTGATAAGTTGGATAAAGAAACACAGAATTGTAATGAGTAAAGACATGTATAATATGCAGAAAATTTTACTTCAGTATATAATAACTAATAAATTATTGAAATGAATCCAACTAACATTTTATACATTTTAAATAAAAAACATAACTTATAACAAGCATAACATATGAAATACTAATGAGATTTGTGTAATTGAGATTTTCCACTGACAATAGTTTGTAGTTGTGGACTAATTTTACTTGTACCAATTATTAAAAGAGATTTAAGATGCTCATCAGTTAATTTAGATCTGTAAACATTTTTTGTGTACTTCATTTTGGAGAAGGTCTTCTCACACAAATAAGTAGCACCAAAAACAGAAAACAGCCCACGAGCAAATTTATGCAAATTATCAAATTGTGTCAGTGGAAGACTCTTATAAAATTCCAACAAAGATGAGTTTTGATATTTGTTCTTAATTATATCACTGCACTGTAGATCAATTATTTCCATTTGAAGTTCCGGGGCTAGGGTTTCAATGTCAGTATCAAAAGGATTCTGAAAAATCTTAATTTGATTCGCAATGGCATCAAAGTCCGAGAAACGAGTATCAAAATTTATTTTCAAAGCACTCAAAGTTTCGATTGCAAAATCGATAGGAAACTCAGTCTCAGTAGTGTGGCTGAATATTTCACATGTTTTAAAATGTGAAAAACATTTACTTCGTAGTTGTGATTGAAACAGTATCAATTTCTTCCGGAATGATTTGATATTAGTGTATAAATCAGGAAGATGCTGGTTTTCTCCTTGCAATCTCAAATTCAGTTCGTTCACATGTTTTGTCAAATCAACATAGAATGCTAACTTCCACAGCCATGCGTTGTTTTGTAATTCAGTAAGAAGGCGATGCTTTTCATTCAAAAAAATTTCGATCACTGCTCGAAGTTCAAAAAAGCGCTGAAGGACTTTCCCACAACTAAGCCAACGTACGGCAGTATGATAAGGTAAGTCATTTTCTCCAATCTCTTCAATAAATTGTCGGAATTGTCGGTGATTCAGCCCAAAAGATCTGATAAAATTAACAGTTGATATGACTGGTTTCAGAACTTCAGACATATCCAAACATTTTCCGCACAAAGACTGTTGATGAATGATACAATGTAAGACTAATGGTTTTAAACCACCGTCATTTTCTATAGCCTTTGACACAAGAGCGACCACTCCTTTATCTTTCCCACTCATGTTTTTGCCTCCATCAGTTGTAATACATTTCAAGTTTTTCCATCGAAGGTTCTTTTGATTAATGGCCATTTCAACTCCTTTAAAAATATCTGTACCAGTAGTTGTGCCATGAATACTATTCATATCAAGAAGTTCTTCATGCACTTCATAGCTTTTATCTACTCCTCGAATATAAATCAACACCTGAGCAGTATCTGACACATCCGTTGACTCATCCAAGGCCAAAGAAAACCACTCAACATGTCCATTTTTGTCGAACAGTTGAGAGGATATATTTTCAGCGATGTTTTCTACCCTTCGAGCCACAGTGTTTGCTGACATACTGACACTTTTTAATAAATTTACCTTTTCAGGGCACATTTCTTCGGCTACTGCAATTATGCATTCTTTGATCATTTCTCCATCGGTGAATGGTTTTCCACGTTTTGCAATTTCAAGAGCCACACGAAAGCTGGCACGCGTTGCAGCCTCTTGTTCAGTTTTGAGTTTTGTAAATGAAGATTGCTGCGATTTCAATCCGCGCTTCATAGCTTCGAATTTTTCTGTCCGCAAACTTCCTGTATATTTTGAGTAATTTTGAAAATGTTTTGTTTCATAATGACGTTTAATGTTATATTCTTTGAGAACGGCTATGCTTTCATTGCAAATCAAACATAGCGCCTTCTTACTGGACTCAATTACGAAATACTGAATGTTCCACTGATATTTGAATTTTCTGCATTCACTATCAATTTTTCGCTTCTTTTCCATACTACTAAATCACACACAAAAGCAACAATTCAAATCAAAATACTGTTACAAAGATGTCTTAAACTTAAACACGCACAAACACGTTTTAAGGAGGTACACACTATTTTATTTCACAACAGTGTCATAGGAACTGACTTGTGGTTGCGCCACTAGCCTTCTTATATATTGCAATTACTGCCATCTAGAAGTGAGTGGAAGACACCACAACTTTCTCGAACCAACGAGATTATTCTGTACGTGCTATTAGCGCCATCTGTTAGCGATAGAAGGTACTACCTATTTCCGCTTGTGTCCACCAGATGTCGTGCCACGTTACTCCTCATGGCTCGTACTCTACGACTAATCTAGAAATTACAGATAATGATAGGAAAATTAATAATATGCAGTGTTGCCGTTTTGCAGCCTTTTTTAAACGTTGCGTACTTTTTCGGACTTTTTTTCATCAGTGGACTATTTCACTTTTTACCACCGGCAACAATGATAATATGGTTTTGGCCCTCGGAACTTACTGGAGTAATCAGTATGGCCCTATGGCTGGAAAGTTTGGAGACCCCTGATTTAAAGGAAAGTAGTGCAAATAACAACCTAAGCAGACTATATGTGACCAGCAAATGAACTTCTAAATGAGAAATACTTTATGGAGCGTATTCTTAAGAACAATGTGGCAAGCTGTTAGGCAGGGAATGCAGGCATATGATTTATTTTTAAATAGGCGACAACATCTCGATATGTGCGGCAGTATATACAGTGAATAGAGAAACAAGGCGTGGCTGAGAAGTATTATAACCTTATAATATATTGAACAAGCATCGGGATAACCCTACAATTGCACATGTTAGTGAATAGAGAAGCAAGGCGTACCTGAGGAGTACTGTAGCTGAGGAGTACTGTACCTTATCACCTATATGAAGCTATTATTCTTTAGTGCAAGTTCATCGACTAGATGCAGATGTGATACAGTGTAAAGCAGAATAACAGACATCGACCCACATATTTCAACGGGACCTTCACTTGTGTAGATTTTATAAGATAAGTAATTTTAACTGTAGTTTATTTATTGAATACAAAGGCTCCAAGATACTGTAACTAATTAACACCATTTAGCATTGTTGTTCGGAGATTCCTTGCATTATATGCAGGAACTCCGGAATAACCTCTCTTTAACACCGTTGTCAGCTAGAGCATTGTTGTATTTTGGAGGCGTTGTAGTTGATTATAAATGTATTAAATATTATGCACATTATATCACCTAATGTGAGTTATTTATAAGTCAAAAGAGAGACTCTGACAGCTGTTACGAGTCAGATCATGTATGTTTAGGATTTTTGAGAATTATGTTAAAACATATCTCTATATAATAAATTATATAGAGATATGTTTTAAATGTTTAATATTTAACTATTTTTGTAATACCTCTTATTTTATATGTCCTATAAATGATTTGTACTGTTGGAGAATAAAGATTATTATTATTATTATTATTAATTGACTGCCTGTCGACAGTCTGTGTATGTTTGTGTTATACAGTAGCTGTGTTTTCATTCTTATATTCTATTTACTATTAATTATACATTTGAAATTAATTATACATTTGAATTAGATCTTGTGCGTTTTGATTGCTATTGCTATAAGTTCTAATCCTAGTTTTCATGTTTTTGTTCTTAAAAGCATGTGGCGCTTATTATAATAATAACATACAGAGTGGTTGGTTTTTCATTGTACAGCCTATATCAGCTTTATTATCAAAAATTCAAAAAAATGTTAGAGGAAAATGTTTTTTATCTCGAAATGGTCTATCATATTACATCATTAATAATCTTTCATAGCCTACTGATCTTTAGCAGCGATAATCAACTTTAATTTATTAAATGGAACACCCTGTATATTTTTGCGGGATATGATTCTAAATACATTTCTCTTTATAACGATGTATAACAAGTAGGGAGCTGCCTTTAAATTATGCCTAATAATAGGAAAAACCAAATTATAGTTCGTTTCGTAAAAATCTTACATTTCGCCGAGAAGGGTAAGAAATTAAACCTCTTAGAGGCCCTAGAAATATTCAAATCCTCCCGCAATTCAGATATTATATTGCTTAATGATCAGACTGATTTGATATAACACCCCTGTTTACCTGATGTACTTAGGTTATTTCATTTTACCATTTTACTGTGGTCAAATTTCTATTTTCTGGTTTTCCCTATAATTATCATTTTATTGTCGCCAACTTTCTAATTTCTGGTTTTCCCTATAATTAACTAATAGTTATTACAATGTATTGTATATTATTCCTTGTATCCCCCCTACTTTATAATTACCGCCTAATGCCAAATTTTTAGCATACATTTTGTGTGTCATTTGTAGTACAGTGTTCGTTAATGGCCATGTTGGTCGAAACCGCGGTCACACATTTGGATTAATATAGTGATATAACAAAGTATAAGTGTTTTGTTATTTTGAAATTATAGTAGTCGACTGTGATATTCTGTTGTTTATACCTGTAAATATTTGACATAAGTCAGTTAGAAGTGTTTAATAGTAACAAAGGTATTGCGGTTCTTATTTAACTAAGAAAACGTTAGTGCTTTGTATAAGAAAAATGAACATGGGCTTCACAAACAGTGAAAAAGTTGATATGCTGTGCTATTTTCACAGATCAAACAACAATAAATGTCAGGCTGCTATCTTGTATTAAAATTTATATCCTGACAGAAAACAACCTCACGTAAATACTTTACAAAATTTAGAAAATTCTCTGCGGTTAACTGGCACCTTTTCAAGGCGTATAAATAATATTCAAAATGGACGAGGAAACAACCACGGTAATGAAGTTGTTATTTTAGCTTACTTTAGAGCAAATCCAAGAACTTCTACAAGACAAGCAGCGTTTGATTTGAATATTCCAAGACACGAAATTATCGCGAAATTATGAATGTTTTAAAATTGCACAAACTAAAGCCTTTTAAATTAAATTTAGTCCAAACATTACATGCTAATGATCCCAACAACAGAATAATATTTTGTGAATGTCTCGTGAATGTGGGAAGACATTATTTAAGTAATATCATTTGGACAGACGAATCTAATTTTCACAGAAATGGAATTTTTAATAAAAAGAATACACATTACTGGGACGATCTAAACCCTCGCGTAATTGTTGAAGCTCGTGCGCAAGTGCGATTTTCAATTAATGTATGCGTAGGGATAGTCGGCAATGAAATTTTGGGGCCATATTTTTACGATGGAACATTGACTCAGAACCGATATTTATTATTTTTACAAAATGAATTTCAAGACTACATGGACAATCTCCCATTAGCTTTAAGACGAAACTTATGGTTCCAACATGACGGCGCCCCACCTCATAATGGAGCTGCAGTAACAAATTATCTACAAAATTATTTTGGTCAAAACTGGATCGGCAACCGAGGACCAATTTTGTGGCCTGCCAGATCGCCTGATTTATCAATTCTTGATTTTTTTGTATAGGCTTTTTGAAAAACCAAGTTTATAATACTCCTCAAAATCTTCAAGAACTGAAGAATAAAATTACCACAGCTTGCTTGCTAATTACACCTGCAATGATGCAAAACGCAAGGAGGAACATAATTACGCGAGCGGACAAATGTTTAGAATGTAATGGTGTACAATTTCAACAATTATTATAAGACACATTACTTACTGTTTAGTATTTAATTTCTTTTTTATTTATAATAGAAATAGCAAATTTTAGGTTTCCATACTTTTTCTTATTATTTCGTTTCCGTAGACAATTGCTACACATATGCCAACTTGTGACGGTATTATAATAAACAGAATTTAATAAGGATTCATTTTTATAGAAAATATACAGGGTGTTCCATTTAAGAAATTAAAGTTGATTATCGCTGCTAAAGATCAGTAAGCTATGAAAGATTACTAATGATGCAATATGATAGACCATTTCGAGATAAAAAACATTTTCCTCTAACATTTTTTTGAATTTTTGATAATAAAGCTGATATAGGCTGTACAATGAAAAACCAACCACTCTGTATATTATTATTATTGTTATTATTATTATTGACCCACGGCCTTTTGTACCGACTAACGAGTTACAGGGGCAACGTTTTTGATTTTTGCTTTAATTATAGAGCAAGTTCAATGACATATTAAAAAGTGACATCCATTTATTGGACCAAAACATCTAGTCGATAACAAGGTCATATGTCTTGGTTCAATCATTCTACAATATTTTGCGGCGCTCCTGTGTCTGTATGATTATTCTAAAAAAACATATTTTTAAATTTAGTCAGCTGAGACCGTATGTTAACGCACACCAGTTACATACACTTATTTATGTTAAAATATAAAATAAGATAAATAAACATACCTAATCAATTATATGTATAAAAGCATAACAGTATGGCAACCATTCATTATAACATATACATATTGGAAATATAAATTTCACATTCTGACGTTCATAACTTATAAGCCCTAGATGATATAAAATAATTCAATGCAGAAAATTAAGAATATTTATTGAAATCCATATAGAAAATTGCTAGAACCGATCTTCTTTTTTTCTCCACTTTCAACTAATATCGCCCACGAGGCTCTTTACGCCACTTAAGGACGATATAAATTGGCATAATGACCGAGTCTGTGCTGGACCCAACTTTATTGAAATTGCCACTTATCCGTCTGTACTCATTGATAAATCATGCTTGATCTGCTAAAGCCATCGTAAGATTTTTCTCGTGAAGTGTTCCTCGCATCTTTATTGTATACGGAATCTCAGTGGCAGTACTTATTAAAATTTTATTTTAACTTCTCTAGTCGTTTAATATACTACTATAATAAATTAAAATTAAAACAGAATTAAGCAGAGATAAATAAATAATGAATTTTCTATGCGCCTTGAAATTAAAAGCCAAGAAATGTTTAAATCAATCAATCATTAAAAAGAATGTTCTATCAATTTATATAGGTACATAAATCTCAAATATTATGAAATTATTTTTTTAATATTAATGCAAATTTAATTTTTAAAATGTGAACTCCAGTTGTAGTATCAAATTATACCTATATAGAATTTTTACATATTGGAAAAGCAATATTTCATTTTTAATTTGTGGAACTTTTATAATAAGGCAAGGCAAATGAGTATATATTCATGGGGAGGCTTATTAAAACAAAATAATGCCACGTAAGAAACGTCAAGAGGCCCGTTGCAATAATAATATTATGGCGCTGGGTAAATTAAAAATTTCAAATCCACAATAGTCACAAATAATACCTCCGAAAGAGTAACAACCCCTATGTCTACCTACCGGGTATACTCGTCACTTAGGCTGCCGCAACTCAGTGAAGATGGGATGGGTCAAAACGACGTTAACCTAATTCCAACAGGTCGCCACCGTATATTTAAAGCCTACCGGAGTAAAGGAACGCGGGTCGTAGATGGTACAAAAAATCAGGTGGAAATAGGTAGAAACAACTCAGCAATAAAACAAACCAAATTCAAATCACAAGTCCTAAATTTAATTTCCACAATGATATAGAATATTCATATATATAAAAAATATATAAAAAAAAGTCAAATTTGAAGTAATAAAGTCAAATATGAAATAATTGAATTCCGTACAATGAAATGTTGTAAGGGTGAAATGAAACAATAATTTGAATTATGCCTCTAAGGCATACAGCCGATCGTGGTGGTACACCCTGTATATCAAAAATATAACGCAAAGCAGCGATCCGTAAGGATATAAAAAAAACAAGGGTGCACCAACCGACTAACACTATATTTTCAAAGAGGAAGAGACAAACAACAAAAAAATATAAAATATACAGAATTTTGAACTGCTATAAAATTTAAAAAAAAGTGTAATGTTAAATGAGAAGCAGAAATTATTAAATTATCAAATACAATAATGAGAGCACACCTAAAGTTTAAGAAATTACAAACTGAGAAATATCTCTATAGGTCTCGAAAAGATTTGCAAATCATGGGCTTACAAAAAAGGTTATAATGTAGGTCAAACGACCACTTAAATAACTAAAAATTGTAACCAATTACATGAAGTCAGATTTACATTAGCTATTCAAGCTTATTACTCATATAAAACTACAAAACGTATGACCTATGCAACGATTATTTAAATTCACCCTGTATATTAACAAAAGAAATTAAATATACTCTCAGAATGAAAATCACAGTAATTAATTTTAAAACACAAAAGCAAAATTAAGTTAATTTAAAGGCAAGGGTGATATATATGCATTAAAAGTTACTAATTAATATTATCAAAAGAACTTAATTTAATTAATTATGACCTTAGCTGGGTCTAACGAAGTCTTCATTAGCTGGTAATAGCGATAAAAAAAAAGGCATTCTCAACCCGTAGTACAGAGGGAATGGTTCAGATTCCAATTAACAGGCATCCAACATCCAATAAAAAAAAGGGGGTGAATTCACAATCTCACGTCAGCAAAGTTAAACGCTGCCAAAAAAAATTTACATCCGAAAATCCAAACGTCCAAAATTAACGTCTACAGTTTCAACGTCCAAAATTTACGTCTCCCAAAATTTTCCCTGATTGATCGTTCTTATATTCTCCAAGGTGCAATATAAAGCCTTCGATAAATGACGAACCCACACGTGGTTAATTAGGCATATCCGGCAATGGCCATTATAAGAAAAATCGTGCTTCGAAACAATTCAATACACATGCACAAATTTTCAGAACTGTGTTATATTCAATAAATATCCGCCGCCAAGGGTTTACCATATTTATACCAAATAATAAAATGAAATGCACGCTAATCAACACGAGGCGGCAAGCTGTTATCAGTACGATAATTTAACACAGAATGAATGTGACCGGACTTGCGCCAAGAAAGCGACAATTGCGACTTCGCCGGTGAAGAAGAACAAATCAACTTAAATAAGATGTTAATAAGACGGAATTAATTTACTCAGAATTTCATTTTAAAATATTATTAAATTATCCAGAAGAAAATAACAAGTAACTTCAAATAATTTTAAGTTTGTCGGAAATCAAATAATGATAACTTAATTCAAACAGATAACTACTACTACTCTAGTAGCTTGCCGATAAAGACTGGACGTACTTAAGCGATCCAATAGATGACCGACTTAAGAGAATCATACATAGATATCGCTACGATAACCAAAATATGCAAAAGATAAAAGTATTTACTTTTAAAACAAATCATAGTTATACTAGTTTAACTAAGATTAATTATAATTATTAATTAAAAATAGAAACAATGACGCCTATAATTTTTGAACCGTTACAATAAATTTGTTATTTTGTTCCCCAAATAATCGTAGGTTCTGTAGTCAGATAGAGCACATGTGTATGTTACGTTGATCGATGGAAAACATGTTTAAATAATAATAATAATGACGCAGATTGTACGAAACCTATATTGTCGATTAAAGAATATATTCTAATATAACTTATAAAACTAGCTTTTATTAAAAAATGTATCTACAAAGTATGGATAAAATGTTTCTCGAGTATTTATAAAGAATTTATGAAATGATATTTAGTGTTTTATTTACATTATTTGCAATTTGTTGTTAAAATACACTAGAAAGACTTCGTTTAATTATTAAATAAATTTTATTACAACCTAGTATATTGTCAGGCTGTCAGGAATGATATTTACAATATTTAAAAAAATAATGATTATAATATTAACAGTAGAAGTTTTGTTATTTTCGTACATTTTGTTTAAAATTTTATCACACATCAACTTAGAATATGTCAGAATCATAAAATGCAACAACAAAACTCATTTTCCATTAATAAAAGAAACATCGGTTAGCCTGATTATTTGTGCGACCCTGTATATACAAAAGTATTGTCAAATTACAGAATATTGAAAACTTCACAAAATATATCGAAAAATATTCAATTTTTAAGTTAATTTTGGAATTTTTGCTCACACTGTATATAAACTAACAGATTTATAAGCTAGTTATATGTGCTAAGACGTACAGCGTTACGTACGTAAACTACATTATAATACATTAAATTGAACGCGTTATCTTGTAATGGCTCTTTACATGAAGTCTGACCTCTCATCTGCTTAAAATCCATTAGGTACAGTGAATTATCACTTTTCAAACTACTCTCCAACGAAGCACATAATATGAATTCCGCTCTATTGGCACGATTAGTTTAGCTTATATTACTTAACTAGTTGGTTAGTTGGAGAGTTCATTAGTCGTTTCGATAGTAGTAAGCGAGTCACTGCTTTCGGTGATACACGGAGCAACAGAGATATCGTGCTCCCTCTGCAGAAGTTTCAATACTGCAAGGGTACATACATGTACGATATGTGTATTGACGAAATTCGCAGAGACGTTGAGTATAATGGATCTTCTAATTTGATTTTAACATCGCTTGCTATTGGATCTTATAAGCGATTTGACAAATTTCAATTTGTTGCTAAGTACGTACTCGTATATATGGTTTTATTATAAGCTGCTAATAAATTATTAAGATCATTAAAATTCATTTCAGCCAAAATAAGTACCGTGTATTTCAAACAGAATTCATCTATTTGTCGATAAATTTCTCCTATAAATTATGATCTTCCACAATATTGAGTGCGGATATAGATTAAATAGTATAAAGGTTACCCACATGTCACTGTCAAAATTTATTATCGAGCGATATAGTGATGAAACTAATAAGAAGGGCAATTGGATTATTAATTTATTAAATAAGATAACTTTAAAGATGGAAAATTAATGAAACAACTAAGGTAAATAACTTATTTGTAGAAATTTTAATTAATTATAGTTTATAAAAAGTGTTCAAAATAGTTGAATGCGTAATGCTGCAATACGACGAGTCATGTTGTCAAAATATTCTACGATATATTTGGTGTTATTTCATTACATTTAATTGTAATTGTATTCATCAGGTCATTTAAGTTATTAATTCTTGTCTTATATACTGTATTTCTTATCAATCCGAAATAGAAAAATTTACGGAGTAAGCTCTGCCGATCGCGCTGGCCAAACACCAGTGCTTAGAACTCGATACGGGAAGTAATGTTTTATAAGCGCTAAACCTTCATAAGTTGTATGACCAGTAGCCCCGTCTTGTTGGAAGTAATCCCAATTGAATTCGTGCTGTTGCACTTGAGATAAAACAACCGTAGACATGTGTTTCTAACTCGTTGGTCGTCATCAGTTCGGTATAGCCAAGGAATAAGATGGGATAATCTTGCTTTAGTTGGAAGATCCTCGATTTTGAGGACAACAACCAACATCGCCACGAGGAAGGCATATATATATATATATTTGCTTTCATTTAACAAAAACTAATATCACTATCAATTCAAACAACAAAAATTAAAATGCCATTTCCTTAATAAGTTATACAAGACTAATTTATACAAATTACTAATTGTCATAACTAATGGATTTAACTTAGCTCAACCATATTAATTATAAGCACTTCATTTTCTAGTCACACTGTATAGATAAATGCACTGTATACTTTAATTCTTTCAACAAATCCAAATCTGAACACACTAGGTTGTCAATATCATATTAAAGTTTCAGGCAGCCTGGATACGGTTGTCCCTTACAGATCAATTCATTGATTTGTCACCTGTCAATGGGTAAACATGTTCTTGTCCGTTTTAATACTCTATTAACACATGTATCTGTTTTTTAAATTTATATGTACCAGTTTTTTAAAAAAGTTTTTTAATATGTTATCTGAAACGATTTGCGTAAAACAACATAGTTCATAGTCAGATGCGATTCTCTCTCAAAAAAGTTCAAATTGTGAGTCAATTTTAATATTAAATAGATTATTTTATTACTACTTTAAATTTCAATACTGTAATTCATATTAATATTGTAGTTAAGCCCAGAAGAAGCATTAGTATGTAATGCGAAATATCGGCAAAAAATAGAGAACTTTGTAACTGTAGATGTTTTTTTATGCTGGATCCCTTAACGATTCCTTTTAATTCTTCATTCAGACAGCAGAGACTTCTTTCCAAGTTTATATATATATATATATATATATATATATATATATATATATATGATTGTATATTTTTCATGGTTATTCTCGGCTTGGTTGTGGAATCAGGTTTGGTTAAATTAAAGAGAAAGAAGAAGGAAAAACAAAGGACCTTCACAAAAATTATATATATATATGTATAGTATTAGGATAGTTTCTTGGGTAAGGCAGTCAAGGGGCAATTAAAAACGTGACTCTTTTTTAAAAACCAAGCTTTCGGTATTTACTTAAAACCTTCATCAGGGCTGTTGATAATTACATACAAAAGAAAAATTTTTTTTAAAAACATCTCACAATTACAGAAAGTAATCCCACAAAATACTCACAATTCAAATGAGATTGTATCCAGAAAGTAGCTTCTTTGTGTTTCTGAAGTGTAATAACAATGGTCACAATTTAAAATAATCACAATTTAAAATATAGCGACATTGAATATTTACATCAGTGATGTCAAGGTTGTATGTCGGTCGAGTCAAGAGGTCAACAGAGTCAATTTCACGTGTATAAAATTTATGTGTATGAAGGGAAGTACAAAGAATAACATTAAAAATTAATTAAGTTGGTAATTGATGGGATACGTGTAAATATTACTTAAGTTCGATATGTCTGATTTTTTGTTCATAGTTTTAATCTGTTTTGTAATATGAAACATTTCTAAAAACAGGCGTTTCTGATTGTAAGACTCCATTTCCAAAATTTTGGGTTTTTCGTATGCAATGTTATGCTTTGTGGAATGACAATGTATAGCTAGGCCGATGACTGTTTTTTGTTAATATTCTTATTGTCACTTTTATGTGATATTATTCTTGAGTGTAGGGTGCGTGCTGTTTGGCCTATATATACCAGATCACAATCCCCGCAGGGTATTTGGTATACCACTCCGGATTTTAACATGTGTGGCAATGGAGTTTTAGTTTTACTAAAGCGAGTGTTCGTGGTCACCAAGAATATGTTCGCAATTTTAACTCTCCCATGGAAAAGTATTGCTAGTTTAGGTGTCAGTTCTTCAACATACGGTAAAGTCCTAAATGGCAAGTCTGGCTTTAAAGGGGAAATAGAGTTAGTGCGTCTAGAACTATCTCCATTGTCTGATAGCAATCTATTCGTGAGTTTGATAGGATAACCATTATCTGTCAGGGTGTCTTTAAGTATTTTTATGTTTTAGTCATATAAAGAAGGGTGACAAATGGCTTTTATGCGTCTTTTGAATTCTAAAATGAAATTTATTTTCATCTTAATAGGATGATTAGAATTATAGTGTATGTACCGCCCAGAGCTGGTTGCCTTTCTGTGCCAATCTAAAATAACTGTGTCGTCCTTCCGCTTCACTAGCATATATAAGAAAGGAACGCTGTTTTCCGTTTCTGTTTCTATAGTAAATTGGATACAGTTGTTATACGAGTTAAAGATATTTAAAATTTCCTGGCATTTATCTTTCGGGACGGTGCATATTACATCGTCAACATATTTCTTTAAAAAAGGGAGCGGAAAAGATAATTTTGGGATGCAACTTTCTAACAAGTCATCCATTACGTATTGTGCTATATACACTTAAGTTAAAAATGGTGTTAATAACTCGGTATCGTTCGCTATTACTGTTATTGTGAAGAAATATTGGTCGTGCTATTCTAGGACAAGATACAGCTAACCATACTCCTACTTTAACAGGATGAAAGGAACATCGATGTGATTGTTTGGATTATTTATTGACCATGTTCTGTAATTTTGTTTATTTTCAAACCCGCTTCAGTGAAACCATACTCCATCAGTAAAAAAATTAGATTTAGAATTTCGTAATTATTTAAACTTTATTTAAAGAAATTGTAATAATTAAGCCTACTAACGTGATCTCTAGGTAAGTTGTGATAAACAACCGATACTTTGTATGCATACATATGCAAGTGATGCCCCAAAATTTTATGAGCTGTACTAGAAGATACGTTCGTTTGAAGTGATAAACGACGAACTGTACATCAGTTCAACATACATTGTGGGTTTTCTCCAACAAGGTTTTATACTTGGTTAACAAAATTTTGCTGACAATGAAAATTCAGACTGACGTAAATATGCTTAATTATATTGTCGTTCCACCTGTCATCGTGACAGCATTTCGTTTAAAACAAAAGTATGCGTCTATACAAGGTGTGTCAAAAGTTTAGAAGATCAATTTTTTTTTGGGTTTTACGGGAAACTGTAATAAAACTGTAAGCGGACGCGAAAAAGGCGATTCAAGCTCGAAGATATTGCAAATACAACTAGTACTTAAAAGCCAATAGAAACAAAACATATCGATATATCAATTCATGATAATATCTACCAGCAGAAATATAATATTATAATTTAAATCTGATATGAAATACTAATTTTGTGTTAAATATTGTGAAACCATCAAAGACAACTTATATGATATAATTGAACCCACTACTACTTTCATAACAATATTTTTCTAAAATTAGAGTTATATGTTTTCACAAATATATGACAGCTATAAAAAATAGGAAATTACCATAAAATTCAACCTGTTTTCCAGTATAAGATTATATATTAGATTTTTAGGAGGTACCTTTTCCGTTTTCAGCATGAAGATATTCTTGTTCCTTCTTTAGCGAAAATAGGAATTTCGGTTTTGTAAATGTCCATAAAAGGAAACCGCAGTATATCTTCATCACTTGTGTGTTTCAGCAAAGAAATCTGACGCACTTAGATATTACGTGATTTTACGAGTTTCATAAATTTTGCATATATTGAGGAAGCGCGGCAGGTCATAAAACTCTTATGCCGGTAATAATAAAACATTGATTATAAAACATGTAACATAATGTTCTCTAGGGATAATGTCAAATATTTCCCAACAATAAAAATCACTTCAAATTATTTTTAATTGAAATACAATAACTTGATAAACAGGAGTGTATAATCACCGCTGCTTTTAGATGTTTATTACGGTCAATCACCAATTAAGAGCTATTTTTCAAAAATATTGCACCTAGAGTGCTTAATAATATATATATGTGTTTTTAACTTCATAAAGCACGTCCCTTTTCACATATATTTTTCTGTCTAAATGCCCGCCCTGTATATACTTTACTATTTTTCATACAGTCTGATGAGAGTCACTTTCCCTGATTTTTGGCTTACTTTTAAAGACAGCGTTTTCATAATGTGTGTATAATAGGTTGTGGTATTTTCGTCACCCATAATAATAATTCTTTGTTATATGTAAATATGCGATTATCTAATGTGCATGTTAAAATATATTTGATTGTTTGTTAGTATGTAGCAATACTTAATAGCAAGTATTGTTTAATTTAGACATTACGTTTGACTCATTAGTATTTATATTACATTTGGATCTTCCGGCGACATCTATGACTAGCTAGTGTAGTAACCCTTAATTATTTATTTAGAAAGGCTAATTAAAACTCGTTTTTCCTGGACAGTTAATTAATTTAATGTTTCTAAGTTTAGGGTAATCTAACAATTTTTTGTTACATTTCACAGTTTAATTCAGATACCTCTAAATGCAGTGTTGTGCATTATCTGGATAATTTTATCTAGATAAATTATCTAGATAATAATTTTGTTATCTGTCATCTTATCTAGATGACACGACAACTATTTATCTATCATCTCATCTTAGATAAAAAAAGCAGATTATCTGAAGGTTTTAGATAACAAATGATTTTTTTCGCCCTTACTGATGAATCCCATGATACTGATTACTACTGCGATAAAGAAACTTCTGAATGTACACTTATTTTATAATAATAAGATTATTTTCTCAAAGAACTGATTTATTTTTGTCTGAAAGTAGAACAAAGATTTTTTCCAGGAAGAGTTCATCAGTATTAAGGATTCTATTTCACCTATTTGATCCTCTTTTATGGAAACCGCTTATTTTTTTCAATAATATTACTTCTATTATTTAAGATATGCAAGCAATAAATTTGGAGCACCTTCTTGCTGGGCCAAGTTACATGAGGTGTGCCGTGCACACCCTCAACTTACTTGCCACTACTGATGCAAATAAGGTTTTGGAAAAATCAACTAATAAATGGAATACTCTGGGACCAGAGTATATCGAAACAGAACAAAAAGCTCATATATAACACCATAGTAAAGAGTATTGTTACGTACAGTTCAGAGGTTTGGCCAATCATGGACAGAACAGAGAAAATGCTGTCCGCTACGGAAATGGATTATTGGAGAAGAGCAGCGGGGAGATCAAGAAGAGAACGAGTTACAAATCAACGAAGAAGAGAAATTATGACAGTGGGTGAACGCAAGATAGTGGACGAGATAAGAACGAAACAACTGGTATGGTACGGGCATGTGCAGAGAATGGAGAACGAAAGACTACCTAAACAAGTAATACAATGGAATCCAAATGGGCGAAGAAAACGAGGAAGACCACGGAGGAGCTGGAGAGAAGGAATAGTCAGCGAAATGAGGTTTAGGGATCTGGATGATGAGTTGTGGGCGAATAGAAACGAGTGGAGATTGAAAATCGGAAGACGACGGACGTTGTAAAACCGAGTTATATAAAAAAAAAATCAACCGACTACAAGAAAATTTATTGTTCTACATTCAGGCTATTCGGAATTTAACGAGCTTCAGACTTAACTTGCTTCAGACTTAACGTATGAAGTATATACGAGGGTGGTCTGAAAAGTTTCCGACCTCAACATGAAGATGGCAGAATTCGTTGACAAAAGTAGTGGTGCGTCTTTATGCATGTTTTGACATGTACGCACCAAAACTACAGCCACCTCGGACGCTCAGTTATTGTTTAACAATCGTTTGAGTAAGTTGCTGTGAGTGTTTTTGTGAAAATGGAAAAACTTGAGTATCGAGCTGTGATTAAATATTTATTTTTGAAAGGCAATACGCCTACACAAATCAAGGAAGAGTTGGAAGCTGTGTACGGGGACTCTGCACCATCATTTACCACCGTGAAATTTTGGGCAGCTGAATTTAAACGTGGCCGTACCAGCTTGGCTGACGATGAACGTTCGGGACGTCCGAAAACTGCACCACTGACGAGAACATTGCTGAAGTTCACCAAATGGTGCTAGACAACCGCCGAATTAAAGTTAGAGAGATAGAAGAAGCCATGAAAATATCCAAACAACGTGTTTGTCACATATTAAATAAAGATTTAGACATGAGAAAGCTGTTTGCGAAACGTGTCCGAATGAACATTTCGATCGCTCTTTTGGCGCAATTTAGGCGCAATAAATCAGAATTTTCGCGCCGGCTAATTACTATTGATGAAACTTGGATACACCACTACACCCCCGAATCAAAAATACAGTCAAAACAGTGGACTGCCAAGGGGGAATCAGCGCCAAAAAAGGCAAAGACTGTTCCTTCGGCTGGGAAAGTGATGGCGACTGTTTTCTGGGAAAGTCATGGAGTTATTTTTATTGATTAACTGCAAAAAGGGAAAACTATTACAGGAGAATACTACGCATCATTACTTGACAAAATGAAGGTAGAAATTGCGAAAAAACGGCCACATTTGCAGAAAAAAAATCTTGTTCCACCAAGACAACCCGTCTCACACCTCAACGGTTGCCATGGCAAAAATCCACGAATTACGGTTTGAACTGCTTGGTCACCTACCTTACTCACCAGATTTAGCTCCCAGCGACTTCTTTTTGTTCCCCAAATTAAAAGTTGCACTCGGAGGACAGAGATTTTCATCAAATGAGGAGGCCATCACCTTTGTAAACAACTATTTTGCAGAGAAAGACGGCAAGTACTATTTGGACGGGCTAGAGAGATGGGAACATCGCTGGGTGAAGTGTATAGACTTACAAGGAGACTATGTAGAGAAATAAAAATAATTTTGTAGGAAAAATGTCTTATATCTTTGTTAGGTCGGAAACTTTTCAGACTACCCTCGTAAATGCAAATTTCCTGTACACATCATGACTCGATGGAATTCATATTACGATGCGACAAAAGAAATTGCTAAATAAGAAGAAAATAAGAAAATGGTTCCCAAAGGTGAAACTCCAAAGACTAAAACACATTGAGTTCCAATTCATTGAAGACTATTGCAGTGTGATGGAGCTACTAGCTTGTTAGATAGACTGCAAGGGGAATTAGAATATTTTCTGGGTTTTGTTGCTCCAACTTTATTCATTCACCGCATCAAGTTGATTGAGAGCTCATCTATTGTGGCCATAACCATACGGATGGAACAGAGAGATTTCAACACTTGTTTGTCATGGAAACCTACCCAGCCAAAAGTAAAGCTTTCATTCTGTCAGCAATGAGTCAGCCCAAATTTAACACCATATGGGTTCCTGAGAGACTTGTAAATTACTGTAAAGAAATATTCACAAATAAATTTACTTTTTGGCTTCACAGTGACGATATTCTTTTTATGTCGCTTTCTGTCAATCGACAAGGGTCCGAAAAGAAGAGACGAAGCGTGAACACTTCACAAGTTGATTGTTATTATAATTTGTAAAAAAAGAAGAACTAAAAATGTTACATGCATACCCAACTATTAAAAAAATATTTTTTAAATATAACAAGACGCTACCATCTTCAGCACCGGTCGAAAGACGGGTGCCCAAATCCTACTTACACGTAAATCCGACTTGAAATCACCCCCTAAGATATTAATAATAGTAGATAAACATAAGAATGTGTATTAAATTTGTTCATATTTAAAGTTGTGCATTACCTATACCAAAAAATCACATCCCCATCCTACCTATATCAATTGATACCTAAACCGCGTTCTAAATTCTAAAATAAAATTCTGAGGATTTCACTATATTATCTATTGAATTATCTAGATAAATTATACTTTATTTGTCATCTTTATCTAGATAATGAATTGCAAAATCATCTTTTATCTGTATCTAGATAATAATTTTCGAAATTATCTGTTATCTTATCTAGATAAAACAATGGTTATCTGTGTACAACACTGTCTAAATGTAACTTTAATGCACAAATGCTGATTCTGCGTTGCCATTTTTCTGATCGTAAATCTACAACTTGGTGCGTTCACATATATTTCATCTTTTGCTTGCGCTAAAAGGCAGAATTTTTGGGCTTAGAACTTCTGTGACCATTGCCTAAAATTACAACACAATTTTTGATGCATCGTGATTAGCGGTGGTAGATATTGGATTTAAGCTGCTATAAATATAATTGTGGAAAATTTTTTAAGTTTTTAATCGAAGATCTAATAGATTTGTCGATATCTATTTTCTTCTGACACGACTTCGTCCGGAGATGGTAGCACGTGTGATTCTAGTGGGTTGATTAACCCTGAAATAAAGTGTTATAATTGCTACATTCTATCTTCTGATTTTTGGTGAAACTGTCATTACTGGGCAGGTAAATTTTAAACTTCAAAATTTTAAATTTGAAGTTCGGCTTTGACACGTGATCTTTTTTTCTATATTCATGTATCTTTCTTTTGAAAATAATTCCTTATTTTTTCTTTATTTTAAGTGGTATAATGTTATCGTATCGTCTATATACCATTTATGAAGTTTTTGCAAAAAGAATAATGAAATAGATTCTCTGATAACTATAGGAACTAATCGAATACCTGGAATTCAATTTACAGAAGGCAAACGAATGCACAAAATGAGGTGTCAGCACCACAAGACGTATGTTGGTTTCGAATTTGATATATAAGAGTTGTTCTATATTAGGACTTAAATGATTTTATTCCTTTTACTTTTTACTTTCTTATACGTAGTATAAGGAAGTATTGTGATGATGAAAATGTTCGACCTCGAGATTTTTGCAGATGTCCACGTTTTGAGGTCCCCTGATACCAAAAAATTGGTTTTTAAAAAATGTCTGTCTGTGTGTCTGTCTGTCTGTCTGTCTGTCTGTCTGTGACCACGATAGCGGTCAAACCGCTGGAGATATCAATTCCAAATTTTGTATTTACGTGTATAATCTCCCTCTTGGGAACTGATTAGATTTTAAGCAAATTAGGTCGACCGGAAGTAGTAGTTTACTTCAGTGAAAAACTCGAATTTTGCCAATATTTCGTCAACTACTAAGTTTAGACAAATTTATAAAGAATTCATATGTACTTAAAATCAAATTTAAGAAGAATTTTATTAAAAATTTTTTTCGAAATTCCTGCCGGAAGTAGGCTTTTTACTCTTATCGAAAATCGGTTTTTTGCAAATATGTCGTAAATTATGCATTCTATATATATTTATGAAGAGTACAAAAGTACTTAAAGTTGGATTTGGAATATGTTTTATATAAATGAAATTTCAAAATTCGGACCGGAAGTAACACTTTTACTCTTACCGAATAGCGGTTTTTTGCAAATATGTCGTAAATTATGCATTCTATATATATTTTTTAAGAGTACAAAAGTATTTAGAGTTGAATTTACAATATTTTTTGTATACATGAAATTTCAAAATTCGGACCGGAAGTAGCACTTTTACTCTTAGCGAGTAGCACTTTTTTTCGAATATCTTGCAAAGAATGCATTCTATAGCGATTTATTAAGAGAATGAAAGTACTTAGAATAGGATTTTGAATAATTTTTGTATAAAAAAATTCTAAAAATTGTATAGTTTGAAATGTTCATACGTATAAGAAAGTCGTGTGGTGGCCACACCTCATTTTTTATACGTAGTATAAGGAAGTAGTGTGATGACGAAAATTTTCGACTTCGAAATTTTTGTAGATGTCCACGTTATGAGGCCCCCTGATACCAAAAAAGGGGTTTTTAAAAAATGTCTGTGTGTCTGTCTGTCTGTCTGTGACCACGATAGCGGTCAAACCGCTACAGATATCAATTCCAAATTTTGTATTTATGAATATAGTCTCCCTCTTGAGAACTGATTAGATTTTGAGCAAAATCGGCAGACCGGAAGTAGTAGTTGACTTCAGTGAAAAAATCGAATTTTGCAAATATTTCGTCAATTATTAAATTTAGACTAATTTATAAAGAATTCATAAGTATTTAGAACTTAATTTACAATATCTTTTG
The DNA here is from genome assembly GCA_963170755.1 of Amphimallon solstitiale. Classification (NCBI taxonomy): domain Eukaryota; kingdom Metazoa; phylum Arthropoda; class Insecta; order Coleoptera; family Scarabaeidae; genus Amphimallon; species Amphimallon solstitiale. Next base: position 139,646,143 of record OY720677.1, on the reverse strand, counting down.
TATAAAAAAAAATTCAAAATTCCGACGGGAAGTATCACTTTTACTCTTACCGAATAACGATTTTTTGCAAATATGTCGTAAATTCTATATATATTTATGAAGAGTATAAAAGTATTTAGAGTTGGATTTGGAATATTTTTTGTATAAATGAAATTTCAAAATTCGGACCGGAAGTAACAGTTTCATACGTGTAAGAAAGTCGTGTGGTCGCCAGACCTCATTTTTTACACTTGGATTTATGGATGTAAGAGTGTTACTTCCGATCCGAATTTTTAAATTTCTTTTATACCAACACTATTTCAAATCCAATTCTAAATACTTTTAATAAATATAAATATAGAATATACAGTGCCCGCGGAAAAGTCTGCGCCATATGGAAAAAAAATTTACTCTTTTAATTTTTAAAATTATTTTTTTGTAGTTTGTTTTTGCATAATTAGAAACCAAAAACTAACCTAAAATATTTAACATATCGCATTTGCTTCAATGCGTAAATGTCATTTAAAAATTACCAACGTCCAAACGTGCCATTATTTGTCAAAATATAAGAAGATGCCATAAGAAAAAGTTGTTTGTACTTTCGCGGACATCCTAAATCCAAAGTTTCGTACAAAAATTTTAATTTTAATTTTTTTTCATAATTTTGTAAAAAAAGCCTGTATATTTTTTAAGTGTATTTTTCTCTCGAATTCTGATAAAAACCTATGTTACCATGTAATAAACAAAAAAAAAACAATTTGTATTTCAGAATAAGGTATATTTTTTTTAAATAAAAGATTTCGTTAAGAAAAGTGGAGGACATTCTTGGACTATTTTCATATTTTCGTATATAAAAATGTTTATTTTTCAAACATAATGGTCAAAAAACCTAGAAAATAACACTAGTTGTAAGATTAGAACATGTTATGTACCTAGCCTTGTCTGTTTTAAGCAAAATTTCCTTTAGTATCTCTAAAGCAGGAAATAACAAGCTTATTCTTAAACTTCGATAAATTCACAAGTAGGCCTAGAAAATAATTGCAAATTCTAGACATAAACAACTAAATAAATGTCAGTTTTATGTATTTCTCTAATAGATTTGTTTTAAAATGTTATCCATGGAAGAAAAAATAGAAATCATTTTAATTCACGGAGAAAATAGAACCAACAGGGATACGGCAAATATTTTTAATCAAAGACACCCTAACAAATTCGTTTCGCACTCTACTGTTGGTCGTATTGTAGATAAGTTCAAGTCATCCGGTTCAGTTCTAAATGATTTTAAGAAGCCACATGTAAACTGGCAAGTTCAGCAGCATGAAGAACATGTATTATTAGATGTAGTAGAGCATAAAACTACATCAATTGCTGCTATTTCCAACAGAACTAGGGCAAAAGAGACTACAGTGAGAAAAAATTTAAAGAAACATAAGTACCGTCCATTTAAGCCAAAATATGTCCATATACTAAAAGAACGAGATTTTAACGTAAGATTTGATTTTTGTATGTGGTTTCAAGGAGAGCTCGAAGAAAACCGTCGTTTCCCCAAAGAAATCATGTTCTCGGACGAAGCAACGTTCTCTTCCAATGGAACGGTGAGTTCGCAGAACTGCAGATGGTGGGCTGATGAAAACCCTTACTTTATCATCGAATGCAGGGGCCAATATTCTTTTAAAACAAATGTTTGGTGTGGTATTTTTTATGGTAGATTGATTGGACCCTATTTTTTCCACGAAAATTTAAATTCGCAAAGGTACTTGAACTTTCTCATGACCGAAATAACCGATTTAATTGATGATATGGTGTTGGAAGAAAGATCTGTCCTATGGTTTCAGCAAGACGGCGCATCTATACATAGTACACTGGCGGTGAGGAGTTATTTAAATCAATTATTTGGGGACAAATGGATTGGCAGATATTCAGCGTATCCATGGCCAGCGAGATCCCCTGACCTAACTCCGTTAGATTTTTCCTTGTGGGGGTATCTAAAAGAGAAAGTGTACCGCAAACGACCATTTCGAAACATTGAACATCTAGAAAACACAATACGTGACGTTTGCCTAGAAATTCCGGCCACATATTTTATAAACATTACAAGAGAGTTCTCTAGAAGGATCATGAAATGTATTGCAAGAGAAGGGAGACATACAGAAATGTAGTATTGTTAACATTTTTTTATTCATTTAGTTTAACTGTATAGTAACGGTATTTTTGTAAAATTGGAATTGTTGACTACGCTTACTTGTGAATTTATTTAATTTTAAGAATTAGAATTGGTTTTTTTTGAAATTAACTTTGTTAGTTGAAATAAAATTACTTTTTTTTCTCATTTTTAAAAGGTTATTTTCTAGCTTTTTTGACATTATGTTTGAAAAATAAACATTTTTAATATACGAAAATATGAAAATAGTCCAAGAATGTCCTCCACTTTTCTTAACGAAATCTTTTATTTAAAAAAAATATACCTTATTCTGAAATACAAATTGTTTTTTTTTTGTTTATTACATGGTAACATAGGTTTTTATCAGAATTCGAGAGAAAAATACACTTAAAAAATATACAGGCGTTTTTTTACAAAATTATGAAAAACAAATTAAAATTAAAATTTTTGTACGAAACTTTGGATTTAGGATGTCCGCGAAAGTACAAACAACTTTTTCTTATGGCATCTTCTTATATTTTGACAAATAATGACACGTTTGGACGTTGGTAATTTTTAAATGACATTTACGCATTGAAGCAAATGCGATATGTTAAATATTTTAGGTTAGTTTTTGGTTTCTAATTATGCAAAAACAAACTACAAAAAAATAATTTTAAAAATTAAAAGAGTAAATTTTTTTTTCCATATGGTGCAGACTTTTCCGCGGGCACTGTATAATTTACTAGATATTCGCAAAAAACTGCACTGAGAGAGAGAAATGTTTGAAAACCACTCTTTCGGTATCTTGGAACTTCAAAACACCTGCAACACCTGTCTCTAGAATTTTTTTCTAACCTTAGTAGTTTGTGAGATATTGGTGAAATATATTTTTTCGCCTAAGCAAATTACAATATCCGGTCTACCAATTGTACTGCAAATCTAATAAGATCTCTCGAAGGAGGATTATACTCTTAAATATTGAGTTTTGTATTTATATGTTTATCGTTTCTATTCTATACACACACATACAGAGAGAGCGATATGGAGAGAGAAAAGAAAAACAGAGAGAGAAATTATTTACAAACCACTTTTTTGGTATCCGGGAACATTAAAAGGTGGACAATTTAATCTTAGTAGTTGACAAGATATTGGTGAAATTTTATTTTTTCTCTGAAACAAACTACTATTTCCGATTTAACAATTTAACTGTAAATCTTATCCGATATTCCGAGGAAGATTATATTCATAATTATAAACTTTGGTAGTGATACCTGGACATTTTTTTTGTATTTAAAGCTTGACTATAAATACTTTTTTTATAAACATTTTTAAAATTCTCAGTTGTAACACTTTTACTTATGTCAAATTCTCGTAAATTATGCATCATGTACAGATTTATTAAGAGTGCAAAAGTATTTAGAGTTAGATTTGAAACAATGTTTATATAAAAGAAATTCCAAAATTTAGACCGGAAGTAGCACTTTTACTCTTATCGAACGGAATTGTGAATAATTTTTGTGTAATAAAATTCAAATTCAGCGCTGCAGTTGCACACTTACTATCAGGTTTATTTTTAGTTTTTTATACGTAGTAGTATTGTGATGACGGAAATGTTCGACATCGAAATTTTTGTAGATATAACATCCCCTGATAAAAATAAGTGTTTTTAAGAAATTGCTCTCTTCCTCTCTTTCCCTCTCTCACACTCCCTCCCTCCCCTCTCTCTCTCTGTATTTGTGTGCTTGATCACGATAACTGACCAACTGCTAAAGATATGAACACCAGACCTTGTACTTGAGAGTATGATTATCCCCTTAAGAGCTCATTGGATTTTCAGTAAAATAGGTGGACTGGAAGTAGCAGTTTACTTCAGTGAAGAAATCAAGTTTTAACAATATCTCATGTACTGCTAAGTTTAAACAAATTTCTAAGGTTAGTATTCCTTAGAAATAAAAAAAAAGAGTACTCAAAATCAAATTTGAATTTTCTTTTTATAAAAAATTTCAAATTCCTATCTGACGTAAGCCTTTCACTCTTATCGAGAAACAGTTTAGTGCAAATATCTAACAAATTAGATATTCTATATAAATTTATCTGGTAAAGAAAAATATTTAGATCTCGAGTTGGAACAACTTTTGTATATAAAAAACTTCAAAATTTTGATCGGAAGTGTCACTTTTAGTCTTATCGAATAGCAATATTTTGCGAATATCTTGCAAATCATGCACTCTATAAAGACTAGTTATAATTGTAAAAGTATTTAGAGCTAGATTTGCAACATTTTTTATATAAAAGAAATTTTAAAATTTTTACCAGACGTAATACTTACTTTTTTCCAATAAGCAGTTTTTTTTTTTGCAAATTACGCATTTTATACAAATTTATAAATAAAACGAAAGCACCTATTTAGAGCTGCATTTGGAATAATATTTGTATAAACATATTTAAAATTCTAACACTTTTACTCTTATTAATAGCAGTTTTTTGCAGTTTTTCGCAAAATATGCCTTCTATAGAGAGTTATCAAGAAAATAGAAGTATTTAGAGTATGATGCTAAATAATGTTTGTATAAAAAAAAATTTAAATTCGGGGTTTCCCCTGAGGATTACTTTTTAAAGAAAGTATTTAAAACTTTATTTGTAAAAAAATTGTTATAATTTGAAACGCACATTCATATAAGAAAGTGTATGTGGTGTCCACACTAATTTTAACCTCAACTTGCGTATCATACATGAATTGTCATCAAATCAATATACAGGGTCGGGCAAAAAGAGCGGAACACCGAATTTATGGCTTAACTAGCACTTTTTCGAAAATTTAACCTAAATTAAAGTTTTTGTATACTTTATGTATTATTTATTGGTGTTTGCAGATTTTCCGTTTTTGTCACATTTTTGGAGATATGATGTCACCGGATAGTATTTTAAATGAATCACCCTGTATTTATATTTTTTTTTGAGTAGATATTTTTTTCCTGAATTCACTAATACCAGGTTTAGTGGGTCTCTGACTTATGGTTTCATAAGAAAAAATAAAATGTAATGGCACCTAAATATTTATTTAATAAAAAACGAACGACAATAACTAAAGATTCTATTCACTTAGTTGAGACATGACAAATAATGTATTAATGTCAAATAATTTGTAAAATCAAATGTGATAAAAGAACTTAAACAAGCTGGAGTTTTTGTACCTAATAGTGTTATTCGAATGTACGTTTTTACTTTGACAGAACTCAGAAAAAAATATTGTAGATAAAAAGTTTTTGGTATACCTACTGCGATAATTACTTAGGGCCGATATCATAATAAAAGTTAATGCTGCATTAAAAGTTCATGTCACCTTTAAGCGAGAAATGAATTTCATAATAATTTGTTAAAGTTAATGGACGCTTTAATGAATAGAATCTTTAGTTATTGTCGTTCGTTTTTTATTAAATAAATATTTAGGTGCCATTACATTTTATTTTTTCTTATGAAACCATAAGTCAGAGACCCACTAAACCTGGTATTAGTGAATTCAGGAAAAAAATATCTACTCAAAAAAATATAAATACAGGGTGATTCATTTAAAATACTATCCGGTGACATCATATCTCCAAAAATGTGACAAAAACGGAAAATCTGCAAACACCAATAAATAATACATAAAGTATACAAAAACTTTAATTTAGGTTAAATTTTCGAAAAAGTGCTAGTTAAGCCATAAATTCGGTGTTCCGCTCTTTTTGCCCGACCCTGTATATGTATACAGGGTGTAGATAAAGTCTGGAACAAAATTAATATTTCTGTTATCTTCGGTTTGATGGAAAAACCCTGAAACAGGTCGATTTTGCTTTTATCCCGTGCACTTTATAACATCGTGAATTTAATTCTGTCTTCATCTGGTTGCGCGCGGGCGTGACGTCATTAGTTTTTTCAAATAGTAACCCGCCACATTTATTACCCCTTGTCGTTAGGTATTCCATTGTGCATGCAACTGTATAAAAAGTTTGGTACCTTACATAACAATTTTTAGGAGAAAAATGCTTTCGAATTTCAAAAAATTAAAATTTTATTTCTAATGAAAAACTAATCAAAAATTATTTTAAAAAATCAGATAAATTATAATCCGAGGTTTATCTTGGATTGTCGTCAAATAAGACACCAAAAACATGTCAACGGAAGTGTTCAAATTGTCCGCCATTGGCCATTTGACACTGGTCGAGACGGACGTACACGCTTTCTACGACACGTCGTATTGTCTCTGCACCAATATTTCGCATTTTCTCGCGGATACGATGTTTCAGATCATCCGAGTTATTTGGCTTATTGGTGTACACCTTTGATTTCACATGACCCCATAGAAAAAAATCAAGTGGTGTGAGATCTGGCGAATGGGCAGGCCATTCAATTGTTCCCCTTCGTCCGATCCATCTCCCGGGGAAAATTTCGTCGAGGTAACTCCGAACACGCCAGCCAAAATGTGGAGGTGCTCCATCTTGTTGAAACCAGATTCTGGGGTGAGGCTTGTCGGGGGTGTTTTCATCCGGAAATAATTCTACCAATGTTGGCACTAGCGTAAGTATGTTTCAGCGTTTAAATTTCTGTCCAGAAAGAAAGGCCCCACAATGCGATCTCCCACTATTCCCGCCCATACATTAACTTTTTGCCGGTGTTGGGTGTGCTCCTCTCGAACCCATCGAGGATTTTCGCCCGACCAGTACCTACAATTGTGGCGATTCACTTCACCGTTCAAGGTAAAAGTTGCTTCGTCACTAAAAACCACATTGTCGACAAATCGGGATTCTCATCGCACCGTAGCATGATTTGTTCACAGAACTCGAGTCGGCGGTCGAAGTCATCTTCGTTCAGTTCCTGAACCCGATTGATTTTGTACGGATGAAGTTTTTCCTTCTTCAGCAATTTGGCTACTGTGGTAAAATCGACTGCATGATCTCTGGCAATGTTCCTTGTTGAAGTGTGGGGGTTGTCCGGAAGTTCCAAGAGAATATTGACCCTTCTATCTTCCTCAATTCTTGGTCGACTTTGACGAGCCCTGTCTTTTACACTACCAGTTTCAGCAAATTTTGCGACAATTTTGCTCACCGTTGACCGCGAAATCGGTGCGCGGTTTGGATTTTCTGCATTGAAAAACTGACAGGCTTCTTCATGGCTACGTATTTTATCACCACAACCAACAATAATGAGAATTTGAATCCGCTCTTTTCGCTCAAATTCGCCATTTTCGCAATGCACGTTCAACACTACCAATGGAGCAAGTATTGTGAATGGATAAGTTCAAACACCAAGTAATGAACTGTCAATATGACGTGTCGTAGAAAGCGTGTACGTCCGTCTCGGCCAGTGTCAAATGGTCAATGGCGGACAATTTGAACACTTCCGTTGACATTTTTTTGGTGTCTTGTTTGACGACAATCCAAGATAAACCTCGGATTATAATTTATCTGATTTTTTAAAATAATTTTTGATTAGTTTTTCATTAGAAATAAAATTTTAATTTTTTGAAATTCGAAAGCATTTTTCTCCCAAAAATTGTTATGTAAGGTACCAAACTTTTTATACCGTTGCATGCACAATGGAATACCTAACGACAAGGGGCAATAAATGTGGCGGATTACCATTTGAAAAAACTAATGACGTCACGCCCGCGCGCAACCAGATGACGACAGAATTAAATTCACGATGTTATAAAGTGCACGCGATAAAAACAAAATCGACCTGTTTCAGGGTTTTTCCATCAAACCGAAGATAACAGAAATATTAATTTTGTTCCAGACTTTATCTACACCCTGTATATATATACACACGAATATCCGTTTCCATTGATTTGGATAAACTTTATTAATAAATCGAAGCTTATGTTTATATAGATAGGAAGGCATGTCGAAACCGAAGAAGAGCAGAATAAAAACAAACACGGTGGAAGCGTCGGAAAAGACAACATAACAGTCGCGTCAAGAGATATGAAAAGAAAACATGTAACGTATCAAATTTGACCCAGTTTAACGAGCCGTGTGCATGGAGCGCGGAAGGGAAAACAAACGAAGCAAGGGAAACGTATGACCTTTGACACCTTGTTAAAGCCGACGGAAAACTCGAGAGTTGAATTGGCATTTTTAAACAGCCGAGCAAGCATTGATGAAAGGAATCACTACGGATGTGGAGGCTTTATTTCATAGCAATCGCCCTTGTATTGTATAGCACTGAAATAGTAAATTTAACTGATTTTTGCCGTTTATTGTAAGCAATATATTTCACATTGAATTAAAGTTTGACTAGGAAAAGATTTTTTTCTGACTGTATTTATCTACTATATTTACTAATTTTAATTAATAATACAGTCATTTTCTTTTCCATTTCCGCTTTTATCAATTGCGTTCCATATTTGTCAAATGACTTTCCCTTTATATCAATTGCTTTTCTTGTTTATATGTAGGTATGTATTTCTCTTATATTTTATAAAAAAATTAAGTAAATGTTAAATTGACGTCGCATCGTGAGAATTTCAGAACAGTGCAGTACATTAAAGGGTACATCTTGAAGTTGAAACAAATACAAGGAATTTACGTTCTTTATACAGTCATTTTCTTTTGCTTTTCCGCATTTGTCAATTGCGTTTCCCTATTTCTCAAATGATTTTCCATGTTTTTATACGCCAGCTGAGTTTGTCAAATAGAATTCCCTTTTTGCCTTTACATTGATGAAGATGTTAAACAATAAAGATCTATGATTGAGTCTGTATGGAATTCAAATTGTCTTTTTACGATTTAAAAGTTCGCCCTGTATATATATGTATATTTTTCAAACCTTTTAGTAGCAATAAAATTGATTTTCCGTGGTTTTTGACTCATTTTCTTTTAAATTCTGGGTTATCCTTGTCTTCCTAATATGTGTATGTATTTTTGGTTGCAGAATTTACTGTTTTCTTAATATAAATACTGTATTTTAAATATGGTTTTCTTTTGGCATCATATATGAATGTTTGAATATTATTTAATTTTGTGTTAGTATTTTGCAAAACCTTAATACTACATATTGTTTCATGTAGTTACAGTTGCTTGATAAATCCTAAACTTTCAGTTTAGTTATTATTTTTCATTCGTTACAAAGTGTAATTAATATTTCATATTTTGGGGAATAGTTAATTGATTTCACGTTTCTAAAAATTCTAGTTCGAATTCTAGACAATTCCTACATATTTCGCAACCTTTCATAGATTAAATCTAATTTTTAATAAATGTATTTTATTTGTGCAAATGCTTTTGGGGTGTGTTGCTACCTTCTTTCGGAAATTTGATAATAATCGTCCACGTATTATTTGTGTTAACAGGCACACCTTAGGTGGTTAAGACAGGATTTAAGCTGGAGAATTTTAGAATTTTTAATCCAGGATCTTGTAGATTGGTTTGACATCTATTTTCTTATGATACGGCTTTTGTTGGAGAAGCACGTTTCCTCTTACTGAACTGTTTAGCACTAAAGGAACGTGTTATAAATGTTAAAGGAAAGGAAGTATTTTGATGATGAAAATTTTCGACCTCGAGATTTTTGCAGATGTTCACGTTTTGAAGTCCCCTGATACCGAAAAGGGGGTTTTTAAAAAATGTGTGTGTGTGTGTGACCACTATAGCGGTCAAACCGGTATAACTATCAATTCCAAACTTTGTATTTACGAGTATAATCTTTCTCTTGAGATCTGATTAGATTTTCAGTAAAATCGGCGAACCGGAAGTAGTAGTTTATTTCAGTGCAAAACTCGAATTTTGCCAATATTTCGTCAACTACTAAGTTTGAACAAATTTATAAAGAATTCATATGTTTTTAGAATTAAATTTGGAAGGAATTTTATTGTGAAAGTTTTTGAAATTCCAACCGGAAGTAGATCTTTTACTCTTATCGAAAATCAGTTATTTGCCATATTTTGCAAGTCATGCTTTTTAGGCAGGTGTGTTACAAGTATAAAAGTATTTAGAACTTAATTTTAAATATCTTTTGTATAAAAAGATGTTCAAAATTCGTACCGGAAGTAACACTTTTACTTTTATCGAATAGCGATTTTTTCTATATATTATATTAATGAAGAGTACAAAAGTATTTAGAGATGGATTTGGAATATTTTTTGTATAAATAAAATTTCAAAATTCGCACCGGAAGTAACACTTTTAATCTTAGCGAGTAGCACTTTTTTACTAATATCTCGCAAAGTATGCATTCTATAGAGATTTATTAAGAGATTGGAAGTATTTACAATAGGATTTTGAATAATCTTAATGTAAAAAAATTCTTAAAATTTGGACTTAAAGTACCACAAGATAAAAGTGAAATTTAGAATAATTTTGTATAATTTGAAACGCTCATACGTATAAGAAAGTCGTGTGGTGGCCACACCTAATTTTTTTTTAGTGGAACCGTGGAACTTCACATATATTACTTTCTTTTGGTAATATTTTTCTTTTTGTTTATTATTTTGAGAAATCTAATACAAACTCAACAAGTTTTAGAAGGAAGTTGCAACTTGTTTTGTCCCATTTTTTACTTAAAGAAGTGAATTTCTTCATTGTCCATTTTATAGGCTATTGTAATTAAATGTGGGTAAGTGCTATATATTTTAATTGACATATATTTAGGAAAACGTTGTTGTATACGCCCCAGCGATGTTAAGAATAAGAATAGGAATAAGAATATTTATTTACATCACGTTGAATATACAAATGTAGTATACATATATGATGTGTCATTTCAGAAATTCGAATGAATAATAAGTTAATCTGACTTTTTCCAAACAAACAAGAAACATACAAGTAACTTAAAACCAGAAACCAGATAAACTGTTCTCTGCACTGAACGTCAAGGCGTTTTACTCAAATTAAAAAATTCTTCCAGGCTGTAGAGAGGATAGTTGGTAAGGTACTCCCTGCACAATTTCCGAAAGCACTTGATCCTGGTCTCTGATCGAATATGCGGTGGCAGCGCATTATACACCTTTGCGCACATATAACTTACTCCCGTCTAACATACGGAAAGTCTCAGATAATCGGCTCGAATTAGGTCGCCGGCCCTGGTCGGATATCTATGATGTTCATTATTCGTCTGTAGTATCAAGTGTTGAGAGAACACCAGTAAGTTGTATATTATGTAAAGTGAGAACACCGTCATAATTTGATATTTCACAAACAAGTGTCTGCAATGCGCCCTATACGTAGATCCCTCCATTAATCGCAGCACTTTCTTCTGCAGCTTCAGGACCTGATCGACGCGGCCGCTGGAACCCCAGAAAACCAGTCCATACGGCATCACCGACTGGAAAAGTCCGTAGTACATCTCGCGCACTTCTTCCCCCGGCACAGTACCTCCGATTGCGAAGAACATGTACACGACCGAACTCAACTTGGCGCATACCCAATCTATGTGTGTTTCCCATGTAAGTTTTGGTTGAATGTACAATCCAAGATGACCTGTTGGATGGATTTACCCCCAAGCCTTACAAGTAGGCTTGTATCGACTGATTTCGTCTTTGGGTAAAATTGGGTCAACCTGGTTTTGCTAGTATTGAGGAGTATGCCGTTTGAAGTGTACCAATTTAGAATGCTGCATGCCGCTGTTGTGCCTCTTTTCACCAATTCCTGTTCATTTTCGTGAGCAACCGTGATGGTGGTATCGTACGCATAGATATTAATGCTGGTTGCTGCAGGACATCCCTCTGGCAGATCGTTAATCATGATGCTGAAAAGAATCGGTCCCAGAATAGTGCCTTGGGGCACACCTCTCCCAATCAACTTCGTAGCAGACATCGCGGCACCAACCCTCACCCGCTGCGAACGACCCTGCAAGTACGACTTTATCCACGCATTAGCTGGGCCTCTGATTCCTATTGCCTGCAGCTTCGCAAGTAGAAGAGCGTGGTCCACCGAGTCGAATGCCCGGCTCATATCGAAAAGCAAGGCTATTACGTGCTGTTTCTTGTTCAGAGCTTCGAATATTGTATCCAAACTTTTGTGGATGGCTGTGCAGGTCGACCTATTCCTTCGATATCCGTGCTGAAAGTCATTGAGAATGTGGTACTTCTTAAGGAAACCGTTCAAACGCGTCAGGAAGCAGTGCTCGAACACCTTTGACAGCTGATTCTGTACAGAGACAGGTCTGTAATTGGTAATAATATTTCTGTCACCTTTCCCTTTGTAGATTGGTACTACTTTCGATATCTTGAGAGCTGACGGATAAATCCCCGTCTGAAAGGAAACATTTATTGCTCTACAGAGAAGGTACGCAATATACTCCTTTGCCGCTCTAATGATATTGCCTGGGAGTCCATCACAGCCGGACGACAACTTTGTGCAACACCTGCTCAATGCCTGCTCGACCTCCTCTATCGTGACCGGCGCAATGAAAATGGTATTCACAACATTTGCCCCTGGCGTAACTGCTTCACTTGGGTGCAAGCTGTCTTCAGACTGTGCCACGTAGTGGTCATTGAACATCTCCACCATTTCCTGTTCCTGTTAATATGTGTATTGTAAAAACCAAAGTAAGGACGCATACTTCATCTATTTAGTTGTTAAACGTCCTGCACTATAGTATAAGGAAACCTAGAGTCTTGGAGGCGGAAGAACATAAGTTGGTCAAAAATCACACCAAGACCTCTGCAAAACTCTAGAAATCGTGCTTTGAAAGACTGCATATTGAAAAAATAGAACGCTTGAACATTTAGAAAAATAGAGTGTTGCACATTTAGCAACAGTATGCGAGATACTTACAATCAAGAAGCATCAGGAGATCATTGATGTACACATTAAATAGTAGTTGACCTAAGTTAGATAGAATGTTGCCGACTTGTCAAGTCGCACAGAATAATTTCCTTTAATATATTCTTTATTTTATTATTAATTTTTACATACCTGTGGTTTGATTATAGATAGTGTATCGCCATATATGAGGCGTTTCGGAATTGCAGGGCGCTATTGTAGGTATGTGTTCGCTAAAACAAAATATACGAAAGAGTCCATAGAAACGTATGTCTCAAACGAATGTATTATCAAGATATTGTAGGTTGAAGATGTTAAACAAGTAGTCGTGTTATTAGATATTTTAAAACAATTGAATATCCTTTATTTATGTGACAGGTGATTAAAAATCTGTCAAATAGTATTTAACTATTTATATAAGTTACTCATCTGTGTCATTAGTTCTGTGTATTTTGGTGTGAGTGAAAACTGTTTTAAATTATTATGGGAGACACCACAAATTTGTTAACTTTTGTTGAAAAAACAGTCATGCGTTTAACTTATGGCAAGGTAAATGAAAATGGTGTAACTACTGTACGAAAATATTATGAAAAATTTCCCAACCGAAGAATACCAAATCGCAAAACGTTTGAAGCCATTGAAAGACGTCTTAGGGAAAGTGGAACGCTGAAACCTGTACGAGAAAATACCTGTCGGCAAAAGATTCCGACGAACTGTAAACGTTGAAGAAGAAATACTCGATGCTGTAGAGTTATCTGCTAGTACTAGCAGCAGAAGATTGTCACTTCGTTTTATTTTGCCTTGACCAGTGTATATCGAACAACAGTTGTATCCATTTTACGTTACGTCTGTGCAAAATTTGTTACCATAATGTTATTAAAGCATAAATTTCTCCCAGTGTTACACAATGCACACGAGATCTTAATCTCCTGGACTCTCTGCTGGTTACCAATGATTCTGGCTTTACAAGAAATGGATATTACACATTTTTGGAACACCCATACTTGGACCGCAGAAAATTTTCATAATGTTACTACACATTACCAATATAACTTTTCATTAAATGTCTGGTGTGGTCTTTTTGGCGACAATCTCATCGACCCCTTCTTTTTGCCACCTAGGCTTTTAGAAATAATTTATTTGCATTTCTTTGCAAAACTATCTTCATGAGTTTCTAGAAGATATTCCACTTGCCAATTTGCTTGGGCTTTAGTTTATGCATGACGGTGCTTGAGCTCACTATTCTCAAATTGTCGTTGATGATTTAAACACGACGTATGGTAACCGTTAGGTTGGTCGAAACAGACCTTGTACGCTCAACCCTCGCCGTAGGATCATCCAGGCAGAGAGGAGGCACAAATGGCGCTGACGAAAACTAAAATAATGTCATCCGTCGTAAAATAGAGATGTGCCGATTGTCGGAGTTTCATACCTGTAGCCTCGTCCAAATAGATTCATGAAAGTTTCGTAAATTTTATTGTGTGTGACCTTCAACCTGCCTTACCTTACTTCCCTAGTGCGCGTTGGGAAAGATGGGGTGGATTCTGTGCCTCTAGCTCTCTCGGTTTTATGGGCATGGGTCACTCAGGTTACTGAAGCGGATGACTAGGCGCCTGCTGTCTAACTATTGATCAGGACTACTCCAAATGTTACTTATCCCGACAGCAGGAATAATTTGTTTGGGATCACTAGGTTTATATCATCAACAAGTAACAAGTTTATTCAATGTAATAATAGTATACCAAGAATGGTATGAGTTGTAACCGCCACAAAGGAAGCGCAAAAAATTAATACTTTACAAATAACTAGATTTATAAGGGTGTGAGGAAATTATAAGTTAACCAGCACAGTCATATAAAATGAGAAGTAAAACTAAACGTATGGTTGGATCAACCGGTACATATCAACATTGAACGTAACTAAATTGAAACAGACAATTACTTAACATGGTAATTGAATGCCAAATATAACAAAATGCAAAAAGTTTAAAATATGGCAGGTAATTACCAATGCTTATTTTTAAAGAAAATGATATTACAATAGGTTTCAAAACAAAAGAAATGCAAATTACCACACATTATCCCAAAAATTTAGATTGCGTAGAAAAATAAAATTAAAATAAAAATTCTAGGCAACATACAGGTCGCTCCGAAAGTAAATGAATTAAAAATTCGAAAATTATTAATGTATTCAACTAAACGGAAAATACATATAGTGTGAAAGGAAAACAAGGTGTAACAACCTGTTTAATGGCTACCACTATCTCCTGACCTAACGCCGTTAGATGAAGTATATGGCTTATTCTTCGTCTATTGACGCACAAGAGGAGTTTTAGAATCGGATCGTGAAAATTGCAGCAACTATCAAGAATCGTCCTGATGCTATACGAAGTGTCAAAGAAGAATGAATTCGTCATGCTGAATGCTGCATTCAACAAAACGGTGATCACTTTGAACAGTTCCTCTGGTCTTATTGTTAAATAAATATCTTTATGCTTTAATATCTTAATAATAAAGTCGAGAATAAAGTGATTTGAGACATACGTTTATATGGAGTTTTTTGTTTATTTTATGCTAGGGAACACATACTTACAATAGTGCGTTGCAATTCCAAAACACCCCGTATAATATATAAATATTCCTTTTTGTTTTAAATTCTTACTTACTTGTTTTACTTGTACTTACTCGTGTTTGAAGCCGAACAAAAAGTTATATTTAGTACTTTGACTTTCGACAAAATAATTGTAAAGAATACTCTTTTGCTATTATATGAATGTTACAATTTTATATTTGCCGAAGTATTTGCTTAATCTGTTCTTCTGACATCAAGTATTTACGTGATCCAGATCATCTTGGTAATGTCAGAGTTAATTTTGTAAATGAAAGGATTTAAACTTGGCGATACAAAAGGATGTAAATATCCGTATTTTCTTAAATGTTAAACTCTTAAGATACAATTATTTTTAGTATGTCAATGTACAAGTTTCCTACTAAAAACAGAGTACGTTTCTTCCCGTAAATAAGCATAATTTCGATATTAAATCTGTAAAATCCGTCACCCCATCTACTTTGTACATCGTTAAATGAATAATTCAGGCAGCGGGAGGCAAATATTTTGCGCAATTACTGCCGCGCTATTTGTTGTTGACGGTGTGTCGAATATCTTGCTTGACAAACTTGCCTGATTCGAACAATAAATGTCGCCCATTGTGATGCAAAATTATGGCGTTCGTCTTTTAAGTAGAAAGCATTATTTAGGAAAATTACTCACGTCCCGTTCTAGATCTACCATCAGGAACTTCTATGTTGTTTGTTGTTAGTTATACTAGCGAGGAATTTAATTTTGCCGGTGAATTTACTTGAAATAAATTTAGTATTTACAATTTCATTCGAGATAATTAACGAAATGAGATTTCTCAACATAGGGAGCTGGAAAAACGACAAGAAAATTAGTTTGAAAATGTCCTTTTAGTTGGAATAATACACACTATGATTATTTTAATCTATAGTTTATATGTATACTTTGTAGTTGCTTTTTTTATTGCTCATCTCGTATCATTGTAAAAGAACGAGATCATTATTATTTGTCGTGGATAGAATTTGGAGTAAAAATGAAAGCAGTCTATAAAAAAAAACAGTTTTCCTTCAAAACACTTAGACACGTGGAGCAGAAGAAGACAATTACGAAAATAAGAATCAACGATACTGAAGGGTATGTATTAACTAATTAAAACAAAGTTATGGAGACTTCGAGAGAACACTACAAAGAATTCATAGTAAAACTAATACAACTTCTGTAATAAAGTGATATTATCTATATATTGAAATCATAATACAGAAAGGATTATTTATTTTCTTTACTGAATGATAATATCTTATCTTTCTTATTTACCTTATCTGATATTAATATTAATATATAGATTACTTAACTTTCCACAAACAAAGATACCTAGAAAAAAGAAAGGTATATCATAAAACAATGCCATACAACACACATTTACTTCATTGATAGAAAGATGGATAGGAAACAACGTAAAATACTTACGAAACATTTCTACTTGAACAAACACAACAACCAAACAAGAAACGTTATTATTCTCTCAAACACATACCGGGAGTTAGCAGCAAAGTTTCTAATAATAACAAGAAAATGGGCGTGTTTAATACCACACAGCAGAAGTGTAAACTTCATCAAGGCGAGGTTAATAATACGAAATACACGCGTATAATATTCAGTAACGTATTATACGACTGATGCGTTATGCTCTCCCGTCGCCGAACGTATGTATATATATAAATAGACGATATGAAAACTCCCTTAGAAGTCCGGCGCTTGGTCTAATGCTAACGTGTCGGCGTCATACCCGTGAGATCTCGGGATCGAATCACAGAGATTGATACCCCAGGGATTACCTGGTTTGTTTGAATTGATCTTGATTGCGAAGGTAGAGTAACGTTGATTGTATTATTACATATATCTTGTATTTCAGATGTCGAACAAGTTGCAGGCGGAGTAGATATCTCTAACGGGGTCATTGTTTTAGCCAATTGAATTCTGCTATGCAGAGAATTTTCGATATATCCTTCTGCAACCGTAGATGATTTCCATCCATCATGCCTTTTAATTGAAAGCAAGTCACCTCCTTGGTTTGCCAACAATGTCGCTGAACTCCTTCGGAAACAGTGACCTGTGAAGTTACTTGCGCTATCAAGCTGAAGGTACTCAGCTATTCGCATTGGAATTTTGCCAATTGTATTAAGACCAACAAGTGAACAAACACACTTGCCATTGCGATATGTTAAAAAGAATCGCTGCTGGCTGTCCGGTCTTAAATTTGCATATTGCCGAATTAATGCAATCCATTCGGGCTTAATGATTGCAAATGTACGGCTGTTACCTGTTTTAGTTTCTGGAATTGTTACGATAATTAAATTCGATTTAAATTCTATGTCTCGCAATGACATTTTGCAAAGTTCTTGACGTCGACACGCTCCAGAAATACCCAATATTAATACAGCCTATAAATACATATAGTGTTGTATGGAATTTAAATATACGGAAATGACTTTACCTTCATTAGTAGGAACAAAGAATTTGGTGCTTCAACAATAAATTTAGTAATTTGTTCTTCGGTTAATACTGCTGATTTTTTAGGCTGATGTTGCTTCGTTATCTGTTTTAAATACGCTATGAGTTTTGCATATTTAGATATATCCGTATATAATATATGATAATATATTATTAAGCATGATTTTAACATAGAATAAGTGGACCATAATGAATTATTTGATTGTAAATTTTGAAAATAAACTAATAAACAATTTTCGGAGTATTTTTGTATATTTTTAGATCTAGCCCAAGTTACGAATTTAGTATAAGTGTTTTTGTATACGTTTTTTGATTTTATGAGTAATAAATTATCAACTGCAATATTGGCAGCTTCGCGAATTTCAGGCGGTGTACATTGCATTTCATTATCAGAATTCATGTTGTTGGTGAGGTTTTTATTTTGTATGGAATTTTTTGAATTTTATAATTTTAAATTAAATGTCACTTCAAATAATCAATACTGCCAACTCAATTTTTTTTAATTAATATCAAGAGATAGTAGTGTGTCATAAGCGATAATAGTAGGGTACTTATGCCGATTCTGGACCCACCACCCCCCACTCCTACTACCCCCCCCCTCCCCGCAAGATAGGTAGAACCCTCTACCAACCCAACTGATATGGCGCCCCCTAGCGGCCGCCAACCCAACTAAAAATTGCAGATTTCATCATTACCAACCCAACTGATGTGGTACCCCCTAGCGGTCGCCAACCCAACTAAAAATTGCAGATTTCATCATTACCAACCCAACTAAAAATTGCAGATTTCATCATTACCAACCCAATGTGGCGCCCTCTGACGGCCACTAACCAAACTAAGAAATGGCAGATTTCATCATTACCAACCCAATGTGGCGCCCTCTCACAGCCACTAACCAAGAAATGGCATCTCTCATGATTACCATAATGCAGCATCCTCTCACGGTCGCTATCCAAACTAAGGTGACGTCAGACAAAAAAGGCGGACCATCAAGATGGTCTTTGCTTCTAGAGAATTCCTGAATAAATTACCAGGCTTGCTATCGCGCTTCTCAATGTACTTCAAACAGGTCTAAACATGTTTCCAGCGGAAACCGCAACGGCTGTCTGCTTCTGTGATAGCCGCATGCGCAGAAAATATAAAAAGCGCTCCCTGATGGATACTACCCCAACTAAATATTAAATATATAAGAATTTCGAATGTAATATCATCAGTATCAATTGCAAAGCGGTGTAGCACCTTCTATATAGTATAATGGCGGCGCAATATGAGAAATATGACAACTTTTTGTCTGCTAATGGTATTGAAATACCTATCATAGTGCGAGATTGGTTACTATCTTCGGAATTAACGCAAAGCGAGTGTTTATTCATAGCGGCATTCGCATATCAAAACATGCAATATTTTGATATCGATGAATTAATGAACGTTTTGGAATATTGTAACCCAAATATGACCCAACTTAAGAAGTGGTACATTTATAGTGAGTATGAATATATATGTGAACCTGATTTAGATCTTCATGCAGAAATTTGCGTATTCGACATAGAAACATCGACTGTACTGACTTTAAATAAGAACATACCGAAGATGTTAATGAGTTGGTATCCTCAATATAATCATCCTGAATTGGACTATAATGACGAGCTGGCCGCGACTGGTGGTGGATATGTAATATTTGCCAGTCAGAAGCATTTCGCAAGTAGCTAACATGTACAGACCCGCCTAAACATGTCTAGACTTGCTGGAAATACATCAGTCGACAATGTCCGTTGAAAGCAGGCGGAGGGCTCTTAGACAGAAGAAAGACTTGTTGAACATTAGAATTATGAGGTTTATATCCGAAATTGAAAAAATCAAATCTGATTTAGAAATGTATGCGTTGGTGACAAATATTAGTAAAATAAAGCTATAAAATGGAGAATATGGAAAAATATATGATTAGGTCTTTTGTTGTACACTTTATATAATTTTATAAATAAATATATATAATATACATTATTAAATAAAGAGAATATAGCATCCAACATTTTTTCCTTAAAATACCCCTTTTAGATATATATAAAGTGCATCTCACTTAAAGAAATGCGTAGACATAGAAGTCATATTTTTTTAATGTTAGTATATAAGAATAATGTTTTGCAGCTGAACGTTTATACCTTCTCACGATTAAAAACTTCTTATATCGCTTTATACAGGATGTTAGAATACAGATATGTAATTCACCTTAAATAAAAATGCGTGCATGTATAGAATTAATACTTTTTATTTCTATATAATCATAATATACAATTTTAATAAAATTACAAAACATTATCCTCGTCAATCCAGCTATTATGTGAATTATCGAACCCTAACCATTTTACATAAGCTTTTCCGTCCTTTACACGTAATACTTTTTCAATCAGATATACATCTTTATGTTTAGTTTTCTGCAATTCATGTTCGTAGAAACAACCCAAAATCGGATCTCCATTCATATCCTCCAGCATATATGTTGGCGGATTTGTAGCATTAGCTTTAATAATCTTGAACAATTCACTACCCCAGTTCCTGAGATAGCCTTTCGAGAAAACACTTTTGAATTTACTTATCCGCACGATGTCACCAACTTTATATTTCCGCTTCACAGCTGTTTGCACATCATTGTAGATAGTAGAAAGCAGGAGCTTCTCATTCTTTTTAGTCACATCGCAAGGTCGCATTTTAATTGTTCGATGCTTTGTTTTATTATACATATCAGTCACGGAGGATAAAATATCTATCCACTTATAGCTACCTCTCATTGTAAATTCCTTATATAATCTACCCTTTAGCGTACGAATAACACGTTCGGCAATAGACGCCTTCATTGTACTATATGTTGAATAATGGTTTATACCATATTTCTTCATGAGATTTTGAAATCGAGTATTATAAAACTCTTTACCATTGTCGGACTGTATATTTTTCGGCTGTCGAGTGTCTTGTAGAATGCCTTCCATAGCATTACATACATCCAGACCGGTTTTCGATTTAAGGGGTTGAGTCCATAAAAATTTCGAGAAACAGTCTATAACCACAAGTATATATCTATACCCGCCATTCTCTCGTGCATGAGGTATAAATTCAGCCAAGTCAATCTGCCAAACATCGTCAAACCCTCTAATAATGACGCGACGTCTGGGAAAGAATCTACGAGCCGGCCTATGCAGCTCATCAACTAAATGGCGCTTAATACTATTCATAATTAACAATTATTGTTCAGCGTGTTAATACATCATGTAGGTAGAACAATGCGATGGTAAATGAATTAAAATTATGTTTCGTCTCTATGGTCTTGCGAGCGGTCGGGGTGGTGGTGGTGGTTGTGGGGGTGGGGAATTCTCTGATTTCTTTTCAAGTTTTTTTCTTATAGCTTCCAGTTTATCATTGAGTTTAACCTCAATTCTACTCTCAACATTTCTTTCCATTCGATACAGCTTTTGATTAGTTTCAGCTTGTAGAGTATTTGCACTAACTTCGACAATCCCTTTGATTGTATCCAAGTTAACGCCCTTATTTAAATTATTTTTCAGTGCAAGTATTTCACCATCCAATTCCTTCTTAATTTTTTCAATCTTCTTACTAACTTCAGAATTTGTGGCATGGTTTTTTCTTAAAACATCAAATTTAGCATCAATCTTCTTCTCAACACTAGCTTGCATCTGGTTTAATTTTCCATTAATCGACTGTTGCACATTATTTACACTAACATTAACAATACCCTTAAATATATCCAAATTAACAGTTTTATTTAAATTAGTTTTAAATGCATTCAAGTTCTCATCCAATTCCCTCTTAATTTTATCGATCTTGTCACTAACCCAGGTGTTTGTTGCGAGATTGTTCCTTAAATTGTCTAGTTCATTTTCGATTCTATTCTCAACAGCAGTCTGCATATGATGTATGATATCACTAATATCCTCGGCCACTTTGGAATTCGAGGCGTCTATTTTTATTTGAATATCACTCACCACATTATCAATCCGTAGATCTATTACGCCAAGTATTCTAGATAGGTGACGCTTATTAACAGAATCCTGATCGTGTATAGGATCTGCTACACGACAAATACGTTTACCGCCAATATCAACATCACCTTCCTCTGTTAATGGCAGAGATGGCTTTTGACGTTTAACGCTAGCTTTACCGATGCTAAGATATCGGCCAAATTTGTCTACACTCATGACGATACTGATGAAAAGAATGATAGTATTAAATATTTATTCAATTACGCCGCATTCTTTAAGCTCCTCGATGATCGACTGCATTTCATTATGGGTACTTTCATTGCCAGAATCCCGAGAGGCCTTCAAAAGTTTAAGACGATCCACGAGCTCGTTTATGTCGTCCCAATAGACATATTGATATCTATCATTGGTGTTGGAAACAAGCATGCTGCCTATATGTCCGCCAGACCATGTTTCTGAAGTCGAACTGGAATATTTAGCAAGAAGAGGTTTTATTATTTCACGCCATTTGTGGCCTCTAGTCCCCCTCAAGTTATTTTTGGGTTGGAACAGTTTGCGATGCACATTAGTTTCATGTAAAATGTCATAGTAATGTGATAAATCCTCCTCATTATATCTACTTGGGCTAGTTTTAAATATTAATTCATAAAGACCACGAGAACCCGTAAACAGCTTATTATTGATTATTATGTCTTTACCATCTAGATATAATGTATGCCCACCCAATTTCAATCTATTTGTTTCGGGTTCGAATGTAACACCATACGTTGTATCATATACATTGCTTGTATCTTGAAAAAGACCTCGCACAAACTCTCTCGGTAAAGGATTAAGATCTCCATAAAACGTGTTATGTGAATGCGGATCCCCTTCCACCAATGGATTAGACTGCTCATCGAATGGATTAATCGAAGAGCTCTTTTCTATCTCTTGTTTTTTTATCAGCTTTCCTCTATTTTTCAAAGTGTTTGTAATATTCATTATGGGCTCCTTAATTGTTTGTGTTTCCTGTTTTATTGTCGTGTTCAAACCTTCTAGGTTCTCAGTAATGGGCTTAAACATTTTTTGTATTAAATAATCTTCATCAGAACGATTAAGCTTCAATTGCATATACTTATTCCTAATAACTTTACTTGCCTTAATAATATCACGCTTCAATTTTTCATAATCCATTTTTCTACTATTAACTGCCTGCCTGCGCATGATTATTTGCAGACAGATATATATTAACTGAATAAAATGAATAATTCACCAGCATATATAGCAATCAAAACCCTTCCTATAACGACCATTATGCAAATCACTATCCTTGTCTATCACCAGGAATCCGTATTTATCTTTCCAACACTCACCACAAACCGATTTAAACCGCTCAAATGACATGTCAACTCCAACATGATCGTTGTAAATATGTTGTAGATTTGTATTATCCTGCTTAAATAATACCAAAAAATTAGCATTATCCCTAACTAGCTGTTTCGGAATACTAGTATAAGTTTGACATAAATAAAAGCTATCAACACACTTATGTCTACCCATACAAAAATATTTTCTAATATTGTTTTGCTTATCGCACGCCACATCGTCAAAAATGAATATCGAATTTCTCTCAGCCTCCATGGGGTCTATTATATCATCATTCTCCTTACAAGGAAAATATTTCACATCTTTAACATTATTTAAAACATTCTCCAACAGCTTATATTTAGCTTGATATAAAGACTTGGAATAAATGTATACGTTTTCGAACTTGAGACCATTTTCATTGAATAATAACGATAGCATGAGATTTGTTTTCCCAGAGTTTGATGCACCGCAAAGTAGCGCTCTAATGGAGTTCGGTAGTAGGCTGCTATGTTTCCGAAATTTGCCCTTTTCATCAACGTCCAAATCCAAGTTGATTATTTCAAGGGCATCCTTCTGCTTCACAAGTCTCATGGTGAATGAATTATATATAAATTGTTGGATGTTTATAAAGCTAATTCAT
Source organism: Amphimallon solstitiale (assembly GCA_963170755.1). Classification (NCBI taxonomy): domain Eukaryota; kingdom Metazoa; phylum Arthropoda; class Insecta; order Coleoptera; family Scarabaeidae; genus Amphimallon; species Amphimallon solstitiale. The sequence goes on along the minus strand of OY720677.1, from coordinate 139,622,209 downwards.
TTCGATGCTAACTTTTAAAGAGGGCGGAGGTGTCGTGAACTCGATAATCAACAAGTTGCCTATAGAGCTTCACCTGCCAGGTGGGTACATGTATTGTGGTCCTGGTACAAAGCTCCAGAAACGCTTAGCACGAGGTGATCCCGGCATTAATCCATTGGATGCGGCTTGTCGGGAACACGATATCGCATATTCACAACATAAAGATTTAAAAGATCGACACGAGGCAGATTTGATATTGCAAGAAAAAGCTTGGAATCGTGTAAAGTCAGCAGACGCAAGTGTTGGTGAAAAGACAGCAGCCTGGTTGGTGACTAACGCAATGAAGACCAAAAGAAAATTTGGTATGGGCTTAAACAAAAAGACTTTTAAAAAAATAGTGTGCACCAATGTTAAGAAGACTCTTAAGCGATTCGGGGGTGATATTAAACAGGGTGCTAAATCATCATTGGCAGCAGCTAAGGTTGCAATCAAAGAGGCTGGAGGTCGAAAACATATTAAAACCCCCAGAATAATCCCCATACCGAAAGTTGGAGGCGTATTGCCACTCATACCAATATTCGCCGGGCTAAGCGCTCTCGGCTCACTGGCAGGCGGTGTAAGTGGTATAACACAAGCAGTACTCAAAGCGAAAGCGGCTCGAAGTCAATTACGGGAAGCTGAAAGGCATAATAAAACTATGGAAGCTATCGCATTAAAAGGTAAAGGATTATATCTGAAGCCATATAAGCGAGGCTTAGGTTTATATCTAAAACCATCAAAAAACTAATAAGTCGACTGCCTCAAAGAGCATTAACCGATCATGATATTTTGAAATATGCGAAATATATTCACCATTTTAGAGGTGTATTTATGAGGGATACTCTACCAAAATCACCCAACAAAAATGAAAGCGCAGTCGTTAATTTGGATAGCATTAAAGGATCGGGAACACATTGGGTCTGTTATAAGAAGAGAGGTTCTAATATATACTATTATGATTCGTTTGGCAATTTAAAGCCTCCACCGGAATTGATAGAATATTTTACTAGAAAGGGACCTAATAAAATAATGTATAATCATAAACGATACCAAAATTTCAATACATTCAATTGTGGTCACTTATGCTTAGAATTCCTACTAAATAATATATAATCGTATGTTCATATATCAATATATTAGTCATGTCGTACACTTTCACCCTGAAGGGCACAAAATCAGTGCTTTCTGTTGATTATTATCCGCCTATTGAATTGAATCCCCACTATGAATATGTTCTGGGTCTAATAGGATTTAATAGCTACAATTCGATTCCCAACATTGTAGAGGGCTGTAACAAATTTTATTATGATAATGACAAAGTTATTACAATTCCCACAGGATCTTATGAGATAAGTGATATCGCCGATTTCTTGATGAATGCGATGCCTAGAGGTGCAATATCCCTCAAACCAAACAACAATACAATAAAGTGTGAAATTAAAAGCAAATATGAAATAAATTTTGGACCTAGAGACTCTATAGGAAGCATATTAGGTTTTAGTGGGAAGCTATTACCAGCCGATCAAAAACATGAATCGGATTTACCTGTCAATATTATAAAAGTGTCGACAATAAGAATTGAGTGCAATATCACAACATCAGCCTACAACGATAGTCGTTTATCCCACACGCTCTACGAATTTTCTCCACAAGTTGAAGCTGGGTTTTCGATTAATATAGCGCCCGAGCATATAATATATCTACCAATTAATTCTAAGCGTATCGATAATATCACATTAACACTGCTCGATCAAGATGGTGATGCCGTAAACTTTAGAGGCGAGCAAATCATTGTTAGATTAGAATTAAAAAGAGTCTCATAATGGGCCTTTCATTTCGTAAACGTTATATAACTTCCTCACCCCCACAACGGAAGATCACTTCAACATCTAAACTCAAGCAGTTAACATCGGCCAATATAATATTTTTACAATCGTTAGGCTTTCGAGTAAAAAATGGAGGAAAAGCTATCAATATTTGAAGGTGTGCATTTTGACGAAGTTATAACGAAAGAAGAGTATCACACATATTATCCGAGAACACACAATTTCAACTTAAATGATGAAGTTCGCATAAGTATTCAAAATCAAGATATATACACACTACCTTCCGAGAGTTATATATACATAGAGGGGAAATTTAAACCTGATGATAATGGTACGGGTCTACCTGAATTAACAAACAATGCATACGCTTTTTTGTTTGATCAGATTCGATATGAGCTTAATGGTGTAGAAATCGATCGCGCAATGAAGCCAGGAATCAGTTCTACGATGAAAGCATTAGTTTCATATAATGAAGATGAAAGTCGAATGTTGTCGATTGCTGGGTGGGGACCATTCGCACAGCGGCAAGCGACACTCTCCAATAACAAGTTCAACGCATGCCTTCCATTGAGCGTGCTTTTAGGCTTCTGTTCCGATTACAGGAGGGTTATTATTAACGTCAGTCAAGAATTAGTCCTAATTAGAAGTAAAACGGATGAAAACTGCTATCAAAACAAGACCGCTGATGGTACAAAAAAGGCTTCAATCGAGATTGAAAAGATTGAATGGCGGGTGCCACATGTAAGCGTAAATGATCAGACACGCTTAAAGTTCTTAAACACCCTTAAAACCAATAAACCGATATATTTAACATTTCGTAAATGGGAATTATATGAACTTCCAGCTTTGCGTGCAACGAAAACTGACATTTGGCCTGTTAAAACTAGCACTAATCTAGAGAAGCCCAGATATGCTATTATAGCGTTTCAACGCAACAGAAAAGATAATTTTCAGCAAGATGCATCAGGCTTTGATCACGCTTCAATCACAAATATTAAATTGCATTTAAATTCAGAATATTACCCATATAGCGATATGAATATAGATATGAGTAAAAAACTATATGCCCAAGCATATCTAATGTACACAAAATTTCAATCGAGCTATTATGGAAACACTCGCGGCCCCCTCATGAGCTATGAGAAGTTCCACGATTCAGCACTTTACGTAATAGATTGTTCGAAGCAGAATGAGAGCTTAAAATCATCCACCGTCGATGTTAAGCTTGAGATGCAGTGCCAGGAGACGTTTAGCGAGGACACCTCTTGTTTATTATTAATTTTACAAGATTGTGTCGTTGAATATAGTGCACTGACAGGCACTGTTAAGAAAATTATATAACATTCAGTCAATCGCGAGACATCATGGCTAAAAGAGGTGCAATTGACACTCGAGATCAACTTCAATCATTCCTTATTATAGACATACAAGGTTATGCGATTCAACATTTCGATCCAAAAGAGATGAGCATAAGTGACGGAGAAAGGAGCATCCATTTTTTATTTAAACCTAGCATTGAATTCCATCTATTATCGAAGAAAGACCAGAGGACCGTTCGATGGCTTGAAAATAATTATTTAAATATAGAATACTCTACTGGTTATGTTTATTTTAAGGACATTATTAACTTGTTAAAAAATATCTGTAACTCATATAATAGAGTGTATGTTAAAGGACATCAAAAAAAGGAGCTACTTAAGCAATATGTTGATATTGACATAATTAACTTGGAATATTTTAATGATGTACCAAAGCTTATTAAAAATGTCAATCATTGTTTTTATCATAATAATAAAACTAATGAAGAATGTATATGCACGCAAAATAATATTATAACTCTATGCAATTATCTAAAAAATAAAGAATTATTTTAACCTTATTATTTTTATTTCAATCCACCTATACATATTAATAATAATATAGCAAAATAGTATACGTATAAACATGTCTATACATGTATAAAAGGCCCGCCGAGACGGCACCAATCTGAGGTAGGTATGCAAGCGAGAGATTTTTTATACATTTACATTAATTAACCATCACCTGCCCTAAAAAGGGTCACCCGGACCGCAACCATTCGATGCAGGTATGAGACCGAAAAATTTAAGTGCATTCCTTAGAACACGGCCCGACCATGGGACTGGAATGCAGCAACTCTTAATTATATCCGTTCACACGGATATACGTATGCGTGGGGAAAAAAAGGGTCGTCGCAGCTGTACATAGACCACACACACTCACCCATGGGAACAGAATGCAGCCGCGCTTAATTGCATCTGCCCGCATACGTATATATGTATATATATGTATGCGCGGGAAAAAAAGGGTTTTCTCTAATTGATTAACATATCAATTGGTGTGGGAACCTGACGCAGATGGATGTATACGTCACGAATGAGTATCTATATATGCGTAGATCGACATCTTTAATTTCATTATAATCAGTATCTTCGAACAGTCAACATCGTTTTTAGTGCTTGTTTGTGTTTTACTACAAGGTATTTAGAAAGCCTAATTTATATAATATTAACTCGCAATATTTTACATTAGTTTTAAAATTTTATGCGACTTTTAAAAATTGTTTTTTCTCAATTATAAGGTTATTTTTTTAAATAATTTAATGGTATATATTTTATTAATATTTTATTAATATTTTATTTTTATATACAATTATCCAGGGTGCTTCAAAGTATTTTATTCGTATTTAGTAGCTTCTTTATATTGTTTTTTCCTTCTTTTTTTAATTTTTATAAGGTTTTAACGGGTTTTATCAATAAATTTTCAATAATACAAGTATTTTTTAGTTAAATATAAGCTGATCATAGTTTTTCTACTACTCTAAAATTTTATAGGACTTTTAAAAATTGTTTTTTCTCAATTATAAGGTTATTTTTTAAAATAATTTAATGGTATATATTTTATTAATATTTTATTAATATTTTATTTTTATATACAATTAATCCAGGGTGCTTCAAAGTATTTTATACGCATTTAGTAGCTTCTTTATATTGTTTTTCTGTCTTTTTTTAATTTTTAGGTGCGTAAATTTATATTATTAAGTTGATTATTTTATAAGGTTTTAAAGGGTTTTATCAATAAATTTTCAATAATACAAGTATTTTTTAGTTAAATATACGCTGATCATAGTTTTTCTACTACTCTAAAATTTTATAGGACTTTTTAAAAATTGTTTTTATCAATTATAAGGCTGTTTTTAATAATTTAATGGTGTATATTTTATTAATATTTTATTGAATATTATTTTTATATACAATTATCCAGGGTGCTTCAAAGTATTTTATTTGTATTTAGTAGCTTCTTTATATTGCTTTGTTTTTCTTTTTTTTTTTTTAATGTTTAAGTGTGTAAATTTATATAATTAAGTTGATTATTTCATACGGTTCTTTAAAGGTTTTTCTCAATAATTTAAATAAATTCTGAACAATAAGAGTATTTTTAGTTAAATATACGGGTATCAGTCAAAGTTTATGTATTAAAATATTATTTTTATATATGTAGGTCTATAATTAGTATTTTATATCAATTCATATACGCGGATCAGTCAAAATAAATTAGCAATTTAGATATATTAAAAATTAGGTTTCAATAGCTTTTTATTCTTTTAAATTTATTATATTAATTATTTTTAATTTGTTTTTCATAGAATGAATTGCATCATATGTGGGAAGTCCTTCAGCCGGCGGGATAGTTTGAAGCGGCATGTGAATACCCTCCACCGCAATTTTGTTTGCGGTATTTGTGGAGAGGGTGCGGATACATGTGAGCATGTTGCGGGACCACCTAAGAAGGTGGCCAAAGTAGATGTTACACCATCCACAAGTTCTAATAGACCTGTGGATGCTGCGCCATCTACCAGTCGAGGTGCGCCTCAGAGAAGCTGTTGTGGGTTGATGTTCCCTAATAATTCTCTGTATAGGGGGCATCTTCGCACACAGCAGCATTTGAATAATAATACATTTATGCTGCCGGATGGAGTGTTCAAAATTAATTCATCATTTAAAAGCCGGGTCGCGAGTTATAAAATTTTAGGTGATGAGAGTGCTGACATCACAAATTTTTTATCGAAATTGAGAACTAAAGTGTGCAGCCTGATTAACGATGTTCTAGCCAAGGTCGTATCGGGTATTAAGGTACAGTTAGAGCTATTTGCTCATTATGCTAAAACCGTAGCTGATGAGGAAATAGTCGACTTAAAGTCCTTCAATACTCGGTACGTCATTGTCACCGAGTCTTCAGACTTAGAGGACGTTTTTGATCAGGCTGCTGCCATCATAAAATCGAAAGCTGAAGAGTTTTCGGATAGGGGGAGCAATTGGACACTTAAGATGGTCTCGCATTTAGAGGTTAACATCAACAGTTACCAACCTCTTGGGGGATCATCTTATTTGGAACTACCCCCCTCTATTCGAAACAAGAAAGCATGCATCAATATTCAGAACCGGGATGATGCATGCCTGGGTTGGTCGATTGTAGCAGCACTCCACCCGGCAGACATGCATGTAGATAGAGTTAGTAGTTACCCTCATTACTCCAGCATCCTAAATTTAGAGGGTATTCAATTCCCGGTTAAAATTAAAGATATTTCAAAAATTGAGAATATGAACAATTTAAGTATTAACGTTTACGGTTTGGCTATTAATGATGAAACAAAAAATCATGAGGTGGTGGGGCCAATTCATTTCACGAAAAACAGAAAAGATATCCACATCAATTTACTCCTAATTGATGATGGAAAAAGATCACATTATGTTTTAATTAAAAATCTGTCCAGGCTAGTCTCATCCCAAATCGATAAACATGGTCATGAAGCTCACATCTGCGATGGGTGTTTAATTAATTTCAGCACCATCGAAAAATTAAACGCCCATCAACAACACGATTGCAACCATGTGTATACGGTACTACCCTCAACCGACGCGCGTAAAACAAAATTTGGCGATATGCTGCCAGAAAACATTTTACGTTTCGATAGTCATCATAAGAAAATGTCCGTTCCGTTTGTCGTTTATGCGGATTTTGAAAGTATTCTCCAACCGATTCACACATGCAGCCGTGATCCAGCTAGTTCGTATACGAATAAAACATTCAAACACGTTCCCTATAGTTTTGCATATCAAATTGTATGTTCGTTTGATGCAAAGTTGAATAAATTTGTCACGTATGCCGGTTTAGATTGCTCAACGGTGTTTGTCCAAAAATTGATAGAAGATGTTAAGCTAATCTATGAAAACTATTTAAAGACTATCGTGCCGATGAAAACTTTAAATAATAGCGAGCGAAAATTATATAATGAGGCCGTGATTTGCCACATTTGTGAGCTGTCTCTCAACGGAGATAGAGTGAGAGATCACTGCCACATTACGGGAGCGTTTCGAGGGGCCGCTCATTCTAATTGTAATCTAAACTTCAAAATTCCGAAATTTGTCCCTATCTATTTTCACAATTTGAGCGGGTATGATAGCCATCTATTTTTAAGAGATTTGGCACAACAAAATTTAGATATTGACGTAATTCCTATTAATAAAGAAAGATATATCAGTTTCAGCGCGAAAGTTTTGGTTGGTGACTACACAGATAAAAAATCGGGCGAGAAAAAAAATGTTTATATAAAACTACGGTTTTTAGATAGTTTTCGATTCATGGCGTCTTCTATCGATAAGCTTGCACAAAATTTGAGCCCGCAAGACTTTGTCAATGTTAGGCGGGCGTTTCCACTAGATTCACATTTCCATTTAATTAGAAAGAAGGGTGTATTCCCCTATCAATACATAGATACCTTTGGGCGATTGAACGAATCGACCTTACCGGCAAAACGCGATTTTTTTAATTCATTAACGAATGTTGATATTTCGGATGTTGAATATCAACATGCGCAAACTGTATGGAATACGTTTGGATGTCAAAATTTATTAGAGTACTCAAACTTATATTTAAAATCAGACGTTTTACTTTTAGCAGATATTTTTGAAAATTTCAGGAAAATTTGTCGGGATACATACAGTCTGGATCCGGCTCAATATTACACCAGCCCGGGCTTGTCTTGGGATGCTATGTTGAAGCATACCAAAATTGAGCTGGAGCTACTCATAGACATCGACATGCATCATTTTGTTAAGCAGAGTATCAGGGGTGGGTTGTGTCAAGTATCATTGCGGCACGCTACGGCAAATAATAAGTATATGCCTAATTATGATGCGAGTGCTCCTAGCTCGTATTTAGCTTATTGGGATGCGAACAATTTGTACGGGTGGGCAATGTCGCAGTATCTACCATTCGGTGGGTTCAGTTGGGCTAGTCAGGATGAAATTGACAATCTAAATATATCTGGGGTCGCTGATGATTCGCCGATTGGCTATTTTTTGGAGGTAGATGTCACGTATCCTGTAACTTTGCACGATGAGCATAACGACCTACCTTTTCTGCCCGAAAACATGGTGCCTCCCACGTCTAAATTTCAGTATAAAAAGTTGATCGCGAATTTACAGAACAAAGAGAAATATGTCATACACTATCAAACGTTAAAGCAAGCATTACATTTCGGCCTTAAAATCACCAAAATTCACCGCGTTTTAAAATTCAACCAGTCAAACTGGCTTCAAACTTATATCGACCTAAACACCAGCCTACGTCAGCATGCTAGGAACGATTTTGAAAAGGACTTCTACAAGCTTATGAACAACTCCGTATATGGTAAAACCATGGAGAATGTTGATAAGCGAGTGGAAGTCAAATTGGTCACACGTTGGGAGGACCATGGCAAAAGTCGCGGGGCTGGTAGTTTAATCGCGAAACCGAATTTTAAAAGTGTTAGTATTTTTTCCGAAAACTTTGTGGCTGTCCAGATGGGGAAGCTGAAAGTCGTATATAATAAACCTATTTATATCGGCTTCTCCGTCTTGGAGCTATCAAAGCACCTGATGTATGACTTTTTCCACAATTTTTTGAGACGCGTGTATGCAGAAAAGGTCCGTCTGTGTTATATGGATACGGATAGTTTTATCTTAAAAGTAGAAACAGACGATATATACAGCGACATGAAAAAAAATATATCAAAATTCGATACATCGAACTTTTCGGCAAATAATGTCTACAGCATAGCACCTCAAAACAAGGCTGTTTTAGGTTTATTTAAAGACGAAAATGCGGGTAATATAATGTGTGAATTTGTCGGATTGCGCGCAAAAATGTATGCCTTAGAGGTTGAGGGTAGGGAGATTAAAAAGGTTAAGGGTGTTAAAAAGAACGTTGTGCGGGATGAGATTAGTCTGGCAGATTACAAGCACTGTTTATTGAATAATGATATTTTATTAAGGGAGCAAAATCTTTTTCAAATCAAACTACATGAGATTTATACCGTCAAGCAAAATAAATTGAGCCTATCACCTCACGATGATAAACGCCGGATTGATGAGGATGGCATTCATACTCTCGCCTGGGGGCATTATAAAATCGACTCACCAGCTCCTTAGATGGTCGCTGCACATGCCTCGGGTGCAGCTGCTCTACCGCTTCAAATTGGGTAAGTACCCCCACCCTTTTTTGTGTAAGTACCCCCACCCTTTTTTGTGTAAGTACACCCACCCTTTTTTGTTTGCTTCTCACTGTAATTTTCTCCCACTAAATCAGTATTAGTTTGTTTGCATTCGAGTTCACACATATTCTTTAACCTCTAAGATTAAAATGGAAGCTAGTAAGAATACAAAATTATTATGTACATAAACTTATATCTATATATTTTTTAATTCTTTTCAGAAACTTATAATGAATTTATTGACGATTCGCTTAAAATGATTGATGATAATATCGTTAAGGAAAAACAACTGATTGGGCAGTCATCATACTTCCTCAACAAATGCGGTTCGAAGTGGGTGAATATCGGCCTTAGTCCGGCGGCTGGATTCGTGCCCATCATCCAGATTCGATCGCCTGCAAGCTGCGTATTCTTCACATTGGACGAGTGGGAAGAATTTTGTAAGACGGAGGGTTGCAGTCCGAATCATCAATTTCGAACGTCAACATTTAGAGATACTAGCGTAATTGTATTAAGCAGTCGCAATCAGCAACTGGTATTGTCCTCCGATACCTATAGCAATTTGTTTAATTTGCGACTGCTCATTAAGAGTAAATTAGAATTTTTAGTAAATAGTAATTTCATAACATTTTATAAAATGATATTAACCGCCTGCATGGCATTAACTGGAGATTTATATACGAATGTATCAAAATTACTTGTTGATCATTGTAATTCATTTAACGCTTTCCTTATGATGGAAGTGCTACATATTAGTTATAATTCGCTTTACTATGACTTTGAGGTCATGAAACTTGTAGATAATGTTAATTTAAAATAATATTGTTAATTTATGAATAATAATAAATAAATTGTTTTCTTAAAAATAAATTGTTTGTTTTATTTTATTTTATAAGTGAGATATACATTTCAAGCATGCGGCTATCACAGAAGCAGACAGCCGTTGCGGTTTCCGCTGGAAACATGTTTAGACCTGTTTGAAGTACATTGAGAAGCGCGATAGCAAGCCTGGTAATTTATTCAGGAATTCTCTAGAAACAAAGACCATCTTGATGGTCCGCCATTTTGTCTGACGTCACCTTAGTTTGGATAGCGACCGTGAGAGGATGCTGCATTATGGTAATCATGAGAGATGCCATTTCTTGGTTAGTGGCTGTGAGAGGGCGTCACATTGGGTTGGTAATGATGAAATCTGCCATTCCTTAGTTTGGTCAGTGGCCGTCAGAGGGCGCCACATTGGGTTGGTAATGATGAAATCTGCAATTTTTAGTTGGGTTGGTAATGATGAAATCTGCAATTTTTAGTTGGGTTGGCGACCGCTAGGGGGCGCCACATCAGTTGGGTTGGTAATGATGAAATCTGCAATTTTTAGTTGGGTTGGCGGCCGCTAGGGGGCGCCATATCAGTTGGGTTGGTAGAGGGTTCTACCTATCTTGCGGGGAGGGGGGGGTTAGTAGGAGTGGGGGGTGGTGGGTCCAGAATCGGCATAAGTACCCTACTGATAATGTATTTAACAATATGTATTATTATTATAGTTCTCGTACAAAAAATATTGTACAAACTTCGTGCGTGAAACATTTCGGGAATTCGTGTCACTCATTCGCGAAATATGATTTCACGCACTTGGTTCGTAAATAACTATTACAGTAGTTATAATTTTTAGATTGTCTCTGGCTTAATAAAAAAAAATAGTTAGATGAAACTGATTTCGTTGTGTTTGCTGAACCGCTACATTAATATTCACTTAAATTTATATTTTAGCGGAGGAAATTGAATGAAATTTTTGTTTTTAGTAGGTAGAAAAAAAGTGATTCAATAAAAATCTCAATGCGTTTTTCTAACGTCTTTCAAAAGCAAAACGTGATCCACATTAACATTCCTAGTGTGCACCGTAGTAATACTAGAACCATAAAAAAAGGAGTAAAGTATTTTTTCGCGTTTTTTAAGAGATAATAAATTCCATTTTTACAATATATATACATACATTATGAAATGTAAATATAGGTTTCGAAATATCCTCTTATAGATTCAAATGAAGTCACATCCATTCGTCGAGAGCGAGAACAAACTTTACGAAAAGTTTCTCTTAAACATGTGTGTGCCTTCTGGTCGCCAGGTTGGCAGATTGGCGGAGGAAAAGTTTTCTTTCCACCTTCACGAAATGACTTTTTAACGAAAAGGAATAAAATACAAAAATCTAATGCTTTACGCAGTATGCACAAGATATACGATAAGCATTTCGTTTTGCATATAAATGGAGGTATTGCGGGCAAGGCGATATAATATTTCGAATTGAAGTTGTTAAAATCAATACGTGAAACTTGAGATCGATGTTCATGTGGCACATGCGTTAAATTTTATTTTTATGATAACATCTCATACCAAAGTTGTTTCAATAACTTTCTATTAAAGATAGAGTTAATACATTTTAAGGTTTTCTTCTATATATATCTGGATGTCTATAGCAGTCTAAATAAATTATAATTCTAAAGCAGTTATATCTATGAAAGGAGTAGTACAGGAGTCAGTCCTTAGACCTTTTCTACTTTTAATATTTTTTAATTATCTAGGACATGACTTGTTATTATAGAATTTTTTGATGCTGCTGTTGATAATTTATGTAAAGATTTTGACAAAGAATTTTAAATAGATCTTACCATGTACCGGATTTTATGGCAGTATATCTTCGAAACAAAACATCTTTTCTAGAGTTGGAATCGGGTTGAAAAAGGGATTTTTTAAGTAACGCTCCCGACGAATTTTATTTAATGGCCAAGGTTGTTGTTGTACTTGGGAATGCAGGGGCCTGTCGAATTTGTGAAATTAGCCAGATAACGTTAGTTCATACTGCAGATACGGGCACGTTATTAATTGTGAAACTTAAGCAAAAAATTAATGACTATCACAAGTATACATATATACATTTATACGTAAACGTATATGCACATATTGCTGTGAACCTTCCGTTTTAAATTATAAAAATTCTATTTAAACGGAAGGTTCACAGCAATATGTGAACCTTCCGTTTAAATAGAATTTTTATAATTTATTTATTAAAGAGTCTATAAAATTGATGTTTGTACTAACTCTATAGGCAAAACAGCATAATTGATTATCTCTCGTGGGTTCTACTGTGATTTACTTCTTTCCTTACTTGTTTCACTTTCTTTATTATTGTGATGTTGTGTGGGATAGGGTTATAAATAATTATGACACTAGATTACTCGTGTGAAAAATGTATTATATACTTATCAATAACAATAGGTAGAATTTATTTTAGACTGTATATTATTTACAAGTAAAAATTGAAATAAATTCAAATTGAGTTCAAAACAGTTTTATTTAATTCACAACAATTGTTTCACCCTACTAGGGCTTCATCAGGTGATGAATATTATAATACAAAATATTTGTAGACGTTCTTATTTATGTCTTTTCCTAAATGAAGAGGAGGGAGTTTGTGACATTAGGTTAAGAGCGGGAGTAACTTATATCTTTAATGTAATATTTAATATATATATACATAACAATATGATTAATAATATTAAAAATTTTTGAAAACTGATTGTTTACTGTTATTATAAAATTAAACAATTTATAAATATATATATAACTATAAGAATTAGTAAGTTGATTTTAAATACTTAAATTTAACAACGGTGAATTATTCACTTCTAGTTGGTCATTTAAAATAAGGTTTAATTTGTTTAATTTATTTATTTCTAGGTTTTCTAATAAATTTAATTTTTTACTCTTGTCTTGTATATGTAGTATGTCAAACTTGTTATTGAATTTATGTTTTTGTTCAATACAGTGGTTTGCATATGTGGAATCTGTTTTTTGTAATTTATAACTTCTTTCATGTTCTTTTATGCGCGTGGAAAAGGATCTACCAGTTTGCCCGATATAAGCTTTTCCACACTCGCAATTTAACTTATAGACCCCAGATTTTAAATTTTTGTCAGTTTTATCTTTATTATTTTTAATGTGATTCTGTAATTTGTTGTTTGTACGAAATGAAATTAATGTGTTTGTTGTTTTTTGTAAATATGTTTTTATTTTTATGGAAGGTGTACCTATATAAGTCACAGAGGCAAATTTTGATAAGTAAGTTTGGGGAACTATAAGATAAATTTCGGATATGATTTTTGATTTTTGTTTTTTATGAAGGAGATTATTTATTAATTCTTTTGAATAACCATTATTCTGAGCTATGGTGTAAATTCTATCTAATTCTTTATCAAAATTAATCTTATTCATAGGAACATGGATTAATTTATATAACATTGAGTGAAAAGCAGCAAGTTTATGACTAATCGGGTGGAAAGAGTTAGAATGTATCGTAATATCTGTGTGGGTGGGTTTATGGTAAATAGCGAATTCGTGTGTATCAGTAATATGTGATATTTGAAGGTCTAGAAAATTAATTGTTTTATTTTCTTCTAATTCTATGGTGAATTTAATATTATCATGCAAAGTGTTAATATGATTATGAAGTGTATTTAACTGTCTCTCCGTTCCTTTAAAACACACCAAAATATCATCTACATATCTCACCCAGTATATACAATTTTTAAATAACGAATGTTTACTAATAATATCTTCAAGGTTGTCCATAAATATTTACTTATCAAAATTTGCCTCTGTGACTTATATAGGTACACCTTCCATAAAGATAAAAACATATTTACAAAAAACAACAAACACATTAATTTCATTTCGTACAAACAACAAATTACAGAATCACATTAAAAATAATAAAGATAAAACTGACAAAAATTTAAAATCTGGGGTCTATAAGTTAAATTGCGAGTGTGGAAAAGCTTATATCGGACAAACTGGTAGATCCTTTTCCACGCGCATAAAAGAACATGAAAGAAGTTATAAATTACAAAAAACAGATTCCACATATGCAAACCACTGTATTGAACAAAAAAACATAAATTCAATAACAAGTTTGACATACTACATATACAAGACAAGAGTAAAAAATTAAATTTATTAGAAAACCTAGAAATAAATAAATTAAACAAATTAAACCTTATTTTAAATGACCAACTAGAAGTGAATAATTCACCGTTGTTAAATTTAAATATTTAAAATCAACTTAATAATTCTTATAGTTATATATATATTTATAAATTGTTTAATTTTATAATAACAGTAAACAATCAGTTTTCAAAAATTTTTAATATTATTAATCATATTGTTATGTATATATATATTAAATATTACATTAAAGATATAAGTTACTCCCGCTCTTAACCTAATGTCACAAACTCCCTCCTCTTCATTTAGGAAAAGACATAAATAAGAACGTCTACAAATATTTTGTATTATAATATTCATCACCTGATGAAGCCCTAGTAGGGTGAAACAATTGTTGTGAATTAAATAAAACTGTTTTGAACTCAATTTGAATTTATTTCAATTTTTACTTGTAAATTATGGAGTTTCAACACGTATCTCCGTCTTCAATCAATTATGTATATTATTTATTTACAATTCTTACAAATAACAGTTTTCACAATAATATCGTGTTCGTTCACTTAAATGTGTATTGAATCAATACAGGGTTTCTCCGCTTTCACTCTTTTCTTATAAAAAGCCTGTATATTTAGGCCAAATTATATTGACTTGATAATGAAGGTACTGACTAATCGTCTTTATTCAAACATTCACACGTACTACATAAAGCTTGAATCAATCACCACCACATTCCTAATGCATCACAAACTAATTGTCTAAACCTCTATTCTCACGGAGACTTTAGATTCTTAGTGCGAAGCGTTTAGGCGTTCCTGTTTATAAAAGTTTGAATATTGTTCAAAACAGTACTTTCTAAGGTCTTTCTTAGTGAACACTGGTCCGTTGTGTAAGTATTCGCACACAGTACACTTTTAAGACTAATGTTCTTAATTTTAATTAAAATTGTGTCCCTATATTGACGTTCTATCATTTAAATAACTAAGTATTAAAAGAAATGGAGTGATTAGAGAGAACCTGTATATATTTGATTCAATTTAATAGTTACAACAATATTATTTACTACTCACTGCGTAGATTCATATAATTCCTCGAATTCTTGTTGAAATTGGTTTTCCATTTTTGTGGATTCTTCTCTCATTGGAATCTTCTATAAATTAAATGATGACGCTCACTTTTTGAAAATATGGCGACCAGAAACAATTGGAAATTATTCCTATAGAAGCGTATATGCTTCTTGTTCGTTTGTGAATTGTTAGGTAATCCTTTTATATTTGTTTTGCGGTAATAATGGTAAGCGTGTAACGACCCCACTTGACCATTATTCGCTCAACACGTAGATGTATTATTTTCTTCAAGAGACTCTATTACTTTGTTGTGAGTTAGAAGTTTTTAATGTAACAGGAACCAGCTAACAACTAACTAATTTTCTGTTCCGACGCGCTTTTTATAGTTGAAAATAAATGCCACACGCTATTTGATTGTTTTGCGGACTTTTATTTTTGAATTGTTCGTTGTAGCGCCTCTAGCGGATATCTCGACATTTATGCCTTGTCTCTTCTTCCTCTTGTCGTTTTTTAGGTTGGTATTTATTTTGGTATTTTTGATCTTGACATTTGATGTCTTCTACATTCACCAACGACAGTATTTGTTGTTGTTCCATATATTTATATCTAATGTGCAGTAAGTATATTGATATTCACTTTAATGTTTTTCTTACGTTATTTTATTCGTTTATTGCTATCGTAAACATTCATTGTACTTATAAATACACTCATTGCTACTTTCGTTGTTTCGTAGATACATTCTTCGACCAAGCGCTAACCTTACTCGTATTTTTGTTCTGGTGCTTTTAGTCGGAAAGAATGGAAAGAAATTGGATATTGTTTCGATCGTCAGTCCCTCCGTTTGCGGCTTCCCCGTCTGCTCCGTTCTCTCTTTGAACCATCTCATTGTGCGTGGTGAGTTTTGAATATCTAATATGCTGAAATAAATCATTGCTTTTTATATTAATGCTGCTTATTCCTTTGGTTACAGATGTTCGTTTGTATGTGCACTAAGTTTGGAACCATGAAAAGGATTGCTATTTTTCGCATTACGATGAGAATTGATACTTTTGTTGTGTATATTAAAAATGTTATACGATTCTGTGCTGTTCTTTATGATATACTTTATTTTAATATCCTTTTCAACGCAAATGTATGTATTTTATCTTTAAGTTACTTGAGTGCATTAAGCCTCTTCATATACATTACGAGCATATCTTATTTTAATCTCTGAGTATAGTTTAATTGCTTTTAAATGATTGACTCTTATAATTGTTCCGTTAGTTAACATCACTCTTTCACGGTTGTTGGTTTTAAGGGTCTTTCCATTTTTAAATGTAGGTTCTTTGCATAACATACTCAGAGCTCTTTTTGTTCCTAACTTGTAGTCAGGTTCTTTATTTTCAAATTTAAACGTTATCACTTCTGAAAAGAAATATTCATTTGTGTCATTTACTATTATCGTTGAGGTTTTTCCTCACTTATTTCTAAATGGTGTTTGTATATATATAATCTTAATTAAAATACTTATATTCTAAGTGCATACCTGTGTTATCGTATGATTTAATAAATTTTATTTTAAAATAAATATTTCTTAAACTATGAGTGTGTTTTCTTATTGCTAATATTGATTTAAATACACGAGTATATCTTAGTGTCAACATTAATTATATCTATTTCTAACATTTTATAATTATATACAATATTGTCTTAATTTCTAAAGTAAAGTTCACGGCAATATGTACGTGTTGAGATACACAGCATACACTTAGGTGTCATTACCAACAGCGAACGCACAGACACGTGTTTCGACCTTTGAGGCCTCTTCAGTATACGTGGGGCTGCTGGCAATGATCCACAACTAAAATCGTGTCTTATGTCCGTTGAACCGCAATGCGCCCGTGAGAATATCTCAGCGACATCTGTCATCCAAGCGCGATACCGAACACGACAGTTTCATCTTGCATACTGTGCTAAAGACAAAACCTGTATGCTCAATGTGGATCTCCGCATATAAGGCCAATAGGTGGCACCACCATATCACAAATAAATATAATATGAAATACTTGAATGAATAACGTACATTAACGGATAATAAATAACTATCACAAGTATATATGTTATACTAACCTGTATTTTAGATAGGGTATTAGCTAGTCAATTACCACTTTATTTATTTTAAAAAAATGTACGATTTTAAAATGTACAATGAGTTTAAACTAAATTTCAAATATAATTCTGAGTTGTACAATATTTATTTTTACTCACTATAAATAATATTTTGAAGTTGTACAATAATTATTTTTCCTCACTGTATCAAATTATTAAGAATATGATTATACCTACATTCATAGTATTTGAAAGAATTAAGAGGGAAATATGCATGTAGGTACAGAAAATTGGTTATGTTTATTATTTTTCTTTCCGGATTAAATTTATTTAAATATAATTAATAGCTCAGTTTAAATTTATTTATGAGACTCCATGAAGTATTGTCAGGGTGTTAAGAGTTCTTATAGTGTAGAAGATTACCTTCGTATAAAAGAAAAAAAAACAGTGTTAAATCATATATAAAAGAATATTGAAAACAAATACATAAACCTATAAATTAAGGTTAGAATCAATCAATTTATAAACAAAACTGTTATTGTGATGCTACCATGAACTATTCCCATCCAGCAATAAATGAGATCGAATAAACACAACGTTATGTATACAATTTGTTTCAATTAACTAAAATCTAAGTTTAGGAAAAATTAACATTAAACTGGAAATTCTTTTTATATCTTATATGTGAATATAAAGGTGGGCAAAACGGTTCTTTTCATTGACCCGGCTCACTCGGTTCAGCTCCTCATAGTGAGCCGGGTCCCGGAACCGGCTCATTTGAACAGCGTGGATCCGTAATAGCATACCGTATGTAATACTCGGCGCCGTCGTCGGCGCAAACGAACCGGGATGATAATTTAGGCTGCGCGCACACCAATTATACAAAATGTTTGACAAACAATTTATTTGAAGGTACAATTCACACAAATTTGACAAATTATCAGATTGTTGTACACAAATTAAGCAAAATATACCTATGTAAAACTAAATTATACATTCATTTGGTATTTATAATTATTAAAGAGAATGCCATTCGAACAAAAAGTAATTAGAACTAGAGCATTTCATAATTTTCATAGCATTATTAAATGGCAATTATGATTATGATGCAGGTGTAATAAAAATATTTGTAAGAATTTTGTAACTCACAGACAACTAATAAATTAAATAGTTTATTTTATTATACAAAGGAATATTTTTGAGAACTATATAAATAACAAATAAGTACTGTTATGGGTATTTGACCGACATAGAACAGGTAAAAGAATTGAATTTGATAAATACTTAAATGAACCGATAATCAATACACAACAAGATCCACTAAAATGGTGGCATCAAAGAAAAGATGTCTATCCCAGAATTTACGAAATAGTAAAAAAACGTTTATGTGTCTTGGCTACATCTGTTCCTTGCGAGCGCATTTTTAGTAAATCTGGGAACATTATTACTGACAGGAGAAGTCGATTAACAACCGCGAATACTTCACAAATCATTTTTTTTAAATTATAATTTGTAAATTATCAGATTTATACGTAAGCTGTTTAGTTATTTTTACATTTTGATATTCAGTTCAGTATATACATTTTATATATTTATACAATATGCTGTTATGTTGTACAAAAATAAATATCTTAGTGCGTACCCTACCTGTTATATAATATAAATTTTTATTTTTTAATCCAACCTGCGACCGTATTCCAAGTATAATTTCCAAATTATTCAGTCGGCCCAAGTGAGCCGAGATCCGGTTCATTGAAATTTAGTGAACCGGATCCCTCGGATCCCTGCTGGGATTCGGTTCACTGAACCGGTTCGGACCCGAACTGCTCACCTCTATGTGAATACAACTTTACACACAATTTTAAATATTTAACTTATGATGACTCTTAGCATAGAATAACTCTTACAAATAAATTATATTCTTAGACTAAATTATTTATATAATTGTATGGCAGTTATATTTTCTACTTTCTGATTATTTTAAATCAACTTTAATAAAATTTTAAGTACTTAACTTGATTTTTTTAATACTTTGTGGGATTGTTTTAGTGTACTATATCTACGAAAATCTTATCTGGATCTTCTGTTTCCGGGTGATCCTCTTCGTCCTGGATACTGTGTCTTCGGAACGAAATTCCTCCAATGAAGCTGCTTATCCGTCCAGTCATACGTTGAACTTTTTCTTAATTCAGGTATTATTTAATTTAGTACATTAATTGGTTTGTATTGTTACTTGTAGATCAGGATACAGATTAATCGACAAAAACTTCACAGGTATTTAATATATTTCTTTTAATGATAAACTTTTTAACTTAATTTCTAAGAGCGTCTTTTTAAGCGTCTCTTTACCTGTGTAAAATTATTTAATAATCCCATTTGTTTTTTCTTTTCTCGCGCACTAATGGATAAGTTGATTTAATTTAATAAAATTGACTTGCATAATAAGTTGTCTAACTTTGAGTAATTAAATAAAATTGGTTTCTAATATTATTTAAATGTTATAATTATTCAATTTTCCCTTAATTCTTGGGACTTTATTAACTTCTGAATTTTATTAATAATTTCTTAGACATTTAAATATCTTATTTAAGACTGAGTAACTCTATAGTAATTTGTGTATCTTAAGTTGCCTAGTTTCGAATTACTATAATGATTTTAGTATATAAATATCGTTATAATATATACATTTATACGTAAACGTATATGCACATATTGCCGTGGTCTCTTGCATATTAAAAATAATAATAATAGCATTAAGAATTAATTTAAGTATAAAAAATATAAAGGAAACAGTAAGAATCAGTTTTTATTGTATTCAAAGTTTTCAACATAAGAGTATACTAAGTTGCATACTTTAAGTATAGAAAACGCAGACATAAAAATGAATTTATGTTAACAATTTAGATATTAAACAGGTACAAAATAAAAGACGAGATAAATTTAAGCTATATATATTTCTTTTATAGAAAAGAGAAACAGGATGTATGGTTTGAGTATAATGAAAAACAACCTGACTTTAAAAAATGCGTGAAACGTGCACTGAACATTTTGAATAATGGACCGTTGTTTAAAAATAAAAGAGAAATGAAAGCAAATAACCGAGAAAGGGTTATGCTTAAGGATGGAAGTGTGAAAAGAATTAGTCATCTAAATGCAATAAAATTGTATGAAGAAGACAAGATCCGATATGCACGGGAGAAAAATATAATTGAATAAATTATGTTGACTTAAAAACGTGCATAAGGTAATAAAAACTTTATAAAAGAAATTAAAATAAGTCATGCTAAAAGAATGTAAATAAAATAAAAAAGGATATAAAGTTAAAATATTCCGAGACCATACAGTCAGTAGTAATGTTTTTATAAACAGCTGCTGAGCAAATAATAAAATACATTCATGAATTCGGGTGTGTAGCACTGTGTTTCATTGACTGTAGAGAGAGATTTGTACGGTTTTAAGACCTACAAAAAGAAAATATAGTGTAAACTTCGTTTGTTGTTTTTTACAGATAAATATATCACCATTAGAAAAATCTTGGATCGAAAGTAGCAATGAAATGGCAGGTCCGATGAGTCGTGATGTACGAGCAGCGAACGTTGGAAGAATACCTGTTATTTACAATATATTTCCAATTTTACCGAATACTGAAACAAATAAAAGAAAAATAAGGATTGTGTTAGCGAACGGAAAAAGGAAGTATGTGGCAAATAATAAAGAAGGTAACAAATTCATAAACAAATATAAGGAAGAATTATACTAATACGAATATACCTACATTGGAAGATACTGGATAATTTAAGTGAAACACTCTTTTTTAAAAATAAGCGAACAATTCTCAGTGTGTTGACGTTTAGGTGAAGGAACTGTCAAAGACAATAAGTGCGTGTGTGTGTTCATATCACGATGGCAATTTGAGGGCAGAGATATCACTGAAGACGCAGGGTGACAACTTAAATATTAGTTCCAAGGATGGCGTTGAGAGCGGTCACGTGTCGTCCCGGGTATATAAATTGAAAAACAAGAATGAACAAAATTAGTTAGTTATTTGGAGAGAGATTAAAAGCGACTTAAAAAAGACATTAAATCGTAGGGTCAGATACACCACGATTATATTCATTCATTATTTCTTGTATTAGCATATTAATTTTATTTGTATTTAAGTTTCATTCATTATAAGAATTTTCTTTTGTTAATAATTTTTTTGTATAAAAAAAAATGGAGTTTGAAGAGTTTTTCAATGATTCAAAGTAAGTTCTAGATACAAAGATTTATCAATGTTGCTATGCGTATATTGTAATATAACGTGCAAATGTATATTCAATATAACGTTGTGCAACAGGGATAATAGATATTGTCTTGTAATAATATACATTCATTAGTTTTAACAACACAAATAGAATTATTAATGGTGTTGGGTGTTAAGAGGATATAACGTGCAACTGTATATTTTCTGGCACTTTATAGGCATTATTAATTCTCAAAATAATTTTTTGATTATAAATTAATAATTTAAATTAGATTTTTAAGAAGGGAAGTGTTTCTGGGTGGTGGACTTTGAGATGCTGGACACAATACGTGTGAATGGTTGTAGTCAGTAATCAAATTCAAGTTTTTTCTCCGAACATTGACCATTGCGAAGTTCTAAGTTTATCACAACATTACGTGCGAATATAATGTTTCTGATGGAATTGAATTAGCATAAAATGTCAATAGAATACTAACATTAATTGAATTTTCTTTGTTTTGAAACAGGACAATATTTTAATTTTGTTTAAGCATTAAAAATATATTCGTTCTATAAAACATTACAACCTAGAACACGGTACAAATGTTTTCTTTCAATTATGTTCTTCTTTTATAATTAAATGGTGAATACAGTATAGCGATGCTATCTATTCTAAAAAAATAATGTTGAATAAATTATACAATTATGTTTTATATGGTTTCTGATTTTAAAATAAGCTATAACCTTATCCCTATAAAAAGAAAAACAAGAGATTTGACGAAAGAAGAGAAATTTAGATACACTGATAGAATTCACGTATACTTATAAAGTACGTGCTGTTAAGAAAATAAATAGATATATTAAGGATAATAAAAATTATGATCATCTTTATTAGTTATGTTGCTGGAACAGCACACAGCATAATCTATTTGGCAATGCCTAACGTATGGCAATACTACAATTATTTTATTCCAAATAATTATGTTGCCAGCGAACGCACAGACACGTGTTTCGGTCTTTGAGCTGTTGGCAATGTTGTTGCGGTTCAACGGACATAAGACACAATTGTAGTTGTGGATTCTGTC
This sequence comes from Amphimallon solstitiale, assembly GCA_963170755.1. Taxonomy (NCBI): domain Eukaryota; kingdom Metazoa; phylum Arthropoda; class Insecta; order Coleoptera; family Scarabaeidae; genus Amphimallon; species Amphimallon solstitiale. The sequence goes on along the minus strand of OY720677.1, from coordinate 139,599,362 downwards.
AAATATAATATTATTTGACAGCTCGCACGCTGCTGTAATATTTGAATAAACAAACAACAACGGTGTTTATTTTGCTTGCAATACAATAATAATATAATATTTACTGTGAGAAGTTTTATCATAGGTTTAGACATGACAAATGGACTCTGCAAGTCGGGCCAGGCCGAGGCATAACCCGAACCGGGCTTTCTTAAATTAAAAGAGAACTTAAGGCCACGTCGCTAGTTTTCTGTTGAATACCTGGAAGAAGCAGTGGAGGAATCATTTGAAGACTTATCAAATGAATTTCTTTTAAAAGCATATGATGGAAACTACAATACAATTATTCTGATAATAAAGAAATACCACCCTTGTACTAAAATCAAATAATTGTATTAAATCAATTCTCTTTTCCCCAATTTTATTATTGTTTATATGAAATTCCCATTGGTTGTTTTAAGAAATATTAAATTGAATCCTCTGAAAAATATTTGTTTGCTTTCTCCGTTCGCAACATTTATACCACCCACATACTCTATTTTTATAAGTCGCCCACACCTTTAGTATGATTGTGTCATCCTTGTAGCCAAAAGCATTCCGTACAAAGTACTTTACGTTCTTCAGCAAAAAAAAAAAAAGACCGAATCCGATCAGCGTCAGATTCTCCATCTTAATACCAACATTTTAATGGACGGATTCGTTCGTATTAGAATAAGAACGAGAGGAATAAGAGAGACACGTCAAATATTCCATTATAGCGGCCATAACACATCAGTCACCGTGAGTTCCGTTAATAGTATTTCACCTTCTTTCTGTTTTGTTAAATCCAACGCCGTTCGAATTGATTTTAATTTATCTAGCGACGCAAATTCCGCGAGGTCACAGTTAAGCAGCTGCCTTACAATTAATAGATATTTCGTTCTTGATGTTCTCTGACAATGTAATTTATATTTTTTGGGTACTTCAACGAAGCAAAATGTTAATACAGTGACGCCATTTTTATATCGTAATCGATCGTTTGTCAAGAATATTTCACGTACTTTATAACAGTCATTGCATTGAGATTTTTTATTAAATTCCTCGACGGTTTCATATTTAGGGCGCTGCACTATGAGATCTAAAGACCAATATCGCTTCAAAAACATGTGAATTTACTGATGCGTATTTCAAGTGGTTTAATATTTAAGAATGTCTATTAATATTTAGAAAATATAATTCACGTTTACGTATATGAACTATAGAAGCAAATACATGTAGTGTGATAAAAATAAAACAAACAAGAGAAAATTTTACCTGAAAAATACAAATTAGAAGTAATTCGTTTTACATATCTATGGAAATGGAAAAGTTTCGAATCTCCACCCCTTCCCGTCTCCACATACGAGCATAGCGGCATCGAGTTTTTATATTTTCGGGATTTGTTTACAAAAAACTATCTAAGTGAAAGAATAAAGAACCAGGCTAGGTTACTTATTCTTAGCCTTCTAGCAAAGTGTTGCCAATTAAACACTATATTTCTTAATCTTCAATATTCACTCGGTATATCATTATAATGTCTTGGATTATTTCCAAAAAGATAGGCAGATACCAATAGATACGTACCAGAATCCTTGTTTGATTAGACATCATCCAATCATACCTTCTATCTACCAAGAGGTTCAATTACACTTGTTTGACTTGGGATTAGAATTTATGCGTTATATACACATGAACGATTGCCGAATAAAGCAGCGCAGGCTGTAATAAGCGTAGTAAATGTGTTCGCCTGGGTTATCGCAAATATGTTTGCGCTTCGATCTGGCAGAATAGTCATATTCGTCGGGAAAATTTTGTTCGTGTCCTGTACAAAGTATAGTTTATTTCAAATTATAAGAATATAACTTTGAACGACTCTAATACTTTTATTCCACCACCTGCGGCAATAACTACCTGGCCACTTAATACGATTATCTTGAACGCAAACAAACTGCTGAGGTACGTAATGACAAAATTTAAGTAAATTGTAATTACTGCAATTTAGAAGAAATAAAATTTAATAATAATATAAGTACCAACAGTTGTTAATTTGAATATACCGTAGTCGACATAATTTAATTTCTGATACGAAAGTAGAAAGAGGAAAAGAGCGCGACGAAATAAACTAAAGATAAACATATAGCGAGGCTGCTAAGACAGTACACTTGACAAATGTTTCCTATGAAATGTAAGGAGTGAGGGTCCCCCGACACTGCGTTGCTCTCCCACCACTGTTAGCAAGCATGCATCGCTGCATATTATAAGGTCATCTTCTGCATGGGATAGAAATATAAACCGAAATTAAAATTTGACGATTACGGTATACTTATTATATATATTTATATAGTCATTAAATTACAATTTAGATGAAATAAGTGCTTATATTTATTAAAGAAAATTTAAGTAAATATAGTTAGGAGAGTTGGTATATATTACATCTAAATTTTAGTCTATTTATCAATTACTGTTAATCTTTACTGTTGAACTAAAGAGAGAAAAATCAAATATGTATAGATTTTTCTCTCTTTAGTTCACGAACATGTGGCGACCTTTTGCTGAAAGTGTTAGTGATGATGATGTGGATAGCGATAATACTGTTGGAGCACCAACCAATTAATAGAGGTGGTGAAGACAAAAGAATATTTATAGGATTATTATGTGGATAACAGAGCCAAAGACATACAATTTTGCGTTTACTACCATACCATTGCATTTTCAATCCCATTGAATTGATATGGGCCCAACTGAAAAATACCATAAGACGAACAAATCAAACACCGAAATTTAGTGAAAGCACTGTAACACACATAAAAAATGGTATGGAACATATAACTGCTGTAAATTGGAAAAATGCTGTTAAACACGCAATAGCAAAAGAGGACGAATATATGCGCATGTACAAAATAGTAGCACCTTTGATTATAAATTTGCAATACGATTCAAACACAGACACCGATCTGCAAGACGACTAAATCACAGAAGATGATTTATGAAATGCGGTGACACATAACATTTTTATTGTGTATTACAAACTAATTACCTTTATATATCTATATGTATCCACTACACATGTTGCCACACGATTTGTAATTTTTTCTTTGTATATAATCCCAATGTATAGATTTTTTTTTATTATATACTTGAAATTAACAGCACTTCATTGTTATCTTATAGGGCATTAATTTATAGTCAATACGGCCCCTAGATTCATACGTTGCAAATAGGTAAACCGTACCCGTTCAATACGGAGACCAGATATAATAGTTATCGTCACAGAAGGTGGTGCAATAAAATCATTAGAGCCGTTCAAAGTTATATTCTTATAATTTATAATAAACTATACTTACATAGATATGTATGCAAGCGACTGCCATCTGGAGGCAATTCGTATGTGCCAGAGGAAAAGTCGTGTTAAATCAAGTGAAATAGTATATTCTACGATGGCGACGGAATTGTTTACTCTGCAATGTAAAAATCAATTCACAATATCGCGTGTATGGATACTATACTTGAATTACGTGATATAAAAATACAGAGATGTTCGGAAAAGATGTGTTGCTTTTCCGATGTGCTAGAGAATTTCTCTGTTAACGACTGCATTACCTCACTATGTGCGAATGTGAATAAACATTCCTACATCTGGAAGATCATTGAAGTTATTCCTGTGTATTTCATTTTAGAAGTAACTACATTAGCAAGTTGTTAATAAATAATCTTTTCTTCTCCGTATTGCCATGAATTTATTCGAGGTAGATTAACAGAAGCAACAACACGATGTGCGAATAAAGATTTCAGTTCTTTATATGTAAATCTTCTTTGTCTTACAGCAGTATTGTTTTGCAAGAGTGTTTTAATTAAAAGCAGAACTGTTGATGAACTTACAAGATTAAAAATAATAATTTGAATGCTTCTTGGTACCCAGGTATGGTGCTAGATCAGCTGATACGTTCTACATACCCAAAGCACGCACAAATGTTGTATTGAAATCCCCTATATATCATATACGTACGAATGCCAACCGTTTGTGTTCTGACCCTTTCAGGAAAAAATAATTTCTTTATCTCTTATATTACTCTGTCAGTTTTTGTGATTTCTCTTAACACTTATTACAATCTAGTTCTTCATTCGCTTGACTTTTGCATAATATATTAGGTATACAGGGCAATCCAAATCAAGTGTTCACCATTGGTAACTTTGTTATTATTAAAGATACAAGATTGTTTAAATTAGCAAACTTGTAGTACTTTTAACGCTCTTTAAGATGGAAGAATAAAAAAACAAATGAGCAACGCGTTTTCGAGTTTTGCCGAAAAATATATTTGTTTCAAATGGAAACCCCTATATATTATATCATTTTCTGCTAGAACTTTAATTTTTAAACAAAAAACCTTATAAGAATTTTTTTACTGGGATTAAAAATACTTGAGTTATAATGAATAAACGAAAACAGCTAAATTAGTTTTATAAACTTTATTTTATACATAAACTTATCATTAAAAGAAAATAAAAATCACTGATTTTTTCATAGAAGATGTTCAAAAATACCACCTTGTAGTTCAATACATTTTTGTACACGCTTCCGAACTTCTCGAACTGCCTTCAGTATGGTCCTACCATCTATTTGGTTTATCTTTTCACTAACTGTAATGTTTAGGGCGTTTACGTTTTCGTACCTTTGCTTATAAATCTGGTTCTTTAAATAACCCCATAAAAAAAATCAAGCGGCGTTAAATCTGGCGATCGGGGAGGCCACTGAATAGGACCATTTGTTCCTATCCATGAAGTGTTAAAAATAGTATTTAGAAGTTGATGAGTACCTCTGCAGTTGTGCGCAGGTGCGCCATCCTGCTGAAAATGCAGATTCTGTCTACTTATGAGATCCAGATCGTCTAAGAATTATTCAAAATTTCAGTCAAAAATTCTATGTACCTTTCACCAGTTAGAGTGCCCTCATAAAAGAAAGGACCAACAATCCATGAACCGATTAAACCGCACCAAACATTAAAACTGAAACGGACTTGTGGACGTCTTGGATTTACTAAAAGAAGATTTTCCTTTGACCAGTAATGATGATTTTTTTTATTGTACATTCCAGAATTTGAGAAATTCGATTCATCGGTCCATAAAATATAACGAAAGTTGTTTACATTTTGGCGACAAAAGTTAAGATACCAGTGGCAAAAAAACTTTCTTCTCTCTGGATCCCCTGGCAAAACAACCTGAACTGGTTTGTACTTATAAGGAATGAATTTGTGTTTCTTCAGAATTCTATGCACAGTACCGTGACTCAAATCAGATTCATTGACAATATCTAGTATGGAATTCTCACGGTTGGCCTCAAAATATGCGATAACTGCAATTTCCGTGGCCTCGCTTTTTATAAAAGTCCTTTTTGTCTTTGTTTTGGCAAAAACACTCTCATTGCCTCTAAATTTTCGGTAAAGTCTCAGAAAATATTGCTCATGTGGTTGTATTCGGAGTGGATATAATTCAGCGTAGTGTTCTTTTGCCCTCCCAGAGGATTTTCTGCACACTAAATAAGATTCTAACATATCACACTTTTCTGAATGGGTAAAAATCATTTTTTTGTCAAATTAATAACTAGCACAATGAAACTTATGAGTGAAAAACTAATAAAACTGTACTAATATTTGACGTTTGGTAGAAAGACTTATCGTCGTTTTCATAGATACATAGAAATGCACTTGACTTAGCTGTTTTTGTGTATTCATTATAACTCAAGTATTTTTAATCCCAGTAAAAAATTTCTTATAAGATTTTTTGTTTAAAAATTAAAGTTCTAGCAGAAAATGATAGAATATACAGGGGTTTCCATTTGAAAAAAAAATATTTTTCGGCAAAACTCGAAAACGCGTTGCTCATTTGTTTTTTTTATTCTTCCATCTTAAAGAGCGTTAAAAGTACTACAAGTTACCAATGGTGAACACTTAATTTGGATTGCCCTGTATAGTCAGTTTTCTTATTATTATTTTTATTATTGTAACGTATTGTCAGTTACTGTTAATTATTATTAATTCTTGAGATTTAATCTGTAAATAGATGATTATCTTGGGTAATAAAGATTATTATTATTATTATTGCTACTAACAATTGCAGTTAAGTTAAAGTTGCTTTAAAAAAATATTATTCCATTTTTGTCTAAATTTTCCTGTACCTAACTACGTTTTATTGCTAGTATAAAATTTATCTTTTCAACACACACAAAAAGTCATACAACAATCATATATTTTACTGAATAGGACGTATAGAAAAGCTCGTAATAAGTATATATTAAGAATATAGTATTTGCAAAAGTCACCTAGACCTTTTTTTCCATTCTACACAATTTACCACGCACATTTTGAACACATCACATTACGTATTCCGAAAATTTCCGGATTTTTCGGAAGTTGAATCGGATTTTCCGCGAATGTATACGGCGGCGTTTTTATTCTTCGACCGCAAAAAAATTGATTTTACATTCCACGAAATTGTTAGAATTTAGACATGAATTTTTGCGGATGTATATTGCGGCACGCAAATGTAATATGAGCAAACCCGGTGAAAGTTTTTTCGCCTTGTCGGGAAATTCTCTTTTTTTTTCAAATAAAATATGCGAACATGTCGAAAGATTTATAAAAGCTGTCAGTTTTTTTTTAATGTTATTCAAATTTCGCCTGTCATATACAGCCCCTTGGTAAAAAATGAAAGGAATGGATTTATATTTCCTGTAATAGTGGGAGATAGTACAACTTTTTTAGAACTGCTCCGATATAATTGTTGGCAAAATATCAATATAAAAATTATTGATATTTTAAAATTGTTTAAAAGCTCGCTAAAAAAATTACTTTATTTTATATGTTCAACTACTTGTAAAGATATAGTGCCACTATCGGTAAGCCAAGCTTAAAAAGTGCTTTAATTGTTTACTAAAGAATTCGAAGCAGATTGTCATGGACAATTAGAAGTAAGAATAATTATACTATTACAAAAATAGCATACTCAGTTGGCAATAGATATACAATTAGAATCATTTATGTTTTTCTTTTGTTTTTGCTATATAACGTTTGAAACATTATATATCTTTTTACAGTATAGTCATATAAAAGTCTTCTATTTACTTTTTCAGGCATTCGAAGAAACTTCTAACTTTATATGAGTTGTTATAAGATTGATTATGATCAATGGTATAAAGTGCTCTTGCCATTTTTCTGTCGATCAATACTAATGAAGACTCTAGTGATGACGAAAGGTGGTGTATTAAATTTTGCTGTAACGAATCTGTCTATGAATAAATTCTGTGAATTACGCCTGTAACAGGTGTACTTGTCCCGTAGAGTTGTTAAACCAAATACCACCAATGTACTCTTCAAAGGTCGCTAAAGAATTACTTTATTTTACACTTTTAATTATTATTTGAATAAAGATCAGTACACGAAGCTCACATTTAAATACTTTTGTCGACGACTAAACAATAAAGTAGGTATTATATTAATCACTATTGGATAATAATAACACTCATAATACCCGGAGGGAATAATGAAATGCGACCGGGAAATAATGAGATATAACGTTATCATTATTTCCTGCATTCCGCCAAGAAGAACATAACGTTCCCAACGTTGTCGTAATAACGATAGACACGTTCGGCCATTTTACTAACTGTCTAACCGTCAAACGTCATATCGATATAGTAATCTGACATTTTCGTTTAATTCTTTTGATTTTTTTTTAGTAATCTTTAGTTAGTCGTAGATAAAGTAGTGTATACTAACTCGCAATAATGATTATTATTCCCTCGAGCCGAGTTACTTGGAATAATAACTGTCATTATTGACTCGTTAATAATAGAACTCATAATACCACCCGGAGGTAATAATGAAATGCGACCGGGAAATAATGAGACATAACGTTACCATTATTCCCTGCATTCCGCCAATAAGAACATAACGTTACCAACGTCGTCGTAGTAACATAGACAAGTCCGGCCATTTTACTACCTGTCAAACGCGATATCGACATAGTAATTTAATATTTTCGTTTAAATATCTTGATTTTTTTTTAGTAATCTTCAGTTAGTTGTAGATAAAGTGTATACTAACTCGCAATAATGACTATTATTATACCCGCGAGTCGAGTTACTCCCTCGCCGCGTCGCGGCTTGGATCGTAAATTCGGCTCTCGGGAATAATAACTGTCATTATTGACTTGTTGTATAAATTACTATTACTGTAATGGACATTTGAAGGTAAGAAAAATTAAACTATTACAAAAATAGCGTATTGGTTTTCTTTTGTTTTTGCTATATAATAATATAAAAGTCTTCTATTTGCTTTTTCATGCACTCACTGGAAGAAACTTCTAACTTTAAATGAGTTGTTAGAAGATGTAAAGTATATGAGTATATTGATGATAATCAAAGGTTACAAAGTGCCTTTGCCGCTTTTCTGCCAATCAATAATCAATACTAATGAAGATTCTGGTGATGACCAAACGATTTCTACGGACAATCATACAGGTGGTATATTGAATTCTTAACCTGAACTAATTGTCGAAAAAATATGATACTGATGATAGTGAAAATGGCACGTTCTTTTATATATAAGAAAATATGTGTCTTTATTGGATTTGTTTTATTTTACTTTCTTATACGTAGTATAAGGAAGTATTGTGATGATGAAAATTTTTGACCTCGAGATTTTTGCAGATGTCCACGTTTTGAGGTGGTTCTTAAAAAATGTCTGTATGTTTGTGTGTCTGTGTGTCTGTGACCACGATACCGGTCAAACTGTTGTAGATATCAATTCCAAATTTGATATTTAGTAGTATAATCTTCCTCTTGAGAACTGATTAGATTTTTAGTAAAATCGGCAGACCGGAAGTAGTAGTTTACGTCGGTGAAAAAATCGAATTTTGCCAATATTTCGTCAACTACTAAGTTTAGACTAATTTATAAAGAATTTATAAGTACTTAGAACTTAATTTTCAATATCTTTTGTATAAAAAAAAATTCAATATTCGGACCGGAAGTATCACTTTTACTCTTACCGAATAACGACTTTTTGCAAATATATCGTAAATTATGCATTCTATATATATTTATGAAGAGTACAAAAGTATTTATAGTTGGATTTGGAATATTTTTTGTATAAATGAAATTTCAAAATTCGGACCGGAAGTAACACTTTCATACGTATAAGAAAGTCGTGTGGTGGCCACACCTCATTTTTGATATCTTGCAAAGTATGCATTATATAGAGATTTATTAAGAGAATAGAAGTACTTAGGATAGGATTTTGAATAATTTTTGTATAAAAAGTTCTTAAAATTCTATAATATGAAACGCTCAACGTATAAGAAAGTCGTGTGGTGGCCACACCTCATTTTTTTTTCGACGATAAGCTGTGGTAAATTTTGTCTGATTATAGCAATCTCTATACGTTACAGCATAACAGAAGTGGGGACATTACAATAGATGAAATAAAATGTTTTTTGGAGGGTACTTATTTGCAGTGGTTATACCAGGTTATCAAAAAGATTGTTAATCAAAATTATGTACAACGCAATTTCAATAAATCGTTCTAATTTTATCACGGAAACGATGATTCCATATTTTGACCGACACTGTTCAAACAATTTATTATGGAGACACCAATTGTATAGGGCTATACATTTTGGATGATTACTTGTAAAACCAGCGACATCCAATTTTCGGACATACCAAGGATTCACGACAAATTTATCAGAAAAATATAAAAAATTGGGTTTGAGTATAAACGTGTTTCTATTATTTGTAGACAAGAAATAACAATTTTATTTCGACAACGCTTTTAAGTCGTGGGAAAAAAAGAAAAGAAAAAGATTACTGTTTCTCAAATTAAAATAATAAAAAGGTACAATCAGAATGTGGGAGAACTTTAGAAAATGCCTGGCAACTATATCGCTACAATAACGGAAAATCAGATCAATACAATTTTCGCAGTCTTGCTAAAGAAATTATCTCACAAGAAAAGGACCAAGCGAGGTCGTGTCCGATCGAGTGTTAATGAAAATGATATTTCATAAGAAACCGACGTAGTGAGAGTAGAACATAAAAATGGAAAATATTAAATTCGAAAATATTAAGAGTTATTATAAATGTTTTTTATTTCACATTAAAAATTAAATTCTATATCAAATATCAACTAATGCTGTATTCTAATAGTTTTCATGTTATAACTTGATTGTAACTGGTAAAATCAAAACTATTTAATTTTCGTCTCTCGAAATGTTTTATTTATATGAAATCGCTTTCTAAGTGACTTGTATTAAGGCTAAATAAACTTCTAGCTTTACTGCACATTGATATCATATTAAAAATAATTACTGCACTTTTACGATGTAAGAGATTTCTTCTAAATTTAATCTAATACAATCTATTATCATTTATTTATTTTAATATATTCAGCAATGTTATTGAGCAAATCACAGAATTATGTAACAACTAAGAGTTAATAATATAAATATCCTTCGAAAACTCATTGTCCCACGAGTGCTGATCTGTAACAAAATATTCGTGCTATTTCGCAATATGATATCCATAAATCCTCCAATAACACCTCCGCACCCATAAAAGTATAGAAGCAGACCCTTAGTGGTACTCTATATATGTATCGAAAGGCATTCATAACAGTCCGGGGTTATAGTATTTATTACATTACTGGGTATTGTACGCAATAACTGAGATCACAACGGGTGGTAGCGAAATAATATGTAACATCATGGGTCCCGTAGTGTACCCCGTACGATCCCGGAATTTGAAACCGGACTCCCGAACGACTCCGGGGTTCCTGAAGTCCTCGCAATGTTCGGTATACATCTATATTAAATATGTACGTATAATATTATGCATAATGTTTTGGACCGTAACAATGTATAGGAATAATGTATTCCAGAATATTACTGACTTCAAGATACAGTGTTTTAGAATATTAGAGATAGCGGAAAGAGACAATTTTCGTACAAAATGTATGCTATTTTCTGTTGAAATATGGAAAATTGTGTTTCATTCACACCTCATTGCTAGGTATTTAACAAAATCCTATTAATGTGTTTTATAAAAAAAATAAATTTGAAGTCTGAATTATTTTGTTAATGAAGCGACTTTTACAAGCTTATAATTTTAAAATTAACAATCTAGATATATTTTTTTTACACTGACTGTAAAGTAATTCACTATTAATATACTATTCAATCTCTAGTACTAATAGTGAAATATATGGAGTTGTTGTGCGTTAAATATTGTGTTATTGAATATAATATTAATATTAATTAAATTTTTCTGTTTCGGTATTAGAACAACGTTATTCTCGCCTCCTTTTTCGTGTTAGAATGGACTGCATTCTTAAGAGGGGTGTTTACTAACAAATAGAAACTTATGCAACTTATATTACTCGCGGGACGGGTGGGCGCAAGGGGGTGTGAGTAGGTGGAGCTAGACGATATTCGGTTTCGATCACAGCGCATCGGTTTTATTCACAGATTCTGTCATAGACAAAGGAATACTATATGTATACTTATGGAATTGTTGATGTTGTTGATGTTTTATAATAAGCCAATTTTCGCTTGCCCATAACTGTTATATTATTATACACTCTAATATTATAGGTATATATGACATTTCTTTTTAATTACAAACTGTCACTTGGATTTAAGTCTGGAATAGCCGACCGGTTCCGATAGATTTGCGTCTTGGCCAGAATCGGTAGAGATACCATAAAGTGGGGATAGACGACGCAATAACCTCGTGTGAAATGTGTGTGACAATGTTTACTGTTTAATGGTTTTTATCTTCAAAAATTATTACATGAAGTTTTTTTTTTATATCGTTCATCAAATGTGCAGCTGTCTCGTAGAAGTTGTTTTTTTCTTTTGTATACCAGCCTTAGGTAGTAGACATTAATTAAATTCATGCACTTTTGTGGTTATTTCTGAAGGAGATACTCCCGACTTAATAGTCATCATTAAATGCTAGTTGCATAATATACTAATTAGATATACTGAACCTGTACATCCCAATATTCAATCAATATTCAATATGGCCATGACTACCTATCTGACAACTAAAATTGAGAGTTTTCTGCAGTTTACTTGTACGTAAAATTTGTGTTTTTATTGCAAATACTAGTTATATTTGCAATCTCTTCGAGCTTGAATCGCCCTTTTCGCGTCCGCTTACAGCTGTCCGTCAATCTCTCCGAGCTTGAATCGCTTTTTTCGCGTCCGCTTAGAGTTCTTTCACAGTTTCCTGTAAAAAGCGATCACTGTCATGACGCCATTTAGAATGTCCGATTTTATTAACTTTTGACGCACCCCTGTACATATATAAATTCTGTTATGCCAATCGTATATATTATTTAGAACTTTTCTTTCCTTTTTACACAAACCGTTACACTGAACACTGAAGAGCGAGAAGGATAATTAAATGTTAAACATAAATCATGTTAAAGTTTACGAAGGAAGGATATGCTCAGATTCAAGCACTTTTCGAAGAGCCTTTCCGCCACATTGTTTTTTAAAAATTTTATTTTGGATTCGTGATCAGCAACCTCAAAAACTCCCATATACTAAATTTCACCAAGATTAAAGACATTTTGACGAACCTTTCCGCCATATTGAATCCACCATTATGTTTTTTTGACATTTCGACTTTGGATTCGTGATCGGCGGCCTCAAGAACCCCCGTATCTAAAATTTCACATCAATTTTCAAAAAACTCTTCCGCCATTTAGTTTTTTTGACATTTTGACTTTGGATTCGTGATCGGTGACCTCAAACACCCCCGTATCTAAAATTTCACATTCATACATCAATTTTAAAAAAAATCTTCCACCATTTGGTTTTCTTTGACATTTTGACTTTGGATTCGTGATCGGCGACCTCAAACACCCCCGTATCTAAAATTTCACATTCATACGTCAATTTTAAAGAAACTTTTCCGCCATTTTGTTTTGCTTGACATTTTTACATTGGATTAGTGATCGGTGACCGCAAACATCCCCGCATCCAAAATTTCACATTCGTACGTCAATTTTTAGAAACCGCTTCCGCCATTTTTTTTTGACACTTGGAATAGCGATCGATGACCGCAAAAATTCCCAAGTGCCTAGTTTTACTTTTTATCAGAAGAGAGAGTAATTGATTTCAACCAGCTCCGCCCACTGTGCATGTTTGCGTAATCGTTTAAATAAAATTATTTCATAGGGGCACATAAATGTCGAAAGCAATCCTCCTTTTCCCCTTTAAGGAAACACACGTTCTGGAATTATCGTATTTTAATTCAAATTTATAATCATTATTAAAATATTAATCAACCCCTGTATAGATAAAAATATTTAATCAAGCGGGACCGTTATGTATTGTGTGGAGATGCCGAACATTCGCCGGACCGTAGTACATTGATCGGCAGTGCACATGAATTTGATATATATTTTTCGCCTGTCTGGAATACATTGATATCAGTGCACATTTAATCGGCCATTTTTCTGACCAAATCCGTCTGCAAATGAAGTTTAATTTGCTGGTACCTTCGATTGCGTGCGACTGTGAAGTTGCAATAAGCATGTAAACGGTCCCAAAAAGCCGGTTCCTTAAGACTCCGCGTCTTGTTGGGCCCTCGAAACCTTCAAAATTTGGAATTTCAAGATTAAAAGTGAAACATGGGATACATATGCGATCGCCTGTCAGTTTGACGTTTCTCGGGATTTTTTGATTGTCGTGGGAATACGTCATAACGTAAACTATTTTTCTGTTACAACATCGACTACACACTCCCATTTAAAAGCCCATATCTCTGTACACGCTGCACTAAAAAGGAAAATCTCTCCGTCGAGGAACCCTTTAAAGTCGTCCGTACAACCACCCCAATAAACAGCTTTTAATTTCGCATATCCAGAGAGGAGTTCTTTGCACAATTTCGCTGATTTTTGTCGATTTTAACGGTTCGGTTCGTAACCAAGGAGATTCGGCTTTTAGTATGTTTATAAACAATAAAAATGAGCGACTATTAAGACACTGGTATTCATTACGACACTCCCCTACCGCTCGTGTCATAATTTTCATTCTCGTGACTTAATAGTCATCATTAAATGCGCATTGGATAATATACTATTATATATCGACGAGTCCATGAGAGAACAGAAACGCCACTAACAACAATTTACGCTATAACCTAAATTGTATTTGACAGATTACTTGCTTATTTGGTTAAAAATAAGATACTTTAAAAAACTAGCTGCACTGTTTTTTTTTACTGCAACAGTGCTGTTCACTTTAAAGTCATGAAAGTTAAAGACATTTCGCTGGCACCCTAACAAGTGTGGAATGTTGTTTGTACTATTAATTGCAACAAGCTGATGCGCCAAACGAATCGGCGATCATGTCAGGCTTTCTGCAGGGATCTAACCTGGTGCCTATGTTGTTTCCCATTTTTATAAATGATATTGCCAAAGCGATAGACTATAAAGCGCTTATCTTTGCTGATGATATAAAGATATTCCATAAAGTACACGCAGTGGATGATTGCCTGGGTCTGTAGAGGAATCTGGATGCCGTGATGACTGGTGTCTCAACTCAAACAAATGTATAAGACAATGAGTTACTCTAGTAAGATTGATGTAATCTAGTTTGACTAGAAGCTAAATGATGTACCACATCAGCACTGCGCGACGATAAAGGACCTAGGTGTTACCTTTGACACCAGATTGTCTTTTGTTGACTATGTGAGATGGTGGCTGGCGGGTACAAAATGTATGGATTCATCTACAGCAATTATCGGGATTTTAAACACTAGATACCTGAGTATTTTGTATTGCACCTACATTAGATCAAAATTTGAGTATGCTTTACTGGTACAGTATCCCATATGGGATTGATACCCATATTAACAAAACAGAAGCAATACAGAGACGATTTTTTTGGAGTCTCGGTGAGTGTAAGAATTTTTAAGACATACATATTTGTTAAGCTTATTCTGTAAGTACATACAAAATTTACAACGATCTCTGTAGCCTACGAGTATTTTGTCAATGCGTATTACTTCTGTAACAGGATACCGCTTTTGACAGTTTTTTACAAATTTATGAAATAGCCAAGATTCTGCTGCTGCTGCATCTTCTTCTTTTCTTTGCTCTCGATGTTTTCTATTGTCAAAACGCAAGCAAACTAAAATGATTAGTATCCTCTGCAAATACACTATACTTCGAAAATTCTCCTGACCTCTGCCATTCGTTGTATAGAGAGATTAAAGACCTTCATTATTGGATTTGGAGACCGAACTACTATAGTACAAGATACCAAAGAACGCTCGAAGTTATATCGTATCCAAATTAATCAATTTCAGTTTATCGATACGTCCATATCTTTCTCTCATCTCTGAAAGCTTTTTATTTCTATATTTGAGAACCTCAGGTAGTATATCATCTAATAATAAGCACAACCACATTAGGTGCTGAAGATGTTGCAATATTTTTTGCAACGTCTCTGAGATTGTATAAATACGACAATATTGAATTAGTGCTTAATACTAATACATTCATAGTTTACAACTATAATAATGGTTGATGTAAAAGAAAGTTTATTTTTGAATTAAATGAATGATTTTCAAAGTTAATACTCCTATATTGTCTAATGAATTTAATTTGATACTGATATTACAATGACTGATGATGAATTAGAAATATATATGTTATTGGATAAATATTAGTTTCTAGAAGTGATGAAGTCTTCACTATGTTGATATTTCATATCTGAAAAGAATAAATTGAAGCATATCAATTTTAGTAAATATTGTATTTATATATTAATATTGTTAAATTTGTTCATCAATTAATATCATTTATGAAAGACATTAATTAGCACATTCTGGTTAATTTGAATATAGATATTTAAAAAGTTATAGTAGAAAAGTTTGAATTTGGGAAATGTCAATCAAGCTGTCAGTTAAAAATAATTTTTGGATTTGACAATTAATAAGTATTGAAGCTACTAATATATAAAATAAGCTATCTAAAAACTAAATAAGATTTATTATGATGTATATGGTGAGTAAAAGAAGTATGATAAATTTTATTATGTTTTGAAAATATCTAATTTGAATATTCAATAAGAAGAAAGAATTATTATTGGAGGAGAGAAATATATTAGGAAATCACTAACGAAATTAAAAATAAATAAAGGATTCTCAAAAATATTTTTTGAGGAAGAAGAGGTATTTTTATTTTATAGGAGAAATATTTGAGATTCTCTTATAAATATCACGATAGAAAGGTGTATTATTAGTAAAAAAGGTTCTCCTAATTATATTATTGGGGAAGAATAAGAATTAGAAGAATACTAAAGAAGCGGAATTTCTAGACAAGAAGCAATTGCTTACTTAAATTAAAAACTTACCTAATATATATTTTTACATTCCATGAGAGTGTTCCTGTTAAGAAAAGTACACTCAGGTATTGTGGTCAACACAAGTCTGAGATATCATACCAGTTCCTGTGAATCATTTGTTAAAGGTTGCTGTACTTGAAGAGGTGGAGTAGCTGACCTGATGTTCAAAACAGCCGTGCTGTCCAAATGATAACCAAGTAATTCTACTATTGATATCTATAAAATATAAAGTTATAAAGCAAGGTATTTATATTGTAATTATATTTGAAATCAATTATAGTTCATATTTATTTTCAAATGAACACTAAATAAAATCATATCATTTTATAAACACAAATGTATGATATGTCTCAATTTAAAGTTACATTATTAAAAAACATATAATAGTATATCCAATAATATATCCATAGTTATTGTAGTATCGAGTATTTACCTTTCACAAATAAGATTAACCAGAATAAGCAATCGTCTAATGGGAAAAATCATTGATGAACAATTAATACCTATATATCCTATATTGTATGTCATGTCATATGTTATTCACAAACCATTATTGTGAATATATGTTGCGTAATTTCAATATATTATAATTAAAGATCTTATTATATTAGTTTTCGCATTATTATTTCCATATATGCAGGAGATATTGTGGTAGTTAGCCAGCATATCAGATTATAACCTAAAAATAAAAGATAAATATGGTTAGAGTCAATTAAAATATATTCTTTGGTACCTACCAATGAAGATTGACTCATGCATGTTGTTTTAAGGGATTTTCTGTTGTATATTATAACTGGACCATATTACACAACTGAGATTAAGAAATTAATATTGAAATCGTAGGTTATTCTAATGGTAATTGATGACTTATATCGACATTTTATGACAAACATTATGGAGCACTGATGATCTTGATTATTTGCAAAGAACGTCTTACAAATTTATTTCTATTGAATATTGCCCCGGAAGCCTTACGTTAATTGTAATTCAAAGAAACGAATACATCATGTATACATATCACCTTTAATTTAACGATTTAAAGGGTAATGAAATTACTATTATAAAAATGGAACTACTACTACATATAAAGACAATGCGATTTAAAAATTTATCATATATGGTAATTCACTAATTATCAGTTACTTTAAGATCGCGATCTACTTTATTACACAAAAGCATCCCTTCCTTAGAAAAAATAACTTAAGCATTACGCCCCAGATGCTGATCAAAATTGGTGAACACAGTATATTATTAAAATAAAATTAAGTAACAGTTAAAGGGTGTAGCCATCTTTACTCATCTATTAGTATTTTAACACCGATATATTTAACTAGAGCATACGCGAAATGTTGGTCAACTCAACATTCACGTTAGGTGGCTTAAATGTTACAGGAAACGTCAGAATTGTCAGAAAAAATCCATCTGACTTTTGATTAATGTTGGCAATTTCACAAAAATTTAATTGCAGGTTATAAAACGTCAAAACGATCAATCGATTTCAGTTCGTGATGAAATCTGAACTGTTTTCATGATGACAATTATTAAAAAAAAAAGGTTAAACACCCTGATATCTGTCTGATATTTCATGGTTCATGTTTCTAAGCTCTATCGATATTTATTATAGACCTTGACACAAAAAGATATGAAATTACAAATTTTATACAAGGCTGAGATATCATACCAGTTCCTGTGAATCATTTGTTAAAGGTTGCTGTACTTAAAGATGTTATTATATTAGTTTTCGCAATGTTATTTCCATATATGCAAGATATATTGTGGTAGTAAACCAGCATATCAGATTATAACCTAAAAATAAAAGATAAATATGGTTAGAATCAATTAAAATATATTCTTTGGTACCTACCAATGAAGATTGACTCATGCATGTTATTTCAAGGCATTTTCTGTTTTATATTATAACTGGACCATATTACACAACTGAGATTAAGAAATTAATTTATTTAAACTAATATTAATAGAAAAGTGAATACTAATACATATGATTCATATTGTGTATGTAAACGTCAAACCTTATAAAGGATTGTTAAATTGAATAGAAAATTAGAACTTTGATATATACGGTAATTGAAAAGAATAGTTCACGAAGGGTAATTTAAAAATTTGTTTTAAAAAACGGTAAGAAATAATTTATATACTTATTATTTTTGAAATATATAGAGTTTCATGTTAATGTGGTAGTATTTATATTTATTTAACATTGTATTTTAAAATACTGCTTCAATATATTATGTTTCTGTTTTTGAAGATCTCTGTGTAAAAGTTTGTGACGAGCACTCGATCCAACTTTTACCGTAAAAACTTTTTATTTTTTCAATTGACTCGTTTTGATGTTCTTCAGAACTGTTTTAATTTATCTTCTCATCGTCGCTTGCATCAGAAACTTCAAATTCGGAAACGGATTCGTGTTCGCTGTCTAAATCCAATTGATCAAATCCGTCTACTTCACTAACATAATTTTCTGCCTCTTCATACCACTTGATATTAGAATTTGCAGTATTAACGTTGGTGACAAAATGGCCCTTATTAAATTTTAATTAGCAACAGGACGAAAACAACGAGACGATTTACAAAGTAAGTGCAGCTAATAAATGTAAATAAAGTTACAGTAGCACAAATATAAACCTCTAGGACTGGCGCTAAATTTAAAACCATATCACCAGCAGAAGATGAATGTTTGCCAAAATATATAATATTATTTTTATTTAAATTTAATTATTATTATAAGCAAGTAATAACAAAAAAAAAAAAAAAGCACTTTGTATTGTTTCACAAATAAATATAATTAAATACTCGATGTACATTTCGCCTTGCGGCATCGTCAGGAGTTCTCGAGAAACTAAAGTAAAATTTAATATACTGTAACTACCTACTTCTAACAAAATGTAAATAAAAATGTACAAAAATAGAAAATTATGAAAAGGTCATGGCTTATCTGGAAAGACCGTTTTTACAAGGCTAGGGTTTATTAGCGGTGAATTTATGAGTTCTATTTGTTCATTAAGAACATTGCCTGGTTGTAAAAGTAAACTTTCTTTTATAAAATAACCTTCTAGACATTCATTTTTTTTTCCTCGAGAACTCCTGACGATGCCGCAAGGCGAAATGTACATCGAGTATTTAATTATATTTATTTGTGAAACAATACCAAGTATGTTTTTTTTTTTTTTTTTTTTGTTATACTTGCTTATATTTCGACATGTTTCACCAAGAGATTTCCATCACTTCATTTAATTATTTATTAATTATTATTTTTAAATATTAAGGAATGCATAATTAATATACTTTTACCTTTAATAACACATAATTGTAAAAGTGATGTACCTATATATACGTATATAGTAATTTTAAAATTAACTTCGTCATTAATAAATTAAACTTCATTTAAAGAATCATTATTTTTAAACGTGAAAAGTACGAAGTAAAACACCTTTTTTTAACATTGTCGTTCCAATCGTTTCCCCGTTAAAGGACAACGATGGCATTACATCGATGTGATAGGATACATTTACTTTACTGAATTTACCTTTCGAATAAAGCGCTTAGCTACACTACTACCATCACTACCGACACGACCATCCACGCTGGTTACAGATCGAAAGCGTTTGCCAGAAAACGGGAATCAGCCTTAAATAAAAGATCGGGCAATTTGAACGCCACCTAAGGGATATTTTCTTTGTGTTTTCTTGTTTTCTACACGAACACGAAGTCGTTCTAATTGCAAACAGAAGAACATTCAGTCTCGAATGATCGCCTCGTCTCTTAAGAAAGTAAAGTGAACCTCATCCAACTCGAGATTCATTTGCTCTTCTTGTTGTGTTTGCATTAAGAGTAATGGTATTGTTCTTGGTCGATTTAGAATAAAGAATTTGCTCATTCCTTTACGTATTGGATTATTACTTGCTATCCATTCAATGTCTACTTGCTGGGAAATACATTAGCGTGAAAGTTGTGGTGTCGTGTTTTTATTTGTTTGATTATCTTAGGACGTTTCTAAGGATCAGGAATTATTTGAATTAGCAATTTTATCATCAGGAAATTTCACAGAAGAAAGGGAATACTAGTTTAAAAAGAAACTAAAATTAAACATGTTTGTATTTCCATGTTTGTGTTAGTAGTAGTATAAATCAAAAGATTATAAATTTGCATTTTTTTTTAGCTTCTGATATGAAATCATATCGTCGTCTTTTCTTTTATTGTTAAAAGATCTTCCACTATCATAAGGGACACCAATGCCTTTTCTGAGAGGTTAGTATGTATTGATACGTGAACTCTTAGTTTAAATCCTTTTCAATCAGCAACAAATCAATATCCATAGTGTTGCTGTGTTTGTTCTGTTAACGATTGTAGAAATACTACATTGGCTGATGTTACACCTTGAGTTTCAATGATAAAGTGAATATTAATATATTAAATAGCAAACACGAGTTTAAATTTCTTTGAACTATTTTCAAATATGTAAAATACGAGTTTATGTACAGACGTTTCTTTATTTATATTATATTAAATTGAATATCCAGTGTATGGCCAGTCAATCGATGGATCGCT
Source organism: Amphimallon solstitiale (assembly GCA_963170755.1). Taxonomy (NCBI): domain Eukaryota; kingdom Metazoa; phylum Arthropoda; class Insecta; order Coleoptera; family Scarabaeidae; genus Amphimallon; species Amphimallon solstitiale. The sequence continues at coordinate 139,578,383 of OY720677.1, read as the reverse complement.
CGTCCATGTATTGGACGTCCGTGAGATATCCAATATAATACATCCAGATGATATACCATACAAATGGTTTTGAGGATATCCCACGTATAGACAGATACTCCTTCCAAGCAATAGACGTCCGTAAGATATCCAATATAATACATCCAGATGATATACCATACAAATTATTTTGAGGATATCCGATGTATAGACAGATAGTCCAGTCCATGCAATGGATATAACGTGAGATATCCAATACAGTACATTGTAACGGTTCAAGAATCATAGGCTTAATTATTACTATTTTTAATTAACAATTATTATTCTTAATTGAATTAGTACAAGTTTGTCTCGTTAAAAATTAGTAACAATATTATTTGTCTGTTCGGTATATTGGCTACTCGGCTAGCTGTTGTTGCAGATATCTGTTGTAAATTTATATTCTTTAAATGGAATAATTTTAACATCATTCTATATTACTTGTGTTTTCTTTTCGTAATAATTTAGTAATATTTGAAATTGAAAAGCCAATTTATTTAATTCCGCTTTATTAATGTTTTTTTTAAGTTGATTTGTTCTTCCTTACCGGCTTGTCAATCAAGTCGATAGCGCGTGGTACATGTCATCCACATTTCTGGTTTTGATCTTGGTCAAGCAACGTCGTTTGTTTTGAATCGTGGACCATCTTTCAATAATTTGGGTTGATTAATAAAATATATCTATCAGCATCGCTGATTGCGGAATATTTGTTGGATTGTTTTCTTAAGAAAAATTGCAATTGGGTTTTAGTATTTGCTGGTGAAGCAATTTTTCTATTTAACGACATTTTGGTCGGATTCAAATGTAATTTAAAGTCACATGGTGATCGGCATGGAATATGCCAGAATATTGATGTTTGATTATTAGTATGCACATTGGAAGAATATAAGAACATATAACCAGGGAAATTTTGGTGACGTTAAATTGTGTGACGTTGAAATTGTGAACCTTAATTGCGAAACATAGGGCCACGATTATATGTTGAAATTAACTATAAAGCCCCTGGAGAAGAATTCTGCTTTTTTCTTGTTCCGTTGAAAACCTAAACCTTTTGCTCTTGACAGTCAGCTGAGTTTTCTTGTTGCTCCGCCGTTGATGTCAGCTAATGAAGACTTCATTAGACCCAGCTAAGTGTCACAATTAATTAAATTAAGTTAATTTGGTAATAATATTTGGTAATAATATTTAGTAATTGTAGGAGTAAGGTCTATCGATCTTTTTGATCGGAGGACTATCGAATAGATTTTAATTTCGTAATTTTATACAATATAGACCCATCCTACAGGGTGTATTTGATTAGTTCCAATAACTTTGAGATATATTCTGAAAATTTATTGCATAAGAGCCCATAATAGAGGGTGAACTTAGATAATCTTTGCCCTTGTCATATGTTTTGTTAATTTTGTATAAGAGAAAAGCAGGAATAGCTTACTGTAATTCAAATTTTATGTAATTGGTTAATATTTTTAGAAATCTAAGTGGTCGCTTGACCTACATTATAACCCTATTGTAAACGACTAATTTGCAAATTTTTCGAGACCCACAGAAATATTTCACCGATTGTGTTTTCATTAAATTTAGGAGTGTTGAAGTAATCATTTAGCATTATTATTTTTTTTAATTATTGCACTTCAAATTTTAGTATATTTAATTTTGTCCATCATACAGTGTGAGCTGATAGGTGCCCCTTTGTTTTTTTTTAAATTCTTACAGATTGTTTGCTTTGTGTTAGTTGTGACATACAGGGTGTACCATCACGAGTAGCTGTATGCTTTAGAGGCATGATTTAAGTGTTGTTTTTATTATTCACCTTAAATTTCACATTAATTTTATTCAATCATTTCATATTTTATACTATATATTTGACTAATTTTTTTTTTTATTATATATATGAATATTCTGCACCACTTAGTGACGAATTAAATTTAGAACTTGTGCTTTGGATTGTTTTGTTTTATTGTCGAGTTGCTTTTACCTATTTTCACCTGATTTTTCTTACCATCCACGATCAGCGTTCGTTAACTACGATGGGCTTTTAATTCGCGGTGGCGCCCTATTAAAATTAGCTTCACGTCGTTTCGACCCATACCATCTTCACTGAGTAAAGCCGCAGTCTAAATGATAAGAATAGCAGGTAGGTGGGCATAGAGGTTACAGCTCATTTGGAATCATTATTTGCCAATTTCTTGTATTTGTAATTTAAATTTATTCAGCGCCATATTATTGCCACAGATTTTTTGACGTTTTGTTCGTGGCAACATCTAGACGGAAACGCTGCATTAAAATTTCTAGAGAGACCACTGGCAAGACCGAGTCTGGCGTCGATATAAATCAGTAACTTCATACATAATTCTGCATTAACCTAGAATTATTTCTCTATAATTTTTTTAAATTCATTAAAAATTTAATTTACAGTTTCTTAAAATGCCTAAAGTTAATAAAAGTTTTAGTGACATTTTATAGAAATGCCAATAGAACTACCGAAATTGTCACAGTGATTGCAAATGACTTCAAAATAATTTATACGCGACAAACTAAATAAATTATTATAAAATAGTTTATTGTTGGTCATATGAATGTAGTGCCTCTTGTAATAACAAATGTAGCAGTTTGTCTAATCTGCTTGAGGGCTATACCTGAATTTGAGGACCATTAAAAATTGCAGCACTTTAATTAAGTAATTTAGCTTAAATTAGTTTAAATTTATATACCAAAAAATTGATATTTCTATTTTATTTTAGATTTTTTCGGACAGGTATCTCAACCTAAATGAAAATGATGCCGAAAAACCAATTCAGCAGTACTTGAAGGGAACGAAAGAATTTTTCGACCGGAAACAGCTGTACTAGAATTATAATCCAATTTGCATATTAGTTATTATTTTATTTGATATATGTTATTAAATTATTTACTTTATACATATATTATTTTATTATAATATTTTTCTTTTATTTCATAACCATGCTGTTTTTAATTCATTTACATCTAATCAATAAATTGGCCTTTAAATATTATAGATAAACATTAAAACAAAATAAATTAGCTAATAATTAATTACCATGCGTAAATCAATCAACAAATACAAAATATTTATATTACCGACATACGTAATGGGGACCTATAGATGGACGTCCGAAGGATATTTTGTTATAGATGTCCCGAGGACACTGAGTTCAAGATATCCTGCGAATATAATTTTCAGGATATTTTAGGAATATACTGAGTACGATGTCCACTGTCCACGAATGTCCCTTGAATAACCGTTTACTTTTCATGGGACATCCCCCTGATATACTAATAGCTGGACTGGGATATCCTCAGGGCATCCACCAGATACTCTCGTGCTGTGTGGAATATTGCTGATAAATTTGAAATTTCATTCTGTCATTTACCGCATTTTGATGTTTGTGTAGCGTTAATGGATTTAATATCTACAAACTTATGAACAATTCTACTTATGGGTTAAACATATCTCCATGATTTAGTCATACTATTTAACATCAAACATGAGTTTAAACAAACACACATACCATTATTTAAGTATTATATAATTAGTATAAATTATACGATAAAGCATTCTAATCATATAAACAAAATTGAAAAATTAATATTTTTTATCATTTTCTCCAAAAATTATATTATCTCAAAGTCTAAGAACTTATATGTATTCTTCATGAATCTCTATAGAAAGCATAATTTGTGAGATTAAACAGTGTTTGGTGCAAAAAATATATGGATTGTTGACATCTAAAGGTCTTTGTCAGATTAGCTCAATAGATATTACGGTAGGTTCTTTAACTTTTAATTACTTTCAATTTTACTTAATTCAGATCATAACGATATTAAAACGAGAGAGGTCATTGCCACATAAATTCTATCTACAGCGAAAACAAATAAAATAGAAAATCAATATTTTATAAATGCTGAGGGCACTCAATCATAAATGAGATATTCAGACTTGCTAATAAAAACACATCCACTCTTACGGAATTTACAATAACAAAACATATATGAATAGACATAACGCGAGCAGTTTTACCTCTACACTGCGTCAGTCATAAAGCAACGGTTCGGCAAAGAATTATTCTCTTTGATATTTAAAATTATCTAATTCGCAGGTGGAACACACATCCAATTAAAGGCGGATAATTACTAATGACGATCATCAAATAACAGGTAGAAGGCACGCCATTTGGTAAGTTTATTGTGTAAATTGGATACCAATCAGCAGATAGAAGATTGGTATCCAATATAGGCTGGATTGGGGGAAAAGACAGATTTTAATCTCTGGTTTAAACCAAAAGGCAGATTAATTTGCATTCAAAATGTATTTTGAATGCAATGACTTTACTATTTTTTTTACTTGTGCAGTAAGGAGTTGTTAAAAGCAATGTTTTTATCTTGACATTATTAATATTGTACCTGTCGGATATAAACACTGATTTTATTATTATTATTATTAATAAAATTACAATAATAATTACCTACAGGATTATTTCTATATACTAATAAATGTCTTCCAATATTATTTGCAGTCAAAATATGACAGGGAGAAATTTTACTGTGTACATATATTGATTAAGCCGTCAAAAGAAGGTCCCTTTTCATGCTCGTGTATACAGAACTTGTTCCAGGGTTTGAAGAACAATTTTCCGATCTTTATTAGGGGTCTTGCGGTTGATATAATACGTTTGTTCATAATGGAAAAGGATCCCTTTTCGCTGTTGTTTCGGTCTGAATTTTACTACTTACGCTTTAGTATCACAGCCTTAATAACTGAGAATCACCGTCGGAACTTGATGATCCCATCACTTTTAATACCTAGTTCCACATCTTCGCTATGAAATGGAATTGTTTATGTGGTAATTTTATAGCTAAAATTTAATCTAATCGTGTAGTTATTTATGTGAAAAGTTAAACAAATGTGATTTTATGCAAAAAAAGTCTTAAATTTAGTTTGTATAGTGATTAATTTTTTATTATTCTATATAAATATTGTAGCACAATCTCAGTGTAAAAATAAAAAGTTAATGTTGTGCTTTCTAATTTGTTTTTATAATGCATCCCGATTTGTAGTATATTTACTTGACGAACAAGTTGTTCACTCCCAATGTCTAACCGTTTTATTCGCAAAGCTGCTTTGTTCGCAACTAAATGTACTTCTTCAATCAGTTTCAATCAAACGCAGCTTTAGGAAGGTATTTCCTCATAAGTGCTACGTTTTCGAATTGATGTGCGTCACAGAGGATAGAAGAATGGAATAAGAACTTTAGTTAAAGAAGCCTCCGTTCAAATCTACAAGCATGTTCTATAAAAAAGTGGCAATGAACAACTTATAGCACGTACACTTTTGCTATTCAGAATGATCAGACTTTGACTTTTTTAAATCAAAAGTGACATTTTTCATTCCTCAAAAATATCCATGACTCTTTTTTAAGTAGGATAAGTACATCATTCTGTTTCGAATGGTAGTTCCTCATAAGTGCTACATTTTAAATTTATTGAGCACCAAGGAGGATAGAAGATAAGATTTAGTAATTCTTATCAAAAATTAAAACCATGTTCAAATATACAAGCATATTTTGTACAAAAGTGGGATTGGACAACGACTCTCTTAAATCAAGGATAGAATTTTTCATTCCTCAAAGATATCCATGACTCTTTTTTTTAGTAGGATAAGTACATCATTCTGTTTCGAATGGTGGTTCCTCATAAGTGCTACATTTTAAATTTATTGAGCACCAAGGAGGATAGAAGATAAGATTTAGTAATTCTTATCAAAAATTAAAACCATGTTCAAATATACAAGCATATTTTGTACAAAAGTGGGATTGGACAACGACTCTCTTAAATCAAGGATAGAATTTTTCATTCCTCAAAGATATCCATGACTCTTTTTTTTAGTAGGATAAGTACATCATTCTGTTTCGAATGGTGGTTCCTCATAAGTGCTACATTTTAAATTTATTGAGCACCAAGGAGGATAGAAGATAAGATTTAGTAATTCTTATCAAAAATTAAAACCATGTTCAAATATACAAGCATATTTTGTACAAAAGTGGGATTGGACAACGACTCTCTTAAATCAAGGATAGAATTTTTCATTCCTCAAAGATATCCATGACTCTTTTTTTTAGTAGGATAAGTACATCATTCTGTTTCGAATGGTAGTTCCTCATAAGTGCTACATTTTAAATTTATTGAGCACCAAGGAGGATAGAAGATAAGATTTAGTAATTCTTATCAAAAATTAAAACCATGTTCAAATATACAAATATATTTTGTACAAAAGTGGGATTGGACAACGACTCTCTTAAATCAAGGATAGAATTTTTCATTCCTCAAAGATATCCATGACTCTTTTTTAGTAGGATAGGTACATCAATCTATTTCGAAGAGTTGTTCCTCGTAAGTGATACATATTAAATTTTTTATGCATCAAGGTTGATAGAAGATATAGAATTAAGGAATTCTTACCAAAAACTAAAGCCACGTTCAAATCAACAAACATAGGTATTCTGCAGTAAAGTGGGATTGGATAATTTATCCTACTTTTCCTATTAAGAATAAGTAGATTTTGAATCTTTGAATCAGTAATTTTTTTTTTGTAAATATCCATGATTGTTTTTTTAATTATGTATTTCATTATTCATGTGGCCAATTAAGAATAGCTACCGGCTGTATCTCAGATGCTAGTAGTCATATCGCTTTCTTATAAAAAAATTTCAAGTAGAAGTGCCCAAGAGGAAATGCTGGAAATTGTTTTCGAATGTGTAAAATGTCCCCTAGGGGGAGTATCATTCATAATCAATGTTAAATTTAAGAGTACAAAACAGTTTTATTCAATTCACTACAATTGTTTCACCCTACTAGGGCTTCATCAGGTGATGAATATTATAATATTCATATTCATGATGAATATAATAGGCACTGAGAGCAGCAAAAGGCATAACTTTGTACAAATAATTTTATTGCTAATATCGTAACAATAGCACTTTAATTTAAAATAAACTTGTTATCAGGAAATTAGGTACTGTTTTGTCTGACAAATGCTTTAGTATTCTTACATCGGTACTGCAGTGTAATAATTACCAATGCGTATTCGTAAATCAAACTGACGAGCACCAAATAGTGTGAAACCCGTCATTGATTCTACACGTAGTGGCATAACATTTTAAACAATGACGTAAATATTTATGTGCCTTGTGACTATGAATTGCCGATACATGTAGAGATAATTAAATAATTTTATTATTTCATTATAAGTGATGCTGCTTAGCATGGGAAAGGAAAACAATCCCCGAGGACAACACGAGCAACATAATAAGAACTGAAAGCAGGTATTCAAGAAGCTTTACCACACTTAAAGAAGTGAGACAAGGCGGAGTTCTGATTCCCCTTGTCTTTATAAGTGTTATGGACGATATTGCAAGAAGTGCCAATAACCTAACAAAGGGTATTTATGTAGGGTCCGGAAACCTTCAACCTATAATAGCCAAGGAATATAGGTATGGCACGAAACTTTAAAGAACGTTGGAATAAATATTAATAAAAGAAAAACGGAAGTATTCGCAGTCTCCAAAGATGAAGAAGAAACAAATATAACAATAGATGGTTATTCAATTAAGGTGACAGAAAACCTAAAATATCTTGGAACCATAATCAACCACAAAAGAGATATAGAGGCAGATGTGAATAATAGAATCAAAATTGTAAACTGTTTATATCATGCACTGAAGTACATATTTTTAAGTAAGAGAGAGGTCAGCAGGGAAACAAAGACAAAGATTTACAAAACAATATTTCTTCCGACCCCTAACGGCAAAAGAGGATACAGATCAATGAAAGTGATGCTGACTAGTAAATTTTATTTTGATACTGATAAATATACAATAGACGAAATGATTTAAGTTTGAATATTGATCCAGAAAATAATTACAAACTGTTTATTTTCATTTATTACTTCCATTAAATATAATTTAACAAAACAGTTAATTTGAAAAGTGATTTTCTATAATTTGCGTTTCTAATGGGTGGAAACAAATCAAACGTAATTAATAAATCTTCAAATGACGACAGTTCTTTTTTCGAGATCTCTTAATCCGCAGATTACTCAATACTGCCAGCCTCATATTTTTCGAGTTAATCCTCGATAATGATCGAATAAAGTGTTTTCCCGAATAATGTGTTTTTCCATTGCTTCCCATTTCGACTCTAGTAATCAAATACAGATGTTTACTACCAATAACAAGTTGAATTGTAATTAATTTCAGAAGAGAGAAGAGAGCATTCGTTCCTATCCCCCACTGTCAGAGCGGAAAATTTTAATTACGTTTTTTTGGCGTTCGACCTCGTGGATGCTCCCGGATGAGCCCCGGAGGGAATTGTCAGAGTTGAAAAGTTTCATTCTTGAATCGTGCGATCCTATCTTGTTTTAATTTACAAGTGCGTAACATCGGGTACTTTTACTTATAAACGAAAGATTAAACAATAAATTACGCCTCGAAATGAATGATAAACTCGGTGTACGTCAATTTGATGTCGGGGCTCGAGGTTTTGCTCTATATAAATATCTGACAATTATACAAAATAATATTAAGACCGGCAGAATTTTACTTTCAGAAAAAGGACTAATGATTGTTTGATTAGTGATAGAGCCAAGGAAGTGGGGAAAATAAGTAATAGTGCTAATATATAAGAAAGAAAGTCCAAAAGCATGTGCAAATTATAGCGGAATGACTCTACCTTAATGCTAGTAAATAAAAAAACTAATGAAATATACTGAGGCGCAAACGGCTATAGAAGGGAGCCGATTCACCATAGACGCTATGCACGGTCAAATAACTGAAAGTGCTGCTTATAAGGCCTACCTTGCTAAAATCGAAAATCAAATTTCAACTGACAATTTTGGGCGTTTATTGGAGAGAGAAAAAAAAGAACTCGCATTCCTGGTAAAATGTAACACTCAGGAATCAAGATGGAGGATCGCAAACCATTGTCAACGCGTTTGCTGACTAGTTCAAAACCGCGTACAGCACTCCCTCTAGATCTATGGCTAATGAAAACTTCCCCGTGGGTACACGTTAATCAGGTGTCCAAAGAAGAGGTGCTGAACACCATTAGAAGACTGAGGGCCGATTTTACATCCGGCGAGGATTAAATTCCGGCTTTTATGGTTAGGGACTGTGCAAATGTGCTTGCTGTCCCTTTGACAAACATTTTTAACTTGGTCCTTTCCATGTCATCGTTTCCGGTTGTGAGAATTATCCCGGTCCTAAAGACCGGAGATTCTTCGGATATTTACTTCCATTTTGAATAACTTCTCTAAGTAATTCGAAATCACTTTTCATTCACAAATTTTTCTCTCAATCAAGAGTCAAATTTCTTTTCGCCAGCATGGTTTTATGGAGAGAAGATCTACAGTTTCTAATCTGCCAATTTTTACTGAATATGTGTACAGGCAGATTCTATCTACACCGACTTTGCTAAGGCATTCGATAAAGTGGACCACGCGATCTTGCCCTGCAACTTAAAAAGTTTTGGATTAAGCGATCAGTTAATTCAGCTGTTTGCTTCATATCTATCTCACTTTGTTAAAATTTTTGTTTTTCATTATTAATTAGAAAGATTTTTAATGGTGTGGAATCAGCCATTAAGACACTATGTGAAAATGTTTGCCTTATTGGATTGTTAACCGCCATTAAATATTTATATAATCACAAGACGATAAATTATCAGAATAGTATATGCAAATGTTTGCTTTGGTGAAATAGTGCTTGCATTGTGTTCAATATTCACTAAAACTCTTTAAAATAAAAATAAATACCTAGTGAACACACATTAAATTGCGTTTAAAACAAGTTTTAAATAAGAATCATTTGAACAGATTTAGTTTTATGTTAGTTATTATAAATCTTCATAAACAGATGGATATCTATGTATAGTAAGAAATATAAAGACAAACATTAATAAAATATATTTACCATTATTATTAAGACTTACATATTGTGTTTAATTTCTTTACCTTATCCCATACTTAACAGATAAGAGAAAGATTGTCAAACAAGAAGTAAATCACTGTTAGAATCCACCTAAAAATTTTAAAATTTATGCTGTTATGCTAAAGTCAGACATTAAGGTATCATTATTACTTTTGATATTTAAATAGTAGGTACTACAGCAATATGTAATTAAGAAATGTCTTATACACTAAAAACTTACAAACGCTTCTCTATATTAAACTCATTTTAATAATATACGAAAATACGTATAAAAAGTTTTGACCTTCTAACTTCATTGATCAGCCAACTAAAGGCAAAAAACCTCTCTGGTGTCACTCTATTCGTTAATGAAGTATTATAAGATCAATGGAAAAATTAATACTCTTCTTATTAAAATTAATTGTAGATTTCGAAAATTAAACTATCATTCTATTTAAAATAAGGAAGTTGACATTGATATCCGTTTTAACCGGAAGCAAAAACAAATTGCATATATTTCAATTGGATCACTTGTTATCTATCAAAATTTTCAGAAAACAATACTTCTGATAAACGATTTCAATAAATCACCCCGTATTCCATTATAATTTTACATGAATTCCTTTACCGGCTTCTAACCCCGGCTCGTAAGTATCACTTGTGTTTCCAATAAACTAATCTGTACTCAAGACACATATAAGGCTAATTAAATTTATCATCGACTAGCGGAACGAATACATTTTCATAATAAGCCTGCCGTTTAAAATCCAATTGCTAATATCATTTATGTGGAAAATGTTGAAAAATGTGAAGGATTACTAATGTAAAGTACTTCTATACAGGGTGTCCAGAAACTCTCCTGACAAACGAAGACCGGAGATTCCTCAGATAATTTTAAGACAATTTAACCCAATTCACCCTAGTCCGAAAATGCTTCCTAAGGTCATAGGCGTCCGTTTTGGGTAGGTAAACGGTTATTTTAACGCATAACTTTTTTGTCTTTAACTTTTAAGCATTTGTGACACTATATTATTAAATTTTCAGGTATTCTAGTACTAAAAGGTACTCTTACTTTAAGTCGGTAGGATACACCGTTTTCTAGAAAAATCGATTTGAAAATTTTTCGTTTTTTCGTCATTAAAATTCAATTTATTATTTTTTGCACTAGTTCGCTCTGAACTGCCAACAGAAATAAAACGAAGAAACGAAAAATTTTCAAATCGATTTTTCTAGAAAACGGTGTACCCTACCGACTTAAAGTAAGAGTACCTTTTAGTACTAGAATACCTGAAAATTTAATAATTTAGCGTCACAAATGCTTAAAAGTTAAAGACAAAAAAGTTATGCGTTAAAATAACCGTTTACCTACCCAAAACGGACGCCTATGACCGGTACTAGAAATTCGCAATTAATGGAATCGATTCATCTCTGGAGGATAAATAAGCATACCAGTTGTTGTTTTTCTAAATAGTAGCGTTCGGGAGATATTAAAAAAAAACTAATTACAAGGCGCCATTTTCAAAGAGCTCTAGCTCCCTTAGGAAGCATTTTCGGACTAGGATGAATTGGGTTAAATTGTCTTAAAATTATCTGAGGAATCTCCGGTCTTCGTTTGTCAGGAGAGTTTCTAGACACCCTGTATATATACTGCATTAGAAAAGGGTAATGTAATGCAAATAAATATCCTATACCTAAGCAAGGCTTTTGACTCAATAGATGATGAAAAACAATTACGAAAGTTGGAGTATTATGGTGTGAGTGGTTGATTGGTGGCTTGTCTCAAGTTATAGGAAGGATACAAATATTGACTTGACTGGGAAATCAAAAGTGAAAACGGATTACCGCGAGGAAACATTCTGAATTCATTGTTGTTCAAATGAAACCAGCATATTAGTCAGTTCTCCTTTGGAAACAGAAGTTGGTAATATTTTAATTAAAGGCAATCGATGAAGTTTAAGAATGGCTAAGTTCCAACAAATTAAAACCGAACAAGGATAGGCTACCCACTAGACAAAATTCCTAAAGGTTTTTAGAATTTCCAGGCATGTATAAAAAAATATAACACAAGACATCGCAAACAAATGAAACTTCCTGAGTGTTGCGGGAGAAACATACATCCAAATACCATATATATAAATTCGACATTACCATTAGAATGTGCTACAAACATGCTAGATTTAATCAGGTTGAGATTTTATAAAATATTTTTTATGTAAAAATGTTATTGGAGGAAATAATGAAAAATACGATTGACAAGGAGTTGTATATATTGGCATATATTAAGAATTAAAAAATGATTATAATTTTCTAATGTTATTTAATTTGTAATTAGTAATTAAATGCAAGATGTATTAAAATGAGGGTTTCGAGCGTATGAAATTACAAAAAGTGCAAAGTTATTATGAGACTGAGCTGAATTAAGACAAACTTGCAATATCTTGGCATTATCAAGTCAGCAAATAGTAGGATAATGACAATAGCAATACTAATCGACAACTTTTAAAATAATATCAATATTTAGCTTTTACTTTTAAATCAATAAGGTAACTAGAAATATTAAATGTTAAGATTGTAATGTGAAAATTATAAATCTAAGATCATAAGAAAATATAAAACGAAAGAGTCGTTTATGCAATTACTATACAAATTCAATTGAACTAACCAAGGAGAAATCCATTTATTATTATAAATAAATAAAAGCTGTTTATAAAACTTATATAAAAGGAGGTGTCTAAAAATAACAGTTTCAAGTTGAATTTCATGAGTTTCCCTAACAAACTTAATCATTTATTATCAAAATCTTTATTTTGATGGTCATGATCAAAAAGATCAAACAAGTAGCGACGTTATTTCATTTAGACATTCAAATACAGCATCGCCCAGACTAGTATGAGTAACTGCAAAGTAAGGCTTTTATTTTTATTGTAATAATCCATTAACACGTTTAAGGTATTCTTTTGCGTACTTCCATTTCTCTCATTTAATAAAGCAAAACGTGAAAACAACATCGCTACCTTCACGGGTAAAGTACACGTAGTGTTTCCGGAGAAGAAATTCAAGCACGTAGAACATCTAAAAAGCGTCCGCAACATCTCTCGGTCGTCGTAAAAGATAATTTGCGTAATAATTGTACGGAATATGCGCGACACTTTTGCCCTGACATTACTACTACTATCCTTCCCCCCTCGATCGTTATTACCGGGGGTGTTGTTCCACCCCGAATTAAGAGAATTCCTAATGAACGCGAATTATTGTCTAGGGTGTATTTGTTGAAGTTTTCGCAGCTAGCGCCGAGAGGAATTTCATACTATAATAACAAGACAAGACGAGATTAAATTCGGAGAAATGATAAAAGATATTTATGTTATCGCATGGAGTTGCTATTTGCATATCTTTTCGGAATATTTGTAAAGTGTTTCTTTTATTTCGAACTTGAGTGGATGATAATTTACCTTCTTATTATATACAAGAATAGGTATTGTTTTCTAAGTGTGAGGTGCATCATTCCAAAATCAATTGTAATATACAAGGTGTCTCTAAAAGGTCTTTAAACAACTCTACCACGTATTTTTCGGACCAAAATAAACCGATTTAGCAAAACTTGGCTTAGTCAAAGTTGCTTAGTTTGTGCGCAATATGGTCCTGAAGTTGCAGTTGGAAAATTGTTTTTTTGTTATAAATTTGAAACGGCTGGAGCGATTGCGCTAAATTTTGTCACGTTTACATAGTTTTATGAGTCAAGAAATTCTGTATCAAAATTGTGATAGTAATCAATCCATAGGCGGAGAACCTGCGTTTATAAATATTAAAACATTTCCATTTTCTACGCCAATGGATAAAAAAGAGTTTATCTATAAAATTTAGATTAAGTGTCTTAAGTACAAGAAAAAAGGTACTCTTGGTAAGACTCGAAAAATTGCATCGTTTTCTCAAAAATCGCATTTTAAGATTTGAGAACATTAACTAGAGGACGGCAGCGCATACTGTGTGCTCCATGTACATGTATCTTTAAGCCGTGTACACGTGTCTTAGGCCGTTTAGACGTCTCTTTACACCTTTTATAATATCCTTTCTTTTTTTTTTAAAATCATTGTTTCATTTTCATTATTTCATTGCTTAATTGTTAATAATTCTCTGTTGTCCACCAACCAGAACACAATTGGAATTTATATGAAAAAACTTTATTAAAAAAATAGCATCTTTGTATTAATTGACGAAATAAACAGAATATCTTTTTTATTAACTAGTGCCTATTTGTTTTGACCTATTTGGTATTGGTCGTTCCGTATTTATTAAAAAAGAAAACATATCATAAAAAAATTGTTAACAATTCTTAAAATGCGATTTTGGAGAAAACGATGCAATTTTTCGAGTCTTACCAAGAGTACCTTTTTTCTTGTACTTAAGACACTTAATCTAAAATTTTATAGACAAACTCTTTTTTATCCATTGGCGTAGAAAATGGAAATGGTTTAATATTTATAAACGCAGGTTCTCCGCCTATGGATTGATTACTATCACAATTTTGATACAGAATTTCTTGACTCATAAAACTATGTAAACGTGACAAAATTTAGCGCAATCGCTCCAGCCGTTTCAAATTTATAACAAAAAAACAATTTTCCAACTGCAACTTCAGGACCGTATTGCGCACAAACTAAGCAACTTTCACTAAGCCAAGTTTTGCTAAATCGGTTTATTTTGGTCCGAAAAATACGTGGTAGAGTTGTTTAAAGACGTTTTAGAGACACCCTGTATATTTATGAATATACTGCAATGCAAAGTTACCATGCTGCCAATCAATTTGTAGTTGCGGATTTTTATAAATAATTATATTTAACTTTATTTTTGTAATTTATTAGAAATTATAAAAAAAAATTGTCTAGAAATGAATATTTAATTATTTATTTATAACACGTCAAAGTATATGGGCCGAATTATATTATTTTTTTCAGAAAAAATAGTTTATTAACTAGACGAATATGCTGCACTACAGTAGGGATAAGAAGTAACTGTGTATGTGTTTATATACAATTGAATCAAATTAACAAACTTACAGAAACGCATACATTAGCTAAAGTAGGGTAGGTAGGTAGGGGTAAATGATAGAATTACATCCAATAGCCTAACATTATAAATGGATTCAGTTAACGCTATTACATATTTCTGAAAACGAACTACTAGCAGGCAAGCAAATATATGCCATATATACTGATTTCTCCAAGGTTTTTGACTCCATAGATCACAACTTGCTTCTTGCCAAATTGGATCAGGTTGGCTTCACTCCAGCCCTTGTACAACTAGGGCGCCATACTTATCATATAAGAAGAGTTATGTTTTTTATAATGCGTTGTTTTATAATATCATTTCCATTTCTTCTGGTGTCCCCCAAGGTTTGAATCTTGGGCCTTCACTCTTTAATACATATATTATCGATTAACTGGGAAAACTAAATAGTGGATTTTTGAGTTATGCGGATGAAATTTATAATGTTGTTAACAATCTTGCTGACTGTATCAAACTGCTGACAAAGATTAACATAATCAAAGAATGGTGTAATCTAAATTTAAATTTTTTAAACGTGGAAAATGTGTTATTGTTTCTTACACAAAGAGCGCCAATCCGTAACTATACCAAAATACATCGAATTCTACACCTATTGTTAGAAAGGCTGTAATCAAGGATTTAGTGATTTCTTTTGAGATCATGTTGTACATTTAGTAACTTAAACAGTGATAAGGTATTATATTACACCCTAGTGCATAGAAAGTTGAAACATGTATCCATAGTATGGTATCCGCATTATTTACATCAACAAATTTCGATAGAACGCGTTTAAAGAAGGTTTTTAAAATATTTGTCATATAAATTAAATGGTGCCTACCCGGGGATATGGAATAAGTAAGTGAGTAAGTAAGCTATATTAAAATTTTAAATCTTAACATACACTTTACTACTATTATAAAATAAGAGATTATCACTAACCACCAGTTAGCGATACGAAATGGAAATAAATGACGGTATGTTTTTGGAGCGCGGTACAAACTCGGAAATATTTGAATCTCTACAAAATGAGATGATACGAAGTGGGTATAAGCCGTTTCAGTTTGCAACCATCAAATGTTTAAGGGAATATACCGTGCATTTTTTTAACGCGGAACATAGGGATTTGCGTGCTAAAAATTCTACCCCATGTTAACTTTTGTTGTGGATCAAATTTGAAAGAAATTTGTTTATCATTTAATAAATCAAATATTTTTCTACAAATTGTACATTGTTTTAATGACATGACTGAAGCTGTTCTTTTTAATTATTTTTTCGTTTGAATTTGTAATTAATAATAAATCTGTTAACAAGAATTTATTTACGATTATAGGCGGAACATAGAAATTTGCGTGCTATAAGTTTTACCACATATTTACTTTTGTTGCGGTATAAATAATAAAAATAAATGTAATTTTACACATTGTGGGGTAATTTGTTGAATTAATGTACATAAAAATAATTTAAAGAAATTGTTCAAAATGTTTGCCTTCAGCAGTTGCACAATATCCTAACCGATCATACAAATTTCTACGAGTATTTTGCAATTGTCGCACTGTAAAAAGGAATTGCAAGCGTCTCTGATTCTTGCTCTTTGCTCTTCCAAGTTTCCAGGTTTCTCTCGAACATTGTCGTAGACTTTACTTGATACATGACCCCACAAAGAAAATCGAGTGTGGTAAGGTCTCGGCTCCTGGAACGCCATCTAAATGGTCCATATCGCCCAATCCAACTATTGGCGAAACTTTGATTCAAGCAATTCCGTGATTGTGGCAGCCCTATGAGCTGGTACTCCGCCTTGTTGGAATTATATTTCCCCATTACCTCGCAAATCATCCAGATATTTCCATCTGAAGTAGATCCAAATATTTCCGTTGATTTAAATTCCCGTCTATAAAAAAATGTTATTCCCCACTATTCCCACCCACACATTAACTTTCTAAGGCCACTGCATGTTAGCCTCTCGAATCTTATAAGGATTTTGTCGTGCCCAAATTCTTTGGTTTTGCTTGTGTACCGTTCCATCCAGAGCATATGTACACTCGTCAGAAAACAGTATTCTTGTTAAAATACTTGGATCATTACTTATTCTTTCCATCCAATATTGGCAAAATTCAATTCTTGGGAAGAAATCTGTTGATAACAATTTGTGAACATTTTTAATCTTATAAGATTTGTACTTTTCGTTCTTCAACGCTTTATAGCAACTGCTTCTTGAAATTTGGAACTGATCGGGAATCATATTTAAGCTTGTGGAGGCCTCGTTTTCAACCATCAAACAAATGTTCATTTTGGTCTCTGCTGTAACTGCAGATGGATTTTTAATTCGTTTCCTATGGTCACAATTTACGCAGCCTGTGCTCTTGAGTTCATTGTAAATTCGAGACACGGTCGACATTCTTAAAACTGGTCGATCAGAATATGCTGCAGCACAGTTTTCAACAATATCTCTGAAGGACATTCCTTCGATACATGTCGTAACAATTTCCACTCGTTCTGCAACTGTGTACATAGAAATTTTTTTCGTAAATTTACTTGTCAACTATGTACAGAGGCGCGTAACTTAAATTAGACCTTTGTAGCTATAGTTTTTGTTACCTGCAAACCTCACCAGATGACTCTGATTAGTACTGTCATATAGATTACTAAATTAGCTACCTATACTTTACTGTCTTTCTCGTTTTAATTTTGGATACAGTTAAATTTTAATTAGCCGGTTTTGCATAAGTGTTCACTTATGCATATTTTAGCATTTTGTTGTGTTTAACTGAAATTTTGGTTTATTTTATTTGACTATTTTTAAGAATCAATGTTTGTTTCATTCGTTTTTATAAATTTGTTTCTATTATAGTTCAAGTTTATTAGTGTCAATTTTAGGTAAGTGTCATATGTAAATTAAGTTATATACTTTTTTGTACTATATTATATAACTACATATTATACTTTTTTAATAAGTTTTAATGTGTATTTTTATAAAATGTTCTGTGATATTATTTTCCTTTTCCAACATGTATTGCAGATTTTTTTTACTTTGAGATGACATTTTATGCAAGAAAATGTTCTTATAAAATAATTTGCAGCAAAGCATTTTGGGGTAGTGTGGCGTTATAGTCAATGCTAACGTGGCCTATTCGAACAAAATAATAATAATAATAAATATATTTATTAGCAATACGCTATTTACATGCACTTACATTATTTATATAAATTTCTCTGAAATATATAATGACAGTTGTCTCTTAAACCTATTTATATTATTACAGTGTTTTATGTCATACGGCAGGCTGTTAAACATTTTAAGCGCATTAACAAAAACATTATTAGCCGTTGATGACATATTAACTTTTCCTATAAAGAAATCATTGATGATTCGTTTATTATATTTATGTGTGTCATGTATATAAATAAACTTCTGACTAATATACGATGGCGTAACACCTTGTTTACTCTTGTAAATGAATAACATTGTTTTGTATGTTATTCTTTGTCGCACATTCATTAATTTCAATGTACTCAGCATTAATGCAACTGGTGTATATTTGTTACACTTTAAAATTGTTCTCATAGCCCTATTTTGTATTTTTTGCTTTTGCTGAGTTTCGTAATTATTTAACTTAAAGAGGATACTTGAGCAATATTCCATGTGTATCGAAATTAGCGATTTATATATATATAGACAGTTTAATATATGTAGACATATTCTGACCTATTCTACTTAAATAACCTACTTTTTTAGAATTTTTTTTTTAGACATGCCAACCACTGTACCAAGAACTTCGCCCAAAATTCTTTTCTTAGAAAATGTCATGTCATATTATAAAAATGTTATTTTTCCATAATTTTTGTAGTTCTATAATCCTCGCATTATCTAAAATGTTCTTCATATTTCTCCTTATTAATTCGAGCTTTACCATTGTATTCATTCTCAAATCATTATGGCGTATCGCTCAAGAAATCTCCCCGACACTCATCTCTTGATCCTTATAAATATCCAGATTTATTTGTTAAATAGGTAAACATTTGTAGCAATAGAGATAAATCACATTTGTCCTATATATTGCAGATATTTTAATTTAATGTATAGATACGGCTACCAAGATTTCAGCTTTTATAGTTTATGTTCTTCCATATAGTTCTTAGTAACAGTTGAGAGTACATGAATGAAACACTTTAGAAATGATATTGCGACAAAGAAATCATAAGGAGAATACAAGAAGTCCAACTAATGAACTAATGAAGAACTAGATTGGAGTGGAGAAATTAGAAATACAAAAAACAAAATGATAACGGAAAAGTGTTTTGTGTATTTTATCTATATTTTTTTTGTTTGAATAAAGACCATTAAATTTTTGTATGTAATGTAGCTGTTTGTTACTTTGTTACACCCACAACAACGTCGAAACTAAATTTTACTGACCAGGTGAGTCACAGTATAAGGAGATCACGATAATGTGGTGGTAGGAATTGAGAACGCAGGGCCGAGCTAGCTCCAATCGCAGATGGCGTGACGGTTCAGATAACTAAACTTAAGAAATAAGCATCGGTCGGCGACGACGCAAGCGACGTTGTCCGGGCACCAGGACACTATGCTACCTTACGGTAACCTACCTGCGTCCCCTACTGATCTGCCACTGGCTGTGTCCCTCCAGCGGGTTTCCTACGGATCACCCTGTATAGGTCGGCTGCGCCAAACCTTATTCAAATGCTGGTCACAATAATAATAAAGAAAACAATATATGTTGAGGTAAAATAAAAGAGAGTTCACGATGTGTAGAAAGTTCTATATTAAATTGTTAGTTTTTTTTTTTTTGAAAATAAATTGAGAAATAAATTGAACAAGTCAGTATGAAATTTTGAAAATATTCTAAACAAGTCTAAGTGAAAATGGTGAAAATAGTTAACAGTAGGATTTAATTATAATGAAATCTTAAATACTATTGACATAACCTCTGCGCATCGGCAGGGGATGGTCGGCAGCAGACACGTTTCGTCGCCTCACAGGCTATTCTACAAATGATATTATACAAGTGCCACCAACGGCGTTGTTCTATGATATGTGTTATATGTTTCACAATTAAAAGAAAATTGATTTAAGATTAGCACTTAAGACTTAAAATAAAATAATTAAGAGAAAGGAAAAACGTTAAATTTACAAAATCATGGTTTTGATTACAAAAATAAAAACTAAGAATTAGTTAAAGTAACTTGTTTACAAAAGTTGAGTTATTAAATGACGCTTTAAAAAAACAAAGGAAAATTTAGTATTTAACACAAAAGATTCTACTGAGCTTACGGTATAGAATTTACAATTGCATAAATAATTTTAATTAGCTTAGAAATTTTAAAAAAACATACATGAAAGGCAAAGTTTTAGCGGTAAAGAATTTTCTAGAGTTTTTATTAAAAATAAAAATTCAACACATCAACGAGAGCCCTAATCAACTCTTACTTAGGGTGACTCTGTATACAGCATTAACAAACTGCAATTTTGAACAGTAATTTAAATAGGATTGCACGTGAACTCGCAATTGATTAAGTGGTGCATTAGGTATCTTATAACCACCCATATAGTCTTAGATCACAAAAAAAAGTAAGGTAAATGTCCAGCTCACTGGCACAAAATATCGATACATTGGTCGAATTGTACGTCGAAAACTGTGAATATAGTTGTACTTATCTGGCACGGTGCGGAGTAGACTCCTTAGCTGAACGGAGAAATTCTACCCAAGATGCCCCTGAGATGGATGCGAAGGTACAACTAATAGAGCGACGATGGTTGTCACTATATTCATCAACAGGAATGTACGGCGGCCATTTTCAGTGTATAGCTACTGAGGGCTTAGCCTCGTGCCCAACAATAAAATCCTATTAAATTAGAAAAGAGAAAAAAAACAGAGATAAAACCCCGAAAATTAACACGAGATTTACCCCACTTACCCCAAATTTATTGGAGATCCGCGTAATCGTCTCACAAGTCCCACAAAAGTACAAAATTTAAATTCAAATTCCAACACGTGGTAAATCGTAAATTCGGAAGCGGTATTTCGATAAGATTTACGACAATTCACCTATACTAAGGCATCGACACTCACTACTTATTCCTTCAGAGCCGCCTAAGCGTATATCTACTAGACATAGTAATAAAAATTACCAAATAAAATAAGCATTATGTACTGATGTTCTTTAAAGATGGACTTCGTAAGTGAAAACGAGAACGTGGTCTTCCTGGATAATGCGCTACAGCAAATCACGCACTCCCAAAATATGACGCAACTCGGAAATGGTTCAGAATAAAAAGCGGGAGAATTCAAATAAAAGTACCGAACACAGGACTTAATTACAAAAGAGAGAGTCAATAACGTGACCTATATAATTAAACACAAACGTCTTCGGAACTTAAGGAGATGGTAAAATTTATTAAAACACACCTACAAAGTACGGAAGATTGAAAACGCTAGTCAACACACAGGGCAATTTCGCGCTTAAGGTTGGTCACCTGTTTGACCTCACACCAAGTTCATGTCAACGACAGCGAATGATGGCAATCAAAACAAACCTATGTTATAGCCAACATTTATTACGGAAATAAGACCGGATCTTGCAGGTAATTATACAAGAGTTACAAGCTATTAAAACGCTTCGATAAGGCGGTTGATAAAACCGACCTTCCCATGTATTACAGGGTAAACAACGAAGATCTAACCTCGGATACGCAACTGGAAGATATCAACAGGTGTTTACATTGCCGTCGCAGGAATGTCGAGGGCTTCAGCAAACAAAACACATTACGAGAACAATTAATAGTATGCCCATTATTCTATAAGATTTCCCTATTTAATATCTATAAAGTTTTAGGGAGATATTTACGATAGAAAAACATCAATCGGACGAAACATGTGTGTGTGTGTTTAGGAGTACGTATGAATACAAGCGACTGTAAATGCAACAAAGCCTGACTGTTGTCTCGAAGAATTTAAAGCAACATCAACTACAAATAATTCCATAAATACCACATATTGGATACATTTCGAAGAGAACGGAAGGTATAATTAAGCAAGTGATAGGTAGTTTATATACAGAATTCCCCACTCGTAAAGAGTGTATTTGACCGACACATCTGTCAGTGCCATATTACATAACTCAATTTTCCGAAAGCAAATAATTAGGTATAGGACACGCTCAGATAAACAACTAAAGGTCATTTCCATACAGTGTACCGAAAGATGTGCAAGGTTCACTCGATTAGTCTCGCTCTCTAGTCAATTCCTTAGGAATTTCAATAATAACACATAACCTTACGAGACCCACATACAAAATGAAATTTAGGGCATAACAACTTTTCGATTATCTTTAAAACACATTGTTTGTTTATTGAGTATCGTTTAATTATTCTTCACAATATGTATGTGCATAATTACCAAAAAAAAAAAAATATAATCTCCAAGCTCAAATAGAGATTTATATAAGACATGTATGAATAAAACTCTAATATTTTTGTAAGGAACTTTTTCTTAATTATATTTAAGTAGTTTTAGATAAAAGAAGTAAATTACAAAAATATTAGGATTTTGTTCACAAAATATAAAAATAAAAACATTAATTTTGGATAAGTATGTACTATTCTTAATTTCAAAATTTCCCGCCATTTAATTTAGTACCTGAAAATTTCAAGAGATGAGTCTGATAGGGGTACAATATTTAGTATAATGTTTAAAATGTGCTACGTTGATTTTGTCACTCAATTTTGTGCGAATTAATTACAACTGAAAACGAAAAAATAATTAAAAAGAACAACTTCATGTCATTAAAACACTGTACAATTGGTAGAAAAATGTTTGATTTATTAAATGAAACGCAAATTTCTTTCAAATTTGTTACGCGAAAAATGTTAACATGGGATAGAATTTTTAACATGCAAATCCCTATGTTCCGCATAAAAAAAATGCACGATATAGAGAGAATAATATATCAGCTTTTAAATAAATTTTATTTTATAATAAATATTTGTTGACTTAAAATATTTATTTTATGCAATGTGATAGCATCAGATAGCATCAACGTGTTTAGACTAAATGAAGATGTTACGTTAGTAATAACAATCCTGCCGGCCTATTTTCACTTCGCGTTATTATGATGTTATTCGAAATCCCTCGAGGATGGATGTGCCTCGATCGTATTCATGTAATCTTGTATAATAGAGTTTGTGCAGGAGTCGTTATACGACTGTCTTAACACCTAGACGAGAGGTGTCCTAAATATCTTTGCTATCACGTGTCGCTATACGTATACAGATACAAGTATGAAGAGTGGATGAGAAGATAGTAGTCCCCGTTGTAATTTCCATTTGCATTTACATCAGTATTAACATCAAAACATGTACACGTGTGCTCTGAGAGAAATGGTATGTTAATTTCTATGACGAATGTGGTGATGTATGCGTATGGTATTTTGTACTACACAGTGTTAATAGATAATCTTAAGGAAAATAAAAAACACACTTGCTATTATTTCACAATTATTATAATTAACTCTATGTTATCGCATTTTGTATACAGTGTGTTTTATCATTGATAGAAGTTAAAAGAAAAATAAGTACACGTACGTTAGTTACTGCGAAATCTATTATTTTTTTTTTGGAATATGCGCGACGTTTGTAGGACGTACATCACAGAACACATCTGCATACTGGCGCATACCATACGAGAAAGTGTATTTTGTTCGCTCTTACCGTAAATAAGTAGCATGTCCATCAATTCATTATTACTAAACGCGATAACAATAATTAACAACGATAATCAACAGAAAACTAAATTATTCACTTAACTAAACACAACGCCAGCGACAATAACACAGTCGTATCTTTGGCCGACTGATCTAACATTATGATGATAAGTGCTTCAAATACAGTTCTAAAAATAGGAAACATAGGTACTAAAGGGATTCGTGGCGCTAGGAGAGGTAGATGTGACTAAATTATGGCATATGAAAAGTGCAACTATCACCCCAAGTGTAAACAAACGTACGCATAGCGGGATGAATTCATTCATACAGCCCATCTCAAAAATATTGACTGCACTTTTCAATATTTTTTTACGGCATTAATTGCAAACATCGATATACAAAATTTTTGTCCATTACTTTGTAATTATTGTGAAGTATGTCACCTCAAAATCCTCTCGATCTTTGACCAAACACAGTGTATACGTTGTGTATGTTGCTTCAGAAAAATTGCTTCTTACCTATCAAGAGTTTAAATAATTAACTCTATGCATACATTTCGCCTTACGGCATTATCAGGAGTTTGAAACAAACTAAAGTTCTTCGTTTTAGTGCTTGCGTGTTAAGCCTTGAGCTTTTTACACTTTATCTAAGGATGATGTGTCGGATTATTATAGAGTTCGTCCTAGATTAGCTTCTGCAAAATAACTTAGATAATTACCAACTTGGAGCGTTTGTACTTCCAAAAGATATGGGGGTCGCAGTTTAGAGATTCGATGATGCTGGTGTTATCGAGGGCTTCCATCTTATTGTAAAAGTCTGTCGCTAGTTCTCTAATATGTGTTTCTATTGCTTCTGGGTCTGCATCTGCGTGGATATGGTTATTCCTCATGTACCAGGGGATCATTCGCAAAGATATATTCTGTACTGATTGTAGATTCCGGATGTGAGTGGGGGCTGTGTTTAACCAGATGGGGGCGGCGTATGTCATGGGTCCGATGATCTGTTTATAAATACGGAGTTTAAGTTGTTAAGGGTGAAAGCTAGCTGAATCTTCTGAGTAGTAGCTAGAGGCGTCCTCTTGCTGTCTTTGCCTTTTTGATAGTGTGGTGCACGTGGGTTGCTTATGACAGTCTTCTGTCTAGGAAGACTTCTAAGTATTTAATGTGTGTTTGCTATGGAATCGGTTCATGATAAATGTATAGTTTTTCTTTGAAATATTATAGGTTGTGGCTTTTCGCTCTTGATGGTTATTCTCCAATTGTTACACCAGATTATAAGAATATCAAGAGCTGCCTGACGATGGAATATGGTCAGTTTAGGTGAGAGTGATTTTGATAATATTGCAGTGTCGTCTACATAGGTTGCTAGTATGCAATTAATTGTTCATACTAGGTACGTCTGTCGTAAAGACGGCATACACGCAAAAAGCCTTGGGGTACCTCCGTCGTTAGAGATCTTGTGGTGGAATAGGTGTTATTGTTGCAAATATTGAAGCTTCTTCGGTGTATGTATGTTTGAATAATTTTAATGAGATGTGATAGATAACAGAAGAAGTGGACCTTGTATAAGAGGCCGTGATGCCGGACTGTGTCGAAGGCACAGAAGATATCCAGGAATATTAATGCCGAGGTTGCGTTTTTGTTGAATCCATCCAGAATAGATTCTGTAACCTTGGCTAGTTGAGTGATATTTGAGTGTTTATACTTACATGGTTTAATGTCAAACAACTTTATTTTTAGACATAATTTTTCCTAGTCAATATCTGATTCTTTCGAAATACATTGTCGTTTTATGTCTTTTTACTTTCTTATACGTAGTATCAGGAAGTATAGTGATGACGAAAATGTTCGAGCTCGAGATTTTTGCAGTTGTCCACGTTTTGAAGTCCCCTGATACCGAAAAGTGGCTTTTAAAAATGTCTCTGTGTGTATGTGTGTGTGTGTGTCAAACGGCTAGAAATATTAATTCCAGATGTTGTATTTACGAGTATAATATCCCTCTTGAGATATGATTAGTTTTTCAGTTAAATCGGTACACCGGAAGTAGTAGTTTACTTCAGTGAAAAAATCGAATTTTGCCAATATTTCGTCAACTACTAAGTTTAAACAAATTTATAAAGAATTCCTATGTACTCAAAGTTAAATCTGAGAAAAATTTTATCATAAAAGTGTTTTGAAATTCCTCCTGGAAGTAGTCTTTTACTCTTATCGAAAATGAATTTTTTGCAAATATTTCGCAAGTCATGATTTTTAGACGGCTACATTATGAGTATAAAAGTATTTAGACCTAATTTTCAATATCTTTTGTATAAAAAAAATTTCAAAATTCGGACCGGAAGTAACACTTTTACTCTTACCTACTAGAACTTTCTCGCCAAATATGCATCCTATAGGGATTTATTAAGAGAATAGGAGTAGTAGAGTAGGATTTTGTTTGTTTTTTCAGAAGATAAAAGTATTTAAATCTTAGTTTAGAACAACTTTTATGTAATTTGAAATGCATACAAATATAGGAAAGTCGTGTGGTGGCCACACCTCATTTTTTGTTTGTTTGAAATAAGGTAAATTGATTTAAGTTTGTTTTAAATACATACCTTTCAAAATGGCTGTACTATAATACCCATTGTTTATTTGAGATATAGTCTTCAATTCTTCTTTAAAATTCTCCTTGGTCAAGGGTAATTTTACTGATTTATACAAAATTAGATTTAGGGTGAAACTCTGGGATTTTCGGAACGCATACGATTCTTGGAAGCTACTGTATCTAACAACTAGATGACGTTTTCGATGGCAATTTTGGGTACTTTTTCCATTTGTGGCTTTAAAGTGCGTAAATAAAGGTGCAATACCAAGTTTAAGTCCACTTGATCGTTTAATAAGTTGTCTGAATGTTTATATTATTAATTTCTAATGTCTCTAGTAAATCTAGTTTAATACTTTTTTTTTGGACATGAAGAATATCAAAATCTTTATTAAAACTCTGATTATTATCTATCAAATGATTCGCGTAAGTCGAATCATTTTTTTGGTTTATGTAAGCGGAGTAATGATCAACGATCCGTGTTTTAAACGCTCTTCCTGTTTGACCTATATATCCTTTAGTACGTGTACCACAAGTTAACTTATAAACTCCCGATTTATTGTAGTGATTAGTTTTTCCTTTATTATTTTTGATGTATTTCGCAAGGTTATTGTTTGTTTTGCATGCAATGTTAATTTTCTCTTTCTTAAGTAATTTTTTTAATTTTATTTGCTCCTCCCCTAGGTAAGTGAATGATTTAAACTTTTTAATTGTATTGTCTTTAGTAACTAAATAAATTTCTTGTAACGTTTTGTTGAATAATCTCTTAGAAATAAATTTATCCATTAAATTTGGGTCTTATCCATTGTTATAGGCAATTCGTTTAATAATGTTATATTCTTTCCTGTACTCTGAAGTGGACATAGGTATACTAATTAATCTATGGATCATACTGCGGTAAGCTGCTAGTTTGTGTTGGTATGGTTCGTTGGATTTGTTATGAATGGTTATATGAGTATGTGATTTTTTGTGGTAAATTGAAAATTGCACTTGGTTATTGACTCTTTTTAACGTAAGATCTAAGAAATTGATAGTACTATTCACTTCTTTTTCTAGTTTAAACGTAATATGAGAATTAATAGAATTAATAAACTCACAGAAATTATTCAATTGTCTGTTTGTACCTGTGTATCCTACCAAAATGTCGTCAACATGTCTGAACCAAAATAATACGTTCTTAGTTAATATATTATTCTCAAAAATCTTACTTTCTAAATTGTCCATAAACATTTGTTGCTAAAAGAGGTGACAAAGGATTTTCCATAATTAAACCACTATTGCACTTATAAAATTTATTCTCAAGTGAAAAGTAATTCTATTCTAAGCAAACAGACAATAATTGAAAAATCTCTCTTTTATTATACTGTTAGTTTTGTTACTTTTTAACATCCTTTTAATTAATTCAACTGTTTCAGTAGGTTTTTCTTTTTTTACATCGAATGAAATTAATTTAGTGTTATCAGGTAAGTTAAGACCTTTCATATTATTAATTAATTGAAAACTATTTTTGATACTTTATTTAGGTTTGAATTTCGCATGCTTAATTATAATATCTATCAAACATTTTGAAACTTTAACTGCTGGTGCTGTAACATATGAAACAACTGGTCTGATTAGATAATTTTCTTTATGCAATTTATTATATAATAGTTACAGTTCTTAACAACATTATAAACTATCAAATTAAGTTCGTTATATTGCAATATTAATTTAAGTTAGTAATATAATAACTATCATATTATTAATAATAAGAGAATGCACTAAATTCAGAAAACGAGTTGCGCTAGTGGTGTTTGCAAAAAATGCTTTGTTTTTCTGGACCTTTTGCAGCATTTTTTCTATTTTGCACCCAAAAATGATCTGTATGCAATATGTGTATCGACTCGTGAGACTTTTTGGCGAACTTTTTTTGGAATTCAACTGCAAACTGCACACACATCAAGGCAACGATATAGCAGAAACAAGAGAGGTATAATTTGTTAATTAAAAAGTGAAGTGAAATTCAATTCAAAACGTGCGACCGGTATAATTGACGATCTACCTGCCTACCGTTCGGAAACAGGACTCAGGCTGGCATTGTTGATCACTTTTCTCTTTTTTCATTAACGAAAACTTTTAATTTAGTCTAGCTTGTCCTCTGTTGCGTTCCATTTTCGCTTGCATACAGAGAGAAAAAACATTATTGATGGAATAGAGATCCCAGCATGTGACAATTAGAACAAATATAATAAACAGAATCGAAAACGAATCCGTTTTTAGGTATAAATGAACAATTAATTTCAGCTATGACTGATATTCTAGGCGTCGAAGTTAAATCAAAATTATATTGTGGCAATTCTTCTTTGGAAATTAGAACGATATTGATAATAAAGGAAAAAAATATACTCATAATTAAACAATAATGTAAAATAAATGATAATATATAACGAGTGTTCAGAAATAATTCGGAATCAAAGTTTTCATGGAAATTTAAAGTAATTTTTGAGACGACAACTTTAACCAAAATCGTCATGCATTTAGCGAGTGGTTCGGTTGCGTATCTAATAAATTCCATGTTTGTTCATGGTACATTTCCAAAGAAACTGAAAAGAGTTAAGCTTCCTCCAATTCATAAAAGTGGTCAACAGTATAACAACTATAGGCCAATGTTCATACTTCCAACGATTTTAAAAATATTTGAACAAGCAAGTGCAACAAGCTTACTTAAATATCTTGAAGAAAAACATTTATTTAGTGAAGCACAGCACTGTTTTAGAAAGCAACTATCTACAGTCACAGCAACGACTAACTTGCAGATGCAGTTTCAGAGATCTTCAATAAAAAAAGAAACATTTAAACTTGGCGACGAGACAACTTGGCTATTGTAATTTTAAAATGCTCTAGTTATTTAATTATTACCAATAATGCTCCTTGTTATTATCGTAAGGTTGAGAAGTGCCAACAAGAAACTGATTAGTGTTATAAGCAAAATTTGGTCTGTCTTGAAGTGTGTGTGTGTAGAAATACTAACGGATTTGGTATAGGCAGCACCAAAAAGTGCATCACTGTAAGTAACTAAATTAGAAAATTGTAATAGTGACAAAATGAAAAAAAGTACATCAAATATGTACCGAAATACACAGAAAAAAGAGATTACTGAATATTACCTTCTTAACCAATGTCATTTGGAAATATTCTATATTTCTTTTAATAAGTGTACATGCATGTATATCAGTTTATTGTAATATTTGAGTATAGTGTACAACAAAGTTATTTTGTCTTAACAAGATCATTAGATGCGATTCTGTAGACCACATGTTAAGCTTAAAAAGGAGGTGCAAATTATAGCACCGATGCCAGAGTGGCTGAATATTTTATAAGGCAATAAATATTACGATGTGGAATAGTAAAACTTCGAAATCTTCGAATACTGTTGAAAGCGGCGATTACGTTAAACAAACACTTTACAACGTAATTGAATCCTAATTAGTGTTCCCCTTTGAATTAGTTATAAAAAGTAAAATTGTAATTCTTGACACTACCCAACAATTATATTATCAGCAACACTTTTTTTAATTATTTTAAAATTATTAATATTAATTACCTACTTTAAAGTTAATGTTTAAAGTGTTATTTAAGGGTGCGTTTCAAAGTTGACAAATCCATTTCGGTTCGTATCTAAGATTTTAGCGTTTCTTAAGTACTACTAGTAATAATTGGATGGCGCCACGATGTTAATTCTAACAAACTAAACTAATTCTGAAGATCTAAAAACATTTCAAGGTCATTTTACCTGCTTATTGAATTTCTACCTACAAACGTAGATTTGGTCTGGCAGACTTTCTTTGCAATTCGATTTTATACATATGAATCTAATCGATACTTGTCAACTTTCATGCTGAAGGGAGAAAGACGCGCGAACTTTAAGCATTCATTTGAATTTATTTGTAAAAATTTAAAATTACGTTTCTTTTATTTATAAATTAAGTTATTCTTAAACATATTCGCTAAAGGTAGGTGATACTCATCCATTCGACTTTCCTATTTTCTTATTTCATATATATTTATATTTTGTAATTTATATTAATACAATGTTGTTCTCTTATTTTGGAAATAAACTAATATTATTATTATTATATAAAACGACACAATAAATAAACAGCAGTGTGTTTGTGTTATGCAAAATAAAACATTTTCTGTTACTTGATACATTTAGTACGTAGCCTGCATCTCTGTTGATCATGTCTAATAATAATAATATGCAAAACTGAAATATAGTCATATTATTGTCTTCATAACGTACCTATTAGTTCAACATTCTAATAAATATATTTCACCTGCAAAAAATACATGTAAAGTTAGTATTTGCAAATCCCAAGTGCCAGTTTGACAGTTGATCAGTTTTTTTCATGTTTTTATTTTATTTTTATTTTGTAATTTGGCTCCTGGACAGTTTTCAGAATGGATTTTTTTTGTGAGATTACTAAGTTCGAATAAGAGAAATTCTATATACATATTTTAAGGCAAATTTGGTCATAGGTACGTTGTTACTTTATATTATAACTTTTCAATTCAAATATCGCGCCAAAACGGTACCATTTTTAACAGAATGTATTGGTTCCTATGTAAGTAAATTTAACAAGGAATTATAAGTATGCGATATCTGTATATTTTATAACATAACCTAGCCATAATTTGTGAAGCTGTGAACATTCTCTTATTATATTTTACTGTGTTATTATACACTATCTGTACGTTTAAGTACGTCACGAACATATTAGATGAGGCACTTCTAACCAAACCGTGAAAATCGCCACCCAAACAGCGTCAAGTATTCTTACAATAAAGATGATAAAAACAGTTTTAAATATGTACAAAGATTTAACTCTACAAACACCAAAAATGAAAAGAACAGTAATTGTAATAAAAATCTTCAAAACTAAGTAAGGTAAAGGTATTATTTTAATGTTAATATATTATAAATAATGAGGCTATTATAAAGATTATTGTTATTAATCGAAACTAGAAAACCGGGGAACTGACCTCCGGAAGAAAGAGTGGGCAGGCATATGTGATTTGAACTAGGGATGCGCACGATATATTGTTTTGTAAAAAAGTATCGATGTTTTCTTTTCGATAATCGTGATTGAAATCGATATTTTTTTATTTAATACTATTGACTGTTATCGATTTTTTTATTCGATAATATCGTTTAATCAAAAATGCCATTTTAATC
Source organism: Amphimallon solstitiale (assembly GCA_963170755.1). Classification (NCBI taxonomy): domain Eukaryota; kingdom Metazoa; phylum Arthropoda; class Insecta; order Coleoptera; family Scarabaeidae; genus Amphimallon; species Amphimallon solstitiale. The sequence continues at coordinate 139,546,826 of OY720677.1, read as the reverse complement.
TTTGAAATTTCACACATTTGTTTCACATTAATATACAAAAGAAACTGTTCATATTATACAGAATACAATAGAATATATTTTTAAGAAAGAAGTTGGAAATTTGAAAAATGCCTACTGGGATGTTTGCTGTTTCGTAGAAATTATAATCGGGAAGCGGCAGCGGAATATTGCATTTCATAGACTTGACATCTCGTATAGTTCGCCGAATCGCCTTCATGGGGTGTTATCTTTATCACAATTACTATTTCCTCAAAATTGTAAAGAAGATTTATGTTTTAAGATGTTTATTTTTTATTTGTATTTATGTATGTGTTTTATACCACTAGAATTATATATTTGAGTTTTGGATTATCTTATACGTTATAGATACAAATTTATATTTTGTTTGTCTTTTTATTGGATTTTTTTTATTTTTTGAGTAAATATATATTTTGAGTTAAAGATTTTATTATTTGTTACTAAATGGCTCGAAAAGCCACAGCAAAGAACTTTTAATATAAACATGATAAAAATGTCGATGTCAAGGTATATCGATATTCTTCATTCAATATTTGTTTAAAATCGATTTTGAATTTTTGATACATTATTCGATTCTAATATCGATATTTTTGAAACGTTGCGCATTGGAATTTTTTTATTTGCTAATTTGCTATATAGTTTGAACTATAAAATTTGATGAATATGTCAAAAATACTATAGACATGGTGTGCAGTTTCTATTTAAAAAATAAACGATTTCAAAGTTCTGAAAACTGCTAACAAATAAAATGTACCTATATTTACATTTTAAGTAATTAGCAACAGCCTTAACAAATTTTGAAGAAAAATGTAAAACGTTCTTAGCCGACAATTTCTTTGCGAACTTCGTAAATATAAAACAGCTATTAGGCTTTTGTCGGCGTAAACAGTACCAGTTTAATTGATTTACATAATTCATCTCATTAGTAAAAGCATAGGCATCTTTCAATTAAGGATAACAGAAAACTCCAAACTATGTAGTTACTTTTTGGTTTTGTGGTGCCAACCAGTGATGCCAACTGTTGATTGTCTATTACGTACTTTCAAATAACTCGTAACATACTAAATTTTATAATTAGTAACCGCAAAAATTGTTGTTAATTATAATTTTAAATTATAATGAATATTTAAAGTATCGCATAACACACAACTAACCTCTAAATAATTGCTAATAATTGCAAGATAATAGCGCCATCTATATTATATGTGCTACACTGTTAGGCGACGTAAATGTAACAGATGTCTGTAATGTATGTAAAGACCTACCAAAAATGTAAACAAATTTTATTTCATGGATCACTTAAAAAATTACACATATATTTAGCTACTGTTACTATTTTTACCTTCCAAATATAAATACCGAGTGTACTTCCTATATTACATATACATTTACCGTGTAATTTTTAAATGTAGCCATTTTTTCTAGTACTTGCAAAACCACTAACTTCCCATTTTATTTACGGCTTATATATTAACTTAATTTAAAAAAAAATACGACCGTTCACTTCGTATAACCTTTATCTTCATGCTTAATGCATAAAATTTACATGTTTTGATATCATACGCCTGAAAAAATGGAAATAAAAATGGTATTTTTCCGGTACATTTCTCTCCCGCCAAAACGTTATCAAACGCAGCCTTAAAGTTTATTTCAATAAAAATTCAGAAACTATTTCTTTTGAGTACTAGATGGCGCCACATACGGATAATATTTTGAGGTTACAAGAATCAAAATCATCAATGTAGATTGAAGTTATGTGACGGCCTTATATCGTGCAGCGATATCAGATACAGTTGGCCTTGTGATAAGTACTACACAGAGCCATCTAGTGAGGTTAGTGGGTTCCAGAAACTATATATACAAAGGTCTAATTTAGGTGACGCCCCTTTGCACTAACCCCTTGTCGTGTCACATTGCAGGTATATCAAATTCATTCTGCAAAACATTGCAATCAAGATCAGTGTTAGGAAGTTGATTTCAAAAATTTTCACCTAATTAAAATTTATTTTATTGGCAACTTTAGCACAATTTTTCAGATAAAATAAAGGATAAACCCAGGACTGTTCTAGGGCCTTGCAGAGCACTTTTTATATTTCATTAACATTAAAATGCATGTCGCATTTCCATAACATTCGATTTCATAAATTTCATTGCAAATTAAGATTGAAACGGACAATTGTTGAAACATTAAATTCCAGTTTTCAACAACTGAAACGGAAAACGAATTACATCCGAATGGCACGAACGCGAAGAACCAAATCAGCGGGAGAGCTTTTTAAAATTTAAATCAATCAAAGCTGTAAGATCCGAATTATTATATTATAACCAACACAGAAAAGCCTTCTACGTCTCCTGCGAAAAAAAGACCCTCTCCATTGTGTTCCCGCTAAACTTGGCGCCATTATATACCAGATATGAATGACGTTACGTGGTCCTATTCATTTCGAAGGCTGTCACGTCTACGCGGTGTCAAGTTAACGTGTCGATTTTTATGAAAAATCCGAGGAGGCCGGTCCACAGGCATCGATGACATTTCGCGTCTCACCGAGCCGAGGCGAAAGGATGGAAAAAAGACGTGATGTAAGAAAAGAGAGGGCGTAGGGCACGGATCAATTAATTTTGTTCTTTCAGAGACTCTCTTGGTGTAAAGTAGATGGGGACAAAGTAATAAAATGTGATATTCTTAGGGGGGGGGGAGTAACACGATACCGCTGCTATTCGGATGCAAAACGTAGAGAGATATCGAGTGTTGTATCTGGTAAACAGGGACGATATTAAAAAAGATCTCCTTTAAAAGGTTAATCAGCAAAATAATCAAATAAGCTGTTAACTCAAGGTATTATGCTCTTTTTATTTTTTTTAAAAATCTATGTAAGTAATTCTGAAGTGCTGAATTGAAAATCCATAATGGGAAAGAGAAACTACTGTTGCTTGTCAAACAAGGTGATCTTGGTAGAAATTCAACTTCCGTATGTAAGCTTATAATCCGATCGTCAAAAAACTGCACCATCTTGCTGGAAGTTACCATATTGTACTTCATCTTCGCGCAGCTGTTCAATAACTTCATTCAAAATATTTTTATACCTCACAGCATTCACTGTATAATTAAGAAAAAATAGGTCCAACAATTCTGCGACGACAAACTGCTAGCCAAACACCAAGTTTCGTAGACGCATAAGCGAAGGTTTTCTTCCCCCAGCTGCTGCGGCGGCGGTAGACAGGGCGGGGGGCAGCGGGCGGGCGGGGCAATCATGAATCATAAATCATGACGCCGTCAATTGGATTTGATTAGGCCCCCTACCTGCTGTCCCCCTACGTCTACCGCCGCCGCAGCAGCTGGGGGAGAAAACCTTTCGGTTTTGAGAATTTTACAACGTATAAAGGTTAACCAAACACGACCTTTCTAATACTGGAGGCTTACTGTTTTCAAATTTTTACAAATAAGCAGGTTAACAAGAACAACTTTTATGGCCCGTGGTTGATATAAAAGCAAAGATTTTCAATACTCCGATCACTTATAAGTTTGCAGCAATACTATCACAATCATCATGTCACTACAGGATCTTTCTAGTGTGTTAGTTGATTCACAAGTCGACAATCAGTCAAACACCGAATCAAATACAGAACCGCAAGTATATACTTCCTTTATCAATAATATAGAACCAGAAATTTTTCATTTGCACCCAGATGGTGTTCTTGATAATCAATTAAACTGTTTTTTAAATGTCGAAAATTTCGCTAACATAAAACAAAATTTATTAACAGTTAAACGGGGGAAAGCATTTGGCACATTACGAGCGGATTTTAAATTTAACGGTCAAATTTTAGATAAATTCCCAGATTGGCTTTTTGAAAAGATTTCAAATCAATCAATGCATTATAATTATGAAATTTGTTGCAATATTTTTTTCTTTGTCAGCAGTATAATTGAAGGTCGAGGTGCCATAAGTTGTGGTTTTTGTGTATCTAAATTTAATAAATTAGTAAATAATTATTACGATGCCACTTTTTGGGAAAATCATAATCATGGCATGGAACCTACGAGGAAATAATATTTGTCGAAAATGGTAACTCAATATGGCCGCCTCAATGCATAGAATATGTATGTTACACTACTGAACACATAATCAAACATGTCAGATATATGACAAGTTATTCAAAATACTCATTTTATAAATTATGATTGGTCAATATTGCCATAACTGACCTGCCTTAAAGTGGTAACTCCTTCTAAATAATACCTATTCCCCTACCAGTTTATTATCTCTCCTGTTCTATTCTTTCCTCGTAGCATGGAACACATTCATTGTACATGGTGTTTGCGACCGGTATATGAGGCGAACGATCGATGTTGCATATTAGATGTAACAGACACCGAACTTACCAATAAACCAATATTACTGAAACTTACCACGCATAACAATGTATTAAATCTACACGATTTCGTGGAAAACGTTGAATTTCATCGCAATATTGATTGATTAATTTAAGACCGATTTTAATAATTTGTATTTAGTTGACAGAAAATGACGACAACACAAGCAGAGGGTCTAATGGATTAATATTCGAAATTGTCAAAGAATCAAATGCCCATAGAAATGGCGCAAGAATTAATGGAGGACTGTCAACAGGAATGTCTTCTGAATTTAATAGAGTTGATTTGGAACGATCCTTTTCAAATAGCAGTGTTAATAATGTGGCTCGAGATGACAATAGCGAGATGCATACAAGATCAATATCTAAATGGGAAGCGGATTTGCAAGAATTACTTAACACCGCTGAAGAAAGTTATGAAGGAAATGAAAGAAGCAAGATTATCGGAAAAAGCCGAAATTTTATTCGAGAAGTTTACGGAGCTATTAAAGGAAAAAAACTTATTCATGGTGTATTGCCAGACATTACTTCCGAGCATAATGAAAGATATTTTAATAGATGTATTCAACAAAAATATAAGCGAATTGACGTACCTCAAAAGATGAAACCTCGTTTCATCAAAGAAACATTAAATTATTTGCAAACCACTGGCAGTAAGCAAGACGTCTAAGGTTGTCACCGGCAAAATAACCTGACGTTTCAAAGGTTTTGTTGTGTCATTTTCCATATGTTGACGAAACAAATTTAAATTGCATAGATGGCAATTATAACAAACGTCAAAAGGTAATTATGACAGATGTCAAAAGGTGTATGAATATTATTATATTTATAACAGGCCTGAAAGGACTTTTTTACAGTATATTACTTGACAGGCAAAATTCTGCAATATTTCAAATTTGACTCCATCTTAATTTAGTGGCGCATGTCGGTTGCGAGAGCGACTCAACCATATATTGTTGACTTCCTCCATATTAGATTAAATTAAAGCAACAAAATCAGCTACTTGAGTTTTACTCACATGCATTTTGAAGGTATTCAAGTAATTGAATATTCGAAACTCAGTCTTTCTACACAACAAAAATAAATAAAAAATAAAAAGTTCACTCTAACTGACTGAAATACTGAACACATGTGAAGAGAACAATATAACTCACTCAATAACAATCAAATAACACTTTACTAAAGTGACAGACAAGATAATTCTCAATTGTTTTAAATATTAATAAGTCAGCTTTTTCTTGTAAAATAGTTACAAACGAGTTTGAACGTTTAATTTAAAAAAAATTAAAGTGGCTCAAATCTTTTGCTCATCAGTGTAGGTACTTATTTATAATATATTGTAATAGATATGTATGTCTTATTTAGTTTCTTGCAGATGCTCACTGTTGTTGTCATTGTCAAAGTTTGCAGCATTAACATTTTATACATATTTAAAACTGTTCTTCGTCATATTAAGAATACCAGTCGTTCTTTGAGTGGTAAATGTAACGGTTTCCTTCGGTACTAATGTTAGTGACGTAATTAAACGTACGTAGTGTTTTTGAGTATACTGTCAATTATAATAAACCAAAGCAAAATGATCGCGGAGGATTTCGCATACTTTTTCGTCCATATTACATTTGTCTACTCAAGAACCAATAAAATCTCTTTAAATCATGTTCTATTCCGGAGCGATATTTGAATCGCACCATCTTATTCTGAGACATGGTATAGAAGAAATACTAAATTATAAAATCTCATATATAATAATTACAATTCAATCGCATCATTTTTAAATCAACAAACGTCTGACAACAATCAAAACGTACATGAAAAATTTGAGCAAACTCTAGCCGCACAGTAAAATCCAATCTTATGTGTAATTAAATGAAAGTCTAACTTCTACCTACACTCCTTCCCGACGTCTGGGACCATACGAGTTTATAAAAGAAAGAATCTTATAATATACACCTACTGTTTACTCACATGAGATTGCAATTTGGAAAAGCTACAGAATCAATATATATATATAATTTAATTTCTTGGACGATTTAGAGGTCATACTAATTTCAAATTATATTTAAAATTAGTTTATAATTATTAATTAGGTAATTTCTAATATTTTTAAAAATTACCCCGCAGCCAGGATTTGAACCCGAAATCTCCTAATTACCAGTCAGGTGCGTTACCACTTACGCTGCCGCGGGTCCGGCTTCGAGTCCATTAAATCGTACTGATATACATAAACAATATATATATATACGCTGGTATACCAGCAATACTTTCCATCTGTTACTTGATATATATATATATATATTCTCATTTTATTCTTGGAATGCGGCTTTTTTTATATTATTATTGGTGGTAAATAATAATTGAAAAGTTAACGTTTCGACACTTTATTGTCTTCATCAGAACAGTGTATATATATATATAGAAATTGCAGCATCTCTGGAAACAATTACACATTATATCTATTGTACTTTTTTAAAAACAAAAAAACATTCACAGCTTGTTATTTATTAACATATTAAAATTATTTACTTAATCTATAATTTACCTAAACATGACGGTTGTTAGGTAAATTATAGATTAAGTAAATAATTTTAATATGTTAATAAATAACAAGCTGTGAATGTTTTTTTGTTTTTAAAAAAGTACAATAGATATAATGTGTAATTGTTTCCAGAGATGCTGCAATTTCTATATATATATATACACTGTTCTGATGAAGACAATAAAGTGTCGAAACGTTAACTTTTCAATTATTATTTACCACCAATAATAATATAAAAAAAGCCGCATTCCAAGAATAAAATGAGAATATATACAAAATAACGGCTAAGAAAAATACAAATTGTACTTCTACATAATATAATATATATATATATATATCAAGTAACAGATATATATATATATATATGTATATGTATATTAGTACAATTTAAAGAACTCGAAGTCGGACCCGCGGTAGCGTAAGTGGTAACGCACCTGACCGGTAATTAGGAGATTCCGGGTTCGAATCCTGGTTGCGAGGTAATTTTTAAAAATATTAGAAATTACCTAATTAACAATTATAAACTAATTTTAAATATAATTTGAAATTAGTATGACCTCTAAGTCGTCCAAGAAATTAAATTATATATACACATGAATATGTGAATAAGGTCAAGAAATTTAAATTATTTATATATATTATCTTCCTATACAAAACTCGATACTGTAATATCCAGAATTGCGAAAATAGCTATATTAATACAATATGTTACTTATGTACATTCACAAAGGTTCCTATTCTAAGAGATTTTCTCTGAAATGTTATATACTGTTAGAAATGCATCATAGGCATTTCTTATACAAAAATATAAATCACAAATGTATGTGTGGTCTGTGGTGTTTACCCTCGAGAATGTGTGTATATGTTATACTAATTAATATGCCAGCACTATATTATGTATCAGTATATTTCAATATACAAAGATGCAGCTGGAATGCGATATATGTACGTTATTATTTTTCTCTTTAGTCAGTTCTACAGACACGTTAATATCGAATACACACATATTAAAATACACTGTGTTTTATTTTAATACCCATTCCCAATAGGTTATGGGCCAGTTTACGCGATTAAACCTATAATTAATTCCAATACACATTATGTGATATCTATCTCAATTTTTTTTAATTAAATATCAGTTATGTATATATAGTGTTTAAAATGGAAAATAATAACAAACGGAAGATTGAACAATTTAGTGGTGAACGTGATAGTGTATGGAAATTCCGTGTCAAGACATTGTTTGTGGAATTAAATGTTTTAAATGTGATCGAAGAAGAAATACCAGATGAACAACCTGCAGAATTGAAAAAGGTCTTGTCAAAGAAAATTTTGCGAACAGATTTTGGCAAATCTTGATAAAATTTATGAAAGACGTAGTTTAGCTACCTACACAACTTGCACTATGAAAGAAGCTCCTAATATTGAAATTAAAAGATGATGTAAGCTTAATCCATCATTTCACCGATTTTGAGGACACCATTACTGAAATTATTTCGCTGGAGCAAAAATGGATGAAATGGATAAAGTATCCCATCTATTATTAACCTTGCCTCCACCCTATGATGGAGTAATAACAGCGCATGAGACATGATTTAAATATAAGTTTTGTAAAAACAAGTCTTCTAGATCATGAAGTTAAACTTAAAATTAATACTGACACAAGTCATGCTTCAATAAGTTTGCAAATTTGAAAAACATTCATCATTGTGAAGGAAATAAGCTTGAAAGAAATCACGTATCAGGAAAGAAAAACAATTTTTTTTTGTAAAATCAAGAAAAGGTATTCCAGGCAAGATACAAAGTTTCACATATTAAATGTGAACATTGTGGTCGACGTGATCTTCTTAAAAAGGATTGCTATTATTATAAGGAAGTGATAGGCATAAATAATGATCGCCCACGTACACTAAAGACAATTCAACAAGCCAGCATTGATAATAGTTTTGTTTTCAAGTTACAAAATCAAAATTGCATAAATCTCAGTCCAAACGAAATAATTATTCTTCTTGATTCTGGTGTTACGGATCATATAGTAAACCAGCATGGTATTTTTACAACATGCTACGATTTACCTACAACTATAAATATTGGAGTGGCAAAATTTGGTGCAAGAGTTACAGCAACGAAGAAGGGTACCATCAATATTACAACAAATTATGAAATTCAAGGCTGCTTGGAGGATGTTTTATACTGCTCTGAAGTTCATACAACATATTATCAGTCATCCGCATGCAGAATAAAGGAATGACGATAATTATCCACCCAGATGGAGTACAGGTGAAACAGTAAAAAAAAAGAAAGAAAATGTTATCAGGTATGTCCTTGAATAATTTAATTGTTGTTAATTTCACTATACCTCAAAATTTAATTAACTTGAGGCATAATGTAAATACCGCTCAAATAAATACATTTAAAATATGGCATGAACCTTTAGGTCATATTAGTAATGATAAATTTGCGAAAATTAAAATTATCAATTGGCCGAAGATATTGACCATTTAAAACATATAAAACCCTCTAAGATTTTTTATGAGAAGCTTGTATATATGGGAAACAAGCAAGTTTACCTTTTACACATAAAAAAAAAACTAAGAATCTTAAAAAACGGTATTATTTATTATTTATATAAATATATGTAGTCCAATTACACCTACAACAATAGACAATAAAAATACTTTGTAACATTTATAGACGATTATAGTCATTATACCGTTACATACTTACTAATATTTCGATCTCAATTAAGGTACCTAATATGTTTAAAGATTTTGTGACTAGAAGTGTAGCACTTTTTAATTTAAAAGTAGTAAACCTGTATTGTGATAATGGTTGTGAATACTTGTCAAATGATTTTAAAGATTTTTGTACCCAAAAAGGTATCACATATCATTTGACGGTTCACCTACACCACAACAAAATGGTGTAGCAGAACGAATGAATCGTACTATACAGTAAAACACGTAGTATAATAGCTTCTGCACATTTAGAGAAAACTTTTTGGGGTGAAGCAGTTTTGACTGAAAATTTTTTTAAATTAATTTTTCACCTACAAAAGCTCTAAATATTAACAAAACACCATATGAATTGTGGAATAATAAGAAACCAAAATTATATCACTTAAAAGTCTTTGGTTCAACCACATACATACATAATAAAACAAAAACAAATAAATATGATAAAAAATGTATGAAAGGTATATTAGTTGGATGTGAACCAAATGAATATAAAATATGGAGTGTTGTTTTAGCTAAATTTTTCACAGCATGGAAAGTCATTTTTGACGAAATCACATTCCAAATAACTCGTCCACAAAATACAGATATATCAGGGAATAGTCCTGCAGCTGATAAATCTGGAACAAAACTAGATTCTAGTAGTACTATGGCTGATAAATCTAGAACAAAGCCAGATAGGTATACTACAGCTGATAAATCTGGAACAAAACCAGATAATAGTAGTATTTCAGCTGATAAATCTGGCACAAAACCAGATGAAACTATTCCAAAACCTGATAAATCTGGGACAGAAAAAAAAAAAAAAGAAAAACAAAAAAACAAAAAAAAAAACAAAAAAAAAAGAAACAAAAAAAAACAACAACAAAAACTACCGAAAGTGCAGATACTTTTGAGTCACAAAATACTAAAATTAGAAGAAGTGAAAGAATTCAAAAACATCCTGCACCCTGCTATAATAAAAATCAATATGATGATATTTACGCAAGTCTCATATTATTTGCAAATGTAGGTACTCACTGATCTTCCTACAACAAATCATGAAATTAAAACAAGGGAAGACAGAAAACAATAAAAAAAAAGGCGATACAGGATGAAATTCAATCACTTATATTAAATAAAACTTGGTCATTAGTAAAAAGGCCAGAAAATAAAATATTATTGATAATAAATTGATTTTTACAACTAAATCTGATGAACATGGTAATATGGTCAAATAGATAGCTCGGTTGATAGCAGCCAGCAATATCTATCAGACTATAAAGAAACTTTTGCCCCAGTAACAAAGATTGAAACTTTTAGATTCTTCTTAGCTTTTGTTAATCAATCTAAATTGTTAGTTCATCATATAGATGTAAAAATTGCATTTTAAAACGGTATATTAAATGAGGAAATTTATATGAAAGTACCTGAAAGAATAAAAAAAAATGACGTAGTATGTTAACTACATAAGTCATTATATGGTTTAAAACAATCTTCAAGGTGCTGGTTGACCGTTTTGACAAAATGCTAAAAGAAGTAAATGTAAAAAAAAACACAAGTAGATCATTGTTTATACTATTTGGATAAGGGAAATGTAAAAAAAAAAAATATTACATATATTATATTATATGTAGGTGATGTATTGAGAGCAACACAAAATGTAAATACATACTATGAAAAGCTTTAAACGTTATCTTAAGCAACACTTTTCAGTGGTAGATTCAGAAGAAGTAAATATATTCTTAGGAATAAAATTTATGAGAACTGAAACAAAAATAATATTTAAAAAGGATTTTTAATAAATTTAATATGTTAGAGTGTAATCTAGTAAGATACACCTCTTGCAGCTAAATTAAATTATCGTGCATTAAACTCAGATATTCATTTTGATGCATTCTGTAAAAATTTAATTGGATGTTTGATGTTATGCACACGTCCAGATCTTTATGTTGCTATTAATATATCAAGCCGTTACCAAAAGAAAAATAATATGGAATTTTGGAGATATTTTAAAAGGGTATTAAGATATATAAAGGGCACAATTAATCTCAAGTTAATATATAAAAGAGGTAAATATAATATCATTATTGGCTATACAGATGCAGATTGGGGAACTGATGTAAGTGATAGAAAGAGTACAACGGGTAGTTTTTCATTAGTGTTATATTACCTAGTAGAATACACGAAATTAAAATGCAGTAAGTAGCATCATCCACTGAAGCTGAATATATGGCTCTTTTTGAAAGCGTGGGAAAAGCTATGTGGTTAAACTCTTTTAAATAGCATAAATATAAAATTTGATACCCCAATTTTCATTTTTGAAAATAATAACAAATGCTTATGATATATATACATATATAGCTAATGATCCAGTCCAACATAAAATAACAACGCACATTGATATAACATTTCATTTTATAGAACAAATTGAACGCAATGTAATAATTCTTAAATATATTCCATCAGCAGAGCAAATTGCCGACGCGTTCACAAAAGGACTGCCAGCAACAAAGTTCAAGGAACTAAGAAAACAAATGCAATTACAATGAATTATATTATCTAACTATCTATACTTATATATATGCATATTAATATCTATGAATCATAGGCCATTGTTTATTTTTTTGGGTGGTGGTGTTAGAAATGCATCATAGGCATTTCTTATACAAAAATATAAATCACAAATGTATGTGTGGTCTGTGGTGTTTACCCTCGAGAATGTGTGTATATGTTATACTAATTAATATGCCAGCACTATATTATGTATCAGTATATTTCAATATACAAAGATGCAGCTGGAATGCGATATATGTACGTTATTATTTTTCTCTTTAGTCAGTTCTACAGACACGTTAATATCGAATACACACATATTAAAATACACTGTGTTTTATTTTAATACCCATTCCCAATATATACGTTCTTATATAGTATATATAGTACATAGTAAAGTTAATAAATTTCTCCATTGACCCTTGTCAAATACCATACACAGTAGAGGCTTCATTTCGAGTGTATATACACATAGGTATAGACAGAGAGGTGGGTTTTCTATGGCCGGGATTGGTTGCGAATCGAAGTGGGCTTTTAATCAGGAATATTCGGCGTTAATTTTTCGGACTTTTAAGCATTCGATAAGCCGAGGGGATGGAATTAATTACTGTTTTCCGGATGGAACAGATTGCTATCTTCGATTGGCTATTACGATCGACTATACCGGTCGATGATTTTTCAGTTTGAAGTGGAATCACCCACCACAGGTTTGGTATACCGAGTGTCTCAATATATACTTATTTCGACTATAGCTAGTGCTTATTTTTTAGCAGTTACGGAAAATACATATGTCGTGTCGTTTTATCAAACCACCTATACAATAAAATCATAATGTTTTACAGTTTTTTTTTTCTTCATATTGACATCAGTAGTAAAAGGCGAATTTGTCTATGAAAATCAAGGAAATTAATCTAAAGAAGTTATGTATGTATATATGTATAGTAGATATAAGAAAGCAAAATTCCTGAACACTAAAAGTAAAGTCATGCGTACAAAAAGATGACACCAAGGAAAATCTACAGAAGGAATTGTATCACGTTATAGCCTATAACTTTCTATGGCGATGAAGTGTGTTAGCTAGACCCTAGAAATTGTCTTTTCAAAGAATAGAAGAAGGATGAAAATATAGTAACAAATCTCATGGACTACAAGCTTATATTTTCAAAAACATGTCAGAGAGGTTCGCAGAAGTATTTCTTTAGTAACTGCTTGGGAAAAGATTCTACAAACTTCGATATCTGTCTTGTACAACGATGCCCAAAATTATTGGAGAAACGTAGTAATCACATCCAAAAAGATGTTCATGACAATAGATTTGTATAGGGCTTAACAAGGGTTTTTTTTGGGTGGTACAAAAATATTTCTTTTGGCTTCAGCGAAATTATTAAATGGACGCAACAACTGGCAAGAAATAAATTCAACACAAAGGAACCTAAAATCTTATTAATTATTCAAGTAAATCTGGCACAGTTTCCAGTTTTGCTGAAGATGGATTTGACCAATTTGAAACTAGTAGTCTTTGGTCCAATGTGATACGTATAAATTGAAAGTAAAAATAAAACGCTTAGACGGAGATGAAAATAATTAGCACGAATTATTTTATTGTAACTACACTTTAATTGACACGTTTATTTTATTCTAATTACTTGCAATTCATTGAAATATCTTGTAGTGATTTTATTTGTAGATTGAAATGACCTGTTTTATGTTACATCTTGATATGGAACATTTTATTAATAGTCAGAGAACCTTTAATGTATAAATTACTCCCACTGAACGAAATGCTATTTGTAGATTACCCTATTTTCTGACGTCAACCTAACATTTCATTTATTAACAGTAATGTACCGACTTACAAAGTTCCCACGGAAATTCCTGATAACCTTCTGTTTTGTATTTTAGTTTAAAATTATGCACAATAAAATGTGAAAAGGTGCTCTCCCTTTGTCAAAGAAAGCAAATTCCAGGCATTTTTTATTATACTAAAAAAATGAACGGGGATTACAAACCGACCAAAAGGGTTTCGGTACTAAAATACGATGCAAATATTTGCGTCTTTTGACAAAGGATCGTAAACTTAAAAGTAGTATTCTACCAAAATTCTTAGTTACAAATATGCACACGTGCGGTTATAAATAGCCAACACGCAAAATTGTCGTAAATGTACCTTGGCGCACAGGTATATATATGGCCAATATACAGCTGTTAAATACAAACATAAATATACATGACATACACTATAAACTTTAATAATAATTAAAATCAATAATTTGACGACACCGTCATGTGATGGAACAAAAGGTAACGACAAAAGCTTAGCGGAAAATGAATCTAGAAATTACAATATAAATCTAACTTCATCTGAACTAGGGACAAAACCAAAACCATTCAATTTCTGGACACACCCAAAGTCGACATGGAATTGTGCATATGAATCCTTAATTTTTAAGGCATACGCTAATAAGTAAATAACACAGTACCAATACAAGATTTCAGAACATGAGTGCCCACGTTCTATTCACAAAAGCCTAGCTATGTCAATTGCGCTTCGATGGAAAAAAAACCATCCAGCAAGTATCACGTCAATGAAATTGCAGATTGTAAGAAACGAATACATAATTCACAAAACACAATATACCAACAGGAAATAGAAAGTAAATCAAATCTGAAAATTACCAACTTAATTAAACACAGCTGTAATTATGAGAAAGTTACAAAAACAAGGAATCTTTATTCTAAACGCATCGATAATTCGGTATGACGATTACAGGTGACTCCTAACACTATAGGAATTATAAGTAAAATCCGAACCCATAGTTAAGAATACAAATAAAAATGTCCAATATAGAGAGCAAATCAAAAATAAAGAACAGCCAAAATAGATTAAATTGACAAATAAACAAATATTCCGTTGTGGAAGGCACTCAATTAAATTTAAAAAATATATTAAAGGTAAAATAAATGTTAAAACGTAACAATTGTCTGAATTTATCGTGAAAGAATCGCATTGGTGCGTGAATGAACTAGGTGTGACTGTAGTCTCTTGCTGCAAATCTCTTATGTAACCGAATTTGTGTTGTTTTGTTTCTCTACACGTCCTTTTCCTTATTGACCAATGAAAATTGGTGAATTATCTCCATATACCTACTTCTTTATACTGTCTCCAAAAAGAAAACCATTCCATAACTCAATTCGTCGCTTGAATGCAGAACTAGTCTAAGTCCAAAAGTTGCGATTTTGTGATTTTGGTACCATATAATACCTTATAACCTATTTTCTTACATGCAGAAGTATTCGAACTCTAAACATCTGGATAACTCCCACCAATATATAATGACAAACTATTCTATCTTGACTTTGTGTGTTCAGTTAATAGAGAACTATCGTAAGTGTTGCATGACTACTTCTGCTCAACTTTAGTGAATAACTTTAGTTTATTATGACAACTAGCAGAACAGAAAAAATTCTGAATTTAGTTCGGAAAGAGTAATCCAAAGCTACCTGCAAATTTATTATCATTGGATACATTTGCATGCGGTATGTATAATATTTATATAAATTATATCTTGTTTAAAGTGTATGTGCGAGTTACATAACCTAAATATTTTTAGGTAATAAAATTTCTATGAAAGAAACTCAGCTATCTACAAAAGCGACAAACTGTGAAGATCTCATGTTAAAATCGGTTAATTTAATGCCATCTGATAATCTATTTCTGTCGAAGTCGTCCACATATTTTTGTAATACAAAGTTTTACCAAAATTTATCGTCAGAAATTTCAGAACGCATTCGTCTTTGTAAAAATTTTGTTCTGGAGAGCAGTCAACATGAAGATGTTACACATGATACCATCAATAGTAGCGTTATCTTGTTAGGTAATAGTAACGTTTATACCAAAAACGACAAACATACAATACCTGAACTTGATACGTCTGCAAAAGCGTCGAATTATGTTGAAGAAAGTAGACTGTACAAAGACTCTTATTCTTCAGATTTTGACCCTTTCGGAACAGATAATGAAAGTAATGATCCCAACTTTGAGCCTTCCGGTGAAGATAGCAGTAGCGAAAATGGTGAGAATCGTAACGATAACCTTAGAAGAGATGAGAAGGTTCGGCAAGTGTGTAGAAAAAAGACAAGAAATCCTCAAACCTGGAGAAGAAATATAATAAAGAAATGTCGAAATAGTGGCGAGGCATATACAAATTGGAATGGAAAATTACAAGCTTAGCGAACAGTAAAGGTGGCTTGTAAAAATTGTAGAAGCAAATATGGAGAAAAAGTATCAGAAGAAGAACGACAAAGTATATTCAAGGAATTTTGGAATTTATCTGATATTAATCGACAAAGAGATTTTATTTCCAAATTTGTCTATATAAAAGAAAAGGAAAGAATTTGCAAACGTCAACAAAATAATGGTGCCGAAGATATTGAAAATAAAGAAAAACCGAGTAGGAGAAGGTTTACATATAAATATTTCGTGCCACGTGGAGGCACAAGTATAGATGTCTGCAAAATATATTTTCTCAACACTTTGAATGTTAGTTCACAAATGGTGCAAACAGTATTTGCTAAAATAGGAAGCGCAGGCGTAGTATTAGAGGAAAAGCATGCTTAAATTCGAAATTGGATGATTCAGTAAAAACTTCCGGTAGAAACCACATAAATTCTTTCCAGACTGTAGATAGTCATTATTGTAGGAAAAGCACGGTTCGAAAGTATCTCCCTGAAACTTTAAACGTTGCAAAAATGTACTGCCTGTACCTAGAATTTTGTGAGGACAATAATATATATCTAGTAGCGACAGAGAGCATGTATAGACGGATTTTTAATACAGAATTTAATCTGTCATTCTTTAAACCAAAAAAGGATTTGTGTGAAACATGCCACAAATATAATAATCTTTCAGAACAAAGTCGAAGTGGTATTGAAGAAATAGAATAAACACAGCACATTAGAAATAAAGATTTGGCTCGCCAATTGAAGAATAATGATAAAGAAGTAGGTAGCATCTCGAATTACACGATTTTTTGCCGCTGTATTTGATTTACAGCAGGTATTACCGGTGCCAAAATCAAATGTTGGTTTAGCGTACTATAAATTAAAACTGTCTTCTTATAATTTTGCAATATTTAATATATCCACAAAAAGTTGCCAGTGCTATATGTGGTACGAATCCATCGCTCAACGAGGCTCATCTGAAATAGGGAGCTGTTTGCTACAATATATTGAACATCATGTTGGAAAAGGTGTTAAAGAATTTGCATTTTATTCAGACAATTGTGGTGGTCAAAATCGCAATAAATATATCTTTTCTCTTTATAGTTACTTAACATAAAAACATTCGATTAAAATTCGTCATATATTTTTGGAGCGTGGTCATACCCAGAGCGAGGTAGATTCCGTCCATAGCGTGATTGACAGAGCCGCAAAGAACGTGCCGGTATATACACCAGATCAGTGGATTTCGATAGTAAGACTAGCGAAGAGAAAACAACCTTATCAGGTGTATGAAGTATCACAGAATGATGTATATGATTTGAAAGATCTGCAAAATAGTATCGCTATTAATTTTGATAAATATCAAAATGGAGAAAAGGTTCAAGTCAGTAATTTTAAAATAATTGTAACAGATCCAGAGATTCCAAATCGTTTACTGTTCAAGACAACGTACGAGCAAGAGTAATTTAAAACAATAGATTTATCTCAAAGAGGAAGAAAGAAAGCTACTATTAACTATAAGTCCGTTCAATTAAAACAACTTTACAAAGAAAGAATATCTCTTTCAAAAAAGAAATATGCTCATTTACAGTTTCTCTGCCCGAACCACGTCATAAAACTTCAGTACCATGACTTTTTCAAGAACTTACCTTTCTCTGCTGAACGCAGCAGAAACGACTCGGATCATGAATAAATAAATAATGTTCCTGTTAGACTTGTTATATTTCAGTCTAAAAAACCAAAGGAAAACTATTTTTGTTCATTGTGCATTTTATATTTCAGTTTATAAAATAAAAGATATGTTCAAACGTTCGTGCTTTTTAATCAGAACTATTCTAAGTCAACGTGTGTCAAGTATACTAAGTTTATGTTTTTGGAAATACAATTGCTTTAAACTGTCTTAGTATCCTATGTCCATGCTTTTCTATATTTTTTACTTCACAGTGTTAAACACAAATGACGTGCCTGCGTTATGTAAATTTAACATACAAATGATTATAATATTTACAAGACCAAATTTAGTTCTCTTAGAAAACAAAAAAAAAATGCTCTCCTGTAAAATTTGCATTTTGTGACATATACTACTTCTGCATTCAGGCGACGAATTATTTTTCGGAGAATTATAAATATCTATACACCAAAATAAATGGTTGCAAATAGGCAATAAATCAACTAACAAAATTACGTAAATCCTTATGGGTTTTAAGGCTAAACTGTCGAGTTCCTTTTTTTAATTATCATTAAACGTTTCGATAATACTTGTTCTATGTTTTACTTTATTCATTTATATGGCATATTTTACTTATGTCAATATATACACGACTTACATTGTTTTAAATGTTTAAATGTCAAGCTAATTGTACCAATTTCTTATAAATTACACGAATTAATCACAACACCATTCAAACATTTTTTATCAATAGAATCTATATAAAAGCTAAGTCAGCTAATGTCGAATGATCTTGTCAATACTCCAGCGACATTTATAAATGTAAACACTAACACAGACATACATCTTGTATTTAATCGATTCCTGAACATAAATTTGCCATTTACACTTTCGAAGTTCTCATTCACAGCGCAAACTTACACCAATTTGTCCTGTAAATTCACATGCCGGCTATACATCAAATGCGCATAGCTCAAAACACATCTATACACGGATATAGAGCGACCGTTCCCGGGCATTTCTTGTCGAAAATTTATATTAAATTCGGAAAATTTCCCGTTCGACCATTTTTCATCTGAAATTGACAAGTTTGGCGAGTCGGTGGCAAACGACGGACACTCGGCGGTAACCTGGCGATTGCGGGGCGAGGGCGGTCTTACCACCGGAGAGATTAAAGCGCGAGTTTGGACGTGAAGAATTGAGGAGTTTGGGGAGAAGGAAGAGAGGATGACTGCCGTGATAGCCTCGCTACCTGTACCACGTAAACCGCTTCGAAAAAATCGTTTTTTTTTGGGGGGGTAGGTGGTTTTGGAATGTCCGGATTTACTTTTTTTTTAATATAAAGTAATATACGCGAAGAGTAATATTGCCGGTTAATATTTAGCATGACTTTGAAGTATTTTCGTGCGTGGGATATTTTTTTTACGAATCTGATTTTTCACACTCGAATTGTAATTTTAAAGCGGCACTAGATGATTGAAATTGAAAAAACTGGACGTATAAATTCCAGGAGTTTCATTTGAACGCTTATAAAGTTAGTACTTCGAAATTAATCAATTTTATTAATTCAGACGAATATATCAGGAAGGCGGTTAATACATTTCTAAATATCTTTTATTTAACATAAGTAGAACTTGAAAAACGTATATTTGCTTAATACGAGGGCGTATTTTTATGTTATCTACGTAGCCATGAAACAAAAGAGTGACGATGCCAAACAAATTATTGAAAAATTGCTGTCACTGTTAGAAGTACATGTGCTAAGTTGTGTTTAGTTTATGCTGTGTACAGAGATTTGAGACGGTCCATTTCTCGATAAAATGAGTGAAACTAAAGTTGAACGTCGCAGCGTAATAAAGTTCCTGACAAAGGAAGGCAATGGTCCAAAAGCAATTCATGAAAGAATGGTTGCTGTATATAGGGAAGATACACCATCTTATTTCCAAGTAAAGTATTAGTCTAAACTTTTTAGATGGGGCCGAGAGTCAATCAATGATGACCCAAAGTCCGGACCACCCGTTGAAGCTCGAACTGAAAATATTGTGCGAAAAGTCGAAAATTTGGTACTGAAAGATCGGCGTGTAAAGATCTCTGTCATTGCCAATGAAGTCTGTATATCCGAAACAAGTGTTCTCAAAATTTTTCGTGATGATTTGGGTATGAAGAAGGTGCCTGCATGGTGGGTACCCAGATTGCTTACACCTGAACAAAAACTGTGCAGAAAAGAAGTTTCTCAAGAAAATTTGGTCAAGTTGGAGAGGGACAAAACATTTTTATCTCAAATTATTACCGCGGATGAGACTTGGGTATATTACTAGGACCTTCCTGCTAAACAAGAATCCATGCAGTGGGTTCATAAGGGCTCTCCACCACCAAAAAAGGCCAAGACACAATTTTCTGGAAAAAAAACTGATGGCAACTGTTTTCAGGGATGCTGAAGCAGTTTTTCTTATTGAATATATGCCGAGAGGGGCTACCATAAATGGAGAGGCCTACGGAATCGCAATTAAAAATTTAAAAACTGCTCTAGAGGGAAAGCGCCCGCATTCTTATGCACAAAATAACTTGTTGCTGCACGACAATTGTCGGGTTCATAAGGCAAACAAAGTCCAGCAGATAATCAATGACTGTGGGTTTATAGAGTTAAGGCATACACCTTATAGCCCCGACCTAGCTCCGTCAGACTTCTTCTTATTCAAAAATTCATCTCAGAGCAAAGCGTTTTGCTTCTGATGAAGAACTCAAAGAAGCTGTTGAAGAATATTTTGCGGGGTTACCAGAGCAATTTTTTTCTGAGGGTATGGGACAACTGGAAAAAAGATGGAATAAGTGTATTAGTATTGAAGGGAGTTATGTAGAAAAAAATTTTTTTTTGTTCTCTTATGTGCTTTTTTTCATGGCTAGGTAGATAACACAAAAATACGCCCTCGTATATTGCACTTCTCCCGGAAAAGTAATGAAAATATTAACAATTATAGAAAAGTATTATTACTGATAAAATTCCATCCAGTATTCAATTAATTTATTTCTTAATATTTAGTTTTCCTTGCACTGCATATGGCATGATAATGACAAGTTCAGTTTAATATTAATAATTTTAAAATAATGAAATAGAAAAATTAAAACACTTTGCTGAAAATGACGCTGGGTAGTTTCAAAAGAAAAACAATTTTACTTACATTTTTAATTTTTTATAACATAGCAGAATGTAACACTAATTGGGGTTCAATTACGTTCTAAGTGTAAAGAAAAGGAATATAGAATATTCCCAAATAACACTGGTTAAAAAGTAATATTCACTTAACTGTTTTTTTTTCTTTGTATTTCAGTATATATTTGATGTACTTTTATCAATTTCGGCACTACTACATTTGCTAATTTAATTAGTTACAGTGACACACCCTTTGGTGCTGCTTATACCAAATCTATTAGTATTTCTACGCACACATTTCAATACAGACCAAAATTTGCTTTATAACAGTAATATCAAAGCTGAACAAGATGAATACAAGTTCATGTTATCTTGGTCCAGTGAATTCCGATGAGATCATAGGGATTATTCATGGAATCAGATGCAAGTCTTCACAGGACTGTTATGGGTTTTCCACAAAAGTTCTGAAGGCAATACAACAGAGTGTTATTAATCCGCTAACTCTTGTAATAAATAGCTGTCTTGTTGAGAGAACTTTCCCGAAAGAGCTGAAAATCGCAAAAATTATGCCAGTACATAAAAATGGTGATGTTAATAAACCTGAAAATTATAGACCAATACATATATTACCGACGTTTTAAGAAATCTTTGAAATAGTTATCACTAAAAGACTGACAAGCTTCTTAGACAAACACTATATCATTAGTAATACGCAACATGGATTCCGTAAGGGTAAATCCACAACAACTGGACTAACATAAATTATGCAGACCAGACAAGATGCATTGGATAACCAGGAATGTGTACAGTTGACCGGCTGCAATCTGAGTCGGGCGTTCGGAATATTTATATATTTATTGACCATTATTGTAATTTGTATTATAATAAAATATACGTAATCTAATCAAATCTAATCTAATCAGTTTTTTGTTATAACTTCTCAACTTTACGATGATGACAAGGTGGCATTATTGGTAATAATTAGAGCATTTTAATAATTACTATAGCATCCTCATTTATCCAACAGGTGGAAGTTTAATAGCAGAAGAAAAAATGACATTATTGAAATATTAAACAACTAAATAACCCCAGAACAGCCACGTTTTAATTCGTGAGAAAACTAGATATAGTTTACTATGACGTAACTTTCAAAATATATTATAGTAAATATATAGCACACACTAATGAGTATTAGAATAATTTAAGTAGAATAGAATATGGAATAGACAAAACAAATATCAAATTAGTCAAATGTCAATAACAGTAGGTTTGATATAATCCAATCATATTGCATGATTTTAAAAATGCTCGGCGATTACCAAGTAGTTTATAATGCTTTGGATAGATGGCGCTACTTAAGGATCGATATTTTGAGATTATTAGAATCAAAAAAATAGCGTTATGTGTCGGCATTATATCAAAGAATATTACCCTTACGGTAAAGAAACGACACTCCATAAGAACACTCAGTTTACATTTCAACGACCTTCGGCCATTTTGAAACTACTAATTCAGTGGCGCGCTTTTCAGTCCATTGGCGTAGAACTGCCGAATATTGCCAAAATAAATTATTATCATATTTAAACAGTAGTTATTCGGCAATTTTATACATGGATATCCAAATAATACTTTTGTAAATAGTTTGTTTGGAATGTTTTGAAGAGGACAATTAAGAGACAAAATTTACAAGTAATAAACAGAATTCTTTAATAATATAATTCATAAACAAACATATATATTTAACACCAATTATATATAACAATAAAATAATTTGATATAAAAATAACTACAACTAGAAATAGTAATTATTTTTGTCGACTTCTGAGGTGTTCTTTTAAAATCTGCATTAGCTCTTATGAGAGTATAAAAAAATTTTAATTAACAAAATAATTTCATTAAGTACAACCTGGGGAAGTCTTCACATGGCATACAAAAAGGAATTTGTTCAAGCACTTTAATGAAATTTAATCCAACATTATCTGTAATTGCAAAGGTTTCAAAATGTTGCACAAAACACTTATCCATTTCTCTGATATACTCTACAAAATCCAAGGTAGGTATACATAAATTGCAAAATGTTGATTTTTCTTTGGTTTCCTAGTCATTTAAATGGCACATAATTGTGCTTGCACTTAATTCTTTAATGTACCTACCATATTGTAAACATTTATTACATGTATGTTTATCCAAACACTTTTTCATAAAATATCCGCAAACATAATTTAATTTTCAGTTCAAACCTTAACTTTTTCTTTTTCGGGGTGTACTGAAAGACAACTTTTTATGTGTTTGAGTAGCCACAGGACTTCTCGTAGTTACTCTATAAATAAAAAAGGATACAATTATTGTATGAAAGATAAGTTTGATCTTAAACTTACGGTGAACCAGACCAGAATGAGCAAGATGGTTTATAGGTCTCAGGATTTGCTTCCTCTGTTAGTCTATTAACAAAAAAAATTCAATTAGATGAATAGTGAGTCTTCATTTTAAACTTACAATGGGCGTACATTTTCATCTGCTGGTAAGTACTGTGTTGGTTTTGCATGGCATTGTAGTCGATTCTTCAAATCATTCAGAAACATATGTGCTTCAAAATGTTTCGCACATACTCTTGTTTGTTTTAAAAACTTTTCGTCTTTCCCTATTAATTCTGGACGACTGCAGGCTTGAATTCATTCCAAACGCCTAATAAAAAGAAAAATATTGTAATAAACTTTAAGTAGGTATGTAGTACATTAGTGCAATTCTTTGTACGAAAAAACTAATTCCATAATTTCCAAAAGAATATTACAATAAAGATATTACTGTTTACCTGTTTATATCTCCAGGAAAGTAAAAAAAGCTTACATTTTCAAGATTTTCCACCACAACTAACCAATGATCAATACATAAACAAGTCAAGAAATTTTCAATTTACTTCAAAAAACACTACTATAATTTGTTTATACCGCACAAAACAAACAGCTGACGTCTAGCAACAGTTAACGGCCATTTTGAGAATATACATGCGCATTGGAGCGTTTTGACAATGATATCAGAGTGTCGCTTCTTTACCGTAAGGTAATATTCTTTGATTATATCGTGCAACGATAGCGAGATCCAGTTGGCTTTGTAAAATTTTTCCGCTGGCGACATCTACAGGCTAACGTCGTAACTATCTTCTCACGTTACTTTAACCAGATGTAATTTACAGATTTCTATAACCTTGTAATTAATTTACGGAGGCACATCCTACCTGCTTTTTCTCTGTTGTCTTTTTCTTTTTCTTTGGCTACATTTGTTATTAATTTTAATAGTAATTTTCTACGCGATTTTCGTCTTAATTTACAACTTAATTATAATTTTCCAATTAGAGGAAAATACTTTACATAGGCCCAGTGTTGGTGGCGCTTACAATAGTCGCTTCCACATACGTTTCCCGGAAAAAATCGAGCTCACTTTCCTTTTGGGAGAGAATATTTGAAAGGTTTTTCTGGGCTTTTGTCTTAGCGAGCACGATAATATTGAAGTTTTTATTTCTGTAAGATTTCCAGTGTCGGATAAATTAGAAGCATATGCACTGGTCTCTTTAAATAAGCACTGTGAATAATTTTGCTAATTACTAATCTATGTACATCTGTCAAAGTTATCCCTGAAAAGACAGGTACTTCTTTCTAAATATTAATAAGCAAAATGTCTACGAAATTGACAATAATTTATATTGATAATAGTTTTTTCTTTTTTCTTTAAGGGAACCAGTGCACCTTAATTAAGTAGCTTTCCTACTACACCAAAGCCCTTAAAGTCTGGAGTTCAGTTATCTGTTTCTTCAGCAGTTACTTACAGATTAGTTTTAGAATAATTTACTTAAGCTTCTTTTTTTATTTTCACATTCAAGTAGGTACGTAAGCAGACTTTCAAAACCTGTCCTGCTTATAATTTAGATTTAGTGCCCTTCTGGCTGTTAATATTAATTTCATTAATTAAAATAGACAACTAGTTTAACTCTACAGATAAGGCATCCAAAGTATTTCCTGAGATATTGTTAGACCGATATAATTCGATAGATTTGATCAAACTTTTCGATAAAATCAGGTAAATCTTGTCTTTTATATATAATTAAATATAGATAGTATATATAAAATAGAGCTTTCATCACCTTTCTTGCCTTTTTTGAGTATCACAGAATAATTTATATATTTTATATACAGAGTGATTCAGGTGTCATCACTTTTGTTGTTATTTTTTCATTATTATTATTAGAGTTGGATATTACTATACAGGATGATTCAGCCTCCATTAGATATATTATCTACTTTTTATCAATTAATAAATAATTTTTTAACCAAATTTGCGAAACATGTGTAAAATGGCACAAAACTTTTTATAACATATCACCATTGCTATTTTACAAATTTCTAATTTTTATGTCATATTAGCTGTATTAATCTCTATGGGTGTTTGAAATTAATTGACATTAAAAGAGTTTGTCTTTATTTTGATGTTTATTGTGTTTCAATAGTCTATATCCGCTTGAATTACCAGCATTAGCTATAGCCTTATAACCGGTATACTTCGACGTGCTTTAAACTTGTGACGGAACCATGTTTTATTTAACATTTGTTTCGACATTGATCATCTTTTTCTAAACCACCAGCAGCTCTAATGAGAAGTTTACTCAAAAGTATGTGGGTTTAGAATTTTTGTAAAAATTTTTTGGATTCATTGAGAATATAATTTTGCATTGGATTGTTTCGGTTTTTACTTGTTGAAGATCCATAATATTAATTACTAAATAACAACAACTGTTGGATAATTAATTAATATAATTTTGATTTCGCAACGCTGCGCCAATTAATAGATATACTGCCATCAAGGCAATACCATTGACTTAACATTCTAAAGCTTGATAACAATTTGTTTTTAATTCTAGTTGTACAGCTGCTGCTCTAGGATACCAAATATAATATTCTGTAATATTGACCGATGAATATTAAAAGCACCGAGGAAACAAATTATAAATGCAAATTCCCTGTTTGAATATTTTTTTTACCGCCATCATCCGTGAACGATCCGCAATCTTTTCATTGGATAATTTTTAATGCCATCGGACTCGTGGCGCTTTTGATAGATGAGTTTTTCATCTGGAACCGCCACAACGGAGATGGCTCATTTTGTTTCGTCACCGTCATCGCCTGTTGTGTTCGGCATTTTTTCTGTCGCTCTTATTATTATTCACTTATTTTACAACAGAACCGATGCGGACAGATACCCCATTATTCTGGGTGCGTGTACCGTGCCGCTTCACAACCAACTTTCGAACGCGCTCTCACAATGGAAAAACCTCCGAAAATGTGCACATACACACTACAACCGTCCAGGCGAAAATTCAATGGCATCGCCAGGATTTATCGTTTTTCCGACGTCCTGTGTTGTGTACAGTGTATGTTGTATGTGTTTTTTGTTGTTTTTTCGCTGTTCTCTTTCTCTATATTTTTTTCTCGATCACTTGTATGCGACCGAATAATTATAATGTAACGTATTCAGCTAGGGAAACAAATTATTTTTGGAAGATAATGAGGTCGTTACGCGACAGACATGTACGTGCAAGCTTGTATGATATGTTACGTACAATATTAGTGCTTGTATATGTTATGCTTACGTTGTATGTGGAACGATATAATTAATAAAATTAATTGCTCGTTAGGGGTACAAAATGTATTCTGGATAAATTGGAGTTTAATTCTTTTTTTTTGTCTTGGATTTTAAATTTAATATAAGCCGGATTTCGGTTATTAAAAAGTTAATTTTTTTCCTGAATTTTAACACACATTGTTCTCTTGTTGGATTTATGATAGCTCCATTCAAAAAAATGTTTAAAATTTAGGGAACAAAAGGGATAATTAAATTATTAACATGTCGTAAATATAAAGCCACTGTTTCGTTGGAAAATTCCATTTGATCTATAATTTTAGCTACTCGCATCGTTTAGCGATGTAATACATCAAAACAATTAAAGTCAAAATACGTACGTGCCACTAATTTCGGTATTTATCGCCTATATTAGGCAAATATAAGGTTGTATGTAACATTCACCTCTGGTGCATGTTAAGGTTCCTGTCAGAGTTATTTTGAAAAAATAGCAAATTAGGACTTACAACAGTCGATAGTTTATTCAAAGCCTAACTCATATTCTTTCTTAATTTTTTATATTCTGCTTTGAGAGCAGAGAATTTTGTGATTTTTTTTTAGAAAAATTATTATAAGTTCTTCTATTCTCTTAATAAACATATATAATGCATACTTTGCGAGTGCTACTTCCAAATCTAGTTCTAATTACTTTTGCACTATTGATAAATATATATAGGATGCATAATTTATGATATTTGCAAAAAATCGTTATTCCGGTAAGAGTAAAAGTGGTACTTCCGGTTCGAATATAAAAATTGTTTTATACAAGAAGTATTGAAAATCAATCTCTAAATACTTTTATTCTCTAAATGTATCTGCCTAAAAAGCATGACTTGCGATAAGAGTAAAAGACCTACTACAAATTTCGAAAAACTTTCACTAACATTTTTCTCAAATTCACTTTTGAGTACTTTTGAATTTTTTTATAAATTTGTCGTGTTGTGGACTTTAAAACGTGAACATCTGCAAAAATCTCGAGGTTGAAAATTTTTATCATCACAATACTTCCTTATACAAAGTATAAGAAAGTAAAATAGAATAACATGTATAGTTTGTTAATAGTACATTATGCAATGAGCATTTAATGATAGCTATTAAGACACGAGTAAGAAAATTACAATACGAGCCGAAGGCGAGTATTGTTATGAGTACGAGTGTCTTAATAGCCATTAAATGCGAGTTGCATACACTATTTTTTCTGCGACTACATAATAAAACATTATTTTTTGAACATTTCATTTCATAAATTGAGCGTAAAATTTTCCGTACATCTTTGCGAATTTAGCTGGTAATAAATTGTTCGTGGCTACTAAGGCTTGTTCTATAATTTCTGGTGGAGTCAAATTTTACATTTCACTGTCATTATTCCTCATTTTTACCGTTTATATGTTCAAAAAAGCACAAATTTTAACTACTTACTAGTAAATTGCAGAGAGCTGTCACATTTAATTATTTTTTATATCTGTTAGAAATGCAGTCTCCATATTGAATATTGATTGAATATTGGAATGTCGCATTCCCATTGGATATAAACTTGTATCTTAATGAAAAATCTGTATTCCTATTGGACATAAACTTGTATCTTAATGAAAATCTGTATCGTAATGGACATCATTAAAGTACAGGTTCGGCATAACTAATAATACAATTAAAGTATGGGAGTAGAAAGAGTATATTTTTGTTGTTGTTGATTGTTATAAACGCATACCTTCCCTTGCTGGGATATATTGTTACAATACAAATATAGACTGTAACAATATTAAATTTATGAACTTGGTCATCAAAATTAACTTAATTATTGAAATTAATGATAATGATGTTTTGGAATAATTTTATTTGAATTTTGTTTATAATTACGTGATAAAGACAACAATGTTCTTTATCTGAGTAGTATTTCTTGAGGTTGTAGTCATCCTGTATGTTGAGGGATTGAGTAGTTTCATTTTTCATTGTAGTTACCAAAATCTAGAGAGAAGAGATTTAAAATGTTGTTAGTATATTGTAGGATAAGTTATTATTTGTGAAAGAACATATTCAATTGACGTTAATGATGTTAAAGGTAATTAAAAAAATTAATATTGAATAATGAATAGCTAAATTGGAATAAAATCACATTTCAAAATTCATATCACCGGATGTGACATTTTAAAATGTCATTTTGACAACCGGTTAGTAAATTGATAGGAACCAGCTTATAAAATGTTTAAAGTACATAAGATGCTATTTAAAAGCCGAAAAGAATTAAATTAGTAAAGTTATTAATATTAGAAGATATTCAAAACATATAAAAAGATTTAAATTCTATGTTGTTTAGAAGGTATTTGCAGAAGAAATTGATTGGTGGATTTGAAAAAGTAGAGGGTTGTCTAGGGGATGAATAATAAAAAAAGGAGATGCGAGATAATTTTGAAGAAAAACGGGCGCGTTTTAGCGAAGTATAATATTAAAACTCAAAAATCTATTAATAGAATAGAACAGAATAAAGTAAAAGTGTTCAAATTTAATATCTTGATACAAAGTTCATCGAGAAAAATAATTAAAAGTGATATAAAAATTTTAGGAAAGGAGAAGTTAATTTAAAGTATATAATTTAAAATTACTCACCTTAAAAGCAATCCCGAGAGCCATTTCTTTGGGAGTTAATTAATGGTAGCAGTTCCGAGAAACAATTTCTTGAAGCAGTCCCGAGAGCCATTTCTTTGAAGATAAATAATAATAGCAGTTCTGAGAACTAATTTCTTCAAGCAGTCAATCGTAGAGGTTCAGAAGTGCAAGGCGCAGCATTGACCGTAGAGATTTTGAAGTCCGTGGTTGGAGTTGCACAATTTTTTCATCGTCGAAGAGAGATATTGTCAAAATCCTGAAGTATCGAGGTATATTCACATTGCAGAACCAGTTTTTAGTGATAATAGGCCCAAAACAACATTGAAGAAGGTTATTAAGACTACAATGATCATCTAGAACATAAGGATAACATCTTACGAAGATACTGTTAACCAGTTGAAATTAGAAGCATATATTATCGACATAGTGTATTCAGGTCGTATAAAGATTACGTATATTTTGGAAAATATTTATATAATTCAGTTAATAGAATAATACTGTTGTTTAAAATAAAATTAGAATGTTATTAAGTATGCAAATCTAAAAGTATTATCAAATGGAATTTAAATCTTTTCTAGTTAGATAAATTGAAACTCGTACAACCTCAATTAATTATTTATTCGTACGTTTCTCTTGTAATTTATTTGAAAAGAACCATTATTGGTGTCTTAAAATATTCATTAGAAAAAGTGGTTCTAAATTATTAATATATAAAGAAATATTTACCTTATAAAGTATATTAAAATAAAAGGATTGTTATTATTATTCCACAACTTCAAATTGCATTAAAAACGTCATTTGGATAGGTTTACAGTTTGTAAATAAGATATTTGTTGATGTTCCTTTAAATTCAACCTCTATAATTTTTTTATTCACGATATTTATTAAACTAGTGAATATTTATATCGCTTGTAGTTTTATTGCTCTAAAGTATTCATCAAATATAAACATTGGCTTGACAAGAGATTTATACCTAATCTGTAACAGTAAATAGAAAAACATATTTAATTTTATTTGATAGATGCAAATAAATGTTACTTACCAGTTCCATACAAGTAAAGAAAGGTTAATTACTTATTTTAGACATTAATTTAATTCAAAGCGGACCATTGACACGACATGAGATGAGTTCTAAAAGAATGAATTGAAGCTTTATCACAAGCGTAGTTAAACCAACTGTAAAATATAAAAACTACTAGTATTAAAATACTATGAACTGAAAGAGTTTAGATTACTGATGGGTATACTACCAGTTATACAATTTTTAGAAATCTAATGTATTTCTTATGAATAGATATCTGGGCTAGTCGGTGCATATTTATAATAGGAGTAATAGAAAATATTAATACAATCAATAAAGGGTTGTATTTTATTAATATACACTCGGAAACAAAAAATTCCGGACACTGAAAAAAAATCCGTTTTTACAAGAAAAATTTCTTTTCTTCATTTTCTTTTCCACAAGATATGAAACATTATCTACAAAGTAGAAATATAACAGAAAATATATTAAACAAAAGAAAAGTAATGACAGTAGATTTTGCAAAATTATTAAATTTATTGGTCTTATTGGCTGGGTTTTACATCTACACAGTTTGTTCGACAATCTGAGCTATTAATGGTGTGTACACCTCCATGAACTCTAATAACTTTTGCTATATGGCGTGTTAAACTTGGAATACAGTTGGCGACCACTTGTGTAATGTTTTCTCATTGTTCATTAGGAGTTATTCCAAGATCCTGAATGATAGGACGGTAGGCGTTATCGGTGCCCCAGACATTTTTAATAGGACTCATGTCCTGGCTTCAAGAAGATCATTGCAAACGACGAATGTTAACTTCATCCAAATATTGCTTAGCCAACAGTGCGATCTGCGGTTGCGGGTTATCGTGCATTAAAATAAAGTTTTGACTTACGAATGGAGTAAACGGAACAACGTGACCAGGTAAACTCTCTCAGTTTTCGCGTACAGTGAAACGCCAACCCACGCACGTTCTTTTCCATTTGGTGAACATTGACAAAATAGAAACTTATCCGCAATGGAGCTCTGCATGTAAGCTCCATTGTTCCATTGTCCAATCCCTATTTTTACAGGAAAATCGTAGTCGCTCATCACGATGAGTTGGGAGCAATAGTAAACAAGTAGTAGGTTTCCTCAACATCAATCCGTATTCACTCACCGTCGGTGAACGGTTCGTGCAAAAACTGCAGTACATTGAACATATTCCACTTACCGAGACGCCATTGCTGTTGATAAATTACGATCGCGTTATATATATAATACAATAAAAGGGTGTCCTCCCTGGTTTATGTTACGAGGTCTGCTTTATTCTGGCCTTTTTGTGAATTCTCCAGTTTGACGATCTCGCTGTATTGAGTCTTGGATGCTACTCCTGGGAATACTCAAGACAGGCATCGGCGATGCATTAAATACTGCGTCAATTTTCGTCGAAAGCTACTGTGTTGGAAAAATTACATGCTTGCATTTTGTTAACCAATAAATATGATATGCCTGCCAATACAACCGACAAAACTGAATTTTTTTTGGTTTTGCTTTATTTTTTTTTTTGGGCGCCTTGATAAATTTTTGCCACCTTTTTTTCATTTCCAATTCTTATTTTAGAGATAATCTTTTATGTCTTGTTAGAGATCAACGAAAAAAAAGAAAGTTTTATGATAACAGACATTTACTTGGGTGACCGGCAGTTTTTGTCCACGAGTGTACATTTTAAACACGCCCACTTCTATAAATTATAAATGTACTTCGAGTATGAATACACAAAAGTGTGCAGATCCTTTTCTTTCTTTAACGCTATAAGCACAGTGATTAACTGAAGTGAGATAGATGAGAAAAATATGCGCTTAAAAAGGCAGATAGCAAATTACAAACTCCAGATAAAATTATAATTGACATCGATATTGTTGTTAGGTGTATAGAAAAAAATTAAATTAGTTTTATCTTGTTGAAAATCCAAAAAAAAAAAACGACAGAGACCTAAATTTGAAATTTGAATTTGCTATTATAAAGCAGCAGTTTGACGTGAAAGATCAAAAAGATAATTCTGATATCCAGTATTTAAAAATGGTTCATAATAAGAGCACAGGTGTCCTTCTCCTATGCTAGTGGAAGTTGATAACACTTACTTACTCACATAAAGAAGAGAATTGTTAATTTAGGTCATGTCCTAAAAGATGAAGTTCTAAGATATAGTAACCATAGCACAATGGGAATATGAAATTTACTAAAGAAACCAGAATTGGACTCGGTTCTAAATTGCATTTTATTGCCACAAATTTCGATAAATTTATAACTATTTAACAGAAACAATGTTTTAGGCTAATTCATCAAGTGGGAAAGAAAAAAAGCAATGTGAGGAATTATTTGGTTCTGTGGATGTACCTATCAAAACAGATAAAATACACACTAGAACAAGTAATCACTGTTTATAGGTGTTCGTAGCAAAACATATTCAGCTTGTTCGTATTATATATAAAAAAACATAGAATCCAATAAGCATATGTACGTTTTAAACATTATTGGTCCATCTAGGGTAATGGAGCAAGATGTTATTGTTGAGACATGTTCCTATTATAAAAAAAATATATAATGATATCAAAAAATATGAATTTGATATAAACTTTATTGATCCATGCACGGCAATGGAGCAATATGTTATTGTTTATGGTTTTATCAGAAGTACAGATCGATGAGACTGAGTGCTAATTCTCTTTGCTTAGTGTATTGATAGTTTTACCAAAAGTATAGATCAATGAGACTGAGTGCTAGTTCTCTTTGCGTAGTGTATTTTTTTTTATTATTGTGTATTCAAACACAAATGTCGATGAAGATTAATAAAACGGCTTCTTGCTAAAATAAATAACTTCAATTTGACTTTAAGTTATTTTCACTTTCATTAATTTTCTTTATGATTCAACCACATCTATCTTTACAACATATTATTACAAAAGGAAACAAAAACGAATTAGCGTCGAAATCTGACTCTATCGCGCGTGCTTTCTCTCTCTCTCTAGAAATAACAATTCTTCAAAAGTGTCACTTCTATACAGAGAACGTCATTAAAATCACAGCTCTCTGACGACCTTCCAATTTCCTATTTGAATGGTCGGACGAACGGAAACACAGAAACGAAAGAGTACAAGAGACAAGGGTTAAGTGCAGTCGAACTCGCAGTAGCAGAGACGCGCACGGCCATCTCCCTAACAAATGATTTCCTATTACCCTACACTTCATACCCGTCCAACGACAGCTCGATGCAAACCGGGAAAGGCCGATAATAAATTTTCGTCGCTCGGCAGTCAGTGGGTAAGAATTGGGGCGTGCTCGAGGGTCTGTAGAGAGGTAACGTATTAGAGAAGTGAAGTAAATAGGTTACTGCGAGAATAAAGGGAACAATAGGAAAGTAATCTTTAATTGTGGGAATAGTTTTGAAAGTTGCAGAAGTTAAATGCAAGGGTGTAATCGACTGGTTTGAGTACTTGCTTTGAATTAAGTATCTATAGAGTTTGTTTTTTAAATCGAAGCATTTGCATCTGCTTCCCTTAAAACGATATGGTCGTTAATAGCAGTATATTCAGATGCTTTAGAGATGTTAATTGAAAACCTTATAATACCTTTTGGCACACCTACCTGTGGCCTCCTATTGCACAGTTGAAAATGTTCAGATCTCCGAAACAGGTTAAAATAGGCGCTACTCAGGCTGTTAAAGTCTAAGAAACTTGAACGTCTGTGACTCTGCTAGAATTCAATAGGGAGATAGAAGTATAGTAGATGACAGTTACTAGATAATAGTTAATGATTATCAGGTAACCGGTTCCCTAAAATAAATGTACAAATTTACCAAAAAAACGAGCAAATGGTCAAAA
The DNA here is from genome assembly GCA_963170755.1 of Amphimallon solstitiale. Lineage (NCBI taxonomy): Eukaryota > Metazoa > Arthropoda > Insecta > Coleoptera > Scarabaeidae > Amphimallon > Amphimallon solstitiale. The sequence continues at coordinate 139,512,428 of OY720677.1, read as the reverse complement.
ACATAAACACCTGCAATTCAGGGAAAAATTCCACCAAAATAAGCTGGACAAATAAATTTCTTTTTAAGTGCATTCTTCAATCAAGAAACATGTACTCTGCAAATAATCCGTTATATTGTTCTACCAGGTAAAACGTCTGTCGAATAAGCTCTACAAAATACAGAATATTCCCACAGTAAAATTCACAGCGAACTAAATACACTCTTACACCGAGAATAAAAGATAAGAAAACTATATTTCATGAATTCTGTTACAAATTGCGGCACGTATCAACAAATAGATTGTATATCTTGCACTATAAAACGTAATAAAAATAAACTATTGCAAGTCATCTTAACCGGATGTAGCAAAGTCAGCAATGGCATCTGCGCGTTAAAATATGTTTTACTAAAATAGGAATTTTAATTGCGAAACATAGCGAGATCGATATTAAAATTACTAGAAATCCATACTATAATTAATAAAGGAAAAATAACAACAATTAATAAACCTTAAAGAAGCTAAATTTTACGTCCAATAAATATCGAAATATTTTAGAGTAACTGCACTTTCGTCTCACAGTTATCGCAGGTGAGCTGAACTAAATTAATTATCTTAAAATTGAAAATCTGAGTAAAACTGGACACACCATACGCTAATGAATTAAAGTTTGTTAAACAAAAACTAACTAAAATTCTACTTTGGATATATGATAAGCAGTAAGTCTTATTCTGCAAAGAATTACGCACTCAATAAAGTATGTAAAGGATTAGAAAATCTATAATTTCAAAAAAAAAATTGAAGACAATGCATAAACAATGCTAACGCAAACATTGGGTAAGATACAAATATACAGAGTGATTTTTAGATCGCAACACAACATGCAATTATTTTTGAATTTGATTTTAATTTTGTTGTAAAATTATTTCTAGTTCTCTCTTTTAAATACAATAAAAAAGTAGAAATGATCAACTCACGTGGATCTACTTTGATGATGTTTTTTCCTCTTTAGCGAAAATTGCTTTAACTTTTCGCTTAAATTTTTCCTGCGTCAGGTACTGATATGAACGTAATAACTTTTGTATAATACTGCTTGTAATGTCCAGTTATTGCAGATCTCTTTTACTTTCAAGTAGTCCATTGTGCATGAATATCACTGACAGAACCAAGTGTGAGAATTTTTTTGACCGTTTGGTCACAATTACACTGAACATTTTAGAGTCTAGAGCGGGTATTTCTGGAGTCACCCGAACGTTTTTCTGGCTGATAACTTGATTTTCTTATAAGTCAAATGCACTCCATGCAGACTAAGTTAGTTTTTATTTTTTTACCAAGTGTCAGTAGTGCTTAATAATATAAAGAGAAAAACTATCCCATTACAAAAATTTTATATGCGATTGACAATAATCGGTACTAATCGTTACTTTGGCGTACACCTTTAAATCTGCGTTAAACTAAAGTGCATATTCTAAGTGAGAAGATTTAGATACCTGTCCTATAGTACGAGTGCCAATTTTGAAGTAACTTAATTTAAAAGTATAAAACATTTATTGTAACTTAACTGGGTGGTGGTTTCAAAGAGAGAATTAAGAAATTAATCTCTCATGCTTGCAAAGATCACTTCAGTTTGCATAAATAGACAAATCGAAAAAATAGAGCCATTGTCGGACTGATGAGCGGTGGCGAAACTAACGGTTAGTCTTCGATAATGGTATTACTCTTTTCCCTAAGTTCATTAATTAATATAAAGCAAGTAATTTTCAATTTCATATTAGCCGCTAATTGAAGAAATCCGTGCGTATGTATATAGATATACGTATGTACGATTTATATATATATAAAATATATTAAAATTCTTTGCCAAATATACAAATGTATTGAAAAAGTGAATATCTTCTTGGTAGTAGTGGCATAATGATGAGCAAAAATAATAACAATATGACAACTGGTTGTCATTTAGAAAACATTGACAAATAAAGAATGTAAATCAAATATGTGTGGTCTAGGTGTACCATAAACTGTTCAATTAATGTAATTATATAAATAATAACGATGCGACTATGTAACTAAAGAATTACGAGTAGAGTTGTTGATATTATGACAAAATAGAATGTAAAATCAGGTATTACCGGTATTACTCATGCAGTCCCATGAAATGCTTTAAGTTAACTTAAGACAATATACATGGTATATATATACAGTATTTTAGAAAGTCTACTTATTCCTTATTTGTTGTAAAAAGATTATTTTTTCGTCAATTAGGGTCATTTACACGGGTAGAAGATTAAAATTTCTAAATTCGCAAAATATGGACTACCCTAAGGACCACAAATTAATTATATTTCATAAAACACTTAATTAGTATTATTGTTTGTCAAATATATCTCTACGAGGATATTGCTGTCATTGCCAACAGTACTTTCGATATTTGACTGTGGCCTATACTAATACACTTCTTATTCAATATGCTTCTTAATCAGAAATATAATAAGACAAACATGAATATGTTCTATTACATGTATAAATCAATATGAAATGTATTTGATCTATTACAGGCATTAATGAAGCAAGCATCCGAATACCGCTACAAAAACTTGTAAATTTTCCAATCACTATATAAATTAATCTTCATTCAATAGTGTTTTGACAGTGCATCCCGCTTTGGCCATAACCACAAACAGGAAACACCATTCCTGTTTCTGCATAAATTACAGGTTTCGATGATGGAAATGCTTAATGTATGTATATTGTATATGGATTGGGCGTAAATTGGTCGACTATATATTATTTGCATAGTCCTATATATACAGATACTGATTGGGAGTGCAATATATGGAATAATTTTGCATAAATATCATGTTCGATTTCCATATTCAGTTCTCGACTTTTTACAATTGCCATACAGATTTTTGTTATTTAATCAAGGTTATGCACGGAAATGATTATAATCCATTCATTGCATTATTATCACAGTTTATTTAGCAAAATGATTGGATACTAAAATTGACTAAACTTTGAATTTTTATACTGGAATTTTCATTACATATTAGGTGAAATAAAGCATTTAAATTTATTTTGCGAATTATGGATGCTCTTTCAAAAAATAATCTTATGAATGGGAATGTCGACTCTTGAGTACTTAAATCCATATACTATTTGTTTGAGATTTTAATATTGTAATGTTAATGTTTTTTACCAAAAAAAAGGTAAGCGTTTTAAGTTACAGACTTTCACCATTATTATTGAATATTTCTTATTTAATTCAACATCCTTGAAGATGTTCCTTGAAATAGTAAACGAAACGTCGGGAACAGACGAAAAGACACGGTTTCAGCCCAGAAACTAAAAGAGGCTAAAAGATTTTTCAGAAGATTTAGGACATAGATATAGAGCATATCGTGACCAATATACATACTGTGTGTCCAAAAAGTCTGGAAACACCCAAATAAAATCGAAACGGATGATTTTTGAGAAAAATGCAAAAACAGGTCAATTAGTATTTTCAAAAAACTACCGGCTGATGGTATCTGTTTGGAATTTTTGATGACCTTAAAAAAGTTATGATGTCATCAAAAAAAATTTAAATGGCAACATCGCATTTTTAATTTTATTTTTGATAGATCTTTTAATTGTCTAAATGACTGTAAAAAAATTTTTCATTTTACTTAAGAAAATGACCGAGAAAAATTTAATTACTTCTTCGAAAATGGAAAAGTTTGTCTTTAAAAAAAAACATAGTTGGCTTAAAAGTCGATTATTTTTCAAACACATTTTGTTTTATTTGTGACATTCTGTCAAATACGAATTGTGCGTAAGTTAAAAAAATCTGTTTAAAAATGGTTTTAAGTGAGAGAGAACGTATTCAAATAATGATGGTGATTGGTTTTGGGGATAGGGCTCGTTCAGTTAGAGAAGTTTGCGACTTATTTAATACAGAACATCCGGAGCGTGCCCCAATTAGTTTTTCTGCAGTGAGTAAGATTCACAAAAAATTTCAAGAAGAAGGCCATGTTCGAGATCACCCTAGAAGTGGTCGTCCAAAGATCGCAGAAGATACGCAACTCGATGTATTATTGTCAGTAGAGGAAACTCCAAATTCTAGTACACGGCAGCTTGCTCGGGAGTTTAACGTGTCGAAGAGTACAATTGGTAATATTTTCCGGAAAACTAAGTATCCGTACAAAATCTGTTTGGTTCATGAGCTGTCTGAAGACGACTTCGACAGGCGTGTACAGTTTTGCGAACAACTGATGCCTATGTGTGATAATGATCCGTTTTTTATCAGAAATATCTTATTCTCAGATGAAGCTACGTTCACATTACATGGGACTGTTAATAGACAAAACTGCAGGTACTGGGCACGCCAAAATCCACGCTGGATGAGAGAGGTACGAACTCAGTATCCTCAGAAATTAAATGTATGGGCTGGTTTAATTGTTAACAGGATTATAGGGCCTTTTTTCTTCAACGGTAACCTGACGGCGGAAATGTATTTGGATTTTTTATAAAATTATTTAATTCCGTCATTAGCAGAAATATTTCCGAACCATGAAGGTCTTAATTTGCCCAGCCAAAGAATTTGGTTTCAACAAGACGGGGTTCCACCCCACTATGCGGGAAATGTTCGGCATTATCTCGAGAATACCTTCCCAAACAGATGGATTGGCAGGAGGGGGGCTATCGAGTGGCCGGCTAGGTCACCAGATCTAATGCCTATTGATTATTTTTTGTGGAGTTACCTAAAAAATAATGTATACACAACTAAACCTGAAAATTTGGAAGACTTGCTTCAACGGATTGAGATTGAAGTATGAAGGATCACTCCTGAAATGATAGAAAACGTTCAAAATGAATTTTATTATCGTTTAGAGTTTAGGGCATTGCCAAGATGCTCAAGAACAACATTTTGAACATTTATTGTAAGAGTTTTTGCTGATTTCTACTATTAAAATTTTCTTTGTTTTCTATAATGATTTTTCTTCAAAATTTTTCTTAAGTAGAATGAAAATTTTTTTGACTCTCGTTTAGACAATTAAAAGATCTATCAAAAATAAAATTAAAAATGCGACGTTGCCATTTAAATTTTTTTTATTACATCATAACTTTTTCAAGGTCATAAAAAATTCCAAACAGATGCCATCAGCCAGTAGTTTTTTGAAAATACTAATTGACCTGTTTTTGCATTTTTCTCAAAAATCATCCGTTTCGATTTTATTTGGGTGTTTCAAGACTTTTTGGACACACAGTATAGTACAGTAGGTTGATAGGACGCTAATATGAATACTTTTTTCGTCACTTGTTGCAAACGGAATGCCTTGCACGAGCCGATTAAGTAAATATAGGACGCGGATGGTGTTTGATTAGGTGCTTCATTTCAATAAGTTTAAGGATTTTTTGGTGTTACTTGCAGAATTTTCAAAGCTACGACGCAAGGTGGGAATTAGCGTTGACAAAAGATTATAAATATATCATTTACAAATGATTTTCCACATGGAGGCTTCAACACGATCCCTCCCGAGAATCAATATTTTATCTGTTATTGCTTTAACAGCTTATATTGCTCATGCTTGTTCAATACCATAGGCTAACTAATAAAACAATTTATCGAAGACAGCTTTTCTTTATAACAACTTTTCCTGTAGTAGTACACAAATATTTTTATTTAAATTGTACACCAATAATACAAAATATGCTTACATGTCTAGGTAAATAGAGTGTAGGTATCAATGTTCTTTTGAAGCCATATGTCTCATCAAATTATTAATAAATTTATCAATTTTCCTAACATCCTGTGAAATTTCTGTTTTAAACTGCAGACGCACTACATTGTTTGTCATTTTCAAAACTAAGTAATTTTTTGAGTGAACATATCTCATAGTATACATTACTTTCGAAGGTTCATGTAAATATAAACGTTTAGCAGCTTTCTCAAACTCCTCGCAAGATATTAGGTACGTCATTTTAATTATTACATTGAATTAAAATATAACCTATGTCATTTTCATGCCCTCACGCTTTTACAATTGAAACTGAAATAAATAAATATAAAATGAACCATGACAATATGAAATTATATATAGAAGTACATATATGAGTAAGGGTAAATAGAAACCCAATGTTATAAAATGTATAAGACGAAAAAGGTCTAAACAGAAATATAAAGGTAACGTTTGACAAAAAACGAAAATATGATCATTAACTTCCCAAAGTAGGAAGTATGGAGTTAGACGAAAATGTCTAATTATATATACCGCATGTGTCAATTTTCATTAGCCATAGGCGATCAATCCATGCAATACGTGGCAACGTGGTACACCTACTTTCCTTTCCACTGCCAGCGACGCGACAACCGATACATGCTCACAAATACAAGTTAACAGTAACCATTGGACCACCGACTCGGGTGTTTCTAATGTGTTCAGAAATAATATTTACGTATTGCAAGGATTTGTTTTTCTTTTTCCTTTCAGTAAATGTAGAGAATTATTAAGCTGCGTTCACGCTGCATGACACAAACAAAAGCGTAATTCAAATAAAATTAAAAAATAACTATAATAAATTAACCCCTAATAAAATAAATAAAAAAGGATTCCTCCTGCACAGCAAGACATTGCCCTAGACGGTCGTAGAAATTTATTCTTACGTTTTCTAACATGTGAGCAGTTACTGAATTAGCAGCCTCAATTATTTTTTCTCTCAAGGCAACTATGTTTTCTGCTCTACCAGCTTCATGGGTATAAACAATATTTTTTAAATATCACCACAAAAAAAATCATTTGGAGAGAGATCAGTAGATCGCGGAGGCCATTTGATGTTTCCCGTTCCAGTAATAAGACGACCAGGGACCGCAACGTGTCCCAGATAAACATTGAATGTAAAATCTGGGTCGGGATCGGAGAATATCGCTGTGATGTCGGTTGTTGTCGGCATTGGTGACGGACAGTAGGGGTACCACGTTGCTACGTATTACATTCTTATAGATCGCACGTAAATATTGAATCCCTATACCTAATGATATTTGACACATGCGGTATATAAGATACTTTCGCAAAAGAACGGAATAGAAAAATAATAATAATTAATTAGTGAACATATTCAAAGTATATTGATAAGAGGCTACAAGATATCCGAAAAAGAAACGGATTAAAATTTAAAACAATCACCAATACGTGCAAAGTTTATTACAGGAACGATTTCCCACTAACTTGGTATTAGTGACTCAAGCTGAGTACAAATTCCCATAGCTCCTTTAGACGATGGATTGTACAATATAAGCATCACTTGCTTTCACTAGATATAAGCTTGCAATTACTATGATTAATATACCTTACACCAAAGTACCCTAACTACACCTTATTGTACGGAATTGTTTCGTCTCGAATGTCAATGCCCGATTTGTCATGCTACGTCAAATTGGATTGGATTAAAACTTAGCGTTCGTAATAGTTATTTAGATTTATAACGTGGTACTGATAATAACGTTATAAAGAAACATTTATTTCATTACTTCTGAGTGCATCCATAGTTTCACCTTTCTTGAAGACGTCGCGAAATCCGTGCAATACCAACGAGAACGTATAACGAAGATCGGTATACCAAATACAGGTAATACTCATTTACCGTGATTAATGCGGACCGAGAAATCATCACGATGGACGAATTTCACGATTAGTCAATGACTCGGGATTTTCAGATTTACCAATAAAAAAAGTTCAATATACAGGGTATATCACGTAAGGCAGCTATTAGAAGTTTTATGGGATCCATAAACAGTGTAAACTCGACATTTGGGATTGGGTACTTACTTTATAAGGTGTATTATTCTAAAATATTTTCAAGTAGAACTGAATTCCGGTTACAGCGGAAGTAGATACAAGTTTCTTATTTTAAATGGAACTGTATATTTTTTTTCGATTCATTCAATTGTACATGTAATTATGAAACAATTTACATTATAGTTCCCAGCTCTAAATTCAACTATTTTTGAGATAATTGCATTCTTGTTAAAATTTTTGCATTTGCATAACTTAAAATAAAATTTGCTATTTAAGAAGTCAGAAAAGAATAAGGTGCTATATTTTCAGGGATCAAACTACAAGGACATTAGTGTCGATTAGCATTATATTTTGGATCTACTTTTATACAGGGTGTTTCAAAATTAATTGCTAATATGGATATCTTCAAACATACGGAACTCCTTTTTTTTAAATAGAACATGGTATTTTTCATTACTGGATTGAATGAAACTTCAAATTCTGCGTCAATAAATATTAATGTATAATATGTCTATTTTTCCTAGTTTTTGAAATATTCACGATTATTTGTTTTAGTTGCATAAGAACCGCTAATAAATTTTGAATTCGCATAGTGTGCCAGGGAAATGACAAATTCTTGTCATAGTTGTCGAGCAGTTGTCGCTTAAGGACTAATGCGATAATGATGATATCATAACGTGTAATACGTACATACATAGAGATGATTGATTAGACATATTTTAAAGAGCTACACATGGCAAATTGATTTCTCCTAAATAAATTAAAACGAAACACTTGCAAAAAATAATTTAACATACAGAAATTAAAAAAAAACACTTTTTTAAACAACAAAACAAAACATAGAGATTATAAATTGTGCTCGATGTGTTGACCATTATTTCCTAAACATCGAGTAATTTTTTTGTGAAGTTCAGTAGTCGTAGCAGTGATAATAATTTCGCCACTAATGTTGGTTAAAGACGCTTCTATTCGATTAAGTAATTCTTGGCGTGATTCTACTGGACGCGAATACACTTGACTTTTTGCGTATCCCCATAAAAAATAATCGAGAGGCGTTAGATCTGGAGATCTAGGTGGCCATGTCCACGTCCATTGGTCCCTATCCCACGATCATCGAATAAGTTCGTTAACTGTGTATTAACGGGCCAAGAAGAATGTGCTGGGGCACCATCTAATTGGAACCAACACTCTCTAAACTCAAGTAGGTAGAGGTAGGTCGTCTAAAAATGGTATTACTACCTCGTCCAAAATATTAAGATATCTATTTGTATTCAAATTTTCTTCGTAAATATGGAAGCATAATTGATTGTATTTCATCATCACAAATACGTTAACAGCAAACGAACGTTGAAAGTTTGCTTCACGGACAACATGTGGATTCTCTTTCGCCCAATAATGCAATTTTTTTCGGTTTATCACTCCTTCTCGGCTAAATTTCGATTCGTCGGTCCAAATCATTTTTCTCAAAAAACTTTCGTCTTCTTGTATTTTTGTTAACATAAACTCACAAAACTCTACTCTTCTGTCGGTATCTCCAGGGTGTAATGCTTGAACTAATTTGAATGAATAAGGATGCATCTTGTGTTTCTTGAGAATGCGTTGAATAGACCCTTTAGATAGCCCTAGATCAATTGATGCTGCTGCAATTGAGCTGTTAGGATAAGCATTGAAATAACTTAGTACATTTATTTCATTTGCGTTCTCGTTTGTGACAGGTTTTAAGCGATTTCTTTTACTATTTTTTATTCGTCCATGGCGCAGAAAGTTGGATATAATCCTTTTAAATTTCTTCGAATTTATCGATGGCAAGTGTGGATACCTTTCATTAAATGTTCGGCAAGTTCTTTCGATAATCCTTTGACATTCGCCGTGGATATAAAATACGTTTAAAATATCGTTGTTTGTATAATTTTCGTTATCATTGTCCATGATGACAGTAATTCGCACACTAAATGACAGCGGCTCCACAACTACCTATGTTTGTCATTTCCGTGGCACACTATGCGAATTCAAAATTTATTAGCGGTTCTTATGCAACTAAAACAAATAATCGTGAATATTTCAAAAACTAGGAAAAATAGACATATTATACATTAATATTTGTTGACGCAGAATTTGAAGTTTCATTCAATCCAGTAATAAAAAATACCATGTTCTATTTAAAAAAAAGGAGTTCCGTATGTTTGAAGATATCCATATTAGCAATTAATTTTGAAACACCCTGTATAAAAGTAGATCCAAAATATAATGCTAATCGGCACTAATGTCCTTGTAGTTTGATCCCTGAAAATATAGCACTTTATTCTTTTCTGACTTCTTAAATGGCAAATTTTATTTTAAGTTATGCAAATGCAAAAATTTTAACAAAAATGCAATTATCTCAAAAATAGTTGAATTTAGAGTTAGGGAACTATAATGCAAATTGTTTCATAATTACATGTAGAATTGAATGAATTGAAAAAAAATATACAGTTCCATTTAAAATAAGAAACTTGTATCTACTTCCGCTGTAACCGGAAGTCAGTTCTACTTGAAAATATTTTAGAATAATACACCTTATAAAGTAAGTACTCAATCCCAAATGTCGAGTTTACACTGTTTATGGATCCCATAAAACTTCTAATAGCCGCCTTACGTGATATACCCTGTATGTGTGTAGGTATTTATAAACATTTATTAATAATAGGAAATAATTAAACTAAACATGTATTGTATGTATGTACAATGTATTGCACTAATATCTCAAAGTTGGGCAGCCAAAATGCACTAATGTGCTCGTTACCCTTATGTAGAGATAGTGCTTATGTTTGCATTAAACTTACGTAATTTGATATAATTAATTTATAAACGTACAATTTAAATTTTTATTGACTATATTTTTAACTTTGTACCATGTTTATTTTACCTTACTGTAACTAAAATTCCCCAGTGGTCTATTTTTATTTTATGGCTATGTTCGCTCCAATTATATTACAAGTGGTGGGAAAAACGTATTCACAAAACTATGAAGTTTGGTTATGTTATTTTCTTCCGGCATTTATTTACTTAACAAAAAATTGTTTGAGTATTATTAATTAGCTCAGTTCGAACATGTGAGACTCTAGGAAAACAATCTCAGGCTTAGTGAGTTATTATGGGTTGGAAACTACTTTCGATACAAGAAAACACAGTGTAATTTCTAATAAAAATTGACTATATTGAAAAAAAAACACATATAAAAAAAATATCCAAGTAAAATATGAATTTGAGCAAACAGAATTTTATAAAATGGTTAATAATGTTATACATTGGAAAACAAACAAACAAATTGGCAGGATTCAACATAAATAACGGTAGGTATAATTTATCATGCTAAATTAAAAATTAACTTCACAAATAATAAGCATATGTAACAAATTAATTACGAATATGTAGGAAAACTTAGAGGTTGAAATATTTTAAACCTTTGTTAATGTGTTAAGAAATTATTATACAAATTATAATAGCATATTCTTACAAAGAATCATAACAAATAACTCTATCTTGTACTAGCAATATGCTTGATAAATCTTTTCTGCTTTATTTTTTTATTTATTATTGAGATCTCAATATAACTAAATGTTTTAAGTACTTAGCTTGTTGTTTCTAGTCTTTAAGGCATGTGTCTTGCATCCTCTTCATCCTAATTCCTTCGTTTTGAAGAGAAGAACCGTCTCAGGATGTAAAAGTCCCAATTCTTCGGATAATACCTTCCACAACACGTTCAGATTCTTCGAAATGTGTGTAAGATTCTTTATATTATTTTAATGTCAACACTAAAGTTAATTTTCACTGTTGTAGGTATGAGTGCACATAAATTACGTCGAATGACTTCAAAATCGTATAAATTTCAGCACCAATATGATTTATTTATCGAGGAAAATATATTTACTAATTTTATACGCACCAAGGTATTAAAATTTTACTATTTTCACAATTATTTTACTTAAAATTCAGGCGCGTCCTTTTAGGCGTCCTTTCTGTGCAAAAACTTAATTTCTAATCCCTTTGTTTTTTTTAATTTCAATGCTACCTTTATTTTCGAATTATAATTTGTATATTGAGTTGTCTACATTTAAGGTGCATAATATAAATAATTTTATTATAATTTTTAAAATGTTATTATAATTTTCTTTCTCTTGATTTTTGAGAAATTAATTATTTTAGAATTTATTACATACTTTTTTACAATTTACGCTTATTTCTGTGAATAATGCTATTAACTTGTATATGAAGTTGCATATTCTTAAGTTACTCAAAAATTGGCAATTTCAACTTCTGATATTACATTAGGCTTATGTGTTACTCTAACATATACATATCATGATATTTGTGCCCCTTGCTTGAATAAAAAAAAATTAGTATCATAATTTTTTTTTCTAAGTAAAATTTTTAATAACTAATACTTCCTTATGTTTACACATTATAATCGTAAATCATTGATATGTGAAATCTACCTCTGATCTGACTAGTTTCAGGTTCTACTAATTCATATGTAGTATCACCGAATATCTTATTTATTCTATAAGGACCAATATAGTTTTTCATAAATTTTGCTACCTGTTTTTTACTTTTATCAGTGACTCTCAAATTTTTAATAATTACTTGATCTCCGATGTTAAACTTTTTATAATGTTTTGGCTTCTTTTGTTTTTCCATCTTGTTCTTCTTTCTTCTGTAGTGTTGTTTTATGATTTCATACGTTTCTTTTAATTCTGCATATTCATCATCTAACCAAGGTCTTTCTGGTTTTTGATTGGTCATTAGGAAAATTGGCGATAATCCTATTTCGGTATTAGGTGTATTATTAATAATATGTTCTATTTTCTTTATTTTCTTATACCATATGTGGTGATTATCATTCATCATTATTCTTAAGTATTTAATGATTTCCTTTATCATCCTTTCACATGGATTAGATTGTGGATGTCTTATACTTGTATGGTAACTTTTTATGTCTCTGTCCTCCATATATTTTCTGTACCTATCATTTGTATAATAACTGGCATTATCACTTAGAATAATACTTGGTTTTCCAAATTCCGTTATGTACATATCAAAAGCACATAAAGTTGTGTCAGTGTCACATTTTTCTGTAGGTATTAATTTTACATGTTTAGTATATAAGTCGTATAATACTAAGATATTCTTATATCCTTTAGAGCTTCTTGGTAATTGTGTCAAATAATCTACGGCTACGATATGTAATTTTTCCAGTGGTACTATGGTTCCTGCTAAAGTTTCATTTTTAAAATTCTTTTCTTTGGTCAATTGACACAGTTTACATTTTTGAATAAAATTTTTGATTATGTTGTTATCTTTCTTACAATAAAAAGCTTCTCTAAAGATTAACCAGGTTTTTCTGATGCCTATATGTTCAAATTTTGTGTGAATATAGTTAATGATTTTCAAAGTTTGTTGTGAGTCAAGTACAAATAAGTTTTTCCTTCCTACTTTCTTCATTAAGAAGTCATTCTCGATGTTGTAACCTTTATAATCACCTTTTTCATTTATAATTTTCTTGATACTTTTCAAGCTTTCATCTTTTTGTGCTTCCCTGACTATTGTTTTTGAACAAATTCCTGTACCTTTAAGATTGATATTTGTAATTAGTATTTCATCTGTATTCTTTATATTATATTTCCGGCTTAGGATATCGGCAACTATCATTTCTTTTCCTGGTTTGTATTTTATTTCAAAATCAAATTCGGCCAAAAGTAAACTCCAACGGTATATACGGTTATTATTAATTTTGTGATTCATTAATGATACCAGAGCTAAATGATCACTCTCTATAATGAAATGTCGACCTAATAGGAAGTATCTCAGCTTATCTACGCTATAAATAATGCTTAACATTTCCTTTTCTGACACCGAAAATCTAATTTCGTTATTTCTTAGTGTTCTAGAGACAAAATATATGGGTACCTCCAATCCATTCTGATATTGCACCAATTCCGCTGCGATGGCATAGTTGGAAGCATCAGTTCGAAGTATGAATTGCTGTTGGAAATCCGGATGATGTAATTGCAGTGAACTAATAAATACGTTTTTTAATTCCTGGAACGCTTTTTGTTGATCTTCACCCCAGTTCCATTTAACATTTTTCTTCAACAACTGTACTAAAGGTAGGGTCTTTCTAGAGTAATTAGATATAAACTTATGATAATAATTAAGTATTCCTAAAAAAGATCTTATATCCTTAACTCTTCTTGGTTGTGGATACGATTTTATTTCCTCTAATCTTTCCGGATTTAATGTGATTCCTTCCTTATTTATAAGATAGCCTAAATAATTTACTTGTGTTTTAAAAAATTCACATTTCCTTAGATTTATTTTCATACCTTCCTGGCATAAAGTATTTAATATTATATTCAAATGTTGTACATGTTCTTCCTTATTTTTGGAAAATATTAGTATATCGTCAAAATAATGACTGCAAAATTGGTCATATTTATTTAAAATTTTATGTAGAAATCTAATAAGCGCACTAGGACTACTTATTAATCCAAACGGAGCCACTGTGAATTGATAGATATTCCCATTGATATTAAAAGCACAATATTTCTTGGATTCCTCTTCAAGTCGTATTAACCAAAAAGCATGTTTCAGGTCAATTTTAGAAAAATATTTACATTGTCCGCATCTTGATATTAATACATTTATGTGTGTAGGAGCTTCAAAACCAGGTTTGACCCTCTTATTGGCTTCTCTCATATCCAAGCATAATCTCAAACTATTATCACTTTTTCGTACAATAACTACAGGATTGATAAAATAAGACGTTGATCTTTCTATAATGTTTTGTTCTAACAATTTTATAATTTCCTCATCTACTTGCTTTCTATATTGGTATGGTATTGGGTAGTTTCTTCCATTTAATGGTTCATCGTTTGTAACTACTATCTTATGTTCATAGTTTTTGGCAAAAGTCACCTCTTCATTGAATAATTTTCTATTCTTCAACAATATTCTTTTTAAACTTTCCTTAACCTCTTCATCGAATTCCATTCCATTTATTATTTTATTAATCTCTTCTATATAATCTTCTTTCTTCATATTTTCATAATTATTCATCATATTTTCATTTATCTCATATAATTCACTAATTTCATGTATAAACATATTTTTATTATTATCTATTATACCATCTTCCATAATTCCCTCTTCAAATTCCTTCTCATCATTAATCTGTTCATCATTCCTTGAAATATTACAATTATTCACCTGCATCTTCTTATTATCTTTTACTAACTCAATACTATTATCTCCTGTTCGCAATACATTTTTTTCAAAATCGATGACCATTTCATACCTTCTAATGTTATCTATTCCCAGAATACAATCAAAATTCATATTATCAAATATGTAAAATTCTAATACGTACGTCTTTTTATTTATAATTATTTCTAAACAAATCTTCTCCTGGATTATTCCCATTTTCTTCCTGTTTGTAGCTATAATATCCATCTTCTTTATTTTTAACAAGTGATCTCTATAGTTTTCTATTTTCTCTAATACTTCTCTTTTAAGTAGTGAGATTTCTGCTGCGGTGTCTATAACCATTTTTAACTTTATATTTTTAATATCTATGTCTATCATTGGTATGTCATTTTCACTTAACTCTTCTTGTTCTTCATTAATACTGATAAAATTGTGTGGGTTGTCATAGAATCTGTTGTGTGTCACGTCCAGGTAATAACTACTAATAATGCATTGTTCACTTAGTTCTTGGATGTACTCGGTTTCGACCGATGGTACTCCAGTGTACTCAGGTTCTCCTGGTCTGGATAAATTGGCGTTTTTTTTTCTCAATTTCCGGTAAATCTCCATTCTCTTCATAATTACCTCCTTTTACATTTTCTTGATGTTGACTCTCAAATTCGCCATTAGGATGCCTCAAACTATATTGATTAATTTGAGGTCGATGGTATCCTTTATTCTGGAAATTATTATTACCATTTCCATTATAAGTTCCTCTTCCTTGTCCGTTGAAATTTCCTTGGAAGTTACCTCTGTTAGGTGGCATTCATCTTCTATTTTCTCCTTCATATCCCTTGAAATTATTTTCTTGATAATAATCCTGTCTATTGAGATTATTATTAAAATTTCCTCTATTATTCCTATAATTATTTCCTCTTCCTTGTCCATTATTATGAGAATTAAAATTATTTACGTTATGAGAATTATAATTTTCTTTATTATTATATCCATTTCCTCTTCCATAACTATTATAATTATACGAATTGTTCTCCCTATGGTTATTCTGGAAATTGCTATTACCATTTTTCTTCTGTAAGTCCGTTAAATCATCCAGCCTTCTCAACGTTTCCATCAACTCTTCAATATTACCCACATTTTTACTTATAACTACCTCTCCATCTGTTAATATGAAATGATTAAGTATATGCCTTACAATTTCCTCTTCTGTTATTTCCGGTAGGTGTTTAGATTTATTAAACACATCCCTTGCATAATTTTCCCTACTTACATATCCTTTCTGATATCTTCCTGTTAGAAGTTTAATTTTCGTTCTATCTTGAATATTCTTATTCCAATATTGCGTAATAAATTCTTTACTAAATTGCTCGAATGTGTTGCACCTTCCTTCAACCATTTCATACCATTCCATGGCTCTTCCCTCTAAAGTTAACCTCACTAAATTCATCTTCTGGGTCTCATCTTCTATGTCAGTCGTTAATTTAGCTATATTTTTTAAATATGTCATGGCATGTACTTGGTCTCTGCTATCTCTATATTTCGGCCACATCTCTGGTCTCAAATATGGATTATAGGTGTTATTCTTCTCATTATAAATAATCCTATTCCCTGATCTTTTTATTAGGTCCAATTCTTTTCTTATTCTTTCGTAAAATTCCGTTTCTTCTCTCTGAAATTTACCTATGTCTATTTTGTATTGTTCGTCTACATAATTCACTTTTCCCTTCAATTCTAATGTATCTTCTTTAAGGGTTCTTACATCTCCCTTAATTTGTTTCGTTTCTTCTTTATTATCTTTTATTCTAGAAGATATAACATCAAATTGATTCTGTATGTCCTTTTGTTCATCCTGTAACTTATTCTCTATTTTCTTAGTAAGATCCTCCATATTCTTCTTTGTTTTGACCTCTAATTCGGAGGTTTTCTGTGCATTTACTGTAATCCTTGTATCCAACCTCAGTTCCATATTAATCATATTTATTTGGATATTTTTAACATTCTCCTGCAATTCTTTTTTAATTTCATCCTTAAGATTACCTATATAGTCATGTAATCCATCCATGCTATCCTTATGTTCCTTCTTTTGTATATCCAATTGTCCTTTTAAATCTTGCATGCTAGTATTTAGTTGTTGTTGCATGTCTGATTTTAATTGTTGTTGCATGTCTGAGTTTAGTTGTTGTAAATTTGTGTTGATGTCTTGCTTCTGTGTCTCTAATTGTTTTTGCATATTTGTGTTCATATCTTGTAAATATTTAAACATGGTTTGCATATCTAACTGTTCTTCTGTGTTATCAGAACCTTCTCCAGCAGCTGATGTACCTTTTCTTGTATTCGGCATTGTTACAGTCTAATATGGCTTATAGAATAAATAAGAAATACCCTACTAACACGATTGTTACCTGTGTTTTTTTTTTTTTTTCAGATACCAAATCAATACACAGAACAATGAGCAAACACAAGAAATCCACAAAATACTAATAAAAATCAAATATATGTATGTATAAACAATTCAATAATAAACACTACCAACAGTTATGTCTCCTTATTATTATTTTTTCTTTTTTTTTTTTAATTCTTGTTTTCCTTTACACGAAAGTAATTTCCTTCTTTATCACCCACGTTTATTTAAGTTATATTACTAAGTTATTTTAGTTTAATCGAGCCTCAAAGTTGGGCGCCAAAATGCACTAATATCTCAAAGTTGGGCAGCCAAAATGCACTAATGTGCTCGTTACCCTTATGTAGAGATAGTGCTTATGTTTGCATTAAACTTACGTAATTTGATATAATTAATTTATAAACGTACAATTTAAATTTTTATTGACTATATTTTTAACTTTGTACCATGTTTATTTTACCTTATTGTAACTAACATTCCCCAGTGGTCTATTTTTATTTTATGGCTATGTTCGCTCCAATTATATTACAAGTGGTGGGAAAAACGTATTCACAAAACTATGAAGTTTGGTTATGTTATTTTCTTCCGGCATTTATTTACTTAACAAAAAATTGTTTGAGTATTATTAATTAGCTCAGTTCGAACATGTGAGACTCTAGGAAAACAATCTCAGGCTTAGTGAGTTATTATGGGTTGGAAACTACTTTCGATACAAGAAAACACAGTGTAATTTCTAATAAAAATTGACTATATTGAAAAAAAAAAACACATATAAAAAAAATATCCAAGTAAAATATGAATTTGAGCAAACAGAATTTTATAAAATGGTTAATAATGTTATACATTGGAAAACAAACAAACAAATTGGCAGGATTCAACATAAATAACGGTAGGTATAATTTATCATGCTAAATTAAAAATTAACTTCACAAATAATAAGCATATGTAACAAATTAATTACGAATATGAAGGAAAACTTAGAGGTTGAAATATTTTAAACCTTTGTTAATGTGTTAAGAAATTATTATACAAATTATAATAGCATATTCTTACAAAGAATCATAACAAATAACTATCTTGTACTAGCAATATGCTTGATAAATCTTTTCTGCTTTATTTTTTTATTTATTATTGAGATCTCAATATAACTAAATGTTTTAAGTACTTAGCTTGTTGTTTCTAGTCTTTAAGGCATGTGTCTTGCATCCTCTTCATCCTAATTCCTTCGTTTTGAAGAGAAGAACCGTCTCAGGATGTAAAAGTCCCAATTCTTCGGATAATACCTTCCACAACACGTTCAGATTCTTCGAAATGTGTGTAAGATTCTTTATATTATTTTAATGTCAACACTAAAGTTAATTTTCACTGTTGTAGGTATGAGTGCACATAAATTACGTCGAATGACTTCAAAATCGTATAAATTTCAGCACCAATATGATTTATTTATCGAGGAAAATATATTTACTAATTTTATACGCACCAAGGTATTAAAATTTTACTATTTTCACAATTATTTTACTTAAAATTCAGGCGCGTCCTTTTAGGCGTCCTTTCTGTGCAAAAACTTAATTTCTAATCCCTTTGTTTTTTTAATTTCAATGCTACCTTTATTTTCGAATTATAATTTGTATATTGAGTTGTCTACATTTAAGGTGCATAATATAAATAATTTTATTATAATTTTTAAAATGTTATTATAATTTTCTTTCTCTTGATTTTTGAGAAATTAATTATTTTAGAATTTATTACATACTTTTTTACAATTTACGCTTATTTCTGTGAATAATGCTATTAACTTGTATATGAAGTTGCATATTCTTAAGTTACTCAAAAATTGGCAATTTCAACTTCTGATATTACATTAGGCTTATGTGTTACTCTAACATATACATATCATGATAGTAAATGTATATATGGATTATACTATATTTGATCCTGATGTAGACGGGATTGGATTCTCCAATGATGACGAAGTTGGTACTATAGCATGCTTAAAAAACGAATGAATTTTAGTTTATTTAGGCTTCGATTTTTCTTTTACCATGAAATCATACGGTTCTATATGCGTATTTATTCCTAAGCTAGCCTTTATGGCTCGGTCTTCTTGAGGGTCATATAGAGATAATAGGCTCTTTATTTTATCCGCGTGTTCCATTATTTCCTTTAAAACCGGAATTTATAAGTTCTTTTCTTCACTTCTGCTTCTACCGCAACTTCCTCCTCGGAATCAGAAGAATCTTCGACAGAAGAATCTCGACACTCTTCGTCGTGAGATTTAAGTAGATCAACCACATTATCAAATCAGACGTCAAAACCTAGATTTTGGCCAAGTTGGACAACTTCGGCGATTTCGGCATTTTGTTTTTCGTCTGGTTCAAAATCTGGTGCTATTTCGGGCCACAGATTTCGCCGTGCTGCTGATAAAGATTTTTCGCTGACACTTTGCCATACTTTAGCAATATTAAGTATAGCATCTTGGATATTGTACCCTTGCCAAAACTCTTTAAGAGTTACTTTTCCTTCACCATCAGTCGCTTGGAAACATTGTTGGTAGGTGTATTTGTGGTATTTCGCCTTGAAATTGGCAATGACTTCCTGGTCCATTGGCTGGATTAGTGATGTTGTATTAGGCGGTAAACACTGTAAGTTATTAAAATCTGGTACATTTTCAAGGTATAAATTGTGAGATAATAACTTTTTTCGCCAAATTTTTATTCTCTAAATATCTCTCTACAGCTGGACAAAAATAATGTAGAACCCAATTTTCAAAAAGTTTACGAGTTATACAAGCCTTTCTATTACTTTTGAATATAACTGGTAAGTCGGCCTTGGTCACATTTTTTAGAGCTCTGGGATTTTCAAAATTATAAATCAGCAAAGGTGTCATTTTAAAATCACCAGATGCATTGGATTCCACTAGTAACGTAAAACGCTCTTTCGAAGCTTTATGACCTGGTACCATTTTTTCTTCTTGCATTATGTATGTTTATTTAGGAATTCTTTTTCAATTAATTCCAGTCTCGTCGAAATTAAATACCTGGAACGGTGTATAACCTTTGATTAGTGTTGTAAAGTTTTCACCAAATGCATTGGCTGCCAATTTATCTGCGGAAGCCGCCTCACCAAGCCTAATTGCAAGTTTTATGCCAGTTCGTTTTTGAAAACGAGTAAACCATCCAGCACTTACTTTGAATTCTAATGTGCACGTTGGATTATCTTTTTTGATTTCAGCAAATAATAATAATAATAATAATAATAATAATAATAATAATAATTTATTGCCGTAAATTTTTACAAAAAAACATTGGCAGTGTCAAATAACAAACAAAGGAAAAGTTAAAAAAAAGAACACACTGTAATAGCAGAATCATATACAGCACAATATGTATGTTACATTAATAGAACAGACATACAAAAGTTAACACAATTTTATAGTATCCACGTCCGGTATTTACAACGTATTATATAATAACTCTTTAAAGTTATAGAAGGCCCTGTCCAAAAGATATGCTTTCAAATTGCGTTTGAAAGCAGTTCTATTCACATCAGCAGCTGTCTTTAAGTACTCCGGGAGTGCATTAAAAGCCGAGATAGCTTTGTAATAAGGCCCCCTCTCGTAGCTGCTTGACCTATGCGATGGAACGGACAAATTGAACCCCTTTCGCGTGGTCATAGTAACATAAACCTGGTTATTCCTGACAAACCGTGACGAATTTCTCTGCACTAGCATAATCAGCTCATAAATATACAAAGAAGGGAGCGTTAAGATCTTCAAATTACGGAAAAGATCCCTGCAGGGAGCCAAAAAATCCACCCCACACATTGATCGAATCACTCTCTTCTCCAATAGAAATATAGTATTGAAGCTGGTGGATGATCCCCAAAAAATAATTGCATAACGCAAGCGAGACTCTATGCTACCATAATAAAATTTCTCGATTGCATCAGTCGAGGTACATCTCTTCAATATATTCAACGCATATATGGCGGAGGAGACCCGGCCGGCCAGAAGAGCGCAGTGCTCACGCCAAGACAAGGATGAATCCAAAGTAAGGCTCAAAACACCACAAGATGGACTCATAGGGACTGAACGGCCACCAGATCGCACATGCAAACTGTAATCAATCTTTGAATTTTTTGAAAAATAAACTATCTTCGTTTTTGCTATGTTTAAAATTCATTTATTAGAGTTGCACCACGAGCCCATGTCAGCAATCACCCGAGATGCCAACGTCGATAATTGACCCAGACTCTCACTTGTTACGACACATGTAGTGTCGTCAGCGTACTGTGTGACAGCACAGTCACGAAGCCCTGTCTGAAGGTCGGAAACATAAATCAAAAATAAAGTGGGCCCCAAGATAGACCCCTGCGGCACACCCCTGTCCACCAACGCAAACCCCGACACATAATCCCCACACACCCCATCCACTACCCCATTCACACTCGTGGCATGATATCTATTTGTGAGATAGGACCTGAAAAGCTCGAGTGCCGTCCCCCTAATACCAACCCTCTCCATCTTATTTAATAGGATGTCGTGATCAAGAACGTCGAAAGCCCTTGATAAGTCGAAAAATATGCCCAAAACACAACACCCGCCATCCAAAGATTCATAAATGGAATTAATGGCATTATACATGGCGTCACATGTCGATTTCTTTGCTAGAAAACCAAATTGAGAAGGATTTATTACATTGTGTGAGGTCAGGAATGAACTCAATCTCTCACCAATGACTTTTTCAAAAATTTTACTAAAGCTGGGCAACAATGATATAGGACGGTAATTGCTTATGTCTGTGGTTAGTCCCTTTTTTTAGACAAGGTATGATCTTCGCCAACTTTAGCTTATTGGGAAAGATGCCCCTCTCCAAACTCAAATTAACAAGATACACCAACGGCTCCACAAATATACTAAGGGCCTTCTTACGAATTGTTTCACTAGATAAGGCAGCATCTTCTTCCCGTTTCTTTTTAAACTCTTTTAACAGTCGCGTTTAGTTACCAAATTTGCATTTCTCAACTTAACCACTCTCATTGAACCATGAGTTTGTTTTGCAATGTTACGATATCTTTCTTTATCTTTAATAATGCTTTTACGGTAGACCCATGACATATTGAATCTGCGGGC
Organism: Amphimallon solstitiale; assembly: GCA_963170755.1. Taxonomy (NCBI): domain Eukaryota; kingdom Metazoa; phylum Arthropoda; class Insecta; order Coleoptera; family Scarabaeidae; genus Amphimallon; species Amphimallon solstitiale. The sequence goes on along the minus strand of OY720677.1, from coordinate 139,489,903 downwards.
AATATCCGCTACTCGACAACCTCCTTCTGCTTGTTGGATAATTTGAATTTTGGTTTTTAATTCACTATATCTTTTCGAAGTACGAATTTTTCGTCTTTTCTGTGCATCTCCCATATTATTTAATATAGGAGATAAATGCTAACGTATTATTAAGTGCAAAATTAATCTTACGCTACAGACATTCAATATCAAACTGATGCTATAGACGTTCGTTGTTTAAATAAATACATAAATGTATTACAGGAAACAATACATAAAACACTCCATTCACACTAGAAATGAAATTTTAAACGTTTAATTCTTTATTTTCAAAACACAAAACAATAGAAACACAGTTTAAGCTTGATACGTCGGCAGATAACAATAAGGCAATAAATTAAAGCTGGATGAAACTCGTGACAACTTGGCAAGAATAAGCAATTTCTTACTTTATAATACACAGATATATTTATTTTAGTTACTTATTAAATATCACGGTAGTACGAATTTTACCGTGATTTTTTTTAATGCGTACCAAATCCAAAATCACTGTGATGCGAATTTCACGATCAGCGCGTTCACGATATATGAGTATCCACTGTACATTAAAACGCCCCTACTTACATGGGACAAAAAAAATGACATTCAACTAATTCGCTGGTCTCCCGACTACATTATTTTTTGTTTCAAATAATATTAAAATCACTTAATAATAATTACAAAATTAATTTTCTTCTACAAAGTTAATTTATAAATATCAGTGTTACTACAAAATATTTTGTGTCAAATAAATTCAAATATTTTTATTTATTTCAGATATTTATAAAATATTTTCCATGACAACTGGTTGCTGTCCTGTATTGTAACAATATATGTCTTAATAATTTTCCTTCAATTCAATAACGCAATTTTATAAGTTTAGATTGTATTTTCTATAAATTTTGTTTATGGAATTAGTAATAATTATCAGTATTATTATAACATTACAATGTCAAATTTCTAATTTACTCTACCTCCATTCTACTTGAAAAATTTTCGTTTACATTATTGTTTTTTTTTTAATTAAAATCGAATGTGTTCGAGATACTTGATTTTTCCTAACAGTCTAGGACCATCCTTTTATAGTGAAACGCAATTCGTAGCGGGCGGACCTGGGCAATCCACTTGATGTATTGTAGGTAGAGAACGATCGTTTTCGGGTTTTCCTAGTCTTCCACTAAAATGTGTTAAGGGAAAATTTAGACCGGCTCCTGTAATTTAATAAATGTTCGTAGACAATGTATCGCATATTTTGGAAGTTCAGCGTGTACATTGCTAATTAATTGTTCTCGTCAGATGATGTTCGCAGAATTTTAAATGTTTGTGGAGAGAATAGATTATAATAGGGTTGCAAGGCTTTTATGAATCTCTTCGTCTAGTATTCAGTATTTAAGTAGATTACATATGTCTAGACCGTGGTTGGTGTCAATTACGAAGGGGTTTTGGTTAACAATTAAGAACGTAGATAATTGAATAAAACTGTATTTACAATCGCTATGTGGAGTTTTAGCTCAACTTATTCTTCTATGTACAGGCTTAGTCATTTGTAGCCGCTCCTTCGATGGTTTTTTTGTGTTTAAAATAAGAGAAAAAACAATTAGTGGAAGATCTGTGGTTGACTAAAGCGCATGTGCTAAAAATACTTGTAGCATATGCACTTTGGGTTTCACCGGTAATGCATTAAATTCATTTAAAAAAAAAAAACACCCTATATATTTTTGGCTTTTGTATCACTATTTGCCTATTCAACTGTTTTTTCATTTTCAACATTCAGCCAAAAGTTTTCGAATTATTAATTTTTCTTTTTTTTTTTGGTAGTTTTTGGCCAAAACACGTATTCCAAAAGAAAATCATGTTTGCATTCTATTTAAAGTAATAACATTGATTTTGGTGGTGCATGTAGTCCAGTAAATTTTGCGTCAAAAATAGTTGTTTGTTTAAAGCCTACTTCTCATACCAAAAACTTCCTTTTTTTAATGAAAAATCTGCTATTTTATTGGACCATTTTGCTTCTTTCTTTGTTCTCTTTCATTTTTGTTAACAATATCCTATATATCTATTTGAACTACAAAAGATATACGAGCGCTTTTCTATACGTGGAAAGCCGGATAGATATCTGACTGACTCAACGGTGAAACAAAGGTTGAACTATCCCAAAAGTAATAATTCTATAGTAATTCACATTTTCAGGTAATGTTTTAACTCTAGCAATACCCCTTCCACTAAAAGTTGCATGGAAGAAAACGTAATTTAAATAACTTAAATAATTATCGACCAAAGCAACAACAAACGGATGTAAGAAAACCAAATTTCATCAAGTAATATGTTCAACACCACCATTTTGATTGTTTGTAAACGTATTTCTGATTCTAATTTTTCTGGCTTCTTTAGTACCAATCACCGTTAGATTATTTAGTCTAATTTGGTCAAATTCGGTGACCTTGCAGGCTATGGTACAGGACCACCCCTCCCCCCAATCTACTTGTCCTGAAATTGATGATCCTGATCTAAATGTTCACGAACTTGATGACTATAGTGAGCTGGAACTTTGTTATGTGGAAACAACATAAGACCAATAGCACGAAAAGGAAGTGTAGAAAATCCGTCCATAGAAAACGAAGACACTCTTCTCCAATAACATTTCTATCGAAGAAATAAGATCGAATTAAGTAAATACCCTCTATTTCTCCCTACACATTGAACGATCAACGATTTTGAAAGTATGCAGGTCGGCTTGGCTGACGTCTTTTACTTTCTTATACGTAGTATAAGAAAGTATTGTGATGATGAAAATTTTCGACCTCGAGATTTTTGCAGATGTCCACGTTTTGAAGTCCCCTGATACCAAAAAAGTGGTTTTTAAAAAATGTCTGTGTGGCTGTGTGTGTCTGTGTGTGTGTCTCTCTCTGTGTGTGTGACCACGATAGCGGTCAAACCGCTGTAGATATCAATTCCAAATTTTGTATTTACGTGTATAATCTCCCTCTTGAGATCTGATTAGTTTTTCAGTAAAATCGCTAGACCGGAAGTAGCAGTTTACTTCAGCGAAAAAATCGAATTTTGACAATATTTCGTCAACTACTAACTTTAAACAAATTTATAAAGAATTCATATATACTTAGCATTGAATAGAAAATAATTTTATTTAAAAAGTTTTTCGAAATTCCTACCGGAAGTAGGTCTTTTACTCTTATCGAAAATCAGTTTTTTGCGAATATTTCGCAAGTCATGCTTTTTAGACAAGTACGTTACGGGTATAAAAGTATTTAAAACATAATTTTCAATATCTTTTGTATAAAAGAAATTTCAAAATTCAGACCGGAAGTACCACTTTTACTCTTATCGAATAAAGATTTTTTGCAAATATGTCGTAAGTTATGCATTCTATAGAGATTTATTAAGATTTGCATAAAAAAATTCTTAAAATTCTATAATTTGAAACGCTCATACATATAAGAAAGTCGTGTGGTGGCCACACCTCATTTTTTGTTTGATAATTACGAAAATTATTACTATTAAAGTGTCCAGTTTCACGAAAATTGGCTTCGTCGATAAACAACAGAAGATTATCACGCTGTTCTTCAAATTTTTCTACTGCCCACTGACAAAAATGTAAGCGATTCTGAAAATCTACTTCATATAGCGCCTATGTTAATTTAAAATCATATCGATGAAATTTATGTTTAGTAATCATTCTAATATGGGGGTCTTCGATTATACTGACAAGTAATATAAACTCATTGTCCTCACCAGTTATTGGCATTTTCCTCTTTTTGTTCATATTTAATAATTTCACTTCTCTCGAACCATTCCTTTACACTTCCAAAGACCTATAGGTTCGGGTGCCTTGTATCAGTGTAAGCTGTGCACAAAGCCTGGATGCTAGCAATGAGTTTCCTTCAGATTCACTCAAAACGTAAATCATATTAATATCATTAACTCATAACTAATAACGATGCTTTTATAAATTTGACATGAATGTTTTCCGAGTTTGTTTGATAGTTGACTCTGGCAGTCGGACCTTGATATGACCTTTCCATTAGTTGAACGAATATTTTAGTGTATAGAACAACAGCGCCTGTAGTCCTTTGTTTGACCAGTGATAGCTCCTATAGTGATTATCTCAGAAATTACAAAAGATAGGTATAAGGCATTTTTAATAAAAATGAAAGAGAATAACAGAGGCAAAAGTGTCGTAAGAGAATATTGTATCTTCCATTAAAAAAAAAGTTTTTGATATGTGAAAATTTCGACAAGTAAGCTTTCAAAAAGCAAAATTTTTTGAAGTATTGTCGAGTGCAACTTATACCTTACAAAATGATCGTGTTTTTTTTTGGCTACACGTACCACTAAAATTAATCTTTTTACTTTCCGAAAGAATGCAAATATGACTTATTTTTCGGAATATGTATTTTGTCGAGAAATTTCCAAAAAAAAACTCAAACACTTTTGTGTGGTAAAACCTAAAACTATGTGAGGTGTTATACTTAAAAAAATTAAGTTTTGCTTATTTCTGGTGAAACTGGAAGTATGTCACAACTTTTTAGAATATGCGCCCCAAGCAACCATGAACCTTCCACTAATTGTTTCTTGTCTTGTTAAAAAAAAAACAATTGAAGAAGCGTCTGCTACTGACTCACCCTATGTATGAAAAATATCCTTGAATTTGATCCTTTTGTAAAAATAAATGAAAATTTAAAAAGAAATTAATTTCAGTTAGAGAAAAGACAATTATATAATTAATTAATGATTAGTGCTACAGATGCTAATGCTCGCATATATGATATTTAATCAACCACACTGATATAAAAAATTAAACTTTTGGATGTTACGTGGATTAAACAAAGTAATTGTTATATAATTGTTCCTGTTTATTTAGTATCTACTTTCCAAATTTTTTGAGTATGTAAGGTACGAGATTTACAAAACACATATTTATTCTACTCCCATTTGTTTCTTCTACACTTTGTGCTTTCACTTGTAAATCGCTTTTCTAAAGAAATATCAATGGGTTTGTTGCCATTTTGGCACCTAAACTATTTGTTATTTTTATTAATACCTTTATAGTTTTTGTACAGGCAATATTAAATGTTTTTTTGTCCTCAATTATTGTTAATATCTAGTAAAACTTGACTAACACCAATTTTTATTTTAAGCCTCATCGTTAATGACAGTGCACTATTTTTAAGAAGGCAATCGAATTTCAGGAACGGTTATAATAAAATTGCAAAAATGCTTAATTGAGTGTATCTGAAAATATCTGCTAGTGATAGAGACCACTTTACCTCAGTTGGCGTTGTTATGTTACAGTACGAAAGTTTTCTACGTGAATATCAGCAGGTTTGCTATTCCCTTTACGCAATGATTTTCTTCGGAAAAACTGAACCATCAGTTCAAATATATACAGATGATATTCACTTTTACGAGTCTTTCTCATCTTGACATATTCAACTTGCAATTGCAAATATCTACAATAACTCATCTTAAATTTTTAATTTTTTTCAATGGTACTATCTCAGGGTTATCCGCCCAAGTTACAAGTAATTTATCCTATAGGCATGGACTTGTCATGAACTTCAAAACTTCATTGTGATTAAGTTGGGAAATATACAATTACGTGCTGTTACGAAAGTATGGAACTGGGACCTCGCGCTGAATATCTCTTTCAGATTAATTAGTATTTAATGTGAGTTTAAAGTATTTAAACTCACGGACATCTTCACTGAGTTGTATTGGCCACATCTATAAAAATTGGCCGTATGAAACCACTGTTCTATAACATTTCACATACAGTGTATAGTGTAATGGTACGGCCTGTTTTACCCTTTTTTAATGAACTGTATTATAATATACGTACATACATTAATAACTGAATTATATTTTATTAATTATATTTATATATATTTATTGGAAATCAATGAATATATATTACTAGAATTTTAATTCCTATATATTCGTATGTATATAAAATAAGTTTTGTATATATAAGCATCGTGGCGCCAACATTCGTGTTGATTTAAGATTAGTGACAAGTTCGCACTGTTACGTGACGATTTTGTGTGTGAACCGCAACGGGAATACCCAGACATTATAGAAAACGGGGAATCCCAGGTTTCAAACTATAAAGAGTCGACAAGTGAACTGCAAGAAGAGAATCGAAAAGTGGACTTCAAGCAGAGTGTCGACAAACAGAGAGTCGACTAAGGTCCTTTAGTTTAAAAGGGTGTCGGCTCTAACAGATATATAAACAGCGATCGATTAAATATATATTTGCCAGTAGAACCTTGTGGAATCGACCGCGTATTAAGTATTCAAGCTTAAGTGTTCAAGTTATTATATCTTCCGTTAAAAAGCTATTTGTTCTACAATTGGCAGTGTCTGCAAATTCCTGACGTCTTATCCGTCGAAGACAGAAAGTCCAATTGAAAGCTACCGGTGTTTTATTCATCGAATGAGAAGATTCTACTTGAACGCATCGAAAAATAAGATTTCCATCAAATCAAGAAAGAAGAAAGAAGTATTAAAATAAGGTATTTAGAAATTGTTATATGTAAATGTCTTAATAAACTAAAGAATTAAATATAATAATTCACATAACATATCTAGCATAAGTTGTTATTTCTTGCCGATGTTGTTACAATTTTATTAGGACGAACGATGTGAGTAAATCTTATTAAATGATACCGTTATAAAAGTTGTACTGAACTTATTTGTTAATGTGTTGGCGTTTGTTAAAAGCAGTTTATTGTAATATACCCACCCAATAATGCTCTAAAATACTATTAATTCATCATCTCTTTTATCCGAATCGTCCTGGGACAAGAATTGAGCTAGCAGGTACATAAATCAATTTATTTTATATATCCTATTATTATTAAACTACATAGGGCATTTTTATAAGGGTGTTTCTTATACAATATGACGCAACAATGTGGGACCATTTTTACATTTCATTAATAATAAATTTATTGACAGTTTCTTTACATTATGGCTTCCAACTTTTGGCGCTTTCACTAGTTCATTTACATTTCATTTATTATCAATTTAATTTTGTAAGTATGCATTTTACCAGTTCCTTTTCAATAGGCATAAGACTTGTAATGAATTTCAAAACTCCATTGTGATTACGTTGGGGTAATATGCAATTACGTACTGTTACGAAAGTATGGGACTGAAATCTTGCGTTAAATATCTCTTTCAGATTAGTTAGTATATAAAAAAATGAGGTGTGGCCACCACACGACTTTCTTATACGTATGAGCGTTTCAAACTATACAATTTTAAGAATTTTTTTAAACAAAACTTATTCAAAATCCTATTCTAAGTACTTTCATTCTCTTAATAAATCTCTATAGAATGCATACTTTGCAAGATATTCGACAAAAAGTGCTCCTCGCTAAGAGTAAAAGTGCTACTTCCGGTCCGAATTTTGAAATTTCATATATAGAAAAAATATTGCAAATATAGTTTTAAATACTTTTGTACTCTTGATAAATATATATAGAATGCATAATTTACGACATATTTGCAAAAAATCGCTATTCGGTAAGAGTAAAACTGTTACTTCCGGTCCGAATTTTGAATTTTTTTTGTACAAAAGATATTGAAAAGTATGTTCTAAATACTTTTATACCCGTAAAGTACCTGTCTAAAAAGCTTGACTTGCGAAATATTCGCAAAAAACCGATTTTTGATAAGAGTAAAAGACCTACTTCCGGTAGGAATTTCGAAAAACTTTTTAAATAAAATTGTTCTCAATTTTAATTCTAAGTACATATGAATTCTCTATAAATTTGTTTAAACTTAGTATTTGACGAAATATTGGCAAAATTCGATTTTTTCACTGAAGTAAACTGCTACTTCCGGTCTACCGATTTTACTGAAAAACTAATCAGATCTCAAGAGGGAGATTATACACGTAAATACAAAATTTGGAATTGATATCTACAGCGGTTTGACCGCTATCATGGTCACACACACACACACAGACACACAGACACACACACACACAGACACACACAGACACACACACACACACACACACACACACACACACACAGGCAATAACTTCTAGAACACGGTCTTACTTTTATCGAAAAATACGTTTTCTTTCTGATGTGGACTACATTTCATCTCATTATCACAATCTTTTCGCTTCACCTCAGCATAGACCTTTTTATCAATAATTAAGAAAAACAACTAAGTGATCCTATGTAATTGTGTGTATCTCTTCTTCTTTTTCATTTCTTGGCACAGGCACAATATTAGTAGGGTATTAGTGTAAATAGAATCGATATTTCTTTAAATCGTTTTTTTGTCGTCCAATGGAAGTGTAACATGTTCGGTGAATTTTTACGCTCAAACCCCTCATTTTATTACATTACATTTTACTGCTAATTATATCTTTAGTTATTATCTTTGTGTTTTCTAGAAATCTGAAATAATAGCAAAATATTATATTTATTTAATGTTAGGGGTGTATTATGAATACTAATACTATATGTTTATTACTAATGCTTACCTCAACAAAATGGTCCCATTTATCCTATCGCATATTAGACTCCGATAATATAATTACTTATAAATATGAAAAGTTGCAAAAGTAGGATATGGAAATAAAGCAATAACGATAGATAATGACACAAAATTGCCTAGAACACCTTTTAAACGCATATATAAAACGAATTCAATCCATATTGATAAAGCCTGTTATTATTAATTACTAGTGCGGAAGCAGTACTTACATTTAGCAGCACTTAAAATAATATTTTTCCATTAAATGCAGCATTAAATTCGCGACTAATTGCGAAAATTTATACACATACCCGTCCATATAAATAAAGCATTAGCTGAATTTAGTATCTAATGTGCTTAATTTAAAATTTGAAAAGCTATGCGTATTACCTCATTCAAACGCATTTAATGATTTGTAAACAGCCCATCTATATGATGTTATCGCTATTACCGGAAGGTTAAATTACCTATAGTTTTATTAATAGCTCAATTCATACGACAGTTTGAACATTTTCGACGATATTTTATATACATAGATTTACATTACAGTACTTATTAAATTTTAAGTAGATGCGACTGTATAATGTATATCCTCAAATTATACTTTTTCGTCACGTACAGATTTTTGAGTTACATACTATTAACTATATCTATCTCATTGTATCTCAACAATATTATACGAGGGATGTTCTCTTTCCGCTGAGCCTATCTAGTGAGCGATGATATTTTGCGACAAACTTTGTATGACAATGTCAATCAGTTGTTTACAACTTTAGTTATAGTGACAGTTGTCAAATATACCTGATTATTTGTGAGTTACTTTAGTTTAAAGTACTCCTTTAGCTAATAAATTATGGAACCGAACAAGGAATATTATCGAGCGGTGATTTTCTACAATTTCAAGCGTGGATTAAGTCGTAAAAAATTTTTTGAGGAAATCAATCGAGTGTTTAGTGACAAGTCGTATTGCTTCGCTACCGTATCGGTGATACAATGAATTTCAACGCGGTCAACTTTTCTTACGGGTTCTTATTCGGAACATGATTGTAGAGTAATATTAATATACTTGCTGGACATTTATATTAATTAATAATAATAGACGGAGTAAAACACAATTTACAACAAATCCAGTATAATAAAACAACTTATTACAAAGTATATGACATGTTTCGCTACCACTGTAGCTTCTTCGGATATGCAATTACTACTAAACTATATATTTTCCCAAAATTAGGTATCCAGATCTTACAATGTGTAGGAGTACTGTGAGGAATTTCTGTAATTTACTTTAATACTGTTACTTTCTTATACGTAGTATAAGGAAGTATTGTGATGATGAAAATTTTCGACCTCGAGATTTTTGCAGATGTCCACGTTTTGAAGTCCCCTGATACCGAAAAAGTGGTTTTTAAAAAATGTCTGTGTGTCTGTCTGTCTGTCTGTCTGTCTGTCTGTGTGTCTGTGTGTCTGTGTGTGACCACGATAGCGGTCAAACCGCTGTAGATATCAATTCCAAATTTTGTATTTACGTGTATAATCTCCCTCTTGAGATCTGATTAGTTTTTCAGTAAAATCGGGAGACCGTAAGTAGCAGTTTACTTCAGTGAAAAATTAGAATTTTGCCAATATTTCGTCAATTACTAAGTTTAAACAAATTTATAAAGAATTTAAATGTACTCAAAATTAAATTTGAGGCAAATTATCTTAAAAAAGTTTTTCGAAATTCCAACCGGAAGTAGGTCTTTTACTCTTATTGAAAATCAGTTTTTTGGGAATATCTCGCAAGTCATGCTTTCTAGGCAGGTACATTACGAGTATAAAAGTATTTAAATTATAATTTTAAATATCTTTTGTATAAAAAAAATTTCAAAATTCGGACCGGAAGTACCACTTTTACTCTTACCGAATAGCGATTTTTTGCAGATATGTCGTAAATTATGTATTCTATATATATTTATTAAGAGTACAAAAGTATTTAGAGTTGAATATTTTTTGTATACATGAAATTTCAAAATTCGGACCGGAACTGGCACTTTTACTCTTAGCGAGTAGCACTTTTTTTCGAATATCTTGCAAAGTATGCATTCTATAGCGATTTATTAAGAGAATGAAAGTACTTAGAATAGGATTTTGAATAAGTTTTGTATACAAGGTGTTCACACTTAAACCCGCACCATTGGTAACTCCGTTATTATTGGAGCTACGAATTCGTCCAAATTAGCAAACTAGTAGGATTTTTCCTGGCAGTTACGACGATAAAAACAAAAAAAAATTGAACGTCGCGTTTTTCAGATATTTGACAAAATGTAATTTTTTAAATGGGACATCCTATATATTTTTATGCAGTTGAATAAAGAATTTAGTTCTGAACAAAAATTTTTCAATACATTATCTCAAGAAAATTGAAAATAAAAAGTTATCACCTGATTTCTTTAAAGGGGCATATTCCCGAAATAATCAGAAAAGTACCCATTTTAAAATGGGACAGTATAATTTAAAATTCCACTCAGAAAAAAAGGAAAAGAGAAAATGAAATTAGCCTACATTACAATAGTTGTTACAATTTTGATCAAATAGGCACCAATAAAAAAAAAGAGGTGTGGCCACCACACGACTTTCTTATACGTATGAGCGTTTCAAACTATACAATTTTAAGAATTTTTTTATACAAAAATTACTCGAAATCCTATTCTAAGTACTTCTATTCTCTTAATAAATCTCTATAGATTGCATACTTTGCAAGATATTATCAAAAAAGTGCTACTCGCTTAGAGTAAAAGTGCTACTTCCGGTCCGAATTTTGAAATTTCATATATACAAAAAATATTGCAAATTCAGTTCTAAATACTTTTGTACTCTTGATAAATATATATAGAATGCATAACTTACGACATATTTGCAAAAAATCGTTATCCGATAAGAGTAAAAGTGGTACTTCCGGTCTGAATTTTGAAATTTCTATTAAACAAAAGATATTGAAAATTATGTTTTAAATACTTTTATACCCGTAACATACCTGTCTAAAAAGCATGACTTGCGAAATATTCGCAAAAAAGCGATTTTCGATAAGACTAAAAGACCTACTTCCGGTAGGAATTTCGAAAAACTTTTTAAATAAAATTATTCTCAATTTCAATTCTAAGTATATATGAATTCTTTATAAATTTGTTTAAACTTAATAGTTGACGAAATATTGTCAAAATTCGATTTTTTCGCTGAAGTAAACTGCTACTTCCGGTCTACCGATTTTACTGAAAAACTAATCAGATCTCAAGAGGGAGATTATACACGTAAATACAAAATTTGGAATTGATATCTACAGCGGTTTGGCCGCTATCGTGGTCACACACACACACAGACAGACAGACACACAGACACACAGACATTTTTTAAAAACCACTTTTTCGGTATCAGGGGACCTCAAAACGTGGACATCTGCAAAAATCTCGAGGTCGAAAATGTTCATCATCACAATACTTCCTTATACTACATATAAGAAAGTAAAAAATGAGGTGTGGCCACCACACGACTTTCTTATACGTATGAGCGTTTCAAACTATACAATTTTAAGAATTTTTTTATACAAAAATCATTCAAAATCCTATTCTAAGTACTTTCATTCTCTTAATAAATCGCTATAGAATACATACTTTGCAAGATATTCGAAAAAAAGTGCTACTCGCTAAGAGTAAAAGTGCTACTTCCGGTCCGAATTTTGAAATTTCATGTATACCAAAAATATTGCAAATCCAACTCTAAATACTTTTGTACTCTTAATAAATATATATAGAATGCATAATTTACGACATATTTGCAAAAAATCGCTATTCGGTAAGAGTAAAAGTGGTACTTCCGGTCCGAATTTGAATTTTTTTTTATACAAAAGATATTTAGAATTATGATGTAAACACTTTTATACTCGTAATGTACCTGCCTAGAAAGCATGACTTGCGAGGTATTCGCAAAAAACTGATTTTCGATAAGAGTAAAAGGCCTACTTCCGGTAGGAATTTCAAAAAACTTTTTTAAGACAATTTGTCTCAAATTTAATTCTGAGTACATTTGAATTCTTTATAAATTTGTTTAAACTTAGTAATTGACGAAATATTTGTAAAATTCGATTTTTTCACTGAAGTAAACTACTACTTCCGGTCTGCCGATTTTTCTCAAAATCTAATCAGTTCTCAAGAGGGAGATTATACACGTAAATACAAAATTTGGAATTGATATCTACAGCGGTTTGACCGCTATCGTGGTCACACACAGACACACAGACACACAGACACACACACAGACATTTTTTAAAAACCACTTTTTTGGTATCAGGGGACCTCAAAACGTGGACATCTGCAAAAATCTCGAGGTCGAAAATTTTCATCATCACAATACTTCCTTATACTACGTATAAGAAAGTAAAAGTGGTTTGTAAAAAATGTCTGTGGGTGTGTGACCACGATAGCGGTCAAACCGCAATAGCTATCTATTCCTAATTTTGCATTTAGTAGTATAATCTCCCTCTTGAGATCTGATTAGTTTTTCTGTAAAATCGGTAGACCGGAAGTAGCAGTTTACTTCAATGAAAAAATCGAATTTTGCCAATATTTCGTCAACTACTAAGTTTAAACAAATTTATAAAGAATTCATATGTACTTAGAATTAAGTTTGAGACAAATTCTCTTAAAAAAGTTTATCGAAATTCTAACCGGAAGTAGGTCTTTTACTCTTATCGAATATCTCGCAAGTCATGCTTTTTATACAAGTACGTTACTAGTAGAAAATTATTTAAAACATAATTTTCAATACCTTTTGTATAAAAAAAATTTCAAAATTCAGACCGGAAGTACCACTTTTACTCTTATCGAATAGCGATTTCTTGCAAATATGTCGTAAATTAAGCATTCTATACTCGTATATTTATCAAGAGTACAAAAGTATTTAGTGCTAAATTTGCAATATTTTTTGTATATATGAAATTTCAAAATTCGGACCGGAAGTAACACTTTTACTCTTAGGGAGTAGCACTTTTTTTCGAATATCTAGCAAAGTATGTATTCTATAGCGATTTATTAAGAGAATGGAAGTACTTAGAATATGATTTTGAATAATTTTTGTGTAAAAAAAATTCTTAAAATTGTATAGTTTGAAACGCTCATACGTATAAGAAATAATTTTTTTGTAAAAAATTCTTAAAATTGTATAGTTTGAAACGCTCATACGTATAAGAAAGTCGTGTGGTGGCCACATCTCATTTTTTTTGTGTAAAAATTGAAATTAATTGAAAGTCGGCCCATACTCAAAAGTTTACATGTTTGTCATCTGAAGTGTCTAGAGAGTCGACAGTCTATTTTTGAAACATAGGATTGTCACATCTTTTTGTGTTTGTATAATACTGTATTATTTTCAAAATATAAACCAACACTTACTAATTGCAAATTTAATGTAATAACCGTTTAAAATGTTGCTTGCTCTTGTATGGAGTACCTTCGTATATCAGGGTACGTTTAATGAAATTAATTGCAAACCTGATTATAGTTGGTCAAAATTGTTATCCCCATCAAAACCAATCTTTAAAATGTGTTACACTAATTTAGACAAACGACATCAAAAGTGTTAACTTTAAATATTAATTTCTTTGAAATTAACAGCGATCGAATTTTTTCCCATATTTTTCTCATGATCCTTGATGCTCGCAAAATAAAGTACCATCCAAGTATTCCGCGAATTTTGGGGCACGTCCTATAATTTATTTTGGTTAAAATATCGTGTTCTAAAAAATATACAAATTTGGGTGTGAAATGTTACGCTTTAATTCTACATTATGTCATGTTAAAAGAAACATCATCGCATTTAATTTTTTTGAGCAAAAGCATAATATTTGCTTACACTTCAGTTAACGCCATCTAGCGGCTAAGACATAACTGAAGGATACAAATACAAAAGCGTACTTTGTAGGGTAAATAAAGCTCTTTTAGATGAGACCAAGATTGTTGAAATCGATTATTCTAAGTACATATTCATAGTTTATGTAAAGAAGCATTTGCCCCCACCACTCGTTTTACTAGATAGTAAAAAATGTAGGAAAAGAAGTATTTAGAAATGTGCAGGGAATAAAATGCAGATATATTCAATACTTGTTAGTTAGTCAAAACACCAAGAAATTATTAATTTTAACATTGATTATGACTGCTACGTCCCCCGTACTATAACAAACTCAAAAATAATTTCCAACATTTTCTCTTGGGAATTTTTACTTGATAAATTTTACAGGAAAGCAATATAGCTACTAGTCCCTGAGATAAATCGGTCGCCATTCTTAGCTCGCCACCCGGTACGAATGGAAGTGATAATCACGTAAGACAGGTAATCCTTTTAGGCAAGAAAGATCTTGATATTAAGAAGCAATTTGTTACGAACATTTCATCTACATACAATATTAAAACTCGAACAAATGATGATTCATCTAACAGATTCTAACATGTTCAAAAAATAAAAGTTGTATATCATTCGCAATTAGTTAGATTCTTTGATAATTAAGATTATCAACGGAATCATCAGCAAAAAAAAACAAATATCTAACTAGTAATCTCTGGGGATCCCAAAATGGTAAAATCCGTTGTAATAGATAAAAACTAAACGCATTTGAAAAATATAATATATGGTACTGAAGTATTAGCAAAATGATAAAACCAAACGTATTTAAAAAACGGCTATTGCTATATATAAATTGATTATAGCTTTCGCTAGAGGCAATATAGACTTTATCAAAAATTATTTGTCCCTATTTATATCGAAAATAGAAAGTGTATTTAAAACGTAATATTTATATTTATTTAGAATGTAAAAACATTATTTTTAAATGTTCTCTGTTATTAATTCAAACATCAATATAACAAAGTGCACTTTATAAATTTATTTCATATGTAACAAACAAAATATTTTATAATGAATCCTATAGTATTAATCTATCATCTACGATACGTGATCACCGACATTACAGTAAATTTAAAGGAGAGCTTTTTAGTTCTCCCAAGCGCTGATTAGTTCGTTTAACCAACTTTCTATTTCTCAACTTGAAGGAATTCCGAATTGCTATAATAAGTACAAAATGCGAAAGCTGTATTCGGTGAAATACTAAACGCTTTTAGTGAAAAATTAAATATTTTAAGCGTCTACTTTTTTATTAGTTTCATGGAAATTAGCAGCGCTACATTTAAACGTCGGACAGAAAGAACACTTTATCACTGTTTTAAAATAATGGTAGAAACGGGTAAATACTACATAATATTACAATTATATTTAAACTGCGCACAGGTGTTGGAACATTAAATTCCATTTTTGTTTCAATTTATACCGATTGTATCAGTTTTTACAATGATTACATACATGTGATATTTATTTGCAAAACGGATATATTATATTTTATTTAATTTTCCGAATTATAACACAATCTATTTTAAAAATTACGTCTCTTAATCACTTATATACAATAAATACAATTAAAAAAAATTAAATTGACTAAGTTATAGTTAATTTTCTTTTCTAAATTTTGTTCATACACATTTTGAGATGTTACCTGGCCAAGATATATAAAAATTCAACAAGCATTATCAAATAATAAATCTTTTATGTGATCATGACGATAAATTAAAACACTAAATTAATTATGTTAACTAAGGAATGATCATTTCGTACTATTACAAGTGACCATAGAAAATATAAACAATATGTAAACACCCTGAGAATATAATTCATTGTTAAATTATAGCAAACTTGAAATTGAATCACTAAAATATATTCTTGAAGAGTGTCTCTGAAGTAAAATCGAATTTGGATTAAAAAAGTTTTCCAACTTAAGTCCAGAAGTTGTAGAGTGGATTTTAAAACCAACTACACTTTTATTTTGAAATTCTAATAATGTATTCTTCTCCAACATTGTCCTAGATTGTGAAAGCAAATGTACGATGCTGCCTTTCTTTCGACAAACAATATTCCTATTTTTATGTTATTATGATTTGGTATTAAATTTTGAAATACGGAAATAATATAAATAAGGAAATAAAAGTATAATCATTAGCTTAAATCAATTAATTTAACAATGCTGGTATTAAATAAATAGTTGCTGGATATTATATTACAATTTTAACATACTACAGAGGCGATTTTATCGCTATGTTAGTCGCAGTGAAAGAAATAGAACACACAAGTAACAAATCATGTTGGCTACATACAAAATTAGTAACTCCAGACCATAAGGATAATATAATACATTATGCTTCAGATTGTTAAACCAACGCATTCAACAAATTACTTAGTGGAATACCTCTTTTTGGATACGAATTTTATATCTCAACGCAGATATTTCTCCAGTTCAACACTTGATAAAAATACAGCAGTAACTTAGTTTACATGTTACATATGAATAATATAATTATAAATCTTGGATTGAGTTGGTCTTTACTTGATGTAAATCCATTTTCAATGTGAAATAAAACAAACAAATGTTTAAGATTTACACTGTATTTAATAACAACGACAGCTGTTTCGCTACACTGTAGCTTCGTCAGGTTGACATATAGGTACAATAATAACTATCTACATACACTTGACTCTTATATATAGTGCGTGGATATTAGGAATTCTAAGAACTAATATATAAAGAACAATTTCTTGTCTCAAAGTGTCAGGTCTATACAAAAAGTACGTGGAACTAAATCTATTGCAAACAGATGTTATGTGTGAAATTAGGTAAACTGTATTACTGACTAAATATATTTAACAATGGTGATGAGTTTAGGTCTACTTTATCGTTTAATAAATTGTCTGAATGTTTATATTTCTTGATTTCTAATGTCTCTAGTAAATCTAATTTAATACTTTTATTTTCAACATGAAGGATATCAAAATCTTTATTAAAAATGTGATTATTCTCTGTCAAATGACTCGCGTAAGTCGAATCATTTTTTTGGTTTATATAAGCGCAGTAATGATCAGCAATCCGTGTTTTAAATGCTCTTCCTGTTTGACCTATATATCCCTTAGTACATGTACCACAAGTTAACCTATAGACTCCCGATTTATTATTGTTAATTTCATTCGATGTAAAAAAGCCTTTTCTCGAGTGTCCCACCTACTGAAACAGTTGAATTAATTAATAGGATGTTAGAATTTAACAAAACAAACATTCTAATAAAAGACGAGATCTTACAATTATTATCTGTTTGCTTGGAACAAAATTACTTTTCATTTGAGAATAAATTTTATAAGTGTAATGATGGTTTAATTATGGGAAATCCTTTGTCACCTTTATTAGCAGAAATTTTTATGGACAATTTAGAAAGAAAAATTTTTGAAAATAGTACATTAACTAAGAACGTATTATTTTGGTTCAGATACGTTGACGACATTTTGATAGGATACACAGGTACAAACAGACAATTGAATAATTTCTTTGAGTTTATTAATTCTATTAATTCCCATATTCCATTTACATTAGAAAAAGAAGTGAATAACAGTATCAACTTCTTAGATCTTACGTTAAAAAGAGTCAATAACCAAGTACAATTTTCCATTTACCACAAAGAATCACATACTGACATAACCATTCACAACAAATCCAACCATCCATATCAACATAAATTAGCGGCTTACCACAGCATGATCCATAGATTGATTAACACGCCAATGTCTACTTCAGACTATAGTAAAGAATATAACATTATTAAACAAATTGCCTATAACAATGGATACGACCCAAATTTAATAGATAAATTAATTTATAAGAAATTATTCAACAAAACGTTGCAAGAAATTTATCCAGTTACAAAAGACACTACAATTAAAAAGTTTAAATCTTTCACTTACTTAGGGGAGAATCAAAGAAAACTAATAAAATTACTTAGAAAACAGGAAATTAATATTACATACAAAACAAACAATAACCTTGCAAAATACATCAAGAACAATAAAGAAAAAACTAATCACAATAATAAATCGGGAGTCTATAGGTTAACTTGTGGTACATGTACTAAGGGATATATAGGTCAAACAGGAAGAGCATTTAAAACACGGATTGCTGATCATTACTCCGCTTATATAAACCAAAAAAATGATTCGACTTACGCGAGTCATTTGACAGAGAATAATCACATTTTTAATAAAGATTTTGATATCCTTCATGTTGAAAATAAAAGTATTAAATTAGATTTACTAGAGACATTATAAATCAATAAATATAAACATTCAGACAATTTATTAAACGATAAAGTAGACCTAAACTCATCACCATTGTTAAATATATTTAGTCAGTAATACAGTTTACCTAATTTCACACATAACATCTGTTTGCAATAGATTTAGTTCCACGTACTTTTTGTATAGACCCGACACTTTGAGACAAGAAATTGTTCTTTATATATTAGTTCTTAGAATTCCTAATAGCCACACACTATATATAAGAGTCAAGTGTATGTAGATAGTTAAACTCATCACCATTGTTAAATATATTTAGTTAGTAATACAGTTTACCTAATTACACACATAACATCTGTTTGCAATAGATTTAGTTCCACGTACTTTTTGTATAGACCCGACACTTTTAGACAAGAAATTGTTCTTTACATATCAGTTCTTAGAATTCCTAATATCTACACACTATATATAAGAGTCAAGTGTATGTAGATAGTTATCATTGTATATGTCAACCTGACGAAGCTACAGTGTAGCGAAACAGCTGTCGTTGTTATTAAATACAGTGTAAATCTTAAACATTTGTTTGTTTTATTTCACAATATAATTATAGTGGAACCATTTGAAGAACTTATGCGAAAGTTGCAATTAAAATACATAAATCCCAACACTTTGCATGATACAAAAATAACTTAATTTAAATGAACAGAAAAAATCAAACATTGTGATAATAACTATCAAATTTTTAATTGATTGCGTAGGTTTCGGTGCAAACGCATGGAAGCTAGTTGATAAATTTTGACATTTCGATATTGATTGGTAGCTTGTTGCGAATATTCCACCGATATATGATATTCAAATTTAAATTCGACGCCTTATGATGATTGATCGAACAAGAAAAGCTTCTTAATAGTACACGCGAATAATTAAGTTTTTGTTTATGGAACACAAAAGACGTTCACAATGTCCGACGACAGTACACCAATGAAAAGAGGGCGTACAGTCACAGAAAAAAGTAGAGATAAACGAAAAAATTAAGAAAGCTAAGAGTAGTGATAAATGGGAATCAAGAAGAGGCAACGTAAAGAAGCAAAACCAGTAGACAATGCAGTCAATTCAGATGATGGAATGTACCAGTTAAGAAAGGTTATGGCAGACCAATGAGCTCTACTAAATAAAAGACTACTTCTAAACCAAAATCTAAAAGCGCGTGAAGATACAAAAGACTCTGCAGAAGAAGATAGTGAAGAACATGAAAAGGAGGACGATTGAATAAATAATAATAATGACAAGACAAGAAACTTATAGAAAAACCATTTCCGTCGTTTTCGGTAGTATATTTGAAATCTTATTTAAAACATGCAACATAAAAAAAGTGAGTGTTTTGATTCCGAATGCCCAATTGTTGGATTATGTGCCATTTGTTTCTACTTTACCTCTGTGTGTATAAAGTCTTAATATTATTTCTTTCTCCTCTGTTGTTTCTACATTATCTTATTATTTATTATTATACATTTGTACCATTATCTTATTATGTTTATTAAGTTAGGTTATGTTATTTAAGTTAGGTTGAAGGTATGTGTGAATGATATTATAAAACGAGAAAAAACAGTAGTTAAAAGAACGTTTGAAATACGAAATCTGAATGGAAAATATTTCGATGTATTATTAGAAATTTTGAAAATCTCACTTTATTCTTTGTAAAATATTTTTTATCAAATAATTCAAAACGGAATCATCAATAAAAATCAGAAACAACAAAGGTGTAAGTACTAAACCTTGAAGGCCCCTAAAATTCATTGTAATAGAAAAAAAATAATGTAAACTTAAATAAAGCAAGTAGTAAAAAGGGGCCAATAAAGATTACTCCTGTAAAAAAATAAAGATAATTTTTGTAACAGGAGACCATGACCTAAGCCAGCGAAACTCTTTGCGAAATCAATCAAAATGTAAATTAACTTTAAACTGCTCGAGAAATGTATTGTGTATCTTTTATATACTTATGTGAATGTAATTGCGTATAACTAGCATATTTTATTTCTTTTAATTAAAATTTAATAAATTATTTCTAGGGAAAATTCAATTTCTCACCATTACGAAGTGAAGTTCTTATAAATCTCACACCCAAAAAGTAACGAAAATCCTACAATAACAGCACAATTAACACACGCACATTATCTCAGCTAATATTATATTTATTTAAATTTATACTTTTTAATTAATCCATTCCCGTGGTCTCGCAGTAAACGCACAATTTAAATTTGTACCTGTAATTGTACGCACGGAGGCGTAAGGAAAAAATCAATTAATTTTATCCCTTCGGTTTGCCGCGCGGATGAAATTTCACTTTTAATTTTCTCCAAGGAAGAGATGATCCTGAAAAGTTTTGAATTAGTGCTCAAACGTCCAAAGCGCGCTCGATATACCACCACGACACGACCGCGAACTACTGAAATTCAGCAGCTTGGGGGAATCAAGAGGCATTCGCGGACGTATCGAACACATGCGCCGTAATAAAATGACGAAAACGTATCATTATCGATAATTAATTTATGTTTTTTCTGTAGGTTTTGCTTTTGTCGTATTCAGTAATTTATTTATTTTTGTCGTGGATAAATTTGGTAAAATGAATTATGAGTGGAACCAAACATGCGAAATTTTGCTATTGCAGAAAAGGGAATTATAATAATGGAACGCTGTGCTGCGAGCGACATCAAAACGGGAAATAAATTCACACATGCGGAATTATTAATACAATTGTTTGTTGAAAAAACACAAAGTGAGCTTCGAAATAGTCGAATGTGTTTATAATAAATTTATCCTAAAAAATTATGAATAACATTATTTATTTATTTATTTGATTTTATTTTCCAACAGAATTCACACCCAAGTACAGGAAAATATTGTTTCAGAAATACAAAACACAAAACACAGCGAGTGCATAAAAAGAAATACAGGAAAAAAAAGCGTATCCAGAGTATAACAAGCAATGCCACGCATTAATTCAATATCAGGTTGGATATTTTGTTAAATGCATCATAATATAAATCACAGTCATTACATATCCTGTTATAATTGGCACAACCGTAGAGGTAGGCGATTTATACAGCATGTTAGTCCTTTTAGCCTCACAATAGAACGGTCAATGTTGACCGTCAACAGTTGACGGTGATTCGTATGTTTTGGAACATTTATGTTAACATTATTCAGTAGCCATGAACAGTCAATATGATCACGTAATAGGCTATATGAATTTAACGCTATGATTTATTCTTCTATCATTTAGCGAAGTAAACTTGAAATATCTAAGCATATGTTGGTAATCGGAGTCCCTTTCAGGATATTTAACTTCATCCACAAATACCATAAATTTTAAAATCTTCTCTATACTGCTTCTATGTTCTTAATACGGGATTGATAAATGGGATACCATACCGGTAAAGCATACTCTAATTTTGATCTAATGTAGGTGCATTACAAAATACGTATTTAGTGTCAATTTTAAGTTTCTATTTTTCTAGTTATTTTTATGTCTTAATCTATATTTGTATATTTGATAATCCAAAATGGAGAATATAATGTTGTCCATAATAACTATCACTTGGAAGACCGTACACGATCCCCAAGATCCTCACGGTCATATGACAGGTATAATTTTTCAAGTTTGAATTCATATTATCTTTCTTTTAGTATAATATTTGTCCAGTTGTTAAGATTTGTCAACTTATTATCGAAGGTATATTCAAAGACAAATGTAATTATTTAGCGAGATTGACGAAGGAAATGGAAAATATGTCCGGCTTGTGATTGCGGAGCTGAGATTGTAACATTTAAATATATTGTTGAAGAATGTCCTCTAGCTAAGTTTGAATTTGGATACACAGGTTTACATAATTTAACTCCAGATACTGTTGCTTGGATCCTAACAACTAAAGACGTTTAGTATTGTGGCGCTGTTGTGGAGATTATTTTTATTCTGCAGGTTTTTTCCTATATCGTAGACCAAATGGTGTAGTGTTTTAAAGGGCCCCTGCAGTTATGGCCCTTTTAAATATATTTCTACTTTTGTTATATAATTTATATGTTTTTTTTTGTACCTGTCATGTAGTTTTGTACGAATATATATATTATTAAAATGCATGTGAACTAATGTTATTTTGATTATAATTTATAAATATGCACCGAACTAGCCCAAATATCTTATTATGAGATATACATGAGATTCTAAAAATTGTATAACTGGTAGTATACCCATCAGTAATCTAAATTCTTTCAGTTTATAATATTTTAATATTAGTAGTTTTTATATTTTACAGTTGGTATAACTACGCTTGTGATAAAACTTCAATTCATTCTTTTATAACTCATCTCAAGATCGTGTTACAAGGTTCGCTTTGAATTGAATTACTGTCTAAAATAAGTAATTAACCTTTCTTTACTAGTATAGAAGTGGTAAGTAACATTCATTTGCATATAACAAATAAAATTAAATATGTTTCTCTATTTACTATTACAGATTAGGTATAAAATCTCTTGTCAAGCCAATGTTTATATTTGATAAATACTTTAGAGCAATAAAACTACAAGCGATATACACATTAACAAGTTTAATAAATATCGTAAATAAAAATAATAGAGGTTGAATTTAAGTGAAACATCAACAAATATCTTATTTACAAAAGCTGTAAACCCATCCAACTGACGGTTCCAATGTAATCTGAAGTTGTGGAATAATAATAATAATCTTTTTTTTTAATATACTTTAAAAGGTAAATATTTCTTTATATATTAATAATTTAGAACTACCTTTTCCAATGAATATTTTTAAGACACTGTAGCAATGATTCTTTTCAAATAAATTACTAGTGATACGTATTAATAAATAATTATTTGAGATTAAACAAGTTTCAATTTATCTATCTAAAGAAGATTTAAATTCCATTTGATAATACTCTTAGATTTGTATGCTTTATAATATTCTAAATTTATTTTAAACAAAAGTATTATTCTATTAGTCGAATAATATAAATAATTTCCAAAATATACTTAATATTTATACGACCTGGATACACTATGTCCATAATATACTCTTCTAATTTCAAATGGTTAACAGTATCTTCTTAAGATGTTATCCCTATGTTCTAGATGATCATTGTAGTCCTAATAACCCTCTTCGATGTTGTTTTGCACCCGTTTTTCTTCAAAGTTATTTCGAAAATCCCTTTGTTTTATTATTCATCCCCTAGACAACCCTCTAGTTTTTCAAATCCACCAATGAATTTCTTCTGCAAATACCTTCTAAACAACATAGAATTTAAATCTCTTTATATGTTTTGAATACCTTCTAATATTAATAATTTTACTAATTTAATTCTTTTCGGCTTTTAAATAGCATTTCATGTCCTTTCAAAATTTTATCAACTAGTTCATATCAATTTACTAAACGGCTGTCAAATTGACATTTTTATGTCATATCCGTTTGTACGAATTTTGAAATGTGATTTTAATCCAATTTAAATATTCATTATTCAATATTAGTTTCTTATTATCCTTTACATTACTAACGTCAATTAAATATGTTCTTACAAATTAATAACCTATTTAACATCACAATAATAACATTTAAATCCCCTCTTTCTAGATTTTGGCAACTTCAATGAAAATGAAACTACTCAGCCTTTCAACATACAGGATGATTACAACTTCAATAAATTCTACTCAAATAACTATCATTACTCCTATTATCACGTAATTATAAACAAGATTCAAATAAAATTATTCCAAAACCTCATTATCAATATTTCAATAAATAATTTACTTTAAATGCCAATACTCATAAATACATTATTATTATTACAGTCTATATCTGTATTGTAACAATATATAGTGTTAAAATCAATTTCTCTAGATGAATCCATATATTTTGTAAGCGCCAACCACCATCTGATTAACATGTTCAATAAAAGAAATCTGATGTTAAAAGTAACACCCAGACCCTTTATCGTCATGCAGTGCTGATGCAGTACAACTTTCAGCTTATAGTCAAACCAGATTACATCAATCTTCCTATAGTAACTCACTGTTTTACATTTGTTTGAGTCGAGGCAAAGATGGTTCCTCCGACACCACACACCAACGGCATGCAGATTACTCTACGGCCCCAGGAAATCACCAGCTGTAATTACTACATGGAATATATTGAGATCACCAGCAAATAAAAGCGCCTCATAATCTATCGCTTTCGTAATATCATTTATAAAAAAGAGAAATGACAAAGGTCCCAGATTAGATTCCTGCGGAACGCCTGATGTAGGAGTAAATGAGAGCGATCGAATCTCTCGATATTCGACAAACTGCTTCCTATCGAATGGGTAAGACGTAAAGAATCATATCAGCGCCGGATACATCCCAATGGCAGCTAGCTTGTGTAGTAGAATAAAATTGTCAATTTGGTAGTAAAACCTCTGAAAGTCAGTGTAGATTACATCAACTTAACCTCTTCTATCAAGGACCTCCGAAGAATATTGAGTAAAACAACATAGATTGGTTAATGTAGAACATTTATTCATAAATCCGTGTTGAGATGGAAGTAACTAGCTTCTAACATGGTTGTAAACACGGTCACAAATAATGGTCCCAAATATTTCAGCAAAATTGCATATTTTGGTGAAACGTATTCTATATATTATATTAAATAATAAATGTCCATTTGTAAAGTTGTAAAATGAAGCAAAAACAAAAAACAATGATGGATCCTCTTTATTCTTTACAAAACTTTTTTAATTTACTCTACGGTACTAGTTTCGACATTGTGTCATCTTCAGCCGAGAATCTAAACAAAAATTAACCGTTACAAAAATTTTACCACGAATAGGTATGTATAAAAATATCAAATGCAAAAATTACATGTGTATGATACTCACAGTCAAATGGTTTTCAAATTATCTCTTATCATAAAAATTAACAGTTAATGTATGCAGATACAACTATGGATTTAACAGGATCTTTCATATTAAAATATTATAGATAAAAATTTTTAGATAAAATTACACGTAAAATATCAAAAACACAAGTCACGTGACATGGTGGACAATGCACAATATAACATGAAGCAAATAAAATACCATACAAGGTCATGCACCCTATTGATAAAACATAACAATAAATAAGTTACTATCAAATAACAAACAAACTAGAAATCGCATAAGTCAGCTTAAAAATGTAAAAGACAGCAATCCAGGCAACCAAAGATGCAGGACGTGTTGTTATATAGTTTCTAAAAATGAAAAGAGTGGTTTGTCATGTGTATATACTTGATCATTTAATAAATTGTAACGATGTTTGTGTCTTTCAATCTCTAATGTTTCTAACAAGTTAAGTTTTAAGCCTTTAGATTGTCTATGTAAAATTGAAATATTTTGAAAGTCAATATTATGTCCAGTTTCAAGTCGATGTTTGAAAACATTTGAAGTTAATTGATTTTTGTGTTCATACAATCTGTTACATAATTGTCGTCCAGTTTGTCCTATATAAATAGAGTTACACTGAATACACTTCAAAGAATAAACACCACTTTCTTCTAGGATGTTTTGTTTGGGTTTTACATTACTTAAAATGTTATATAGTTGAGTATCTGTTTTGAATGAAAGTTTAATGTCAAATTTGTTAAATATTGGTTTTAATCCAATAGTGATAAAGTTATATGGTAGAGACTTATATTGTATATTATGTGAAATATTGTTATTTTTATTATAAAGAGGGTCTTGTTTTAGAATGATATGTTTTATCAGTTTATTAATTGTGTGAATAGGGAATTTAAAATTTGTAGCTAATTCATAAATATAATTAATTTCTTTAATTTTTGAAGTATGGTCTAATGGATATGTTATCGCTCTGTGTATATAATATTGAAAAGCAGACATTTTTTGTGATATACAATGATATGAGTTGTATGGGATTACAGTTGTAATAGATGATGGTTTCCTATAAATGTCTATGGTAATGTTATTATTACACTTCGTAAGGGTGATATCGAGAAAATTTAATTTTTCTTCTTTTTCTATTTCAAGTGTAAATTTCAGGTTATTATGTAAATTGTTTAGGTAACTGTGAAAATTGTGGAGTTCATCTATAGTACCCGACCACATGCAAAAAACATCATCTACATATCTTAACCATTTTATTATCTTATTGTGAAAAGGGTTATTAGAGTTAATTATATTAGTAGTTTCTATATCGTTCAAATACAAATCCGCAAGTAGTCCTGAAAGTGGCATGCCCATTGGTAATCCGTCATTGACTTTATAAAATTGATCATTAAATTTGCAATAGTTTTGATTTACTATAAGTTCTAAGATTGACGTTAAATCATTTACTTTAGATATATCTGTGTATTTCTGGGTAAAGATATTTTTAACTATTTCTAATGTATGATTTATAGGGACATTGGAATATAAATTTACTATATCAAAGGAAACCATTACAAAATCTGTATCTAAAGGTGTATTTGTAATGTTATTCATGAATTGTTGAGTATTGTTAACAGAGCAGGTTGATGTAAAGTTTATTTCTTTAAAGACTTCTAACATAATTTTTGATAAATGGATAGCAGGAGAAGAATAATATGCAGTGATAGGTCTAATCGGTATATCTATTTTATGTAATTTAGGTAGGGCATATAAAGTTGGAATTTTTGGGTTCATTGGTATAAATGTATTGGAGTGTGGTGAATACTCTAGGAGTGTACCTTTACACTGGTTAATAATTGACTTCGTATTGCTAATTACAAGTTTTAAAGGATTCTTTTGTAAAAGAGTGTAATTGTTATTGGAAATGAATTCTAAAGTTTTATCTATATATGACTTACGATACATGACAACCGTGCCTGCGCCTTTGTCCGCCTTTACATAAATTGCGTCTTGCACCTCCAACTTAGATTTGATCTTTTTAATAATTCTCCATTCCTCCCTAGATTTAAGTGATATGCTGTGATTTCGCTTTTCTTTATTTCTTAATGTTGGAATGACTTCATTTCGTATCCTATTTTTCTCGGGATGCCTCTCAATCGCACATTGTATATCGATTGAATTTAAAGGATGAGATATTTTCGTTGGGTAAAGGGCATATTTGTGTCCATTGTTAAGCAAATCGATCTCTTCCCTTTCAAAAACAATGTTTGTGAGGTTTACAAATTGTTGTATCGGTTGTTCATTGTTGTCCCCATGATGTCGTAATATTGATATGCCTTCTGTAGGAGTAGAAGGATCGGCTCCTGTGACTGTTCTGTTAATGGAGTTCGAATTCATGTGTGTGTTCTGACATTTTCTGTTTTTCCTCAGCGACCTTAGCTTGTTGTTCTTACGTGAAAGATCATCTTGTTTGATTGAGAATGCACGTTCTTTGGCGTCCAATATAATTTCTTCTATCTCCAAATAATGAAACATCTCTCTAAGGTTTCTGTGTAACAAAGTCAGTCTATCATATAGCCTAGCAATGGTAGAATGGTGTTTTCGTTTTTCTTTAATGAGTAGCTTGTGTTGAATATGTTCCCTCTGTTTAGTTGTTAGTTTATTACATTTAATCTTGACAAAAGTTGGGGTTAACTTTTCTCTAATGCATACATCAACAAAGTAAATATGGTTATAGTAAATATCAATCCTTGCGTAGATTCTTTGAAAATCCAGGACAGAAGACAAGGATATATCTTTCTTTAAATAATAAATGTCCATTTGTAAAGTTGTAAAATGAAGCAAAAACAAAAAACAATGATGGATCCTCTTTATTCTTTACAAAACTTTTTTAATTTACTCTACGGTACTAGTTTCGACATTGTGTCATCTTCAGCCGAGAATCTAAACAAAAATTAACCGTTACAAAAATTTTACCACGAATAGGTATGTATAAAAATATCAAATGCAAAAATTACATGTGTATGATACTCACAGTCAAATGGTTTTCAAATTATCTCTTATCATAAAAATTAACAGTTAATGTATGCAGATACAACTATGGATTTAACAGGATCTTTCATATTAAAATATTATAGATAAAAATTTTTAGATAAAATTACACGTAAAATATCAAAAACACAAGTCACGTGACATGGTGGACAATGCACAATATAACATGAAGCAAATAAAATACCATACAAGGTCATGCACGCTATTGATAAAACATAACAATAAATAAGTTACTATCAAATAACAAACAAACTAGAAATCGCATAAGTCAACTTAAAAATGTAAAAGACAGCAATCCAGGCAACCAAAGATGCAGGACGTGTTGTTATATAGTTTCTAAAAATGAAAAGAGTGGTTTGTCATGTGTATATACTTGATCATTTAATAAATTGTAACGATGTTTGTGTCTTTCAATCTCTAATGTTTCTAACAAGTTAAGTTTTAAGCCTTTAGATTGTCTATGTAAAATTGAAATATTTTGAAAGTCAATATTATGTCCAGTTTCAAGTCGATGTTTGAAAACATTTGAAGTTAATTGATTTTTGTGTTCATACAATCTGTTACATAATTGTCGTCCAGTTTGTCCTATATAAATAGAGTTACACTGAATACACTTCAAAGAATAAACACCACTTTCTTCTAGGATGTTTTGTTTGGGTTTTACATTACTTAAAATGTTATATAGTTGAGTATCTGTTTTGAATGAAAGTTTAATGTCAAATTTGTTAAATATTGGTTTTAATCCAATAGTGATAAAGTTATATGGTAGAGACTTATATTGTATATTATGTGAAATATTGTTATTTTTATTATAAAGAGGGTCTTGTTTTAGAATGATATGTTTTATCAGTTTATTAATTGTGTGAATAGGGAATTTAAAATTTGTAGCTAATTCATAAATATAATTAATTTCTTTAATTTTTGAAGTATGGTCTAATGGATATGTTATCGCTCTGTGTATATAATATTGAAAAGCAGACATTTTTTGTGATATACAATGATATGAGTTGTATGGGATTACAGTTGTAATAGATGATGGTTTCCTATAAATGTCTATGGTAATGTTATTATTACACTTCGTAAGGGTGATATCGAGAAAATTTAATTTTTCTTCTTTTTCTATTTCAAGTGTAAATTTCAGGTTATTATGTAAATTGTTTAGGTAACTGTGAAAATTGTGGAGTTCATCTATAGTACCCGACCACATGCAAAAAACATCATCTACATATCTTAACCATTTTATTATCTTATTGTGAAAAGGGTTATTAGAGTTAATTATATTAGTAGTTTCTATATCGTTCAAATACAAATCCGCAAGTAGTCCTGAAAGTGGCATGCCCATTGGTAATCCGTCATTGACTTTATAAAATTGATCATTAAATTTGCAATAGTTTTGATTTACTATAAGTTCTAAGATTGACGTTAAATCATTTACTTTAGATATATCTGTGTATTTCTGGGTAAAGATATTTTTAACTATTTCTAATGTATGATTTATAGGGACATTGGAATATAAATTTACTATATCAAAGGAAACCATTACAAAATCTGTATCTAAAGGTGTATTTGTAATGTTATTCATGAATTGTTGAGTATTGTTAACAGAGCAGGTTGATGTAAAGTTTATTTCTTTAAAGACTTCTAACATAATTTTTGATAAATGGATAGCAGGAGAAGAATAATATGCAGTGATAGGTCTAATCGGTATATCTATTTTATGTAATTTAGGTAGGGCATATAAAGTTGGAATTTTTGGGTTCATTGGTATAAATGTATTGGAGTGTGGTGAATACTCTAGGAGTGTACCTTTACACTGGTTAATAATTGACTTCGTATTGCTAATTACAAGTTTTAAAGGATTCTTTTGTAAAAGAGTGTAATTGTTATTGGAAATGAATTCTAAAGTTTTATCTATATATGACTTACGATACATGACAACCGTGCCTGCGCCTTTGTCCGCCTTTACATAAATTGCGTCTTGCACCTCCAACTTAGATTTGATCTTTTTAATAATTCTCCATTCCTCCCTAGATTTAAGTGATATGCTGTGATTTCGCTTTTCTTTATTTCTTAATGTTGGAATGACTTCATTTCGTATCCTATTTTTCTCGGGATGCCTCTCAATCGCACATTGTATATCGATTGAATTTAAAGGATGAGATATTTTCGTTGGGTAAAGGGCATATTTGTGTCCATTGTTAAGCAAATCGATCTCTTCCCTTTCAAAAACAATGTTTGTGAGGTTTACAAATTGTTGTATCGGTTGTTCATTGTTGTCCCCATGATGTCGTAATATTGATATGCCTTCTGTAGGAGTAGAAGGATCGGCTCCTGTGACTGTTCTGTTAATGGAGTTCGAATTCATGTGTGTGTTCTGACATTTTTTGTTTTTCCTCAGCGACCTTAGCTTGTTGTTCTTACGTGAAAGATCATCTTGTTTGATTGAGAATGCACGTTCTTTGGCGTCCAATATAATTTCTTCTATCTCCAAATAATGAAACATCTCTCTAAGGTTTCTGTGTAACAAAGTCAGTCTATCATATAGCCTAGCAATGGTAGAATGGTGTTTTCGTTTTTCTTTAATGAGTAGCTTGTGTTGAATATGTTCCCTCTGTTTAGTTGTTAGTTTATTACATTTAATCTTGACAAAAGTTGGGGTTAACTTTTCTCTAATGCATACATCAACAAAGTAAATATGGTTATAGTAAATATCAATCCTTGCGTAGATTCTTTGAAAATCCAGGACAGAAGACAAGGATATATCTTTCTTTAAATAATAAATGTCCATTTGTAAAGTTGTAAAATGAAGCAAAAACAAAAAACAATGATGGATCCTCTTTATTCTTTACAAAACTTTTTTAATTTACTCTACGGTACTAGTTTCGACATTGTGTCATCTTCAGCCGAGAATCTAAACAAAAATTAACCGTTACAAAAATTTTACCACGAATAGGTATGTATAAAAATATCAAATGCAAAAATTACATGTGTATGATACTCACAGTCAAATGGTTTTCAAATTATCTCTTATCATAAAAATTAACAGTTAATGTATGCAGATACAACTATGGATTTAACAGGATCTTTCATATTAAAATATTATAGATAAAAATTTTTAGATAAAATTACACGTAAAATATCAAAAACACAAGTCACGTGACATGGTGGACAATGCACAATATAACATGAAGCAAATAAAATACCATACAAGGTCATGCACGCTATTGATAAAACATAACAATAAATAAGTTACTATCAAATAACAAACAAACTAGAAATCGCATAAGTCAGCTTAAAAATGTAAAAGACAGCAATCCAGGCAACCAAAGATGCAGGACGTGTTGTTATATAGTTTCTAAAAATGAAAAGAGTGGTTTGTCATGTGTATATACTTGATCATTTAATAAATTGTAACGATGTTTGTGTCTTTCAATCTCTAATGTTTCTAACAAGTTAAGTTTTAAGCCTTTAGATTGTCTATGTAAAATTGAAATATTTTGAAAGTCAATATTATGTCCAGTTTCAAGTCGATGTTTGAAAACATTTGAAGTTAATTGATTTTTGTGTTCATACAATCTGTTACATAATTGTCGTCCAGTTTGTCCTATATAAATAGAGTTACACTGAATACACTTCAAAGAATAAACACCACTTTCTTCTAGGATGTTTTGTTTGGGTTTTACATTACTTAAAATGTTATATAGTTGAGTATCTGTTTTGAATGAAAGTTTAATGTCAAATTTGTTAAATATTGGTTTTAATCCAATAGTGATAAAGTTATATGGTAGAGACTTATATTGTATATTATGTGAAATATTGTTATTTTTATTATAAAGAGGGTCTTGTTTTAGAATGATATGTTTTATCAGTTTATTAATTGTGTGAATAGGGAATTTAAAATTTGTAGCTAATTCATAAATATAATTAATTTCTTTAATTTTTGAAGTATGGTCTAATGGATATGTTATCGCTCTGTGTATATAATATTGAAAAGCAGACATTTTTTGTGATATACAATGATATGAGTTGTATGGGATTACAGTTGTAATAGATGATGGTTTCCTATAAATGTCTATGGTAATGTTATTATTACACTTCGTAAGGGTGATATCGAGAAAATTTAATTTTTCTTCTTTTTCTATTTCAAGTGTAAATTTCAGGTTATTATGTAAATTGTTTAGGTAACTGTGAAAATTGTGGAGTTCATCTATAGTACCCGACCACATGCAAAAAACATCATCTACATATCTTAACCATTTTATTATCTTATTGTGAAAAGGGTTATTAGAGTTAATTATATTAGTAGTTTCTATATCGTTCAAATACAAATCCGCAAGTAGTCCTGAAAGTGGCATGCCCATTGGTAATCCGTCATTGACTTTATAAAATTGATCATTAAATTTGCAATAGTTTTGATTTACTATAAGTTCTAAGATTGACGTTAAATCATTTACTTTAGATATATCTGTGTATTTCTGGGTAAAGATATTTTTAACTATTTCTAATGTATGATTTATAGGGACATTGGAATATAAATTTACTATATCAAAGGAAACCATTACAAAATCTGTATCTAAAGGTGTATTTGTAATGTTATTCATGAATTGTTGAGTATTGTTAACAGAGCAGGTTGATGTAAAGTTTATTTCTTTAAAGA
Source organism: Amphimallon solstitiale (assembly GCA_963170755.1). NCBI lineage: Eukaryota > Metazoa > Arthropoda > Insecta > Coleoptera > Scarabaeidae > Amphimallon > Amphimallon solstitiale. Next base: position 139,456,570 of record OY720677.1, on the reverse strand, counting down.
CTTCTAACATAATTTTTGATAAATGGATAGCAGGAGAAGAATAATATGCAGTGATAGGTCTAATCGGTATATCTATTTTATGTAATTTAGGTAGGGCATATAAAGTTGGAATTTTTGGGTTCATTGGTATAAATGTATTGGAGTGTGGTGAATACTCTAGGAGTGTACCTTTACACTGGTTAATAATTGACTTCGTATTGCTAATTACAAGTTTTAAAGGATTCTTTTGTAAAAGAGTGTAATTGTTATTGGAAATGAATTCTAAAGTTTTATCTATATATGACTTACGATACATGACAACCGTGCCTGCGCCTTTGTCCGCCTTTACATAAATTGCGTCTTGCACCTCCAACTTAGATTTGATCTTTTTAATAATTCTCCATTCCTCCCTAGATTTAAGTGATATGCTGTGATTTCGCTTTTCTTTATTTCTTAATGTTGGAATGACTTCATTTCGTATCCTATTTTTCTCGGGATGCCTCTCAATCGCACATTGTATATCGATTGAATTTAAAGGATGAGATATTTTCGTTGGGTAAAGGGCATATTTGTGTCCATTGTTAAGCAAATCGATCTCTTCCCTTTCAAAAACAATGTTTGTGAGGTTTACAAATTGTTGTATCGGTTGTTCATTGTTGTCCCCATGATGTCGTAATATTGATATGCCTTCTGTAGGAGTAGAAGGATCGGCTCCTGTGACTGTTCTGTTAATGGAGTTCGAATTCATGTGTGTGTTCTGACATTTTCTGTTTTTCCTCAGCGACCTTAGCTTGTTGTTCTTACGTGAAAGATCATCTTGTTTGATTGAGAATGCACGTTCTTTGGCATCCAATATAATTTCTTCTATCTCCAAATAATGAAACATCTCTCTAAGGTTTCTGTGTAACAAAGTCAGTCTATCATATAGCCTAGCAATGGTAGAATGGTGTTTTCGTTTTTCTTTAATGAGTAGCTTGTGTTGAATATGTTCCCTCTGTTTAGTTGTTAGTTTATTACATTTAATCTTGACAAAAGTTGGGGTTAACTTTTCTCTAATGCATACATCAACAAAGTAAATATGGTTATAGTAAATATCAATCCTTGCGTAGATTCTTTGAAAATCCAGGACAGAAGACAAGGATATATCTTTCTTTAAATAATAAATGTCCATTTGTAAAGTTGTAAAATGAAGCAAAAACAAAAAACAATGATGGATCCTCTTTATTCTTTACAAAACTTTTTTAATTTACTCTACGGTACTAGTTTCGACATTGTGTCATCTTCAGCCGAGAATCTAAACAAAAATTAACCGTTACAAAAATTTTACCACGAATAGGTATGTATAAAAATATCAAATGCAAAAATTACATGTGTATGATACTCACAGTCAAATGGTTTTCAAATTATCTCTTATCATAAAAATTAACAGTTAATGTATGCAGATACAACTATGGATTTAACAGGATCTTTCATATTAAAATATTATAGATAAAAATTTTTAGATAAAATTACACGTAAAATATCAAAAACACAAGTCACGTGACATGGTGGACAATGCACAATATAACATGAAGCAAATAAAATACCATACAAGGTCATGTCATTGTAAAGAATAAAGAGGATCCATCATTGTTTTTTGTTTTTGCTTCATATATTATATTGTTTAAATAATTAATAAAAATATTAAAGCATTTATTGGCTAACAGTATAAGAATACCTATAACAGAATAATTAATAGTATTATATTTATTTAATTATTTGTATCAGCTTTAACTAATTTAAAGACAAATAAGAAGACACTAACAACATATTAAAATAGTTTGCATTAGAAATTTGGCAAAAATTTAACTTTAACTCTATTACTAGTACTTAATAATTTGTTATGGCCCTTCTACTGAAACAATGATGAACATTCGGGCAAAGACTTGGTAAGTCCACCTGGTTTCTAGTTCTTACGGAACAAATAAGTACTCAACCACTGATTCCCTTGATAACATTACTTGTTATATAATCCCTCTATGTTTCATATTTCGCTCAATAGAAGTTCGAATGAGTTACCTGTCACTTTCCTTTGCTCCTTGGTGGTGAATACAAATGGATGTGGGTCTAATTGATCTAATTAGACGATGAACTCTAAAGGCGCCACCTACCTTAATTTAAATGACCGGCCCCTGGCTTTATACCTGATCGGGAGGCATTCAGGACTACTAAAAAAAGGGGTACTCATATAAAAAAACAATCAATCTTACTATATTTTATAATTTTCAGCAACAGTTTAATTAACAATGGAAACTAAATTTAATTAAGTAACTTAATAATAAATATAGAAGGTCCGAAGATGCCGGACTCTTTAAATTACAAGTAAATCTTACTTATTTCGAATAAGAAGAAAACTTCGACAAGTCAACTAAATTTAATTAACAATTTAGAAGGAACTATTTATAAAAGCAAAAATTTTAGGAAGTAAATTAAAAGTATTAATTAGCTTAAAATAAACGTTATAATGTGGCAATGACTGTTACACCCTGAGAAATTGAACGTAAGATTTTTCTTTAGCCGTACAATAGATAACAAGGTAATTTTTGTCAAAAGAAGCATCACAGGGTGGTAATCACCCAGATAACTGAACAACATATAAACAATTAAGCTAAAACGTACATTGAACAATTTATTATCAACGTGTAAATTCTAAGCATTTTATTGCTGTTTGACACTTGCCCTGAAGAGTAAAAGATGTTACAGTTACGGAAAAAAAAAAGAAAACCACTACAATATTTTGATTAAAGACAAATTAGAGGAAGAAGTTGAGGAAGCACAATCAGTTAAAAAAAACACAGACAAGTACAGAAGATTAAATCGATTAAAGGTTATCAATACCTGTGGGACGAAAAAGTTAGTAACAAAAAAAAGAACATATGAAGTACTAATTATACGTAGATTATTTTTTATGTTTGGGGCCCCATGAATTTTACATTCTGATAACGGTAGAGAGTCTGTTAATCCATTATGAACGAGTAAAATGTTTCACGGTAAACCAAGGCACAGCCAAACCCAAGGATCTGTTGCGTGGCCCATTTACGATGTTGAAAAGATTTTGGTTTTGTGGGTGCAGAATAACAACACTGCGAATTGATCAAACGGTCATCGATTTGTACAATATTTTATTATCTTTAATATATTCATTTATTTTCTTAACAGCACGTACTTTATAAGTATACGTGAATTCTATCAGTGTATTCAACCTTCTTTTCTCCTTGTAAATCTCTTGTTTTTCTTTTATAGGGATAAGGTTATAGCTTATATAAAAAAAAATCAGAATCTATATAAGACATAATTGTATATTTTATTCAACATTTTTTAAGAATAGGTAGCATCGCTATACTATATTCACCCAAGAATTATAAAAGAAAACATAATTGAAAGAAAACATTTGTACCGTGTTCTCGGTTGTAATGTTTTGTAGAACAAATATATCGATAATGCTTAATCAAAAATAAAATATTATCCTGTTTTAAAATAAAGAAAAATTCAATTGAATATCAGTATTCTATTAATATTATACTAATTCTATTCCATCAAAAACATTATATTCGCACGTAATGCTCTGATAAACTTAGAACTTCGCAATGGTCAATGTTCGGAGAAAAAGCTTGAATTTGATCACTGGCAACAATCATTCGCACGCATTGCGACCAGCGTCTCAAAATCTGCCAACCAGAAACACTTCCCTTTTTGAAATATCTATTTTAAATTTAAAATTTGAAATCAAAAAATGAATTGTGAGAATTAATGATGCTTAATAAAGTGTCAGAAAATATACATACGCACGTTATATCCTCTTAACATCCAACACCATTAATAATTCTATTTGTGTTGTAAAAAACTAATGAATTCATATTACTACAGGACAATATCTGTTATCCCTGCTGCACAACGTTATATTGAATAAATATTTGCACATTGTGTTCCATATACGCATAGCAGCATTGATAAATCCTTGTATTTAAAACTTACTTTGTATCGTTAAACATCTCTTCCAATTGTACCATAGGCATCTCCATTTTTTAAATACAAAAGAAATATTAACAAAGAAAACTTATTATAATGAATGAAAATTGGATAAGGTAAAATTAATATGCTAATACAAAATGAATGAATTTACATTTAATCGTGGTGTATCTGACCCTACGATTTCTATTTTAAAGTTTTTAGCTTTTCAAATTGCAGTCAGCATTCGTCTAAACTTGTTCATTCCTGTCTTTTAATTTATACCCGGGGAAAATGTGTAATGCTCGTTACGCCATCCCCGGAACTAATATTTAGGTTGTCACCCAGCGTCCTCAGTGAGATCTCTGCCCTCAAATTGCCGTCGTGACACTAACACACGCACATATATTGTTTTTGACAGTTCATTCACTAAAACGTCAACACATTGAAATTGTTCGCTTACTTAAAAGTCTTTCACTTAAACTATTCGGTATCTTCCAAAGTAGGTATATTTTTATTAATACAATTCTTCCTTGTATTTGTTTATGAACTTGTTACCTTCTTCATTATTTGCCACATACTTCCTTTTCTCCATTCACTATGGCAAACCATTATCTTCTTTTAGGTATATGAAGACTGTGTACAACTGGAAATATATTTTACAAATAACAGGTATTCCTCCAACGTTACTCGTACTATCACGATCCATCTGGCCTGCTGTTTCATCGCTAATTTCTTACTCAGGACTTTTCTAATGGTGATACATTTATCTGTAAGAAACTACAAACGAAGTTTATACCATATTTTCTTTTTGTAGGTCATCGAACCATACGAGTCTTTCTACAGTCTATGAAACACAGTGCTACACACACAAATTCATGAATGTTTTATTTTGTTTGTTCAGCTGTCTTTATATATAAAACATTATTGTTGATTGTATCATATCAAAATATTTTAATTTATATCCTTTTTTTATTTATAGTAATAAGTGAAGGTAAATTTTAATCTTTAATTATGATTTATATAAATCCCTCTTATAAAGTTTTATTACATTGTGCACGTTTTCAAATTCATATAATTTATTGAACTATATTTTCTTCTCTTGAATAACGTATTTGATTTTGTTCATACAAATTTTACTGCGTTTTCTATACCTAAATGTATGCAACTTATTATACCCTTATGTTGAAATCTTTAAATACAATAAAATTTAATTCTTTAGTATTTCATATATATTTTTATACTTAAATTAATTCTTAATGCTATTATTATTATTTTTAATATGCAAGAGATCACGGCAATATGAATTCTTTATAAATTTGTTAAAGTTCGGCACCTGATGATGCGGAGGCATTAGATAACTGAGAATAAGAGGTATTAGCTGAACCTAGTTTGAGTGTAGTTTAGAATCACAGCAGCCGACAAAAAGACTCAGGTAACTTACCTAGTACGAGTGGACAGTTTCAAATTGCAGTAGCCCGACAAGAAGACTCAGGAGCCATAGCTAGTACAAATCGACAGTCCCAAAATAACAGGTGCCAGAGAAGAATTTGATGCAAACTAGGCAAAATAGGCCAAAGAATAAAATTGGCTTCTGATATAATACATACTCCTGTGGAAAGAGGAGATAATAAAATTAGGTCCTTCACGAATTGTATATAGTCAAACAAGTGTTTTTGCAAGAAGAAAGGTAATCTGTGCAACTCGAAATGCCACTACAGCTTGTCTTGCAATAACAAGTAACTTTACTTATTACACCTTTATATTTGTTTTAAATAATTTTGCTGACCGTATGAGACTCATATTTTCTTTTTAATTCATGACTATTTTCGTGTTACATTTAATTAATATTAATATGGACTCTTTGATGTGCTCAAATAATGTGCTTATATTGCCTTACTTTAGGTATGACTTAATAAATACTACATAAAACAAATATTTTTAATTCCCAATCAACACAATGGAATGCTTTTAACTAATAAATTTGACCCAGAGTTTTCTCTAGAAAAAACTAGATTTATCTAACATTCAAATTTGCTTAGCGGTAAATTCTAATTTTTCCAAGGAAACACTAGTTGTAACAAAGTATGAACTAGTGTTTCATAGTAAAAACGCGTTTAAAATAAAAACGTGTTTTTACTATAACATATACACATTTGTGATGTATCATTTTAACGTTTAATTTTATTTTCTATTCTATTCTACTATAAGAAGTCAATTAAATTAAGTTTAAATACCGAAACTTATCCTTAACTTTCAAGACACTTACAACCGTGGATAGATTTACTACATGGAAGAGAAGCATCGCGATTTTTCCTCTTTTTACTCCCATACGAGCGAAGAAGAACTCGTCTAGAGATCTTTCTAAAACTAATTTATTTAACTCACGGAATATACTCTTCGCGCTGCCACCGTATATAACTTTAAACTAATAGAAGAGGAACGACGTCGCTTGTCATCCTACCATCGAGTAATGCCCCGTAGTAAGTATATACATTGCCATTTTGCATTAGCCGAGAAACCGATTCTAGCAGACTGCTACATCATTACTTAGTATATACACACGTACATAACTCGCTCTCATATTCGGTTTCCAAGTTAAAACGTTCAAATATGTAAAATTACGTAAGTATAAATGGAAACTTTGATGGAAGTGAATTATAACGCAATATTATCATGCGAAGTTATTAAAATATTCCACTCCTAAATCAAATAGTAAAATTAGTTTTAGTTGATTTTAGCTCCCGTCTGCTTGTTGCTGTTCTCTCAGGCTGGCGACTATCGGTCTGTACAAGCTTAAACTAAACAATTATATGGAATATACGCTGCCTTTGTGTAACAATTCAGCTGCTGTGTAAGTAGAACATGTCGTTATTGTGATGGATGATACTATTCGTCCAATATATCTTATCCCCTAAAGCCACAACCAACATGAAACAGAGTAATAAATAACGACACTGTGTGACCCAACAAAATAGAAAATATTAAATGAAGGAAAAAAAGACATGAAACGATTCAGGAGAAATTATAACGGTTCAAAATCATAGGCTTAATTATTTATATTTTTCTTAATTTAATTATTACAAATTTGACTCGTTAAAAAATTGTTAATAAGATATTTGTGTGTTCGGTATATTAGCGACATCTGTGTATGATTCTATTAAGTCGGCGTAGCTTCTCGTCTAGAGTTGTTGTATGTATTTGTAATTTAAATCACATAATTTTGGTATCTGATTTAATTTGATTGTTATTTTTCTTTCTTAATAATCTAGTGTTATTTTAATTGAAATATTAATTTAATTAATTCACCTTTATTAATATTGTGTCAACTGTCATTTTTAATACCTTGTTTGTAAGTCTTGGCACATTTTCAGTTTTGAATTTCAACAAGTAACATCGTATAAATGGGATCTCTGAACCAATATTCAAGAAGTTTTGTAGATTAATATGTTTATAAGCAACGTGCATTGCGGAGTATTTTGTCTGTTTGGTTTATTTATGGAGTAAATTTGCGGTTGGAGTTTGGTTGTTGATGAAGCAAAATTTCCTATCTAACGACATTTTGGTCAGATTTAAGTGAGATTTTAAAGTCACATGATGTTCGCTATGGAAGAATATATGATTATTTATATGTACTTTGGAGGAATATGAGGACATATGGTCAGGCATTTATCTTTTATTTAATTTGGAATTGTAATAACCTCCTCGACATGTGTTTTATCGATTTTCTTGTGATCTTTAGAACTAATTATTCCTTCTAATTACGGAAATTTTTGGAGACGTTAATTTGTATGACGTTTAAATCTTGAATCGTTGAAACTTGAGTCGAAATTGTCCATTAACCCCTTTGGATGTTGGATGCCTGTTATTGAAATTTGAACTATTTCTTCTGGGCCACGGGTTGAGTCTACCTCTTTATCGCTCTTACCAGATAATGAAGACCACTTTAATTACAGATAACTGATTACCTTGATTAAAATTGCCTAAGTTTTGTATTAACAATTAGTAATTATAGTGATTTTGATACAAAAAGTTTCTCTTTAATATATATAGGCAACCCATTATACCCTTGTTTTACCTGCATTGGCTCATACTTAAAACTAAAATAACCATTTTTAAACTTAAAATTAATGTTCTTTTCAACACTTAAGCTAATTCTTAATATTATTATAATTCTTAAAGACACAAAGATCACAGCAATATGAATATTCTGCTTCATATAGCGGGAATTAAATTTAGAACTTGTGGTTTGAATTTGTATCGTTTTATTGCTGAGTTGCTTTTACCTATTATCTTCAATAGGCTTTAATTACGCGATCGCGCCCTATTAAAATTAGCTTCACGTCGTTTCGACCCATACCATCTTCACTGACTAGCGGCAGCCTAAGTAACAAGAGTAGCAGGTAGGTGGACATAGAGGTTGTGACCCATTTGGAAGTATTGTTTATAAATATTTTGTATTTGTAATTTTAATTTATCCAGCGCCATATTATTATTGCTACAGGCCTCTTGACGTTTCACACGTGTCAAAGCATCTTGCGTAGAATCAAAAAAGGCAATATCAATAGTAAACTTTCACGCATCGACCGAAGGCAAAGACAAAGAGATAAAAACAGACATTATGAATAAGTAGAAAAGAATAATTACAGTATCCATCACAAAGATAATAGACTATAATAGGTGATGCCAATGTCAAAACTAGAAATGGGGTTATTTATAAAAACATCGCTATAGGCTGGAGTAAATACATATAATTTCACTAGCAATTGAAATAAATCTAACAAAGTACACTGTTTCAGAGAAAAGATCATATTATATATGTATATATAAATCCTACTAACAATATAGCGTGCTTCCCGAACTCATGAATGTAGCGTCCACCTCCGAAAAGTTAATTATTTCGTTATTATTTTTCATATACTTTGTGTTTTTTTATCAAAACAGGTACATATAGCATTATCGCTAAATTAAATATCAAATAAAAAAAAGTGAGTTATATTTCACTTTATTGGCGAAGTAGCGTCCTTTTATTTTGTCGTGCATGAAGCGTCTGTAATATACCATTTATCTTACACTTCATCGCTATTGTGGCTTTCATCGAGTATATTACATTTCATTTGGTAGAAATTGGAGAGTCCAGCAATGTTGCCACAATGTGTCTACCCGCTTACTTTATAAAAATATAGGCACCTTAAATCAAGAAAAGCAATTGAATACAATGAACACATTTATCCACATTCGAAGACACTAGCTATGGGTTATATTGTTCAGAACAGTAAACAGTACTTTCCGTTTATTTTATTTTTTTTTGCTTCATACATAAAGAAGAATATTCTCTATGAAAATTTTTGTGGAAGTTCAATATAACCATCCGATATTCCGTCAAAATAAAGACTGTTTTAAACTGTTTAAAAGTTTTGATTTAGAAGGAATATACCAATAAAAAGATTTAAAATATATAATAACATTCTATTTCAGCAATTTGTTCTAAATATTTAACATACTGTAATGAAACAAGTGCACAAAGAATGGCACTTGCAGTCCGAGCGACAATAAAAAGAGGTTGTAAATCATCTCGACGCGACTGGTAAACATCATAAAGCAATAAATCATCCATTTGCGTTGTACTGCGGAGACAGAATGTCTATCGAATGTTCTACAAACATCGAGAGGAGGATAGAGTTTACGCGAATACTTCCAGATGTTTCGTACGGGTATATAAAATCCAGTTGAATGGATGGATGAGTAATTCCGGAATAAGAAAGTCCTTAAGAAGTAGCCGTCGCGCCGAACAGACCAAAGTAGAAATAAATATAAGAAATAAATAAATAGTTCCTTAAGTGGTGGCCGAACAGTGACATAAATATACGGACTTAAATATTAGTAATAGAAATAAATACGGTGCAGTTTTTATTATAGTGCAATAAAGACATAAATATTACTGTGTCATATAAATAGTAGTGGTAAATAAATACATCTGTTAATTTTAATTTATTAATAGTAGTTTAAGTGTGATACATTAGTTTTACATTTTATATTGTAATTAATTTTAAGTGTATGAATATATAGACTGTTTTAAATAAATAAATTGCACGAGTTGTTTATTGCGAACCCGAAAACGTTACAATACTTATATAGACCTTCCTTGCAATTATTAATTACATATTTAGTTTTTTTGTTAATATTTGAAACATACGTTTTCGGATTTAAACTAATTTATCTCACGACCGGCGGTATAAATTAATTTTATTATGCCTATGCAATAGTACAAGAAAAAAACATATGCTCATGTTATCTCATTATCTTTTTTTTGGATCTAAGGACAACAAATGTACGTTTGTGATGTCTTAAAGAATTCGTAATGTTGTCCACTGTGTAACATGTACTTGTTAATACTTATTCCTGCATAACATGCAGATACTTCATTAAAAGCTATAATCAAATTTTGTGACTTTTCAATATGTACAGTTTAGAATATGATATTCAAAAAGTGGGTCGGTGATATAAATTGCTCAGAAATGGTATTTTTTTCTTCATGACAACATGGTCTTTTATTATAGTTAACTCAAAAATAAAATCATAACTTGTCCCACTATATGAAAAATCCAGTTCGATTGCAATGCCAAGAAATTTGGATTTTTCCCTAATTTTTGATACACGTTGTTTATTAGAAAAACATCCTGCGTTTTTACAAGGAAAACATCAATCGTTCATAACCATTAAGATCAATTAGACTTCTAAACCAACAATTTTTTTACTATGAAAACTTTACCAACGTTTAATAATAATGGCCTATCCATTGTCACTGGCTCTGGATCATCTACTTTATCGTCCATATCTATTATATATAGTGTGTTACAATTGGTCGTCGTTTTTTACTTTCCTTTGATAGATAATTAGAGCAGTTTGGGATAATTGTTCTTATTGCACTAACACTTAATTTGTTTCTATGAAGTTGAATCTGAAATAACGCCATCGTAAAACATATTTAATAACAATACTAAACTATAGGTTTTGCAACTAGAGTAACTAATTAATCGTGTAAACTTATTTAATTGGAAAATAATATAATTTGCTCTAAAGTTCTTTCCATACAGATAGTCTTTTTAGGTAAGTTTCTATTCAGTATATTGATATTTTGTACGTACTATCGTCATATACAGTTGTTTAGTTTCGAAAGTATTATTAAACTCCATATTTCAACATATTATATTCAATGTCATCCTCAGGAGTAACTGAATAATTAGCATGCATTTGTCCTATACATCTCTAGTTTTCAATTTCGTCTGAAGCAGCATCTATTGAATTATGAACCAGAAAATATTCGCAAAGTAGAAAATAATGCCAGTCAAGACTTTGTTTACCATCCTCATCGGTAAAGGCTTTGACAAAAACTACATTTCGAATAAACAACATTGACAAAAGATATCAACAGGAATTAGGGCTTCACAGAATCTGTTAAACTTTGATGGCAAGGGTGTTAGTGGAAAATTGGAGACAATCAATTGTGTGGTCATTATATTCATGCTCCTGCATTTTCTGGGGTTTAAAATTTGGGGCAAGAGAGCTTTTTCAGCATCTTGTTTTCCCATAGTTCCTGGTTTGGAAAAGTTCTTTCAACATGTATGTCGTTCAGGGTGCACACAACAAATTCTCAGAATTCTTTTTTGTTACATGAAGTTGCCCCTGTACCTGGTGATAATAATCCTGCTTTTTAAACAGGTACGTTACGAGTATATAAGTATTTAGAACTTAATTTTAAATACCTTTTGTATAAAAAAAATTTCAAAATTCGGACCGGAAGTAACACTTTTACTCTTATCGAATAGCGATTTTTTGCAAATATGTCGTAAATTATGCATATTCTATATATTTATCAATAGTACAAAAGCATTTAGAGCTGACTTTGGAATATTGTTTGTATAAGTAAAGTTTGAATATTCGGACCGGAAGTAACACTTTTACTCTTAGCGACTAGCAATTTCTGTCCAATATGTCGCAAAGTATACATTCTATAAAGATTTCTTAAGAGAATAGAAGTACTTATAATAGGATTTTGAATAATTTATATATCAAATACCTATTCTTAAAATTTGACTTATTTTTCTAAGAAGATAAAACCATTTAAAACAATTTAGAACAATTTTGTATAATATGGAACGCTCATACGAATAAGAAGATCACACCTCATTATTACGTTTGGCACTAAGTCGAAGATGGTTTCTTCCCTCAGTCGAGTATCTTTTGTCCATGTTTCTGTCTTTTATCATGTTTTTGTCTGTTTTATCACTACAGAACTGAACTCACAAATGCGAAAACTTTAAATTTATAACATGTACTGCATCAGGTGTGTGACAGTTTTGAATCAAGACTTGTAATCACGACCGATCATCGTGATCTCGCGCGTTCGGTATGGGTAGTGGTGAGGGGTGTAGAGGGACGGAAAAATTAGGAAAATATGCGTTTCGGACGTTAATATTCATCGTGAAAAACAATAAACACACTAAAAGACATAAAAAATAACTCTACAACGTCGCCCTTTCTCGAATTTTCTTTTTGTCTGTTTTTTTGGAAGTTATTAAATATATTTTTTTTGTAGAATAAAATATAAATAAAGCAAAACGTTGTATCATTTCTAAATACACTTAATTATATAGACAGTCAATGAAACTCATAATACATTGTATAGTATTTGAGAAAAACGGGAACTAAAATCAGCGTCATCTCTCGTTTCCGAAACACATTAAATGCATTTCACCTTTCGCCTTAAGGAAAGTCGACCGCGTTGAAATTATTCTACAATCGCTTCAGTGTAGCGAAACAACACGACTTGTCGCCCAACACTCGATTGATTTCCTCAAAACATTCATTTCGGCTTAAGCCACGCTTGAAATTGTAAAAAATCACCTCTCGATAATGTTTCTTGTATTTGAAACTAATCTAACTTACAAACACTCAGGTGTATTTAACAATTGACACTATAACTAAACTTGGAAACAACTGATCGAAATTGTCTTACAAAGTATGTCGCAAAATATCATTGCCCACTAGATAAACTCAGCGGAAAAAGAACATCCCTCGTATATGAATGTAAATGTTCAATTGCCCACAGAAGTCTTCTGTATTCAATAAATCCTTTATAGTGGATTTGTCCGCTGCAATGTGCTGAGATTTAACTGTAGATATTTACACTTAAATATATATTTACAAAAGAGCATTGTATTACCGCGATAAATCTCGTTGATATTTGATGAAGATGATTAAAAGGGACAACAGCGTTTAGAATTAGTACCACTATATCTCTTCCCCGAAAGCGCCCGCTCCACCACAACAAAGGGGCAAAATACATCTAATGGAAATCGTGTATTTTCTCTTATGTACTACCTCCTTTTCCGCGTTTGCCCTGGCTGGGGCGCGTTGAAATGTTTAGATTTTCGACAAGACTCTTAGAGAGAGAGGAAAAGTGGGGAGGTGAAGATGGAAGGATATTAAGAGTTGGAACCGCATGCGATTCCTACGGCAAGCAGAAACAAACACGGCGAGGTCGGCACTAAGGCCAGGCCGCGTGCTTTCTCGATGGCGCCCTGTTCAAATTATTTGTGGAATTAATTTTGAAATGTTGAAACTGTGGAAAGGGGTGATGAAAGAACTGGGACAAGAGTGGTGCCGCGAGAAAATGAGGCGGCGATAGAGATTAATAGAAAATTTCAAGTACATTTATATGCAATAGATGAACGCAAACTTTTATACTGTCGAAAGTAATGAAATTATTTCTGCATAATTATAATATTAGCAATCTTAATAGAGATGTAGAGACAGGATCTTTATAATAACTCACTCAGTCTTCATTATAATTTGTAAATTTTGCAATAAGTTATTATAGTTTGCCAGAAATATTAGTCATCTTTCAAATCGGAATGCAAGGTTAGTCAATAGTATGGAATGAGCGGTTTAACTTTATAATAAAATGTCTTTAACATAAGTTTCTTAGTAATTATTATCCATTTCTTAGCCTACTCCTTGTTTTTGTATGTAAACACACTTCAATGGTAACGAATTTTTTGAAGTGAAAACTTCTATGGGCGCGTTGATGCATTGATTGTTGGAAACTGAAAGAGACTGAGACGTCACGCTCGGAATGTAACGCTCGTTCGGGTAAAGTCGGCTCGAGTCGCGTTCGGCTTTGTATTATAGCATTAACTAGCGGTATTTAATTCCAATTAAATTGAAATTTAGAATAAATACGCCACATATTGCATTTTTATTTTCTGAAAAATTCTTGTCCGCGTGCAGATGCGATCCCGAGCCGCTCGGGTGTAAGGCCGCCACGTTACCATTAGACCAGCGCGCGGGTACTCGTATGAGAATTATCATATTTGTATATAGGTATACATGCGTACGTACGAATTTTTGAAGTGAAAACTTGATCAGACCCAGCGAAATGCACTAGAATAATGTATACACAATAATAATAAATATATATTTTTTAAATGTAATTTAGAACGAAAATGGAAAATGGAAAATGTAAATGTAAATGAATATAGAACGAAAAAAAAAGTTTTATTTCGTATTATTAACTTCACCTTGATGAAGTTTTCACTTCTGCCGTGTGAACTTAAGCACACCCATTTCTTTTTTTTTAAGTGGCAAGCAAGCAGTTTTTTTTGCTGATATTTATTCCTTTTCTTTTTCTAGAAATGACTTGATATTTCTTTCATATACTTGAATAAGAAAATTTAAGATAAAATAAAAGAAATGTTGAGAAGTAAAGCCTTCAAGGACTGCACTCCACTTGAACTGAGGGAAACTGTCCTCCCGTAGCAATACAGATATCTTGGCTTGAATGGAGAAGGACAAGAACTCACTATTTCATAATATTAGCAATAGCAGGGCGGCCTATCTGCATGGATTCAAGCTTCCAATAATTCTAATGTAACAATTTATTTACAACCATATTATTAATAATTATTTGTGATAAACATTCCGATAAAGTTTTGACATATCGAGTTTTGTGATTGACATTGGGGTTGAGAAATGAGGGCAGTAATAGAGGGCGGGAAGTAAACGTGAACAAAGTCACACTTTCAAACTATTAAAAATGGTTGTAAATAAACACTCTTTCTGTATGATTTTGAATGGAGTTGGCGATAATCTAGTAGATTCGAAGTATAATTATTCCTGTTTGATTGTTTTGGTTCCTTACCGTTTTGCTTCGTGGTAACAATCATAATGAAGATTCTATTTCAGGAGGAAATATACAAAAACTTTATGAATGTTCAAAAATAATTCTTTATTAAAAATTCTTCAATGCATAAATAGAAACATATTATATTAATTCACAGCTAATATTATAAATATATTTTTATATAAATAGTCTTCAACTTTTGTGAATTTAATTAAATATCAACATCATATGAATCAGGTGAGCTATCAAATTATAGGTATAAGGATAAAGATTCAATAAAATACAACATCAGTCAACATAATACTTTTATTATTAAAAGAAACGTAAAAAAATCTCCAAAATTCCTGTGAAACAGCTGAATTTTACCTGCAAAAAATAAAAAATATGCCTATTAATTGCTTAAGACACAGGAAAAAAATAAAAATATTTGTTCTCCTAATTAAAAATATTAAATTTTTAACCAATTTAATAAGAAATTTCAAATATATCAAAATAAATTAAATTTAAAAAATAGAGAGATATTATTTTCCTCAATATGCACGCAGAGTATATACCTAAGTGGGGAAGAGTGGCAATGATTTTTATGGAACTAATTCGATTGTCGCCATCTTATTTTAACATTGATATTGATGCTTATAATTGCATAGGACAGAACAGTATGCTGATCAAGAGAGTGGTGTGCACAATGCCTTGTTACCACAGCGGTTACTTGAAATGAATGTTGGCTTGAGAAAATATATAGTCAGATCAGACAATATACGTAATATTCCATATAGATTTGAAGTTTACCGTCCCAGAGTGCCCATGTCAAGAAGATTCTGCAAGTTATTTTAATTATCATTAATTCGATAAAACTGTCATACCTGTATTTCGAAAAAGAAACTAAAAAGTAAAATAAAACCGGAATTGAATAAAAGTTACTTAGCGTACACATTATTGGTTGTATATTTTAATAAATAAATGACAACACATGCTGTCAGTGTAAAGAAAGTACTCTGGTAAAGAGTGCAAAATGTAGCAATTGTAAAATTTGTGCTGTATAAGACCGTTTCAATTTGCTTTAAATTTCTGATCGCCGGATAGTAGGTCCATTTCTTCAAGATACATTCCCTGAAATCTGTCAATAGCTTACATAGAAATTCGTAGAAACCTAGTAATGTGAAAGTACTTCTTCCCTCAATTTTGTCTTAAAGCTAGCTCTTCTAGTTTGATTGATTTTCTCGCGTCCTCTTTGGCAACGCAACCACTACAGCTTTGAATGTATAGCTCGGTTAAGACCCGATGGCACTTGCGTGGGTTACAATTTTAATACAAAAAAGGAGAAAGTATGAAACGAGTGAGATAGACATAGATTTCGCTACAAATAAAGTGTTAAGGAGCGATTTGAAAACATTAGTCTTATTTAATTTAGTTGCGCTTTGTCTACCGTAGTGTATGTTGTTTGGTGTCGTTCTGCTATTTATAAGAAAATCGCTTTATCTTCGTTTTCTACAACAAAATCAGTTTTTTTCAAAACTTCATATTTGCATTTATTGATTCGAACGTAAGTAATAACAAACAAACTAGCAGGAAAGTAGAAATGTGTAATTATAATATTATTTGTTTGAAGGTTAAAACTTCGATAATGGCGGATTCTTCTGGACCTGTATCGAAAAAGCGCAAAATTATACATTATCAAGCTCGAGAAATTGTGTGGAATGTATATAATTACTTCAAGATACAGAACCATAAAGGTAATTAGTATAAGACTGTGTTTGTTTAATTAATAGTTAATTTAGAAGATTTCTAAATCACAAACAGAGAAATACAATGAAATAAATAAATTATTCTATTAGAATAAATAAATTGAGGTTAAAGTACAGTAACAACTATTATCTTTCATCAATATTGCTATTATGATAATCGTTTTGTTGTAAACAGGTGATATCTTAACCATTGTCACCCAAGCGACTGAAATTTCAAGAAGTGAGTATATTGGATAATTCAATCACATAAAATACATTCATAAATACCTGTTTAATTTTACGTTTACCCTGTATATTAAATATTGCTTTCGAACCCGATGTTTTTAACGCACATAATACATATTTTAGCCACACCTTGCGCAACCCAGGTGCCAGCAGATTTTAACCGAGCTATACCGGTTAATAGTAGAGAATTCATAAAATGAAATCATAACATAGAATTTCTATGTCGCCTTTTATATTTTATAACTTTCTTATAAAATATTATTTTTTGTGTCAAGTTTTACGATAAATGTCAGCCAAACTTCAAATTGTCACTTATAATACCATGAGTAGTCAAAGTTATGTCGATTATTTTTGTGGTGGTTACACGAATGTCTTTCATGATTGCATTTAAATACTACGAGTGCGGAGCACGAGTAGTATTCGCAATTATGAAAGACATGAGTGTAAAGCACCACAAAAATAGTAGACTCAACTTTGACTACGAATCGTATTCGAGAGACTATTCAATGAACCAAATCAATTTTTCATATTAAAATGACTCAAAATTTAGTTACACATGATTACGTTTCCATGTCAACAAAAAAAACATTTATGTTTGTCATTAAAATTTTTGGAATCGTGTTCCTATTTAGTTCGTTTTGTTGAATAAAAACTGGTGTTTCTAAATAATGGGAACTGAGAAAAGATTTGGCACGAAATCTGAAGACGAAGTCGATGCTGAAATTTGCGAAAATATCCCTTGGAACACGAAGAAATCCAAAGATTCAGTATGGAGACAATTTAGTACATTTTTAACAGCAAAAGGCTATAAACTGGATCAATCTACTTCTCCTGTGGACTTAAATGTCATCTTAAAGTCGTGGGCATGTAATATGAAGAAAAAAGATGGGTCCGATTATAAAGAAGGCGTCATCAAGCACATGTGGAACGTGACGGCGAAAATGGTTCAAGAAATGTTCTTCAATAAGTGGAAAATAAACGTAAACCCGTTTTCTGATGCAATATTTAAGTCAGCACGTGACGCCAGGGATGCTACAAGAAGAAAACTGCAAGCGTGTCCTGAAAAAAGAACCAGCAACGCGGCGGCACTTACAGAACCAGAATACTTAAATATGATACGCATATTAGATGAGAGTAATCCAGACGGTTTACAGAAAAAGTTTTTCTTAATAGCATCTTACGAACTAGCTTGGCGGGGAGGAGAAGGGAGCAACTGTTTCACCTATTACTTCAAGGAGGAACTCGATAACAAGGGAAGAAGAACTGGTAGAATTGAGTATAATCCAGTATTTTCGAAAACTGCGCAGGGGGGAACTAAATCATTGACAGGCAGCAAGTGGTTGATAGAGAATAAAAGCAATACCGATATGTGTCCAGTTAGGTAACCTATTTATATTTAATTTCAAGACGGTATAATTAATATTCTTCTGTTATTTAGATTGTATTATCTACTGACATCGAAGAGAGGAAAAAATGTGAAAACAGAAAGGATGTTTTTGACACCGAATCCGTTTTGGGATAAAGTTGAGAATGCGGTGTGGTATAAGAACAGTCCAGTTGGTATATGTGAGATCAGTAAATGGGTGAAGTTATTAGCTGAAAAACTGGATTAGATGTTAAAAGAAGGAAGATATCAAATCATTCGGTACGCTCTTCAACTGTATCATCTCTGGCGAAAGCTGGAGTCGGAGAGCAACAACTGATGAAAATAACGGGACACCAAAATCTGAATTCCATAAAATCGTACTTGCAGCTTGATGATGAGCACCACGAGTCGATTATCACCAAAATGCGAAGAAATTTTACAACAACAAATGTGTCATGTACAACTTCGACATCTGTCAGTAATAGTGACGGTATTAAGCTACAAGAGAAAGGTACTCCCTCGGGTACTCCCAGTGATAGCTCTGTTCCAGAATGTCTGCTGCAGCACTGCAGTAATGTTAGTTTTTCTAATTGTACCTTCAATATTGTTAGTAAATGAGTTACATTAATAAAAACTTTCACTTGTTTAAAATATCCACTTGAATACCTTCTAGGAAGATATAATCGCTGAAATTTCCTGTTGCTATGATACGAAAGTAAATATTTGCTATTTTATTGGTTCATATTTGAACAATGACAGGTGAATTGAATAGTCACTGCAATAGCAGCTTGTGGACGTTCATTCCTTCACCTAAACTTCAAATCTTCTGAGAGAACAAAATGTCAGATGAATGTCGTGGTGCTTAACCAAATTGTCGTTTCAACTGTCACGCTCACGTGAACTTCAAATATATTGCAAGGACTACATGTCAAGCTGATGGATGAAGTTTCACTAAGTTGTTTTTCCGGCTGTCGTCACCATTCCAAAGATTAACATTCAAAAAATTATCACATCTGACAAAATATCAATACAAAACTGCAAGTTATTAATTAAATTAATTATTATTTATACCTTGTCTCAGAATAAGAAGTAGTGATTCAAATATCGCGCCAAAATGGTGTATATTTTTAAGGTATCTCATTGGTTCTTGCGTAGGCAAGTTTAACATGGGAAAATAAGTCTGCCAAAACGTCATTTTATGTTTATAACCAAGCCATAACCTAGTGTCTTACATTTTTACTTTCGTTTATTATACTTTATTGCGTTATTAAATAAAGTCCGTACTTTTATGTACAACATGAATATAAGTGATCAGACGGCTTAAGACCTAAGGCATTTGAAACATTGGATTTGATGAATCTGTCAAAAACACTGTACGGCAGTGTACAGTTTCCTTATTAAAATCGAACCTCCTACACTTAATATCATTGCAAAATAACTATAGATGAGTCCAAACCAAAAATGAACTGAGCAGTTCTACACAGATTCTTGAAAGTCATTAATTTCAAGTAAGTGTTAATTAAATACTAATTATATTACCACATGTTCATATACATGTTATATTTCGGATATGTGAAACGTAATAAGAAACCTGTACTAACAGAAAAAGGTGACAATATCTGGTGGAAAATATCTGGGAATAATAAATAGTCCAATATTTAATTAGATTACACATGCTTGAAGAATAGACAAAGAAAGAAGCTTGGATTGCCGCAAGTATAATGAGTGCACGACAAGCTTTTGTGGAAGCCTATCGACAGGATTAAAAAGCCCTACTGGTAAAGATACGCGAGGATCTGAATTGATATATTTCGAGAAGAACTATTGTATTGATTCATGAAATGAACGGTAACATTTTTGTAAGATGTTACAACACATATTACCCAAGTTGGAAAGGGCAGCTGTACAGGTTACCTCCATATCATTGCGAGCGCAATCCGACAGAAATGATTTGGATCAAACTAGAAGGTAAAGTTGCTTCAAAAAATTGCCCTTTCAAAATATCATTTGTACGAGAACTTTTAACAGAAGCAATTAGAAATGTTACCATAAGTAATTCGAAAAAATGTGCCAACCATGTAATTAAAGTAGCAAAAAGAATGTGAGACATAGATGGATTAATGGATGATTGTGAAACCATTTATTATTTATTTCTGAAACAGTGATGGTGAATGTAACTTATTAATGTCCAGCACAAGTGAATCAGACTAATTTATGCGCTAAATCCTTACTTAAAAATAATACAGTTCCTCTAACCTCAATTATCATAATGTCATATCAAATTGTCTACTACATTTTAAGCTGTGTGTTCAATGTTTTGGCGGGATATTTGAATCACTCCTTCTTATTCTGAGACAGGGATAACGTTTAAAAACATAGTCACTGACAGCAATCATGTTTGTATTAATAATTATGTTTTTACTTTACTGAAATTTGTAACAGTCGTTTAAAAGTTGGATTCCTTCACGTTCTTTTTAAATAATAAACCATTATAAATAAAACTAACCTTAGTATATCGGTGCATCGTTTTTAACGACCTGAAATGCATGCTCTTTGCAGAAGGGAATATCTGTATATTATATATTAGTTGTAACTTTTGTAAAGACATCAGGGACCTGTTTCATAACATCACATTTCGTCATCTTCCGCAGCGAAAACAATACTTAATTGTCGCTACCATACTTCTAAACTTATGAATTACTTCCTCCTATAGAAAATAATAATAATATATAGAATATTGTGCGATATCTTCTATACAGGGATGTGAACGAATTGTATATTTAGTTACTCACTTGCATCAAATTGAAACACATGGCTATCAGTGCCATGCCCAACATCAGGTACATTGAGCACAATATGAAGCTAATTTCAAAATCGAATCCTTGCGAAGAGTATATTTTGTCACCGGGTACGAAGTCGCCGAAACCGATAGTGCTCAGCGATATGAAGCAGAAATAACTGGCGTCTAGGAGATCCCATTCTTCATAGTGTGAAAATAGCCAGGCTCCAGAAAATATGTACCTGAGAATTTCATCAAATTAATTATTAATATTTTATTATTTTAACATTAAAATTTAAAATTGATTTTTGGTATTTCTATCTTAGATGTTAAAATATGGAGACTATATTTAGAATATACTAGATGTTTGTTCTA
This sequence comes from Amphimallon solstitiale, assembly GCA_963170755.1. NCBI lineage: Eukaryota > Metazoa > Arthropoda > Insecta > Coleoptera > Scarabaeidae > Amphimallon > Amphimallon solstitiale. The sequence continues at coordinate 139,434,929 of OY720677.1, read as the reverse complement.
ATTTCACTAGGTACAAATATTTTAAAATCGAAAGAAGTACGATAGTAAATACTCTGTTTTTGGTTGTGGAAAAATACAAAAACCAATTTGATATTGATTTTGATATTGTGCTTTTATATTATCCTGTTTTTAACTAAGTTCATTGCCATTTAATCGACACGTTCGCAGACAAGATTGTTATAGTTCAATGACTTTGGCAATCGATATGCGTTAACCCTTTCAGTCCCAATGGGTCATATATGTCCCAGTAGATGTTTACAGAAGCCCAGAGGAAATTCTGCGCTATTAATTCAGCGCGCGTTGTGTGCCGCTGGTAATATACCTTATTTCTATTATCCCCACCCGAAAATAGCAGCGCGATTATTATGTTCCAGCGGTTCAGTGCAATTATTTACTCTAAGGAGAGCACGTGCTGCGCGTTTTGACTTATTTCTATCCTGTTTTTGAAGTGAAAACTTCTATGGGCGCGTTGATTGTGGCCACTGAACGAGACTGAGCCGTCACGCTCGGCTATGTAACGCTCGTTCGGGTAAAGTCGGCTTGAGTCGACTAAGGGAGCGAGAGTAATATAGTCAACGCGTCACTGCTATACTCGTTCGGCGACCGTTACATAGGAGAGCATGACGCATCAGTCGTATTCAGTATCAACATGAACACTTTATGTGCCGTGCGAATACGTTTTATTTAATACGTTACTGAATATTATACGCGTGTGTACATGTGTAAATGTAATAAATGTAACAAAACGAAAAAAAAAGTTGTATTTCGTATTATTAACCTTGCCTTGATGAAATTTTCATTTCTGCCGTGTGGTCTTAAGCACACCCATTTTTTTTGTATATTCTGCTTGCAAAATGTGGAGTTAAGTTCATATATTGTACTAGTGGGGATATTAAAAAAAAACCTTGCTTAATACCACAAACCAGACAATTCAAATTTGCCACACATTGGGTTAGCCAATAAGGTACTAGTAATCCGGATAAGTGATAAAACTAATATCGCATCACGTTACTGGACTAAATTACAAATGTACTTCATCCTTTAACTACCTTATATGTTCTAATATTGATTTATTTCATTTTAAGAATTTAATTTACATAATCATAAAATTATGTATTCATATGCCCGTACTAACTCAGTCGAATAATGTAAAATATTTCTGATATTAATTTGTAATCTATTAAAATATGAAATCCATTTATTCGATTTTTATTAGTAAATATTTCTAATCCATAATTTGATAATTTTTAAGAAATTCCACGACTATATTAACATCAACTAATATCCTGGAATAGGAACCTGTATTTTTCTATTTGAAATATCATATATCTCAATTCTAGTGACATTTTATTTTTATATTGGTAGTCCGTCACTCAAGAAATGAAGACGGTTAATATACCTATTTTATATTTTACGATAACGAATATATTCATTATCATATGATTCTACAACTATAAGTAAAGATTTTAAGGTATTAATATATAAGCATTCTATCCCTGATTTATTTATTATACCATTTCTTATATTATTATGCTTTCTATTTAAGGTTATCTATGATATTGGACTTTCTGCATAACCATATTTCAGATATTAGAATGAAAACAAAAAAAACTAATATGGATCTATAACAATCAATATATTAACTGTATCATCAACTATAAAAAATTTGATTATGAAATGAAGAAAACACCAATTGTATGCAAAATCCTTTCACAAACTTGTTCAATATCGTTTTCATATGTGAATAAAAATATGAATTGTTCTAACCTCTTCAATCATACAAGGTAAATTTTATATTTTTAGAGATAGATAAATTTGTAACAACTAATGTTAAAGTACTCAATATTTTATATTTTAAACTAATCTGCTACTATTAAAAGTCAACAAAGAAATTTCAATTCATGTAACAAACATACTATTATATAAATGGTAGATTTATACCCTACCACAATATGTACTAATATTACATATGAGAAATATTTTGTGTATGTAAAGTTGTAGTAAAAACGATATTTTTATAAAATCCGGATGTATTTGTCCCAGTTGTATTATTATAAGTAAAATGCGTTCTTATTTCAGATATAAACCTTTGTCTGAGATTGAATTGATGGAACTGGCAGAAAATTTATGATATGGAAGACGAACCGTTTGTTGATAGTGGTTCAGAGTATGTCCAGTCATCTTCAGGGGCCTCAAGTGATGAGTTTTTGGGACCATCTACAAGTAAAAAAGAAGGAAGGAAAATCCCAGCAAAGTTCGAACCAAATAAAAATTTACATTCCACAGAAAGTTCCTCCGCATCAGAAGGTTCTTCATCAGACGCTTCTGAAGACAATGATGATAATGCAGCAGTGAAAAATATGCCGATAGAAATTTTAGATCAATGGAAAGTTGTGGACAACAATTTTGTTCCGAGATTACGTATTCCAAATGAAAAACCTACTACAATTCTGGCAAAACTTGATAGGTCATCTGCAGAACTTAAGGTTTTCTTCAAACTGTTTCCTAAGAGCTGTTTCCTATGGATCGCTGAAAAAACCAACGAAAGGTTAGAAATATTAAGTCAAAAAGAGAAAGCCGATACAGAAAACTGATCAGTATGAAAGAATGATAGTACTTGGCTGTTTCTTCATAATGCCGTACAATAAAGTACTTATACAACGTCACTATTGATCTACTAATACTTCACTTGGTAACACAACAGTCAAACAAGCCATTTTTATAAATAGATTTCAACTTCTTTCTTCTAAACTATATTTCAAAAAAGCCAGATGGTAGCAACAAAATTTATTATATGGAAGACGTGCTGTCGTGTTTGAAACAAACTTTTCTAGCAGCAAGAAGTGAAAGTACTTTCCAAAGTATCGACGAGGCTATGTCCAAGTTTAAAGGAAGAAGAAGCCTCAAGCAATACCTTCCTCTAAAGCCCATCAAAAGAGGCGTGAAATCATGGGTTGGATATGATTCAACAACTGGCTAGACATATGATTTGAACATATATGCGGGAAGAGATGAAAATAGAAATCAAAATTCAACTCTAGGAGAAGATGTTGTCCTGAAGTTAGCAAGTACTATTCGAGATACAGATGTCAGCCTATGTTTTGACAGATTTTTTTCAAGTACTAAACTTACCAATACGCTGTCTTTTGCGGCAACTGGTACATCAATAATCACCAGAAAAAATATGCCAAAATATGATGTTGACAAAAAAAGAGAACGAGGTGAATCTCAGTTCATGTGCAATCAGTACGGTACATGTGCAGTTTCATGGAAAGACACTAAAGATGTCACAGTGCTTTCTAATTGTCATACAGATGAAATGACTGAGGTAAAGAGAAAGGCCAAAGATGGTACTCGAAGAGAATTTCCTTGTCCGAAGATGATTGAATTTTATAATTAATATATGGGAGGAGTTGATCTTTCAGATCAACTTGTTGGCCTCTACGAGTTTTCTATCAGCTATTGATTGATGACAGCTGCTGTAAACTCTTGGATCGTATTTACGGAACTAAAGGGGCGAGAAAATAGAAAAAGTTCTGGGATTATTTTGTTCCTCTAGCTGAATCTCTAATAAGTTATGGTCGACAGCATGCAAAGGTGGTACGCCGAAGACAATATGGTAGGCACATTTATGAAAATCTATATAAGGAATTAAAATTTATGTCCTACTTGAAAGCTGTGCTTTCGAAACACTTCTTAGGTAGCTAAGTGACTTGTCTCTCAACATCTGCGATACTTTAAGTTGTACAGCTTTGTTCTGCTTCCAGTTCTAGATCTTGTTTCATTTCAATAGATTGTTAAACTATTTGGCGCAACAAAATTTGCTACTTCCGCCAGATATTCTGCATTTCACTGCTGCAGAGGATAAGACCTTTCATAAATTTCTAGTTTCACACCGTTTTGAATACGGCTTCCAATAGTAAAAACTGTATGATAGAGTCAAAGTAATTCCTGGAAAGTTATGCCTGATACAAGACAATTATTGACAGACGATTTTTGACATAATTTAAAAGTTAGGTTTAACACACGATACACTAATACTGGTATGGTTGAGTCGCTTTGGCCACAGTCATGGGCCAATAAAATAAAATGGCGTCAAATTTGAGTTACAAAATTTTATTTGTGAAGTAATATAACTTTAAAAAAAAACATTGCAAGACTGTCATAAATAGTAATATTCATACACTTTTTTACATTTGTCATAATTACCTTTAGACGTTTCTTATAATTGTCATCCAAATAATACAAAATCCTCAAAAAGTTTGTGTACTAAACAGAATTGTCAAGTTTTAAATAAAGTATAGGTATAGAAGAGTAATATTTAATAACTTTGCTCATACTACATAATCTGTAAGAGGCGTTCATGTAATACTATGATATCAAAAATTAAATTGGTCAATGTTGGTCATGGAATGTAAAACGCTTGTCTCAGTTTAAATCATTCTTTTGAAATAATTCAATCATTGTCAAGCTACACTGACATTATCAATAACCTACAAATGTGTTACCTACTTAGTTCAGCTGTAAAATAATAATTATACAATAAATAACGTTTTTATTAACCAGAAAAACTAAATTACAATAATTGTAAACTTCAACACAATAACTTGACAGATTTTCCATGGCCACCACTGGCCAATTTAATTGTTGGTATCCCGGTAGTATACGGAAGCTATATTCCTTCAGATATAAAGAGCGGGCCAAATGTCCTTCAAAACGGCCTGAAGGTCAACAATTAGCATTTGTATACATAGATAGCGCTACCATTACCAATTTTTAATAAAAAGCTAAGATGTGATTCCAAACGCTAGTTTAACTGTTCTCCGGAAGATGGCAGAGACAAGCAGTGTCGTTTGTTATGCTTTTTTTGCACAATAACGACGCTTGTTATTTCCTCGATCTTTCGTGCGGGATATTATTGTTTTGCTATTGTAAAGTGTAAAAGATGGTTTGAAGTGCGAGACATCAAAAAATATATATATATGAAAGCTAAAACTATGAAACATGTTTGGAAAACCAAACAGCAGTTAGCAATGTGAAATTATATTCATTTCAACATTTTCTCGAGATTTACAATTTTACATGCAAGGAAACCCTTATTTTCTTTTGAGAAACAACAACTATTCTAATTGTGATGTTCTGAATTGTTCCTGCAGATGGAAATTTTAGTGGCATTGAATTGTCATTTTTAGTTCGTACTTTGGCCGTGTCGGTTGACAAAACGATTCAACTACTATCTGTCCATCGTATCTTTTGGGTCACGTCATCAATTGCCTGGCGTTATGAAGGACATCGGCACCTAGAATGTATATTATACAGGGTGCACCACTTAAAACTCCCAGGTCAAATATCTCGGAAACGGATAGATATCTGAATTTTGTAAAAAGTAGTTACTACAGATTGTGATCGATCCCAGTTTGCTCACACAATTGTGTTTTATTATGTGAAGATATAGATGGCGCTACGATGAATAGAATTTTTTTGATCGCCACAATCTTCATTTTTTTTTTTTGAAAGAGTATTAAAATTAATGTAAATTTTATTATTTGTGGTAGTTTAGAAAATTTAAAGGTTTTATAGATATTCGTGTTTAAAGAAAGTAAGAGTAATTTTAAAGTTTTGCCTTTATTTTGTAAATATTTAATTCGTAGGGAAACTACAATTAAATTTTAAAGTTAGTTCCTTTTTATAAATTCCACTTCATAGGCAAACATAGGTATGTAGGCCGAAAAGCATTCATGTCTGTGTTATATGTATGTATGCTTGCTTTGATTATTTAGGAAATATTTTGACATTAGCACACATTAGTGACATTTGCTTGATTATTAATTGTTTTATAATTAGCTTTATTCAAACATTTACTCACTTTGTGTTGAGATTGTATTACAAATATGGTGTTAATTTATGGAGAACCCCTTAGAAATGCATCTGAAGCAATGCGATTATATGCTCTACGCTTTCCAAACAGGCCTTTACCAGATCACAAAACATTTATAAGTGTGTGTGCAAATCTCAGAAATTACGGTTGCTTCAAAAAACAAAAACAATTAAGGCAGAAAAGAGTAGGAGATGATTAAATTACGGCAGCAGTACTCCAAACAGTTAATAATAATTCACATATATCATTACGGCAATTAAAAGAACAGCATGATCTATCTGCAACCTCTTGCCGTAGGATTCAAAAAAGAAAATAAATACTTTCCTTATAAAGTTCATTTAGTGCATCATTTAAGAATAGGAGATAATCAACGCAGACTCGATTTTCTGGCCGAATTTTCTGTAATGTTAGCGTAAAACTACAACTTTATGAATAATATCATGTGGATGACGAATGTCGTTTTCACAACAATGGTACTTTAATTAATCATAATACTCGATATTGATCAGAAGATAATCCTAGGCGGATAAACCAAACAAGAAATCAAACGTTAACGTTTGATTTGGAATTTTAAACGGATATATTTTTTATCATGAAACATTAACAGGTGTGAGCTACTTATATTTCCTGCAAAATGAGGGACCACTACTTTTACGTTACTGACTATTTTAATCAAACGTTCCCACGTCGTTGGATTGGTACTAATGGCGTCCCTAGGTGGCCGGCTCGTTCGCCGGATCTAACCCCGTTAGATTTTTTCTTGTGGGGTTACTTGAAATCTAAAGTTTACAAAGAACCCATAACAGATATGGGCGACCTTTATAAAAAAAAATTATGCAAGTGTTCAAAAAATTAGTAGAAATACATTGTTAAATGTTTGCGGAAGAGAACTAATAAGAAAGCAACAATTTTGAACATTTTTGTTAGTTATATTTGATCCTTTTAAGTTTTTAAACAAAATAAAACTTTAAAATTACGCTTACTCTCTTTAAACACGAATATCTATGAAACCCTTAAATTTTGGAAACTAACACAAATAATAAAATGTATGTTAATTTTAATACTCTTTCAAATAAAAAAAAACAAATGAAGATTGTGGCGACCAAAGAAATTCTATTCATCGCAGCTCCATCTATATCTTCACATAATTGTGATAGCAAACTGGAGTCAATCACATTCTTTAGTAACTACTTTTTACAAAATTCAAATATCTTTATCCGTTTCCGAGATATTTGAGTTGGGAGTTTTAAGTGATGCACCCTACATACTCATTTCTTTCCATTCTCAATGACTAAATAACGCCCGGTATTATCAACTTATGTTAAAAGGAGTTTTAGTTAAATGACCTTTAAATTAAATGCCCTTTTAAATAGGAGTTCTGTATTATGAAACACATTCAACCAGCATTTAACTAAATGTGATATTTTGATATGTTGGTAATGGTATTAGTACAAGTAATTCAAATTTAGCACATATGAACTCTCTGAAGTTGTCAGCACTAAGCACGTTGTGTATTAATTGTGTCATTGGTTTCTTGTAGAACATATTTGATATTATCTTCAATGTAGCCTAAAATTTCGTTCACACCTTCTTTCGTAAAACGAAATCTTTCAAAAAATTCATCATCAGTTAATATATTAAATGGCTGTGCTCTTGCTTTAAATATTTTTGGTCGTCTTCGTCTACGAACTATTTCTATTAGTTCTTCATCTGATGAAGAAGTAAAGTCACTTGACGAAGAATCCATTTCAAATTCCTTTTATAAATTATTTATTTTTACAAAAGACGAAAGACAACTCTGACAGTATCTAAACAACTACCACTTGTATTTTTGTTTTGGAATAATTTTGCAAGCGATATTACAGGTTATGTAGATGTATCTATGTAAATACGCATGCGTTAAATCCCCTTTTAGCAGTTAAGTGGTGAATCTCGAGCATTTAGTTTAAATGCCCTTTTATCTTTAAATGTCCTTTTAAATATGTTCATAATACGCATCGGTGACATTTAAATGCCACTTAACTTAAATATCCTTTTAAATACGTTGATAATATCGGGCGTAAGAATAGAAATTTTAAACTTTAGCGTAGAGAGAATGAATGACATACCTGTAAATTTTGTTCATAACCAGCGGTTATTATTGTTTTATTAAATTTCATTATAATAGAATATAGCTAATTTTAAGCAATGAATAAAACATGTTATAAAATATAGAAAATATTAGATATAAGCATCATAAGCTCTTTATTTTTAAATATTTAATGCTATTTTGTAAGTAATGAATTTGAGCCAGATGTGTTGGTTTAATTGATATGGATGAAAATCAATGGCGTAAGCTAAAAGATCCGTCGGACAGATAGTATATTCTTACTTGAGATGCCACTGACGTCATTGCTAACCCAAATTTAAATTTATTTTAAAGTAGGTTCATAGTAGAGTAGAGAGCATATATACTTTCAAATATTTTTTAACTAGATTTAGTATATAGTAATAACTTGCTTTTTAATCATTTAAGTATTATATAACATATGACGAAAGAGCGCATCACCAAGTGAAAGTATATATTTAAAATTATTTACATGTTCATTGCATTAAGTCTAATAAATGTTGAATTTTTTATTGAAAATCTTATCCTTTATAGAGAAAATTTCATAATAAATCCGCGCCCTAAGTAAAGGAATATATTCTGCCTATATATTTTAATTTTGAGAATAACTTTTCCCTTTTATGAAACTAGTAGACAATTAGTTAGGGGAAAAAGAGAAATTTTGTCAATTTATCATACAAAATAAAACGTTCTTGTTTTTTCCCATTTCATGTACCCCCACCCCAGAAACTATCTCGAGGTTGTGCCGTATATTTCCCTTACTCGCCCCTTCTAGAAACAAATGGCCACTCCATTTATCGCGTCGAATGTGTCTGTCAGCCGAAGTACAACCTACCCGACCATAATGGTTAGACAGATGGACACCGGAACAGTGACAGTCTGGCAGTCGAAGGATTCCTCGCTCATGGCGTCAGTGGTAACGCTGCCCCCGCCGACGTCACCACCAACGTAGTCTTCTTCATCTTCGGGATTATAGCCGTCCGAGCTGCTGTCACCTCGTCCATTTCTCTGCGAATACGAGAAAGGGAAAAGAATTATTGGAAGAACGTCTAGGACAGATGATAAGATGTTCTCGTGTGTTAGATATTATTACAAGGATTTCTACATATTGTACGTTATACAAATGGATTTGCCTCTTATTTTGGTAAATCCTCATCGTTTACTTCGAGTATGTATCACATACTTTATACACTTATGCTTGTATCTACTTAAGGGTTAGACAAAAATAAAGAAAATCTTTTTATTTATGTACACGTTGCACGTCTATAGATAAATCTATTGCTTTGTTTTCATACAAAAATATGTTCAATAATCTATACCGGGTGGTGCAATAGTGTGTCGGCGGAGCTTAGTATGAAAACTAATAACGCTGTAGCAATGAGACTTTATGTATGTATTGCTGTGACCTTCAAATTAAATAAAAATAAGAATGTTAAGAATTAGCTTAGTTGTTAAAAAAAAGAATATTAATTTTTATTTTAAAACGTTTATTTTTAAATTTTAAGCATTAGACAAGACAGGTAACACAAGAGTATAATGGGTTACCTATATTTAAAGGTAAACTCATATCAAAACAAATATAATTCTATTAGTATATTCTTAAGTTGAATAAGTACTAAAAAATTAAGTACAAGACAAATACAAAACAAATCAATAGGTTTTATGCTGTCTAAAAGACACATAAATGCCATATGAATGAAAACAAAGACAAGACGTGCTTGGAAAAAATGATGCAGTCTTGAAACACAATTTTAAGTGAATAAATGTAAAATTCAATCATGCATAATGGTGACAATTCATGAGAAAGTTATTATAATCATACTTAAAAGTATAGCAAATACCTTGAACTTATATCTATGAATAGTAAAAGGATATGAGTCAAAATATTTATAATACGATATAATCGATGGCAATGTTCTATATAAATAATAACTGTACGAACACAAAAATACATTTATAAGTTTTTATATGCATAACGCAAGGGCTTCAATAGACTATGGAAATGGTCATGTGTGGTTTAAAAACCTACAAAAGAAAAATGCAGTGTCAATATTGTTTACAGCGTTCTGCAAATTAAGAGAGGGCGTGGATGGATTTTGGAGACAATGTGACGGAGGCGAGTGGTCTTTGTAATGCAGGCTCCGTGAAGAAAATCCACCAAATTTTTCTCTGCTTCTAGTATATCGATTTGCAGACAACTACAAACAATATTAATGTTATGTCTTCTTTGAAGGTTTTTCAAAAACTACACATGATTTGTTATCCTTGAAGCCCTTGTGTCTATGCATACAAAACTTCTTAAATGTATTTTGACTTTTGCATTTATTAACACATAAGGCTTATCGATGTGTCGTCTCGAATAAAGAGTACCTTTTTATATATATCCTTTTTGTTTTTTAGATATAAGAATCAAGTATTTATTATACATTTAAATATGATCATAAAACTCTCTCATGAATTGAGATTATTGTACATGTCTGAGATTACATTTTTATACATCTGAAGTTGTATTTTCTTCTCGGGCATGTCGAGTGTGGCCTTGCTCATATAATTTAATGGCATTCAAATGATTATTTATTTTTAGTACATTCTTATTTTTGAACAGTGGTCCATTTCTTAAAATATTTAGTGCCACCCTAACGCTTTGTGAGAAATTTGGCTCTGTTTCTCTATACTCAAACCACACATTGTGCTTGTCTTTTCTATAAAAATATAGAATGCATATATTTATTTTGTGTTTGTCTTTTGCCTAATATTTAAGTTTTTAATATTTTAACTTAATATATATATATATATATTTATTTTCTTAATGACATTGCCCCTTAAAGGTTAGGCAATCCATTTTTACTTGCTGTAATTCTTTAACCTATGCTTATTATATTAGTATTTTTCATTTTAAACGAAAAATTAATGTTTTTATCCTCTAACTTAACTATTTACAAAATGTTATAATTCTTAAAATGTAAAGATCACGGCAATATGTACGCTGTTCTTGTAAAGTACGCAGGCGTGTCAGCAAAATAATTCATAAGTCAACAGCAAAAAAATCAAATAGCAATCAACATTAGCATTGAGAATATTTCCAGAAATTTCGCTAAGTTAAATTCCACGAAAAAAGAAACAAAATATTGTCACAGGACACCAATTTTTGTCTCCATGTCAACTTGTCTACGCAAAAATCAATTAAACCTCTTAAAACATGCACCATTTTTGCGATATATTTAAATCACTCCTTCTTATTCTGAAACAAGGTATAGTAGGCTTTGGAAAATGCTGATAATTCTGTCTGTCAAATATTGTAACATATTAACACATGTAAAACAAAGATTATGGCTTAAAAACTGCAAAAAGGGATAAGATAACCTAGATATGTGGTCGCAGCGAATTAAACACTGCTCGAGTATTACAAAACCAAAAATAAAAATCTATTGAAGAACCGGATGGTACTTTTAAGCATCTTCTGTTTTATTCTGAGTTGACATGTGAAATAAAGTTTATTATATATATATTAATTTTCATTCTAGAAGAACATTTTTGGTTACGATAAAGAAAAGTGTGTGTTTTCGTTAAATAAGTATATTTTAAATATATTTATTTATTTAAAACTTAGCTATAGAATCTGAATTAATTCTTGATAGATATAATAACAACTTAGAACAAAAATTTGAAATTAAAAAAATAATTGAAACCAAAAATAATACTAAAATCAAACATAATATAGAAATTAATACATTAAAATCTATTAAACAAAAATCAATTTTAAATGATATTGTTTTTACAAAAGCAGATAAAGAGAACTCAGTAATTGCCATTTCAAAAAACGAATACAATAGTAAAGTAGAGGAGTTCCTGAATACTAATGCGTTCATAAAACTAAAATCTAACCCTACAGAACGGTTTCAAAAACAAATTAAAAGTGCAATAAATAATATCGAATGTTTATTCAATAATGTACAAAAGTTCCAACTACCGGTTATGATCCCACAACCTCCAAAATTATATGGTTTATTAAAATTACATAAAAAGAATATACCTATTCGTCCTGTCGTTTCGTATGTAAAAGCACCAGATGTGAATCTATTCAAACACTTATAAAAATCATTTTAGAATACACTAAATTCAAACCTCAATTTTCGATAAAAAAACTCTGGAGAATTAATAAATAAAATTAGTAAATTTAAATTACCAGATATTTCAAAACTCATTTCATTTGATGTCACTAATTTGTTTACTAGTATTCCCCCAAAAGAAGTGTTAAACTTAATAGAAACTAAATTAGAAAACAATAAAGTTAATCCTGTAATTAAATCTGAAATTTTACAACTTCTTAACATCTGCCTAGAACACGATTACTTTGTATTTAACGGGACCTACTATAAACAAACCGGAGGGTTAGCAATGGGAAATCCACTAAGTCCCTTATTATCCGAAATATTTATAGACAACCTTGAAGACATTATTAGTAAACATTCCTTATTTAAAAATTGTATATACTGGGTGAGATATGTAGATGATATTTTGGTGTGTTTTAAAGGAACGGATAGACAATTAAATTCATTTCATAATCATATTAACGCTTTGCATCCTAATATTAAATTCACCATAGAATTCACACGAATTCGCTATTTACCATAAACCCACCCACACAGATATTACGATACATTCTAACTATTTCCACCCGATTAGTCATAAACTTGCTGCTTTTCACTCAAAGCTATACAAATTAATCCATGTTCCTATGAATAAGATTAATTTTGATAAAGAATTAGATAGAATTTACACCATAGCTCAGAATAATGGTTATTCAAAAGAATTAATAAATAATCTCCTTCATAAAAAACAAAAATCAAAAATCATATCCAAAATTTATCCTATAGTTCCCCAAACTTACTTATCAAAATTTGTCTCTGTGACTTATATAGGTACACCTTCCATAAAAATAAAAACATATTTACAAAAAACAACAAACACATTAATTTCATTTCGTACAAACAACAAACTACAGAATCACATTAAAAATAATAAAGATAAAACTGACAAAAATTTAAAATCTTGGGTCTATAAGTTAAATTGCGAGTGTGGAAAAGCTTATATCGGACAAACTGGTAGATCCTTTTCCACACGCATAAAAGAACGTGAAAGAAGTTATAAATTACAAAAAACAGATTCCACATATGCCAACCACACCACTGTATTGAACAAAAACATAAATTCAATAATAAGTTTGACATACTACATATACAAGACAAGAGTAAAAAATTAAATTTACTAGAAAACCTAGAAATAAATAAATTTAACAAATTAAACCTTATTTTAAATGACCAACTAGAAGTGAATAATTCACCGTTGTTAAATTTAAATATTTAAAATAAACTTAATAATTCTTATAGTTATAAATATATTTATAAATTGTTTAATTTTATAATTACAGTAAACAATCAGATTTCAAAAATTTTTTAATATTCTTAATCATATTGTTATGTATATATATATTAAATATTACATTAAACATATAAGTTACTCCCGCTCTTAACGTAATGTCACAATCTCCCCACTCTTCATTTAGGAAAAGACATAAATATGAACGTTTACAAATATTTTGTATTATAATATTCATCACCTGATGAAGACCTAGTAGGGTGAAACAATTGTAGTGAATTGAATAAAACTGTTTTGAACTCAATTTGAATTTATTTCAATTTTTACTTGTAAATATATTTTACTTCAAATGGGGAATAGAAAATACGATTTTCTTTGTTTTTTTGTGTTCCCTTACGTTGACATTGTTGTATTTCTAGTAATAACATTACTAACAATAGTGAGGCTTTTTTTGGGTCAACCTCTATACCTAATCACTATAAAAAGTCGACATTTAAAAAAAATATGTTAAACTTTAATTAAATAGATTCCGTATTTTTCAAATAATGAACAGCATTGTATACTAATTAAGTTGTTGTCCTTTTCCTTTATAATGCTGTTGTCAATAGTTGGCATAACATGTTGTTATTTTTTAATAAAAATAAAATTCTACTCACATAAATCTATTTTTCAGAACAAAAGGGGTGAACAACGCTCGCCAGAACAAGGTGTGACTTTAATAATAGTAAGACCGGTATCTGCTTTTCCTCTTTGATCTGTTAGACAACCCGACGACTTGAAAGAAGCTTACGAATGGTATTTTCGAAAGGTGATAAGAATTGTGCTTTTGCAAAGACCTTTACGAACTTTAACTGATACAAAGTTTTCCTTGTTTATTTTTGATTCAACAGGAAACAGAATTTATTCCTCGTCTCGCTAAATTTCTGTGAAACATTTAAATTAAACTTCTATACTTTTTGTAAATTGTTTTAGTTTATATTAATTTTGGGTAAGTATATATTGGTTCCCAATCACTCTCCCTAAATATTAATTACTAATGTAAGATAGAAATTAAGTGATTGATTGCTTACATTGCACTGGGATACCGAACACTCGAGACGACACGACACCAAATCAAGAGTTTTCACAGATTGTCAAAAACGTACTACGGACATTAGGACTAGTTTGTGGATATTGATTATACTAGGTATGAAAATTAGGCAATGAGACTGGCAACGTAGTGGTCGACTTGGCAACACTTGTAACGCGCGATTTAGAAGGGTGGCAGATGAACATGTGATACGTCTTCAGTACAAGTATGAACTCGCTAGAGTCATTTGATTGCCCGCAGCGTTTCTTTTTTAAGTAGATTTTTCTATTACTCTCTAAGAATGAGCGATAACGATATGCTATCAGGTTTTGCTTTAGAATTGGGCACAGTGCAACGGAATATTTTGCAAAACTTTTGCAGGCCTAAGGAGACAGTGTTAGATCATTGTGGCTTAAAGCATTTTCAGAAGGAAGAGAGTCGATTACAGATAAAGCACCCAACGGAAGGCCTTCATCTTCAAGAGTCGATGAAAATGTCGACAGAATTAGGGATCTTCTGCTTTCGTATCATTGGTTCACAGTCAGAATCTTCGGGGTAGAGTTGAATTTAACTCAAACGACCTTCTTCAAATTTTGATCAATGAATGGGAATTAGAAAAATGTCTCCAAATAATCCTTTGCATGACTAAAAGGACATCAGGAGGGAATGTTTCCTCGACTTTTTGGGATCGATTGAAATTGATTTTTATTTTCATTACTGGTCACGAGTCTTGGGTATTCGAGTATGACTTGGAAACCAAACTTTACAGCATCGAATGACACATTTCAGCCACTCCCATGTCCAAAAAAGGCAAGAGAGAGCAAGCCGTAGACCAAACCCATGCTTATTTGCTTTATCGCTAACATGGGAATCGTTCACAAAGAGTTTGTTCCTCAAAGTCAAACGGTCAATCAACACTTTTACCGAGTGGATCCTGATAATCTTCGAAAAAGGTTCATGCGTTTAAGAACAAACTTCAAGAATAACTAGGTGCTGCATCACGACAATTTCAATAAACGTGCTTTTGGCCAGTAAAAACGTTCTTGCAGCTCCTCAGCCTCTCTGTTTGCCTCACTTGACTCCGTATGATTTCTTCCTCGTCCCAAAATTGAAATATTACCTAAAAGAATTTCATTGTGGGACACTCAAAAGCATTGAAAAGACTGTAACCGACCAAGTTGATGGCTATTTCAGTATCCGAGTTCCAGCTCCGCTATGAGGAATGGAAGAACAGTCTCCAGCGCTGTGTGGCTTCTCCAGGAAGTTATTTTGAGGGACACTATGTGTATATTGAATTGCAATTTCATTAATAAAATAAGAGCAGCGCCACAATAAGAAGAAATCGATTGAATGGTTGCCCATTAGAGTCTGATACAAATTTGAAGAAAAACAACGAATAGCATGACTACAGAACGACGAAGACTAACTCAACTATTATTGTAACGTGCAGCGATATAGCCTTGTGCACATGACATTTAATTCTAATGCCGTCAAGCCTTTGCAACAAGTTTCACGTTTTTCACAAAAAGAAAAAAAGCGTGTCGTGGTAGACCAGCCTAATCTCATCAAACATTATAAGGCTTATATGGGCGGTGTTCGAAACGATAAGAACATCAGCCTATATCGTATAGGAATTCAGGGTACTCTCTACTTATTGCGCAAGTGATAAACGTTGCAGCACAAAATACTTGGCAACTACATAAATTTCGTGGAAATAACAAGGATTACCTTATTTCGAGAAGGAATATTGCTCTAAGGCTTATTGAAAGTAATGGTGAGAAGAATATTCCACAAAAATCAAAATCATCTCCTTCACCATTTGAAAATGCTAAGCACAAAATACTTGGAAACTACATTAATGTCATGGAAATAACAAGGATGAACTTACTTCGAGAAGTAACATTGCTCTAAGGCTTATTGAAAGTAATGGTTGCAAGAATATTCCACAAAAATCAAAATCATCTCCTTCTCCATTTGAAAATGTTAAGCACAAAAAATTTGGCAACTACATGAATTTCCTGGAAACAACAAGGATGACCTTACTTCGAGAAGGAATATTGCTCTAAGGCTTATTGAAAGTAATGGTAAGAAGAATATTCCACAAAAATCAAAATCATCTCCTTCTCCATTTGAAAATGCTAAGTACAAAAAACTTGGCAACTATATAAATTTCCTGGAAATAATAAGGATAACCTTACTTCGAGAAGAAATGTTGCCCTAAGGCTTATTGAAAGTAATGGTAAGAAGAATATTCCACAAAAATCAAAATTATCTCCTTCACCATTTGAAAATGCTAAGCACAAAATACTTGGAAACTACATAAATTGCGTGGAAATAACAAGGATGATCTTACTTCGAGAAGGAACATTGCTCTAAGGCTTATTGAAAGTAATGGCAGCAAGAATATTCCACAAAAATCAAAATCATCTCCTTCTCCATTTGAAAATGCTAAGCACAAAATACTTGGAAACTACATAAATTGCGTGGAAATAACAAGGATGATCTTACTTCGAGAAGGAACATTGCTCTAAGGCTTATTGAAAGTAATGGTAAGAAGAATATTCCTGAAAAATCAAAATCATCTCCTTCTCCATTTGAAAATGCTATGCATAAAAAACTTGGCAACCACATAAATTTCCTGGAAATAACAAGGATGACCTTACTTCGAGAAGAAACATTACCCTAAGGCTTATTGAATGTACTGGTAAGAAGAATATTCGACAAAAATCAAAATCATCTCCATTTCCATTTAAAAATGCGACTTTAAGATTTGACAGAATCGATCATTTAGTAACTGAACAAACTAAGCAAACCAGATGTAGAGTATGTTCTAAGAAAACATCTACTAAGTGTACAAAATGTGACGTAGCTTTTCATGTGAGGTGCTTTGTCGCATATCACACAAGGACATAATTTTTTTTTATACTTTTGCACTTTTTTATTTGTACTTTTAATTTAATAAATCAGTAAACATAAAATAAATTAAAATAAAGTACTTTGTTGTCGTCTATTTTCTTACCCTCCTTTTAAAAAGACATCTCTTTGCGATTACTAAACAGCTGGATTTTTTAAAATATTTTTTATATCATCAATGAGCCTAGACAGATATAGTACTTTTAAAAAATTATATTTTAGAAAAAAAAGTGCTGGGCATATTTGGGTTAATGATAGTAACGAAATAAAACAAATTTCGACAGTTTCTCCTAGGTGAAATCGAAAAGGTGAAAAGCTGAATGTATAAATATATATTTTCCCCATGGAAATGACATTTAAAAAAAACACTTTCGTCTCATTCCTAAAAGCAGAGCAAGAATATTAATTTATTTATGAAAAACCGAGTGTCCGAAACTTTATAAATATGAAACGTGGTGGATATTTCTCCTCCCGCCGCCGTCGTATCATGAACCCTCCACACACACATTTTATCTCATGTGTGATACCCTCCGAGCGATGACAAAATATTGGACAAATATTGGAAAGATTCACCGATTCGTAATATTGTCATCGGCTCTATTGTCTGTCCTCTGTCGTGTTCGGTTGCCTCCTCTTGCGAGAGAGTGAACAGGGCCGTTCCCGTGTCGTATGTCCTCGACATAATAAATATTCATGAAACGATTGGAGCGTATGTTCTTCCAAACGCTGCGAGGCTATTTACCCCGTTGTGTGATTGTTGTATACTAGCATACTTGCGGTAAAGGTCTTTTTTTCTACCAGTATGTGTTGATAAAACTAATTTGTTAATCTAAATAAATACGAAATTGCATTTAGGGCATCCTGATTCCTGCTCGTCGTATATTCATCCAATCTTGTTCCTATACACATACAATTCCAAATTTGTCTATTTAATTTAAAAGATTTGTATTTGATTTAAAATTCCATGTACTTCCTAAACCAGGTCTCCAGCAGTTCTAATCTTAGTTCTTCCATTTCCCGGGAAGAACTATGGCTTTTAAGTGGCACGGTCGCTTTAAGCAAGGTAGGGAATTACTTGAAAACAACCCACACGGGCTATCAAAGTGACCTTTGCAAAACTTGCTAAAAAAGTCGAAAAACTAACAATGGTAGATTCTCGGCTACAGAAAACACATCTTGCACAAATAACTGCAGTATCTGATACCACCGTTTTTAGAATTCTTCATGATCATCTTGGCATGACTACAGTGCAAGATGAATGCCTACAATGTTCCCGTGCATTAATAATAAGTAGAGTAAAAGAAAAGTAAATTTATTTTTGGAAAAAAGTCAGTATACAACAACAGACAGATCGCAAAAGTCAACTGAAAAATAAACTAAATAAAAAAGAGGAAGAAAAGAAAATTATAGCTTGGATGCCAGGTAAAAATATTCCTCCGTGCTGTAGGGTTCATAATTAACTAATAATTGAAAAATAGCTCTCTTAAATTGGGTTACATTGTTAATTATTTTAATACTCGCAGGTAGAGTATTAAAATATTTCATGCTCGAATAAACGAACCCACCGTCAAGCGATGCCTGGGGTAGCAATAATCCAGTTTATTTCGGGTAGTGTAGTGATGTGGATGTCTGTGCTGTTGGAAAATATGTAAATAGCAGGGACTGTTAATAAATTATTTGCTTTAAAAAGTCCTCTGCTAGATTGTCTATAATTAATAGATAAAATGGTACGAAGTATCCTTTTTTTGAGCGCTGAATAAAACATGTAAATAACTACTGCCACCCCAGACAACAATACCGAACTTCAACAACGGATAGCAGCAGCCGTAATAAGTAGCCTACCGCACTTGGATGCTCACTTAATTTCTTAAATGCGAGAACGCATAACATAAACTATGCAATTTCTTACATATACTACTTATATGATCTTCCCACTTCAACTAGTCGTCGATAGTGAGACCAAGCAGGCGAGCACTACGTTGAACCTCATAATGTTTGCTATTAATACTTATGGTATCAGGATAAGTTATGTGTTTAGTCTTGAAAATTATAATGTTCGTTTTATCATAATTAATTTGTAGGTGATCAGAATTCAGCCACAATTCAATATCGGTCATGCACTTGCTGCAACTATCGCCGACAGTCTGCAACGTGTTCCCAGAAACCAACAAAGATGTATCATCTGCGTAATTAACAATCTGCAATCCACCCCCCATCGAAAGACTCCCGACAGCATAAATATCATCAAAGTAGATTACAAATAGCAAAGGGCCCAGAATACTGCCTTGAGGCACGCCCCTATCCATAGTAGATTCCGACGACAGAACATAAGAGTTAATCCCAGGTAAGCGCGTAACATGATTACGATTATTTAAATATGAATTAAACCAACCGAGCGCAGTACCCCTCACCCCCTAGCGCTCCAGCTTCCGCAGCAAAGCGGAATGATCCATGCTGTCGAAAGCCTGCGACAGGTCCAGCAGAACCCCACAGGGAGCACACCCGCTCTCCAGGGAACACAGAATGCTATTTACGTAATCGACCAAAGCGGCTTCCACACTTTTGTTTCTCAGGAGACCATGTTGGTGATTATTTAATAAATTATGGTAAAAAAAAAAAACGATACAACCTGTTATATACAACCTTCTCAAGTATTTTAGAGAATCCAGTTAGTAAAGTCGCAGGACGATAATTATTTATATTATTGGGGTCTCCTTTTTTATAGAGTGGTAATATTACAGCTTTTTTTAAATAATCTGGGAAGACACCATATTGCAGTGAATCATTTATAATATGACATAATGGATCAATGTAGGTTTTTGGACACTTTTTAAGAAAATTTCAAGATAAGCCATCAACACCCGAAGAGTGTGTAGAATTTAAAGATTTTACTATATCCAGAAGTTCATTTTTACATGCAGGAAAGAGATATAATGTATATGGATTCATATTAATGTGAGAAACGTTACTGTAATGTATTGATGCTGCTAGCCTTGATATTTTTGTTGGTTTTAAATTTGGAGAAAACCTTTCAACGTCAACTTATGAAGAATTTAGTAATCTACCGAGCTGAAGAATCGAATTTTGGAAAAAATGATCTGATGAAAGAAAATTAATTAATATGTCAAAGTATTAAAAACAAGTTTTCTCAAAAATCCTTTGTAGCAGATTTGTTTGCTTTAGTTCATGTTATAGATTGAATAACAAGCTACCCCGCTCTGCACTTATTTTTTGTTCAACTATTCTTTACTTTGTTTTAAATGAATATAAAATAAATTAAAATTAGGCAACCCACATTACAATGAATTGTTATTCTGGTAAAAATCTTTCCCGCGGTTACAAATGTGTAAATATTTGGTCATAAATGAATTTTTATTCGCTTAGATATTGAGTTATTATTCCAAATATTTATTATATATTCTCTATGTGTAATAAGTACTCGGACATTCTTGGCTTATTAAATTATGTGCTATGCAACCAATATTACATTTCCACCCCACTATATAGGACTCTTTAACTTTTATATAAAAAATATAATGTCAAAATTTTAGCTGTTAAAAATATTCAATTACTGTCTTTCCACGGCTAACTGAAATCTAACCCGCATCTTTATGACTTCCAGATGTACACCATAGTACGATTTTACACCCACGAACTACACTTTGCGTATTTTCTACCAGTAACTTTAGAAACTGAAATACGAAACTCGCTAATTCCCTCATTACATAATTTCGCCCACACAAATGAAAATACCTACCTCGAAGCATGAATATTTGTTTGTAGAAGTAACTCGAAGTTAGTCGACGATGGCATATCGTGAATAATGAACAAAACGATAGTAATCCTGTTTTTTTTTGCTCGGCAATTTTTCAAAATACGTTTTTCCCTCCACTCCATTTCTTTCCTTCGGAACACGAAGACTTTAATTTATGACATTTTCCGTCAATATTTTATTTAAATTCATTAACGACATCATTTATAGCTATGAAATTCTTAAAATTCCCTGACGTTTCGTCTCGAATCGTGGAACGCATTCATTACGATCGGATTTTCCCAACATGAAATATAAGCCTATTTGAAGGCATTCGTTTGTATAGAGGAGCTCATTGAAAGCATGCAGATTTCTCTTTCCCATTTCCCCCGTTGAAACGCGCCAAATTCCTAATATATTATTTTATTAAGTTTGCCGTAAATTCATACCAGTTTTAGAAGCTACTGATTTGTCATTCGCATTATCTTCCCGTATTCCAAGCATCTGTCAATAAGACGTTTTCCCCTCAATATTCCACGTACGTTGTTCGCGTAAAATCTAACCCCATTTTCCATACTGTTTCTCCCTTACAATCCGCCGAACGCTCTATCTTTCTCATTTGTCAGCAGTGCCCAGAACACTGTACGTGTATTCTTTTTAGTAAGGGGTGGGAAAACGAAGCCGCCTATTCCACATCTCCCCCTACACCATTCATAACCAACATTTTCAATTTTCACCGTTCGTCTCGGCTATTTGTCATCGGATAACGTCGTTTATATTCGTCCCCGTTTGAACGGTAGGATATACACGAACCACATACACATAACAGGGCCGGATATGAGATGGAACATGACCGACGGCCCTTTGGCAGAGCGCAATAATAAAACGATAATTGGTGATACGCTTTGGTTACGTACCTTTAATATTTGTTCTAATTGATTCCGTTTTGTTTATGGAAAGTATTGAAATTACATTTTGTAAATATGTACATAACCTACACAAATATTTGAATTAGGGGATGTTGAGGTATGGAAGCGCATCGGGTAAGAGTACGCCTTGTTTTTAATTTTAAAATCACCGCGATTTTTGGTAGTTTTTGTTAAAGAATATTGAGCCTTTAACATAGTGTGAAAATTTGACCCAATGGGTTTAATATTGACACGTCTTTCAAATTATGTTTATAATATATAGTTAGATAAGATTAAAATTATACATACACGGTTCAAAATTTGCTGGTGTAAAAGAGTTAGTGTTAAAGGTAAAAATTTTAGAGTTAAAAATGCAGTGTAAGTAGATAAGCTATGAGAGTTCTGGCGCAAATCTCCATAAGGTTAACACAGGGGGTCTAAAATCACTTTTTCCCCCCACCACTCCAACTTCTGACATCACCTGACCGAAAGCAACACCCCCGCTAACGGCTTCATAAGCTGTTCAAAGCACTTCAGAAGCTGTTCAAAGCTCTTCAGAAGCCGTTCAAAGCTCTTCAGAAGCCGTTCAAAGCTCTTCAGAAGCTGTTCAAAATTCTTCAGAAGCCGTTAACGGGGGTGTTGCTTTCGGTCACGTGATGTCAGGAGTTGGAGTGGTGGGGGGAAAAAGTGATTTTAGACCCCCTGCGTTAACCTTATGGAGATTTTCGCCAGAACTCTCATAGCTTATCTACTAGTGTACATTTTAAAATCAGATCTACTCTAGCCGTTAGAGAACCATGAATATACTCTAGAACAGTGATGGCAAACCTTTTTGAAAATTGGGTCAAATTTTGTTCATAATTTTCTTTTAGTACTAGCTCGTGATCACTAAGTCAGTGGCGTCACTTGAAAAGAGGAGGATGGACAGTTTGTTTCTATTGGTAGATTTTACATAATTTATTGGAGAAAACAGCACGAATATGTTAACCCAAACTTTGTGAATAGAGCATTAGCAAGTTTCTTCTTTGCTATAAAATTATTTGCTAGGCTTAATATAATATTTTCAATATCAAAATCCCTGAATATTGGCACTCAATTTCCTCTAATATCGTTCATATTATTGTTTATTAAGACCTCTTGCGTTTATAAAATTGATGAATTTTATTACAACTGGCATAACATTGGAAAATGTTTGTAAACCTTGCTTTGCACATAGAATTTCCTGATTTATTATACAATGAAATACAGTCGGAGAATGTGTAATATTTTGCTTAAGATACTGGATAACATCGATGTTTTTCCCCACCATCTGTTGTTAGCAAAACAATTTTCTGTAGGTTAATATACATTTCGTTAAATGCAATATCAAATTCTTTAAAAATATCAAAACCGGTCCACTTCCCTTTTAAGGTTATTAGTTTCATTAGTTCTCCTTTCATTATATTGCCTGATTTATATCGAGCAAAAACTGCTAATTGTCCATAACCATTTACATAATCATTTTCATCTTAAGCACTTGAATACTTTTCTGCATCCTTAAAATCGTTATGTTTTAATATTTTTTTACTAATTCTATTACTCGATTTTTTATTGTATTGCGACTTATTAGTAACTCATTTATAAGCTTTATAATCAAGTATTATACTTTAAAATCTGTAAACAAAGTAGCTCTACATTCTAAAAACGCTTGCTTTACAAACGCTCCTTCTGAAAGAGGTTTTCCGTGGCGAGCACTGCAATGGGCAACTTGGAATCAAAGCAGTTTTTAAAAAACTCATTTGTGAATGATGTACGTCATGCAAGTGCAGTGATACAATAGAAAATAAACTATCCAGTGTTCACATGAAAATATTTTTTCATGTATTCGACATAAGATATATTATCCCTTTCTTTTTTCATATTATTTATTGTCTGTTTTTTCTTTTATGATATAAAAAATGAGGTTATAAAAATCAACGCGTGGGTCATTTAAGAAGCCCGCGTGGGTCAGTGTCTGACCCGCGGGTCATAGGTTCGCCACCACTGCTCTAGAACACTGCAAATAGGCTTAAAAACAAAAGAGCGCATGCGCTGTTGTCAATGTTTTGGAAATAGTGTAAATTTGGAGTAAACTTCAACCCTTCCAGAAATCTTTTGCATTTTTTTACTTTAAATTTATTTATCTAGTGTTGAGGTTTACTTTTTCATTTGCTTTTGCCATGGTGTTATTAATAATAAAACAAAAGAGTGGAGTAATAATGTACATTGCGACAATGATACTAATTCTGTATTTGACTATTCGTCAGATGAAAACGATTATTAAAATTTTATAAAAGTCTAGTTTCTTAATTTAAATTAATCTTTATTTTTATTTTAAATTTATTTATCTAGTGTTGAGGTTTACTTTTTCATTTGTTTTTGCCATGTGGTTATTAATAATAAAACAAAAGAGTGAAGTAATAATGTACATTGTGACAATAATACTGATTCTGTATTTGACTATTCGTCAGACAAAAACGGTTATTAAAATTTTACAAAAGTCTGGTTTTTTAATTTAATTTAATCTTTATTTGTATTTTAAATTTATTTATCTAGCGTTGAGGTTTACTTTTTCATTTGCTTTTGCCATTTATACAATAATAATAAAACTTGTAGATTGCAGATTTTATTCCATGGTGTTTGTATTCAAAAGTAGCGGGAAATATACACGATCGTTTTGGTGTCCATGCGGGGCGCGTCTCACCTCCGAAGGTACTGTAATTCAAAACGGCCAGCTTAGTGTATACGTAGCAACGATTTAACTTTGAGAAAATGCCAAGATTGACTGCTCTAATTGAAGAAGTTCCAGATATATTAGACTTTAAAGAGATACTGCAAGCCTGCTTAGCGCGAATCTCTTCATATAATAAAAGGATTAACGTATATAAAATACTAGTTGAAATAGTCAAATAGTCGTCCAAAATGTCAAAACTGACAGAACAGAAATGTATCAGTTTCGTCTTAAAACGTAAGTTTTTTAAGGGTTTTCTGTGAAATAGATATCCAATACAGTAAAAGAGTAAAAATAATCAAGCACCATATGTATTTGCAGTTTTAATGCGCGAGAGGGGGGAATTTTTCGAAATTTACGATAAGCGACTGACAATGTGTCGAGAGTGACATTTGGAGTATCAGTAAAACATTTTTTCCAATAAAAGCAAACAAATAGTGAAAATACAAATATTCAAAGGGAACACAACAATCAAACAATGTTATTAAATAATAATTACCGCTGTGACTCTAACACCAACATACAAAATTTTAATTTTACTAACTTGTAAATATGAAATATACTAAAAACTGTGGCTGAAAATTCAGACATAATTTATCGATTAAATATCACACTGTATATTTAATATTTAACTTAAACAATTCAAACATAATCAAGAATTTTGTGGGTCCATAAACACATTGTTTTCAATCTAGAAATTACCACTCAAACCGCATAAGAATCTGAATTATTTCAAGTTAGAAATTCTGTTAATTTGTGCCATTAGTTTTATTTATAGTCTTGCTGTCTGTTTATTTACTTTTTGCAATTAGATTATATGAAATAAACATTACCGTAACTTACATTTTTGTTTAATCGAAAAACTTTTTCCTTTTTTTTCCGGCATGTGTTCTTATACGGATCTGTCACCCACCCCTAACCCTTCTGATGCTCAATAAAAAAGGCTGTCAGTTAACGCGATGCTGTTGTTTGTCCCAGAATTGATAAATCGTATGTTGTAAATGGGTTTGTGTAATGGCATTTTTTGGGGGATGGTTCATCATACGTTATTGGTCGGCCGACGATGATGTGTGATTTCGTCAAGTGACGCAATAAAAAATTGATTACATTATATTTTGAATGAGGTATAATAAAAAAAAGTAAAGTGTATATGATATTTGTCTGATGTTTGTGTTCATTGATGAGTCTATTGTGTATCAAATGATGTACTTAATGTAAATAAAATAATTTTTTATATACAGGGTGCGTCAACTACGCGGGTAAGGCCGATTGTGCCTTTACGAGTAAAGATATTTCGAAGCGGTTTTTTTCTTGTGGTGGCTGTTCATTAGGGGCACATTTTAAAAATATTTTGTATTATACAGAATGTTCCATAACTTGGTGGCTAACCTTAGTTATAGTTTTTTAAATGTAACACCCTATATATTATTGCATTTTTGAATTCCCCGTATAATTTTTAGTCAAAAAGTTATAAGATAGTATAGGCCTAAAGTGTAAAATTTTTGACTTATTCCCATTTTTCTGAAAAATTCAATGTTTGTATAAAATTATATTTCTCGAAAACGACGTATTAGATGGATAGATAGTTTTGTGGTTTAATTAATATAGTACAGTACTGACAAAATTATATCAAAAAGAGACAATAGCTCAGTAATAGTCACTTTTATAGTATTAACGTCTGACATGTTTTTGATGTGAAATTTAATAATAAATTCAAAAATGAAATAATATACAGGGTGTTCCATTTGAAAAAATTGACTTTTTTGCAAAAACTAACAAAAGCATATCAAAAAACGACAGTAACTCTGTAATAGTCACTTTTAAAGTATTAACGTTTTACATGTTTCTGACATGAAATTTAATAAACAATTCAAAAATGAACTGATATACAGAGTGTTCCATTTAAAAAAATTGACTTTTATACAAAAACGTGTCATCCAATTTTAATTCAGTTTCCTGCACATGCAGTTACTAACTGTAAAAAAATAAAACATGCTTCTATTAGTATCTCTTATTGTAAACAATACTGCAAAAAATTTTGTCCATCTAATACGTCGTTATCGAGAAATATAATTTTATACAAACATTGAATTTTTCAGAAAACTGGGAGTAAGTCAAAAACTTTACACTTTAGGCCTATACTATCTTATAACTTTTTGACTAAAAATTATACGGGGAATTCAAAAATGCAATAATATATAGGATGTTCCATTTAAAAAACTATAACTATGGTTAGCCACCAAGTTATGGAACACTCTGTATAATACAAACTATTTTTAAAATGTACCCCTAATGAACAGCTACCACAAGATAAAAACCGCTTCGAAATATCTTTACTCGTAAAGGCACAATCGGCCTTACCCGCGTAGTTGACTCACCCTGTATATGTGTAATCGCTGGTGCGTCTGTTTGCGATCGTGTAACTTCTGAACGACTTGACTGATTGAGGCCGTATTAATAGAATATATTTGATTTGTCGTGACTAGCTATGCTAGGATCCGATAGGTGGCACTAGTCAAGTTATTAAAAAAGTCCCTAGATATATCTAGGGACTTTAGTTATTAATAAATTCTGTATTTATCCTAGACCATTTATACATATAGACACGCCGTTTTCCGTCCCGCCTTGAATACGAACTGAAGCAAACATCGCCCACCCGTGACGTCACTTAGACCATTTAAACATATTGCTGTGGCATATAAATATTTATTTTTAAATAATGTTATTGCCATACGTTGGGCATCGCCATATAATTTATATGCTGTGACAACATATATTTGTGTGTATTACCACACGTAGGGTATAGTCTTTTGTATATGCTGTATTCTTAAATTATTCTTTATACACCAAAAACTTATAATTGGTTTTGTATTTTATTTTTTTATATTGTTGAAGCATGTACTTTGTGACTATTGTGGATTCTGCCAATGTATGTGGTTCCTTCTCCTTTACTGATGATTTTTCTCTTGCTCAAATTAGGGAAAAGGTAATAGTTTTGTTCAAAGAAAAACTGTATGTCTATACAACATAATCATATACCTTTTATTTTGTAATTTATAGACTCAAAATAATTTTTATACACACCTTTATGCTCTAAACAAAATACATAATTGAAAATGCTCATATCATTTATACCTAATGCCGGTTGTAATGTATGTAAATCTTTTATTCATTTATTTATTCTGCTAAACAAAATAAATATTTATCCTGTAAATAAACAAATGTAAACTTTTATTGTACATTTATGGAGATACTTATCGATGTAATTATATTTATGTATTGGCTTCAATTAATTGCTTTAGACAACCATTTGCACGTGTTGTATCTAGCTCTTAATCTTTGCCTTGTGAAACTTTTAATTAATTATTTGCCTAACTTAAAAGAGATTAATGATGCCTAGACAATACGATGAAGAAAATGCTCATTCGCACGTAGCATCTCTCCAACTGCCCAACACCATTAATCCTATTTTGTTGTAATTCCAACTTTATGAATTAAAAACAAACCTTACAGGATAAAATATTTACTTATCTATATTGTCCAACAATACATTGATTAATCATTTGCACGTAAAAACCAATGCCTGTTCAACAATTTGTATAACATCCTTTTCAAAAAAAAATAAACTTACTTGCTATCAAAATATTCATTTTGAATGTCCATATTGAACGTTTCAAGTGAATTCAAATATATTAAATAAAACAAGAACTACTATGAATATACGTGATGAAGGAATAATGAAAACTACAATGTAACAATCTAAAGCGTCTTATTCTTTAGGAGTTGTAATAAGAGGTCTTCCTTTCGGAATTGTCATGAGAAGTCTTCTTCGTGTCGAGTCTTGTTTCGTATTTATAGCGGCAAAAAAAACTCTATGTTGACCATTGCGCCCTCTAGTCCATATTTTAGGTTGGCATTGGAATACACGTTCCAGTGAAGTCGCTTCCCGCATATTGCCGTCTTGATACACACACACATACACATATTGTTCTGACAGTTCACTATTTACCAAACGTCAATATAAATTTCCAATTCAAAAGTCCCCTCTGCCTCGCACGGCATTTCCAACGGTAGGTTTATTCTTGTCGCTAATACCATCCTTCTTTGTATTCGTCAATGAACCTATTGCCTTGTTCATTGTTCGATACATTTTTTTCTTTCCATTTATTAATGTCAATTTCTCTTTCTTTTAGCTGAATTGCTACTTGGCAAAATGGGAAACATGCCGGAGATAACTATTATTTTTCTTCCCGCACTGCCTGTACCTGGAGGACACGCCTGTTTCTTCACCGTTTCTCTATCTTCTATCCATGATCTTTCTATTGGTAAAATGTCAATCTGCAATAGACTTTACACAAGTTTTATATATTTTGTTGTCTTTTTGTAGGTCATGAAACTGTACACGTCTGTTTCCAGTCTCTGAAGCATTGTGTTACAAACAAATCATAAACACATATACTTTTTATTTATGATGTCAGCTACCCTTCAATACAAAATGTTATTGCTGATCATTTCTACGTTTTGCATATTTTTATATCCTTTCTTAGTCTAGTTATAAGCTAAGGTAAATTTTATCTTTTAATACAATTTAATCCTTAAACTCTTTCATAAAATTTTTACTGCTTTATGCATGTAAATCATAATAATTTACCTATTTATATTTCTTGCATATCGTCTTTCATCTTTTTCATGATATATATACCATACATTTTGTGTATCTTTTCTACAAAAGAAATATATTACAAATATTTATTTTGTCTTTTATTTCATTTTTATTTAATAAATTTTTATTTTGTCTTTTGTTTCATATTTATTTAATAAATTTTTATTCTACATTTTTACTATTTATTTGTATAATAATAGTTTTTAAATCACTTTTATAAATTGACTATGAGTATGCAACTTTGTATACCTCCATGTAGTTTTTGTTGCATAGTTTTACTCAATGATATTTTTTTTTTATTTCTAATCTTAAACTAATCTCTAAAGCTATTCTTATTCTATAAATTTTGCGAGTTCACGGCAATATGTATAAATGGTCTAAGTGACGTCACAATCACGGGTGGGCTTGTTTCTGCTGTTGTTGTATGTCTAACGTATATTTATCAAGATTATAATGTTGTTAAACAAATATTCTTCAAATAAGAAGATTGGGGATTTTAATAAACTAAAGTGAAGGATTTTCTTTACTTTTGTAGTACAAAGTCTAGGTATGTAGTTGCATCGTGCCCACCCGTGACGTCACCCGCGTAGAATTATGTTTGCTTCACTGCTTGATAGTTAAGGCGTGTATATATGTTTAAATGGTCTAAGGTATTTATAGACCAGAATCACTCATATTCAAAATGTACGTTGGTTTAGTACCAACAAAGAAAATCATAAAATCTGGACCCGAGAGGTGGCGCTCTGATCGAGTTATTAATACAGCGCTGCCATATTCCAGTCCACTTGCCTAACCTCCAATGACGCCAACGACCTCTTCTGTCAGTCTTTCTTATACAAGGATTTTAACCAATTCAAACTCATGGGGTCATCTATCGGAAAGGCCAGAACAGCGCCAGTGGACCAGGTGGTATATATAACTTTTAGAATTAATTAACTATAAAAAGAGGTATTATTGGTTTCATTTATCTTTAAATACGTGAAGTGGAGTTAGCTTGATAATTAATCAGGCACTGAGAAATACCAAAACACATTTTCAATGTGCGCAACAACTTAATGAAGGTCGTCTGATTTGGAACTATAGAATTTGATTTTTGAATTAAACACATAATATTTGTAATAGTAATGTTTTATAATTTTTCAACATAAATTCTAGATCTTTCTGCTACAAATGGAAAAGAATGTCATTCATATTCATTTTGCGTTAGTACAGTCACAATTGCAGTATGAAATTATAGGATGGGGAGGAGCGTACAACACTCACTTAAAAAAAATATATATTCACTTCTGAACTGCGTGATTATTCGATTATCACTGTTCACCGTGAATCTCTCCTTGATTCGACAATCGACATATCGAAAGTTCTGAATTCTAATGTCGAACTCTCACACCCGCGGTGGAGCGAAGGAAAGCACGCCTGATTAGAGATCAAGAGGTCACAGGTTCGAATTTCACCCGTGGGTAGATTTATAACATTAAATTTACCTATCTAAATAATTATCAATGAAATATGAGAAAATTATAATTAAAATGTTCAATAATTCTATATTATTTAAAATTTAGTTAATAAAATTTGTTACACTAAATCAATGAATTAACTATACGTTTGAAAAGTCTTAATGATCTTTTACCAAATAATAGTTATCAAAATTCTTAAAATATATCTAATCCAAAGTATATTTGACCTCGTACTAACTCATTCACCGATTTTGCACTAATTGACGCTCATCAGATTGATTTGCAATAAGCAATGTGAGAATTTTCTTACTATTTGTGTACATAGGAAGTATTAGTAACTTCATAATCATGTAATTTCTGACGCCTACTCTTTGTACATATCTACCTGCCAACTGTCCTCGCTGACATCACTTCCTATCTGGTCTGTCATATCTAACTGTAATTGCTCCAACTTCAGTCGTTTTCGTTCTGCTCTTCTTTGTGAGACACCAGGGCAACCTTTGCACAGACAACAGGTCGCGTATAACCACTTGAATGATCTTGCCATGATGTCGCCGATGTTGGACAGGTACAACAGGAACAATGGCATACCTATGATGGCGTAGATGATTGTTGTTACCTTGCCCCAGTCACTTTTTGGAACAATATTTCCATAACCTGAAATATAAATAGAGAAAAGTATTAGTATGAATATTATGATAAACTTTTTGCAACGACAATTACAGCCAATGAGAAAAAAAATCAAATTTAAGTTTGTGATCTAATATAAAAGCATGGCGATTTCAAGTAAATTCCAAACGATTTGTTCAATTTAAAATTAATTTGGTATTTTATTATGCATTTTAATTCAGTTCAGTATTTCTGCGACAGAATTCTTGACGCAAATACATTATAAACAAATACTGACCCTCTATAAGATAACTGTGGGTTTCGAAGTCAAGTTATATTTCAAATAAATTTAAATTCTACTTTTATATTGATGGATACCAGTCATTACAAAGTTATTGAATTATTTACAACTGTTTTAATATTAATCTATTCACTATTTGTATTGCAGCGTGATCATGATCATGAAACATATTTATCAAATTTGTGCTACGTAATACTACATAAATTAAGTGATTGGATTTGCTTATATGGACTGTTATATATTCTCTATGATACTAGTGATTTGAAATGTACAAAAAGTTATAAGATAAATTTGCATTTTATTTTATTAATACAATTAATTAATTAATTAATTAATTAATAAACGCTTTTTGTTGATTTTAGTGTATCAACATGTAATATCTAGATGTAAATTTAGATATACTATCTGCAATGTATATTAATGTTTATTAATTATCGTTTACACTTATTATATGGGGAAAATTATTAGAAATCAGGAATAAAAAATAACAGATATATAACCTGAAATACATATATGCATATTTGATTGCATATCAGAGTATTCAGAGTAAAGTATACATTATAATAAACGAAAATGAAAAGTGTGAACACATGGATGTTAAAACTAACATCAAGCAGTAAATAATTACTGTGACATACATGTGTACCTTTATACGTAAAACGTATATGTATATATATGCATGTGTTTGAGATACACACATACATTAAGTGCCATTGCCGATAATCGAACGCACAGACACCGATGTTTTGACCTATGAGGTCTCATCAGTGTACGTGGAGATTCTCGAAAATAGCTTCAAGACTTAAATCGCTGCCTATGTCATTTTCGCATGTTAAATGTAGTGAGAGTATCACAGCGATATCTAACACCCAAAAGGAGAGAGATACAATATTAACATACAGGCCTCTATATAGCAGAACATGCTGTGAGAAGCCATCGCTTTTTTCCGTGTCATCTTTGGGGTGTTAGATGTCGCTGTCATACTCTCACTACATTTAACATGCGAAAATCACATAGGCAGCGATTTAAGTCTTGAAGCTATTGTCGAGAATCTCCACGTATACTGATGAGACCTCATAAGTCGAAACACCAGTGTCTGTGAGTTCGATTATCGGCAATGGCACTTAATGTATGTGTGTATCTCAAACACATGCATATATATACATATACGTTTTTCGTATAAAGGTATATACCATAAGACCGCTTGCGTCTGCATTATCGCGATACCTGTAGGGTAAGCGAAACAGATAGAGATGTCTGTGTATTAGAACGGTAAACAAGTAAACGCAATGTTCTACTGGATTACAACAGAGCTAGTATTTCGCATATGCCTATGATGCACTCGCATTTGTCCAAAAAATCCACAATTATATGGTGTAGTCGCGCAGTCGCATTAGCCGTCGCTTCCACATATGGAAGTCAGTTGCAATTTGTACTTCGCGGTTGGTTTACTGTTCGGGTCAAGAGGGAGGTTTATTTGAACACTTAACTAATTAATTTATTTCGAGTTTTATTATTGCTTAAGAATAACATTTTTTTTTGCTAATTGCAGGTTAATTGCAATGTTGAATTACAATTCAGTTTTAAGAAGTAAATATTTTATGTTTCAGTATTTTATTATAGTTGAGTTTTTAGATTATAATATTTGTTGAAAAATATTATGTTAGTTAAGAAGTTTTTTTTATTTTAAAGTCTAGGAGTTATTTATTATTTATTTTTGCTCTTTTATGTTGTTTATGAAGCTGTGATGAGTTATGCTTCAAACAACTACAAATAATTACTTACAACGGGAATGGAAAACCTATTACACTGCTTTTCACTTGATTTGCCTACGAATACATTTATACGTATAACTTATACGCCCGCCGTCGGTGTGGCAATTAAAGTTATAACTAGGGCGCGGACATGACCGAGTTAAACTACGACGGAGTTACAACGGAGCAAAGAAATAAGTAAACAACACACATCTACTGAATAGCACTAATTCATATGGTGAACTGCAATATCTGTTTACGCTCGAGAAGAGCCCGAGAATGAGAGCAAAAAATGGCCATAAAATAAGGAATTTATGAGTAAAATTCTTTCTACATCGACGTAGATAGCCTGAGGGGGTTTCAAAATTTATTATATTTACCTTATATTTCGCAAGAGAAATATTGTAAATATGTATATACTTACTGTTATTTAGTTTCAATAACATACGCGTACATTTTTAGTTATCATTTATTTAGATCTAGAACGTTGTTTATGTTGTTTTTTCTGATATGAAAATGAAGTGTCAGTGATTCCGAAATTTATTACAAAGTCTGTAAAATATCGTTACAGAATGCCAAAATATCGCACGTTCGTCACTTAGCTTTGCTAAAACATACACAGAAATAGTTTTTATGCAGAGAATTTCGATAGTTTACAAAATTTCGTTAAATGCTTAAATGACGATGCTCGAAGTAGTTCTGAGTGCAAGGAACTAACGTAAATCCCAAATTTAAAAAATCAGTTGTTATTCCTTCAGGAACACTTTGGAAATTTACCTAAACTAATCACATATTTTGAAAATCGAATTTCAAATTAAAAAATGGATTAACCACATTAAATGTGGCTATTAGTAATTCCAAGTGTTCTTTTCAGGTATTAGTAGAGCCGGTTGTGTAAAAGCTCTACATAAAAAATTACATATGCAGAAATTGTATAGTTTCTTTCAAATTATAAGAATATAACTTTGAACTTTGATCTAAATTGCAGTAATTACAATTTACTTAAATTTTGTCATTACGGACTTCAGCAGTTTGTTTGCGTAAAAGATAATCGTATTGAGAGGCCAGGTAGTTATTGCCGCAGGTGGTGCAATAAAAGCATTAGAGCCGTTCAAAGTTATATTCTTATAATTTGAAATAAACTATACCCTCGTAATTATCAACAACGTATACACTAGCGCCAATGGTTTAACGAGCATCTTAAGAATGATTTACTAGACCTAACCATTTTTCACTGACGAAGCATGGTTCTATTTATCTGTTTATGTAAATAATCAGAATTACCGAACGTAGGCTACGGAGAACTCCCACAATTTCATTGAAAAAGATTTGTATCCACTAAAAGTTGGAATTTGGATTTCAGTTTCAAAACGGAGAATAATAGGGCCAATATTCTTTAATGAAATAATTATTGCAGAGAGATATCAAACTGTCATGTTGACAGAATTTATTAATCAGCTGCATGATCATGAAATAACGAGGGACTATTTCCAACAAAACGGAGCCATTGCTCATACTGCACATACCACCATAGATGACTTGCAACAATTTTATGGATATCGTATTGTAAGCCAAGGCCAGTGGCTACCGAGGAGTCCAGATTTAAGGTTGTTCAGTACCCAGTTACGCAAACTAAATCCGCTATGGGGTCGCTAGTATGCACATTTCAAGAAAATAGTTTTTGTCTGAATTGTCCCGCCTACTTTTTGCTGACGTCAAAATATGAACCAAGGCTTTTCCATATTTTGAGTCTGAAAAACTGAAGAATGAATAGATACATTGAGAAAAACGAGAACACGTGTTCATAAAAATATAGTTTGTAGGGAGCGTGTAAATATTTCTTATAGCTGTTATTATATATTAGGAATTACTGGCAAAATGTAATTAATTATGGTCTCTTACAAATAAACATGGGTAATATATTTTTGTACGTTAAAAGTAAAAACACATATCTTCTCCGTTTATTAATATACAGGTACTCATTTTTATTTTATTTTCTAAATTTCCTATATCTATTGTACATATAGAACGCCCGTTATTCAGTTTGAAACAAATGGGCTTTCTCTTATTACTATTAGTTTGACAGAAAGGTTTACCCGTTCTTTAGAAAAGAAATTATAAAAATCTTACTGGAGGCGACATTTTTATAATTTTGCTAGTTGCTATTGCTTATTGTCAATAGTTGAAGGTGAAATTGAAGGCTTTTATTTTAGTAATAGTAACTTTATTTTGTAAAATATTCAGGAAGCTTCAAGAAGAGTGTCTTACAATTTCCAAAAATAGTACCTGATGTTTCCGTAAGAAATATAAATTAACCAGTTTTCACATTTGTGTGCAGATGCATAATAATATAAATGATTTAATAACAAATATACTAAATAAACAGAAACGGCTCTCACCTCCAAGTTTTTCTTGGGATGTTAAAGAAAACTAAACAGTTTAAAAATTACCGGCTGTTTACTAAGTACGTCCCAACCTTAGGGAACAGCGGGGGTGTTTAGGCAGTAAATAAAATTGCCATTAATCTATTGATATATGTATTTTATTTAATCAATTTAGAGATGTTGGCAATATATTTTCTATAGTAATTCTTGATTAAAATAAAAAGTAAACTTAAGTCTAATTTCTTGTTTTCATGCCTCTTGGTATTCGTCCATCAATAATTTCTGATAGCAGATATTGTTCGTAGAATGTTATCAATTTGGGTAACATATTTTTGTTCCACAAATCGTCATCTCTAAATATTCTTTCTACATTAAAATCGTCATCAGTGTATATAATAAACTCACAAAAATTTCTTTTCAAAATGTTGAGTTGACCTTGTACCTGAAAATAGTAATTGTGGTTTCTTTTCAATGTGATTTTGTTATCGACATAGATAAAACAATCAGTTTTACTCGAATCCCGTAACTTTCCCTTAATAGAAGGCAAACACTTTACTTCTACAATTCCATTATCTGCGATTAGTCCATCTGGGGAGGCTCCGAGGAATGAATATGCAGCATTTATATAAAATCCACATCTATTAACCTCAACACCAGTTAGAGCTTCATACTTTGCAATAGGAACAGACTCATTTACTCTTCCGTAGATTATTGCACTTGTCCGTAAATCCTTATTTGTATATAACAGTCTTTTGAGTAAATTATGAGAATGTGTCGAAGCTCTTCTCTTCACAATCACACCAAAATTAGAGGCTGTTAGGTAATCCTGTCTAAGTTCTCGCCACAAGTTATTATCATGCTGCCCTCTCGTAGATATTTCAATTTCCTTTACTTTTTCTGGTGAAGATACTCTTGTTTTAAGTTTCGCCAGAAACTCTTTCTTTTCTTCTACCATTTCATTTTCACGAATATCTGGCAAAGAAGCATTTGGCCCATAGTGAATATCTGGTCCTGTTGTTTGCGCTTTCTTGTATATTTTGACTTTCCGATTTTTTTCCGCAAATAGTGTTTTCGTTGCCTTCGGTTTAGAATTAGATGAGAATAATGACCCAGAAGCCTTCCTCGCCATGCCTCAATGTGCCATCCAGGGCCACTTGCCTGTGAAATCGCTGCAGCATAAGCTCGTGCTGTATACGAAGTACTTCGTGAAAAAATAATCCGCTTTCCCCCGGTATATTTTGCGACTAATGCCATATATCTTTCCGCCTGATTGGTTGTTTCATTGAACGCAAGCCTGTCGGCTTTATTTATCATGGGTTCAATGCATTTCTGGATCTCTATAAGAAATTGTTTATCTATAGTGGTAGAAGAATCATCTTCAGTTAAATGTTTTCTTTTACAAAAATTTGCACATCTAGTGTGATTACCAATAACGTGATATGGTGCATTCTTTAATTCTGTTCGCAACGCCGTGGAATTGCTTTTATTGTTCTTGATTGACGTCCTTATACCTTTGATAAGTCTTTCAAGTTTCGATATTCCCGTCACATCTTTCGCAATCAAAATTTTTCTACTTGCAATAGGGAAGGATGTATTGACGCAGAGTTTGTGTAACTTTTCACTGAGGCAACGTGTCATGTGGTTAGCACATTCAATTTTTATCACTTGTCGACCATATGGAACCCTTTCTATAATGCGGGCATAAACACTGGAATCTCCGTCACCTATTACATATTTGTACATGAGTCCATGCTGATCAATACTTTTGGTAAATCCCTCAACTATAACATCTTGCTCCATTGCCGTAGATGGACCAGTAAAATTTAGGACACAGTCATGCTTTTTGGATTTCATTTTGTGTTTTTTATGATAGGAAAATGCCGAACATGTTTTGCTACGAACGCCTATAAAAAGTGTTTTTTTTGTTTCGGCTCCAATAATAATTGCTACACCCGAAGGGGCATTATAGCCATGTCCATAACTGCGTTTACTCCATCCACCGTCTATAATTACAGTTATAAAGGGTGTTCCATCAAGATTAACGTTTCCCTTATCAATAGCAATTTTGCTTTCTTCTTCACCTGCTTGTTTCATTTGTTTAAGCATATGTTCCTCCTAAGCTTCCTTAACCTTTGATGTTGTTCTACTATATGTTCTATCTGCCATAAAAGGTACATTCACTAAGGTAAATAATTCTTCATACTGGCTTTTTCCCATTCCAATTGCTAAATTTGCCCAAACCATAGCTTCTGTTAGATTTGTCTCGGATTACGTTGTCGGGTCTGTGCAAATAACTATAAACGTATCGCAATTGTCGCAAAAAAATGCAATTTAGAAACAAGACCAATTCTGGTTTCCTTTGTAAATTTAATTTTCCCCATTGTGCAATGGTTACCATGCTTTATAACTTTTTCATATTCTTTTAGGACATGACATAAATTGACAATTCTTCGTCCTTGTAAGAGATCCGTTATACATTGGTAACTGGTATCCACTTCCACTTCCGTAGGAGGATAAACGTCTAAATTCTCATTGTCAACCATTTCGACAGAATGGATATCTGAATTATCATTTTGAGGCTTCACTTCAAACTCCTGTTCCGGAATTGCACATTAAGATTTAACATTTGTTTTTTTGTCGTTTCTTTTAGATTCTCTACAAGAAAAAAATAATTTAAAATTATTCTATTTAAATAAAATATAAATTTACCAAAACTTTTGATGCAAATTATACATTTTCCTGGATTTCTTTGTTTTCTTTCTGCGTCTTCAAGCACAAATTTTACTTTTACATCCTATTTCAAATAACTTTTTATACACTAATCTTACGATTTATGTACACCTAATATCAGACACCGTTAGAGAAGGAAAAACATGTGGCAAATTTTGTGCATTTATGCTTATTTATTATACCACATGATTTAAAATGGGCGTGTTTACAAAATATATGGGATGTACCAGCAAGGGGCGGTATCCGTTAACAATAATCAACAACAACACAACAACAGCAAAATATATTAATAAACCATTTGTACTATTCTTTTGTTTACAATATGTTAAAGTTCCTGTAAGAGCAAAATATGAAAAAATAATGATAGCGTAGGAGTTACGCTTTGAATAAATTATCGATTATTATAAGTCCTTATTTCCAAGTCGATAATTTTTTATTTATCAAAATAGCTCTGTCAGGAAGTTTTACAGGTACTTCTCAATATGAATTAATTAGATTCTATTGAAAAAATCTATTCAAATTCCTGTTCTGATTGAGTAAAATTTGGCGGTTTTTGTGCTATTTTATTTAATATTATATTTATTTACAGAGGTAGATTTTTTAACCATTTTTTCTAGACTTATATTTACCTAATATATCCATAAATGCCATAATTTATCGCCTTTACTTATTTTGAATTTAATGGTTTTGATGTACTGAACAACCTTAACACCACCAGATTATTTTGTTTTTGGACAGGTAAAAAATAATATCTATAAGAACCGCTTGCACAATTTGAACGAACTTCAACAAGCGATAAGGCATGAACTTTAAAACATAACACAAGAACAGATTTGCCGTGTATTTGAAAACATGAAAAACGACGAATAATGTTGTGTTTACAAGCAAATGGGGAACATTTTCAACAATATTTATAAACAAACTTATTTTCTATTTATCAGTGTTATTTTCATTTAATAAAAGCCTTTTTAATGCGTCTATTAACAGGTCTCTACAATATAACCTCATTATGCTTTAGTGCTTGTCATTGTTCAGAACAATATTGTAGCGTTTTCGGAGACGAAATAAACAACTCGTACAATTGTTTTGAAACAGTCTGTATATTTACACACTTAAAACTAATCACAATATAAAAATATAAAATGAATGTATCGCACTTAAAACTACTACAAATAAATTAACACACGTATTTATATCTATCACTACTATTTATGTCTGTAATATTTATGTATTTCTAGAACTGTAATAACACTGAACCACTCACTATATTTACGTTTATTTTGAACTGTCCGAATACTACTGAATGAATCATCCCGGCGCCCAGCTGTTCTTATACCTGCATACAAAAGTCTAGAAATATACGAGAAAACTTCTGTCTTTCTTCTCGATAAGCCCGGGAGTATACGTGAGAAGATTCAGACTTTTTGCTTACGCCGTACTTGTGTGTAGATGATTTATAACTTGTTTACAGTGCGTTTTTATCGTGGCCGAGGTTTACTTTTCTTTTTGTGGGCTTGTTTCGTTACAATATGGTCATACACGCAGTATAATAAATAGTAAAAGAATCTCCTCTAAAACAATAAGAATTTCAAAAATATTAAATACTACATATTTCATAAAAATACTGAAATACATTCTATCACGCTTATCCTTGTAATATTTTTTAATTAGAAGTAAAATTCGTATTTCAGGAGAACCCGCAATCTATAAAAACCAAACATTTAAAAAAGATTTCTTTTTTCCGTCTCAGTTGAGAGACTATAGGACAGCCTAGCTCTACACGAGACACAACACATATAATTCTAAATAAGTGCTGGGATTAAATTTCATTAGTTGGAGCATTGCCCCGGAGTACCGCCCGGAAAAGCCACGAAATGAATCCGAGTACACCGTTCCGGGATTAAAGAAAACACTTGCGACACGGTCATCTAGCGACAAACAAACGACGAGAACGATACCAGTATATACGGAAAACGGAAGAAGAGACGACGTACCAAGTGGAAAATGAAATTGGACCGGACAAAGCCTTAACAGAGGAGTCGGCGATGAAATGGAAAAGCCCGGAGTAAGGGAAGCCAAGCACACGGAGGAGAATTAAACAAACATGAGAGAGAGTGGAATTGTAAATGAACGAACACACTCTGGTGGACGAAAGGCGAGTTATAAAGGGAATCCTAGTCGCGTTTGTTTTTGATGTCGTTTGTGTCCGGGTGTTTTGTATTTGCCACTGTGTGTCGTTTGTTAGTTGGTCAGCTGGTGCGGTTGGGCTCTTTTTTTACATACAGGAAATGACACACAGTACTAATATATCTACAACATACATAATATATTGTCTATATATATATACATACACGGAATTTTCCAAATAAATTATTTACGTTCTACTGCATTATGAATACTTGCTTTATAATATTGTTCAGAAACTGTAAAAGTATAGTAAGTAATTTATTTTAATGCAAACAATATACCGGGCGTGTGTTTAACCTGGCAGAAAAATCTTGATAGTAAAACGGACCAGTTATCAATTTTGATCAATTATTCAACGCGCTTTACTTTCTATGACTAATTTTGGTAAAGGATTTTTGTTTAAACACGCATACAGACTCGTACTAATAAGTTCTTGAACCCGGCAAAAATAGTCCGATTTGTCCAAAATTACTAACGTGTTAATGTAAAAACAATCTTTCGATCTGAGATTTTTAATAATGTTTAATTCCCTACTATTTCTGTTTTGTTTAGCTAGTAAGTTCCTTTAAATTTGAACTTTGCAGGACTCCCTAATAAATAGTTTCGATGATTCATCCAGACCTTTTATGGGAAATTCTATACCTGTAATTACTTCTTCGAAAGCAATCTTTTCACCAGGTATATAACATTTCAAACCTTTATTTAATAAACTTACTCCTCGGCGTTAAAAGTCTCAGATGAGTGTCTGCTTCATAGAACACACCTTCTGACATTTAGAAACCGTTTCAAATTTATTATTGAGTTTCATAACTTTGTTTTCAAGTTTATAGCGAGTGAATTGCGCTATCTTTCTATGAAAATGACACACTGTTGAAATTCATTGTTTCGTTCAGTACTGATTCCAGAAATCCTGAAATATTTGGAACCTTTGCATTATAACTAGGGCACGGACATGACCGGTTTAAACTACGACGAAGTTACAACGGAGCAAAGAAATAATGTAAACAACACACGCTCACTGAATAGCACTATGTAATTCATATGGTGATCTGCAACATCTGTTTACGCCCGAGAAGTGCCCGAGAAATATGAGAGCAAAAAATGCGCATAAAATAAGGAATTTATGAGTAAAATCCGTTTTTCATCGGCGTAGAAAGGAGCGTGAGGGGTTTTTAAGAGAAATAAAATTTTCATTCATTTTCATTGTTTTGACTGTTAATTACGTACTACGTAAATAATGTAATAGTTCCGGTTTAATCCTGTTTCATTGAATCGACTACCCCCAATTATCTAGACGTAAGTGTGCACTGGATTTCGTTTAGTTTCAATAACATACGCGTACATTTTTAGTTATCATTTATTTAAATCTAGAACGTTGTCAGTGATTCCGAAATTTATTACATAGTCTGTAAAATATCGTTACAGAATATCAAAATATCGCATGTTCGACACTTAGCTTTGTTAAACATACACAAAAATAGTTTTTATGCAGAGACTTTTGATAGATTACAAAATTTCGTTACATGTTTAAATGACGCTGCTCGAAGTATTTCTGAGTGCAAGGAACTAACAGAAATCCCAAATTTAAAAAATCAGTTGTTATTTCTTCAGGAACACTGGAAATTTGCCTAAACTAATCACATATTTTGAAAATCGAAATCTCAAATTGAAAGGTGGATTAACCACATTAGATGTGGCTATTAATAAGTAATCCAAGTGACTTCGGATGTGGCCTCCGGCAAAAGTTAGACGCAGTTTTTAATAGAAATCCAGATTTAATAACATTGCGGCAATTGTGTATACTAATTACGCTGAAATAAAAGAATATTTCCAGTACGCACCTATAACCAGTTGTGATGTTTTCTATTTACAAGGATGTACTTAATTCAAAGAGAGCAAGTCTTAAAGAAGAGGAAATGAACAAATAATAAGGCATTTTGTATTTTATAGATTACCAGCCACTTGTTATCGAATTATATAAATAAAATTAAAACCTCTTTAAAAATACAAGATTTCAATAGTGCGCCATGGGCGATGAGTCATTAACCGTCCGTGTCAGCGCCCTACTCGTAACAGTATAAATATTTAAGAAAATTCCAATATGTATGTATATAAGTAATATTTAATGTTAATTTGTTTACAAGTACATACAATTTTATTGCAAATTGACATTAAGAGCATATTCCGCTATGTGAAAATATCCCTATAATTAACTAATTGGATTACAAACATCCCAAGTTATGGATTGGGAATTAACTAATAACCCGATTGAACGAAAGTAAAGACTCGAAATTGAAAATAACTTTCGTCAGGAAGGAGCAAGGGATAAAGTACTGAAAAAAAAATTGAAAAATGGCAGCTGCCGTAAATATGCAACGGTGATAACTGTAACGAAACAAAAAAATTTTAAATACAGAGAATCGAAAGGAAACAGTGGGACATAAAATTGTGCAAAGGAAGACAACATAACATATAATACACAAAATTATATAGGACAAATGACGAAGGTATAAAATATCCTAAGGAAAGAGAAACGAATTTACTTAGAAAAACAAATAAATGATACAGAGCAATAATATTTAAAAAACATAAGGTGTGTCCACCACCACGCTACGCTACTCGCTAAGAGTAAAAGTGCTAGTTCCGGTCCGAATTTTGAAATTTCATGTACCTATGCAAAAAATATTGCAAATCCAACTCTTAAACTTTGTAAAA
This sequence comes from Amphimallon solstitiale, assembly GCA_963170755.1. Classification (NCBI taxonomy): domain Eukaryota; kingdom Metazoa; phylum Arthropoda; class Insecta; order Coleoptera; family Scarabaeidae; genus Amphimallon; species Amphimallon solstitiale. Next base: position 139,391,375 of record OY720677.1, on the reverse strand, counting down.
AAACTGATTTTCGATAAGAGTAAAAGACCTACTTCCTACTTCCTACTTTTCAAAAAACTTTTTTAAGACAATTTATCTCAAATTTAATTTTGAGTACATTTTAATTCTTTATAAATTTGTTTAAGTTTAGTAATTGACGAAATATTTGCAAAATACGATTTTTTCACTGAAATAAACTACTACTTCCAGTCAAGCGATTTTACTGAAAAACTAATCAGATCTCAAGAGGGAGATTATACACGAAAGTACAAAATTTGGCATAGATATCTACAGCGGTTTGACCGTTATCGTGGTCACAGACAGATAGACAGACACACAGACACAGACATTTTTTAAAAACCACTTTTTTGGTATCATGGGACTTCAAAACGTGGACATCTGAAAATTTTCGTCATCGCAAGAGAAGTAAAGCATTTTTACAAAAATGTGAAAAGTGTGAGTAAAATATATCAAAGTACAATACAGTTTGTCAATGATAAAAAAGGCAACCTAATAGTTAATGAAGAAGATACGTTAAGAGATGTAAAAAATTCTGCGAGAAATGTTTGAATGAAGACGTAGAGGTTAAGGAGCTGCAACTGGATGTTTTATTGAATGGCGGGAAGATGACTGTCAGGCTGACAATGAAGGAAGTAAAAAAACACAATAGCGGAAATAAAAAAATATGAAAGTCTAGAGTAAACTGGGCTATTGGCCTAAAATATGTTAACAATTTTTTTCAAAAAATAATATTTAAAGTGATGGAGAAAATTTGGCCAACGGAAGAGAAGGCTAAAATCTTGAAATAAAATCGCCTACAAGATAATGGCTACGTTAATAAAACAATGATTGAATCACAGGCAGAAAAGCATCGCTGGGGGCGTATTAAGGGGATTTAGAAAGCACAGGTCGACTACGGATAAAATTCTTATGATAAATCGTATACTCAATTCATGGTATGAAAGAAATAACTTCGTCAGTATGTTGTTTCTCGATTTTATTATGTTTACGACAATATAAACAGAAGAGCATTAGGAAAAGCTTTGAAATGACTGCAGATTCCTTACAAACTGATAATATTAATAAAAATGTCAATACAAGACATACGTATTTTAGTCAGGATTAACAACAACACAAGCAAACAATTGGAGATGCACATTGGAATAAGACAAAGAGATCCATTGCAACTTTAAAACCTGGATTCTAAACCGGAGTAATTTATAGAGGATAGATATTTGAAAAAAGAAGATACTATAGTGGATCTTTGGTGACAATATCATATAATATTCCGTACAGACCCTTTTTTCAAGAGTTGACAATTTGGACTTTACTCGGCTTGTACATACAGCATGTGTCAAATACCAACTAGGCATAGAGATTCAATGTTTACGTGCGATCTATACGTATGCATGTAATACGTGGCAACGTGGCACCCCTACTACCCGTCTCCAATGCCGACAACAACCGACACCACAACGATTTTCTCCGATCCCCATTCTTCCCACTACCAAAATTTTACATTCAATCTTTACCTGCGAACACGTTGCGGTGTGCAATAAAAGCATTCAGTAAAATTAATTTATAATGAGTCTCTATACACCTGCTGAAAAGCTTCAGATAGTAAAATGGTTTTATGGTAATAACTCTGCAACAACGTGCATAAGTATGTTTGCGCTGACTTTTGCAGACCGTCCTGTACCTTCCAAACAATCAATTTATAATATTATTAATACATTTGAAAAATGTTTCTGTCTGAATAACTGCACGAAATGCAAACCAAGAGAGATATTCCCACAAAAAATTGAGGAAAGTGAACGGCGAGATGTATTAGTTTTGTAGTATTGTGGAAATAGACAACACGATATCAACTAAAAGTGCTGACGAGAATTTGGGTATAAGTAACAAAAATATTTTACGTATTTGGAAACGTAATGGTTTGAAATGTTTTAAGTATTCGAAAACCCAAGAAATACTTCCCTAGGACCATTTTCGAAGAATGGAGTTTTGTCCGTTATGGATATGATACATCGAGACGACAATTTCGTTAGAAGTATTTGCTTCACCGACGAGTCAACTTTTCCCTTGCACGGAAAGCACAATTCCTGTGTTCTTCGATATTGGGCTACGGAAAATGAACACCGGCATTTTGCAAACCTCACCCAATATCCTCAAAAAGTAAACGTTTGCGCAGGTATTTTAGGTAACCATTTGATAGGACCGTTTTTTATTGATGGTATATTAAATGCCGACAAGTACCTCGAATTATTGCAAATTCAAATACTTCCCGCCACTCAAAACACTGGAATAAATCAGGAAATCGTTTGATGATGGCTGTCCAGCACATAATGCAGTCAGGGTAAAGAAATTTCAATGGAATACTTTCCCTGGCCGTCTTATTACTGGAACGGAAAACATCAAATGGCCTCCGCAATCTCCTGATCTATCTCCAAATGATTGTTTTTTGTAAGGATATATAACAAATATTGTTTATACCCATGAAGCTGGTAGAGCAGAAAACAGTTGCCTTGAGAGCAAAAATAATTGAGGCGGCTAATTCAGTAACTGCTCACATGTTAGGAAACGTAAGAGTAAATTTCTACGACCGCCTAGGGCAATGTCTTGCTGTGCAGGGAGGAATTTTTGAACCGCTTGTATAGTTTATTATTATTTTATTAGGGTTATTTTTTTATTTTATTACGGTTATATTTTATTTTATAATGGTTATTTTTGAATTTTATTAGAATTACCCTTTTGTTTGTGTCATGCAGCGTGAACGCAGATTAAGAATTCTCTGCAATTACTGAAAGGAAAAAGAAAAACAAATCTTTACAACTCGTAAATTTTAATTCTGAACGCATTACAAACACCCAAGTCACCATCGATCATCGCTGGCATTGGAAAGGAAAATAGGAGTGCCACGTTGCCACGTATTGCATGTACTGATCCCCTATGGCTAATGAAAATTGACACATGCGGTGTATGAGCTATTTATGTTTTTTTTATTGAGAATGGCACCCTCTTTACCCGTAACGGCAAAAATTACGAAAACATAAGGACTCATCGATGCAATGATTTGTCTATTTCACTGCTTTTTCAGTCTTTTTTTAAGAGGAAACCACTATATACGGCTATACTGACCTTCACCTATCAGCTATCTCAGAGTCTGATGAAAATGTCAAGTTCTAACAAGTCACGAAGTAGAGTGGAATTAAAAAAATATTGGTGACGACAACCGTCTATACTATAAAGGACATATGGGACTAGGTGACTCTGTATGTCTTATGAAATAGTTATAAAAGTCACCTTTATGTGATTTTGTGTCAAGAAACGTCAATTGTGAATGTTCTTCTTTACTATTTAACATTTCCTTTTACTTCTATATTTGTTGTATATGCATTGTACGCATATATGAACTGACACTGTCAGTGTTTCCATCGTGGAATTTTGGGTCAATAAAGTATTACTAGGGGAGAGTGGGGTATAATGATCCCTGGAGGTGAAATGATCCCACCTCATATCGCAAAAACTAATGATGCCATCTAGTTTACAGTGACAGAATATTGCAATTTAAGTGTTCTGTACTCACGGACACTCTATGTGATCAGTTGAAGCCTGTTTAAAAACTCGTGGTTTGCAGTTCTCTGTTGTGTGACTTTCCAATATAAGGTAAGTGCTTCGTAGTATCAGTATTAAATCTATGTATTGTTCTTTGTCGAATCGAGTTTGTGCACAACTTGTAATGGTATAGTTGGACTTCAAAATCCTTAAGTAGTTAGGGCCTACTTTCTCACTGAAAATTGTTAGGTTAGGTGAAAGTCAGAATGTGCGTTTGAGGTTAAACGATCCCTAATGGGTCGTATAAAATGATCCTAGCATCATTTTACCGCCATTTATTGCTTTATTTCAGTTATTCTTCTTTAGATTTTTTACTTTTTCAGAATGCCACGTCACTACCAACGAAAAACGCAAAGACAAAGTTGGGATCCAGAGAGTATGCAAAATGCCCTGGATAAGTTTAAAAATGGAATGCCTATCAAAACCGCAGCAAAAACCTTCAATGTTCCTATTATGTCATTAAAACGTCGAGCCAAAAATAAAAACAAAATTGCCAGGAGTAGTATAAAACATCTTGGCATCTAGAAGACGGTCTTTAGTCCTGATCAAGAAGATGAGTTGGTACAACACATTCTTGATCTGGAAACAAGAATGTATGGCATCACAACCCTAGATCTTCGTCGTTTGGCCTTCCAGTTGGCCGAAGAAAACAATATACCACATCCATTTTCACAGATAAAAATGGCCGCCGTAAAAGACTGGCTATCTGGTTTTCAAACAAGACATCCAGATATTAGTCTGCGAAGTCCAGAATCTACTTCTGCCGCTCGCGCAAGAGCTTTCAATAAACCAGTGGTGACGAAGTTTTTTGGTCTTCTGAAAGACTTAAGAGTACGACATGATTATCTTTCCCACAGAATATTCAATGTAGATGAGACATCAATTTCCACAGTTCCTGGAAAAAATTCGAAAACATTTGCGAAGAAAGGAAGAAAGGAAGTGGCACGCATTACGTCAGCTGAACGTGGAATATCTACAACAGCGGTCAACAGCTGGAAATTTTATACCACCCATGCTTATTTTCAGCAGAAAACGTATGAAAGCTGAATTAATGGACGGGGCTCCTCCCCTTAAATACCTACTTGGACCAAGCTCTACAAAAATGGATGAACGATGAACAATCACCCTGGAAGAACTATTACCACGTTTCAAATAAGTAGCGTCTTTTGCGAAGCATACTTGAAAGTTTCTACACCGATAAACGCTATTAATGGGTTTCAAAAAACTGGTATTGTTTCATTTAATCCAGAAACTTTACGGATGTCGATTTCATAGCTGCAGACGTTACAGAACACCCAAATGAAGAACGAAATGCTCCGGTTTTAGATAACTTAGATGTGTTACAAAAAAGACGTCTAGAAAACCCTGTTGCAGGTCCAAGTTTGCATCTAGATAACGTGGTAGAAGAAAAACGTCAAGAAAGTCCTACTCCAGGTTCAAGTAAAGAAAAAGAAAAGCTCCGGGATAGTAGTGGATGTAGTAGTGACGATTCAGATGACACTGAATGCATATTGTGTGGTGGAAGTTTTAAAAGGTCTATCAGTGGAGAAGGTTGGATACAATGCACTACGTGTCGCGGATGGGCACATGATGAATGTGCAGCAGTTAGCGACAATGATGAGGATTATACATGTACCAGATGTGTATTCCGTACTCAAGTAGCCCCTGCTAAACTACAAATTAAATTTTAGTTTAATCATTATTTTATGCCAAAGTTTTCCTAAAGAATATTTTGTTATGTTTTTTCTTTGAGAAAATATATTATTTTTGTATTTGCAGTAAAAACAACTTTATTAAAAATCCTTACTTAAAGTGTTGCTATACTTATAGTGACTGTGTCAATCAAAAATACTATTACTGGGGGTGGGATCGTTTTACCCGCCTCATGGGATCATTTTACCTCTACCCTTGGGGCAAAATGATCCTTTTGCGAAGTATACATTGTATCCATTTCTATGAACGGTGTTTAATGATTCAACCTTGACGACCATACCAAAGTGCTAAGAAATGTATGTTCTCTCTTTCTTAGAATAAATTTAATTTTTTTGCTCGTACCATACTTCGCCTACGACGTGTTTTGTCTTAGGGGGATCATTATACCCCACTCTCCCCTACTAATATTACCATTATTAATGTTAATGGAAATACTTGAATATAAGAATAATATATACTAAAAAAAAAACTTTAACAATCTGTTTATTTCTGTAATAAATATTCAATTTTTCATTAAATAGCACAATAAATAATTGAAAGTAATTGAATACCTACACTATTCAATACTGTAACAAGGCTGTAAAGTTGCATTTTTTTATCACGAATGTGGATATTAGTTGCCCAGGCGAAAGCCAAGTCAAATAAGTTGCACATTAAATTTTATCCCAAATCGTTCGTAATACGACAAAACAAATCTTTATTTTACTTTTGAATGTTAATTGTGATGGTACAATTATTTCAACTTTCCATTGTCAGCTGTCAGCTTGTGACAACTTATGCAAGCCAACATACACCAAAATCTTAAAATAATGATTTACTTTACTGACGATTTAAATGTTTTTTACTGCTGATTTCAGATAAAATAATAGTTATTTATATAGCAAGTCAGTAAAGTGATTCTTTATCGAACGAGTCGGATGTATGAGCCAAGCGAGGCGAATAACAGACGAGTTCGATAAAGGCAATTTACTGACGTGATGCATAGAAAATTTTATGGCCAACCGCAAAAATTTGTAATTTAAAAAATAAAGATATAATGACTTATGACATATTATTACAGTGACAAACGATTTATATTTAATGTTATACACTCATGTCTGTGTTGACAGGTGTTAGCGGCAGGTAAAGTACTTTATTTTACAGTACGTAAAGTGTTTCTTTACCTCCGTAAAACGCTGTGGTAATGCATCGCTTTATTGACGGTTGGCGACAAATCATAATATCCTATTAAAATATAAAATTATACCTTTAGAAAACCCCGCGAGTTAGCAGTTGCTACAAATATTATAATAATAACATTAACCTAAAATGTCAAGGTTATAGTTGCATGTAAACATTGACTTTTTTAAATTAAATATTTAGATCGTAGAACGAGCAAAGGGCGATATCTCCAACTTGTGAATTTACTAACATTAAAATTTCTAAATGTCATTGTGTAAATCAAATTACACCCGTTATGCTATTTTAAGGTAGATAACGACTACGATAAATTTGAGTCAGAAAAGCGGTTTCTCTAAAACGCTAACTTTACATTCAAAAGCCCATGTAGATATCGATATCAAGTTGGGGAAAATATAATACTATCATGACAGTCAATCTATCGCATTGTATTAATAATGTAAGGAAATATAAAGCTGAACATCTACGCATTGCTAATTTTTTGCACATCACAAGAAAACGAGAAATAACAGAAATAATTCCATCATTAAGTTTCTTTCCATATTTTTTGTTGTTTCCTGATATTAAGTGAAACATACACTTAGATAAATGATATAAAAACGTACATATATATACATCAACCATCATTTCTGCTCCGGCGGGCATGAAACGAAATAGCAAAAAAAATTAAAATAAAAACATATCAGGCGTTTCTGTCTTGGCGCAGGGATTATATCTTCCCCTCTCGCTTCTTTGAACACACAATTTCCTTTCTAGATGTTTCACGAAATTACAAACCTCACCACACGCACTGATTGAAATCGGTTTCTTTTTTGCCTGCTTGGTTTATGGCGAATGTGTTTCAAATAACTTTTTTTTAAATATTTGCGTACGAGATCATTTAAGGTGCAAATTGAGTTTCTTTCGTCAGAAATGTGTTTTTTCTTGCAAAGATATTTCGAGGGTATCGTAAGGTGCTACGGATATAAGCTGCCACATAGAAAATAAAATTACTTTATTTTGTTGCTCTTCTTCGGATGCAACATAAGAGTTTAATGTGACAAGTAAAATTAAACTAAATTAGATAAATTTTTATAGCTGTCAACATACGTCATTCATGACGTGAAACTCGTGCTAATAGAAATTCATGTAGAAAAAATTTGGGATCTAAATTTATAGGATATAAATATTGAAATTTCAATTGTGACACGTTTGTTTCTGTATTTTTTGACATTAGATGTATAAAGGAATCCCACGTTGTTGAGCCATAATGTAAAGGAACCCCTTAAATTATTATTAATTATTCATAACGGCTCCAAAAATAATATAATGGCCCTTTTAATAAAGCCCTGTATATTTTGATACTTTTTTTAAATAAAACAAAATAAAATAATTGAATCGTTTTACCGAACTAGCTCATTTTCCCAGGACGATCCATGTTAAGAAATTTTAGCAATAAGCAATCTGAGGGCATTAACTGGCACCATTAAATAAAACACCGTTATATTAATTTAAATAATATTTGTATGACAAACCAAGATTTTTTCATATAATAATGCAAACACCAAAAAAGATACATAAAATAATATCAATTTTACTTAGAAACAAATTACTAATAAAATAATTTCATAGCGCTTTAAATACTGAAATATCCGTTATGATTTATTACTATTATCACTTCTACGAAATAATACACATCTGAGAGTGTTTGCTTTCCACCACCACCGTACAGTATTTAATTTATACTAACAACGTAAGTAATTTAATAGGAAAACAAACTATGGAAAAATTGATACATATCTACAATGCAAATGATATTTTTTAAAACAACATTGGCAAACAATTTATAAATACTGAAATATTATTATATCTACGACAACTTTTATATGGTTCATTTATTTACGTCTTTATATTAAAACGATTTTTAACGTTCTACTTTATTTAACACTCGCACCTAAAACCTTGTATATTTTCTATCTTCTTTCACTTCTTTCTGTTGAAGGTGTGCTTTGTAGGAGTCTTCCTTCGCCGGTAGAGACGTTTGTAGCTGCTTTAATGGCTATTTGCACAAGAATAACTTTTTATAGAAAGATGTAATAAACTGTACACATTTAACACTTGGTTGGTGGTCGATTTTTTATGTAAACAAAGAACCTATTTATTTACTTTCACGGTTCTAACAACAATTTAATACTTTATCAACCGCTATGTTATTTTTACTTTAACGGTCTACTTAAAAAAAGCCGGTGACCGATCTCTTCGAAGGCCCTTAGTCGACTTTCTTATTTAAAGTCTAATTGTCGCCTTTTTTCGTTCAAGTCTCGGGGTTCCCCTTTTTTATAGAACGCCCATGCTTATCTCTTCCTTCACATACATTCCATCATGCACTGGTGACATACACACAAAGTTAGCGATAACTGAACTTCGGCAATGACATAAGCACTTTGGTGCCACAAGTCTTATAATTAATATAAACATTTGCTTATCTAACAAGTGCTTAACTTAGGTATACATTTAGGATAAACAGTTCTAAGAAATATATCTTTTGCATACTCAACATTATTAATATGTATTTGGTTTTATTAAAAAAAGTTAATATTTTGACATAAATGAAATACAATTTTTGGTTTTAATGTAAAATATAATAATATTTTACTGTAGTGTTAATTTGTAAATAATTTTAATTCTCTCAATTTTTATCATAAATAAAGACATTATTGCAGTACCAATATGAACAGGCTAAATACAGCTATCCGTTGGAGAAGCACTGATTTTATAAATCCAAACCGCATATTTACATTTAATGATCTTGTGAAATGTTTATAACGTAGAAATAGAGATGTGAGGACCTAAATGTCACCAATCGAAAGTATATGTACATAGAAGTATTTCTTATAAAGATTCTCAATTTGCACCAAAGCATACCATAAGCATATTACACAAATACCTTCAATCAGAAAATCTGCTAAATAAAACTTCTATTTATTCAGTAACAAAACAAACGTTATTTTTACATGTAATATTTGGAATAAATATATTTTAGGTTAGTAGAAAATCCATTGGGTAACACTTCTGCTAAAAATATATTATTATTAGGAAAACTGTTCAATTGGAAGCACATTTCGCATGAGTAATTAATATAAAAATGGTTTTAATCCGTTCTCGTTTATAAGCTGACTCGAGATTTCTAATTTAAAAAAAAACAGACGATTTCAAGAAAGCTTATTAAATCTGCATGCTCTTAACAAACATAAGAAAGCAAAAAAGAGGAAAAGAAACAACAACGAGAAAAGTACTAAAATGTTCTTTCAATTAATTGCTGGAGAGTCAGCCCGAAAGTTGGGAAAAACTCAATTAAAGCACAAGGTATTTAGATAATTAAACAGCAGGTAATTTTCTGCAAGTATTTAAAAAGGAATATACTCTAACCAACATAAAGTTTCATTAAATGCAATTTCTCTATCGAGAGTTTTCCTCCGGAATTTGTATGCCGCCTTTTTTTCTTTATTATCTCGTTTTCGTCTTTGCATGACGTGAAAGAAATTATAAAAGCACCAGTCTCCAAAGTTACCGTATCGTCTTACTTTATTTTAATAGAGTTAGAATGAGATATTTCATTAAGGTGTAATTGGATGAACCGAAGTTTCAAATAAGTTGTTTATCTCTAGACGACATAACTCGTAATCAGACATAAAGGATCGAGAATTCATTTATATATATGGTGTTTTTACTTTCTTATACGTAGCATAAATATCATCACGAAATTTTGGAAGGTGGTTAGGGTTGGAAGTTTTCTAATAATGAAAAAGTAATTTTTGGTCTCTCGTCCCTCTTTCCCCCTCCCCCTTTCCTCTTTTTCGCTCTTTCCCTTACTGTATGTGTGTGACTACGAGAACGGCTAGACGTATAAGGCTATCATTATCAAATTTTACATTTGATAGTATAATCCTTCTCTGAAGACCTGATTAGCTTTTTATACAAATTAATAGAACAGAAGTACTAGTTTACTTCATTGAAAAACTCGAATTTTATCATTCATCAAACTACTAGCTTAACAAATTTCTCATGGATATAAAAGCTCTAAAAAATTAATATTATAATATATTAATTTAAATAAAGTGTTTAAAGCATAAGAGAAAAAACTTGTACAAAAGCTAAACCACTCTAGATGTAGAAAAAGCATTCGACAAAGTGTCAAGAGCAAAAATGCTACAAAGCTGAAGACAAACGGCAAGAATGACCAAGGTAGAACGAGCAATAAAATATTTTTAGAAGTAAAAATTGAAATAAATTCAAATTGAGTTCGAAACAGTTTTATTCAATTCACTACAATTGTTTCACCCTACTAGGGCTTCATCAGGTGATGAATATTATAATAAATATTTTTAGAAATATAGAAAAATAAAGCAAATAAGATTGAATCACGCGAATGTAATATCAACGTGGGACTGTGACAGGAAGGAGTGCTCTATTTAACATGATTACGAACGACCTTATTAAAGAGACAAAAACAATAACGGAAACCATACACATAGCACATAGATATTGCAGACGATTTGGTTGTATTGGCACGCAATAAGAACGAATTGATAGGCAATATGGATATATGGAATCAATCACTATTAGCCAAAAACTTAAAGATTAATCTGAAAAAAACTAAGGTTATAACATGTTACTGGTCATGACGTTATAGCGATACATTTATTTCATCACCCCCGGTGTACATCCACGGTTTTATTTGTCTTATTCGATATTTAATAAACAGATTGGATCTGGTGACATCTACGTTACCTATCTTGAAGATGTCGCGGACTGTGCAATTCTACATGTATAGAGGATAGGTATGCTGAATACATTAAAACGCCCGTACTTCGATCGGGCATAAAGATTGGCGGGCGACTAATTCGCTGATCTCCAGCCTGGCGCGGCGATACTGTTTCTTATACGAATTGTGATTTTGAGGATGTGCACTCAGCGTGTTTTAAATGACTTCTAAAACGAATAATTGCAGCAGAATTTGGTTTTGTTAATTATTAAAAATTTCTTTGGATTTTACGTGATAAGAATAAAATACTTAACTCGGTGTTGGTTACCAATTTTTTTTATTATTCAAAATTAATCAGACTTTCACATATCCGTTTACATCATACATATTGCTGTAACCCTTATATTCTGAAAAGGATAGTATTAAGTATTAATATAGTTAGAAAATAAGAGCAATAATTCATTTGAATATTTATTTAAAGATAGATAGCCAAAACTATAATTTATGCACATAAGTAAAATGGGTTGCTAACCCTTAAGGATGAATTCCTTTATTAAAAGTTATGGTGAATAAAGTACACATATATTTATACGTACACTTTAATTAAGAAAGCTTAAATGTTAGATATATAAAGACAAATGAGATATGATACACATCCTAAATAAATTAAAAAGATTTAATTTGCAAAAACGACACATTAATTGCTACACTACGAACAAAATAAAAACAGATGAGCCCAAGAAAAAGACACAATCTTGAATAAGGACATAAATGTGAATACGAATAGTATTAATTCATAAATGTGACTCTAGCAATAAAAGTAAAATATAGTAAAGATGTGTTAGACAGACTACAAAGGTACTACGTGCAAATGTTTGCCAAAAGTGGATTTTTGAGCATTATTAAATATTTCATTATCACATAATAAAAATTCAAACAGCTCAACACGAACATGAGAGGATGCTTTAATGGGTAAATAATAAATTTCTAGAAGTACTATGTGAAAACATTTGCTGCTAGCAGTTAGTGTGGTTAGTCATAATAATTTAAAATATATCTGATCTGCATTAATTCATAAATGTGACTCTAGCAATAAAAGTAAAATATAGTAAAGACGTACACTTAACAAAAGAAAAGGATATAAATACGATGTTTATCTTATGAGATGTTAAATCGTAAATAAAACATTTTGTATATAATAATGTAAGGTTATAATGTATACTTTGATTCTTGGATATGTGGCCTTTGTGATTCGGAGGCATCAGTAATAGTCATGTATGATTTAAGCACATTGAAAATAAAATAAAAATGTCAATACTTTATTTTAAGCATTCTAGAAATAATGTCACCAGCGATAAAGACTTGGTTTGAAGACAGGGAGAAAGAAACAGCGGCGGTAATTCTTCTCGGTATAAACTCGGTGAGCAGGATGGGGGCTGTCTGCAATGTTTTTCCCCTTGTTTCCAAATAGACGAACTAATAAAAAAAAGAATGAGAGTACGATTAGCAAATGGTGTAAGAAAATATTTGACAAACAACAACAAGATAAATGAATGTATATACAAGTACAACAGATGTGTACATTGAAGAAGGAAAGACATAACACACTTACCTATGATAAGAAGCAACAAATTTGTAAACTTCAGTAAAAAAGAATTAGAAGCGCCGACATTGTTGTACAGCTGTCAAATGTAATTGAATAAAAGGGACAAAGGAAAAATTTAACCATGAATGTAATGGTATATCTTTAAATTTAAAATTCGAAATAGAGCGCGCAAACTTACCGATTGTGTTTTGTTTACGAGTATAAAAAGGAAAACAGGATAGAACAAGAAAGGGTTCACGAGTGCAATTTGCGTGGAAAATACGTAAAATTTGAAAACGAAATTCCGAGATAAGATTATTTGAGAATAATAATACAGTATGGTAAATATGCACTACTTGTTTTTCTATGATTTAAAATTTTGTATTCAAAGATAGAGTTTAAGTATTTAGTTAAAATTTTATCTTTATTAAATAAAAATGGAAGATATTAACAAAATGGAATTTGATCAACTGTACGATCAAACGAAGTGAGTTATGTAAATTCACACGAGTTATAATTCGAAGTTATTTTAATTTGTTTTATGAAGATGAATGTTCACTTGATTTTAAATATTTAGTTTATTCATTACCAATTATAAATATATTTAATGGTGTCAGAGAGACTACAAAGGTACTACGTGCATATGTTTGCCTTAAGTGGATTGTTAAGCATTATTAAATATTTCATTATCACATAATAAAAATTTAAACAGCTCAACATGCGAGGATGTTTTAATGGGTAAATAATAAATTGCTAGAAGTACTATGTGAAAATATTTGCTGCCAGCAGTTAGTGTTGTTAGTCATAACAATTTAAAATATATCTGATATTAGTATAAAACATAGATATTGTGTTTAATTTCCTCACCTTATCCCATAGTAGACTAAATAAGAGCAAGAAGTAAATCGCTGTACGAATTCACGAATAAAATTTAATATTTTATGCTGTTACGAACAAATTAAATGTGAGGGTATTACATCATTTATATCAAGAATAAATGTTGCATCTATAGCAATATGTAGGTAATTAAAATCCAAGTTATTCAATTTTAAAAATAATACACCAATGAGGAAGAACAAAAGAAACTTATTTATTACGACTATTTACAATGCAAACCAAATACCTATACGTCAAATCCTAAGCGCCTTTTAACATTAACAGAAAGTAACCTTGTTTATTCCTGTGCAAAATATTTTAACGCTTTATCGCCATATGCGAAATCTACCTCCAACTTAAATGCTGATAAATTTGGAAAAAGTAGTACTGATGCTGGTGTGAGACGAAACGTACGTATGCCGCGATTAGAGGAACGTATTTTGAATGATGTAAATGACAATCCATCAAGGAGCACTCGGCAATTATCAGCACAGTTTAATACATGGAAAACAATAGTTCATGAAGTTCTTCCTGAACAGCTGTTATATCCATATCATTTGCAAAAAATACATGAACTGATTCCTGAAGATTTTCCTCTTAGAATGCAGTTTGCAAACTGGGTATTGGATCAGCAACGTAATAATGTTAACTTTATGAGCATTATTCTTTTCAAGGTTTACCAAAAATGGTATCACCAATTTACACAATAGCATGTGTGGGCTGATGAAAATCTTCATGCCACTATTGTTTCGCATTATCAACATCAGTTCCATTCATTTAATATTTGGGCAGGAATCATTGACAATTTTTTGATTGGACCATTCGTTTTGCCAGAACGATTGAATGGACAACTTTATTTGGAGTTCCTTCAGAACGCTTTTCGACATTTAATAGAGCACTTACCACTTGAAACCCACCGAAACATGTACTTCATGCACGATGGGGCACCACCTCATTTCAACGTTCGTGTGCGGGAGCACCTGAATAACGTCTATCCAAACCGTTGGATAGGTAGAAGAGGACCAATTGCCTGGCCTCCTCGTTCTCCTGGCTTAACGCCGTTAGATTTTTACATGTGGGGACACCTCAAAGAATGGTGTATTACGCTCCGGTCGACACTAGGGAGGAACTTCTACAGAGAATCACTTTTCATTGTGATGTGATAAGGAACACGACTGGGTTATTGTTGCAGGTACAACAGTCCTTAATTCGTCGTGCCCGCGAGTGTATCAGACTTCACGTAGCCCATGTTGAACCTTCTTATGACGTTTTTCAATAATTCTGTTAAGGTGACTCCGGAGACACCATTGCGTTTATATTTATATTAATTACTTTAAAAGAAATTCAATAAAAACCGATTTCCAGCGGCGTCCTTCAGAGACGCATATGTCTGTAGAACGGGCCTGTGGGAATTTTTTTTATAGGAACTTGTCATCTTATTTGTTCATGTTCTATCTGCTTCCAAGAGATTTCCCTCATTTTCCCGGACACCCTGTATAATAATTACAACAATTCTGATATTAGTCATCGACGATAAAACAAATAGGACGCATTCACATAATTTTTGGCCGTGATGCAGAAATTTAATTTTGAATTTTATAATAAAGTGATCTGCGGACAAATTCCGCGGAAAATAAAATGGAAAAAAAACCCAAAAACAATGCACGAAGCACACCATCGAACGTTACAAAACAATTCGAGCTAATGGTTTATTGAATATCCACAGTTGTCGTTGGTGAATACGTTAATTCAGCCGTGTGTAACTGCTAATTATTTATCGTTTTGCGGGTATTCTATAAGGGCAGAAGGGACAAGAGGGAGGATCGGACATTATTATTTTCATTTTATCTGCTTTTTATGTCCGCGGTCGGGAGATTACACCCATTAATTATTTTATTGAAAATGTCTCATTTTCAATAAAATATTAATTTTATTTTAACGGTATTAACTATTGTTTAGGTTGGATTAAATTGAAATTCGTTTATTATATTACCCTCATTTTTGCTGTAATAAACATAATTATCACCGTTTATAATTCTATCCGGTTTGAAATGTTACTATAAATACTCTTTATTTGACACAGATTTTCAAGGAAGTATTTAGCGAGGTATTCTTTGACTAACTATGTCGATGGCGATGTTTTTTTATAAATGTTTAAACAATTATCAAGTAAAAATCATCACGTGTGTGACAATAAGATTTAATTTTAGACTTCACTGTTATTAGCATGATGTGGCACGGTCGTCAACGACCCACTGGGCATAAATTGGTTTATACAGAAAAATCAAGATCGGTTACCTGATGTTAAACCACGCGTCTATCTATCCGCAAAAAGCATCCATTTTTGGGAAAGATTTAATTTGACGTTATCAAATTTACAAGCTCTTTAGGCAGTCTAGCTTAACGTAGAATTAATCGTAGAATAGCTTTATTATAATTCGCATTCATCATAGTAATAAAAATAATAGTGTATTTCCAAAACCCAAAAAAAAATAGGTACATTGTAATGAACTGGATTAAACAATATAATGCAAAACACAATATGTTAAAATAAAAAATTACAAAATAATAATAATAAAAAGAGTGAATAATAGAACAAAAAAAGCAAATATAAACTTTGATATATGTATTCATTTTGGTAAACGCAGAATGAATATCAACTGTGTAAACAGCTCTTCTGCCTATATACTCGGATAAAACCTATAATGATATCAAAAAGAAAAACATGCTTAAGAAGTAAACCTTACCTAAATTCTGTGAAATGTGCTGCAAATAACATATACATTTGTACATATACAGTGTGCACGCGATCTATTTGCGGAATAATATACTAGACATAGCTGATCGACTATAAGTGGAAGAATAAGGGGGGAGCCTCTGTTACTAACATTCGAGCTCCGCTAAAATCGACACTGCAGAAATCCTTACTGCGTTAGTTCGTCAAAATTGCTACTGTTACT
Organism: Amphimallon solstitiale; assembly: GCA_963170755.1. Classification (NCBI taxonomy): domain Eukaryota; kingdom Metazoa; phylum Arthropoda; class Insecta; order Coleoptera; family Scarabaeidae; genus Amphimallon; species Amphimallon solstitiale. Next base: position 139,374,724 of record OY720677.1, on the reverse strand, counting down.
TTGAATTAAATGTATCAATAAGAAACACTTTAACCAATAATAAAGACATTTTCAGTACTGCTTTAAAGGAGATGGAAATAATATTGAAACAATTAAAAAAAACACTGCCTAGAAACTTGTTGAAGCATCAAATAATCGCACTAAATAAACTTAGTATTCCACTAAATAATTTTAGTAAAGGATTTCATTACAACTTCCCAAATCGTGTGAGTAAATAAAAGAAATGATCAACAACTCAAAAAACTTAAAAACAATAACTTTTTTCTTAAAATATCAAATATAAGGAAAATAACTCATACAAAATTTAAAAACATAATAGCAAAACTCTAGCAAAAAATAAATTTGTATTAAAATATTTGAATAACAATAAATTTAATTGGAAGTTGAGAATGGAATTATTAAAGAAAAATAAATGTTTACAATCACTTAATTATTTATTGAATTGTCAAATAACTCTCCCCCCCCCCCCTGCCTCTTGAGCTAAGCAGTAACTCAGCCGATTACAAAACTTTCGACGGACATTTGTTAACATTTCCGGGACAACATAATCCGAAACTTCAATCATTTTGGCGGGTAATTTTTCTAAATTAGGTAGACGTTGATCACCGTAACCGTATATTAAATTTATTAAAAAGGGTCATAGAATAAAGTCGTTCTGGGCTAGATCAGTAAGTCGTGGTGGTCACTTAATAGGACATGAATAGCCTATACATCTATCTCCAAAGACGTCATTTAAAAAATGGGTAATAATAGGACTGCTGTGTGATGCACAACCGATATTGAGTTCACGTAAATATATTCCAATGTAGATTTTCACTAGACCATTACTGAGAAATTGCGCGATTATTATGATTATGCACATAAAATGATTTTTCGTCTGCGAACAGGATAGTATTAAAAAATAACTCGTCTTTGTGATATTTATTAATCATTAATTCGCAAAATTCCATACGCCTGTAATAATCGGCGGGAAGAAGTTCTTGAGACGTTGATATTTTGTAGGACCGGTACTTATTTTGACTCATGTTAAATTCGCGAGCAATTTGTCGGAATGACATATTAGGATTTAATTCAATCAAAGCTCATATTTGCACTTCCAAATCACTGACATTCCTACCAGGAATATTTTTGTTTTTGTTATTTACTAACGTAAAAGTCATTTCAAAACGTTGAACCGTGTTACCAATTGTATTTGCACTAGGAATGGATCCTTCCGGATAATCCAAATCCTTCAGCAGAGTTACCAACGTGAAATTGCTTTGTCATAAATAGTTCTTCTTCTGGCGTGTAGTAATCCATCTTCAAATAACAACGGTTCCCTACCTACCCAAAACGCGATTAACAAATGTGCTAGTCGCCGTTTCTAGCAAATAAATTCAAATGAAATGAGCCAGCCCAACTGCTATTCTTATTGCACTGATCTTGCTTTCATTCCTACACACATTGACCTGCAGAGAGCATGTTTGTTGTGTTAGAAAAGAACGCTATTTCTTGTTGCATCTAATGTATTAAACAAGGATAGTTACTTCTAATACACGCGACTAAAAGAACATTTTGCAAATTGGTTTCTTGTACTAACACATAAAAACTCTCTTTGTCGTCCTTTTGTAATAATAGTGAATACATCCTCAACTTGCAGGTAAGTAATTGATATATACATACACGAACACTAGCAAATGTATACACAGTTCATATCCACATACAAAGTAGTATTTGGTAAATAAATAAATACCGAAGGACATAAAAATAAGCTTTGATGCGAAGGGTTACGAGGGAGCACACTCTATAATTAATGATCTGCTGCCAATGAATCAGTCTGGTTTCAGACCCATGCACAGTTGTGCGACGGCCCTGGCGAAGGTGACTGATGATATCATCTCTAATCTGGATATTGGTAATGTGTCGGTTTTGGTATTACTGGATTACAGTAAGGCCTTCGATACCATAAACCATGAGCTGCTTCTTGCAGTTTTGCGTTTCGTGGGCTTCAATGATGTTGCTATTGGGTTCTTCGCTAGCTATCTTCGGGATCGGCGTCAAAGAGTTTCCTTGAATGGAAAGTGCTCTAGTGATCTTCCGGTGGTTAGTGGAGTGCCTCAGGGCTTGCAGACTTCCGATATCTTTGCGTGTCTGTGAGTTTCATATGTATGCCGATGATACGCAGGTCTACCATTCCTTCAGTGCTGTGGACGTATCGCGAGCTGTCAATAACATGAATGAGGACTTGAATGCTCTATGTGAAGTTTCGGCGAAGCATTCTCTGTTCTTGAACCCGGCCAAGTCTTCTGTGCTGGTTTTCGGTTGCAGGTCACAGGCATTATTGGATTCCATTACTGTATCGGCTAATGGCATAACATTGCCGATAGTAAATGAGGCTAAAAACTTAGGGGTGATATTGGACACGTCTCTACGATTTAAATCGCATATCTCTCAATGCATTAAGCGTTGTTATTCAGCTCTTAAGCTACTCTATCCGCATAGATCGTACTTAACTGTGGAGACTAAGAAGTTGCTGTGCGATTCCCTGGTGTTGTCACATTTTCAATTCTGCTCTCCTGTAATAGCACCTTGCCTTGATTGCTCTGATAGAAGACGGGTCCAGCTGGTGCAGAATTCGTGTCTTCGCTTCATGTATGGAATCCGTAAGTTTGACCATATTTCGCACAAGCTGCATGATGCTGGTTGGCTTAGTATGGGGAATAGGGCACGGTTGCAGTCTACTGTATTTTTTCTTAAAATCATAAAATCTGGTTGTCCGCCCTATTTGACAGCAAAAATTAGATTTCTGGCTGATGTGCATAATGTGAACATCCGTACGAGAGGCTTAATTTCCCCGCCATTTCACAAAACAACTCTATATGAGCGTGGCTTCTCGTACTGTGTTTACGTTTGCTATAACTCATTGCCCGATGATTTCAGAAGCATGAGCCTTCCTGTACTTAAATATAATTTGAAAACAATTTTGCTTCGGGAGCGGGCGCCGTTGGCGTGGGCAGGTGATGGCTATGGAAGTCTTTGGCACCATTTCTGAATGAACTTTGCCGAGTATGTGTGCATTGCGTATTTTGAGCCTTGGCCGCGTCTGTCATCTGTCATCTGTTAACTGCTATGCTTAGTTAAGTCACAGGGCTGAGAGGAAGACCAGTCTTCGACTGATTCTTAGTCCTTTTACCTTCAATTTAAATTTGCTGCAATATTGATTACATGTATATTAATAAATCTTTATTATGTATATAACACAAACCTTGAAATGAGTTTTTCAATGTTTGTTGTTCTCTTTTTGCTTTTATTCAGTATTTTTTATGTGTTACTATATTTTGTAATTCAGTTCTTTACAATGTACTTATTTTTTTTTTCTTTGTTGTTGTTGTTGGTAATAAACTATTATTATTATTATTATTATATCAACAGCAGAAATCTCAGGTATAAAAACGCAAATTGCCCCCACGACAGGTGTTCAACTTACCTGGCATGATATTATATACTTTTGTTATCTGATATTATAAGAATGCTTATACAAGAATGTCCGATGTATATACGTGTTAAGGTACCCTTAAATCTTAAGTTTAGAGTATGCACATCTGTACGAAAAGAAATCTTAGTAAATCGGTACTCATGCTGCTTGTACAAAACGATCTTATGGAAAAGACAATCCATCCGTAGAAGTTGTTGATCCTTCATAGTTAACCAGCGCACATCAGCGAACATGTAGGACACATAGTCATACTTTCTTACGCAAAATATCCGGCTGATGCACAAATTCTACAAGTATATATTAAGTATATGCATTTCAAATTATGTGAGTATCCAATACAACGCCCAAATTCCTGACTTCAGACTTAATACGCAAGTCTATGCCATTAATACTGAAATTCGCAGTTCTTTGAAGAAAAGAAAAACTGTTTCTATTACCGATTATTAATACTATTGCCTTTAATGGATTCAGTACCCATGCAATTCAACAATTGCATTTAAATCACGATTAATATCCTGAATGACTATTTGATGATCAGGGACAGGAATGGAATGATAAATCTGATATCGTCAGGATACATATGGATCCGATACGATTGAAAAGCCGTCTGACATGAGGACGTACAAATTTTAAATAAAAGAGGTCTTAAAATAGAGCCCTGCGAGACTCCCTAGCTATCAGTGTATAATCAGAGAATAAGCCATTTAGTGACACACATTGTACACAGGTTGTAAAAAATGTGTTACTGTATTGACTTCGCACATATTCGTTTATGATTGAATTTGTAAAATGAAAATTATTATTAATAATGATTTTTTTAAACAAAAATTATTTTTTAAACAGGTTCTTTTATATAACATTTTATAATGTAAATTAATCTACCTACACGTTGTTTGTGCGACTGTATATCGAATGCTATGTTATTAAATTAAACACATACAGCACTTGCTTGGCTTAGCAGAAAGCCTATGAAAACTGATTAAATCGTAACTTGAAACGTAATACAATAAAAACTCTATATCATTGTGTCAATGTCAAATCGTTTGAAATGTAGGCAATCGCGAACAATATTATTTTATATACTCTATACTATTGCACTATTACGTAGAAATAAAATAATAATAATTTGAAAAATAAATTATGCAATGAGCTGTAATAGAATGGCTAATAATGTGATTGACTAATCAAATATTAATGCGCAAGTTAATGTCACATCAATGCGGAAACGCTTTTAAATCTAAATGAATTATTAATGTTCATTAGTTACTCTCAATCGATCTTTGTTATACTAGTATAGATTTTATTCAATTATTAAATATTAAATTAAAAAAATGGAACTAAATGCGCAGTGTGTAGCTGTTTCGATTAATTTAATATACATCTATTTGGACAAATTCCCAATAATTTGAAAGTACACGGGTGGAACACAATTTTTAATAATATTCCCTAAAATGAATTAGCAGTGTAATTGCTATGAAATTAATTTAATAAATTTTCAATTAACACTATCCTTTAAATATTTTACGGCGCATCCACCATTATTTGATTTTCCGTCTCTATAGTTAGTCTCTTGGCTCCAGGGTTCCATGCGAATGGTTCGATTATTAATTTTGATACATCAACTAATGCAAAATCTTGAGCATCTATTCTTTCTCAAAAGCTACAAAACAATATATGGAGTGGTAATAAAGTTTGGAAAAAAATATAAAAGCTATTTATAATATTTTTAAGAAAATCATTCGGGCAGGTCAATTATTGTTTTAAAATTCCATTTTTTGAGGACATATTTTTTTAAACACGTCACTAGTCTTTACACAATGACGTCATCATAATTTTTTTCAAATGACAATCTTTTCCAGCTTATGAATGACCTTCTTACTGCTTAAACGGTGATGTAGAAAAATTGGTACCTTATATAACTATTTTAGACTAACACTTAAACTTGAATACTTAATATGCCGTCGATTTCACATGGTTCTATTTGTAAATATATATTTAATTTACCGCTGTTTATGTATCTCTTAGAGCCGACACACTTTTTAGGTCTACTTGTCGACCCTCTGCTTGAAGTATACTTTTCGACTCTCTTCTTGCAGTTCACTTATCGACACTTCCCTTGAATCACGTATTTTCCTTCTTATAGTTTGAAACCTGGGATTCCCCGTTTTCTATAATGTCTGGGTATTCCCGTTGCGGTTCACACACAAAATCGTCACGTAACCGTGCGAACTGGTCACTAATTTTAAATAAACACGAATGTTTGACGCCACGATGCTTATACATAATAAAACTTCTTTATATAGATATGAATATACAAGGTGTCTCTAAAAGGTCTTTAAACAACTCTACCACGTATTTTTCGGACCAAAATAAACCGATTTAGCAAAACTTGGCTTAGTCAAAGTTGCTTAGTTTATGCGCAATACTGTCCTGAAGTTGCAGTTGGAAAATTGTTTTTTTGTTATAAATTTGAAACGGCTGGAGCGATTGCGCTAAATTTTGTCACGTTTACATAGTTTTATGAGTCAAGAAATTCTGTATCAAAATTGTGATAGTAATCAATCCATAGGCGGAGAACCTGCGTTTATAAATATTAAAACATTTCCATTTTCTACGCCAATGGATAAAAAAGAGTTTGTCTATAAAATTTAGATTAAGTGTCTTAAGTACAAGAAAAAAGGTACTCTTGGTAAGACTCGAAAAATTGCATCGTTTTCTCAAAAATCGCATTTTAAGATTTGAGAACATTAACTAGAGGACGGCAGCGCATACTGTGTGCTCCATGTGCATGTATCTTTAAGCCGTGTACATGTGTCTTAGGCCGTTTAGACGTCTCTTTAAACTATGTACACGTCTTTTGACGTGACAAAATTTAGCGCAATCGCTCCAGCCGTTTCAAATTTATAACAAAAAAACAATTTTCTAACTGCAACTTCAGGACCGTATTGCGCACAAACTAAGCAACTTTGACTAAGCCAAGTTTTGCTAAATCGGTTTATTTTGGTCCGAAAAATACGTGGTAGAGTTGTTTAAAGACCTTTTAGAGACACCCTGTATAAGGATTAAAATTCTAGTAATATACGGGGTGAGTCATCTAAGCGGGTAAGGCCGATTATGACTTTATGAGTAAAGATATTTCAAAGCGGTTTTTTCCTTGTGATAGCTGTTCATTAGGAGCACATTTTAAAAATATTTTGTATTATACAGAGTGTTCCATAACTTGGTGGCTAACCATACTTATAGTTTTTTAAATGGAACACCCTACATATTATTGCATTATTGTATTCCTCGTATAATCTGTAGTCAAAAAGTAATAAGATAGTATAGGCCTAAAATCTAAAGTTTTTGACTTATTCCCATTTTTCTGAAATATTTAATGTTTGTATAAAATTATATTTCTCGAAAACGACGTATTAGATGGACATAATTTTTTGCAGTATTGTTTACAATAACAGATCCTAAGAGAAGCATGTTTTATTTTTTTACAGTTACTAACTGCATGTGCAGGAAACTGGATTAAACTTACATGACACGTTTTTGTATAAAAGTCAATTTTTTTAATGGAACAGCCTATATACCAGTTCATATTTGAATTGTTTATTAAATTTCATATCAGAAACATATAAGACATTAATACTTTAAAAGTTAATACTTTAAAAGTGACTAGCTATTGTCTCTTTTTGATATAATTTTGTCAGTTTTGTGGTTTTAATTAATATAGTATAGTACTGACAAAATTATATCAAAAAGAGACAACAGCTCAGTAATAGTCACTTGTAAAGTATTAACGTCATATATGTTTTTGATGTGCAATTTAATAAGAAATACAAAAATAAAATAATATATAAGGTGTTCCATTTGAAAAAATTGACTTTTTTGCAAAAACTAACAAAAGCATATCAAAAAACGACAGTAGGTCAGTAATAGTCACATTTAAAGTATTAAAGTCTTACATGTTTCTCACACGAAATTTAATAAATAATTCAAATATTAACTGATACACAAGTTTCATTTAAAAAAATTGACTTTTATACAAAAACATGTCATGTAATTTTAATCCAGTTTTCTGCACATGCAGTTAGTAACTGTAAAAAAAAATGAAACATGCTTCTATTAGAACCTCTTATTGTAAACAATACTGCAAATTTTTTTGTCCATCTTATACGTCGTTTTCGAGAAATATAATTTTATACAAACATTGAATTTTTCAGAAAAATGGGAATAAGTCAAAAACTTTAGATTTTAGGCCTATACTATCTTATAACTTTCTGACTAAAAATTATACGGGGAATACAAAAATGCAATAATATATAGGGTGTTCCTTTTAAAAAACTATAACTATGGTTAGCCACCAAGTCATAGAACACTCTGTATAATACAAAATATTTTTAAAATGTGCCCCTAATGAACAGCTATCACAAGGAAAAAACCGCTTCGAAATATCTTTACTCATAAAGGCATAATCGGCCTTACCCGTTTAGATGACTCAACCTGTATATTCATTGATTTCCAGTATATATATATATATATACAGGGTGTCCAGAAACTCTCCTGACAAACGAAGACCGGAGATTCCTCAGATAATTTTGAGACAATTTAACCCAATTCACCCTAGTCCGAAAATGCTTCCTAAGGGAGCTAGAGCTCTTTGAAGATGGCGCCTTGTAATTATTTTTTTTTAATATCTCCCGAAAAAAAAATAATAAATTGAATTTTAATGACGAAAAAACGAAAAGTTTTCAAATCGATTTTTCTAGAAAACGGTGTATCCTACCGACTTAAAGTAAGAGTTCCTTTTAGTACTAGAATACCTGAAAATTTAATAATCTAGTGTCACAAATGCTTAAGAGTTAAAGACAAAAAAGTTATGCGTTAAAATAACCGTTAACCTACCCAAAACGGACGCCTATGACCGGTACTAGAAATTCGCAATTGATGAAATCGATTCATCTCTGGAGGATAAATAAGCATACCAGTTTTTGTTTTTCTAAATAGAAGCGTTCGGGAGATATTAAAAAAAACTAATTACAAGGCGCCATCTTCAAAGAGCTCTAGCTCCCTTAGGAAGCATTTTCGGACTAGGGTGAATTGGGTTAAATTGTCTTAAAATTATCTGAGGAATCTCCGGTCTTCGTTTGTCAGGAGAGTTTCTGGACACCCTGTATATATATATATATATATATATGAATATAATTATTAAAGTATCATTTATATGATTATTTAATTATAACGTTTATTGAAAGTGATAAACTACCGCACCATTACACGTTCAAATAATAACAAGTGCTGAATACAAATTTAAAGTGTAATATTGTGCCCGTAGCTTATCAAAATACTCTGAAGAAAACCATTGAAGACTAATTACAGAATTCCCACACCATATATTAATAATATGAAATTAACAAAAATAACAAAAAAATATCTCAATCATAATTATCCGTTATGCAACTCACATAAAAATCAGAATTTGCTAGCATACTGATTGCAAATTAACGGAAATGATGTTGCACTTATTAAACTAAAATAAACTAATCTTGAGTATTCTTGATTAAGACCATAGCACACAAACAGCAGCGATCTTTCCAAAGGCCATGATCGGTAGATACAAAATGCCATGCGCATCAAATAGAATCTTCAAAGCAACCGCAAACCTTCAACAACAAAAAGTAACATCCAATTCAAGGACAACCGGACCCTTCCCTACTTATTGAATTAGAGCTCGTCCAGTAACTCCCATTAAATCTGAAATTTAACACAATCCTCCGCAACTAATCATCCAAATTTCTACGGTATTTATACAAAATCAACATCTGCGAGAGGTCCAACGTTAGTAGCAACGTCAAATCGATGTTTTCTCATCGACCACTTAAGACAAAAGGTGCTCAATCACAATGAATAAATTAAGGAGGTAATACATGATTTTGAACTCATAATTGCGATTCTAAATAAATCATGCAAACAATACAAATACGAATTAACATGCACGATCTTCCAAAAATAAAAGTGGAAGAAATAACTAATAATAATTTTAAATGTTTTATAATTAAAACTTTCTCACTAATCTTTGTCCATATCATCAATTATATCTCATAATATTTTGCAAAATTGCACGCACAAATTAAATCAATCACTCGACACTCACCTATTGTAGTTATAACAGTCAAAGAATATAGGAATGCTCCGGATATGCTCCACATGTGAGGAACACGGCCAGTACAGTCAAATCCTTTCTCCTTGACCGCCTTAGTCGTATTCCTCTGATAGTATACCAATTCTTGCTTAACTATTTCTTTCCAAATGCTCCGGTTTAAGATGTTCGTCTTCATTGTTAAATTCCACAGACGTTTGACAGTTTCGTTCCTGAAACGACTCATGTTGAAAGCGATTGAGAGGTTGTACGGCGGACTGCTGCCCTGTTCTATCTTAATGAAAATGAATGCTCCAGCAATTGCGTAACCTATCTGCAAAAAAGTTTGATGAGACACTGTTTTCAGAAGAACTTCGTTTTGTACGATTTATTTAATATTAGAAATTGTAGCGATCTTTTAAGCACATAAGTACTCGGTTACCATGATAATGTCATCTTTTACATAGTTATGTCTCAAAAATATGTCTATATTTTCCATAGTTTCAACAGATTGCCATTCATCTAAAAGTGATGTATACATCGTGCCCAAATTTCGATGCTCACCACTGGTATATCGGTTATTAGAAGACATAGAGGAACGGTTAAATGGGGGAATGTTTTGCAGAATTCAATGCTCGAAACAAATCTCATTTCAAATTCATTCGGACTTTTTACAATTTTAAAATATTTTATATCTTTGTGTAAGTAATTACCGTTAAGTATGGAGATTAAAAAGAATTGATATTGGCACACACATTTTCAAATGAAGTAAAGGTTGATATGTTGGAAGTTTATTTCAAAGTAAATAAAATCTCAGAAAATTCTTGCACAAGTTACGCTCAGCGCTTTCCGGAAAGACCACAACCACACCGGACAATTTTTAGAAGAATAATCAGGAATTTAGTGAACTTGGAAGCTTCGAACAAAAAAGATCTATCAAGTTAACAAAGCTGATATACTTCAAAATAATATTTTACAATATGTTATGAACAATCCAAGTACATCAGTACGTCGAGTGGCTCAAGAAACTGGAATTCCGAAATCTAGTGTTTACAGAACGTTGAGAAAAAACAAATACCGCCCATACAATTGAATTTTGCAACTAGTATCTTGTGCACATGATACTGATTTTCCTAGGAAAATACTTTGGACAGATGAAGCACGGTTTATAAACTGCGGAGTGTTCAATAGGCATAACTATCATCACTGGTCTACTGAAAATCACATTTGGTAAATCAAAGAAGATTTCAAGTTCTATTTGGTTTTAATCTCTAGTGTGGTTTGATTGCTAGGAACTTCTATTGAGTTATTTTTTGTTTTTTATTATATTATCAGTATCATCTTCACATTTTTGTAGATACCACTTGCTAAATTGTAATCTTTGCTGATAATCATTATCGCTTAAACCGTGCACAATTGTTGGTTTGTATGGGTGGTATTTGTTTTTTTTTTTCAACGTTCTGTAAACACTAGATTTCGGAATTCCAATTTCTCGAGCCACTCGACGTACTGATGTACTTAGATTGTTCACAACATATTGTAAACTATTATTTTGAAGTATATCAGCATTGTTAACTTGATAGATCTTTTTTGTTCGAAGGTTCCATAGTTCACTAAATTTCCGATTATTCTGCTAAAAATTGTCCGTTGTGGTCTTTCCGGAAAACGGTAAGCTTAATTTGTGCAAGCATTTTCAGATATTCTATTTACTTTGAAATAAACTTTAATCAACCTTTACTTCATTTGAAAATGTGTGTGCTAATATCAATTCTTATTAATCTCCATGCTTAACGGTAATTACTTACACAAAGTTCTAAATCCCCCACCAATTTCATTACACTTCTACATGTTAATAATGACAGAGCATATTTATCGTCTGTTTTACACTACCATTTAATTTTAGAACCAACTAATTTCGCTTTAGAGTGAAATTTTATTCAAATGATCATATCTCTCGTATAAATAAATATTTGTTAGGCACGTTCTACCTTATTGAAAAGCTATTGTTAAGGACTATCTAACTGATTAAAAATCCAATATGGCCGCCATAAGAAAAACAAAAGATAGCGCTAAGAACTTGGAAACAAATGAAATCGGGAGTTACTGTTAATACCAAAAAATTTGTCTTAAAAAAGTGTCTCAACAATGTTTGAGTTTAAAAGCGGTCGCATTAGGCGTTATCGAGTTATTGAGGAAAATTCAAATCGACAAATATTGGATTTTTCAAAATATTTTGAAATTGTAAAAAGTCGGAATGAATTTGAAATGAGATTTGTTGCGAACATTGAATTCTGCAAAACATTCTCCATTTAACCGTTCCTCTATGTCTTCTAATAACCGATATACCAATTGTGAGCATCAAAATCTGGACACACTGTATATATCAACAAACGTTAAAATCTAAAGCGATAATACTAGAATGCAAGGAAAAATCATCTTACACAATTTTGGGTTGGGTTGATTTGGTTTTTTTTTATACCAATAATTGTGCAAGACATTGCAAGAGATACCAGTTGCATAATAATAGATAAATATGCTTATTTCTTGTAGAAACACAGTACTGCATAAGTAATTCATCATCTTTTGTTAATATCGTCATATAAGTTATATTGTCCAGAGAGACGCTGTAGCAGCAATACCAATGAATTGGAAATATTTCACTTTTCATTAAAATGTCGGTATAAAATTTCTCCTAATTTCTTTTGAAAAATATTTGATTATTCCACTTTAAAGTCTCACCAAAGGAACTGAAAAATGCCTATTTTTGACTTTGAAGAAAAGATGTGGGTGCTACATATTTGTATTTTTTGATCGACTGAGTCGAAAAAAGGAGCGAAACATATGATCATGAAATCAAAACATGATTTTTCGATACTATTTATGCAAAATATATGCTACTCTGTGAGCAATCTTTATGAAAAGTAAGTATATGGCACACTATTCTGAAAGGGATTGATTTACTCAATCCCTGTCAGTGATAGAATGCCATATCCCATACTGCCATCAGATGTATTACTTTCCTAGGAAAAAATACTGGAGACAGATTCAAAATACCGTCTTGATAATATGACAAAAATGTTTAAAAAGTTCAGTCGCAAAAATGATGTAGAAAACCTATGAAATGAGCAATTTAATAAGATATTCAATTAATGAAAATTGATAGTTTAATGAGTTATCTAATGACACCTAGTGATCACCCGAGAGCATTGTGAGACCTAAATGAAACATACGTTTTGATAACGCATTGGAAGCATTATAATTCCTTTCCAAGAAAACAAAAAGCTATAAATTGAGATACAAGTTGAATTAGTCTAACCAAAAATATAAACTATCACATAAGTACAAATAAATTATTACCAGAGTTATTATTGTTATTATTATATCATTATACAGGGTGAGTTTTTTTTCCATTATTTGTATCGGGATCTCAAAACCATAAGAGATACGCATTAGGTTAAATGGAGAAAGATTTGCATCTTTATAAGCCTCATCCAGATACGTTTTTGTTCATTTAAGAAAATGTATGGTTTACTAGATATTTGCAAAAAATTAAAATTCTCCAAAGCCTTTTCAATGCCATAACTCTTTTATTCATAAAGGTAGCATAAAATTTTTTGAATATTGTTTTTAAGTAGTTCCATTTCAAACAACGATATATTCTTAAATTTTTAATTTTGCTTAGCATCTTTGAGTTATCAAGCAAAGTCTATTTTTTTTTTAAATCGAAACCATAGTTGGCTATGACATATTCTAATATTTATATATGATATTTTATTATTTATTATGATAGAATACATTTTATTGTTTCTCATCACTAAAGTAAACAATTTTGCAACAAAATATACTATGTCTTCGTTTATAAATGTCGCGTGACCAGTTAGAGCAGAAAAAACTTTGGAACTCTCCCTGAGATTGAAGGTTATGTTAGTTATCATATTTTTTCGATATGCTCGTGCCTCCCATTTAGTGCTGCAAATTATGCTGATTTCTTGCGTGATATTCCCCAAATGTTACTTACTAAAAAGAGTAAGAAAGTGCACAAAAAATTTACACAAGAAGAAGGAGGTTTTTAAACATGCCATCATTATACTGTTTGTCGTAAGAATATATATAATCTGTTATAATAAGTTTGCTTTATCTTCATAATATGTAATATTTTACCCCAACTAAGAGAGATAGACAATGTGACCCAGTCTGTGTTGCGCATGCGTTAAATAAAAATGTCTGTTTTATAATATATGAATTGACAACTAAATACAAAACATAAGTATAACCTCTGATTTGAATTGACAAATATAACCATGATAACTATAACCAAAAGCGTATTCATGGTTGTTGTTATATATTAAAATCAACACAAGCAAACGATGTGATGTCTGATTCTAGAAATAGATAAATAGAAAAGCGTGTGTGTCAGATTTCAACACAGAATTATGCATAATTAAAACTATAGCTAGAAATAATAGATTTAAAGAGAAAATAATAGACGACATTATCAAACATAAATAAAGAGAAAAACTCAAAATATACTTTTACCCTAAAATAATAGAAAAAGACAACACGAAATGGCACATTATACAATTCATTCCACATATTAATTATAAAATTAACAGAATATTTAAAAAAATAGGAATCAAAACAGTTTAGGTGCTATATTAGTCAATAATAAGGAAAGAACTAAGCTTACCGACAAATCAGGTGTATATAAAGATAGTTGCACAGACTGTAAAGCTATCTATATCGGACAAAGTGGCAGAAAGATCGAAACTAGATTAAAAGAACATAAAAGATCAATATTGCATAATATTAGAAATAGAGGCCTTGCGGAACATTGTATAGATAATCTACATTTTCCCAATATAGATGGTTGTAAAATTATGCATAATGGAAACAAAGGACCGAAATTAAATTTGTTAGAAATATTAGAAAATAAAAAATCAATTCAAAGAAAAGAGAAAGTAATGAACACACACACACAGATTTTACAAACACACACACACCCATAATAGACACTTATGTATCAAGAGGCAATAAACACAACGGCATATATAACACCCTTCACAAAAATTGACCTGTTAGGTCAGCTCGAGAATGGTATGAAAAATACCGAAACATATGTCGCAAAGACTAAATAAAAATTGTGGAAAGTTTTCAAGAGTTTTATTTTTATTTTTATTTAAAATAGTTATTAAAGATAAAACATTTTCTTATGAAGACATATACAAGCCAATTGAAAGATCTGAAAATGTATTACATTCACAGCTAAATATATTGACAAGAAAAATATTTTTGTATTTATATTTTCTTTCCTTTTCCCCTCTTTTAAGAACGTAAAAATGCTCCCTTGCACATTTGATATGTATAAAGACTCCTGGCAAATAAAATTTCACAGGTTTGTAATTATCAAAGAAGTAAATTTCAAACATAATTTCTTTTTGCGATTCTTAAAAAAATTAAAAAATCGATCGAGAGCATAGGGATTATTCAAAGGAAAAACATATTTTTTCTGATAAGCTTTGCAAGAGATATATATCCAAAACAACGCGCTTAATCTCGAACTTTAATTTTATATTGCTGTTGTTGTTTTTGATGGTAAACGTGTTCCTTACCACAAGCCCTATAATTCCAACATTGCTGAACATAAAAGCCACAAAACTTCGAACACATTCTTTAAACTTTTTCGCAAAACTCCTTTCATTTCTTCTACGTCTCCTTATCGATCTCTGTCTGTCCATTTTACTTTATCATCTGCAGATTAGGCATTTTCGCTTCCAAAAGAAAAATACACACTCTCCTATCTACCTATCCGAAAGACACTTCTGGTATCGTCCATTTTTGAACAATATCCGTCCTTCTGCGATATCCGCTCTGTTTACGATTATTTTTCTCCCGCTGTTGCCCTTTTTTCGAGTCAGCTTTTTTTCCTTCTACGTTAGGTGTGCAACGGGAGTGTTTCCTTCGCCTTCTTCTTTTCACTCCTGCAAAAGAGAACAAAATAGAATAACAATTACGATATCGCCGATTTACGTATAAGAAGATTACAAAGTTTATTACGACTGCGAGGAAGAAATTGAAAGTGAAAATTCCATTTTAAAGTTTTTTAATTACACAGTCTTCCTGAAATGAGTTTTTAATTGCTTTTGTTATTGAATTTTATAAGTAAGTAATCTCTTTTTGCAGTATCAAATAGAATTTATTGGGATCAGGATATTAATACAAAATTGTTTTAAGGTTTTATCATTCTGAAAATGTAATTTTTGATGTTCAAACGTGTGACGTTTAGGAAAAATGTATACGTATCGCTACGTTAGTTTCAAGTGTTATAATTTTGAAACGACGTAGGTTAACTTCAAAATATAACTGTTATAAGATTTAACTTATGCATTATATTTCTTAAATTATACCTTCAACAACTGAATAATTACATATACATTTTCCAAACGATGCATTTTGCGATGTTAGTTGTCTGGGTTTAATGCTCTTACATTACAGGCTGGTGATAAATAGATAAATTATTTATTAATGTTTTAGCCAAAAATCATTTACATTCGTAAAAAGAAATAATATAATAATGTACGTAAAACTAGGATATTGACCATATCACGGAAATAAAACATAAACTATACAAAAAAGATAAAAATGGGAGAATGTCAATATAAATAATTACATCCTAGTGTATAGGTTTTAATTCGTTTCTAAAAATATCTCTTATTATAACCATCTACTATGTCAGTCAAAGCGTTATAAAGTTTTATGTTTACGAATATATCATAACAAAATTCTTGTACCATAATTTAATTAGCACATCTCGTACAATGTTATAGATGCATCGGATAACCTCTTCCTTTATTCGGTGTATTTCCACAAACTGATAATATACAGCATGTGTCAATTTTCATTAGCCATAGGCGATCAATTCATGCAATACGTGACAACGTGGCACCCCTACTTTCCTCTCCAATGCCAGCGCGACCGATACATGCTCGAAAATACAAGTTAGCAGTAACTATTGGACCACTGACTTGGGTGTTTGTAATGCGTTCAGAAATAATATTTACGAGTTGCAAGGATTTGTTTTTCTTTTTCCTTTCAGTAAATGCAAAGAATTATTAAGCTGCGTTCACGCTGCATGACACAAACAAAAGCGTAATTCTAATAATAAAATTGAAAAATAATCCTAATAAGGTAAATAAAAAAGGATTCTGAAAATAATAATAAACTACTAGATCAGGATATCGCCGCGGCCATTTGATGTTTCCCGTTCCAGTAATAAGACGGCTTTTATTGCAGACTAGATAGCAACGTGTTCGCAGCTAAACATTGAATGTAAAATCTGGTGGGGAGAAGTGGGAAGATCGGAGAAAATCGTTGTGATGTCGATTGGTGACGGACAGTAGGGATGCCACGTTGCCACGTGTTACTTGTATACGTATAAATCGCACGTAAGCATTGAATCCCTATACCTAATGATATTTGACATATGCGGTGTAATTATCATGATATCGGAAATCATTTTCTACAATCACTACACTAAATATGTATGTAGATTTTTCTGCATGACTGTAAGAAAGTAAATCTAAAGTTTATCGAAGGCCGTCATTTTATTGCTTGCCGAGCAATGATTTTATTAAGAATATTTAAAGAACTATATTATTGCAATATTATATACAGACTGATTCATTTACGGCCCTCACCATGAGGATCCCGCTTATTATTGGCTATAGAGTATTGGTTAAAATTTGGCGAAGTTGTTAAATTTTGTGTTTGTTATGAATTTGTAAAGAAAATGGACCTGCGACAAATGACCCTATTTTGTTCTTTTACCTGTACCGCCTACATTTGGCTTTATAGAAAAAAAATAAAAACACATTCTTATGGCCACTTTCAAACCTCTATCCATTAATGTCTCGAAATTTTTACACGACGTTTCGTTTCTTTCTGACTATTATCAACTATCTAATTTCTTATAGGAGCCACATTGGATTTAGACACCTTCAAAAAGAGTTTTGTTCTCTAATTTCAAACATGTACTGCATATTTACAAACGTTTTCAACATTATGCTTTAATTGAAGGAATACATTTTAATACATAAATGTCATACACCAACGAAGAGAAACGAGATATTTTAAGTATTCTTTATTCTTTGAACCGAATTTCAACAGTAGCGAGTACAATATATCTACAATTGTATCCAGAACGACAACAGTATGTATCATCGTACCATTTCTCTAGATCTTGATAGATTTGGTTGAAAATGGATCGTTTACCAAGCGTATTGTTCATGTCAACAGGAACTTGAATGAAAATCAACAGGATATTTTACAAAAGGTAAATTTAAGGCGGGTTTTTGCAAAGTTAATGTTGATCTTGCATTTTTTAGATAAATAATAATCCATCAATTTCTACACGCGAAGTGGCATCAGAATTTAATTTCTCCCAGTCTAGAGTTTAGAGAACTTTAAATCAAAGTAGGTTTAAACCATACAAGATCCATGTTAGTCACACTTTACTACCTGGAGATAAAGACTAGAATACTGTAATTGTTTAATGGGAAGGAACGAAAATGACGACAAATTTTTAAGCAAAAGCATCTGGTCTGATGAAACTAAGTTTACATATTCTGGAATGTTCAACAGAAATACGAAGCACTATTGGGCAGTATAAAATTCCCGACAAAACAGGGAAAAGAGACCACAACATCGTTTTGGAATAAACGTTTGGATGGGTATTTTGGCAAATCGTCTGTTAGGATCGGTTATTATTATTTAAACCTTTTACGTACATACGTATCTGACTAAATCAATTACAACATTTATGGTGGCAACAAGACAGCGCACCAACAAACAATGCGTCAATTGTTATGAATTACTTGAATCAAGAGTTTCCAAATCGTTGGATTTGAAATAGACGAGTTGTTGAATAGCCTGCGAGATCACCTGATTTAAGTCCGCTACATTATTTTTTATGAACAAGATGTCAGAAGGCGTGCCCAACTGTTGTTACAATTTCTTTTTTTTTGTTATTATTTTGTTGCATTTTAATTCCTAGTTGAGAATCTTAATTTTACCTTTCGGATGTTTAATTACGCTTGGGAGTATAACTTTAGTTATTTTTTTCTCTTGTCTGTTAGTTTGATCGATTTATTATTGATTGAACCTTTTACCGCCCTCTCGTCGTAGTCAGTCGACCTTGCCGGTATGTCCATTGGTCTTGCCGGTATGCGATCTTTATCTTCCCGGCGTTAGTATCGCTGGTTAGTCGCTTAGAGGTGTCGCTGTAATGATCTTCGTGTTTAAACTTTGTCGAAAAGATTGTTGTTGTTTCTTTCGTTTTGGGGGTACTTTAAGTTTAATGTGAGTTTATAAACATTTTTAGATTGATCTATGACAGGTCGATTTGAAATTCTTTCCTTTTTCGATCTGACCTCGTGGCAGTAACATTCTTTTGATCGCAGAATAGTAATAGTAAATTTCAATTATTCTTGTGCAAGTTAGTTAACTAACTTAAGTTAGTTTGATGTATCATTAATTGACCACTGGAATACAGGTGGATTAAATAGTTCTTGGCAAGTAGTAAATTTAGATGACGTATTGGATGTTACACTCATTGAGAGGATGGTCTATAGATGATTGGAATTGTTACTATCGTAAGTGACCTTCTTAATTGCTAACGTGGTTCTTATGTTGTTCTGTTTTTTTAAATTAGTCTGCGATTACTGCTCGACGTTATTTTGAGAGAATTACCGGAGTCCGTGAAGAGATATATCGTTGACGGCGTGCAAACGAACCAACGCCATTTTTGATTCTCGTTCATGGCGGTACTCTGAATATTTGTGAAGATCTATCTAGTGGTGAAGGCAAACCTTGTTTGTGTGCAGTCTTGGATCTCCTGTCGCAGCCCTTCTGCATTTTATTCCGATAATTGTTGGTAGCCGTAGATATTTTAAGAAGAATTTTCCTGAAACCGTATGTAGATATGTGATCGTGGATGTGTGTGGAAAAATTCAAGGTATTTCGGCATTGTTTATTGCTGTTTTGCTAAATATTGCCAGTGTATTGCACAGTCACATAGTGCAATGAGACACAAACAAATATGTGTAAGTTTACGTGCAGTTGATGACCACAACGTACTGTCTAACTTTGTTTTTCGGACTAACTGTTCATTAGAGTCAACATAATTACTAGTTTTATCTTGTAGTGGCATATGAGTCACTGAGATTTAAATTTCTGACATTTAACGTTTAGTTTAACTAGTAGTTGTGGCCTTATTTTGAGGTTAGGTGTCGAATTGGCCTGTTACATAGCCATTTCTTCTCTTGTGTTAAATTTAATTGATATTTTGGGTGCGTATTTGCATTGTAACATCCCAACTTGTATTGTGTAAATTTATTGCTTTGATTTTAGTATATTTAATGAACAATTTCAATATAATTATGTATAATTTGTACGATCTTTAACTTGTTGAATTTTATTAACGTTTTCTTTTTGTAAGACAATAATTATCTGGCACTGTTAGTATTTGATACCATTTAGATCCTATTATCTACTGTCGATCAGCTTGTCGTTGGCCTCTAATATATAGAGTGTTTCGTTTTTGCTAATGTGTTGCTGATTGCGACCAAACTGCTCGACATTGGGGAGGACTCCCTGGCATATGTTACCTTTGTAATCATTTTCTAGTTTTAAGTATTTTCTCATGTATTTAATTGAACTCGAGGTTTTGCCTCATATGACTGAATTCTTTTGATTACTTCAAATCAGTATAACAGCTTGTCAATTGTAATTTGAATTTATGGTTCACATTTGGTGGCCGTCTTAATCAATTTATACATATTGCAGTGACCTTGAGTTTGGTGGTAGATTATAAATAGGCATGATCAAGATCACTTCAAGATTTAATTTAATTAATTGTTATTTTATTTATTTTTATCATGATGTGTATATAAATATTCATTATGTCAATATTTTGCCAAAATTTAATTTTTATTTACGTTAAATAAATAATATAAGAATGTTATTATAATTTTTATAAAAACTATAAGATTAGAATAAGCATAAACTATTACGTGGAGTATAACGAGCAAGTGTTTCCCGCACGAAGAATACTGGTACCGGGAGAGATCGATAGTGTGGCTCGGCGAAAACAATATTCTTCGCTAGATGCATTAGATGAGTCATGAATATGTAAACAAGTTGATATTTACATGTTTGTTTACCTTTTTCAAAAATTGTTAATACGCTGCTTTCCTGAGTGGTGCAGCACTGCAGCTATGTATTTCTGGAGATGGAATCGTATCTGCCGAATACAACCGGGCGTTTTTGTGAAGAAAAATATCGATATAAGACCGAGACCGTGGAGAAAACGGCAGAGTTGCTTGGTGTAAACCGCACTCAAAAGAGGAAAAAAGGAGAAGGTGGAAACTTCTTCTTCCTCTTAAATGTTATATTAACTTAAAAGTTTATTCATGAATTTGAACTTAGAATAATTTTCAAAGAGACTTTTCGATACTTATAAAATTTTCAACAAAAATTAAAACTTGTAATATTTTCCGTAATAGTTGTACTGTACAATTTACATTGAGACATGTAAATATTTTTGGAAATAATTATTTATGTACGGAACAGATTTATTTAATTAGAACTTTGAGTTTTTTTTTATTTTTCTAGAATGTTTTGTTTTATATGTAGGGTTATTACACCATGCATTATGATAAAACATTTTAGTGACTGTAATGATCAAGTTGAATAGCGTAATAATTTGTTTTTTTATAAAGATTTTTCTTTACTATTTTATTTATCAGATTAGAGGATTTGTGGTTAATAATTTTGTTTTATGTATATATAGAATAATTGAACAGTGATCGAATTTTTAATAATGGATGAGTTTCAAGTGATGTACGAAGAATTAAGGTGATTTGATAATATTTGTTATAAATGTGTGTATAGTGTTGTACCAATTTTTTTTGAGTGGTGTTTTGTATTGGAATCTCAAAAGGAGGTAGAGTTTTATTTTAATATATATATATATTTTCCTTTATGTATATCAAGTATATTTTATAGTACTTGTGTGTTTGATATTAACGTGTTGGGTAATAGATCAGGGATGTGTGCGATGAATTAAGTAGTTGTTTAATTCATAGCATGGAGTCCTGGTGAATCCTTAAAGCACGAATTAGTCTTGGTGGTACTGCGTTGGGAGCGAGAAAAGGCGCCAGGCAGAACTAATCAGGGCTGAGTTAATTAATTAAATGCACAAAGACTTTTATTTTATTTTTATTAAATTTAAAATTTATATATATACCTTAAGGGGTGAGCACATGGTGGTGTATGTTCGGGTTGTGTCCGACGAGTTAAAAAGCATACTCGTAGGGTGGAACTTTGGGGTACCTACCAGTGTGAATTTGTTTTCTGATGGTACTGTCTTGGGAGCGAGCAAAGGCGCCAGGCAGGACTAATTAGGGCAAAGCCACTCCCTTAATGTTTATATATTTTTTTGTTAATAATAAATTGCGTAATTTTGGTTATTCATATTCCAGTACAATTCATCATATGCGATAAATTTTATTTTATTAAAGATGTTGATTGTTTACATGTATCTATGACAAATATAAATCATGATAATCACGTTTATATTTAAAATATAAAATTTTCTCGACGTTATGCTTTCATTTATTTTAATTTCTTTATTATATTGACTTGTTGATTATGATATGTGTAGTTTTAGATGATCCTTTGAAATATTAATTTTTTTTGTAAATATATGTATTTGTGTAATTTAAAATTTCTCATTCTTTAATATTTATTTTTAATAAATTAAATGATAAGATTTATTTTGCATTTTATTTTCTTTACCTGACCTGGTGATAATTAAAGAGCATTCAAATTGATTGGAGAATTTATTTATATTTTCTGCCCCTGAGAGAAGATTTTCTTTAATCATTCTAAACTGAGCTAGTTAAATGTAAAATTGCCTAACCTACTATCTAGCAGAAAATTTGTTGTATCTTAGTCTAGCATAAGGCCTAGCACTAGGATGCATGCTTGATTCTTACCTACTCATTGATTGAATAATTTAAATTATTTTATATAAACCTCAATTTGTAAGAGTCACAGCAATATGTACTTTCAGAATTTTAAACATTTGTAACTGGTATGCACTTATGTGCCTCTTTATTTTTAATGTTTTTTTTTATTACTTTTATTTGTACTCAATTTGTAAAGTCATTGCTGTAGTTGACTTTAAATGATAGTTTGGCTAAAGCTTAATCTTTTCTTGGACATTGGGCAATTTAAATCAGTAAATAAACCTGTTGTTAAGTTTGTATGAGTGTGTTTGGCTTTGCTGATCATTATACCTGAGGTTTAATAATAGACTTGTTCCGGGCCTATCTATCAGTTGCTGGTCAGTATAGTTAATCGGAACTGGTGCCCTTATTATATAACACTTTCACTTGTTGAGTGAACGAACCTACCCTGCCCGTCTGGTTAGCGGCAGTACTGACCATCATCTTCGACATCAACCTTGGGAAGAGTGAAAGGTAAGGCTTAGTGAGGGATAAGCTGGCGATTAAATAATTAATTAGTAGACAAGCGTCACTGTCTTTTTAGTTATCAATAGAAAGTGAGTTATCGTGGTGGCATCATACCTTCTGTCCTCTTGCATATTTTATATTTTTAACGCGTGAGGGTGTGCATTAATGAAGATGGCCAGATAATTGTTTATTCTTTACTTTTCTATGAATTTTTATTAATGTTTTTGTTACTATTATTTCTTCTTTACAAATGAAGTGTAAAAATTATTTAAATACATATTTATTTATCATTTTTAATTATCTATTTATCTATTATAAAAACATTGTAAGAAGATTCGGAGGGGCAGGAGAAAATGAAAATAGTTATGATGAAAAGAGAAAAGAAGCAGAGGGACTATGCGGAAGAAGTAACTTTCAGGAAAATGATGTTGTATAATGTTTGTTTTTAAAAAATATAATAATTAAGATATGAAGCACTTTAATTGTTGTGTCTTTTATACCTACCAAACAACACATTGTTTTGAATTTTTTTATTTTTTTTTCCATTTTATTTTTTTTTAAAGCTAACGTTGCAAAATAAGCCCTAAACTACTGCAACCCATGTAAAGTTTAAACCAAAATCCCCTAAATCCGATTTAATTTCCGGAAACAGATAAATGCAAGAAGTTTTTACAGTCTTTCAAAAAAATAGTAAAGTAGGATTTTTCCGCAAAATACCTCTTAACTGTTATGTCACTGCCTAGCAATTTCTATAGTCAGAATTTAAATATTCATATTTTGTGACTAGTAGCAAACTGTCGCTTTTCCTGAAAAATGTGTTCAAGTGGATTTAGTGGGTTTTGGAGCTAGGCGACTCATTTGTATTTTTTAACAACTTTATATAAAGCCAAAAAGGCATAACAGCCTAAACTAAACACATGTCCTCGAGGAGAATGGAGATATAACATTCGACCACAACGCATTTCGTTGGAGAACGGCGTCCCAATTGATTATCGTCAGCAACGTGCAGCCCAAATTTGTGAAAAAAAACAATATTTGCCTTAATACAAATGAAAACAGCAATAAAATAGTAATGCGATAAAATATTTTCTGTTTGCTTTTACATCTGTGAATACGAAACTATACTGACTGCATCTTCACAAGATAATGCTGTGTCATTCATTCTCTTTCCATTTATAGTTTTACTTTGTTAATGTTAATGCATCTGCTAACGTGTACGTGTGTACGTCTTCTCGCAGTGTGTTTAATGTTTATTGCAACAATGGATACCAGGAAAGAACACAAGAACTGACTCCGTTAACTCGTGTTGCCGTAGTAGTGGTAGTGGTAGTGGATCTATCTCGGAAAAGTGCAGGACAAACTCGCTTTAATCATTTCGAAGTGGGTTATAAATTTTAAAAGTTTCAGTCGCCGTCCGCTTTGCCTGGGGCAGACAACGAAGGGACCTTGTCTCGCCCGACCCGAAAACTAATTAGAAAATACGGGAGAGGAAACGGAATGAATAATGTTTCTTTTGTTTTTTCTTCTCTCCTAAGGGTGCGTGTGTTTTCTTACTGGAAATTCGTGACGGATGATAATCGGAATTGGTCGTTAATGAAATTGTGCCAGTTTAATGTCATTTTCGGTCATTTGATACCAAAGCACAAATGACTATTGTTGGTTGCTCTATATAAAAACGAATAATTAGATGTTATTTAAAAGTATTGGCAATAAGTGTATTTAAGTGGTATTTTTTAACTAAAATACATTTATTTATTTTTTTATTACAATGTTAACCAATCTGAGGATAAAAGAGATAAACATAGTAAAAATTGAAACAATAATAATAATACACGTTTATTTAGCAATTGTTATTATTTTCCATTTTCTCACATAACAATACTTTGTTGTTTACAGGAAACAATTTAACCTAATAAAAAAAATGGGTGTGCTTAAGACCACACGGCAGAAGTGAAAACTTCATCAAGGCGAGGTTAATAATACGAATAACAACTTCTTTTTCGTTCTATATTCATTTACATTTCCATTTTCCACTTTCGTTCTATATTACATTTAAAAAATATATATTTATTACTATTGTGTATACATTATTCTAGTGCATTTCGCTCCGTCTGATCAAGTTTTCATTTCAAAAATTTATACGTACGCATGTATATATACAAATAGACCATATGATAATTCTCATACGAGTACCCGCGCTGGTCTAATGGTAACGTGCCGGCCTTACACCCGGGGGGCTCGGGATCGCATCTGCACGCCGACAAGAATTTTTCAGAAAATAAAAATACATTATTTCGCGTATTTATTCTAAATTTCAATTTAATGTGTTTCTTTAATGTTTAAAGAAACACATGGACACGTGTGTATTATTATTACAATATACATTTATTAAACAGTATAATGTCAATTGATCGTACTTGTATATAAATATAATTACTGTTAGCACCTTTTATAACAAATTTAATTAAGGAACAACAAAAAATTTTTTTATCTTTTGACTAATATGATTTTCCAATTAGAAAAACAAAGATTAAATATAATTCATTTGTAAAACAATTAAAACACAAAAATGCAAATTTTCACTTAATTTTTGACCAACATAAATTCTGAAGATGACTTTATAAATAAAGTCGAAACGTAAAAATGTTTTTAATTTAACCAAACCTGATTCCACAACCAAGCCGAGAATAACCATGAAAAATATACAATCATATATATAAGAAACGGCTAAGACAGAAGAAGGAAAAACAAAAGACCTTCACAAAAATTATATATATATATATATAAACTGCAAAATGTAAAATTGTCAAAAGAATAAAAACAGCCGGTTGTGTCGAATACTGGCATAAATTAAAAATAATAAAAGAAATATAACATCATTACAACAACTCTAATAACCATAATAAAATCAATAATGACAATAACAAGACCTATATTACTGCTCCTTATGTACAACACCTTTCTGAAAGCTTCCAAAACATTCTCAAGCCTTACAATATAATAATAGCAAATAAAACCACTAACACTTTCAGACATCTTCAGCCTAAATGAAAGCCAAAAACAGCCAAAGAATTACAAACGCATATTGTTTATGAAATTCCTTGCGGAGAATGTCCTAGTGTTTACATAGGGCAAACCATGCTATACCTTAAAAACAGAATTAACGCACATAAGTTTAGTACCGCCCTGAAAAAACCTACTATGTTTCATACTATGACGAGCCATTTATTCGATTTTAAGCAGGTGAAAATTCTTGACAAAGAATATAATCATAAAGCTATAGGGATGTATTAGAAATGATCCATATTGAATTGGCAGCCTCAATTATGTTTTCTCTCAAGGCAACTATGTTTTCTGCTCTACCAGCTTCATGGATATAAACAATATTTTTTAGATATCCCCACAAAGAAAAAATCATTTGGAAATAGATCAGGAGATCGCGGAGGCCATTTGATGTTTGCCGTTCCAGTAATAAGGCGGCCAGGAAAAGTATTCCCTAGAAATTCCTTCACCCTGACTGCACTATGTGCTGGAGAGCCATCATGTTGAAACCAAACGATTTCCTGATTTACTCCAGTGTTTTGAATGGCGGGAAGTATTTGTTTGCAATAATTCGAGGTACTTGTTTGCATTTAATTTACCATCAATAAAAAAACGGTCCTATCAAATGGTCACCTAAAATACCTACCCAAACGTTTACTTTTTGAAGATATTGGGTGCGGTTAGCAAAATGCCGGTGTTCATTTTCCTTGGCCCAATATCGAAGAACAGAGAGATTGTGCTTTCCGTGCAATGGAAAAGTTGACTCATCGGTGAGCAAATACTTCTAACGAATGTACGAACGATGTATCTTATCCATAACGGACAAAACCCCATTCTTCGGAAATGGTCCTCCAGTAATATTTTTTAGGTTTTCAAATACTTAAAACATTTCAAACTATTACGTTTCCAAATACGTGAAACATTTTTGTTACTTATACCCAAATTCTCGGCAGCACTTCTATTTGATATTGTGTTGTCTATTTCCACAATACTACAAACTAATACATCCCGCCGTTGACTTTCCTCAATTTTTTGTGGGGATATCTCTCTGGGTTTGCATTTCGTGCAGTTATTCAGACAGAAACATTTTTAAAATGTATTAATAATATTATAAATTGTTTGTTTGCAAGGTACAAGATGGTCTGCAAAAGTCAGCGCAAATATATTTATGCACGTTGTTGCACGAGTTATTACCACAAAACTATTTTACTATCTGAAGCTATTCAGCGGGTGTATAAATTATAAATGAATTTTACTGAATACATTTATTGCACACCGCAACGTGTTCGCAGCTAAATATTGAATTAAAATCTGGGTGGGGAGTAGTGGTAATAAATGGGGATCGGAGAAAATCGTTGTGGTGTTGGTTGTTGCCGGCATTGGTGACGGACAGTAGGGGTACCACGTTGCCACGTATTACATGCATACCTATAGATCGCACGTAAACATTGAATAAATGCCTAATGGTATTTGACACATGCTGTATATATAACAATGATAAATTAATTAATTTGTTACTACAGCGTTGAATAAATAGACACTTAATGTAAGTATATTATATTGAAAGTTATATCCTAACACCGTGTAATTAATATCTAGAAAACTGAATAAAAACTTAAAAAAAAAACTATTAAATTGATAAAAATATCAAAAAAAAAACAATTTTCTGTATTCTTATTTTGCAATTTATATTTATTTTTCTGTGACGGGAAAAAAGTTTGACATTTTATCTTTCTTGACATGTAACAAAATGTCACTTTTTTCCCGGTTAAATTGACAGATATTTGAATACTTTACAGATTTCCTTAGCAACGCAGGTGTAATGTCGCTTCAATTGTCACATCGATTGATTTTCTGACTTTAATATATAGTACTAACGTGTTTTTTTTTCAATATTAAATCATCGTTCTTCCCATCACAGAAAAAAATAGTGAAAAAGATTAGATTTTAGCTCTCGTTATTTTATCTCGAGCTAAAATCTAATACTTTTTTCCCTTGTATAATAAATAACTATTTTTCTGTGGTACTCGTTTGTTATGCTATTGAGTATTTTGTATATTACCTTAATTTTATATTATTACCCTACACTATTCATCCCAATCGGTTTTAAGCTATTAGCGAGCCAAAGTATTAGATATGGCTTATTTATTACAGCATTTCGACTTCGTCAGTGGAAAGAGGTATTGATTTGATTTCACTACGTTCATCATTTTCGTTGTAATAACTATTGGAGGGTCTTAATGATACCATGTAGATTTGAAACAAAATTTAGTAAATTTGGTGTAGATCTTTTCCCTGTTGAAACTTCTCACTTACAACAAATAAGCTTAAAATGAACTACTTCATATATTTCCCGGAACACAATTCTTCCTAATCCTTCTTAAGTCGAGTTGTATTCGTTGAAAACAACAGAGAGAACGAACAGGTGGAAACATTATTAACTGCTTCACCTTTTGCGATTTTACGTTTCAAGCGGTCTGTTTTCTCTCTCATCATATTAAGTTATTGCAGTTGAGTTTAAATAAATTAATTTCAGTAATTTTCACTGAAACAGGTAATTAAAATATCAAACGTTTTAAATTTAATAAGAGAAAGTTTCTTTAACAGGCATTATCACAACATTTTCCTAAACTATATACAATCATAATAATGATATCATGCAACTAAATACAGGTAATACTCATTTACCGTGATTAATTCGGACCAAGAAATCATCACGATGGACGAATTTCACGAGTAGTGAATAACTCGGGATTTTCAGAATTACCAATAAAAAAAGTTTAATATATTAATGTATGTAGGTATTTATAAATATTTATTAATAATAGGAAATAATTAAATTATACATGTATTGTATGTATGTACAATGTATATGTATACAGTGTGTAAATAAAGTAAGGAATAATATTCATATTTTGTTTATTATCGCTGTTTGGGAGAAAAGCTCGGACAGGTCAATTTTATTTTCTTCCTCCGGATTTTATGGATGTCAAGTTTTACTTTCTTATACGTAGTATAAGGAAGTATTGTGTTTTTAGGTCCCCTGATACCAAAAAAGTGGTTCTTACAAACTGTCTGTGTGTGTGTCTGTCTGGCTGTGTGTCTGTCTGTCTGTGACCACGATAGCGGTCAAACCGCTACAGATATCAATTCTAAATTTTGTATTTACGAATATAATCTCCCTCTTGAGAAATGATTAGATTTTGAGCAAAATCGGCCGACCGGAAGTAGTAGTTTACTTCGGTGAAAAAATTGAATTTTGCAAATATTTCGTCAATTACTAAGTTTAGACTAATTTATAAAGAATTCATAAATATTTAGAACTTAATTTCCAATATCTTTTGTATAAAAAAAATTCAAAATTTGGACCGGAAGTATCACTTTTACTCTTACCGAATAACGATTTTTTGCAAATATGTCGTAAATTATGCATTCTATATACAGGGTGAGTTTTTTTTCTTTATTTGTATGGGGATCTCGAAAACCATAAGAGATACGCATTAGGCTAAATGGAGAAAGATTTGCATCTTTAGAAGCCTCATCCAGATACGTTTTTGTCAATTTAAGAAAATGCATGGTTTACTAGATATTTGCAAAAAATAGAAATTCTCCGAAACCTTTTAAGTGCTATAACTCTTCTATTCTTAAAGATAGAAAAAAAATGTTGAATATTGTTTTTAAGAAATTCAATTTCAAACAACGACAACTTCTTAAATTTTTAATTTTGCATAGCATTTTTGAGTTAGCAAGCAAAGTCTAATTTTTTTAAATAGAAACCATAGTTGGCTATGACATATTCTAATAGTGCATTTTTTTCTGCTTGCAATGATGTCAGGTTTGTAGCACTTATTTTAATAAATAACAGCACAATACATTATTATGTTTAAGAAAAATCATGTCTTGCCATGGAAAACGCGATATTAATAATTGAAGAATTATGTTTACTTCATCATTGACAGTTCGTTCATTAGGGTGACTATAGTTGGTTTTGTTAGTGATTTAGTTGCTTTACAAAGTTAGTTATGGTGTACACAAATCTTGAGAAACTTGATATGTTCGAATGTTACATTATTTGTAACAAAAATAGTAAAGAAGCCGCCGAACGCTATTTTTTATTGTATTTTGATCACCCTCAACCTACGTTAGACACCTTCAAGAATTTATACAATAATTTAAAAGAGCAAGGAAGTTTAGTTAAACCTAGAAATAAGGGTAATATTGGTGAAAACACGCAGATAAATGTTTTAGCTGCTGTTAATCAGAATCCATCATCATCAACGCGGCAAATTGCACAAGACGCTGCTACCTCACAACGCACAGTAGTGAGAATTTTATCAAAGCATAAGTACCATCCTTATAAAATATTAGTTGGTCAAACTCTACACCCTGGAGACGATGAAAGACGATTAAATTTTTGTGCTTGGTTCGTAAATATGTGCCATGAAAATAATAACTTTCCGATGCAGATCTTATGGACCGACGAAACACGTTTTACAAACTGCGGGATGTTCAATCGCCATAATGAACACCTGTGGGCGCAAATAAATCCTCACCGTTTAGAAGAAAGGCGACCCCAAATTAGGTTTGGCTTCAATTTATGGTGTGGTGTTATTGGTTCGCAACTTGTTGGGCCATTTATTTTTTATGAAACTTTAACCGGAAATCGATATTTGCAATTTCTTAGGGAAGATTTCGACAATATCCTAGATGAAATAAATTTACAGACCCGTACAAATTTACGGTGGTTTCAACACGACGGTGCCCCGCCTCACTATCAGGCACAGGTCAAAAGATATTTAGATGAATTATTTCCAAACTCGTGGATCAGCAGAAATGGTCCTGTTTTATGGCCTGCACGTTCCCCAGATCTTTCACCGTTAGATTTCTTCGTCTTTGGAGCAATAAAAGATCTCGTATATGTGCGATCATATGCAACCCAAGAGGAGCTATTGGAAGCTGTTATTAATGTATTTGATAGCTTAGATGGGTGCAAAATTAGGAGAGTTATTAACTCAGTGTTGGAAAGGTGCCGTATGTGCGTCGATAATAATGGTGGGCATTTCGAACACTTAATGTAAATTTAGGGTGTTACGTGTTTTTAATAATTAATTCGTTTAGCATTTTTATTGTTTCTTATATTACATTGTATATTATAAATTTCTTTTCTTTTCCATGGCAAGACTTGATTTTTGTTAAACATAATAATAGTGTATTGTACAGTTATTTATTAAAATAAGTGCCACAACCCTTACATCATTGCAAGCAGAAAAAAATGCACTACTAGAATATGTCATAGCCAACTATAGTTTCCATTTAAAAAAATTAGACTTTGCTTGCTAACTCAAAAATGCTAAGCAAAATTAAAATTTTAAGTTGTCGTTGTTTGAAATTGAATTTCTTAAAAACAATATTGAAAAAGTTTTTTCTAACTTTAAGAATAGAAGTTTTATAGCACTGAAAAGGTTTTGGAGAAATTCTATTTTTTGCAAATATCTAGTAAACCATGCTTTTCCTTGAATAGACAAAAGCGCATCTGTATGAGGCTTACAAAGATGCAAATCTTTCACCATTTAACCTAATGCGTATCTCTTATAGTTTTCGAGATCCCCATACAAATAATGAAAAAGAACTCACCCTGTATATTTATGAAGACTACAAAAGTATTTAGAGTTGGATTTGGAATATTTTTTGTATAAATGAAATTTCAAAATTCGGACCGGAAGTAACACTTTCATACGTATACGAAAGTCGTGTGGTGGCCACACCTCATTTTTTTTCATTGGTTTACTTACTACTCTGGGACCAATGACGTCATCGGCTTATTTTTCACATGGAACCTTCTTATTTTTACTTTCTTATACGTAGTAAAAGGAAGTATTGTGATGATGAAAATTTTCGACCTCAAGATTTTTGCATATGTCCACGTTTTGAGGTCACCTGATACCAAAAATGTGGTTTTTAAAAAATGTCTGTGTGTCTGTGACCACGATAGCGGTCAAACCGCT
This sequence comes from Amphimallon solstitiale, assembly GCA_963170755.1. NCBI lineage: Eukaryota > Metazoa > Arthropoda > Insecta > Coleoptera > Scarabaeidae > Amphimallon > Amphimallon solstitiale. Next base: position 139,342,543 of record OY720677.1, on the reverse strand, counting down.
ACTGATATCAATTCCAAATTTTGTATTTACGAATATAATCTCCCTCTTGAGAACTGATTAGATTTTGAGCAAAATCAGCAGACCGGAAGTAGTAGTTTACTTCACCGAAAAAATCGAATTTTGCAAATATTTCGTCAAATATTAAGTTTAAACAAATTTATAAAGAACTCATATGTACTTAAAATTGAAATTGTGAACAATTTTATTAAAAATGTATTTCGAAATTCCTACCGGAAGTAGGTCTTTTATTCTAATCGAAAATCAGTTTCTTGCAAATATTTTGCAAGTCATGCTTTTTAGACAGGTACGCTACGAATACAAAAGTATTTAGAACTTAATTTCCAATATCCCTTGTATAAAAAAAAATTCAAAATTCGGACCGGAAGTACCACTTTTACTCTTACAGAATAACGATTTTTTGCAAATATGTCGTAAATTACGCATTCTATGTATATTTATGAAGAGTACAAAAGTATTTGGAGTTGGATTTGGAATATTTTTTGTATAAATGAAATTTCAAAATTCGGACCGGAAGTAACACTTTCATACGTATAAGAAAGTCTTGTGGTGGCCACACCTCATTTTTTTTCTAGAAATAAAAAGTACATTTTTTCTGAATTCAGCAATACCGCATATGTGGTATTTAAAATTAATAGTTTTAGAGATACGGAGGATCATAAGTATTAAAATAACAACAATAATTAAACTTGAAAATCAAAAGAGCAAACAGTAATAATTTATTCATGGGAAGATTAAAAAATTTTACATTAATAAATGTTCAAATTGCCACCCATTTGTTTCTTGGCAATGATAAAGTCGGAGTTGAAATTCTTCTAAAACATTATCTCTCATTTCTTGGTCGATATTTTTGCACTCTGACATGTCAATTTGTCATTATTAGCAGACTTAATACTCTAAAACTATTAATTTTAAATACCACATATGGGGTATTGCTGAATTCAGAAAAAAATACAGTTTTTATTTCTAGCAAAAAAATAAGGAGGTTCCATTTGAAAAAGATGTCGATGACGTCATAAGCTCCAGAGTAGTAAACCAAAGAAAAAAAATTGACATCCATAAAAGCCGGAGGAACAAAATAAAATTGACCTGTCCGAGCTCTACTCCCAAACAGCGATAATAAACAAAACATGAATATTATTCCTTACTTTATTTACACACTGTATATGAATTATACTATATTTGATCCTGATGTAGACGGGTTTGGATTCTCCAATGATGACGAAGTTGATACTACAACATGCTTAAAGAACGAATGAATTTTAGTTTGTTTAGGCTTTGATTTTTCTTTTAGCATGAACGCATACGGTTCTATATGCGTATTTATTCCTAAATTAAGCTTTATGGCTCGGTCTTCTTGAGGATCATTTAGAGATCTTTATTTCATCCGCGTGTTCCATTATTTCCTTCAAAACTGGAATTGTAAGTTCTTTTCATACTTCTGGTTCTATTCAATTATAAATTCTTATGGGGACAACAGAAAATCCCTACTTCAGCACCCGTGAAGAAAATTGTTTAAGGGATACTAGCTAAACCATCGTTGTAAAGACCTTAAAATAAAATAAATCTCATCCGTAATGAAAACATTTAAATACTGAGTTAACCACCTATCATTTTAAAGCTAGAAGAGTTCTGCCAATGGGCAATAACTAAAATTAATGACGAAACAATTCTTTTTGATAATGTGTTATTTACGGATTAAACTCTTTCCATAGTAAAGGGATAGTTAACAAAAGACATTTAACATCTTACACGTTGTTGGACCGAAATTTAGTAAGCAATTCAAAAATGAATCGATATTAAAAAATAGACTTTTAGACGAAAATATGTAACTTAAATTAATTTTTCCTCACACGTCATTAATAATTGACAAAAAATTGTGTCCAGCTAAACGTCGTTTTCGAGAAATATAATTTTATAAAAACATTGACATTTTCGGAAAAATTGAAAATTGAACTTTAGGCCCATAAGAATACAAAACATTAATAGAGGTTCCGTTTAAAAAACTAACTATGGTTAGCCACCACGTTATGGAACAGTTTGTATACAACAAAATAAATTTAAAAGATGCTCCCAATGAGTGGCTATCATAGGCGAAAAACCGCTTCAAAGTATCTTTTCTCATAAAATCACAATCTGCTTTTACCTGAGAGATGACTTACTCTGTTTATACAGGGTGTTATAAATTAAGTCGGCACTATTGCTAACTTTGTTATTAATGAAGCTACATTATCGGTTAAATTAGCAAAGTAGTAGTATTTTTATCGTTAACAATGATGGCAGAACCGAAAAGACAGTTGAACTACTAACTTTCGCGCTATTTGCAAAAGTTACTTTCTTTTAAACGGAACATCCAGTATATTTTTGCATATATTGAAAGAAGGAATTATTTTAAAAAAGAAAGCTTTCATACATTATTGACAAAAAATGAAAGTTGCGGCAGTTATCCACTATTTTCTACAGCAATTCATATCAATAAAATAAAGATAGATGCCTATGATAAAAAAAAAATGAGGTGTGGCCACCACACGACTTTCTTATACGTATGAGCGTTTCAAATTATAGAATTTTAAGAATTTTTTTTTCAAAAATTATTCAAAATCCTATTCTGAGTACTTCTATTCTCTTAATAAATCTATATAATGCATACTTTGCAAGATATTATCAAAAAAATGCTCCTCGTTAAGAATAAAAGTGCTACTTCCGGTCCGAATTTTGAAATTTCATATATACAAAAAATATTTAAAATCCAGTTTTAAATACTTTTGTACTCTCGATAAATTTATATAGAATGCATAACTTACGACATATTTGCAAAAAATCGCTATTCGATAAGAGTAAAAGTGGTACTTCCTGGCTGAATTTTGAAATTTCTTTTATACAAAAGATATTGAAAATTATATTCTAAATACTTTTATACCCGTAACGCACTTGCCTAAAACGCATGACTTGCGAAATATTCGCAAAAAACTGATTTTCGACAAGAGTAAAAGACCTACTTCCGGTAGGAATTTCGAAAAACTTTTTAAATAAAATTATTCTCAATTTTAATTTTAAGTATATATGAATTCTTTATAAATTTGTTTAAACTTAGTAGTTGACGAAATATTGGCAAAATTCGATTTTTTCGCTGAAGTAAACTGCTACTTCTGGTCTACCGATTTTACTGAAAAACTAATCAGATCTCAAGAGGGAGATTATACACGCAAATACAAAATTTGGAATTGATATCTACAGCGGTTTGACCGCTATCCTGGTCACACACGCAGAGAGAGAGACACACACAGACACACAGACACACACAGAGACACACAGACATTTTTTAAAAACCACTTTTTCGATATCAGGGGACTTCAAAACGTGGACATCTGCAAAAATCTCGAGGTCGAAAATTTTCATCATCACAATACTTCCTTATACTACGTATAAGAAAGTAAAAACAGCAAATGTTAAACAAGCATTGTGCATATGTTTATTATAATAGATGTTCGAAGACATTTAGGAATATTTTTGGTTAACCTGGTCTTGGCTATTCGGCAACATGTACATTTTCAACAATATGGAGCACCAGAGCATAATCATCGCGAAGTACAATTTTTTCTGAGGGAAATGTTTTGGAATAAGTGGATAGGTACGAATGGACCGATTCAGTGGCCATCAGGGCCACCGCAACTAAACCCTATAGACTTTTATTTTTGGGGATATTTAAAAAATGAAATTTACAAAAAGAGATATGAAAACGCTGTAGAGCTGCAAAATAAAATAATTACTATTGCTAATAACATCTATTATAATAAACATATGCACAATGTTGTTTAATATTTTATGTTTCTTCTATTGAATGCACTGTATTGGACAAAACCGTGATGTCTTCGAACATATATTATATAATAAAACAGTTTCCTTTCAAAAAGAACGCATTTTATATAATAAATATACATCATACACAATGCTTGTTTAATATTTGCTGTTTTAGCCATCTTGATTTTATTGATAAGAATTGCTGTAGAAAATAGTGGATAACTGCCGCAACTTTCATTTTTTGTCAATAATGTATGAAAGCTTTCTTATTTAAAATAATTCCTTCTTTCGATATATGTAAAAATATACTGGGTGTTCCATTTAAAAAAAAAGTAACTTTTGTAAATAGCGCGAAAATTAGTAGTTCAACTGTCTTTTCGGTTCTGCCATCATTGTTCACGATAAAAATACTACTACTTTGCTAATTTAACCGATACTGTAGCTTCATTAATAACAAAGTTATCAATTGTGCCGACTTAATTTATAACACCCTGTATATAGGTAAATACGAGGGATATTCGGAAAGTAAGGTCCGAATCGCCGTAGCTAATCGAATGTCGCGCGAAAATGGAAACGCGCATGCGCACCGACTCCCGACATGCGTTGCTCGTCAAACGAAGCCATTCGCATTGGTATTATAGCAGTGTGTTGTTTACAGTGTCCGTTCAAAATGTTTAAAACAATTGATCAGCCCGCCGACTGTAAAATACGGTCAGTGATTCGGTTTTCGACGGCAAGGAACGTTTCAGCAGAGGATATTCATAGACAAATTAGTGAAGTTTATGGCCCCAATGCGATGAGTGACAGCAAAGTGCGTAAGCGGGTGAGAGCTTTTAAGGACGGACGGGAAAATGTCCATGATGAACCGCGATCAGGCCGACCATGAGTGATCACAGAAGATTTGGTCAATGCCGTGGACGAAAAGATTCGGGAAGACCAGCGATTCACAATTTTAACTTTAGCATTGGAATTTCCGAATGTGGGTAGAACAACTCTGCACAAAATTGTCTCTGAAAATTTGAAATTTCACACATTGTGCGCACGTTATCCTCACAGGCGGCGGACGTCTATGACTTAGGCATACAAAAGCTCGTAGAACGTTATGACAAATGTTTAAACAGACATGGAAACTATGTGGAAAATTAGAGAAACATGTATATAATTAAATATAAACAGTTTTTTGAAGAATCTGCGATGGTTTATGTTTTATCAGAAATCGGACCTTACTTTCCGAATATCCCTCGTATAAGATAAAGTATGAAATACAAAAAAATATACATCTGCTACATTATACGTGTATATGTACACGAATCATAAACATATAAAACCAATATACTAAGTTGCACATAAAATGTCACAATTCAAAAATTTTTCAGTATTAGTAACAGTAATTATAGCCGCCAAAATTAGTAAACAATATCAAATAAAAATGTCAAACACAATAATAGGCAACACATTAAATAGTTATACGTGTCACCAACCTTAAAAAAATAAGATTATTATGTTTAAAGTAAGACGTTTTAAACCCAAACCGATGTTTGTAAAGCGAACTTTATTGAAACCGAATAGAAAAACTATTACAAATTTATATAAGATGTGAACCGGCAGTATATCATTGTTTCAAGAGGAAAACTGAGAAACAGAACGATTACATACATTAAAAATGAGGTGTGGCCACCACACGACTTTCTTATACGTATGAAAGTGTTACTTCCGGTCCGAATTTTGAAATTTCATTTATACAAAAAATATTCCAAATCTAACTCTAAATACCTTTGTACTCTTCATAAATATATATAGAATGCATAATTTACGACATATTTGCAAAGAATCGCTATTCGATAAGAGTAAAGGTGGTACTTCCGGTCTGAATTTCGAAATTTTTTTTATACAAAAGATATTTAGAATTATCATTTAAACACTTTTATACTCGTAATTTACCTGCCTAGAAAGCATGACTTGCGAGATATTCGCAAAAAACTGATTTTCGATAAGACTAAAAGACCTACTTCCGGTAGGAATTTTAAAAAACTTTTTTAAGACAATTTGTCTCAAATTTAATTTTGAGTACATTTGAATCCTTTATACATTTGTTTAAACTTAGTAATGGACGAAATATTTGCAAAATTCGACTTTTTCACTGAAGTAAACTACTACTTCCGGTCTGGCGATTTTGCTCAAAATCTAATCAGTTCTCAAGAGGGAGATTATATTCGTAAATACAAAAGTTGGAATTGATATCTACAGCGGTTTGACCGCTATCGTGGTCACTCACACACACAGAGAGACACACACAGAGAGAGAGACACACGCACACACAGACACACAGACATTTTTTTAAAACCACTTTTTTGGTATCAGGGGACCTCAAAACGTGGACATCTGCAAAAATCTCGAGGTCGAAAATTTTCATCATCACAATACTTCCTTAAACTACGTATAAGAAAGTAAAAATGACATTATAAAATTTTGTTTATGTATGTCAACACTATTCACGACTGCCAACTTAACTTCGTCTTTCTGTAAATGCGAGATCGGTGTTATCGTTATCTAATTACCACAGATGTCTAGGTAATTTTCGATGTTCTGACAACCATTCGCTGATCCGGAATTTCAACAGAATCAACTGCATTCTAATATCGCATGCCTATCATTCCGCTAATGCTATCGATTTAATTACGTTTTAATATGCTTCCATAACAGCGTCAATATCGTTAGAGTTAGGCAAGGAATGCTTCTGTATGCGAAATATCCAGGCATTATCTGCTAAAGAACTTAAATCAATTTAGATCCCAATTACATATCTAATATTCAATTCTTTTTAATATTTATGTTTCAATGAATAAATTAACACTAACCCTTTCTTAACCTTCCGATGAGCGCGGTCATAAAATCACAAAATCGGGCGCGGTGTATCAAAATGTTCACGCGCCTGTTAGTCTCTAATACTTTGTAAATAACCACAATAATGTATATTGTATAGTTGTATATATATATATATATATAATTCTAAATTTTTCTTGACTTTAATTCACATATTCATTTGCATATATATATAATTAAATTTCTTGGACGATTTAGAGGTCATACTAATTTCAAATTAATTTAAAATTAGTTTAATTATTAATTAGGTAATTTTTAATATCTTTAAAAATTACCCAGCGGTCCAGGAATCGAACCCGAAATCTCCCGATTACCAGTCAGGTGCGTTAACCACTACGCTACCGTGGGCTTCGGTCTTGATTCCTTTAAATTGTACTGATATACATATACATATACATATAGCAAGTAACAGATGGAAAGTATTGCTGGTATACCAGCGTATTGAACAATATGAAACCAAAATTAAGAGTTGTAAATAACTTAATTAAAAACACAAATACAGTATATTAATAATAATGAAATTTGTATTCGAGCAAACATAATACATTTATAGGACAAAACAATAATTACAGTACAGTATAGCGCAAAAATACAACAAGAAGAATGAGTGTGCTTAAAACCACACGGCAGAAGTGAAAACTTCATCAAGGCGAGGTTAATATTACGAAATACACGTGTATAATATTCAGTAACGTATTAAATAAAACGTATTCGCACATTTATTACATTTACACATGTACACACGCGTATAATATTCAGTAACGTATTAAATAAAACGTAAACCTCAACCATCCCCGTATCTAAAATTTCACATTCATCCGTAAATTTTCAAAAAACTCCTCCGCCATTTTGTTTTTTTGACATTTTGACTTTAGATTCGTGATCGGCGACCTAAGACATCCGCATATCTAAAATTTCACATTCATACGTCAATTTTCAAAAAACTCGTCCGCCATTTTGTTTTTTTTTACATTTTGACTTTGGAATTGTGATCGGCGACCCCCAAAACGCCCGTATCTAAAATTTCACATCCATACGTCAATTTTCAAAAAACTCATCCGCCATTTTTTTTTACATTTTGACTTTGGAATCGTGATCTAAGACACCCCCGTATCTAAAATTTCACATTCATACGTCAATTTTTAAAAAAATCTTCCGCCATTTTGTTTTTTTTTGACATTTTGACTTTGGAATCGTGATCGGCGAACCCCAAAACCCCCGTATCTAAAATTTCAAATCCATACGTCAATTTTCAAAAAACTCGTCCGCCATTTTGTTTTTTTTGACATTTTGACTTTGGATTTGTGATCGTCGGCCTAAGACACCCCCGTATCTAAAATTTCACTTTCATACGTAAATTTTCAATAATACGAAATACACGCGTATAATATTCAGTAACGTATTAAATAAAACATATTCGCACATTTATTACATTTACGCGAGTGGCCATTTTGTTTGGTCGGTTCGGACGTATGTGTATGTATAAATAGACGATATAAATACTCGTTTACGGTCCCGCGCTTGGTCTGATGGTAACGTGTCGTCTTCATACCCGTGCGGCTCGGGATCGAATCTGTTCTGGAACATGAATTTATTTATTCATTTAAATTTCAATTTAACTTAAATTAAATACCTCTACATATATGATATATTTATTTATCTTGTTCCCTTAGCCGACATTACCCGAACGAGCGTTACACATATCCGAGCGTTACATATCCGAGCGTTACATATCCGAGCGTTGCAGTCAGTCTTGTTCAGTGCCTACAATCAGCGCAACGCGCCTAAAGAAGTTTACACTTCAAAAAAAAAACATAAACAAATACTAAAAATATCAAAAATACGGTATCCGGCAAAAATACCTCCCGTATTTAAAAGGAGCGCTGTGTGAGTTGTGATCGGAATGCGGCGGTGGTGGGCGTATCGATCGATAACTGTATGCGTGCCATTTTCAGTAGGCGCAATGACATATCGGCGTGTGCATCGTGCAATTGTTGTGGTTCTGTGTTTACTACTCAGCGAGCATTTTGTAATTGGTTCGACTATTGCCGATATGATCTTGTTCAGGATTAAAAAAAACTATTTTGGGTATCAAACTTTAGATCAACAAGTTCTGCAGTGAAAAGGAAATTGCCTGGCCGACCTCGGATCGTACCAACGCCGCTGCAATCGCCAAAGTGTTCAGTACGTAAACAGGCAGCTGCTCTAGGCTTGCCTAATAGGAGTGTAATAAGAATCCTGCATAGAGATCTTCACATACACCCATACAAAATGATGGTTACCCAAGAATTAAGTGAGAGAGATTATGAAACTAGCAAAGTTGTGTGTGATGATATTCTTCAGAACATTTCCCCTGGCGCCGTTTTCATTTCGTCTGATCAGGCCCAGTACCACTTGTCAGATACTGTAAATAAACAAAATTGCCGATATTGGGAAAACCCTCAGGAACTTCACCAATGACCACTTTACAGTCCTCGTATGACAGTTTGAAGTGCCGTTGCTGCATTTTATTTTTGGTGTCCGAATTTTTTCGAAGTAGTGGTTACTTCAATGCGCTACTGTCACATGATCGAAACCTTCCACCGACCTATGCTAAACCAGTTTATTGGGGACCACGAAGAGCAAGAAGTCTGGTTGCAACAAGACGGGGCCATAGCTTACACTTTGCGGCGTTCTTTAGCAATTTTTAGCGAGTTACTTCCTGAACGTCGCCTCTCTTTGCGAGGAGACATCGCCTGGTCTTCCAGGTCATTCGATTTATCACCTAGTGATTTTTTTCTTTGGGGCATTTAAAGGCGCAAGTGTACAATCATTGCACCACAACCCTGCAAGCATTTAAGGTGGCAATCAGCCAGGCAGTGGATGTCATTTCACCGGAAATGTCACGAAGAACTACGGACAACTTCCGAGAAAGGCTTCGTCAATGTATGGCCTCTATTTACCGGAGATATTCTTTAACCCGTAACTGGTGAGGTCAGATTTTTGATACATAACTGGTGAGGTGGGGTTAGACAAACCCCATTGAAAAAATGCTATTTCTGCGAAAACATTATAAACGCTATCGTAATTAAATTTTTTAAACACCTTTTAATGACTTTTAAGCAGATTACAGTGAGCTATGAAATGAAAAAGTTATATCCATTAGGGAAAGTATTTGTGTTTCAAGCCTATGTTAAAAAAACTGCAAAATTTCACCTGGAGGATATTTATTTATTATAGAAGAACTAAAATAAAATACACGAAAACAAATTACACAGAAATACTAAGACGGCTTATAATAAACTATCTAAGAAATAGTTTTACAAGTTTAAGGAAGAATAGGTAATATTTAATCAACATACGTTATTGGTTACAATCCACACAACGACCCAGAGTACAGCTGCCACAAATGGGAGTATTACAGTCAATACAAGTGAATCTTGTCTTCTTATCCTTATCTCTTGGGCATTTACCGCATCTAACTTGTTTTTGCAAGGGTTGTGGAACACTGCTTGTTATTGGTTTCATGAGAATTCGACCGATAGACAACCGCAATTCGCGAGGTAAACGGCTGTTGAGCAGTCTTATATTCAGTTGAGGCTCTACCAGTTCTCTAGCAACACTTTTGACAAAATCTATTCTTGTCTTGTCGCTATTTCCAGGAAAACTCGAAAATATCACATATGCATTGACGAGACTAATGTTGAGGAGCGTATAGAAAATAGCAAGCGGCCAGCGGTTGGTTCGTCGACTTGTAGAGTACACGGTGCACTTTTCGTCTAAAGCATCCACTCCGCCTTTCGTTGCATTATAGAACATAATAATTTCTGGTTTTTCAGTTTCCGGATCAGTTCTACTGTCGTGATGCATAGAGGAAATTAAAAGAACAACTTTGTTCCTTTTTGGTACGAAAGATACTAAGCTGAGGTCATTGGTAAAACCGTAAAGTGTTGACTTTTCTTGCTTTCCTTTTGCCGGCAGGAATTCTCGTGGAACCTCTCTTTTGTTCCTTTTCAAAGTGCCAACATATGTCAAGCCTCTTTTCTGTAGCTCTTCTACAAGCTGGATTGATGAAAACCAGTTGTCGGCTGTAATGTTTCGGTTTGTTCCGTTAATTGGAGTAGCTAGGCGTAAAACCGACTGTGTAGGTTTTGCCATTTTTCTCTCGACTTCAGACAGTGTATCTCCATCGCTGTCTTTACCAGAGTAAATATAGGCGTTTAGAAAGTAGTGTGTCTTTGCGTCGTTCAATACCATCACCTTTAGACCATATTTGCGAGGCTTATTGGGAATATACATCCGAAATTTACACCGGCCCCTGAATCCTACAAGCATCTCATCGACGCAGGCGTATTCTCCTATAGAGTAACATGCTTGGCAATTTTTTATAAAAGTTTCGAACACCCAAGATATTGCAGCAGTGGCATCAACCTTTTTTCTTTCTTCCCTATCTAAAGCATTATCAAAGCGAAGGCACGCTAGAATGACCAAGACTCGCTTCAAAGATATAGTGCAGCGAAAGATGTCACGTCCGGTGCCATCTGTAGCAAATAGCGCTTCCAGATCCTCATGATTTGATTTAAACACTGAAGAATAAAACAAGATCCCCAGAAATGCTCTAAATTCTACAATATTTATATCTCTGTAGTCGTACCGATCTGGTGTAGAAAGATGGTGTCTAACCTGTAATATTTTTTCGTTCGTTCGGAGAAGTATTTCGTTTAATATTTCGTCTGTAAACAATAGTTCCCAAGAAGAAAGAGGCCTACAATACTTTCCCATCCATTTTGCAGGACCAATGATGCCTGGTAGATGTGAAATTATGTTATTATGTCTCGTGCGAACATTTGGATTCGGGGGTTCAGCAGACCACTTGAATTTGTTCTTCCCATAAAATGCTTTAGAATTGCTTTTCTTTCTTTTTTCACTATCACTATTGGTCTGGCTATCATCCTGAGACAGCTCTTGGACGGAATCACTCTCATGATCACTGTGAAAGTTCGGGTCAACGACATCTTCTTCATCGCCACTATAATTGCTTTCTAAATCATTGTAAACATCTGTAGCCCATTCCTCAAAACGAGGATCATCAGTTCTCATTCTATAAACAGAAAATGTAGACGCCATAATACAGTTTGAAACATAAAAAGTAACGTATTTGGTGAGGTGGGGTTTGGTACACCCCAAACTGAACTTGAATCGAAATTGATCAAAACGTCGATCGTATTTCACGGCATGCGAACACTAGTAGTATAGATGGTCAACTGATTGAAAGCTACACGAACGGTTGCCGATCCCCCACCACTCCTTATCGCGCGGGCGCACTTCTTAATTTCGATGGGGTTTGGCAAACCCCACCTCACCAGCTACGGGTTAAAACCGAATAATGTAAAATAGCATAGTATTTGTTGTTCACAAAATAAAATACTTTTTTGTATCTTTCTTTATTTGTTTGTAACTGCCCATTGAAATACGGGAGGTCTTTTTGCCAGTCCCTGTATTTGCATATTTGGTCATATGAGTTAATGGCACTATAACCACAATATTTGTACGTGATCTGGCAACTACAAACGTATAGGTTGAATGCGTTGCACACGTTGGTACCAAAAAGTCTACGGTCGACAGAAGGTAGGGCGCGTCGATTTGATTATTAATTACTTTTCTTAAATACCCCTGAACATTAACAAATAAACCTATTCTAAAATGCAAATATTCGGTTGGATAAATAACTCCAATAAATTTCAATCGTATATAAACATAAAACGAATTTTAAAACGTCAGAAATATCACAGATACTCCAAATTTGTTTGGTCTCGTCCCGTTCCACTTTTAAAAGACAAAAGACGGCGAAACTCACACTGTTAAGTTTCCCATTATGAATTTAAAACTTCACAAAAGAAGTTTCCAACTTTACTTTGCCACTTCTCACAGAGAATCGATTCTCTCGGAATATCGACGGATGGTGCTTTTTTCACTTGTTTTGCCGCCGCATGTAGATTCTACAGATACACGAAAATGTAAGAGAAACAATTTTAAATTGGCAAAAGTATAAACTCAACGTTCCGGAGGGAATGTAGATGAGGTATCCTTTGTCACGGCTCTTGAAACGGCGAGTTCTGCGGTCGGTGGTGAATAAAATTGACCTGGCTCTGTGTTTTCCTTGGAAACCGGTTGGAATTCTGAAGGAATGTAATAATTGAATTTTTTAAGAATAGAAAGGACCTCGCCACTATCGAACCTTCGTAGATAAATTTGTGCCCCGTTGCTTTGGAATTCAGATTATGCAGAAGTGAAAGAAGGGTATTTAAGGAAGTAACAAAATTAATATAAATCACCATGAAATATATAATATATTATATTGCTTAGATTTTCGACGGTATATTAGTGATTTTTATTGAAGAACCTTTGAATTTTAAAACTATTAAATTTCTTAATCTACGATGGTGTCATTATGACACATTTAGCATTGTCATTTGAGTGTCATTATGACCTTCATAATCACAGGCAAATTTTAAAATAAACAAAAAAGATGAGGTGTGGCCACCACACGCCCTTCTTATACGTATGAGCGTTTCAAATCACACAATTTTAAAAATTATTTTATACAAAAAATTATTCAAAATCCTATTCTAAGTACTTCCAGTCTCTTAATAAATCTCTACAGGATACATACTTTATGAGATATTTGCAAAAAAAAACTACTCACTAGGAGTAAAAGTATTACTTCCGGTCCGAATTTTGAATTCTCATTTATACAAAAAATATTCCAAATCCAACTCTAAATACTTTTGTACTCTTGGAAAGTATATATAGAATGCATAATTTACGAAATATTTGCAAAAATTGCTATTCCATAAGAGTAAAAGTGTTACTTCCGGTCCGAATTTTGAAATTTCATTTATATAAAAAATATTTCAAATCCAACTCTAAATGCTTTTGTACTCTTGATGAATATATATAGAATGCATAATTTGTGCAATATTTGCAAAAATCGCTATTCGATAAGCGTAAAAGACCTACTTCCGGTAGGAATTTGGAAAAACTTTTTAATAAAATTCTTCTCAAATTTAATTTTGAGTATATATGAATTCTTTATAAATTTGTTTGAACTTAGTAGTTGACGAATAATTGGCAAAATGCAGTTTTTTCACCGAAGTAAACTACTACTTCCGGTCTGCCGATTTTACTGAAAATCTAATCATATCTTAAGAGGGAGATTATATTCCTAAATATAAAATTTGGAATTGATACCTATAGCGGTTTGGCCGCTATCGTGGTCACACACTCACACACAGAGACAGAGAAAGACATTTTTTAAAAACCAGTTTTTCGATATCAGGGGACTTCAAAACGTGGACATCTGCAAAAATCTCGAGGTCGAAAATGTTCGTCACCCCAATACTTCCGTATGCTACGTATTAGAAAGTAATAAAAAAAATTAGTCACCACTTTTACTTGTTATTATTAACTATAAAAAATTTGATTATATTTATTTATTTTTATTTATTTAATCAATCACGTCCAATTACCTTTAGGTTTAGGACTGATACAAATGCATACAAATATTGTCCAACACTTATATATTTAATACTTATATTCTTCCTCGTATCTTGTTTTTCCAATAATTTCTATCTTGCGCCAATCGTCTAGTCTCACTCCACTAAATCACTCGCTTCTGAGCCTCTGCTGTACTTGTTCCTCTCATTTTAGTCGTGGTCATCCTATTTTGTTATTTCCTTATATTCTGGTTTCATAGACTTTTTTGCTAACCTATTTTCATTCATCCTACGTATGTGACCCAGTCAAGACAATTTCCTTTCTCCAATCACCAAGTCTATGGGTTTGTCTTTAATTCGATCAATACTGACTCATTTCTTACTCGATCTCTTCTTGTGATTCCTTTTATTCTTCTCAGGAATCTTATCTCAGTGGCTATTACTTTACTTTTATGTGATTTTGTTAAGGTTCAGGATTCACTGCCATATATTATTGATGACCTGCCCACTTTCTGGTATACCTGTGTTTGTATTTTCCGTGGTATCGCTTTCTTGCCAAAAAATGTTGTTTTCAGGATGTTATAGAGTCTGCCTGCATTTCCAACTCTTTGTTTTATTTTTTCATCAATGTTTCCTGTCTCTTCTATGACTGTACCTAAGTATTTAAAACTTGTGACCTGTTCTAGCTCTTGTCCTTAATTATAATCGAAGGACAAGGGGTAGAAAAGGTTACAATATTTCCTTTCCCTTTCTTCCTGACTTTTCTCCTATTTGTATAAAGTATAAACATCAGATCTTGCGTACTTCTTTCCTTTATAAATCCATGTTGTGGTTCTTCCATCGTTGTCTCTAGCTTCTGTCTTAATCTAGTGTCTATTATTCTAGTAAAAACTTTGCTAGGAATGCTTGTTAAAGTGATGCCTTTATAATTTGTGAAAATGTTTTCATCTCCCTTCTTGTACAATGGTATTACTACATCTGTATTCCAATCCTTGGGTAGGTCTTTTTGTTTTAATATATCATTCAGTATTCCGTGGAATCTTTCTTTTGCCTTTTCTCCCATGTACTTTATCACTTCAAATGTGATATCATCATGTGCTGGGGCTTTCACTATTTTTAATTTTCCCATGGCCTGTGTAATTTCTTTTAATGATATTGGTTGTAGCTCACTTTCAACTTCATTACTCTCTGGCGTGATCTATATCTTCTACCTGGTTTAGATCTGTTAATTCTTCAAAGTATTGTTTCCATCTCTCTATTATTTCATTCTCTGCAGTTAAGATATTACCGCCTAGTACATCTTTTAGTCTAGTAGCTTTCTTCTTAATTGTCTTAGTGTACCATAAAACAGTTTTTGATTTTCTGAGAAGTTTTCTTTCATTCTAAGTCCAAACTCTTTCCAGATCTCTTTCTTCGCTCTTTTTATTAAGTGTTTTACTTCAGTGCGAGCTATTTTGTACTCTTGGGGTCATTTCCTGTTCTCGACTGCAAATATTTTCTCCATTTATTTTTCTTTTCTTTAAATTTTAATTGTATTTCTTTGAATATCATCTGCTTTTCTTCGAATATATACCAATTGCTTGCCAGCAAGTTGCGGATGCGAGAGTTTGTATGAGTTAGTACGAGAAAGCAATATACAAACTGCTTTTTGGTCGAGTGTAGTGTTGGAAAAGAGGGGATATGAGTACATTTACGCTAAGGCTAGACTGACTCTCGTTTAATCAGTGCAACAAAGATAGTAGCTGTACTTGCGCATTTCATTTGAATTTTGTTCACGCTCGATCTCTAGTCGACTAACACATTTTTAAATCGCGTTTCGTCCATCTAATTTAGTATTTTCGAATCATGTTACCTCAAAAATGTTAACAAATGTTCGTTGAAATTTTTATAATCAGCTGGGTTACTGCTCAGCTCAATAGGGAGGCTTATTTGAGCATTTAATAAATAATTACGTACTTGTAGAAATTTATTTTTCCTTAATAATTCCATTCTTAACTTCCAATTAAATTCCTTGTTTTTGCATTTAGACTTACTGAAACATTTTGTTTAGTTTAGTTTGTTTAGTTTGTTTTCTTTTCTATTTTATAATAATACGGAAGTATTTACTTTTTGTTTTAATAAGAGTTTTGCTATACGTTTTTGTTTTGTATATCAGCTATATTCTTATCTTTGATATTTTAAGAAAAGAAATATTATTTTTAAGTTTTTAGAATTGACGATCCTTTTATTTACTCATACAGTTTGGGAAGCTGTGATGAAATCCGTTACTAAAATTAATTAGTGCGATTATTTACTACCTACAGCAGTAAGTGACTTTATTCTTGTTTTAACAATTCGTTATGAACAGTAACAATAGCAATTTTCACGGACTAACGCAGTAACGCTTTCTGCGGTGTCGACTTTAAAGTAGCTCTAATGTTAGTAACAGAGGCTACCCCCTTATTCTCCCACTTATAGTCGACCAGCTTGTCTAGTATATACATCCGCAGGTGGATCGCGTGCATACTGTATATGAGATTATAGATGTTCCATATACTTATTTAGCTGTTGCCAGGATTATCCGCCTAAAGTATTGCCATCTAGATTCTCTTGTCGTATGTGTACTTCTATTCATTTCTCTAAATCTTTGGGCTAGCTTCTGTTGGATCTTCATTTTGGTTTTCTCATCTTTTAAATTTGTAGCTTTTTGTATATTTACTGTAAACATTAAAAATTACAAATTCTGAACAATTGGATAAATTAATAGCAGCAGATGACAAGTGGGTTGAATTTTTAGATAGTAAGTTTATTTCCCGAGTGCTTGAACTTGTTGACAGGTCATCAGTGCCTGAAATTTTACTCAAGTATTAGAGAATACTATACGCAGACGATCTGCGGAACAATGTCCAGTATATTGTTGAGGATTTTGAAGACTTAAGAACGATTCTATATTATACGCCATTTTCCCAAAAGTATTAATGCCAACTGGTTGTAGATCTGTATTGCTTGGCCGCATATTTATATATTTCTTCTTTCAACATTCCTGTTTGTAATAAAAAGATCGGGTAGTATCTTTGTTTTCGGAATGGAATATTAATGTAAATGAATTGTTCTTCATCTTTAACATTTTGTAACTGCAGATTTGTCAATTAAGTAGGCCTACTAGCACTCGCAAATCCCAATATCAGTGCAACTTTTATCATAAAATAAGTTCCATCATCGACTATCAGGGAAAAAAAGACGGGATATGTCTTCTTTTGCTAAAATTTTAGACTTTTTGACCGAAATTCTTCGGATTTGCTTTTTAAAAATGCAATTAAATGGACATACTTACTAATATTCACTTATATAACTGAACGTGGCATCGAATAATACCCAAAGCAACAAAGTCTTAATATGTTTTGAAAGATTTTCGGAATATTCTAGGGCAGTGGTTCCCAAACTTATTTTGCCTACTGCCCACTTTGAGAATAAATTATTTTTTAGCGCCCCCATTTTTTCACCTACTCAAAAACCACTATAACTTCAAATTAAATTAATTATTGTGAGCTATATTAGCGGAGATTAAACATTCATTCTAAACGAGACTTTTACTATGGGTTATAGTAAAAGTCTCGTTTAGAATGAATGAGTTAACTTGAGACCTGAGCGTAGTAGGTAGTACACAACGGCGCTCAGGTCTCAAGTTAACTTTTACGGGCTACACCTGCCAATGAGAATGATTATTGAAACGCAACTTTATAGTATTCAGACAAAGTATCTTTTATTCAAAATTCAAAATAAAACAAACATAATCGATTCTAATATAAAAACTAATGTGAAGGATGAATCTGATGCTGTTTAATAAGTTTGTTGATATCAGGTTCCAATTTACTCAAGAACAGCCGCAAGTCACCACGTTCGGTAACATGCAAACGATTTCTCTTTTTAGTAAGCAGCGTTGCTACAGCACTAAATCCACGTTCACACAAATATGACGATGGGAATGCTATCAAGAATCGTTGAATGATTGACCACAATCCAGGGTACAATTGCGGGATCGGTTTTTGTAGCCAAAATTCTTGGTAGCCATTTTTGAACTTGATTTTTATTTCCTCGTTCGTTGTCAATTCTATAAGTTCTTCTTCCAGATGTGGTGATATTGCTGTGTTGACATTTGAAAACGGATCCAACACCCAGTCTGGTATTTCCAAGTTCAAAATATCCTGGTATCGTTCGGTGAAGTCAATGTGGAGCTTTTCCAAATGTTGGCAGTAGGCAAACAAGTCGTCGTTACTGCAGGATACTGATAAATTCGGAAAATTATGAAACTCACGTCTGCCCATATTCTTTTTGTGTAGAAGCAGTTTGGCTGCGAAAGCAGCAACGACATTTTTTGTTTTAATTAAATTTAGTTCATCGCCTTGCAGTTGGAGATTCATGTTGTTGAACAATTTATACAGGTCTGTCATGTAAGCTATATCATTTTTTGATGTAATGAGCTTGTTGCGCAATTCTGTATCTTTAGTTTCCAAAAACTCTATCACAGAGTCAAACAGGTTGTAAAATCGAGTCAGACAATTGCCTCTTGATAGCCAACGAACTTCGGTATGAAACAACAAACGGTTGAAATCTTCGTCATTAGTAACACAAAGCTGATGAAATAATCTATCATTCAAAGAGCAGTTACGGATTTTATTGACTGCTTTGATGACATATTGCAGTGATTGAAATAGTCGTTCACTTAAATTTCTAGCAACCAAATGTTGTCTATGAATAACGCAATGTACAGCAAGGACATCTGGAATTTTATTTTTTACGTACGCTATGAAGCCTTTATGGCACCCTGTCATAGCCGGAGCGCCATCCGTAGCAACTGATATAATATTTTTCAAGGGAATCTCTTTCTCATCACAAAACTTTTCCAATGTATTGAATATGGTTTCGCCTTTTGTATCGGTCTCTAAATTTCTAGCAAACAATAGTTCTTCACATATTTTCTCATCTTTAATAAACCTCACGTAAGACAGCAACAATGCTTCATTAGTTGGTAAAGTGGACTCATCGAGCTGAATTGAGAATTGACTAGTCCTCAGATGATTGCACAATGATTCTTCTATGTTTCCGGCCATTTCATCAATTCGTCTTTGCACAGAATTATTACTCAAAGGAATTTTTCCGATAATATCTGCGGCCGGTTTATGAAGCACAGTAGTTATTACTTCCTTTATTGCTGGCAAAATTAACACTTCTCCGATGTTGTGTGGTTTGCCTTTTTGAGCAATTAACAAAGAGATGTTGTACGAAGCTCGAAGTCCGTCGTCATCTTGCTTAGCAGCCGCCGAAAAGAGTTTTGCTACACTTGGCCGAGTATTATGCTTCTTCTCTAGGTCTTGAAAATATGCTACATTTTTGTCTTTCTTATCTGGATGCATTTTATTCAAATGATCTTGAAGTCTTGAAGGCTTCATTGCTTCATTCGAAAATGTTTTTAGGCATAGAAGGCACAAAGGCGACGATGGGTTTGTAGGATTTTCAATGAATCCGAATTTAATATATTCCGCACAGTATTGCCGTCTCTTCTTTTTTACTTCCGACATTGTTTTGTTTTGAGAAATACGTAAGTATAAGTGTTGAACTTAAGTACTGCTTATCTATTACGCGCGAAACCGCAAATGAAAATAAAATAAATATTACGTTGTTTATATAGGATTGCATAAGCAGCACGCACCGACAGGAATAAGACAAACATGCATAAACTCGTTTATCTCATTCGACGCTCAATCGTACTCAACAAGTAAGAACAAGTATTCTATGAACCAGCCGATTGATACAGTTGCCTTTTTTATTTGTTTGTTTGTGTCTCTTTTCGTTTCGAAACGGAGCGACCGATTGATATGTTTTTTATTTTATTTATTCAATAAAACAGGACAGATATATGAACTACTCGGAGAGAAATATCGAACCGAGTTGGTTTGAGCAATCTCTTAATTAATATTAGTTGATGTTCACAAGCTGTAGTCGAGAGTAGGGATGGGACATCGGTGGGTAAACATCGATATCAAACATCGATGTTAACATCGTTGATCAACATCGATGGTTGCAAAATATCGACTACCAAACATCGATGTTTTTAAACATCGATAATTATATTTATAGATTTATTTTTTGGCAGTTTAACAAAAACTTTATTATAACTTAATTAATTTACGTCCTTAACAAAATGATATAAAAGATATCACTATTCAAAAAAAATAATAAAAGAAATATATACATTTATAATATGTAGTTAACTTTAGAAACTACTCAAAAAAAGGTATATAAAAAAACAATATTATGCAATTACGCATGAAACAACCACATGACTTAAATCGTCTGATACTTAAAAAATATATACATTTACGTGTATCAAAGCTTTTTAAGAGAACGATTTTTATTTGGGATTTTATAGTCTTGCATTTTTTTTTGACTACGCTGGCAAATACCGAGATACATATGGATATGGTTTTATATTTCTGATGTCTCATCTTGCATTTAATACGTGTATCGTCGTGTATGATTGTACGCACTAGGGAATTTCCCGAAGAAGTATACATCGGTAATGTCTATCTCCCTTCTTTTTCTATGAAAATACGTTTACCTCCTTCACTTATTCTGCATGCATACATAATTTAACTTTTATTCTGCACATTAAAAGTACTATAAATTTATGTATTTAATTATATATTATTTAAATATTTATACTGAGTAATATTTAAAAGAGCCTAAAATGAAATATTCGAATTTATATGATATAGCACTGTGTAATTTAAATACTTCTTTTATTCGTAGACAATTTTACATCCTCGTAGCCTGTATGTGAGCTGTTAATTTGGAAACATTTTTGTATTTGTCAACAGAGGACGCTGTTTTATTTTGTGATTAGTGCAAATACATTTTGTCAAGCTTAAAAGTTCGATGTTCACTATATTTCTTCTAACATCGATAGTTTATCGATAAATCTAAATTGCAAACATCGATGCAAAAACATCGAACATCGATCCTAAAATATCGATGTTCAATGAACATCGATGTTTATCGCCCATCCCTAGTCGAGAGTCGAGAGCTCAGTCGGTGTCTAAGAGTCCTCCTAGATTCTAGATGAAATTACAAATCGCCCCGTAAGCCTTTACACAACGCCCCCATTTTTTTTCTGGGTCTCTTACCGCCCCCCTTTAGACCTGCAGCGCCCACAAGGGGGCGTTATCGCCCACTTTGGGAACCTATGTTCTAGGGGAACATTTTCATTGCTGATATTATTGACTCCTTCCCTTTAGACCAATCTTCAAGTTTTGGGTAGGCTTGCTCGTACGTCTATCTTGATTTTTCGGGAAGTAGGGAATCGACAAAGTTTTGCACAATGCCTTCAATATCAGAAGGGGCACTATCAAAATCACCCATATTAATATTCGTTTTCACTAAAACTGCATGTTAGCACAAAATTGGTCGTCAATAATAAGGTTACTAAAGCCAAAATTGAACTAATCAACAAATGATAGTTATGAATTTTAACATAAGAAAACGTTCCTGGTATTTCAGAAAAATCAAATCTATCCGAATAAAATCTATTTGGACCGTCGTAGATTAAATTTTGAATACAACACTTTCGATATGAATCATAATAATGAAACTAAACCACTCTGCTAAGGCCTCGTAGTTTAACGTTACATGCGTTTCATTATAATCTTCATATAGAATTAGTAACATTAATAACTATATTAATATATCGGAAACGTGTATCTAGTTTGAAAAGCCGCATTAGGGGTAAGGGAGAAATTGTATTAATTAAAACTTTCTATAGATTTTGATTATGTGGTTAATAACTACTAGAGATCGGCAGGCAGGGTTAATGTATGTGATTCGAAATTAGGCGCAGTGATAGAAACACTACAATAATACGTAGGAACCTGTACATTATTTATGTAATGCTCTAATGTATATACATATTATGCGAATTTTTCAACTCGGGCTTGTCAACGCGACGCAGCTATATTATCCCTCCTTACATTCAATAATGATGTTTACAAGTTACGATGTGTATGTATAAAAGTATAGTCGAGCGCGATAATTGTAGACGACGTTGAAAGGTGGGCTTTAGCGCAGAAAATATATTAGTTAAATCAAAAGCGCTGTGTGGAGTGTCTATTGTTTACTTTTATTTTTACGTGTGTTCTATTGCGTATATTTGACTCATCCACATCAGGCGCAAGATACTGTCGAAAACCAACTTTTGACAAACTTTGCTATTGCACACATTGAACAAATGGTGGACTTTTTTGAAGATATAATCACAGATATTGCCTAGTTAAAAGAAACAAAAGTAAAGTTTTAAGTTTTTACAGTTACCATGTAGTCTTTTTATGAAAAGGTTGTATTACAAATGAGGTAATACATCCAAGTAGGTCTATTATTTGTAATTCTAGTTTTTCCTTTATATAGTTTTTCAGATTAAAAAGCAATCTTTGATTCTTATAACTATCAATACTGTTATTGCTTACTCCGTGTATTTTTTACTTTCTTATACATAGTATAAGGAAGTATTGTGATGACGAAAATTTTCGACCTCGAGATTTTTGCAGATGTCCACGTTTTGAAGTCCCATGATACCCAAAAAGTGTTTTTTAAAAAATGTCTCTCTCTCCTCTGTCTCAGTGTGTGTCTGTCTGTCTCTCTGTGTGTGTGACCACGATAGCGGTCAAACCGCTGTAGATATTAATTCCAAATTTTGTATTTATGAGTATAATCTCCCTCTTGAGTTCTGATTAGATTTTCAGTAAAATCGCCAGACCGGAAGTAGAAGTTTACTTCAGTAAAATTATCGAACTTTGCCAATACTTCGTCAACTACTAAGTTTAAACAAATTTATAAAGAATCCATATGTAGGTACTCAAAATTAAATTTGAGAAAAATTTTATTATAAAAGTTTTTTGAAATTCCTACCGGAAGTGGGTCTCTTACTCTTATCGAAGATCAGTTTTTTACAAATATTTCGCAAGTCATGCTTTTTAGACGGATACATTACGAGTATAAAAGTATTTATAACTTAATTTTCAATATCTTTTATATAAAAAAAATTTCAAGATTCGGACCGGAAGTAACACTTTTACTCGTACAGAATAGCGATTTTTTTCAAATATGTCATAAATTATGCATTCAGTATATATTTAACAAGACTACAAAAGTATTTAGAGCGAGATTTGCAATGTTTTTTATATTCATGAAATTTCAAAATTCGAACCGGAAGTACCACTTTTACTCTTATCGAATAGCGATTTTTGCAAATATTTCGTAAATTATGCATTCTATATATATTTGTCATGAGTATAAAAGTATTTAGACTTGGATTTGGAATATTTTTTGTATAAACAAAAATTCAAAATTCGGACCGGAAGTAATACTTTTACTCTTAGCGAGTAGCATTTTTTTGCAAATATCTCAAAAAGTATGTATCCTGTAGAGATTTATTAAGAGACTGGAAGTGAAAAAAGGAGGTGTGGTGGCCACACCTCATTTTTTCATATAGTTCTTATGTGTCAAGTGGACTTGCTTTTGTAGTTTCAAGGTACACTGTGTGTGCGTGTTTATTGTACATGCTCGTGTATTATCTTTTACTGACGCACGGAAATGCTTGTATAAGTTTATACATGGCATGCATTTTTGAATAAGTAAATATTGTATTCCATTATTGCAAGCAATATGTTGCTTTGCGGCAATATGGAAATGTTCAAATTAAGTTATTTTGAAAGATTTATATCGTGTATATTTCTTTATTGTAATCCTTATAATATTCATCACCTGATGAAGCCATAGTAGGGTGAAACAATTGTAGTAAATTTAATAAAACTGTTTTGAACTCAATTTGAATGTATTTCAATTTTTACTTGTTTATTGTAATCCTTTTTAGGTATTAGAATATGTGTGATCATTTGTAATTAAATATGTGTTATAAAGATTATATAATTATTATTATTATTACTATAAAATAGTCGATTTCAATTTTTCTTATATTACGTATATATTTGTCTTTCCTGTGAATGTAGAAATGTTGTATTAATTTCGTCTTTAACCCGTTCTTTTAAACCATCTATCGATGGAGGAAACAGTATTTCGTCAAAATTTGTAAACACCCCCGGAACTGTATGGCTCCTTCATTAGCACCTGCTTTTGAATGATAAGGGTCCCTAATTATGGAGACTCAAGTTTCTCGTGAAATGTAAGAGAGAGTGCGCGATAGAGATGAAGGAGTCGTCGCTTAATAATATTACAAGAAGACAATGACTGAAGGGTCCTACAATTAGATTAATAGTAGGTTAGGTACAATATTGTTAGTGCGGCAAACTCTGGGCTATAACTCAAGGCTTTCATATAATTTGCATTGTGTGTCTAATGTGCATATATGAGTAAATATTTTGAATACTTTACACATCTGAATTTTCTTATTACATCCGTCGAGTTTCAAATACTTAAAGTAATGCATTGACAATGGAGATTTCAAGAAAAAATGAAAGAACGGAATATTAGCTACGTAAAAGAAGGTATTAGTATTTTTTGTGTAAGCAAGCTTAGTGTCTAAGGGCGACCTTTTCTATTTCATTAAGAATAACAATTACAAAAGAAATGTCGCAAATCAAATAAGCTATAAACTGAGATGAAAGGAAAGAATACATTTTAATTCACTCATTCGTGGAGCATTAAAATACCTACAATGGAGTTTTTTAGCGGGAATATTTCTTGCATAAAACAGCTTATATAAGTTTGAGTGACTGTCACGTTTCCAACACAAACACATTGGGGCAAACAGGGTTTCTATCTGGCAAAAAATGAAAACATGAAATGTCGTCTTTACCCTCCATACAATTATTTTCTTAATTACCACTATCTTATGCATTATTAAAAAGCAGGATTAAGGGTATTTTAAATGTACCTCTACTCAACTGTACAGGTCTAGTTCTCGCTAACTGCTTAAAAATGTAGACATCTACGTAATTGTGTTATATTTGCCCTGTGTTTGTGAATTTATTGTAGTAAAACTTTTTATCCTTCAATATCAGGTATGTATTTATAGATCACAAATATTTATTGCCATAAAAATCATTTAGATTATATAAAATGTTATAAATAATGGTTTATGTAAATGTATACTGAGTTGTACATATTCGCAAAAAGTATGCATGAAAATAGTTATGTATCAAGTTAGATCACGTTTTATTTTTAGTTTTATATTAATAATTGGACTTTATATATTATTCATACGTTAACATTTCTTGCACATTTTTGCACATTTCGAGAATATTTAATTTTTTTGCAGATATTGTATTTTGCGAAAGTTAACACAATGTTAGATATTTAACTATTTATTAATTTTTATTTACAGGAACGGCCTCAACTAAACTTTTTTTTAAGTGGAAAAGAACTATTCGACATCATGACAAGTCCAATACTGGAAATGAAGAAAGGTTCAAGTTTTTGTGAGAAGAAATGAAAATTCGAACTAATTGTCGGGAAGACGATGTAAAAGTTTTAAATAAAACTTTAGCTCACTTCTTCTCGCAGTTTAGAGTACGTTGGACGAAGGCCCCTAGAACGAAGGAAAGGTTTCTTTTACAAAATAAAGATTGGCTGCATACATCAATATCATTTCCTTCAGAAAAACGTCAGTGGTAACGTAGAGGCCGCCTTCAAGTTCTTTTCGAAACTGGTGCAGAACGAACTAAGCGGCTGAAGACAAAATTACTTAGGGAATCCACTTCTATTGCTGTTTTAAGTTATGCCGCACAAATGAGGCAGCAGGACAATCACAAACTTCTAAGAAGCACGGAACAAGGACTTCAAAAGGTTTAGGGAACACAACTCAATAAAGTGCGGCAGAGAAAAAAGTATGACACTTGTAATATGCATCTGCTAAGCTCAGATCATGTGGTGGTGGACAAAAGAAAAAGTCCAAAGAAAAATCTGCCAGCTCTACCGAAAGAGGTATTAGAGCTCTTAAAATCACCATCTGGTCAAGTTGACGTCGAAGATGATGACGACGACGAAAACAGTACTGAAGACGGAGAAACCTTTTATTCTAAAGATGACATTTGTTAATTTTTAATTTTAAGTCACAAACATTTGGAAAGAAAAAAATATGTTTAACTTATTATTTGTTCTATATAATAAATAATATATAAAGAACATACACTTGCTTTAGCTACTTTTATTAACATTTATAAAAATGTATATATATTTTGTTTTTAATTTGTGACGTGCTGTAACCGCTTAGTTGTTTTAATATGCATAAGTTTTGAAAAAGATGTAAATAAAGATCGAAACGTCAACAATAATCACGTTTTTTAAATTTTAACCTAAAAACCACACACCCAAGAATATATACTATTTGATTATATATATATATATATATATATATATATATATATATTAATTTATTTTTTCCTGGAATTAGCGACTTTTATTCTTCTACTTAAACACAAATATATACAGCTGAGAAATAATTTTCTTTATGAATAAACCCTGTATGTTTGAAAAATTGTTATTTGACAAATTTAAAAGATATAAGGATAAGAAAACAACTAGCAAAAAAGGTAAAACACGTGGGCTTTTTCGTAGATAAGTGTTCTCGGACAGATCGTATTATTTTAAGGTATTTTATTAAGATTGATGGTCATCGATATGATATGTTGTAAATTTGTGATGTTACGCGTACGAATATTTTAAATTTCCGGTTAACAAAGGGAAATAAAAAACATGAAAAAATAAAAATGTTTTCTGACGAAGTGCGTGTACATTTTTAGTAAGTTTTTGTTTTGAAGACTTGGGAGAACTAGTATAATTCTAATTTTATGTAATTTAATTTGCAGATGTATGAATTAATATTCATAAATAATTTTTAACATGTTGTATTGTGATATATGTAAAATACTGAAGAAGACATTAAAAAAGTGTCGAAACGTTTAAAAAAAAAGGTTTTTATTTGTGTTTAAGTAGAAGAATAAAGGTCGCTAATTCCAGGAAAAAATAAATTAATATTGTAAAAGCACGACCAAGAAAAGATATTATATTTTATATATATATATATATATATATATATATATATATATATATATAAGAAAGAGAATAATAACGGATAAATTCCGCTGTAGAGCAACCGTAGACACGTGTTTCTGACTCATTGGTCGTCGTCAGTACGGTGTAGCCAAGAAATAAGGTGGGATAACCTTGGAGATGTAAGCTACACGGAAGACCATCAGGTGACAGACTCCCATTTGTAGCTTCAGCTAGAAGATCCTCAAATCTGAAGACAACAACTAACGTCGCCACGAGGAAGACTAATGTCTACCTGCGTGCCATCCGAGACCCAGGAAAGATAAATCAAAAAATGGAAATAACGCGGATACATGAAATAACAAGAAAGAGAATAATAACGGGTAAATTCCGCTGTAGAGCAACCGTAGACACGTGTTTCTGACTCATTGGTCGTCGTCAGTACGGTGTAGCGAAGGAATAAGGTGGGATAACCTTGGAGATGTAAGCTACACGGAAGACCATCAGGTTATCCCACCTTATTCCTTGGCTACACCGTACTGACGACGACCAATGAGTCAGAAACACGTGTCTACGGTTGCTCTACAGCGGAATTTACCCGTTAGTATTCTCTTTCTTGTTATTTCATGTATCCGCGTTATTTCCATTTTTTGATTTATCTTTCCTGGGTCTCGGATGGCACGCAGGTAGACATTAGTCTTCCTCGTGGCGACGTTAGTTGTTGTCTTCAGATTTGAGGATCTTCTAGCTGAAGCTACAAATGGGAGTCTGTCACCTGATGGTCTTCCGTGTAGCTTACATCTCCAAGGTTATCCCACCTTATTCCTTGGCTACACCGTACTGACGACGACCAATGAGTCAGAAAGACGTGTCTACGGTTGCTCTACAGCGGAATTTACCCGTTATTATTCTCTTTCTTGTTATTTCATGTATCCGCGTTATTTCCATTTTTTGATATATATATATATATAATGTAAACTTGGAAAGAAGTCTCTGCTGTCTGAATGAAGAATTAAAAGGAATCGTTAGGGGATCCAGCATAAAAAACATCTACAGTTACAAAGTTCTTTATTTATTGCCAATATTTCGCATTACAAACTAATGCTTCTTCTGGGCTTAACTACAATATTAATATGAATTACAGAATTGAAATTTAAAGTAGTAATAAAATAATCTATTTAATATTAAAATTGACTCACAATTTGAACTTTTTTGAGAGAGAATCGCATCTGACTATGACCTATGTTGTTTTAACCAAATCGTTTCAGATAACATATTAAAAAACTTTTTTTAAAAAACTGGTATATATAAATTTAAAAAACAGATAAATGTGTTAATAAAGTATTAAAACGGACAAGAACATGTTTACCCATTGACAGGTGACAAATCAATGAATTGATCTGTAAGGGACAACCGTATCCAAGCTGCCTACAACTTTAATATGATATTGATAACCTAATGTGTTCAGATTTAGATTTGTTAAAAGAATTAAAATATACAGTGCATTTAACTATACAGTGTGACTAGAAAATGAAGTGTTTATAATTAATATGGTTAAGTTAAGTTAAATCCATTAGTTATGACAATTAGTAATTTGTATAAATTAGTCTTGTATAACTTATTAAGGAAATGGCATTTTAATTTTTGTTGTTTGAATTGATAGTGATATTAGTTTTTGTTAAATGAAAGCAAATAAGAATAAACGTTACTTAATCTATCTATGTCCGATCTGAAGTTCATAGAATTATCGTTATTATTGATTTCAATCATTTCCAAAATTTCCCTAGATTAAGTAACGTTTATTCTTATTTGCTTTCATTTAACAAAAACTAATATCACTATCAATTCAAACAACAAAAATTAAAATGCCATTTCCTTAATAAGTTATACAAGACTAATTTATACAAATTACTAATTGTCATAACTAATGGATTTAACTTAACTTAACCATATTAATTATAAACACTTCATTTTCTAGTCACACTGTATAGTTAAATGCACTGTATATTTTAATTCTTTTAACAAATCTAAATCTGAACACATTAGGTTATCAATATCATATTAAAGTTGTAGGCAGCTTGGATACGGTTGTCCCTTACAGATCAATTCATTGATTTGTCACCTGTCAATGGGTAAACATGTTCTTGTCCGTTTTAATACTTTATTAACACATTTATCTGTTTTTTAAATTTATATATACCAGTTTTTTAAAAAAAGTTTTTTAATATGTTATCTGAAACGATTTGGTTAAAACAACATAGGTCATAGTCAGATGCGATTCTCTCTCAAAAAAGTTCAAATTGTGAGTCAATTTTAATATTAAATAGATTATTTTATTACTACTTTAAATTTCAATTCTGTAATTCATATTAATATTGTAGTTAAGCCCAGAAGAAGCATTAGTTTGTAATGCGAAATATTGGCAATAAATAAAGAACTTTGTAACTGTAGATGTTTTTTATGCTGGATCCCCTAACGATTCCTTTTAATTTTTTATATATATATATATATATTATTTTGAAATAAAAAATTTGAGGTCTGTGATTAGATGCCAATAAAAGCTCCGTCACGCGAAAATTTATATGTGTCACTTGTTTAAGGAAATCAGACGAGGTGCAATAACTTCGGCCGTATGATTAATATACTTATGAAATTTTATGTAGATGCTACTTTTGTCGTTAAGAATCAATGTACCAACATTCAGCGTTCTTGGTTAAGCCGTTGAATTGATGCCAACTTTCAGTGCTTTCTGCCCCACTGTGGACAAAGTAAAAGAACATGAAATGTGTAGATCAATATATAGCCATATTTAGGCTCGATTTCGCTTAAAATTATTTTACTCAATATAAACATTTTGTTCAAATTAAACAACAATATCGTTAAAGATTATTACAAAAATCAAAAATACACGAAGGAATGTAATAAATCTAGAGTTTATAAGTTGCTATAAAAGCCAAATAGGTCTACATTTTAACAGGAGAATCAAGAACCACAGCCAGCCCTTCCAAATCAACAAGAGATATTTATATTACGCAAAATATGTATTAGAATACAAATACTATTCTTCAATTTGTGCGTGTACATCAATTTCAAAAATACCGCATTATTAATAACCAATTAATTTGATGTATATAACTTGAATAATCCAAATTTTTTCAATACTAACACGGACCAGCCCCGCTGATAAGGGCAGTCCAAACCACGTGACCAATATGGCGTCAGAGGGCGAGGAATGATCAAACGTTAGTTTTGTATGCCATCGTTTGCTGTGAAGTGATTACTTGAAGAAATACTTATCTGAAATACAGAAGTTGGAATAATGTCTTGTTGAAACTTTCATGAAAATGCAATTTTTGGCAGGTGCTAGATAGACATTATATTAATTGACAATTTGGATCAATTCACTTCTGAAATTACATAATTTTATAGATGGTATTCCACCTGTGCCAAGTATGGATATTATTGCATATTTGGTTTTAATACATAGTTATTACGCTAAAGTAAAATAACAGCGTTCAAAGGTCTTTACAATGATTAATAACTACTTCGTTTTATGTGGAAAAGTATGTATGTTCTTCGTTAGTTGAGGTTTGTAGCCATGTTGGTACGAGGTAGGCGCCATAAATCCTCGGCCTGATATAAAAAAAAGAAATTTGGAACAATATAAGAATATCCGGACTATACGGTGGATCTTCCAATTCTTGAAAGTCGTATTCGCGGATGGCAGTTTGTGAAATGGCGGCAGTATGGAAGGGAGCATTGTCGTGCAATAATCGCACACCTTTCGTCAATTTTTCACTACGTTTTGCACGAATACTGTCCCTTAGTTTATGCAATAAAGACGCATAATATGTGCCATTCACATTTGTATTGCGCTCTTTAAAGTCAATTAGCAAAATGCCCTCGCAGTCCCAGAATATTGTGGCCATCACCTTTTTCGTTGATTGAACGACTTTTGCCTTTCTGGGACGAGGTTCATCAGGTCGCCGCAGTAGGGTACTTATACCGATTGAGGGACACCGATTGAGGGACACCTCCTCCCCCTCTCACCCAGCTCCCCCTCACCCCCCTCGCCCTAGTGGCGCCCTCTACCAACCCAACTGATGTGGCGCCCCCTCGCGGTCGCCAACCCAACTAAAAATTACAGATTTCATCATTACCAACCCAACTAAAATTACAGATTTCATCATTACCAACCCAACTAAAAATTGCAGATTTCATCATTGCCAACCCAACTAAAAATTGCAGGTTTCATCATTACCAACCCAACTAAAAATTGCAGATTTCATCATTACCAACCCAACTAAAAATTGCAGATTTCATCATTACCAACCCAATGTGGCGCCCTCTGACGGCCACTAACCAAACTAAGAAATGGCAGATTTCATCATTACCAACCCAATGTGGCGCCCTCTGACGGCCACTAACCAAACTAAGAAATGGCAGATTTCATCATTACCAACCCAATGTGACGCCCTCTCACAGCCACTAACCAAGAAATGGCATCTCTCATGATTACCATAATGCAGCATCCTCTCACGGTCACTAGCCAAACTAAGGTGACGTCAGACAAAATGGCTGACCATCAAGATGGTCTTTGTTTCTAGAGAATTCCTGAATAAATTACCAGGCTTGCTATCGCGCTTCTCAATGTACTTCAAACAGGTCTAAACATGCTTCCAGCGGAAACCGCAACGGCTGTATGCTTCTGTGATAGCCGCATGCTTGAAATGTATATCTTACTTATAAAATAAAATAAAACAAACAATGTATTTATTATTATTAATTAACAATATGACCAAGTTTCATACCCTCAAGATGGTCGATAAAAATATAAACTTTATATCTAAGATCGGCATACCATTTCAAAATTATAAAATAAATATACAGTATGCTTCTGTGATAGCCGCACGCTTGAAATGCATATCTTACTTATAAAATAAAATAAAACAAACAATGTGTTTATTATTATTAATTAACAATATAACCAAGTTTCATACCCTCAAGATGGTCGATAAAAATATAAACTTTATATCTAAGATCGGCATACCATTTCAAAATTATAAAATAAATATACAGTATGCTACTGGACGAGATAGCAACCAAGTATGAATATACAGGACGTTTCAAAGTTAGGATAGAATAGCAAGATGGCCGCCAAAAATCTAATAAACTAAGGTGACGTCAGGCATCCAATCTATCAAAACCATGCACTCAAACTCCTATGAAACATCATCTCAAAACCATCGCTAGAATCAGCTCACAACCGGGTCATGAAGCAGTTCTGAAACCCCTATATTAAAACCACACATTCAAACCACTATCAAATCCCTCTTTTCTCAAAAAGCCATCCAACCATCCATCAATCCATCCATCCATCCATACATCCATCAATCCATCCATCCAACCATCAATCCATCCATCCATCCATCCATACATCCATCCATCCATCCATCCAACCATCCATCCTCAAAACAATACTTTCAAGTCCATTAATCCATCCATCTGGACGAGATAGCAACCAAGTATAAATATACAGGACATTTCAAAGGTAGGGATTTTTAGAAAAGCAAGATGGCGAATCCAAGATGGCTGCCAAAAATCTAATAAACTAAGGTGTCGTCAGGCATCCAATCTATCAAAACCATGCACTCAAACTCCTATGAAACATCATTTCAAAACCATCGCTAGAATCAGCTCACGTCATGAAGCGGTTCTGAAACCCCTATATTAAAACCACACATTCAAACCACTATCAAATCCCTCTTTTCTCAAAAAGCCATCCAACCATCCATCAATCCATCCATCCATCCATACATCCATCCATCAATCCATCCATCCATCCATCCATCCATCCATACATCCATCCATCCATCCAGCCATCCGTCAATCCATCCATCCATACATCCATCCAACCATCCAACCATCCAACCATCCATCCATCCAACCATCCATACATCCATCCATCCATCCATACATCCATCCAACCATCCATACATCCATCCATCCATCCATCCATCCATCCATCAATCCATCCATCCATACATCCATCCAACCATCCATCCAACAATCAATCCATCCATCCATCCATCCATCCATACAACCATCCATCCATCCATCCATCCATACATCCATACATCCATCCATCCATCCATCCAACAATCAATCCATCCATCCATCCATCCATACATCCATCCATCCATCCATCCATCCAACCATCCATACATCCATCCATCCAACAATCAATCCATCCATCCATACATCCATCCATCCATCCATCCATCCAACCATCCATCCATCCATCCATCCACCCATCCATCCATCCATCCATCCATCTGGATAACATAGCAACCAAATATTAATATACAGAACATTTCAAAGGTAGGGATTTTTAGAAAAGTAAGATAGCGAATCCAAGATGGCCGCCAAAAATCTAATAAACTAAGGTGACGTCAGGCGAAATGGCCGACTATCAATATGATCGATCAAAATATAAACTCAACTTCTAGAAAATACCCAACTCCATATCACGCATCACAACAACAACCACCACCACAACCACCCAACATAGTTTCAAACGCCACAACACCAGACCAGCTTAAGAAGATACATCTAGGTCAATCCCCAACACAACATACTTTCAAACGCCACCACCGCGGATTTACATCTAAGATCGGCATACTTTGTCAAAATCATAAAATAAATATATAGTATGGTACTGGATAACATAGCAACCAAACATGAATATACAGGACATTTCAAAAGTAAGACTTTTAGAAAAGTAAAATAATGAGCCCATATTTTTAAGAAAACAATTTATTAAAAATAAAACAACTACACACATCAAACAAACCTCAACCATACTTTCAATTTCACAAATATCAAAATTTAAACAAAACAATCAAATGCAAAGGCAAGGAATGTTCTCGAGATGACCCATATAGTGCAATATAACAATGCAGTAAAACGATAGAGGTGAGATACATGGTCTATCAAAAATTTTTATTACCCACTTTTTTTCAGCAATCAAAACTTTTTTTGACAAAACACTATACATATGAAAATAGACATAACATTAAATATTTCCATTTTAGAGATACCCCAGTTTAATCTCAATTTTAAATAACATAAATTCTTAAATTGATTTAGTTAACTTTCTTATAATATTTAAAAAAAGGTTGAAAAAGAAAACATACTAAGTCCCACAACAGATAAAATATGTACTATCTTTTTACACTTCATGTTTAGTACTATCATTAGAAGAAATATGCTTGAGGTACAGCTTTTAATATGAAATTTAGAGGTTTTTATGCAAAATACATAGTTTATCACTAATAAAACTAATTTTGAAACACATTGTCCACATAGCAAATACCACTTCCTGTACATTTTAAAAAATAACAATTTTTATATATCATAAAAGAACCAAACAAAAAACTAATATAAAGACAGCATTAACGTTCTAACCAAAAGATTTACAAAAATATTAAATATATACTTGTTCTAAAAATGCTTCTATCTCTCTTTTACAGTTTATGTTTGTACAGCAGCGAATGTATTACATTTCCTTTGAAATTACATAAAAATCCATGCAATACACTTAAAACATTTGAAAAATCATGTTTGGTAAGCCCACTATATATCAATATTTAAGACAAAAAATTATTATTAATTTTCCATCTACAGATACCCCTGCTTAATATCAATTTGAATTAACATAAATTCATAAAATGAGTCTATCTTTTACAGTTCGTGAGTTGTACTATCATTAGAAGAAATATGATTGACGAGCGGCTTTTAATATGAAATTTAGAGGTTTTTACACAAAAACATAGGTTATGCCTAATAAAAACTAATTTTGAAACACATTGTACACATAGCAAATACCACTTCCTATACATTTAAAAAATAACAATGTTTATACATCATAAAAGAACGAAACAAAAAAACTAATATAAAGACAGCATTAACGTTCTAACCGAATTCGAGCCATACTTTCCCATGTTTTGTGAGCTGTTGCATTGTCCTGTTGGAAATACCCATGTAAAAGTTCGTCATCATGAAGATTTTGTAAAAACGGTTCAAGTAAATTATTACGATATCTCTCAGCATTTATCGATCCTTCAAAAAACACAGGTCCAAATATACACCTTCTAGAAACCGCTAGCCAAACACCAATTTTCTGCGGATGGAGAGGCGATTGAATAAACTCATGAGGATTCTCCGAAGACCAAATACGCATATTTTGTTTGTTTATATAGCCGGATAGGTGAAACCATTCTTTTTGTATATATTTGTAGAGTAAAAGCAGCATTCGATCGACTAAGAAATAGTAGCACTTAAAACATTTGAAAAATCATGTTTGGTAAGCCTACTATTTAAGACAAAAATTATTATTTATTTCCATTTACAACAGATAGCCCACTATTTATCAATATTTAAGGGCAAAAAATTATTATTAATTTCCCCATTTACAACAGATTTCCCTGTTTAATCTCAATTTTTGAATAACATAAATTCTTAAATTGATTTAGTTAACTTTCTTATAATATTTAAAAAGAGGGCGAGAAAGAAAACATACTAAGTCTCACAACGGATAAAATATATGCTATCTTTTACAGTTCATGTTTTTGTACTATCATTACAAGAAATAAGCCTCGCGATTAGCTTTTAATCTGAAATTTAGATGCTTCATAAAACCACCTCAGAGGCACTAAAAAATTATGATTTTCAGCTCAACCAACCATTCAAAAAGTTGATACATCAAATTCATGAATATTAATATCACTCTACACTCTTAATAAAAAATTTAGCAGAAGTCTCACATTAAATGAATACAAAATTTATATATGCACTACATTAAATGAAGATTGAATTTTATACACTGCTTATATCACCAGAAATTTTGTTACAAGATTATATGATTAGATAGACTCATGACTAAGCCTAAACGGACACCAGGCTTTCAATATGTAGTAAAGTTTTTTCTTCATACATTTAATATAAACTAATGATCTATCTTTAGAAAGCATCCACAGGTCCATTAGAACTTGTGGGTGGTGCAACATCTACTTTAACCCTCTTCTTAGGCGGTCCGGCAACATGCTCACATGTATCCACACCCTCCCTACAAATACAGCAAACAAAATTGCGGTGGAGGGTATTCACATGCCGCTTCAAACTATCCCGCCGGCTGAAGGAGTTGCCACATATGATGCAATTCATTCTATGAAAAACAAATTAAAAATAATTAATATAATAAATTTAAAAGAATAAAAAGCTATTGAAACCTAATTTTTAATATATCTAAATTGCTAATTTATTTGAAAAGCTCCTCGTATATGAATTGCTATAAAATACTAATTATAGACCTACATATATAAAAATAATATTTTAATACATAAACTTTGACTGATACCCGTATATTTAACTAAAAATACTCTTATTGTTCAGAATTTATTTAAATTATTGAGAAAAACCTTTAAAGAACCGTATGAAATAATCAACTTAATTATATAAATTTACACACTTAAACATTAAAAAACAATTTAAAGAAAGCACTAAATGCAAAAAATACTTTGAAGCACCCCTGGATTAATTGTATATAAAAATAATATTCAATAAAATTTACACCATTAAATTATTAAAAATAACCTTATAATTGAGAAAAAACAATTTTTAAAAGTCCTATAAAATTTTAGAGTAGTAGAAAAACTATGATCAGCGTATATTTAACTAAAAAATACTTGTATTATTGAAAATTTATTGATAAAACCCTTTAAAACTTTATAAAATAATCAATTTAATAATATAAATTTACGCACCTAAAAATTTAAAAAAAAAAGGAAAAAAAAAAAAAAAAACAATATAAAGAAGCTACTAAATACAAATAAAATACTTTGAAGCACCCTGGATAATTGTATATAAAAATAATATTCAATAAAATATTAATAAAATATACACCATTAAATTATTAAAAACAGCCTTATAATTGATAAAAACAATTTTTAAAAAGTCCTATAAAATTTTAGAGTAGTAGAAAAACTATGATCAGCGTATATTTAACTAAAAAATACTTGTATTATTGAAAATTTATTGATAAAACCCTTTAAAACCTTATAAAAATTAAAAAAAGAAAGAAAAACAATATAAAGAAGCTACTAAATGCGTATAAAATACTTTGAAGCACCCTGGATTAATTGTATATAAAAATAAAATATTAATAAAATATTAATAAAATATATACCATTAAATTATTTAAAAAAATAACCTTATAATTGAGAAAAAACAATTTTTAAAAAGTCCTATAAAATTTTAAAACTAATGTAAAATATTGCAAGTTAATATTATATAAATTAGGCTTTCTAAATACCTTGTAGTAAAACACAAACAAGCACTAAAAACGATGTTGACTGTTCGAAGATAATGAAATTAAAGATGCCGATCTACGTATATATAGATACACATCTGCGTCAGATTCCCACGCAAATGGAGTGATGCATAAAGAGAAAGACCTTTTTTTCCCCGCGCATACATATATATACATATATACATATGCGGCCAGAGGCAATTAGCGGCGGGCGCATTCCGTCCCCATGGTCGGGCTGTGTTTTAAGGAATGCACTTAATTTTTTTCGGTCGCATACCTGTATCCAATGAGGGTTGCGAGTCCGGGAATTTCGTCTTTCTACCTGTACAGATAGATCTGTCTTTATATAAAATTCGTATATATTATCTATGATTTTAGTTTTAAAATAAAAAATAATAAGAAGGTTAAAATAATTCGTTATTTTGTAGATAGTCGCATTATTTTGCATGCATATACATTCTCCATTAGTTTTATTATTATGATAAAAACAATGATCGACATTTTAATAAGCTTTGATACATCATTAAAATATTCCAGTAAATTAAATGCTAATGATGTAAAAATACCTAAAAATATTTCATAAAACAAGTGTATTTTAGTTAAATATACGGAGATCCATATGAAAAACTACGAAAGTTATATTAATGTTAAATATTAAATAATTTAATTAAATGAAAACACATCGTTTCACAAAAATTATGTTTTATTAAACACTAGATGTACATCTCATTTACCATAACAGTACATTATAAACCTTTCTTAATATTGATGATGCAGGATCAGTTAAATTAGTATGGTTGTTAAGAAATTGGAGGAGCATTTGATAGTATTTTCTTCATAAAAGTAGTATGTATTATAATATAAGATAGTGTTATAAACTATACAATAAATATTATTCAGTATTGGAATACACAATGAATAACACAAATTTTGAGTAGAGAAAGATAAATATTTCTAATTACACATGTGTGAATTTGAATTTATCGGGAATATACAGAGTAATTATTTACATCTGATGGTGAAACATGGTCGCGTATTTTATATCATTCAGTAATTTAATTTGCTCTATAGCTAGACAATGAGGTGGATGCTAAGCATTAATTTGTACACACGTAATGTTATGATCCTCAGTGTAACATATATATTCAAGTCTAACACAAACTTTTTGATTTATTGAAACCCCAATAGAAATTATCACTATTTCGAGAAGAATAGTCATGTACCTCTACATATTCAAAGCCGCTGAAGTATGAGTACATTAACAGCTGTATACGCGCGTCTTTATCATCCACTTTAATGTGTTACTGTAATTCCAGCTACTTTTTTTATTTATACGTACATATATTGTGAATTATTACACTAATTATAAAACAAAATTAATTATAGATAGACAAACATTATACAGGTATATTGCAAACATGTAATGCTAAGATAATCAGAGTGATATATACATACATGTAAAGAAATTTATAATTTATTCAATCTCTTATTAAAAGAGTTATTAATATTTTTCAAATGAATACCTGACAGTGGTGGAAAACTGTTGAAATTTGGATAGATTAATAGTTACATATGCGAGCTTCAGAATAGCTTCTGAACATGTTGGGTTGTAATTTGGTATACAATAAAAGGCAGCGGGGAACTGAACCGCCTCCCAAAAAAAGGTATTTAATATTAAAATCGTCGATTCCCCATCACAGAAAAATAGTGTATCATACAAGGGAAAAAAGTATTAGATTTTAGCTCGAGGTAAGATAAATTACCGAGAGCTAAAATCTAATTTTTTCCATTGTATAATACACTATTTTCTGTGATGGGAAAACGACGATTTTAATATTAAATACCTTTTTTTGGGAGGCGGTTCAGT
The DNA here is from genome assembly GCA_963170755.1 of Amphimallon solstitiale. Taxonomy (NCBI): domain Eukaryota; kingdom Metazoa; phylum Arthropoda; class Insecta; order Coleoptera; family Scarabaeidae; genus Amphimallon; species Amphimallon solstitiale. The sequence goes on along the minus strand of OY720677.1, from coordinate 139,303,092 downwards.
TCCCCGCTGCCTTTTATTGTATACCAAATTACAACCCAACATGTTCAGAAGCTATTCTGAAGCTCGCATATGTAACTATTAATCTATCCAAATTTCAACAGTTTTCCACCACTGTCAGGTATTCATTTGAAAAATATTAATAACTCTTTTAATAAGAGATTGAATAAATTATAAATTTCTTTACATGTATGTATATATCACTCTGATTATCTTAGCATTACATGTTTGCAATATACCTGTATAATGTTTGTCTATCTATAATTAATTTTGTTTTATAATTAGTGTAATAATTCACAATATATGTACGTATAAATAAAAAAAGTAGCTGGAATTACAGTAACACATTAAAGTGGATGATAAAGACGCGCGTATACAGCTGTTAATGTACTCATACTTCAGCGGCTTTGAATATGTAGAGGTACATGACTATTCTTCTCGAAATAGTGATAATTTCTATTGGGGTTTCAATAAATCAAAAAGTTTGTGTTAGACTTGAATATATATGTTACACTGAGGATCATAACATTACGTGTGTACAAATTAATGCTTAGCATCCACCTCATTGTCTAGCTATAGAGCAAATTAAATTACTGAATGATATAAAATACGCGACCATGTTTCACCATCAGATGTAAATAATTACTCTGTATATTCCCGATAAATTCAAATTCACACATGTGTAATTAGAAATATTTATCTTTCTCTACTCAAAATTTGTGTTATTCATTGTGTATTCCAATACTGAATAATATTTATTGTATAGTTTATAACACTATCTTATATTATAATACATACTACTTTTATGAAGAAAATACTATCAAATGCTCCTCCAATTTCTTAACAACCATACTAATTTAACTGATCCTGCATCATCAATATTAAGAAAGGTTTATAATGTACTGTTATGGTAAATGAGATGTACATCTAGTGTTTAATAAAACATAATTTTTGTGAAACGATGTGTTTTCATTTAATTAAATTATTTAATATTTAACATTAATATAACTTTCGTAGTTTTTCATATGGATCTCCGTATATTTAACTAAAATACACTTGTTTTATGAAATATTTTTAGGTATTTTTACATCATTAGCATTTAATTTACTGGAATATTTTAATGATGTATCAAAGCTTATTAAAATGTCGATCATTGTTTTTATCATAATAATAAAACTAATGGAGAATGTATATGCATGCAAAATAATGCGACTATCTACAAAATAACGAATTATTTTAACCTTCTTATTATTTTTTATTTTAAAACTAAAATCATAGATAATATATACGAATTTTATATAAAGACAGATCTATCTGTACAGGTAGAAAGACGAAATTCCCGGACTCGCAACCCTCATTGGATACAGGTATGCGACCGAAAAAAATTAAGTGCATTCCTTAAAACACAGCCCGACCATGGGGACGGAATGCGCCCGCCGCTAATTGCCTCTGGCCGCATATGTATATATGTATATATATGTATGCGCGGGGAAAAAAAGGTCTTTCTCTTTATGCATCACTCCATTTGCGTGGGAATCTGACGCAGATGTGTATCTATATATACGTAGATCGGCATCTTTAATTTCATTATCTTCGAACAGTCAACATCGTTTTTAGTGCTTGTTTGTGTTTTACTACAAGGTATTTAGAAAGCCTAATTTATATAATATTAACTTGCAATATTTTACATTAGTTTTAAAATTTTATAGGACTTTTTAAAAATTGTTTTTTCTCAATTATAAGGTTATTTTTTTAAATAATTTAATGGTATATATTTTATTAATATTTTATTAATATTTTATTTTTATATACAATTAATCCAGGGTGCTTCAAAGTATTTTATACGCATTTAGTAGCTTCTTTATATTGTTTTTCTTTCTTTTTTTAATTTTTATAAGGTTTTAAAGGGTTTTATCAATAAATTTTCAATAATACAAGTATTTTTTAGTTAAATATACGCTGATCATAGTTTTTCTACTACTCTAAAATTTTATAGGACTTTTTAAAAATTGTTTTTATCAATTATAAGGCTGTTTTTAATAATTTAATGGTGTATATTTTATTAATATTTTATTGAATATTATTTTTATATACAATTATCCAGGGTGCTTCAAAGTATTTTATTTGTATTTAGTAGCTTCTTTATATTGTTTTTTTTTTTTTTTTCCTTTTTTTTTTAAATTTTTAGGTGCGTAAATTTATATTATTAAATTGATTATTTTATAAAGTTTTAAAGGGTTTTATCAATAAATTTTCAATAATACAAGTATTTTTTAGTTAAATATACGCTGATCATAGTTTTTCTACTACTCTAAAATTTTATAGGACTTTTAAAAATTGTTTTTTCTCAATTATAAGGTTATTTTTAATAATTTAATGGTGTAAATTTTATTGAATATTATTTTTATATACAATTAATCCAGGGGTGCTTCAAAGTATTTTTTGCATTTAGTGCTTTCTTTAAATTGTTTTTTAATGTTTAAGTGTGTAAATTTATATAATTAAGTTGATTATTTCATACGGTTCTTTAAAGGTTTTTCTCAATAATTTAAATAAATTCTGAACAATAAGAGTATTTTTAGTTAAATATACGGGTATCAGTCAAAGTTTATGTATTAAAATATTATTTTTATATATGTAGGTCTATAATTAGTATTTTATAGCAATTCATATACGAGGAGCTTTTCAAATAAATTAGCAATTTAGATATATTAAAAATTAGGTTTCAATAGCTTTTTATTCTTTTAAATTTATTATATTAATTATTTTTAATTTGTTTTTCATAGAATGAATTGCATCATATGTGGCAACTCCTTCAGCCGGCGGGATAGTTTGAAGCGGCATGTGAATACCCTCCACCGCAATTTTGTTTGCTGTATTTGTAGGGAGGGTGTGGATACATGTGAGCATGTTGCCGGACCGCCTAAGAAGAGGGTTAAAGTAGATGTTGCACCACCCACAAGTTCTAATGGACCTGTGGATGCTTTCTAAAGATAGATCATTAGTTTATATTAAATGTATGAAGAAAAAACTTTACTACATATTGAAAGCCTGGTGTCCGTTTAGGCTTAGTCATGAGTCTATCTAATCATATAATCTTGTAACAAAATTTCTGGTGATATAAGCAGTGTATAAAATTCAATCTTCATTTAATGTAGTGCATATATAAATTTTGTATTCATTTAATGTGAGACTTCTGCTAAATTTTTTATTAAGAGTGTAGAGTGATATTAATATTCATGAATTTGATGTATCAACTTTTTGAATGGTTGGTTGAGCTGAAAATCATAATTTTTTAGTGCCTCTGAGGTGGTTTTATGAAGCATCTAAATTTCAGATTAAAAGCTAATCGCGAGGCTTATTTCTTGTAATGATAGTACAAAAACATGAACTGTAAAAGATAGCATATATTTTATCCGTTGTGAGACTTAGTATGTTTTCTTTCTCGCCCTTTTTTAAATATTATAAGAAAGTTAACTAAATCAATTTAAGAATTTATGTTATTCAAAAATTGAGATTAAACAGGGAAATCTGTTGTAAATGGGGAAATTAATAATAATTTTTTGCCCTTAAATATTGATAAATAGTGGGCTATCTGTTGTAAATGGAAATAAATAATAATTTTTGTCTTAAATAGTAGGCTTACCAAACATGATTTTTCAAATGTTTTAAGTGCTACTATTTCTTAGTCGATCGAATGCTGCTTTTACTCTACAAATATATACAAAAAGAATGGTTTCACCTATCCGGCTATATAAACAAACAAAATATGCGTATTTGGTCTTCGGAGAATCCTCATGAGTTTATTCAATCGCCTCTCCATCCGCAGAAAATTGGTGTTTGGCTAGCGGTTTCTAGAAGGTGTATATTTGGACCTGTGTTTTTTGAAGGATCGATAAATGCTGAGAGATATCGTAATAATTTACTTGAACCGTTTTTACAAAATCTTCATGATGACGAACTTTTACATGGGTATTTCCAACAGGACAATGCAACAGCTCACAAAACATGGGAAAGTATGGCTCGAATTCGGTTAGAACGTTAATGCTGTCTTTATATTAGTTTTTTTGTTTCGTTCTTTTATGATGTATAAACATTGTTATTTTTTAAATGTATAGGAAGTGGTATTTGCTATGTGTACAATGTGTTTCAAAATTAGTTTTTATTAGGCATAACCTATGTTTTTGTGTAAAAACCTCTAAATTTCATATTAAAAGCCGCTCGTCAATCATATTTCTTCTAATGATAGTACAACTCACGAACTGTAAAAGATAGACTCATTTTATGAATTTATGTTAATTCAAATTGATATTAAGCAGGGGTATCTGTAGATGGAAAATTAATAATAATTTTTTGTCTTAAATATTGATATATAGTGGGCTTACCAAACATGATTTTTCAAATGTTTTAAGTGTATTGCATGGATTTTTATGTAATTTCAAAGGAAATGTAATACATTCGCTGCTGTACAAACATAAACTGTAAAAGAGAGATAGAAGCATTTTTAGAACAAGTATATATTTAATATTTTTGTAAATCTTTTGGTTAGAACGTTAATGCTGTCTTTATATTAGTTTTTTGTTTGGTTCTTTTATGATATATAAAAATTGTTATTTTTTAAAATGTACAGGAAGTGGTATTTGCTATGTGGACAATGTGTTTCAAAATTAGTTTTATTAGTGATAAACTATGTATTTTGCATAAAAACCTCTAAATTTCATATTAAAAGCTGTACCTCAAGCATATTTCTTCTAATGATAGTACTAAACATGAAGTGTAAAAAGATAGTACATATTTTATCTGTTGTGGGACTTAGTATGTTTTCTTTTTCAACCTTTTTTTAAATATTATAAGAAAGTTAACTAAATCAATTTAAGAATTTATGTTATTTAAAATTGAGATTAAACTGGGGTATCTCTAAAATGGAAATATTTAATGTTATGTCTATTTTCATATGTATAGTGTTTTGTCAAAAAAAGTTTTGATTGCTGAAAAAAAGTGGGTAATAAAAATTTTTGATAGACCATGTATCTCACCTCTATCGTTTTACTGCATTGTTATATTGCACTATATGGGTCATCTCGAGAACATTCCTTGCCTTTGCATTTGATTGTTTTGTTTAAATTTTGATATTTGTGAAATTGAAAGTATGGTTGAGGTTTGTTTGATGTGTGTAGTTGTTTTATTTTTAATAAATTGTTTTCTTAAAAATATGGGCTCATTATTTTACTTTTCTAAAAGTCTTACTTTTGAAATGTCCTGTATATTCATGTTTGGTTGCTATGTTATCCAGTACCATACTATATATTTATTTTATGATTTTGACAAAGTATGCCGATCTTAGATGTAAATCCGCGGTGGTGGCGTTTGAAAGTATGTTGTGTTGGGGATTGACCTAGATGTATCTTCTTAAGTTGGTCTGGTGTTGTGGCGTTTGAAACTATGTTGGGTGGTTGTGGTGGTGGTTGTTGTTGTGATGCGTGATATGGAGTTGGGTATTTTCTAGAAGTTGAGTTTATATTTTGATCGATCATATTGATAGTCGGCCATTTCGCCTGACGTCACCTTAGTTTATTAGATTTTTGGCGGCCATCTTGGATTCGCTATCTTACTTTTCTAAAAATCCCTACCTTTGAAATGTTCTGTATATTAATATTTGGTTGCTATGTTATCCAGATGGATGGATGGATGGATGGATGGGTGGATGGATGGATGGATGGATGGTTGGATGGATGGATGGATGGATGGATGTATGGATGGATGGATTGATTGTTGGATGGATGGATGTATGGATGGTTGGATGGATGGATGGATGGATGGATGTATGGATGGATGGATGGATGGATTGATTGTTGGATGGATGGATGGATGGATGTATGGATGTATGGATGGATGGATGGATGGATGGTTGTATGGATGGATGGATGGATGGATGGATTGATTGTTGGATGGATGGTTGGATGGATGTATGGATGGATGGATTGATGGATGGATGGATGGATGGATGGATGGATGTATGGATGGTTGGATGGATGTATGGATGGATGGATGGATGTATGGATGGTTGGATGGATGGATGGTTGGATGGTTGGATGGTTGGATGGATGTATGGATGGATGGATTGACGGATGGCTGGATGGATGGATGGATGTATGGATGGATGGATGGATGGATGGATGGATTGATGGATGGATGTATGGATGGATGGATGGATTGATGGATGGTTGGATGGCTTTTTGAGAAAAGAGGGATTTGATAGTGGTTTGAATGTGTGGTTTTAATATAGGGGTTTCAGAACCGCTTCATGACGTGAGCTGATTCTAGCGATGGTTTTGAAATGATGTTTCATAGGAGTTTGAGTGCATGGTTTTGATAGATTGGATGCCTGACGACACCTTAGTTTATTAGATTTTTGGCAGCCATCTTGGATTCGCCATCTTGCTTTTCTAAAAATCCCTACCTTTGAAATGTCCTGTATATTTATACTTGGTTGCTATCTCGTCCAGATGGATGGATTAATGGACTTGAAAGTATTGTTTTGAGGATGGATGGTTGGATGGATGGATGGATGGATGTATGGATGGATGGATGGATGGATTGATGGTTGGATGGATGGATTGATGGATGTATGGATGGATGGATGGATTGATGGATGGTTGGATGGCTTTTTGAGAAAAGAGGGATTTGATAGTGGTTTGAATGTGTGGTTTTAATATAGGGGTTTCAGAACTGCTTCATGACCCGGTTGTGAGCTGATTCTAGCGATGGTTTTGAGATGATGTTTCATAGGAGTTTGAGTGCATGGTTTTGATAGATTGGATGCCTGACGTCACCTTAGTTTATTAGATTTTTGGCGGCCATCTTGCTATTCTATCCTAACTTTGAAACGTCCTGTATATTCATACTTGGTTGCTATCTCGTCCAGTAGCATACTGTATATTTATTTTATAATTTTGAAATGGTATGCCGATCTTAGATATAAAGTTTATATTTTTATCGACCATCTTGAGGGTATGAAACTTGGTTATATTGTTAATTAATAATAATAAACACATTGTTTGTTTTATTTTATTTTATAAGTAAGATATGCATTTCAAGCGTGCGGCTATCACAGAAGCATACTGTATATTTATTTTATAATTTTGAAATGGTATGCCGATCTTAGATATAAAGTTTATATTTTTATCGACCATCTTGAGGGTATGAAACTTGGTCATATTGTTAATTAATAATAATAAATACATTGTTTGTTTTATTTTATTTTATAAGTAAGATATACATTTCAAGCATGCGGCTATCACAGAAGCATACAGCCGTTGCGGTTTCCGCTGGAAGCATGTTTAGACCTGTTTGAAGTACATTGAGAAGCGCGATAGCAAGCCTGGTAATTTATTCAGGAATTCTCTAGAAACAAAGACCATCTTGATGGTCAGCCATTTTGTCTGACGTCACCTTAGTTTGGCTAGTGACCGTGAGAGGATGCTGCATTATGGTAATCATGAGAGATGCCATTTCTTGGTTAGTGGCTGTGAGAGGGCGTCACATTGGGTTGGTAATGATGAAATCTGCCATTTCTTAGTTTGGTTAGTGGCCGTCAGAGGGCGCCACATTGGGTTGGTAATGATGAAATCTGCCATTTCTTAGTTTGGTTAGTGGCCGTCAGAGGGCGCCACATTGGGTTGGTAATGATGAAATCTGCAATTTTTAGTTGGGTTGGTAATGATGAAATCTGCAATTTTTAGTTGGGTTGGTAATGATGAAACCTGCAATTTTTAGTTGGGTTGGCAATGATGAAATCTGCAATTTTTAGTTGGGTTGGTAATGATGAAATCTGTAATTTTAGTTGGGTTGGTAATGATGAAATCTGTAATTTTTAGTTGGGTTGGCGACCGCGAGGGGGCGCCACATCAGTTGGGTTGGTAGAGGGCGCCACTAGGGCGAGGGGGGTGAGGGGGAGCTGGGTGAGAGGGGGAGGAGGTGTCCCTCAATCGGTGTCCCTCAATCGGTATAAGTACCCTACTCGCCGCCATTCCTTGGACTCCCTTTTCGATAGATGATCGTAAAACAGAACCATTGTTTCATGCCCTGTGACAATGGACTCCAAAATTGGTTTTGGGTCGTCTCCACACATGTTTAAAAACGACTACGCATTTTCAACTCGACGTTCACGTTGGAGAGCAGAAAGAAGTCGCCACTAATTTTATTCATACCCAAATGGTCATGGATAATTCGGCGAACACTTGGTTCGGAAATGTTTGTTATCACTGCTAGTTCCTTCATTTTCAAACGGCGATCTTCTAGCACTAAATGTTCAATAATTGAAATTTGTTGAGGCGATATCACTTCAACTGGTCGACCCAACCGATCAGCATCTTTAAGGGATTCTTGTCTCAAACGGAAACATTTTGCCCACTTTTTTTATAGTTGAATACGAAGGATATGAACAACCATAAACGCCGTCTAAACGTTGTTTAATGTGATAAGGTGTATACCCTTCTTTTGTTCAAAATTTAATGACCTCGCGGTACTCAATTTTCGTTACTTCAGACATGTTCGTGCGCTAGTCACGTTGGTTGGCTGGTTACTAAAAACTACTAGGCTTCGAACCGCCATATTTATAATATACACCTCGCGTATGTGCATGCAAGACGTGTCGCAGATTGAACACGTTTGAACCTGTATAAGCCTGTCTGACCGAGAATTTATGGCGCCTACCTCGTATATATATATATACAGGGTTATTCACGCTATACGGCACGGAATATTGTGGCCAAAATACGTGACTTTCAAAAAGTTTCACTTTTGGGATATATGGGGGTCTAGTATGGTTACTTTTTAAAATTATTTTTATATTATACAGGGTGTCCCATAAGCCCTAAAAGTATCAAAGTTGTGTTTTTTTAAATGGAACCGCCTGTATATTATTGTATTTTCGGATTCTCCGATCAAAATAAGTGTCTGTTTTAATGAGGTTTACAATACCTAAACCTTAAGGTTTTTTAAATAATTTGAATTTTGCCAAAATCTAACCTAATTTTCATGTTTCAAATACTTAAGAAGTATTTAAGTTATGTAAGCGAAATTTACAGCGAAGTGTAACAATATATCATATTTTATATCCCAATCATAATAAACTTGCCATCTTATACAGGGTGTCCAAAAATTAAAACTAATCAAATAAGAACTTTAAGTGGCTATAACTTGATTAATTTAAATAGAACGCCATATTTTTTAACTTACCAGGAAATGTACTTTTTAATTACCTATCGAATGGTATTAGGGTGTTCTATAGCTAAGTCTTCGCGTTTTTACAGAATACGCCAAATAATCGTTTTTTGTACCATTTGGTGTTTTTTAAATAAAAGTTCTAATGTATCTAGTTGCCTATGGTATTTAGAAATGTCAGATAATTTACAATTATAAGAATAATAATGACGAATATCGTTACAAATGTTCAGAAACTTGGAACGTTATTTATAATCTAACAGGCTATAACAGCAATAATGGTAATAACATATCAACGATAACATAAAACAGAAGCAAAATATTTATAACAGATGTTCGAAATGTCGACCGTCCATTTCCAGACACTTACATATTCTTTTTTCAAAACCACTGCTAACTCTGGACAACATTTGCGGGGTTACAGTTTCAAAAGCGTCTCTTATGCGTATTTTTATATCGTGTGGTGTTGTCGGAGGCGTATTGTAGACAATTCCTTTTATGTATCCCCATAAAAAGAAATCTGGTGGAGTTAAGTCCGGGGATCTGGGGGGCCAATTTTGAAATCCATTTCTTCCAATCCACCTGTTTTGAAAGTTGGCATTTAAAAATTGCCGAACCTCGCGATGATAATGAGGCGGAGCTCCATCCAGTTGAAGCCACATGGTTGTTCTGATGTTTAAAGGGACTTCTTCTAATAATACTGGAAGTTGGTGTAAAAGAAAATCGAGAAACATCATACCATTTAAAGGTCCTTCAAAAAAATAGGGTCCAATTAAATATTGGCCCAGTATTCCACCCCACACATTAACGGACCACCTATTCTGATTTCTCATGACTCTGTATTCATGCGGATTCGAATCAGAATAATAATGGAAGTTGTGTCTATTCACGAGACCATTGTTATGAAAAATACATTCATCACTAAATAACACATTTTCAAAAAAGTTTTTATTTTCTGCCACTTTATCTAACACCCACATGCAAAATTCAGTTCGGTTGTCAAAATCATTTCCATAAAGTTCTTGGCAGAGCTGGATTTTATAAGGATGAAATCTGTGTTTTTTAAGAATTCTTGAAATACTTGCTTGACTAATGTTAGTATTTTCGGATATCTGATTTTGACTAACATTGGGATTTTCGATAACTGAACCAACTACCGTAAAAACATTTTCTTCATCTTCAGTGACAGGTTTTCTTGTAATGGGTTTTTTATAACTGACACTTCCACTTTCCTGAAACTGGTTTAATAATCTCTCAAAAACGGCTGGCTTAGGATGATTTCTTTCCGGAAAACTTTGAGCATAAACTCGAGAAGCCAATAAACAATTTTGATGACATTCTCCTAGGATAAAAATCATATCAATACGCTCTTCTTTTGGGTAAATCTTCATTTTGACTAAGCAACACCACAACAATATTCAAATAATAACGATCTAAACTTCCACAATTACAAAAAATAATACCACTATACCAAAAACAGACTTTGCAGACTAAACTGACAGACTAAATGAATTTATGTGACATTTCTAAATACCATAGGCAACTAGATACATTAGAACTTTTATTTAAAAAACACCAAATGGTGCAAAAAACGATTTTTTGGCGTATTCTGTAAAAACGCGAAGACTTAGCTATAGAACACCCTAATACCATTCGATAGGTAATTAAAAAGTACATTTCCTGGTAAGTTAAAAAATATGGCGTTCTATTTAAATTAATCAAGTTATAGCCACTTAAAGTTCTTATTTGATTAATTTTAATTTTTGGACACCCTGTATAAGATGGCAAGTTTATTATGATTGGGATATAAAATATGATATATTGTTACACTTCGCTGTAAATTTCGCTTACATAACTTAAATACTTCTTAAGTATTTGAAACATGAAAATTAGGTTAGATTTTCGCAAAATTCAAATTATTTAAAAAACCTTAAGGTTTAGGTATTGTAAACCTTATTAAAACAGACACTTATTTTGATCGGAGAATCCGAAAATACAATAATATACAGGGGGTTCCATTTAAAAAAACACAACTTTGATACTTTTAGGGCTCTTGGAACACCCTGTATAATATGAAAATAATTTTAAAAAGTAACTATAATAGACCCCCATATATCCCAAAAGTGAAACTTTTTGAAAGTCACGTATTTTGGCCACAATATTCCGTGCCGTATAGCGTGAATAACCCTGTATATACAGGGTGAGTCATCTTCGTTGGGAAGGCAGATTGTGTCTTTATGACAGAATATATATCAAAGCGGTTTTTGCCTATGATAGTCACTCTTTAAAAGCTTGTTAAATTTATTTTATATTATACTAGTATTCCATAGCTTAGTGGCTTACCATAGTTATAGTTTTTTTAAATAGAACACCATGTATATTATTAAAAATTTTTAATCCTCGTATAATTTTAGGTCAAAAAGTAATAAGATAGTATAGTATTTAAAATTTTTGACATATTACCATTTTTCTAAAAAATCATATTTCTCGAAAACGACGTATTATATGAACACAATTTTTGATAGTGTTGTTCTTAATAAAATGTCTTAATACATGCAAATTTATTTTTGTTCAGTTACTAATTGCATGTGCAGAAAATTGAATTAAACTCATACAACACATTTTTGTCTAAAAGTCAATTTGTCAAATCATCTTCATTTTTGAATTTCATACTAAATTGGCCATCAAAAATATGTAAGGCATTATTATTTGAAAAGCGACCAATACTGAGCTGTTGTCATTTTTTGATATAATTTTGCCAACTTTATATGTTTTTATTTGAATACGATTGAAACATCTTTTACTCTATTTGCTATACGACCCTTGTAACTCTCAAATTAATGTACTGGATGAGAGTCTATAGTAAAAGTGTTGTAAATTATCTCATAAATGAGAACAGAATTTATCCATTCCAAATTTTGTATTTACGAGTATAATCTCTCTCTTGAGATCTGATTGGTTTTTCTGTAAAATCGGTTGACCGGAAGAAGTAGTTTACTTCAGTGAAAAAATCGAATTTTGCCAATATTTCGTTAATTACAATTAAGTTCAAACAAATTTATAAACAAATCAAATGTACACAAAATTAAATTTGAGAAAACGTATTAAAAAGTTTGTCGAAAATCCTAGGTGGTTTACTCTTATCGAAAATCAGTTTTTTGCAAATATGGACAGCAGCGTCAAGAGGTTTTGAAATGAGTAAATTAAACTGATATTGAAGTATAAAATGCAAATACTGGGATTAATTATTCATTGTTATATAAAGCGCAATTTGCACGCTGTTAAGATAACTAGTTGATGTGTTTAAAAACAGGAATTAAAAGAATTGTCCCACTGCACCCTGGAAGTTCAACAACTCTTCCAAGCCAGAAATAAATCTTTAAGAAAATGATTTTAAGCAGGTACATCTTGCATGTAATTACTTATAGGCTACAACAGTTTAAAAAAAAAGTGCGTATTTTGTAAATGCGAGTTGTTTATTTGTGATTGAGTCTACTTTATAAATATTAAACAGTTCTTACGTAATTATTTATCTATTATTAGTAAAACAATCAGTATATTAAGAAATCAAAAAATTAGTAATATGTAATATATTAACCGAAGTATAGAGAGAGAATCCAAAATTTCTTCCACTTAAAGGGACTACTAGTTGTATGGATTAATTTACATTGTAGCATGAATTAACGTAACAATTAAGCGTTTTATAATCAAATATGACCAGCAGGGATAACAAACACCGGGCGCTTTCTATATTGGTTTACATAAAATCTCTCATATCCGACCTTTTTGCCATATAATATTCCGTTGTCACTTTATAACTCGCCTTTTTTTGCCGTGCAGAATTTAAAATGCACATACATTTTCGTCTATGGCAAAATTCAGAAAGTACGAACCGAATATGTAACATGCATCCAGCTACTACAGTCAACGACCCGTAACGGACGCAGCAATCTGGCCGGCAAAGTTTTCAACTGAACCTGTCACATTGTAAAAAATCGCATCTACTTTGACTCGCTAGTTTTGGCGGAAAACTTTTTTAATTTCGGAAAAGTGATAGTCACCTAAGGCAACAGAACTTTTTGTGGACGTAGCTGGATTCAGAAATAACCATTGTTGTTTCGATGAGTTGGTATATAAATTACTTAAATGCTAATATTGTTTTTTATAAGAATTAGTTTACTGAGCAATCGAATTTAAAATAAATTTGGCTCTGAAATTTCCAATTTGTTGAAAATTTTGTTATTGTATTGAAAATATGTGGAGATTAAAGCTTATTCGATTTCTCTATTGAGTGATTAAGTGTTTTATCAGCAAATTTTTAAATGTATTCCAATTATTATTGATTCCTTTTTTGGCTAAATTTAACGGTATATTTGTATTTCATAAAAATATAACAATATGCCTTTATGAGTAAAGATATTTCGAAGCGGTTTTTTCCTTATGATAGCTGTTCATTAGGAGCACAATTTAAAAATATTTTGTATTATACAGAGTGTCCCATAATTTGGTGGCTAACCATACCTAGTTATAGTTTTTTAAATGGAACACCCTATATATTATTGCATTTTTGAATTTCCCGTATAATTTTTAGCCAAAAAGTTATAACATAGTATAGGCCTAAAGTGTAAAGTTTTTGACTTATTCCCGTTTTTCTGAAAAATTCAGTATTTGTATAAAATTATATTTCTAGAAAACGATGTATTAGATGGACAAAATTTTTTGCAGTATTGTTTACAATAAGAGGTCCTAATAGAAGCATGTTTTATTTTTGTACAGTTACTAACTGCATGTGCAGGAAATTGGATTAAAGTTAGATGACACGTTTTTGTATAAAAGTAAATTTTTTTAAATGGAACACCTGTATATCAGTACATTTTTTAATTGTTTATTAAATTTCATGTCAGAAACATGCAAGACGTTAATACTTTAAAAGTGACTATTACAGAGTTAGTGTCGCTTTTTGATATGCTTTTGTTAGTTTTTGCAAAAAAAGTAAAATTTTTCAAATGGAACACCCTGTATATTATTTCATTTTTGAATTTCTTATTAAATTTCACATCAAAAACATGTAAGACGGTTTAAAAGTAACTATTACTGTGCTACTTCAGCATAACAGCATAAATTTAAAATTTTATGTGGATTTTAACGGGATCGGGTAAAGAAATTAAACACAATTTATAAATCCTAATAGTAATAATGAATATATTTTATTCATGTATGTATTTATCTTTCTTGCAATACATTGATAGTAGGGTACTTACGCCGATTCTGGCGCCTCCTCCCCCTCTCACCCTACTACCCCTCACCCCCCTCGCCCTAGTGGCGCCCTCTACCAACCCAACTGATGTGGCGCCCCCTCGCGGTCGCCAACCCAACTAAAAATTGCAGATTTCATCATTACCAACCCAACTAAAATTGCAGATTTCATCATTACCAACCCAACTAAAAATTGCAGATTTCACCATTACCAACCCAACTAAAAATTGCAGATTTCATCATTACCAACCCAACTAAAAATTGCAGATTTCATCATTACCAACCCAATGTGGCGCCCTCTGACGGCCACTAACCAAACTAAGAAATGGCAGATTTCATCATTACCAACCCAATGTGACGCCCTCTCACAGCCACTAACCAAGAAATGGCATCTCTCATGATTGCCTACCTAACTAATGCAGCATCCTCTCACGGTCACTAGCCAAACTAAGGTGACGTCAGACAAAATGGCGGACCATCAAGATGGTCTTTGCTTCTAGAGAATTCCTGAATAAATTACCAGGCTTGCTATCGCGCTTCTCAATGTACTTTAAACAGGTCTAAACATGTTTCCAGCGGAAACCGCAACGGCTGTCTGCTTCTGTGATAGCCGCATGCTTGAAATGTATATCTTACTTATAAAATAAAATAAAACAAACAATATATTTTTTAAGAAAAAACAATTTATTTATTATTATTTATAAATTAACAATATTATTTTAAATTAACAATATCTCCAAGCTTCATACCATCAAGATGGTCGATAAAAATATAAACTTTACATCTAAGATCGGCATACCATTTCAAAATTATAAAATAAATATACAGTATGCTACTGGACGAGATAGCAACCAAGTATGAATATACAGGACGTTTCAAAGGTAGGGATTTTTAGGAAAGCAAGATGGCGAATCCAAGATGGCCCCCAAAAATCTAATAAACTAAGGTGACGTCAGGCGAAATAGCCGACTACCAATATGACCGATAAAAATATAAACTGTACATCTAAGATCGGCATACCATTTCAAAATTATAAAATAAATATACAGTATGCTACTGGACGAGATAGCAACCAAGTATGAATATACAGGACGTTTCAAAGGTAGGGATTTTTAGAAAAGCAAGATGGCGAATCCAAGATGGCTGCCAAAAATCTAATAAACTAAGGTGACGTCAGGCGAAATAGCCGACTACCAATATGATCGATAAAAATATAAACTGTACATCTAAGATCGGCATACCATTTCAAAATTATAAAATAAATATACAGTATGCTACTGGACGAGATAGCAACCAAGTATGAATATACAGGACGTTTCAAAGGTAGGGATTTTTAGAAAAGCAAGATGGCGAATCCAAGATAGCTACCAAAAATCTAATAAACTAAGGTGACGTCAGGCGAAATGGCCGACTATCAATATGATCGATCAAAATATAAACTCAACTTCTATAAAATACCCAACTCCGTATCACACATCACAACAACAACCCAACACCAGATCAACTTAGGAAGATACATCTAGCTCAAACCCAACATACTTTCAAACACCACCACCGAGGATTTATATCTGACATCAGCATACCATCTCAAAATCATAAAATAAATATACAGTATGATACTGGATAACATAGCAACCAAGTATGAATATACAGGACGTTTCAAAGCTAGGGATTTTAGAAAAGCAAGATGGCGAATCCAAGATGGCCACCAAAAAATCTAATAAACTAAGGTGACGTCAGGCGAAATGGCTGACTATCAATATCATCGATCAAAATATAAACTCAACTTCTATAAAATACCCAACTCCGTATCACGCATCACAACAACAACCCAACATAGTTTCAAAACGCCACAACACCAGATCAACTTAGGAAGATACATCTAGCTCAAACCCAACATACTTTCAAACACCACCACCGAGGATTTATATTTGACATCAGCATACCATCTCAAAATCATAAAATAAATATACAGTATGATACTGGATAACATAGCAACCAAGTATGAATATACAGGACGTTTCAAAGTAGGGATTTTTAGAAAAGCAAGATGGCCGCCAAAAATCTAATAAACTTCGGTGACATCAGGCATCAATCTATTAAAACCACTATCAAATCATTCTCTTTAAAAGCCATCATTCCAAAACAATACATTCAAATCATACATTCAGTGATAGACACATAAATGAAATGTATTTGTGCAGCCTAACAGTCAAAAAGCTTGATATCGAGCTTACCAGCATATTTCTAACAGATCTAAACACGTTTTCTAATGGAAACCACAACGTTTGATCGCTATCAACACCTCTATGATAGTAGCCTTATTTAATATATCTATATCATAAAATAAAAAGGAACAACATATTTTAAGAAAAACAATTTATTAAAAAATAATAACCACATTTTGTAGGTGAATTATGGCTAATATGTAGCATATCAATCATAGGGAAAAAACATTAAACGAATTACAACGATAAACAATTATGACATATAAATCCATAGGTAAAAGATATATAGCAATCAAAACCCTTCCTATATCTACCTCTCTTCATAGAAGACCTAGATATTTAATACCACATACATAAATACATAGACACTCTAATCCTCATATGAATAAATTGATAGACTTATAATAATTATTTTCATCCATAAGTATACATACATACTTTTATATATATCACTACAAGAAATAAGTCGACACCGCTGTGTTAGTCACCTTATTTAATATATCTATATTATAAAATAAAAAGGACCAACATATTTTTAAGAAAACAAGTTATTAAAAATAAAACAACTGCACACATCAAACAAACCTCAACCATACTTTCAATTTCACAAATATCAAAATTTAAACAAAACAATCAAATGCAAAGGCAAGGAATGTTCTCGAGATGATCCATATAGTGCAATATAACAATGCAGTAAAACGATAGAGGTGAGATACATGGTCTATCAAAAAAATTTTATTACCCACTTTTCTTCAGCAATCAAAACTTTTGACAAAACACTATACATATGAAAAATAGCCACAGCATTAAATATTTCCATTTTAGAGATACCCCAGTTTAATCCCAATTTTAAATAACATAAATTCTTAAATTGATTTAGTTAACTTTCTTATAATATTTAAAAAAGGTTGAAAAAGAAAACATACTAAGTCCCACAACAGATAAAATATGTACTATCTTTTCACACTTCATGTTTAGTACTGTCATTAGAAGAAATATGCCTGAGGTACAGCTTTTAATATGAAATTTAGGGGTTTTTTACACAAAAACATAGTTTATGCCTAATAAAACTAATTTTGAAACATAATGTGCACATAGTATTAAAAAAGAGAATAAAAACATTAAACAAGGTACGCTTCACACGAAACATTATTATAAATCACATTTTAAAAACATGGAATTCTATTTTATTTAGATGACATTGTATTTACAAATAGTTTTATATCATTACAAGAAATATGCTTTTCATTAAATATTAACCACTGAACAACAGCAGTATACACAAAAAAACTTGATAGTCACCTTATTTAATATATCTATATTATAAAATAAAAAGGAACAACATATTTTTAAGAAAACAATTTATTAAAAATAAAACAACTACACACATCAAACAAACCTCAACCATACTTTCAATTTCACAAATATCAAAATTTAAACAAAACAATCAAATGCAAAGGCAAGGAATGTTCTCGAGATGATCCATATAGTGCAATATAACAATGCAGTAAAACGATAGAGCTGAGATACATGGTCTATCAAAATTTTTATTACCCACTTTTTTTCAGCAATCAAAACTTTTTGACAAAACACTATACATATGAAAAATAGCCATAGCATTAAATATTTCCATTTTAGAGATACCCCAGCTTAATCCCAATTTTAAATAACATAAATTCTTAAATTGATTTAGTTAACTTTCTTATAATATTTAAAAAAGGTTGAAAAAGAAAACATACTAAGTCCCACAACAGATAAAATATGTACTATCTTTTTACACTTCATGTTTAGTACTGTCATTAGAAGAAATATGCCTGAGGTACAGCTTTTAATATGAAATTTAGGGGTTTTTTACACAAAAACATAGTTTATGCCTAATAAAACTAATTTTGAAACACAATGTGCACATAGTATTAAAAAAGAGAATAAAAACATTAAATAAGGTACGCTTCACACGAAACATTATTATAAATCACATTTTAAAAACATGGAATTCTATCTTATTTGGATGACATTGTATTTACAAATAGTTTTTATATCATTACAAGAAATATGCTTTTCATTAAATATTAACCACCGAACAACAGCAGTATACACAAAAAAAACTAATATAAAGACAGTATTAACGTTCTAACCAAAAGATTTGCAAAATAATAAATATATACTTGTTCATCGCTTAAAAACAATTGAAAAATTGATGTTTGCCAAGCTATTTATCAATATTTAAGAGCTAAAAATTATCATCATTTTTACATTTACAGATACCCCATGTTTAATATCAATTTCAATTAACATAAATTCATAAAATGAGTCCATCTTTTCACACATCATGCATTTTTGTACAACAGCGAATGTATTACATTTTA
This sequence comes from Amphimallon solstitiale, assembly GCA_963170755.1. Taxonomy (NCBI): domain Eukaryota; kingdom Metazoa; phylum Arthropoda; class Insecta; order Coleoptera; family Scarabaeidae; genus Amphimallon; species Amphimallon solstitiale. The sequence goes on along the minus strand of OY720677.1, from coordinate 139,284,020 downwards.
AAGCACTTTATAATTTGAGAAAAATAGCAAAACCTATCACGAAACATTATTATAAATTCTATTTTATTTGGATGACATTGTATTTACCAATAGTTTTTATATCATTACAAGAAATATACTTTTCATTAAATATTAACCACTGAACAACAGTAGTATAATAAATACTCGTTTTCAATTATTTAATATTGAAATTACACAAAATTCAATGCAATACACTTAAAACATTTGAAAAATCATGTTTGGTAAGCCCAATATAAATTATTTTTAATTTGTTTTTCATAGAATGAATTGCATCATTTGCGGAAAATCCTTCACCCGGCGCGACAACATGAAGCGGCATGTGAATACCCTCCACCGCAATTTTATTTGCGGTATTTGTGGAGTGAGAAAGAAAACATACTAAGTCTCACAACAGATAAAATATATACTATCTTTTTACAGTTCATGTTTTTTTGTACTATCATTAGAAGAAATATGCTTGACGAGCGGCTTTTAATATGAAATTTAGAGGTTTTTACACAAAAACATAGTTTATGCCTAATAAAAACTAATTCATGTTTGGTAAGCCTACTATTTAAGACAAAAATTATTAGTTATTTCCATTTACAACAGATAGCCCACTATTTATCAATATTTAAGGCAAAAATTATTATTAATTCCCTCATTTACAACAGATTTCCTTGCTTAATCTCAATTTTTAAATAACATAAATTCTTAAATTGATTTAGTTAACTTTCTTATAATATTTGAAAAGGGTGAGAAAGAAAACATACTAAGTCTCACAACAGATAAATATTAAAACTAAAATAAATAAATACTATTTCAAAATGTTTCTACCTTTTATAGCTGTGTTTTGTTATACACAATCCAAACCATTTTGCATGTAAATATCAGTCGCCATTCCGACATGCTTCAGAACTAACCCCATCAGGTTAACTGAAAGAAGAAACACAATCCTATCAAGAATTTTATCTTATATGGTATATGTTTGAATATCTTTTTCGACCGCAATTATAGGAATACAATTAGTTTCACATACCTAATGCGGGTGACAGATTGGGCAAAGTATCGGGGGGATCACCAAACTAATCCTTTCAGAACATCGCTCGCATCTGATTATTTCATATTCTTAAAAAAAAATATATACCGAATAATATTTTACATCCCTTTTTTTTCATAAAACTCACCTATCATGAGTAAATTAAGCACAAAATGGCTCAGCACCCTGTGTCGATATATTTCCCGCAGAGGTGCAGAATAATAGCACATCGGGCATAATATATCATCACCCCCTTCATGCACTCGCACGAAGCCAGCAGCAATCACGCACATATTATTAATAGGTATCAATTGATGACGTCCATATCCGTCATCTCGGTACACATCAACCACAATGTCACCCGAACCACGAGATTCATAACCATTGTCTGTATCAACAGACGGCAAAGTTAATGTTGAATCTGAATTTTGATCATCCATCACCTTAAACAAAAATTAATCAATATTAAATTCTACACCCCCAACCATCTTTAAACATCAACAAAAATTATTTGATATTAAAATACCACTCACAAAAATAAACAAACTAAATAAACACAATTAATAGCCAACAATAAAAGATGCAGGGGAAAAACAAAATCTACTTCGAGGCACACTATCAAAACTAATATAAAATGATCTACTACACATCTATATATAACCAACCCCCACTAATGACCTTAAACGAAAAAAATTCTCACTGGAAATGGATAAAGAAAACACAGGATTACCTAAAACAATCTTCTCAACATCTTCAAACGATTTTTTTTTTATTATCATCATAAACATCCAAACAATTGCCAACCCAATTAAAACTAGGACCCTTTAACGATAGACGATTAGCATTAAATTAAAAAAAATATAACCAAGTATCATAACTTTCAATACCATAAAAGCAAATTACCGACATCCGTTCCAGACAAAAAGCCCTAAAACTCGGCATTGGTCAAATAACTGATTACACCCCGTACCGTAAGAATTATTTACATAATGAACCCTTAGGGAAGAATGCGATATATATACATATTTAGTAGATAAATTAAGAACAAATTTAGTTTCACCAATTATAGGAACCCCCACATATCAGTCAGCAAATTAACAAAAAAGATTGATTTAACCAATTCCAACGTTCTAACAAAGAAACGCACTTTATGTATCTGGAGATGTCTTCAACATAATTGAAATTCCACTTAGTCCGAGCAGATCACAACCCCATCATACCGACAAAGGAATGAATACCAATAAACCTGTCACAATCAACAAACCCATTAGAAAACGACACAACCTCCCAGCAGCTGTAAATTAAATGCTAATGATGCAAAAATACCTAAAAATATTTCGTAAAACAAGAGTATTTTAGTTAAATATACAATAAATATTATTCAGTATTGGAATACACAATGAATAACACAAATTTGAGTAGAGAAAGATAAATATTTCTAATTACACATGTGTGAATTTGAATTTACATCACCTGCCCGAATAGAGTGTCTTATATATGGATAGTAAAGTCGTCGCGTCCATACAAATACATTTCTCACATACGTATGTATATAGTCACCGCGCTTATGTGCAAACTACTACGGCGGATACAGCCCTTCGCATACATACATAGGGTAGGTAGACAGGTAGTCATTTGCTGACCGTCATTATTTTTAGTCCCATCGCTTCGTATATATAATGCATCATTATTAGAGGTTCCTAATAGATGAATTTTTTTCATAAATATGGGGATGTTTAAAATGAAAAATAGGAAGTATACATATTCTCTTTATTTATTAATGTATACAAGATATATTTATTTATAACATTTTTATATATTTATTTTAGCAATATTTATCACCAACGCATACTCTCTAAATCGGATTTTGATTTTTTCAATTTCGGATATAAACCTCATAATTCTAATGTTCAACAAGTCATTCTTCTGTCTAAGAACCCTCCGCCTGCTTTAGGAAATTGCCGCAAATGCCAACAAATTGACGAATAGCCTCATATCTTTTTATTTATACGTACATATATTGTGAATTATTACACTAATTATAAAACAAAATTAATTATAGATAGACAAACATTATACAGGTATATTGCAAACATGTAATGCTAAGATAATCAGAGTGATATATACATACATGTAAAGAAATTTATAATTTATTCAATCTCTTATTAAAAGAGTTATTAATATTTTTCAAATGAATACCTGACAGTGGTGGAAAACTGTTGAAATTTGGATAGATTAATAGTTACATATGCGAGCTTCAGAATAGCTTCTGAACATGTTGGGTTGTAATTTGGTATACAATAAAAGGCAGCGGGGAACTGAACCGCCTCCCAAAAAAAAGGTATTTAATATTAAATCGTCGATTCCCCATCACAGAAAAATAGTGTATCATACAAGGGAAAAAAGTATTAGATTTTAGCTCGAGGTAAGATAAATTACCGAGAGCTAAAATCTAATTTTTTCCATTGTATAATACACTATTTTTCTGTGATGGGAAAACGACGATTTAATATTAAATACCTTTTTTTGGGAGGCGGTTCAGTTCCCCGCTGCCTTTTATTGTATACCAAATTACAACCCAACATGTTCAGAAGCTATTCTGAAGCTCGCATATGTAACTATTAATCTATCCAAATTTCAACAGTTTTCCACCACTGTCAGGTATTCATTTGAAAAATATTAATAACTCTTTTAATAAGAGATTGAATAAATTATAAATTTCTTTACATGTATGTATATATCACTCTGATTATCTTAGCATTACATGTTTGCAATATACCTGTATAATGTTTGTCTATCTATAATTAATTTTGTTTTATAATTAGTGTAATAATTCACAATATATGTACGTATAAATAAAAAGATATGAGGCTATTCGTCAATTTGTTGGCATTTGCGGCAATTTCCTAAAGCAGGCGGAGGGTTCTTAGACAGAAGAATGACTTGTTGAACATTAGAATTATGAGGTTTATATCCGAAATTGAAAAAATCAAAATCCGATTTAGAGAGTATGCGTTGGTGATAAATATTGCTAAAATAAATATATAAAAATGTTATAAATAAATATATCTTGTATACATTAATAAATAAAGAGAATATGTATACTTCCTATTTTTCATTTTAAACATCCCCATATTTATGAATAAAATTCATCTATTAGGAACCTCTAATAATGATGCATTATATATACGAAGCGATGGGACTAAAAATAATGACGGTCAGCAAATGACTACCTGTCTACCTACCCTATGTATGTATGCGAAGGGCTGTATCCGCCGTAGTAGTTTGCACATAAGCGCGGTGACTATATACATACGTATGTGAGAAATGTATTTGTATGGACGCGACGACTTTACTATCCATATATAAGACACTCTATTCGGGCAGGTGATGTAAATTCAAATTCACACATGTGTAATTAGAAATATTTATCTTTCTCTACTCAAATTTGTGTTATTCATTGTGTATTCCAATACTGAATAATATTTATTGTATATTTAACTAAAATACTCTTGTTTTACGAAATATTTTTAGGTATTTTTGCATCATTAGCATTTAATTTACAGCTGCTGGGAGGTTGTGTCGTTTTCTAATGGGTTTGTTGATTGTGACAGGTTTATTGGTATTCATTCCTTTGTCGGTATGATGGGGTTGTGATCTGCTCGGACTAAGTGGAATTTCAATTATGTTGAAGACATCTCCAGATACATAAAGTGCGTTTCTTTGTTAGAACGTTGGAATTGGTTAAATCAATCTTTTTTGTTAATTTGCTGACTGATATGTGGGGGTTCCTATAATTGGTGAAACTAAATTTGTTCTTAATTTATCTACTAAATATGTATATATATCGCATTCTTCCCTAAGGGTTCATTATGTAAATAATTCTTACGGTACGGGGTGTAATCAGTTATTTGACCAATGCCGAGTTTTAGGGCTTTTTGTCTGGAACGGATGTCGGTAATTTGCTTTTATGGTATTGAAAGTTATGATACTTGGTTATATTTTTTTAATTTAATGCTAATCGTCTATCGTTAAAGGGTCCTAGTTTTAATTGGGTTGGCAATTGTTTGGATGTTTATGATGATAATAAAAAAAAAATCGTTTGAAGATGTTGAGAAGATTGTTTTAGGTAATCCTGTGTTTTCTTTATCCATTTCCAGTGAGAATTTTTTTCGTTTAAGGTCATTAGTGGGGGTTGGTTATATATAGATGTGTAGTAGATCATTTTATATTAGTTTTGATAGTGTGCCTCGAAGTAGATTTTGTTTTTCCCCTGCATCTTTTATTGTTGGCTATTAATTGTGTTTATTTAGTTTGTTTATTTTTGTGAGTGGTATTTTAATATCAAATAATTTTTGTTGATGTTTAAAGATGGTTGGGGGTGTAGAATTTAATATTGATTAATTTTTGTTTAAGGTGATGGATGATCAAAATTCAGATTCAACATTAACTTTGCCGTCTGTTGATACAGACAATGGTTATGAATCTCGTGGTTCGGGTGACATTGTGGTTGATGTGTACCGAGATGACGGATATGGACGTCATCAATTGATACCTATTAATAATATGTGCGTGATTGCTGCTGGCTTCGTGCGAGTGCATGAAGGGGGTGATGATATATTATGCACGATGTGCTATTATTCTGCACCTCTGCGGGAAATATATCGACACAGGGTGCTGAGCCATTTTGTGCTTAATTTACTCATGATAGGTGAGTTTTATGAAAAAAAAGGGATGTAAAATATTATTCGGTATATATTTTTTTTTAAGAATATGAAATAATCAGATGCGAGCGATGTTCTGAAAGGATTAGTTTGGTGATCCCCCCGATACTTTGCCCAATCTGTCACCCGCATTAGGTATGTGAAACTAATTGTATTCCTATAATTGCGGTCGAAAAAGATATTCAAACATATACCATATAAGATAAAATTCTTGATAGGATTGTGTTTCTTCTTTCAGTTAACCTGATGGGGTTAGTTCTGAAGCATGTCGGAATGGCGACTGATATTTACATGCAAAATGGTTTGGATTGTGTATAACAAAACACAGCTATAAAAGGTAGAAACATTTTGAAATAGTATATATTTATTTTAGTTTTAATATTTATCTGTTGTGAGACTTAGTATGTTTTCTTTCTCACCCTTTTCAAATATTATAAGAAAGTTAACTAAATCAATTTAAGAATTTATGTTATTTAAAAATTGAGATTAAGCAAGGAAATCTGTTGTAAATGAGGGAATTAATAATAATTTTTGCCTTAAATATTGATAAATAGTGGGCTATCTGTTGTAAATGGAAATAACTAATAATTTTTGTCTTAAATAGTAGGCTTACCAAACATGAATTAGTTTTTATTAGGCATAAACTATGTTTTTGTGTAAAAACCTCTAAATTTCATATTAAAAGCCGCTCGTCAAGCATATTTCTTCTAATGATAGTACAAAAAAACATGAACTGTAAAAAGATAGTATATATTTTATCTGTTGTGAGACTTAGTATGTTTTCTTTCTCACTCCACAAATACCGCAAATAAAATTGCGGTGGAGGGTATTCACATGCCGCTTCATGTTGTCGCGCCGGGTGAAGGATTTTCCGCAAATGATGCAATTCATTCTATGAAAAACAAATTAAAAATAATTTATATTGGGCTTACCAAACATGATTTTTCAAATGTTTTAAGTGTATTGCATTGAATTTTGTGTAATTTCAATATTAAATAATTGAAAACGAGTATTTATTATACTACTGTTGTTCAGTGGTTAATATTTAATGAAAAGTATATTTCTTGTAATGATATAAAAACTATTGGTAAATACAATGTCATCCAAATAAAATAGAATTTATAATAATGTTTCGTGATAGGTTTTGCTATTTTTCTCAAATTATAAAGTGCTTTAAAATGTAATACATTCGCTGTTGTACAAAAATGCATGATGTGTGAAAAGATGGACTCATTTTATGAATTTATGTTAATTGAAATTGATATTAAACATGGGGTATCTGTAAATGTAAAAATGATGATAATTTTTAACTCTTAAATATTGATAAATAGCTTGGCAAACATCAATTTTTCAATTGTTTTTAAGCGATGAACAAGTATATATTTATTATTTTGCAAATCTTTTGGTTAGAACGTTAATACTGTCTTTATATTAGTTTTTTTTGTGTATACTGCTGTTGTTCGGTGGTTAATATTTAATGAAAAGCATATTTCTTGTAATGATATAAAAACTATTTGTAAATACAATGTCATCCAAATAAGATAGAATTCCATGTTTTTAAAATGTGATTTATAATAATATTTCGTGTGAAGCGTACCTTATTTAATGTTTTTATTCTCTTTTTTAATACTATGTGCACATTGTGTTTCAAAATTAGTTTTATTAGGCATAAACTATGTTTTTGTGTAAAAAACCCCTAAATTTCATATTAAAAGCTGTACCTCAGGCATATTTCTTCTAATGACAGTACTAAACATGAAGTGTAAAAAGATAGTACATATTTTATCTGTTGTGGGACTTAGTATGTTTTCTTTTTCAACCTTTTTTAAATATTATAAGAAAGTTAACTAAATCAATTTAAGAATTTATGTTATTTAAAATTGGGATTAAGCTGGGGTATCTCTAAAATGGAAATATTTAATGCTATGGCTATTTTTCATATGTATAGTGTTTTGTCAAAAAGTTTTGATTGTTGAAAAAAATTGGTTAAAAAAAATTTTGATAGACCATGTATCTCAGCTCTATCGTTTTACTGCATTGTTATATTGCACTATATGGATCATCTCGAGAACATTCCTTGCCTTTGCATTTGATTGTTTTGTTTAAATTTTGATATTTGTGAAATTGAAAGTATGGTTGAGGTTTGTTTGATGTGTGTAGTTGTTTTATTTTTAATAAATTGTTTTCTAAAAAATATGTTGTTCCTTTTATTTTATAATATAGATATATTAAATAAGGTGACTATCAAGTTTTTTTGTGTATACTGCTGTTGTTCAGTGGTTAATATTTAATGAAAAGCATATTTCTTGTAATGATATAAAGCTATTTGTAAATACAATGTCATCTAAATAAAATAGAATTCCATGTTTTTAAAATGTGATTTATAATAATGTTTCGTGTGAAGCGTACCTTGTTTAATGTTTTTATTCTCTTTTTTAATACTATGTGCACATTATGTTTCAAAATTAGTTTTATTAGGCATAAACTATGTTTTTGTGTAAAAAACCCCTAAATTTCATATTAAAAGCTGTACCTCAGGCATATTTCTTCTAATGACAGTACTAAACATGAAGTGTGAAAAGATAGTACATATTTTATCTGTTGTGGGACTTAGTATGTTTTCTTTTTCAACCTTTTTTAAATATTATAAGAAAGTTAACTAAATCAATTTAAGAATTTATGTTATTTAAAATTGGGATTAAACTGGGGTATCTCTAAAATGGAAATATTTAATGCTGTGGCTATTTTTCATATGTATAGTGTTTTGTCAAAAGTTTTGATTGCTGAAGAAAAGTGGGTAATAAAAATTTTTTGATAGACCATGTATCTCACCTCTATCGTTTTACTGCATTGTTATATTGCACTATATGGATCATCTCGAGAACATTCCTTGCCTTTGCATTTGATTGTTTTGTTTAAATTTTGATATTTGTGAAATTGAAAGTATGGTTGAGGTTTGTTTGATGTGTGCAGTTGTTTTATTTTTAATAACTTGTTTTCTTAAAAATATGTTGGTCCTTTTTATTTTATAATATAGATATATTAAATAAGGTGACTAACACAGCGGTGTCGACTTATTTCTTGTAGTGATATATATAAAAGTATGTATGTATACTTATGGATGAAAATAATTATTATAAGTCTATCAATTTATTCATATGAGGATTAGAGTGTCTATGTATTTATGTATGTGGTATTAAATATCTAGGTCTTCTATGAAGAGAGGTAGATATAGGAAGGGTTTTGATTGCTATATATCTTTTACCTATGGATTTATATGTCATAATTGTTTATCGTTGTAATTCGTTTAATGTTTTTTCCCTATGATTGATATGCTACATATTAGCCATAATTCACCTACAAAATGTGGTTATTATTTTTTAATAAATTGTTTTTCTTAAAATATGTTGTTCCTTTTTATTTTATGATATAGATATATTAAATAAGGCTACTATCATAGAGGTGTTGATAGCGATCAAACGTTGTGGTTTCCATTAGAAAACGTGTTTAGATCTGTTAGAAATATGCTGGTAAGCTCGATATCAAGCTTTTTGACTGTTAGGCTGCACAAATACATTTCATTTATGTGTCTATCACTGAATGTATGATTTGAATGTATTGTTTTGGAATGATGGCTTTTAAAGAGAATGATTTGATAGTGGTTTTAATAGATTGATGCCTGATGTCACCGAAGTTTATTAGATTTTTGGCGGCCATCTTGCTTTTCTAAAAATCCCTACTTTGAAACGTCCTGTATATTCATACTTGGTTGCTATGTTATCCAGTATCATACTGTATATTTATTTTATGATTTTGAGATGGTATGCTGATGTCAAATATAAATCCTCGGTGGTGGTGTTTGAAAGTATGTTGGGTTTGAGCTAGATGTATCTTCCTAAGTTGATCTGGTGTTGTGGCGTTTTGAAACTATGTTGGGTTGTTGTTGTGATGCGTGATACGGAGTTGGGTATTTTATAGAAGTTGAGTTTATATTTTGATCGATGATATTGATAGTCAGCCATTTCGCCTGACGTCACCTTAGTTTATTAGATTTTTTGGTGGCCATCTTGGATTCGCCATCTTGCTTTTCTAAAATCCCTAGCTTTGAAACGTCCTGTATATTCATACTTGGTTGCTATGTTATCCAGTATCATACTGTATATTTATTTTATGATTTTGAGATGGTATGCTGATGTCAGATATAAATCCTCGGTGGTGGTGTTTGAAAGTATGTTGGGTTTGAGCTAGATGTATCTTCCTAAGTTGATCTGGTGTTGGGTTGTTGTTGTGATGTGTGATACGGAGTTGGGTATTTTATAGAAGTTGAGTTTATATTTTGATCGATCATATTGATAGTCGGCCATTTCGCCTGACGTCACCTTAGTTTATTAGATTTTTGGTAGCTATCTTGGATTCGCCATCTTGCTTTTCTAAAAATCCCTACCTTTGAAACGTCCTGTATATTCATACTTGGTTGCTATCTCGTCCAGTAGCATACTGTATATTTATTTTATAATTTTGAAATGGTATGCCGATCTTAGATGTACAGTTTATATTTTTATCGATCATGTTGGTAGTCGGCTATTTCGCCTGACGTCACCTTAGTTTATTAGATTTTTGGCAGCCATCTTGGATTCGCCATCTTGCTTTTCTAAAAATCCCTACCTTTGAAACGTCCTGTATATTCATACTTGGTTGCTATCTCGTCCAGTAGCATACTGTATATTTATTTTATAATTTTGAAATGGTATGCCGATCTTAGATGTACAGTTTATATTTTTATCGATCATATTGGTAGTCGGCTATTTCGCCTGACGTCACCTTAGTTTATTAGATTTTTGGGGGCCATCTTGGATTCGCCATCTTGCTTTCCTAAAAATCCCTACCTTTGAAACGTCCTGTATATTCATACTTGGTTGCTATCTCGTCCAGTAGCATACTGTATATTTATTTTATAATTTTGAAATGGTATGCCGATCTTAGATGTAAAGTTTATATTTTTATCGACCATCTTGATGGTATGAAGCTTGGAGATATTGTTAATTTAAAATAATATTGTTAATTTATAAATAATAATAAATAAATTGTTTTTTCTTAAAAAATATATTGTTTGTTTTATTTTATTTTATAAGTAAGATATACATTTCAAGCATGCGGCTATCACAGAAGCAGACAGCCGTTGCGGTTTCCGCTGGAAACATGTTTAGACCTGTTTAAAGTACATTGAGAAGCGCGATAGCAAGCCTGGTAATTTATTCAGGAATTCTCTAGAAGCAAAGACCATCTTGATGGTCCGCCATTTTGTCTGACGTCACCTTAGTTTGGCTAGTGACCGTGAGAGGATGCTGCATTAGTTAGGTAGGCAATCATGAGAGATGCCATTTCTTGGTTAGTGGCTGTGAGAGGGCGTCACATTGGGTTGGTAATGATGAAATCTGCCATTTCTTAGTTTGGTTAGTGGCCGTCAGAGGGCGCCACATTGGGTTGGTAATGATGAAATCTGCAATTTTTAGTTGGGTTGGTAATGATGAAATCTGCAATTTTTAGTTGGGTTGGTAATGGTGAAATCTGCAATTTTTAGTTGGGTTGGTAATGATGAAATCTGCAATTTTAGTTGGGTTGGTAATGATGAAATCTGCAATTTTTAGTTGGGTTGGCGACCGCGAGGGGGCGCCACATCAGTTGGGTTGGTAGAGGGCGCCACTAGGGCGAGGGGGGTGAGGGGTAGTAGGGTGAGAGGGGGAGGAGGCGCCAGAATCGGCGTAAGTACCCTACTATTGATGTTTATCTGATTTATGAAGATTTATAACAACTAACTTAATTAATATTATTTTATGTATTCTATAAAAATAAGACTAATTCTGTTCAAATGATACTTATTTTAAATTGCTTCTAACGCAATAGTGTTTATATCGTGGAATGCAAATGAGTTTTAGTAAATACTGAACACAGTGCAAGCACTATTTCACCGAAAGCAAACATTTGCACATTCTACTCTGATAATTTAACGTCTTCCTACTTAAATATTTTGAAAATAGTTTCCACTAATTGTTAGAAACAAACATTTTCACATACTACTCCAACAGCTTAGTGTTCACACATCAAAATATTCTTATATATTTGTATCAGTTTATTTAATTTATACTCTGTGATTCTATAAATCTTTAATGACATCTACCAATCCACATAAGGCAAACATTTTCACATAGTACCTCAATGGTTGATCCCACTCCATTAAAAATACCTTGAATTAATAAATAAAAAGCAAAATTTTAAACCAAGTGAACATTCATTCAATTATTAAAAATAAAATAAAACTTCTATGATTATAACTCCAATTACATTGTATTAGTTACTTAGTTCCTTCAAATAATTCTTCAAATTTTTTAATACACATGTCCTCCATTTTATTTATATTTTCTTAACTAATATAGATATTATTTACAAAATTCTATCTATTAATGAGATATTCCTATTCTTTAATATTTAAAACAAGTAGTGCCTACAGCCCTACTATATCTATAGGTATCTATATATTTGGATCTTCAGTATGAAGAAATTTAAAAGATATCGCCGGAACTTCGTTTTAAATTTTTAAGTTTCGCTTTCGATCTCGCACTTTATAACCATGAAAAAATGAACATCGATGCTTTAGCGCCCTCTGACTTAATTCTTGGGTATGACCATACTGCCACTTCCTTGGTTGAATATTCTTCTTACTTAATTTAAGTTGGTGCATCTACTCATTCACTTTGACAGTTATTAAACGATGCCCGTAAAGTAAATCGTCATTGCTGAAATTTATAAATTTACCTCTACCTATTCCAGGTAAGTGTGTTCTTTATTTTTCTTTTAACGTAAACAACTGTTGTATTTATATATGAATACATTATTCGTTTTATTGTTTGTTAAATATCTTGTTTCACCATTTATTAAACTTATTCTTATTTTCTGTTTTCTAGTCTTTTCGATTGGAAATAGAGGGAAAACGTCGCAGATGACTTATATCTTCGTTTTTGATGTCTTATCATAAAGGCTCGTTGCTATTTCCCTATCCTTATTTTCAAATCAATGCCTTTTCTTAGGTGAGATTGCTAATTTTAGCATTTTACAAATAAATTATTGCTATTTTCTTTTCTTTTGTAGGTGTTAGACCATACATGAATATTGTTAATGCTTCAAGAGCACGAAACTACAAGTATACGAACTAAAGAATATATTTTAACATCTTATTAGTGTACAAAATATGTTTTATTTACGATTCAATATCTGATGTATTGAATATCATAGTTGTATCCTTTTTTTAATTAAAACAGGTCGTATTTATAATATATTTTTATTTGTACATGTACATGTATTTGTTATTTATAAATTTATTTTATTTACATTAACATTTACATTTTTATTTGAGATAATGTCATTTTCTTTGGCATATCTGATCTTATTCTCTTCATATAATTTGACGGCATTTAAACGATTTACTCTTTTTACCGTTCCATCCAACATCATAGCTCTTTGCCTATTGTTTATTTTCAACCCCTTTGTGTTCAAATATTACTTAATGTTTATCGTTTCTACAAAATAAAGTTTGTTCACTCATTTATCATGTATATTATACTTCATTGATCTTTGTATACGTAATGTTTAAACTTTTCTAAATAAGAGTTATAGATGATCATTTGTATATTGTTTCATTTACAATATTTTTTAAAAATGAATGTATCCTTTATTGAATATTTATAATATCTGCAACCTATATTACTTAAATTATTCATTCCAGCCTATATGTCACTTGTTCTATATCATGAATTATTTTTAATGCATTCTAATGTTCTTAATTCTATACTTATGTACTTGATAAATTGTTTTTTAACTCTTTTTATATATATACCTATTAACTTAATGATTAGTATAACTTTTACTATTTAAACTTAAATAAATATTTAATTGAACTATAACGCGTACGCTATAACTAAACTAATTCTCAACACAACATATTTTTTATTTATTTTAATTTTTTTCTTATTTTAATGAATTTATCTAATTACTTTTTAAGATTATTTAAAAAAATTTAAGGTTCACAACAATATGTTAACTTTGCAAAAACACGCCTTAAATTTACCATTTATAAAATATCCTGTCGATTATCATAAAAATTCCTATTGACATGAACATTACGCTGCTTAGTAAACGATCTCGACCAAATTTTTATCAATATCTAGAAAAATGGTACGATAAGGGTGTTGTCATTCTGGATAGAATTGGAAGTACCTTGTACTCGCTATTGTTGAATTTCGGTTCGAAGAATATAAAATACTTAACCTATAATGTTTCTCTCCGTTGGTGTATGACATTTTTCTATTACTAATGAAAGATAAATGATATGTTTGACGGATTGAAATTTCATGGCAACCTAATTGAATCTTAAAATTTATTCTTTCAATTAAAGCATAATATCAAAATTTTGGCAACATGGTTGAAATTAGAAAAAAAACTTTCTTTTAAAGGTGTCTAAATCCTACACGGCGCCTATAAGAAATCATATAGTTGATGATGGCCAGAAAGAAACGAAACGTCATATAAAAATTTTGAGTACACCATTAGATAAAGGTTTAAAAGTAGTCTTTTTATTTTTTCTCTACAATGGTAATTGTAGGTGTTATTGGTAAGAGAACAAAATGGGGTTTTCAAATTTTTTTTTAAAGAACGTCATTTATCACAGGTACATTTTCTTTACAGATTCATAACAAACACAAAATTAAACAACTTCGCCAAATTTAAACCTAACTCTATATCCGGCCGAAAATGAATCACTCTGCATAATAAATATATGTAATATGCAATTAGATTGCGCTTCAGTGAAGCGTGCACGCCTTTACAAAGAAAAGATCAAAAGGCACTGCCAAAATTAAAATAACAATAAACACAGATGATGATCTATTTTTAATTGAAAACATAATGGAATAATAGAGGAGGCAGCCCGAAATGAGAATGACTTAATAAAACGTTAAATAATCTTTGGGAATTAAATTTTATAATTGCCAGTTTCCGAACGCCGCTCCTTACCTCTCTCTCCATCTCACGCTCTTTAATGATAATTCGCCGTTTGCCAAGATTTTATTTTTAAGTTATTGTTTCTTAAAATAGCGCCCCGTATTGACCTTTATGTATTTCGACTGCTCTGCAATTGCCACTCGTCCACGCAAGCCCGATTGTGTGGAAACTCCAATAAATATTTGTTTCTGGATATACCTACGTACTCCGTTCGACTATCTCGAATCTTGACAGTCAATATATTGCATTAATTTATAACTTTTTGACGGACTTGCTCTTACAATTACTGTTTAGAAATCTTCGAACGTACTTCGAACTTATGTAAATCGGTTTATTTAGTTGGTAATATTCGATGTTATTGAAATTATTAGTAATGTTTATTTTTATTTAAAATGTAGATATTCATTGTCAATGGCGAAAGAATAAACTAACTACCTAATATATAAATAAATAGATATTTATTCATTTATTCAGTTATCTGTGGTATAGAATACATACAATTAATAATTTCAACGGCAATAAAGAACAAAGAAGACCTAAAATTGAACATTGCGGCATACTGTTACGCTTACTTCGCGAGATCCTCTAGTAGCGACATATAATGACGCCTTTATATCGGACAACTAGAATTTCTATATAAATCTAGGGTCAGAAGAAAGACATTTAATAATTATTAAAGCAACCCAAAAAAGTCGAACACCTACAAATTTCAAATAGCAACTATAGATTTATTTAGGACTCACTAAAAATAATAATAATGCAGTGATTAAAAAAAACAAAACTTAAATATAGAAACTTTAAATCGGCATAAACAAAATTTATAAATTGTTAATTGTATCTATGTAACATATCGACACCTTCATTCTAATACCATGTATGAGAACTTTTAGGGAAATTGTGATTTTGAATGTTTTCTAACCTGTTTCTGACGCTGTATCCAATGATGCTAATACCACATATGAAGAAAATTTATTTCTCATTTTATTCACACCTAACTGAAAACACGGATGAGACATTTTGTTTTGATGGAGTCTAATAGCATGTATCAAACAAATTCTAATACCACGTGTATGATGCGCAACAAGTTCTATTAAAAATACCACGTATGAGAACGTACACAAGACGTTTTCTAATACCACGTATGAAAAACTGACTTAATTCGCTTTGCAATACCGCGTATGCGCACCCTAACCTAGAATTTGTTGAAAGATAGCTTTATTTCATTCTAATATCACATAAAATGAACATAAGACAAGTCATTATGTTAGATGTCATCCATAAAATAATAACAATAGTAATAATATACACAAATATAGGTAAAAATTCAAATTCACATTCTACACAATTGACTAAAAATTACTACACAATTAACATTAATATATGAATGTAAGAAAAATGAAGCATCCAATATCAAAAATGATTTGTAAATTCTTCAAGAGTGTAAAAGACACCATCGACTAATACACTTTTAAGCCTACATGTCAGCTTGCTTAACACCCCAATAGCTAGCACTATTTTGCGTGGTTTTCAGTCTATGATAAGCAACCCTCAAGTCACTATGCCGTCGAGTATTATAATCGTGAATATTACAGTTTTTATTATAACTTGACTTATTTGCATGTACATGTTTAATTATGGTAAGTATGTATTCCGACGCCATAGTGAGTATTCTCTCATTCTTAAAATACGGCCTACACGAATCACTCTGTTTCAACCCACACAATGCTCTAATCACTCTTTTTTGGAGCAAGAATATCCTGTCCGCTGGTGGACTATTCCCCCAAAACTGCAGTCTATACATCATCAGAGAGTGAAAGTTCGCGAAATAACACATCCTGGCAGCCTCGTGAGTTGATATGTTCTTGATATAACGAATACTATAGACAGCTGATGATACCTATCGGCTAACGTCGTTATATGTGAAGACCAATTAAATTTATTGTCTATGGTAAGCCCCAGTAACTTCAGATTTTTAGTTTCATCCTTTCTCGAAGTTGTGAACAGTAGATGTTGGGTTTTATTTTGGTTTAATATTAGACCATTGGACTCGAACCAATCCTCTGCACGTTCCATGGCTAAGAGTACCTTTCTGTTTAATTTTTCCTGCGACATGGCCCTATTTAATATGGATATGTCATCTGCATATAGACAAACCTTATTTTCGTTTAGGTAAGATAGTAAGTCATTCATATATATGAGAAACAGGAGTAACCCCAAAATAGATCCCTGTGGGACTCCCCGGTTCACTATCACAGCATCTGACACTGTTTCCCCAAACTCAACATATTGTACCCTATCTCTCAGGTAAGACCTAATTAGCTGACCAGCCATGCCACGAACGCCATAGCAGTGAAGCTTGTTCAACAACAGTTCATGTTCTACAGAATCTAAGGCACGGCTAAGATCACAACACGAAAGCTACACACTCTCACCAGCATATAATGCCTCCATCACTGATTCTAAGATGTCCTCTATAGCCGTACTTGTGGATTTGCCCACACGATATCCATGATTGGAGGAATTTATATAATCAAAGTTGTCCATGTACTTTATAAGAGTTTCTACAATTACTTGTTCCAGTATTTTTGAAACAGATGGTATAATCGATATCGGCCTGTAATTTGATGGATTATTTACATCTCCTTTCTTGTATATTGGAATGACTTTAATCACTTTAAATGCATGTGGAAAGACCTCCTGCGACAGATAAGTGTTTATCATATCAGCCACCGGATCTGCAATCTCACATATATTGAGTGTGGAGTTGTACTTTAACTATACTAAAAATTTAAAGTTGATGTTTTTGCCAAAAAATAAACAAAAATCATGTGCTCGAGGGGACAAAAGATTCTTAACATGGGTATTGGACCAACAGGTAAGACAGTATAACTTTTTTCTTATTGTTCTGAATGTATTTACAATTTTGTCTAGAGAACAAGTGTTTCGCAACGTTAATTCCCTATTACTTTTTTCTACAACCTTATGAAGTGAAAGAGGGTTTGACACTTTGCAAAATCTTGTATAAAATTTTGTACAATATGGCACAATATGTATAAAGTTCAGATATCAATACAATGATGATTTATTTTATTTTTTATAGCTGAACTAAAAATTGGGCAACACAATTTTTGGTGTTTTTTTTTCTCTTTTGCAGTTGGTTGTCCCTGAATCAGCTAAAATGACTCAAGACCCTAACACTACTGCATCTCTAACGTTCTCTAAAAATGAGGGATTTTGTAATGTGAAAGTTCTTGCTTGTGCCGTTAGAGGCATCATTACCACAAAGTAACAACATCATTATTGTTAATGAACCAGCACACGTTGCTATAAACAATGATAGTTCAGAACAATATCAAACTATTTTCGATAATATTGACGACCTCGGTATTTTAGGTGAAGTATCATCTGGACTAGATAGAGATGATATGATACTAATACAACATACACAATGAAAGGAAACACAGAGAATGACAATCAAGATTTTGAGGAAACTGAACCTCAACGACTGACTAAAATGGAGGAATCTTGTATTATAGAAATTCTCACTTCGGTGCCATTAAAGACATCACCGGTAACTAACAACATTATTATTGTTAATGAAATACCACAATCAGTACAAGGTGCCGAAAACAATAATGGTTCAAAACAGGATTACACTGTTCTAGAAAATAATGATGACTCAGATGATCCAGATTACGCACCCGATATTAATGTAGATCAAAACGAAGGTAATACGGCTAGTAACAATAATGATGTTGAAGATATTATTACTGATCAAGGACTTGACGATTATTCCTCTGAGCTTATCAGTTCTACTTCTGGTGTAGAAAGGAAAAAGAGAAACAAAAACTCATCCCTGACACGTGGGAGAAAAATATTGCAAAGAACGCTAAGATGAAAGGAGAGAAATTTGTTGGATACCAAAGAGATCGAAATGGTAGTCATTCCTGTACCAGAACGGAAACAACGCACCATGGGTCCTAAATGCGTATCTGAAAAATGCAATACTATATCCAACAGACATTGCAATAAATTTACTGGACCAGACAGACAAACACTTTTCAATTACTTTTGGAAAGACTTGAACTGGAAAGAGAAAAAGTTTACGTTTCGTGTTTAGTAGATCAAGCGTCTGCAAAGAAATCGTCAGTAAAACCTGGCAGCTCATCGCGTCGCTCGAATTCGTATGTTTATTCGCTGAAACTCAAAGATGAGAAGAAGGTGGTTTGTAAAAAAACTTTTTTAAATACCTTTGGTTTGAAGGAATGGATGGTTAAAAAACATAGTGACATAAAAACGAACAGTTATAATATATCAAAGCGAATATATAAAAGCGAATTGTTTCGCTCTTTTTAACACGAACGATTAATACGGCACAGCTATACCCTAAAATTGACGAATTGGGGCGACACTTTTCTGAGAACCTGGCCCATCTACGGTCCGAACGAAAGTGTCACGTGACGGGGACCACGGTCCCACGTCCCTAGGGCTATTTTTCACGTCTCCGAAGAGAGAACGAGGGTCCGAAAGGAATTTTTGAAAATTTTAGTACGTGCAGAAAAAGACTGTGCTTCATAGTATTTTGCCATAAGGCCTACGCGTAAAATATAAAATATGGAATAGCTTCCATTTTAAAATGGCGGTGGATCGACACAGATGACCGTGACACCTCAAAGTTCGGATAAGGTTAAGTTAAACGCCCGAAAAATTCAATTTCAGGTTATAAATTATCAAAACCGTCAAATCAGTTTGAGTTTGCGATATGCCATTTGCCGGAAAACGTCCAAATTGGCGGAAAGCACCAGTCGTGCAATACACCACATAATGACTATATATTCACGTTCACCGATCGGTTGTCAAGTTTAAATGTCAGTAGGCCGACAAATAAAGAGATTACGAATGAAAAGTGCATTTTTAATTGAGATGTGGTACCTTTCAGATACGTATTAGTGTTATTATTATCAATTGTTACTATTTCTTTTCTATATAATATGCCGACGGATATGATAAAATAAACTTAAAGTGTATTATCGCACGTAAGTACAGTAATAAATATAACGATTTTTCTAGATTTTATTAAGATATATTAAATACAAAGACACTCTCTTCATTATATATGTCATCGAAATGACAGCTCGCGAGAGAAGTACGGGCTATTTTTTTGCTTAAAACTGGACGCAAAAAAGTCAGGCCAATTTCTTACAACGAAGAACTTGAAGCAAGACTAAATAAAGAACCATCTAAGTTTTGCCTTTTGGGCCTGCCAAATTACGTTAGATGCACACGAATTATACAAAACCTAAATGTCAACAGAATGTTGGAAATATATCAGTGTTCAAGATGTAGTTATATAAATTTAAGGCATTTTACAAATGGGATCATTTAATAACATTTCTCATCGATCTTTCTACATACAAATAATAGGGTGAGTTTTCTTTATTTGTCGGATGTGTCCGAAACACTTCGAAATAAAACAAATACATCAAATAAAATTCCCATAAGCATTTATGTAATTTCGTTTACCAATCAGTTATAAAAGCAACATTTAAAGTATGCGACTGCGGGTTGGCACCTACTAATCAGAAGTACATTTTCGGTTAAATGGTATTAGGAGCCAGCAAGATTTTCGATTGGGTTTTACAAAGTATACTATTAAAGCGTAATATGAAAATTAATTAATTCTCTCAATGACCTGTAAGTTTAAAACATGTTTTGTTAAAGTTCATCATGTTATGTTGTTAATTTCATTTGACAATTGGAAAGACAATTTGGTTAAGCACTGTCAGTCTGACATATCGTCCTCACAAGTTTATGTGTGAACGAATACACTACAACGAAGTATGGTCACGATGACAGGTGGAACGACAATTTGGTTAAACATCAACTTTTCATTGTCGTATAAGTGTCACGATGACTGTCTGTCAGAAAATTTGAAGTATACACTATTTTTATCGTAAACTTGACACAAAGCGAGGCATGGTACTACCAATTTTATAGAACGAATAACATGAAACAACATTGAATTGCCGAACGGTCTTGTTCTTTTTTTTTTTTGGTCTGTCTACGTTCATCTTGGGCTAGATGCACACAATTGATACAAAACCTGAATTTCAACAAAATTTTTCTAAATATCAGCGTTCAGTAAATTATATAGAAATGTTGTTCGCTTTGTGGGCAAAGTCTTAATAAATAAATTCATTTGCCACTAATTATAAATGTCACAATAATATTTAATTTATTTCTAAGAGACATTTTGCTTAATATGCGTCTTCATTCATAAACAAGAACAAACTGAACTGCGGTTGTAATTACTCTACATTGTCGGTCATTCAGGTACAGTTTCCAATATCGTAGTTATAAAAATTAAAGCAAAGGGTGATTAATAACATTTAACATCCACTGAAAGAAATATTATAACCGTTAATATTTAATTTTATTAAGGTATGTCAAAAGATGTATGACTATTATTAAATATTACAGCCCAGAAATGACGTTTGTGGGTCATGATAATTGACAGGTTAAATTATGCAAAACTAAAATAAATCTGATATAACTTTTTTAATAATTATTTAGTCCTTTCATTGTGTAAAAGTAATAACACTATGAATCTTTTAGTGTCAAGTATTAGTATTACGCTAAATAGCATCTAAATTTCAAACTTCTACAACGAAATGTCAGACTGACGTTAAGATAGTTTAAATTGCCGTTCCACCTGTCACCGTGACAGTAGTTCGTGGACAAAAATAAGGTATGCCAACTGTAATAAAACTGTAATCGGACGCGAAAAGGGGATTCAAGCTCGAAGAGATTGATGGACAGCTAGTAATTTAAATAATAACGATAGCAGCAGTCATAATGAAACACACGATACAAAGCTAAAAAAGAAAGGAACTAGAATTAAACAAGTAGGTTGCGAAAAGGAAGAAAATAATACATAACTGAACAATTTTTTTCGTGACTTGCCGAAACTGCCAAGCCACTATTGCAGGCAGAGGACTTCAAAATTATATTTGGAGCCACTCTTTTCTTCAAAGAAACAACTTTATGATTTGCATGTTTCCAAATATACGGAAGAAAAATTGACCACTGCCTGTCAAACCAAATTTTACACACATTTTGAAAACTCGAATCTAGCTCTGTTCCAACCACGAAAAGAGAGGTGTGATACATGCTGTGCATATGAAACTAAAAACATTTCTGAAGAAGTGTGGCAAGAGCATGTTGCAAAAAAGCAAAGAGCGAGAATCGAAAACGAAAAAGATAAGGATAATACTCTCAAAGGCCACTGCTACATGTTTGCTATGGATCTTCAAGCAGTAAAACTGTCGCCCTTGACGAAAGCAGGCGCGTTCTACTACAAAACAAAACTTTGCTCACACAACTTCACAATCTACAATGTTGCAATTGCAACCCGTCAGTGCACAAATTATTGGTGGAACGAAACACAAGCAGATCTTACTGCTTCCACTTTTGCCTCTTGCCTTGTACATTATTTGAAAAAACAGTGTCTCGAGAAAAAACTGTCAGTTGTAATCTACAGCGATGGTTGTAGATATCAGAACAGGAATGTCACCATGTCTAGTGCCTTGTTGCACTTAGCTACTCAGAATGACATGAAAATAGAGCAGAAGTTTTTAACCAAAGGACATACAACTATGGAATGTGATTCGGTCCATGCATGTATTGAGCGCAGGTTGAAAAAGAAAGACATATTTCTGCCTGTGGATTATGTTACTGCCACTAGTCGTCACAGACATTGTGTGTCTGAATTACATATCAAACGGCATTCCGTATAAAATCAGTTATAATGATGATTATCAAGACTTGCCAAGAAGACTAAGATCTAAGTATTTATGCTGGTTCAAATTTACGTCAATAGAAAATGGCCCTACTAAGTAATTTCCTAAAATTCCAACCCATACGTAAACTTGATGACGATATTGCGTATGTGTTTCTTGTGTTCTGTAGGGATTTTCACTTGCCCAAACCTGACTGTTTTGTTTGTTAACTTTGCCATTTAATTTGAAGGAACTCTCATAAGAAAATAGAACGTTATTTAAAATATTTCGATTTTCATTAATTTTTTCCATCCAGAATTTACAGAATTCCATTATTGGAAAGTAATCACGGGGCAGTTTCTGCACATTTTTAACTTACCCTAAAATTTCTAGTAAAAATTCAGTGCATTATTCTACCCTTACGTGTATTGGTAAACCTTCAGACGAAATTATCAAATTAATTAAAAAAGCCACTAATGGTAAAATAGCTTACAAAACTAATAATACTTTAGAATATTTTTTAAAAGACAATAAAAAGAAAACAGACAAAAAATCAAACTCGTGGGTATATAAGTTAACTTGTGTTTTTAAAATACTTCATATCAACATTTTCTAATCCCTGATTATGCATTTATAGATTCGGCCAATTATATTTATTTTTAAAAGCAATTAGGACGGAATTACCTGTTGACTTTGAAAATATCTTGAGACTGTAGCGAGTATAAGGGCTTATAAATGTAAACTTTTAGCAAATTTTGTTATATTCTTCTGAAACCTTCAGTCAGAAATTTGTGAATTATGGAAGTGACAAAAATGTATACTGAAAAGAACAAAGAATTGCTATCAGTTAATAAATTTAAGTTTTGTGTCGCAAATATTCTAAAAGACAAGATGTGTAAATAAAAAATCTAAGTGTCCGGCAAAATGATTCACACCCGCTGGTGACCACAGTGTGTGTTCTTGATTCAGATTTGAATCACAATCGTCGCTACGACGAGCATCTTCAACGACAAATAATAAGCAACAGTGTTAAACGAAAAGCTTCAACGGGTTTATACGGGAAACCTGCAAAAGTGATACATGGAGAACTTCGAGCAAATAGTCCATTTGAAACCATTACTACTCATGACTTGGAGCTTATTCGACATAACATCTACATGTCCAGAAGAACTCAACTTCCTCCTCTTCCAAAGGATCAGAAAGAACTCTTTTTATCTTTGGAAAATTTCGCTCCAAAAACGAACAAAGTAGAGCCATTTTTACTAGTAAATGATGTCCATAATAAAATTATTATTTTTACATGTTTTACCAACTTGCACTTTTTATGTTCTGTTGAAACCATTTATATGGATGGCACGTTTGACTTTTGTACAAACTTTTTCACACAATTTTTTACTATTCACAGTTTCAGGCAAGGGCATTACATACCTCTAATTTTCTGTTTGCTGCCTGGCAAAACTGAATATACAACTCTATTAAATTTACTGACGGATAAATGTAATGAAAATAACTTAACGTTTCTTCCAAAAAATGTTGTTATTGACTTTGAATTATGGATTCATAATGCTGTTAATCAAATATGGAAAGATGTTAATACAGGGTCCGGCAGAAAAAATGCATGGATTTCGCATGGCTGTTGTTCTCGTATGGGTGGGGATACAATTGTGTGGTGGGGCTGTGTAGGTACGCTATCTCAAAATGTTTCAGTATGCCACGATGCCTTGGTCAGTTGAACAGCGTGCGTTTGTTGTTGAAACTTATTTCAATAATAACGTAAAACGTACCGAGAAATGCAGTTTTACTGACCAGTGATGAAGCGCATTTCCATTTAACTGGCTTTGTTAATAAACAAAATTATCGTTATTGGGCAGCAGAAAACCCTCGTGAACATCATGAAATCCCTCTGCACAGTCAGCGAGTGACAGTTTGGGCGATGGTGTCAGCATTTTTGAAGAGAATGGAGCAGCTGTTACAGTGACATCCGCTCGTTATATCCACATGTTACAAACCTTTCTGCAACCGAAATTGCAACAGATCGATGGCGAAATATGGTTTCACCAGGACGGGGCCACTGCGCACACATCACGTGCCTCCATGCAAGTTTTAAATCAGATGTTCCCTGGTCGCATTATTTCCCATCGCGCCGACTTACTGTGGTCGCCGCGTTCACCCGATCTCGCGCCAGCTGATTTCTTTCTCTGGGGCTACCTCAAAGAAAAAGTGTATAGTCACCATCCTCGAACCATAAATGCCTTGGAAGAAGCAATTCGTGCAGAAATGGCAAACATAGCGCCTGAAATGACAGAGCGCGTTATGCAAAACTTTAGATATCGCCTAACCAGCTGTATCGCCAACGAGGGACGCCATTTAGATGACATAATTTTTCATAAATGAACTTTAAAATTGTATGAACATTTTGCAAAATATTTTTTTTCTATTAATTAAACCATTTTTCATTTACACTCCTTGGAAATCCATGCATTTTTTCTGCCGGACCCTGTATTATAGGATGTAGGTTTTATTTGTCGCAGGCATGGTATAGAAAAATTTTGCCATTAGGATTAAGCGATGATTACAAAAATAATACTAATAAAACTTTAAAATATTTCTTTGGGCTGCAATTTTGATATCCTATTGAAGTAGGTGATTGTTTTACTTTTGATTTAATTTCCGACATACCATAAAATAATAAGTTAGAAAAATTTTGTGATTATTTGACTGACAATTATATTACTGAAGATTCGTTGTTCCCTCCACATATTTGGGCCTCTTCAAGTGCCTCTATTAGCAGAACTACGAATGCCTGTGAATCCTTTCACTCTAGATTCAATAAAAGTTTTTACGCCACACACCCCAAATATTTTTCAATTTTTAGATCAACTTTTAAGCTTTCAAAGAAGTTTATGTAAAAATTAATAGTTCTAATAGGTATATTGATCCAGTTAGACCTACCATAAGAATAAGGAAGTGCCTCCATAGCCGGCGCCGGTCTCCGTTTTGTATGCATATTGATGCCGGCCAGCTACGGCATCAAGAATTGCGGACGGCAGCCGGCTTCACGTATCGTTACCGGCATATCAACATAACCTCTGTTTTCCATATTGCGCGCGTGAATGCCTTAACTTTTAGTGTAAATTTTCTTTAATTTATTTAAATTCGCAGATATGTTTTTCCCTGTAGCTATGCTTTTTGTTAAAAACGATGTTCTAATTGTAGAATGTTGAAAGTGGGCGATAAGGTTGAAAGTTACGAGAATTTCAACAAGCAGTTACAAAAATACAAAAATGAAGTGTTCAATGATTACTGGATTAGAGATTCTAGAACCATCAAGACGCAGGCTAAAAGATATCCTGAAAGTGTGGCAGCTCAAGCAAAACAAGACTTAATTTACCATTATGTAAGAATAGCTTGCATTAAAGGTGGCAGAATGCACACTCCTAGGAATAAAACAAAAAACACATTTACATTTAGGCAGAAGTGTCCAGCCGGTATGTTTTTAAAATTAACTTCTAGTGGGAAATTTTTAGAGATAAAGGAACTGAATGAAGATCACACTCATCCGGTATCACTAACTTTATTTAAAAGTTTACCCCAGCAAAGACTGAACATTTCAAATCAGCTTAAGGTTAATTCAGTAGCAGCATTGCAGGCTCGCGCCAACAAAAAAATAGTACAAAATAATATCATTAATGAATCCGGGTGCCTTGTGACGTTGAAAGACTTAACAAATCTACACAGAAAACCACATAACAGAAAATTCGCAAAAAATGTTAAAAACAATTATATCGTAAGATGTATTTCAAACACCAACAACAAACATCAAGAAAGACAGAAAGTTCGCATAAAAAAGTACGAAAAGAAATTGAAGGGTGTGACCCCGAAATAATTTAGTTTTTTTTTACTTTTCAAGCAACTTGGTCAAAACTATGTAGTAAGTTGGTGTTTGAACAAGTTGATGCGCATGTTGCTCACAATATGTGATTTTCTCCACTTAATAGAAGTCCGACCGCACATGGAGCGGTCGGACCTCTGCGTCAGCAGAACGCACTAAATGTCAAATTTTCTAATAAAACTTCAAAATTTCTTATATATGTATGTATAGTAGTTATCTTCATCTAAATTTGAACGGAATATTAAGAGGAGCGTTTACCTATCGAAAACTAAGACATCGCCGTTTTGCGTTTTTTAAATTTATTTTGTAATTTTAGAATCTCAAATTTGGGTTAGTGATGCAGAAGACATAAATTTATAATGTCAAGGCCAGTTTTTGTACTAATTTATTTTCTTAAAAAAGTTATGTGCTTTAGAAATAACCACAAAAATGCATGAATTTGATTAATGTCTCCTAACTAAGGCTGGTACACAAAAGAAAATACAACATTTACGCGCCAGCTGCACATTTGATGAACGATATAAAAAAAAATTTCATGTAAATATTTTTGAAGATAAAAAACATTAAATAGTAAACATTGTCACACACATTTCACACGAGGTTTTTCCAAGATATTGCGTCGTCTATCCCCACTTTACGGTATCTCAACCGATCCTAGCGAAGACGAAAATCTATCAGAATCGTTGAAAGACTTAACAAATCTACACAGAAAACCACATAACAGAATGAAGTTTGATGAATGTGTATTAATTTTCGAAATACTTATAAATGTGACGTTCATATTAACGTTGATGTGGAAGCAAATGTGAAATACCTCTATTTTCAAGATCTTGAGATGAAACATATGTTTGACTCTTATCCAGAAATAATTTTTCAACGGAAGATTTGTATTCTAAACTTTCAAGGAATTTCGCTTTTAAAAAGGTTCAACAGCAACTTGAATGTATGACTAAATGCAAAGATTTTCAATTTAATGAAGAAGAAAAATGTCCTGCTCCTACTATTGAAGGTCTTCTAGAGGTAACACCTTATCAGTCAGTGCATGTTTTGGATCTCAGTCCAGTTACCTTGTCGCCACATCCTCAAACTTCGATCTATGTGTAACCAGTCTTTATTTGATGAAAACATTTGCTTGCAACGATAGAAGAGAACCTCAGATGCTTACACCACTCGCTGTCGCTCATGGTGCATGTCATCTTCGTGGGTTATAGTCATAACACCCGAATCGAATATTATATGTACTTTATCTACAACTTTCACGGAAAGAAACTGATATTGACATAACGATTGAGTTATGACCAATAACTCCATCACTGTCATTATTATTCAACTGACTAAATAATCACTGTCATAACTTGCCAAAAGTACTTTAGTAATCCATAAATTATGCGCGATAGTTGTAGACAAAAATTTTAAAATTAGTTGCATATGCACATAACCGCCGGTAGCGATACGGTATGCCGGTGCCGGCAACCATACTTAGAACCGGCGCCGGCTACGGAGGCACTTCCTAAGAATAAAACAAAAGTATATACAAAGTAAAATTGAAAAGTTTATGCTTAAAACCATAAATAGGTTAGATTTTGTTAAAACAATTTCTTATAAATATGCCCCAATTATGTAACATTTGTAAATAATTAAGTGATAAAAATATTGTATTGTGTTGTATTGTATTGTATTTTTTTTTCTAAAACTTCTGTATTGTAATTGTGTTGTACTTATGTGGATCTATATAATTTCTTTGTCTTTTAAATAAATATGAACTTTAATTTTATTACTTCTACAAGAAATTTGTATTGCATTGTATTGTATTGTATTGTATTGTATTTTTTTTTCTAAAACTTCTGTAATTGTGTTGTACTTATGTGGATCTATATAATTTCTTTGTCTTTTAAATAAATATGTATCTTACTAGCCATGAACCGCAGCCCCTTGGCCCAACTATACAGTACGACTAACAACGTAATCTTTCAAGCTAAGGGTCATTAAGGTAAACTGGCCCAACTATACGACTCCGGTTTGTCCAGTATATACATAAATTCTCCCACTATTGTAAATTCTTCATTATTCGTCCATCTGACAAAGTCGCAGTGCGACGAAACAATGTTGTAGTGGCTTATTATAATATAAAAAATTTTGAAACTTTAAAATCAGTGTTTTATTTTTATTATTATTTATCATGGAGCTTCAAAAAGTGCGTACCTCTTCGATTAATTTTCTACATAAATAATACTTCAAATATAAAGAATATTTACTTAATAGTTGTTAATTACTCATAAATAATTTGAAATTGAATATGTTGTCAGTGTTTATTTGCATATTATGATATTGCTTATTAATTTTTACAAACTTTATAATAATTCAATTTAAAATACGACAATAATAATTCAAACACAATAAAACATACAGCAATGACATACTCATAATAATACAAAGTAAAATTTATGTCATGCGTATAGTATTAGGTTGTCTTATACTAGACATTTAAATATTTAAAAAACCAATTAATTTATAGATGGACAATAATAAATGATGATATTTACTTTCGTTTTCATACTGGTAGCCAAAGAAAATAATTGTTGTAAGTCAACGTACATTTTTTTTGCCTTCGCGCGAATGATATATTGATCTCGAACGATTTATTTCGAACATCGCTACACACACTGATAATTTATTAATTTTCTGCCCGAAGTTATTTCTGTTGTAATTATTTTTCGCACGCAGAAAATACCTTTGCTGCAAAAACAGTTTCGTGCGGTGCCAAATGGGTGACAACAAACTATTTCTGAGCCTCTGATCTACCTATTATACGTGGAACATACACGTTAAAAACAGAGAATGTTTCCATTAAATGAACAGGTTTTCATCTATCGATCGGAAAAATATCTACGCATTAAATGTGGAATTTAAACGGATAAATTTCTATATCGGGACGATAATGCATTTCAACGTGTGATTTGTTTAATTTCCATCAAAACTGATACCGAATATTATTTCAAAATTCAAAAATTATTAGTGATGAGTGATGATAGTAACAATAATTTTGATTTTCGTCCAAATAATTTAGTTAAATAAAATATTTTTTTTTTATTAGATAAAAAACAACACTAATTACTTTCTTATACGTAGTATAAGGAAGTATTGTTATGATGAAAATTTTCGACCTCGAGATTTTTGCAGATGTCCACGTTTAGAATACCTAAAAAGTGGTTTTTAAAAAATGTCTATATGTGTCTTTGTGTGTGACCACGATAGCGGTCAAACCGCTGTAAATATCAATTCCAAATTTTGTATTTACGTATATAATCTCCCTTTTGAGATCTGATTAGTCTTTCAGTAAAATTGGTAGACCGGAAGTAGCAGTTTACTTCAGTTAAAAAATCGAATTTTTGCCAATATTTTGTCAACTACTAAGTTTAAGCAAATTTATAAAGAATTCATATGTACTTAGAATTAACATTGAGAACAGTTTTATTTAAAAAGCTTTTCGAAATTCCTACCGGAAGTAGGTCTTTTATTCCTATCGAAAATCATTTTTTTGCGAATATTTCGCAAATCATGCTCTTTAGACAGGTACGTTACGGGTATAAAAGTATTTAGAACATAATTTTCAATATCTTTTGTATGAAAAAAATTTCAAAATTCAGACCGGAAGTACCACTTTTACTCTTATCGAATAGCGATTTTTTGCAAATATGTCGCAAGTTATGCATTCTATATATATTTACCAAGAGTACAAAAGTATTTAGTGCTGGATTTGCAATTTTTTTGTATATATGAAATTTCAAAATTCGGACCGGAAATAACACTTTTACTCTTAGGGAGTAGCACTTTTTTTCGAATATCTAGCAAAGTATGTATTCTGTAGCGATTTATTAAGAGAATAGAACTACTTAGAATGGGATTTTGAATAATTTTTGTGTAAAAGAAATTCTTAAAATTGTATAGTTTGAAACGCTCATACGTATAAGAAAGTCGTGTGATGGCCACACCGCATTTTTTTTTAATTTGTGTGATACATATTTAATATTTAAGATTTTAAATATACATACATTTTATAATTTCTATTTCTGTTGTTAAGATAACTAATTCTTGTCTGCATTTGTGTCATTTTATTTCTTTGTAAGAGTATAAAAAAACAATATGTATAAATATATGTATATATAAAGTTCAATTTAATACAATATGAATTTGGACTTTCATAATCATGATTATTTTACATCTAAATTTTTA
This sequence comes from Amphimallon solstitiale, assembly GCA_963170755.1. NCBI lineage: Eukaryota > Metazoa > Arthropoda > Insecta > Coleoptera > Scarabaeidae > Amphimallon > Amphimallon solstitiale. Next base: position 139,253,300 of record OY720677.1, on the reverse strand, counting down.
AAATCTATAATAATTTTCCCCAATTTATATAATTCAAATAACTAACCTCACTGTGTATTAATTTTGTGTACTCTGTATGTAAAATTCTTATCCACTCTTCCTTCTTCAATAGCTGATATGACTTACTTTCATAAAATTGTTAATTCAGTGGTCATTCGCTTACTGTGTATTAATTTTCTGTATTTTGTATGTCAAATTCTTATGTATACTTGTTCAATTGCTGATGTGATTTTCTTTCATAAAACTGTTAATTCAGTGGTACTGCTCCTTGGATACTTGGGACTGATAATAACCCAAGCAGCAAAATCACAATTTTAGAGAAGGATGAAAATATACATTTGCTAATGCAGGACAAGTGTGCATATAGTGATTTTGCTACTGGGGAAGGCTCCTTTTGTTGGCTTGTTTGATAAAATTTAAAGAGTTGTTTCTATAGATCGTCTTCTGTTTCCGCTAGGATTGCTGCATCGTCCGTGTTAAGAACTTAACATATTTTATTTTATTTTGTATTATTGTTTCTTGCTTTATATATGAATGTTTTTCTTTATCTTTATGTGTAATTATATTTTTGTAATATATGTTTTATTTTTTACATACAAATATTGTGAGCATACTGATGCGGAGCTGGCTTCGGACGTATACAGTCTCAGCGGCCCAGTTTATTGTCTGCCCGCAGGGCTGCACGACTGTACACCGAAGGCGATGCAAGACCTCCTATGCGTTCTCTTGTTAACTAGTAATCTAACTATATCTTCCAGGCGTACTTTGTCAAAGGCTTTCGCCAAGTCGACGAAGCAAATCTAGAGGGTTTATTGAATTCCATTGACTTTTCTGCTAGCTACTTAATGATGAATAGCGTGTCAGTCATCGATCTGTTTTTTCTAAATCCTTATTGTTATTCTCTTATCGATCTGCGTTTCTAGTTTCTCCTTGAGGACGCTTGTGAATAATTTCATTGTTGTATTTAGGAGCGTTATTCCCCTATAGTTTCCGGGCCAGGTCTTTTCTCCCTTTTTAAAAATAGATATTGCAATGCTGCTGTGCTACTCCTCTGGTATTTGTTGTGAGCTCAGGATTAGGTTGAAGAAGATTGTAAGTTTCGCGAAGAGTGTCTTGCCTCCGTATTTCAATAACTCATTAGGTATGTTGTCAACTCTCGCTGCTTTTCTGTTTTGTAGTTTCTTCAGTTTTGCCTGCAGCTCTTTTTCGCTGATTGTGCTCTCCTCAGTTGCTTCATATATCTCCAATTCCAATGCTTCCTCCGCTCTGTCTAGTTATCTGATGTATTCTTCCCAAGTTTCTGGTGGGATGCCGTTTGTTTGCACGTATTCATTTACCGGCTTCTTCCTGTTTTTAAGCATTCTTCATATTTTCGTTCATCTTCTGATGGTGAGATTTTGTAGGTTAAATAACTTTTCCTTTTGCCAGTTCTCTAACTTCTTCACAAAACCACGATTTCCTACGGTTTGTGGCATTTATGTTAATTCTACGTTTACGTATAGCCTCATAGGCGGCTTGTTCTATACATGTTTTAATTGGTTCCTGGTATATTAGCGTTTTACAGTTTGTGTCTAGCCTGTTCTCATACAGTTTTCGGGCGGCATGCAGTGACATTTATTCTAAGTTGTATTTCTCCACATATATCGGCACCTTCGTAGACTTTGTAGGTTGTTCCATTATTACTTTGCATAGGATAAGGACGAGAGAGCCCTAATGTCAGCTAACGTTAGGGCTCTCACGTCTAATATTTGTGAGGGGGTAATTGCTCTGTTTGTGATTATGAAATCTATCATGGAGCGTTGTCCTCTGGAATTGCAGAATGTGTATTTATGTTGTTCTTTATATGGGAAGAAGGTATTATTTATTTTCATCTCGTTTCTAGTACAGAAGTCGATTAGGAGTTCGCCGTTGTCGTTAATAGTGGGTTCATTATATTTCTTAACTTAAGATTAAAATTAAAAATTATTAAATTAGTGTAGAATTAATCTGCATATTGGTCAGCTATGACCAGATTGAATTTAAAAAGCTCTTCGAGTAATAAAAGTTAATATTAAAGAAAGGCGTGGAAGTCAATAACACCAAAAACTATTAATTAGTAATTCTTGTTATTACCAAAAAATACTGAAATAATTCTCATTCAAGAGATAGTATTACATTTCTGCTGTTTTAAACAAAGAGATAACGTTACAGTAAACACCACTTTATACACAAATATGAAAACAAAGAAACATCCATGTTGCATTAATAAAACCTATTAAAAAATTCCAATGGCTCTAGAGATCTCCACATGTAATACATATTCCTACTCGGTCGATATCTGTTTGTTTGTTCCGTATCAGATACTTGTGTAACGTCCGTTTTGACTGAGAATTCTCTTTCTTCCGCTTTGGAAAATAAAAATAAAACACTCGTGAACATTATCGTTTTCAACCACTCGCTCAGTCGGTATAATAGTTTACGCAGCTTATAGTCCAGTAATGTTATCCTCGGATTTTTGTTGTGCATATTCCAAACACGTTTTCAATTTTTTTGTTTGTCCGGATGTTATGTGGAGTGATATATTGTGTAGGAAGTTGAAACATAAAAATCTCTGTACGTAAGACATTCAACGCTCTATCGAATTGTTTGTATACTGAATGTATCATGGTGTCGTCTGTACATAAAAAATGTTTACTTTTTAAAGCAGTGTCGCATGTCATTTTAATAATATACTAGGTATAGCAATGGGCTCAAGATGATTCCCAGCGGTACCCCTTTAGATATTTTAAATATTTTCAAAACCACGGAGGTATTGGTTCACATCTTCCAACATTGTTAACAGTTTTTTTATGAAGTTTGGGATAAAATACTTTAGTCAATAAATAGTGTATAGGTACTACCCCAAAGTTGGGTGACACAATGTAAAGAAACCCCTATATTTAAATTAAGATATATAATTTAAATTTAAACTTTAGAAATAAAATGTAAAATTATTTGTTTTGTCGGCATAACTCAAATTATCTCAGGGCGATTCGAGTTAATTGAAATGATTAAGTAAAAGGGGTTCCTGTACATTAATAAAAAAAAAAAAACCATTTCAAAATTTAATGTAATTCTTATATTAAAATCAATGAATCCTGTATCTATAATTTTACAAACAATACAAGAAGTAACATATATTTAAAAAGCGATTCTAATATATTTGAAATTCTTTTTTACAAACATTAAACTAACACAAACATTTCTGTAGGTCCTTTATTCGATTCAATCGTAAGCTATAAACGCCAGAATTTATTACATACAATGCACATTCTATATTATACGTGTTTATATTGATACTTGTGAATATATCAAATTACTTTACACATATATCTGTTAGACGATATTTGTTTAATAACTTTCTGTTTCAACTTTTATTTTTACAGTCTCTTTTCCTTTATTACATAAAACATTACAGTCATTGAACAATAATCCTTTATCTAAATTCTTCTTATTCATCTTCTTTTTTGTACTGTTTCCTTCAGGAACTTCGGGCTGCTTATTATTGACGAAATCTTCTTTATTTCTACGATGTTTTCAACGGGATCATCTGCTTGTTCTGCCACTCGAAATACAATCTTTATTTTAACAATATAACACATTGCACAATTACTTCTTAGGTGCAACTTTGACCACTAATTTACTACGTTTTCTCGGTAGTAACGTATTTATTGAAGTTATATTAACAAAGACTCTTATGCGTAGTTTAATGTTAGGAGTTAGCCTTTTGATACGATATTTAACGTATCTTGCTGTCGACTCTAACAATTCACTGTTAACCGACTCTACTGGCCGTTCGACTTTCTACTTGGAGTCTTTCTTTGCAGTTCACTTTCTGACTCGAAGTCTAACTGCTGACTCTCTCGTTTCTCGCGCGTATTTCCCTTTTATATCAGAATGTCTGGGGTTCCCCGCTTTCCATAAAGTTCAAGGGTTCCCATTCACATTTACACGCACATACATGTTCATTTAGCCGCGGGATTGTATATTACTATTGGAGTGTTTGTCACGTTAATATAAACTTTCGGCGTCACCCTTTTTTGCTCAAAAATATATACAAAACCTATGACTAATATCTACTTAATAATACCATAAGAGATTCATTGATTTTAAATATTATTTCCCTTCAAAATATTAATAAAAAAAATATACTTAATTAAATCCTTTAAAAAAATAATAAAAATCATATAATTACTAAATGTAAATAGGCTGAATGTACCATTACAATAGGCAGTGAATATGTTTACGTTCGTTTATGGTTAACACAAACCGATACATCTTGCAATAATTGAGTTGTGATTTTTTGATCTAAAATTGGGTACGAGGTAAACCTTTATACTACTTTATCTGTAGACCGTAAAATAACAGGTCGATAATGTTTGTTAATTATTTCTTGAATCATTTCATATATGAGATGAACAAATGCTATTTTGAATAAATGCATAGGAGCTTAGAAATCAATAATGTCAAGACAATATTTGTTATTATTAACGCTAAAGATGGGTAACAATTCTTAGTACACCTAGGTCATATACCTATGTGTATTTATGTGACAGTAATTATCTGTGATTTTCTGTCGTGATATTGGTTACTTATATTGTGTCTAATTTCGTTTCTTTGTTAGATGCATATATATTAAGAACTAACAATAGTAAATAACATATTCATGATTATTAATGGTTATTTAAGATGTGAGTTTTACACGTCCTCAATATACGAGCAAGGAATCTGTTTTACCATAAAGGAGAATTGAAAATTTACATAATACATTTCACTGTATAGTTGTGGCAAGAAAAGAAAGCTGTGAAATACCATACATAGTATCGGTATCATGGAGACTTGTTATTTTGGGAAGTCAACAATTGAACGATGAACATATAAGTTTTTTTTACATAGAAGAAAACAATTTACACAAAATCATAACACAATAAGGTTAGTTATTTATATTATACCGCGAAATCAAAAATTATATTGATAAAGGTTTGCCATGGAATGTAAAACGTCTGTCTTAAGTTATATCTATAACTGTCATACTGATATTAATATTTGTCATTATTATGATAAATATTATTACGTTCGATTATGGTTCACGCAAACCGATACATCTTGCATAATTGAATAGTGATCTTTTAAGACAGCCATTTTACATTCCATGTCAAGCCCTCATCAATATAATTTTTGATCTCGCGGTATAAATTGAGGAAAAAAAATAGATATTGTAATTGCTATTGTATAATCATGAATATCATGATCAAAATTTATATGTTGATTAAATTTTATCTATATACACATATTGTCTGTTTATATTCTTTGTGAAATATAACGATACTTGTGAATCAAAATGTCAAAAGATTACGAACGAAAGTATTCCGGGCAAAAACTGCATTTGGAAACAATTTCAAAAATTTTGCGCCAAATGAAATTACATTCTGTTACCGGCAACTCCAACGGAATATTTAGTAAAGATTTTATTAGATTGGGCATTCATAACACTTAAGTCTGGTGAAGAAAAATCTAAAGAGTCAGGACTTTTTGAAACACAACAGTCAAAATTTTGAAAAAAAAGGAAGGAATTTCAAATAAGTTAAAATTAGTTTAATAATGTCCAATTTTAGGCAGCCAGGAATGTCAAAAGCCGAACGCAAAACCTAAGGAAATGCGAAATTTACAGAATAAAAAAAAAAGTTTTTTAACACTAAATAAACCACAATATACAGCATGTGTCAATTTTCATTAGCCATCGGCGATTAATCCATACAGTACGTGGCAACATAGTACCCCTTCTTTCCTTTCCAATGCCAGCACGACCGATGCAGCTCGTAAATACAAGTTAGCGTGGTTACCAGTAACTATTCGACCACCGGCTTGGGTGTTTGTAATGCGTTCAGAAATAATATTTACGAGTTGCAAAGATTTGTTTTTCTTTTTCCTTTCAGTAAATGCAGAGAATTATTAAGCTGCGTTCAAGCTGCATGACACGAACAAAAGCGTAATTCTACTAAAATTAAAAATAAGGTAAATAAAAAAGGATTCTGAAAATAATAATAAACTACTAGATCAGGACATCGCGGCGGCCATTTGATGTTTCCCGTTCCAGTAATAAGACGGCTTTTATTGCAGACTAGATCGCAACGTGTTCGCAGCTAAACATTGAATGTAGAAGTGGGAAGATCGGAGAAAATCGTTGTGATGTCGATTGTTGCCGGGATTGGTGACGGACAGTAGGGATGCCATGTTGCCACGCATTACTTGTATACGTATAAATCGCACGTAAACATTGAATCCCTATACCTAATGAAAATTGACACATACGGTATAAGATTATGACATCTTGGAATGAGAAACTTCCGAAGGTCTGCTGATAAAAATGTGTCACAAAGTTAAGACCTATGAACTTGTATTGCGAGAAGGTGAGGAAGCTAGAACTAGAAATTGATTTTTTTCCAGATTAGAAGAAGGCAGATCGTACCTTACAAAATTGCATCAAGTACAATCCTTTCTTTTCAGAAACATATTAGGAAAACCCTTAAAAGTGTACCGACCAGTGGCGGGTGGTGAGAACGTTTCGGTAGTGCACGTACATAGACAAGACTTATTCGTTTATTTTACCGACAGAAAGTGTTTGGAAATAATTTAGACAAACCCAGATGTCTGTCAATGACGACAGTATCTTAAATCTTTGAAAGACAGATAGATTGTCCTTTACAATAATTTTTTATTGGAATCAACAAGATTATCGAGAATGAATTCCTATGTCAAAAAACTAGTTACTTGCATTATGAAAATTATGAGACATTTAAAGTTAAAGATTTCACATAATAGTTATTTATGTACCAAGTCAGTAAAATGATACTTTATCGAACGAGTCTGATTTATGAGCCAAGCGAGCGCAACAAGCGAGGCGAATAACAGACGAGTTCGATAAAGGCACTTTACTGACGTGGTGCATACAAAATTTTATCGCCAAACGCAAAAATTTTTAATTTAGAAAATAAAGATATAATTTTATGACATTGACAAACGATTTATGTTTAAAGTCATCAGTCATGGCTACGTTGACAGATATTAGCGGCAGGTAAATTACTTTATTTTATAGTACGATAGAGTGTTTGTTTACCTCCGTAAAAAGCTATGGCAATGCATCGCTTTATGACGGTTGGCGATAATAGAAATTATTTATTGACTCCAAAAAATCATAAGTCATGGAAATGGATTGTTTTAAACTAGATTTCTCAAAATTGTTACTTTTGTGTTTCATTAATATTAATAATTGCACCATTTTTAAAGTGCCTTTTTGCTTAAATGGTTTACACTCTGGAAGTGAGTAGACAAGTTTTTTTTTCTTCAAAAACACCACAAATAATTCAATATTAAGTTTTCGTATCGACACCCGGTATACAATAACGTTCATGTAATTTAAGAGCTGTATATTAACTTAGGGTTGAGTTGTTCATCATTAAATGGACCCCGCCAAATAAATAAAGGCGATTTAAAAGTTCCTGTTAATATCACTGAATTTACTAAAAAATCTTATTCTATCTCTTTTTCGAAAATTTGTTGATGGCTCCTTTATTAAAGAAAAATGAGGTGTGGTTAGCACACGACTTTCTTATACGTGTATGAGTTTCAAATTATACAAAAGTTGTTCTAAACTAAGATTTAAATATTTTTATCTTCTGAAAAAATAAACATAATTTTACTGTACTACTTCTATTCACTTAATAAATCTCTATAGGATGCATACTTAGCGAGATATTCGAAAGTGCTACTCGCTAAGAGTAAAAGTCTGTCCGAATTTTGAAATTTCTTTTATACAAAAATTATTCTAATTGTAGCTCTAAGTACACTTGTACTCTTGATAAATATATATAATGCATAATTTACGAGATATTTGCAAAAATCGCTATTCGATAAGAGTAAAAAAAAAGTGTTACTTCTGGTCCGAATTTTGAATTTTTTTTCTACAAAAAATATTGAAGATTAAGTTCTAAATACTTTTATACTCATAAACTACCAGTCCAAAAACATGACGAAATATTTGCAGAAACTGATTTTCGGTAAGAGTAAAAGACCTACTTCCTGTAGGAATTTCAAAAAACTGTTATAATAAAATTTTTCTCAAATTTACTTTTGAGTACATATGAAATTCTTTAAAATTTGTTTAAACTTATTAATTGACGAAATATTGGCAAAATTCAATTTTTTCACTGAAGTAAACTACTACTTCAGGTCCACCGATTTTACTGAAAATCGAATCAGATCTCAAGAGGGAGATTATATTCGTAAATATAAAATTTGGAATTGATATCTACAGCGGTTTGATCGCTATCGTGGTCACACACACACACACACACACACACACACTGACATACATACACACACAGAGAGAGAGAGACATTTTTTAAAAACCACTTTTTCGGAATCAGGGGACTTCAAAACGTGTACATCTGCAAAAATCTCGAGGTCGAAAATTTTCATCATCACAATACTTCCTTATACCACGTATAAGAAAGTAAAAACGTTGTAGTCTAAAATGACCGGAAACAATTAATTCGAAATTTTTGTTTTTACCACAATATTTTGAAATAATATCTCATCCAATACATAGCGTTACATTCGTGCTTATTTAAACAAGAGATAACTACACAACGAACAACATATTACCCAGAAATATAAATATAAACACACTTCCATATTGCATTAATAAAATACATCAAAAATATATTCCCAGTTTCTCTACCATTCCCACAAGCAATGCATATTTCCACTCCGTCGCCTGCGTGTTTGTTTGCTTTTTCCGTGTCAGATATGTAGGTAACGTTATATCTGTTTTAACTAGGGATTATCTTTCTATCTCTTTGAAAAATAAAAATAATACACTCCGGAACATTATCGTTTTCTACCGTTCGCTCAGTCGCCGTGATAGTTTATACAGCTTATAGTCCAGTAATGTTACCCCGGAGTTTTTCTTGTGCATATTCTAAACACGTTTTCAATTTCTCTGTTTGTCCTGGTGCCATGTCGCCTTATATATTGCGCACGGTACGATAGCCATTTAACGCTACCTATGGTTGGTTGGAACAAGTAAACCGCCTTCTAACATACTAATACGAGTATGCATCCGTACATTTATGCTTTCACATACCAACTTTACGTTCTCTACGTGGTTAATATAACATTAAAGTTGTGGAATTACATTGGCCTTGTGATATTTTAAACTGTTCATTTTGAAATTGCGCTCTTCAGGAGGCATACGGTGTTTTAATTGGAATTGTGGAATTTTTCGCTGTAAATAAAGCTTTAAAATTACCAGAAAAATTAACCTGTGCAGAGCATAAATGTGGAAATTTCGTGTTAAATCTTTTTTCTGAACATCTGTCAGTGTAAAACGTCTTCGATTTGATCTGGAAAATACTAACTTCTGCAGTAACATAATCTACGGGAAAAACAAATTTAGAATATTACGAAAAAGCCACTTCTTAATGTTAGCATAACAGTGGAAGACGAGAGGCATTTATTTTCGCCAAGGAATTGGAACAAAAACAGAGAGACACGAATTATTCTGAATTATATAAGCGAAAGATTTGGGAAAATGTAGAGATAAACAGTGAATTAAATAAGAAAGTAGGGCTTTGATACAAGTGAAATTTGTTCTAAAAGTATCTTGTAATAATAATAATAATAATAATAATCTTTAAACAATAGCAGGAGATCTGAAGGATACATTTCCGCAAAGACTTATTAAAAAGAGTAAAATTAGAAATATTTCTAATAGAATCTGGTAACTTATTATAAAACTTACAACCTACGAAGAAGTTCCTTTCTGAAAAAATTTTTGAAGTGTAACCTTCTTTGGGCGCGTTGCGTTGATTGTGGGCACTGAACAAGACTGAGCCGTCACGCTCGGCTATGTACCGCTCGTTCGCGTAAAGTCGGCTCCAGTCGACTAAGGGAACGAGAGAAATATATCATATAGAGGTATTTAACTTTAATTAAATTGAAATTTAAATGAATAAATAAATTCATGTCCCCGAGCAGATTCGATCCCGAGCCGTACGGGTGAGAAGCCGGCACGTTAGCATCAGACCAGCGCGGGACTCGTAAGCGAGTATTCATATTGTCTATTTATATATATATATACATGCGTCCGAACCGACTCAGAAGCGTATCGGAAAATCTCTCCGTCGAGATACCCTTTAAAGTTATCCGTACACCCACGCGATTATATAGCAACGGTCGCGAAATTGTATTTCGCGGACTGTGTTGCGTTCGCTAATTGGTAACTTCGCGGACGGTTAAAAAATTGTTGTTTGTGTATGAGACATTATCTCTATAATAATATAATATAATATTTCGCGCTTAAGTAAGTTTTAGCATGTTTATTAAAATGATATGGATGACTCGGAAACTGATCAGTATATTCCGGGTGTTAAATAACGTCCACACGCATTTACTATAATTTGTATACCAATGCAAAACAGAAACGTTGAGAATAGAGCATTGCTTTAATTGCTCATTATATACGAATTTATAAACATTTAATTCTTTTCTGTTACATAGGATGGATGAAGAAAATCAAATCGATGACAAATTAAAACGAAAAAGGGAATTGTCTAAGTCGCGCGTAAAGAAATATCGTCAAAAGAAGCACACTAAATCTCAGCAACTGAATTCGTCGATGCTGAATGACCCTAATGTAATATAGAAAGAAAAAAAAAAGTTGGATTTCGTATTATTAACCTCGCCTTGATCAAGTTTTCACTTCTGCCGTGTGGTTTTAAACACACCCATTTTCTTGTTTTGAATACGCAATTGGCAGCGTATAATTATTGGGGCGTGTTTATGATCATGAGTTACGTTGCCGCTTGCAAAATCTCTTTTGTTCTTAAAGACGAAGCACAGCACGTCCATTATATAAATGTCATAGAAAGTAAGTAAGGTTTTTTCTTTAAAAAGTTGTCTACAAAAATCTCTGTAACCCAAACCAAAAATGATTCCTACTGGTCTTTTTTGCAAGATGAAGATTCTATTCGTTTCTGAGCATAACCCACAATGTATTATGCAATACCGCAGATAAGAAATAAAGTTTGAATGGTAGAACATAAGTAGAGTTTTAACATTGCATGTTCTTTTAAGTTGCCTTAGTGTGAAACATACCTTTGATAGACAACTGCAAACATTATCAATATGTGAGTTCCATTTAAGGATCTCATTAATTGTAAGATCAAGTACACGTAAACCAGAGTCCATGTTAAAAGTATCGCCATTTATTACCACGTTAGTCACAACTTTAGTTGTATTATGAAAACATACGAATTTAGTTTTTTAATGACTAGCTTATTACAGCTCATCCATCTATGAATATAATTGAAAATGTCCGTTACTCCACTGTTTAGTCCACATACACTTGCTGACTTTATTAGTATACTTATATCATCAACGTAAAGAACTATTTGCTGTATGTACATTTTTAAGGGTATTTGGTAAGTCATTAATATATAGACGAAAGACATTGGGCCTAATATTGACCCTTGAGTTACGCCATTGTCAGCACTAATGTAGGATGACTGGTAATATCCTATTTTGATGCTTTGTTTACGATTGGTAAGGTAAGATTCAAACCATTGTTTAGGAATACCCCTAATACCATAGTGCTCTAGTTTGTGAAGTAAACCTTGTGATTCACTAGATTAAACGCTTTGAACAAGTCAATAAAGATACCAAGACACTCTTGACTGGTACCCAAAGTTTCATAAATTGTCTTTAATATTTTGCCAAAAACCATGTTGATTTTCAAAAACTATATCAAATTAATCATATAATTCAGAACTGAAACGATTAAAGGTGAAGCACATTTTATTACTAATGATGAGATACAATCATGTCCTGTTGAAGATGATGTGCTTAAATTCTTAATAGAATTCTCAACTTCATTCTCGAGTACCGGCTGAATATAAAAACAAGAAGGTAAATTTCGTATTTGCATGAAGTTGTTGATATTGTCAAAATTAATATCATCCCTTAAGCTATCTTCGCCTTGCTGCGATGGAAGAGATGTAAAATATTCATTAAATTCTCCACACAGCCGTAGCGTGTTATCCTCAGGTAAAGTATGGGCCTTGGTGCTGTTAGAGCTGTTATGAATAATAGACCAAGCCGCCTTGGATTTATTAGAAGAAGAATTAATGAAAGTTTCATTCATATCACATTGTTTGTTTTTAACAAAATTTTTGAAATATTTTCATTGTTTTTAAATTCATTCAGAAAAAATGGGAAATTGTTGGCTGAGTTCTTTTAAAATAGGCAGATTACATTTAATTTATATATTTACCCAATAGAACACGTGTAACATATAAAAGTTAGTAATAGATAGGCCCAATATGCACAGCGCTTACCATTTAACTAAAATACTTTCAGCGCAAAAAGTCGTCCTCACTAAAACGTCACCTATATTACATTACATACTCGTACATAATGTATAGCTTGCTACATATTATTGTATTACTTTTAATAGTGTGCCCAGTTTCAAATGCCATTAAGTCCAGCCCTGGAATGCAAACCTCACTTGCGATCCCTAACTATCACTATAAATTTGCCTTTTCCTTCTATAAACAATTATCGTATCTTCAAAAAAAAATACGCTAAAACCAATATATCAAATTGTGAATTTATCCGACGAAAGAAGAACCATTTTTTATTTTACATTACTTATTAATGTAGAACATTAATAATAATCAAATCTCCTAGCATGTGTTTTTCATCCTTCCACATGATAAAGTCAATATTGAGAAGGAAGTGAGAGATACGCATGAGATTTGGAAAAATAAATACTTCTTCCGGTATAAAGATATACACACATTGATACGTATGTATGTACCCTCATACGATGCAAATATATCCAGAAATAATAACACTTCAAAATTAAATCGCTCGACAAAAACGAGGCCCAATAAAATTGCTTTCCGTTCAATTTATAACACTGATCATTTCATCTAATGATTTTACTAAGTATGAGTTAGTTTAATTTTTGTTTATTTTAGTTATTAATAATTACTAAAAGGTCAACACTAAAAACACTAAAGTAGACTTGTAAAGCAAGGAGTTCTATTTTAATCGTATAATGTTGCATTTCATGTTGTGTTTTATTATTATAATTATTATATATTATTATTTAAAATACTTTTTTTAATATCTTCTTTTATATCGCTAATTTGTTACTCTCCATTCAAAAAATCAATAATAATCTTCTTTTCTCGGTATCTAAGGATCTTTCCTTATTTTATCGACGCATGCGATTTATTTTCAAAAATTCCATGCAGTAAATTAAGTTGCCTCTCTTTATGATATCTAATTCTTGATAACATTGACCTTAATATGTATAAAATTTTTTGTTGTTAAATGTACCACTCTTTCATTAAGTTGAGATTACAATTATGTTCAATTAGTATTTACCTATCTTTTGCATATTTATACTATTAAAATAAATAATTCTATTTATATAAATGAAGAATAGTTTTAATTCAATACCATTTAGTTAAATTTTAGAAGTGTTAATTTTAGTTTATAGTCTTTAAATGTTATGTATTTTAAACAGTATAATATATATATATACTTACCCTGGTAAATATCCTTGAAGACTAGCGAATATAGTAGCATCATTTGATATATAAACTCTTTGGGATTTATTTTTCCTGGTAGTCTTCAATTAACATTAAAAACAAAACGATTTCTCCAATCAGCATTGAGCCAACAAAAACAATTTAAATTGAAACCAGCCTGTTGTTTTTTCTTTCACGAATTTACACAAATAAATTTGTCAGTGTTGCAATACGCACAGAAAGGTTTAAAAACGTATTATTCTGAGACCGTAGCGAAAATCTCTATTATATTATTTAAAACGAAACTTCTGTATACATCTATTCGCCAATTCCTATATTTATAAACAGTGGTGTTACTTACTGAAGGCAGACACCTGCGTGATGGCTGCTACCTGCACCAGTGACAGTTTTATCGGTGTTTTTGTGTATTCTGTAGTGATTTTTACATAATTCTTTTTACAACTCCGAGTATTTTTTATTATTTGCTTACTGCAGGTTCACGTTTCGTGGTAAATTTCATGGGATTGCTAACAGAATTTCTTTTCAAGTTCCCACCTTCTTTTTCGACGGAATAACCAAATTAAAGTTTAAATAAATAATCTCCCGAAGTTTATTTTATTTTAAATGCTTTCGTATATATTGAGAATACAAATAATAGACTTCACTAAGATTGTGTATAAACTGCAAAGTTAGCGCGCCATTGTTACTGTCAGTTAACAAAGGAATTTGAAAAACAATAATAATAATAATTATAATATAAATAAGGATTGAATGAAATTAAACAATTTCATCAGTGCAAAAGAATTGCTTTAAAGTTATAATAGTTTATATCAGGGGTCTCCAAACTACGACTCGTAGACCAACACCGACTGCATGCAACACTAATACGCCCCGCAACAATTATGTCAATAATATTACAATGTAATGAAATTATACACAATAATAATCAAATATTTTTATTTAACGAGCAATTGAGATAGAGAATAACACACTTGCATAGGTAAGTCACACAATGAAATTAAATATTAAAATTAAGATTAATGATATAGTTAATTAATGAGGCTGATACATGTTGAAACTCCATATTTAACTGAATAAATAAAATACGTAAACTTGGTTTCAAAAATTATTTAATAATATCATCGCATCGCAACGCATTGTATAGATGAAAAACACGAATTCAATAGAGATTTCAAAGTTTTACATATACAAGATAAAGGACAGAAACTTAATTTATTAGAAACCTTAGAAATTAATAGATATAGTAAATTAGGTCGTGCTTTAAACGATCAGACTCAGTTCAATTATTCCCCGTTGTTACAATGCTATTGTTTATAAAATACCCCCACTCATATCCCATGCTTTTGTGACACTACATATTATGTTGTAATAATTTTGTATATTCAGTTACTCATCACCTGATGAAGCCAAAGTTTGGCGAAACGATATTGTAGTCATATTATTAAATAATTTTTTAAACCAAGTTTACGTATTTTATTTATTCAGTTAAGATTAATAAAATGAATGTGGCTGTCATATTACCGTAGCAATTATTTGCAGTTGTAGTAGGAATACGCAAGGTAGGGGAATATGAGTACTTGTTGATGAGACCAACTAGACTGGCGTATTGTCGACTATCGAAAAAAATGAGGTGTGGCCACCACACTACTTTCTTATACCTATCAGCGTTTCAAATTATAAAATTTTCAGAATTTTTGTTGTACAAAAATTATTCAAAATCCTGTTCTAAGTACTTCTATTCTCTTAATAAATTTCTATAGAATGCATACTTTGCAAGATATTCGAAAAAAAAGTGCTACTCGCTAAGAGTAAAAGTATTACCCCCGGCCCGAATTTTGAAATTTCATGTATACAAAAAAAACATTGCAAATCCAGCTATAAATACTTTTGTACTCTTGACAAATACAGGCTGTCCCAGATAGTGTGCTCACCATTGGGATCTCGTGAACGGTAAGAGATAGAGAGTTGGTTAAATGAGACAAAATGTACGTGACACCTGGGTTTATTTTTTTAAGCAAAAAATCTTTTAAAAAAATGAACGATACGTGCGCTATAGGGGAAAAACTAAAAATCGGCAATTTTAATTTCGTCGTTTAACTTATTTCATGTAAAAGATACCGAAATACTATTTTGACATTATGAAGGTACTTTTTTACGCAGAATTCAAATTTGGTATTGCAACCTCTGAAGCTTTTATACGTTTCGAGATTTTTATACAAACTTTCTCATTTTAAATACAAATCGTAGGCGGCTTTGACTGTATCAAAAAGAGCATAATTTGCTGATTTCAATGATGTATAACACTTTGGGTTTATTTGTAGAAATAACAAAGTTATAATGATATTTGCAATTTTTGGTATCCTTATGAATGCATAGGCTATACATCAGAGGCAGCATTGAATTATTAAGACAATAAGTAGTATCTGTCAAATTTATTTATAAGCAAGTTACGTATCCGTTTATTTTTGTGTTATTTAGTCTGCTATTTTGTTCGTTTATTTAAAAATCACCGCATTTGTTGTTTTGGTTCGTTTTATTACTTGTTTATTGTTGTTCACGTTATGGAGAAATTTAATAATGAAGAGAAATATGATATGCTTCAAAGTTACATATTGGCTCACAAAAATTCAAGGAATGCAGCTAATCATTATTTGGAGTTGTACCCAGATCGACGGCAACCACACGAAACTTTATTTCGAAGATTAGAAGTAAATCTAAAAACATACGGTGCCTTTAGTAAACCGAAAAGAAATAGAAAAAGATTAGATGAGGAAACCCAAGTTATTGTATTAAATCAGGTGCGTGAAAATCCAAAAGTTTCCACAAGAGAAATAGAAAACAACACCGGAATCCCTAGAACATCAGCCCATAGAATATTAAAAAAGCATCGATATCATCCTTACAAAGTCCACATTAGCCAAGGACTCCAACCAGGAGACGCAGAGAGGCGGACTCGTTTCTGTCATTGGTACATTAATCAGAATAACAAGAATGTTACATTTCTGTTTAATGTATTGTGGTCAGATGAATCTCGATTTACGAACAATGGGTTATTTAACAGAAATAATATTCACTATTGGGGGACAGAAAATCCCCATGCTCTACATGAAGCTCGACATCAAGAACGTTTTGGGTTCAATGTGTGGTGCGGTATTATCGGCAGAAGAATAGTTGGACCTATTATCTTCAATAACAATTTAACGAGTGAACGCTATTTGAACTTACTTCAAGGTGAAATAGAAGATTTTCTAGACGATATTCCGCTTAATCTAACTGCGAATATGTATTTCCAACAGGATGGGGCACCAGCACATAATGCTCACATTATTACGAATTACCTAAATAATAGATTTGGTAATCGGTGGATTGGTAATCGAGGACCCATTTCATGGCCTGCACGTTCCCCAGACTTAACCGCAATGGATTTTTTCCTTTGGGGTTACATAAAAAATAAGGTGTTTAAAACACAATTTAATAATGTGGAGGAACTGCAAGCTTGTGTTTTAAGAGAGTTTCATCGGATAAATGGACGTATTTTAGAAAAAGTGATTAATTCCACACTAAGAAGAGCTCAGTTATGTATCAATAACAATGGAGGACTTTTTGAGCATTTAATGTAATTTATCTATTTACTAGTAGTAAATAAATAGTTAGGTATGTGAAGTTAGTGTTTTATTTACTTTTCAGTCATTTTTGTATTTTGTTTCCAGGAATAGGTAAGTATAAAACAAAAAAATATGCTAATTATTCTTGTAACTTTGTTATTTCTACAAATAAACCCAAAGTGTTATACATCATTGAAATCAGCAAATTATGCTCTTTTTGATACAGTCAAAGCCGCCTACGATTTGTATTTAAAATAAGAAAGTTTGTATAAAAATCTCGAAACGTATAAAAGCTTCAGAGGTTGCAATACCAAATTTGAATTGTGCGTAAAAAAGTATCTTCATAATGTCAAAATAGTATTTCCGTATCTTTTACATGAAATAAGTTAAACGACGAAATTAAAATTGCCGATTTTTAGTTTTTCCCCTATAGCGCACGTATCGTTCATTTTTTTAAAAGTTTGTTTATTTAAAAAGTAAACCCAGGTGTCACGTACATTTTGTCTCATTTAACCAACTCTCTATCTCTTACCGTTTACGAGATCCCAATGGTGAGCACACTATCTGGGACACCCTGTATATATAAAATGCATAATTTACGACATATTTGCAAAAAATCGTTATTTGATAAGAATAAAAGTGTTACTTCCGGTCCGAATTTTGAATTTTTTTTTATACAAAATGAGTGTGAGTAGGTGGAGGTAGACGATATTCGGTTCTGTCACAGCGCTTCGGGTTTATTCACAGATTCTGTCATATATAAAGGAAACAATATGGGAAACATAATGTATAAAGAATGAGTACTTACGGAACTGTTGGTGTTGATGTCTTACAATAAGCCAATTTTCGCTTGCCCATAACTGTTATATTATTATACACTCGAATATTACAGGTATATATGACATTTAAATGCGAGTAACAGTTTGTAATTAAACTGTCACTCGCATTTAAGTCTGCAATAGCCGACCCATTCCGATAGATTTTCGTCTTCGCTAGGACCGGTAGAGATACCGTAGAGTGGGGATAGACGACGCGATTAGCTTGGAAAAACCTCGTGTAAAATGTGTGTGACAATGTATACTGTTTAATGTTTTTTATCTTTAAAAATAATTACATAAATTTGATTTTTTCTTTATATCGTACATCAAATGTGCAGTTGGCGAGTAGCGGTCGTTTTTTTTTCTTTTGTGTACCAACCTTAGTTAGTAGACATTAATCAAATTCATACATTTTTGTGGTTATTTCTAAAATACATAACTTTCTTAAGAAAATAAATTTGTACAAAAACTGATGCCTTAATTTTCGATAGGTAAACGCCCCTCTTAATTGATTCAATTTTTCTAACAGCACAATGAAATAATGTTCTACACGCAAAACAGGCAATATCATAAAAAGCGGATATATAATTTTTTTGATCCGATGCTTTTCGTTTGGAAATATATTGTATGTTGTTTTAGTATAAATTGTTGTTTAGTGTTATCAATCCAAAGTTATTTAAATAAAATAACAATAATGATTTACAGTTTTGTAAGAAAGGGTTGAAATGGTATCAATTTATAAAGCCGAAAATCAATGTGCTCGACGAACTGCCCCAACATTTAACGAAAAGCATCCGGATAAGATCACATCACATAGATATGTTCTAAATCATATTGAAAAATTTACTCAGACTGAATCTGTTGCAAATGTAAAACATAATCAGTCGAGAGTTTTAAATAAAGGCTGTTGTATTTAACCCTCCACCTCAAAATTTATAAGAACTTCCTCAGAGGATTAATACAACCCGCCGTGGAATTCAAAGAGATGTTTTTGTACCATTGTTTAGCGATCAACGGAAAACATTCTGAACAATTATTGGATTGAAATTTTCTGCAAAAAAATATTAATAACTTTGAAAATAAAAATGAAACATATTAAACAGTTAAAGTATGTTTGAGTAGTAGATATTTAAGCCTAAAACATAAAACAAAAAATTAAACAAACCAAAAGATTTTTTTAAAAATCTTCAAAACGAATCGATCAATTTAAAAAAAGTAAACTCCAAAATATACTGTTTCAAAAGACCTTTAACATAAGGTATTACTCGATACCCCTTTTCATTTAAAATTTTTAACGGGATAGCTCCCGGGGGCAGGAGGTTATAGTGGTTGAGTCAATTTTTGCATCAAGAAATATCCCCCACGATAACACTTCTTACATGTTTCATCGAATTTTTCGTAGACTTCCAGATTTTCAGATATTTAGGGTGGGAAGTTTTGAAATGAACATCCTGTATGCAGTGTTGTGCATTATCTAGATGATTTTATCTAGATAAGTTATCTAGATAACAGTTTTGTTATCTATTATCTTATCTAGATGACGCGACAACCATTTATCTATTGTCTTATCTTAGATAAAAAAGGAGATTATCTGAAGGTTTTAGATAACAGATAATTTTTTTCGCGGGTTTTCAATTTATTGTTTGGTGTGCCTTGTAGATCGTAACGAAACCAATAAAACCATCGCCGTCTCTGTAACTCTACTCGAAAACCATATATATCTATATGGTTTTCGACTTTCGTACAACGTAATACATTTTTCGCAGTAGCGTTGGTACTGGTACTTTAGACAAATTGTTGTTACAACGCTGCTTGTCATTGTCACTAAATGTCACTTTCACTTTTCACTTGTCATATGCTGTGAGCTTATCACAAGATAGCTGGTGCAGTGTGTAGTTACTCATGCTTCATGTTAGTGAGTGCATGTGTAAGTATGTATATTGATAAGTTGATAACTACGTGAACATTTCGTTCTAGATAAAAGCAAATTCCACCATGGAAAATTTTCTAATAAAAGTGGCCATAATGAAAGGGATTGAACAGAGATTTCAACACTTGTTTGACATGGAAATCTACTTAGCCGGAAGTAAAGATTTCATTCTGTTAGCAATGAGTTATCCCAGCAAGTCAGCCCCAAGTTGAAAGCAAATGGATTCTTGAGAGACTTGTTAATTACTGTAAAGAAATATTCACCAAAGGATTTACTTTTTTGACTTCACAGTCCACAGGTAATGAATCCGAAACGGACGACAGCCACGATGTTTTTTTAAATCGTTCTGCCAAGGGACAAGGGTCCGAAGAGAAGAGACGAAATGGGAACACTTCACATATTGATAATTATCTAAATTGTAAAAAAAGAAAAACTAAAAATGTTACATGCATACCAAACTATTAAAAAAAAATTCTTTAAATATAACTACCATCGTCAACACCGGTCGGAAGACTTTTCAGCATGGGCGCCGAAATCCTACTGCTTAGAAATCGACTATTCGACAAACATTTCGAAATGTTAATTTGCCCAAGCAACCTTAAGGCCTGATTTCAAGTTATACTTGCATCACTGATTTTTGTATTCGTTATTTTTCCATTTTTTATCTGTTTTCAAAACCGAAAGAATTGAAGACTGTAGGAATAGCATAAATCTTGTTAATTAGTCACTAGTAGTACGAATATGAAAATCAGTGACACAAAGTAGCGACCACGCAAATCCGACTTGAAATCAGCCGCTACAGCATTAATAATAGTAAATATACATAAGAATATGCAGCGTGTCCCAGGATTGATGTTACAAGAGGTATGCGGAACTAAAAATCTTTGAATCTCAATTTGATCTTTTGTAAGTAAACCCTGCTTGGTTTGAAACTTATTTTTAGTATAGTTTTGAGTTTATGAAATAACGTAGACCTTGACAGTTGAGCAATATCTATTTCCGTTGAACGAGAAAGTACCTTTCTCGTTCACAGTATGCTAAAATATTACTAGGAAAAGTTATATCAGGAATATCTACTTACTTTGATTAAATCGTTATTTTTTAGATTCAACAAAATAAAATTATATTTATTCACAAATTGAGTGTACAAAATCATTTATTCAACATAATTGCCACCTTTATCTGCACACCGTTCTATACCATGGCTCAATTAAACTTTTTCTGTCGTTCAATGATCTACGAATAATAGTTTTTTATAAAAACGCTTTTGTTGAATCTAAAAAATTATTTTATAAAAAACTTTTATTCGTAGAACATTGAACGACAGAAAAAGTATTCACAACACGTTTAATTCAGGCATCGTATACAACGGTGTGCAGAAAAAGGTGACAGTTATGTTGAATAAATGATTGATTGTAGAGCAATACTATTATTACATTTTGTACATTTAATTTGTGAATAAATATAATTTTATTTTGTTGAATCTAAAAAATAACGATTTAATCAAAGTAGGTAAATCTTTCTGATATTTTGTATAGTGCCATAGTTTGTCATTCTGAACAACTTTTCTTAGTAATATTTTAGCATAGTGTGAACTAGAAAGGTACTTTACCTGAAACGGAAATAGATCTTGCTCAACTGTCAAGGCCTATATAAATAAGTTTCAAGCCAAGCAGGGCTTACTTACAAAAGATAAAACTGAGATTCAAAGATTTTTAGTTCCGCATACCCCTTGTAACATCAGCCCTGGGACAGGCTGTATATTAAATTTGTTCATGTTTAACGTTGTGCATTGCCTATATCAAAAACCTCACCCTTATCCTTCCTATATCAATCGATACCTAACCACGTTGAATTCTAAAATAAAATTCAGAGAATTTTACCAGATTATCTATTGAATTATCTAGATAAATTATACTTTATCTGTCATCTTTATCTAGATAATCATTTGCAAAACCATCTTTTATCTGCATCTAGATAATATTTTTCGGAAATATCTGTTATCTTATCTAGATAAAAAAATGGTTATCTTTGTACAACACTGCCGGTATGTAAAGTATAAACATTTTTATAGAAATAACAGCAGTGTTTTAAACTATGGAACGTCAAATTTACTAAACGGTATTCAGATGTAAGAGATAGAAACAACCCAACTTCAGAAATTATTAAAATATAACCGCGAACACTGCACGGCTCTTCTTTTCTCATACGGCTTAGTTTAATCCAGATATGTACATTTATTATCGTTAGAAACATACTGTACACAATTATATAGTAGAATATCGTTATTGCTTCATAAAAAAGTAGGTTTATTAAAACTATTCCATTCTGCCAGGAGCTGAGCGTCGCCATTCTGATGCTACTAATGTCATCAGGCGAAAAGAAATTGCCAATTTCCTTTACAAGGAAACTTACGAAGGATGCTTTGTTCTTATTCTTTTCCGCCTCAACCCCGTCTTCTATTTTTCTACCTACTTTTTCTTCCTTTCCTTTTCTCTTATTTCTATTTTTCGTTTTTGTTTTGGGCATCTCTCTTCAGTATTCTCGGACCGTTTCTCCCGAAGATATGAAATATAGTTTTTAGTATGCGCAAATCGTAACGCGACAGTCTCGAGCCACTATAAGTCTACTAGGGAATCAATTTGTCGTTCGCATTTCGAAATTTAAGAAGTCTACTCTCGCCGTCTTAAATGAATAAACCGATTGCTATTCTTTTTCTTTTTCGTGCTATATTGATGGTCTTTCAAAAATAAACATTAAGCAATTATGCCCTTGTCGTAATTATAACTTTCTGTAATTAGTGTACTGTATGATTGAATACTATTATACGTAAGAAGGACTAGCTGTTTTATTCAAACAAAGCTCCGTAATAAATAAGCTAGATTGCTAGTAATGTTTTTTAATGAAAAATATAAAATAAGAAATGAGCGATACTGTGATAAAATTTGATCCAGTCAACTCAAGATTAATTAAAATCACTATACTACTAGAGGGGACCATAAATTCAATACAAATATACGTTTCGGGCACCTGGGACAACAAATGCAAAGAAATGTTAGTAAAATTTCCCAATCAAGCTTGGAAAACAACACAAATTCCATAGGATTGGAAAACTGGTGCAATATACATAAGAAAGGAGTTATAAAAGACTGCTCAAACTACCGGGGAATAAACATTGCTAAGTGTAGTATCTAAAATATATTTTTGCCCTGGAGAAAAACTAAGACCAGTAATAGAACGGCAGCTAGAAGAAACCCAAAATGGGTTCAGGAAAGGCAGAAATGCACAATACCACATTTTCACAATTAAAGAGTTAATAGAGCAAGCAAGGGATAAAAACGAACCAATATACATGTCATTCATAGATCTTGAGAAAGCCTTTGATCGAATACCAAAAACCATAGTGGGGACAGTTTAGAAGAAAGAGGCATCCATAAACATGAAAGAGCACCAATAAAAAGTCTGTATTATAAAAACAACTAAAGCAATCGTAGGATACGAACGACTGAGTCCAATTACAATTTCGAATTGTGCTTTTGCCGACGATGTAATGTTATGTGCACCATGCGAAAAATACCTCAAGAAGAACATTGCAAGATGGCAGGAGAAGTTGTCCAAACGGAATATTAAAATAAACACAAATAAAACAAAAATACTATTAATCTGCAAGGATAACGAAGAAACCAAAATAGAAAATCAACAACAAAAAATAGAACAAGTGAACATATTCAAATACTTAGGAGTTCAAATAGGAAGATTTGGTGACATGGAAGAGGAAGGAAACGAAATAATATCCAGCGCGGCAAGTGTGTACTTCTCATTTTCTGGGTGGTTTTTAAATAACAAGGAGATCAGTCGTAAAACAGAGATGTCAGTATATTAAGCGGTATTCCGACCAATCCTAGCATAGCAGGGCTGGGTGACGTCAGCTAGAATGAGGAGCAAAATACAGGCAATAGATATGAAATACCTGAGGAAGGTGAAAGGGGTTACACGCAGAGACCGAATAAGGACCGGTGTTATAAGAAAAGACTTTGAAGTGGAACCAATATAGGCAGGATTGAAGACCAACAACTTAGATGGTTTGGACAACTGAATAGGATGAACAACAGACAATTGAAAAATGTATGAGAAGCAAAATCCTGGAACAAAGAGATTGCAGCAATACTGGAGAAGAAAGGCATAACGTGGAGAGAAGTGCTGGAACCGTCAAGGGACAATTTTATTTATTGAAAAAGACATTAGACAATACAACATAGTCTACACCTTGAGGTACATACGAACAATTATGGAACGAACCTGGTGACGGAAAATATCAACAAAAAGAACAATAATTATGGACGGTAGAATAAGAAACGACTTGGAAAAGGGAGTTAAATATACAAATATATACTTTTCCATGGACTTCGACAAGATTGATCACCAGTTATTGCTTGGAAACTTCTTTACTTAATTGGCTTAGTCCCAATATTGTATTTCGAATAATATCTTACCGATCGTAAACCCTTTGTTACTTTCTAATTAGGATTTTCAACAACGAGAACTTTATTACTATTACTTATTTGTAAAATAATTCTGTTTTTTTTGTCATTGTTCGTTGCCCTTCTGGGAGCAAACTTGAGCCCCTTACTTTTTACTTTCTTATACGTAGTATAAGGAAGTATTGTGATGATGAAAATTTTCGACCTCGAGTTTTTTGCAGATGTCCACGTTTTGAGGTCCCCTGATACCAAAAAAGTGGTTTTTAAAAATGTCTCTGTGTGTGTCTGTCTGTCTGTCTGTCTGTCTGTCTGTGACCACGATGGCGGTCAAACCGCTGGAGATATCAATTCCAAATTTTGTATTTACGTGTATAATCTCCCTCTTGAGATCTGATTAGTTTTTCACTAAAATCGGTAGACCGGAAGTAGCAGTTTATTTCGGTGAGAAAATCGAATTTTGCAAATATTTCGTCAAATACTAAGTTTATACAAATATGTCGTAAGTTATGCATTCTAAATATATTTATCAAGAGTACAAAAGATTTTAGAACTGGATTTGCAATATCTTTTGTATAAAAAAGATTTCAAAATTCGGACCGGAAGTAACACTTTTACTCTTACCGAATAGCAAATTTTGGCAAATATGTCGTAAATTATGCATTCTATAAATATTTATTAAGAGTACAAAAGTATTTAGAGTTATATTTGCAATATTTTTTGTATACATGAAATTTCAAAATTCGGACCGGAAGTAGCAGTATTACTCTTAGCGACTAGCACTTTTTTTCGAATATCTTGCAAAGTATGCATTCTATAGCGATTTATTAAGAGAATAAAAGTACTTAGAATAGGATTTTGAATAAGTTTTGTATAAAAAAAATCTTAAGATTGTATAGTTTGAAACGCTCATACGTATAAGAAAGTCGTGTGGTGGCCACACCTCATTTTTTCAATTTTTATTTATGATCCGCGTGATCAGTTACTATGCGAAAGTGGATTTATTGGTGCTTTTGATAAATGTAGAAAAGTTTAGAATTAACTTGCTTTGTACAATAACATATTGCCATGAACTTCAATTTTAAAAATTGAAAAATTGAAAATAAAATGCATAAGCATCAAATTTACAAACAATTAAGTATGTAAATTTACATCTAAATAAGAAAAGTGAGATAATTAAATTATGATGTATATATTCTTTATGAGTTTAACGTTTACCTAGAATTATACGAAGAATTAATAAAAATATATATATAATACAATTCGTTTCCAGGCGTATAATTCGTACACTCTGTATTAATAATTGTAACAATTTTATACAAATAGTAGTAGTAGTAGTAGAGAGAATTTACATCAAATTAAATAATAAATTCATCTTTATATGGAACAAGTGCTATTGATTTTCTGCATACAAACATCAAATTTAACATAAGAATTTCAATAAATCAAAAAGGGTTACACTTAGATATATGACATTATACATGAAATATATTTAGAATTTCACGTAGAATCTAAAAACCTGACAATATACAGGCTTTTTTATTTAAAATTAGGATGTTGGTGCCTACTTCCGGCGTAGTCCGAAGTGCCGCCATCTTGAAAATATTTTAGGCAAATGGCCCCCATCGACTTTAGTATAAAGTTAAAATTTCGGATAGTTTTTCCACAATCGATCGATTCAGTTCCCGGTGAACCAATCTGTATAGAATATCAAGAAATAATATAATAAACGTTTTAATAAGAATTAAAAAAAGGTAGGTGTATATATGTACATGCAAAATAAATGTATTATAATATATTGTAAAAATTAATTCACAATAAGTAAGTTTCTTTGAAGAATGTTATATAATATATAAATATATAAATAATGCATATAGGAATTAGCAGAAACCAATTATATTATAGATCTAATGTACCTGACGTAAAGAATTACAAATTACCAAATTACTTTATGAATTATGTTTGTTTCCTTTATAGAGTGTTTTAATGTTCATTCAGCATGTATCTAAAAATAAGATAGCATATTCTAAAGCTGATATCGACTTAAGATAAAGAAATATTTTTTTACACTTCAAAATGTGTTGGCCATTTGAGAATTGAGGATGAAGACAATATTGCTTCGCACAGGTGGAACAAAATCTGAAGGCAGATTGAGGGCACTTTAAACGCGCGATATTCAGTTGTTGACAATTATAAAAAGGCTTGGTTGTTGAAGCCGAGAAGGCGTTTTTCCTTGCACTCTTATGTACAAACTAGAAGTCCTGTCAAATTGAAATACTGCGTCATGTTAGATAGTATTTGTTGATTTATTTAAGTTTTTTGTTTCTTTAAATTCGAATACAGTTGAACTTTATTTCAAAAGAAATTATTGCGTTTTAGTTTAGCTATCAGTAATTCAAAACACGAAAAAAAATATTAAAGACTATTCAATTCACCTGTCATTGTTCAAATATGAACCAATAAAATAGCAAATATTTACTTTCGTATCATAGCAACAGGAAATTTCAGCGATTATATCTTCCTAGAAGGTATTCAAGTGGATATTTTAAACAAGTGAAAGTTTTTATTAATGTAACTCATTTACTAACAATATTGAAGGTACAATTAGAAAAACTAACATTACTGCAGTGCTGCAGCAGACATTCTGGAACAGAGCTATCACTGGGAGTACCCGAGGGAGTACCTTTCTCTTGTAGCTTAATACCGTCACTATTACTGACAGATGTCGAAGTTGTACATGACACATTTGTTGTTGTAAAATTTCTTCGCATTTTGGTGATAATCGACTCGTGGTGCTCATCATCAAGCTGCAAGTACGATTTTATGGAATTCAGATTTTGGTGTCCCGTTATTTTCATCAGTTGTTGCTCTCCGACTCCAGCTTTCGCCAGAGATGATACAGTTGAAGAGCGTACCGAATGATTTGATATCTTCCTTCTTTTAACATCTAATCCAGTTTTTTCAGCTAATAACTTCACCCATTTACTGATCTCACATATACCAACTGGACTGTTCTTATACCACACCGCATTCTCAACTTTATCCCAAAACGGATTCGGTGTCAAAAACATCCTTTCTGTTTTCACATTTTTTCCTCTCTTCGATTTCAGTAGATAATACAATCTAAATAACAGAAGAATATTAATTATACCGTCTTGAAATTAAATATAAATAGGTTACCTAACTGGACACATATCGGTATTGCTTTTATTCTCTATCAACCACTTGCTGCCTGTCAATGATTTAGTTCCCCCCTGCGCAGTTTTCGAAAATACTGGATTATACTCAATTCTACCAGTTCTTCTTCCCTTGTTATCGAGTTCCTCCTTGAAGTAATAGGTGAAACAGTTGCTCCCTTCTCCTCCCCGCCAAGCTAGTTCGTAAGATGCTATTAAGAAAAACTTTTTCTGTAAACCGTCTGGGTTACTCTCATCTAATATGCGTATCATATTTAAGTATTCTGGTTCTGTAAGTGCCGCCGCGTTGCTGGTTCTTTTTTCAGGACACGCTTGCAGTTTTCTTCTTGTAGCATCCCTGGCGTCACGTGCTGACTTAAATATTGCATCAGAAAACGGGTTTACGTTTATTTTCCACTTATTGAAGAACATTTCTTGAACCATTTTCGCCGTCACGTTCCACATGTGCTTGATGACGCCTTCTTTATAATCGGACCCATCTTTTTTCTTCATATTACATGCCCACGACTTTAAGATGACATTTAAGTCCACAGGAGAAGTAGATTGATCCAGTTTATAGCCTTTTGCTGTTAAAAATGTACTAAATTGTCTCCATACTGAATCTTTGGATTTCTTCGTGTTCCAAGGGATATTTTCGCAAATTTCAGCATCGATTTCGTCTTCAGATTTCGTGCCAAATCTTTTCTCAGTTCCCATTATTTAGAAACACCAGTTTTTATTCAACGAAACGAACTAAATAGGAACACGATTCCAAAAATTTTAATGACAAACATAAATGTTTTTTTTTGTTGACATGGAAACGTAATCATGTGTAACTAAATTTTGAGTCATTTTAATATGAAAAATTGATTTGGTTCATTGAATAGTCTCTCGAATACGATTCGTAGTCAAAGTTGAGTCTACTATTTTTGTGGTGCTTTACACTCATGTCTTTCATAATTGCGAATACTACTCGTGCTCCGCACTCGTAGTATTTAAATGCAATCATGAAAGACATTCGTGTAACCACCACAAAAATAATCGACATAAGTTTGACTACTCATGGTATTATAAGTGATTATCAAACGGATTTTCAAGATTCACATGAGCAATAACTCTACATATTATTGATTATGTAAAACTGTAAGCATTGCCTCTAATGTGAGAATGTTTGGGCAATGTGAAAGTGAGGCACCTTCAGTGATATTATTTATTACAGCAAAGAACCAGCAATATGTTTAAAAAATACTAGATTTTATTTGGATTTATTAATTGTATAACGTAAATATATCAAGCATTGGATCATTACTTACATTATTGGAATGATATTAACCCCTAATTTAATATTAACTTATTCTTGACAGGAGACATATAATTATGAGAAAATAAATGTTTAATTTTCTGTTATTTTAATTTTTAATAAACCACCATACAAAATAAAACAGAATAATTTGAAGGAAAAGCGTTTTATACTGTTCAAAAAGAGTAAAAGATAATAAACAAAAGAGACTACTTTGAAACGTGAAGAAGGAATAATTCACATTATCTAATCCACAATTACATAGAACATTCTAATGAACATATATATCAATAATTTATTCATGTGTACACATGTCACAGCAATATGCTTGTCATACTTCCTATGTATTTTTGTCTTATTATAGGAAATTCTCTGTTGGAAAATAAATAATGACGATTATACGGAAACATCTGGAAAAAAGACAATTAAAAAGAATGCAGAACTAATGATTGAATTCTTTACAGAAAAGAAAATTTTCTTAGTAAATTGCTACACTACACAAAAACACTAAAACACCTTACCACACTAACGCACAAAAAAATGGCTAAATACGTATTTCAACAACTAAGTTGTCATCATCAGTAGCACTGATTAAAAATCGCGCTGTCTACACACCGTAGCGTACAGAGCAACAACTCAGTTGTTGAAATACGTATTTAGCCATTTTTTTGTGCGTTAGTGTGGTAAGGTGTTTTAGTGTTTTTGTCTAGTTTCAAGCCACAGACTCCAAGTTTAGTTTCTTAAATTGCTACACTGCTAATGGAAAAAATGATAAGAAAACAAACACAGAATACAGACACATATAAAAGTAAGTATTTTGGAAAACACAAATGTAAAACGGGAAATAGATGATTGAAGCTAAACCAAGAAACAACTTGTGGTCAATAGAAGTGAAAGACAAAATTATCTAAAAGAAAGGGATGTGGAAGATATGTAAAAATACTTAAAGGGCGGAAGACGAATAAGACTACGTTGTAATAAAAAAAAGAAGTCACAGAAAAGTGCAAAAGGCAAAGAGGAAAAACTGGAAATGTTTTTACTACGAACTAAATGACATATGCGAAGATCACTGAAGGAAATTTTGAAAAAGAAGAAAAACCATGAGAGACAGCAAAATTATAGAAGAAAGAGAGATTAAACATAAAAAACATGGAATAGCAGTACATAAAAGCGAAATTTTAGATATATAAGAAACTAACTACACAGAATATTTTGATGGAAAACAAAGAGAAACAATTAGAAAAAAGTGTAGAAACTTGAGTTAAAATGGCGAAAATGGCAGCAAACAGAATCGAGATTTTAGATATATGGAGAACTTACAACGCAAAAAAATTTGATGGAAGGCAAAAAGAAACAACGAGAAAAGTGAAGAAAGTTGTGTTAAAATGGAGAAAATAAGTGTAGAAGAACTTGAAAGGCACTATCAAATATAGGCAACTGTCTATTAATCTTTTGAGCTTGAATCTTCTCTTTATGTCCACTTACATTTTAAAAATATTCATAAGGGAACTTCCTTGGCAACGGTACCACTAGCATTCGCAAAGGTACTGGTTAACCATAATCACTGGATATTATGAAATCATAATATTGAATATGCAACACTATATATTTATTATATTTACTTCTAAAATATCGCTTTATTTTATGATGCTACTTATATTGTCATTTTCTAAACTTCTGACGCGCCCTGTATTAATATATTGATTCTAAAAATTACGAACATGAACTAATCAACTTGAAATTGTCAGAAACGATACAATGTATTCTTCATTCCTCTTCATCAGACAAAATATGCTGTTTCACACCATGTAAATCTAAGGACATATATTAAATAAATGAATTTGATTCCAATAATGTAATATTTTGAAACGCTCGCTTTTATTATATATAATCCTCTTATGTGAGAAACTCATTTTGTATTCTGCATTTCTATGCTTATACAGTTACTAAATTGCATATACAAACTAATTTCGTTCAATATTGTTATTGCTTCAAGTACATAGTTTTTGCTCCAATCGAGCTAAACATTTTCATTGGGGAAACAACTGTGAATTCTGATTAGATGTAGTCCAGTGGTGCTGCAGCTAGACGCTCGTGGATGCCTGTCCGAAATTATAACTTTCGAATGCCTTAAATTTAATTGACTTGCAAAGTAAATACCGGACCGTATAATTAGTTAGAAACTGTTATGAACATTGAACGATATATTTAATTCTATCATTAATTTACTTCTTTTTAGCTTTTGTTAAATATCACACATTAAAAGCCAAGAACACTTATATTATTATTATTAGACCAGGTGTCGCAG
Source organism: Amphimallon solstitiale (assembly GCA_963170755.1). NCBI lineage: Eukaryota > Metazoa > Arthropoda > Insecta > Coleoptera > Scarabaeidae > Amphimallon > Amphimallon solstitiale. The sequence goes on along the minus strand of OY720677.1, from coordinate 139,222,048 downwards.
CGTAGCGGTAAAGTCCATTATTGCTATCTAACAACGTAGATAGCGAATAATTTTTAATACAAAAATTGTAGATAATCATAAGCTCTGCAATTTAAAAATATTTTCATTTATACAGAGTGTTTGACAACGACGAACCAACACAAACTATTGTTTTTTAAATGTTCTTCAAGATTGCTGTTTTTAATAAAGAAAATTGAAATGCTCTTATTGACGGTTTGCTTTTCAACGCAAGTTATATATCTAAGTTTGAAGTTTTACATTTTTTGAGACATAAGACTGCGATAATTTTTAAAATGTTGCTAATCCATGAACTTCCAAACTTTTCATTTCATGAGTTTTAAAATTTCAATAAGAATTACTTATTTGTAAAAAGAAAATATTAGAAGTATTTTTTCTCGTTTACTTTTTGTTATGCTGTGTGTAATGTAAGTCATGGCAACTCATATTTTTAAGTCGTTATCGGGTTTATTCAGATATAACACGCTATAACTTTTGCAATATCGCCCACAGGCGGAAGAAAATAGATATTTTTGAATAGTAAATTTTAAGAGTTTTTCAATGGTACATTAATATACCTACAGGATGTTTCATTTAATTTTCTTTACAATTTTTAACTTTTGCGAATGGCATGTAATTCTAAAGAACATGCGTGAATATGTCAAAATAAACATTATTTTCACGTACTGAAAAGGTATCTCTACTAATTGAGCCCATAAAAGGTATTTCATCATCAGTCGTTATTTCATAGCAACTTTTCAAATGTTGCACAATTTTTAACGAAAAATCGCATATCTCAGAAACAGTTGAAAATCGGCAAATACAAGTTGATGTCAGTTTAATCAATTCTTTAAGGGCTATCATAAAATGTAAAACAATTCATAGCATTCCATTTAAAAAAAAATAAGTTTCTGTTGGTTTATCGTTGTGGAACACTCTGTATAAATAAAAATATTTAAAATTGTAGACCATATGATTATCTACAATTTTTGTATTAAAAGTTATTCGCTTTCTACATTATTAGATACCAATAATGAACTTTACTGCTATGCTGGGGCACCCGATATATAACATAATTAATCTTTCTATATTTATATAGCAGTAATCAAATATATTATACACAATACTATCTAAAAATAGGAAAAGCAGACGGTGATAAAATAGTGGAGAAAAAATGGTGAAATGGATGGCAGATAAAGGAAAAAGATGAATCATCAAAATATGCCAACAAACATGAGAAATTGAATTAAACCTCAAGGATTTGGAAATGAATCTGCTCCTCTCAGTATGATATGTGATAACTAGAGACTGGAAAATATGCACTAAAAAGTTTACCAAATATGCATGCAATATGCACTTAAAAAATCACTAAATATGCACTTACAATATGCAATATGCACTTATGATGTGCATTTATTTATTATGTTTTAGGAAATTAAAATTCATTTGTCGTATTTACAAATTGTATATTTATTTATTACAATAAATAACCATATATTTCTTTAAATTTTCCATAGTTAAATTATGTCTACGATCTGTAAGTATATGTTTATATTGGGAAAATGTTCTTTCAACATCGCAAGATGTGATCGGTGCATTCTTAAAACTAGGTATTAATGAGGGGCTTATATTAATGTCTCCATTAAAATTGCCATTAATTACATTATTTATAGATTTTAATGTAACAAAACCTCCATTTTTGCTTAGAATTGCGGCTAATTTTTCTTTAATTCTTTTTCCAGAGATGAGGAACTGGCTACATAAATGGGTTTATCATCGACTTTGCAATAAGTTTTCAGGAATTCTTGAAATATCGGATTGTCCAATTTATGTAAAGGAATATTACAACCCACAAAAAGATTACACAAATCTTCGGAAAATGCTTCTTGTGGATTCTTCGAATTATTGAGAAAACTTTCCTCCAAAAGTTGGTGCCGCGGTTTATTCAAATTCTCAGAAACCCTGTTCTGATGAATGTTGTGTTCAAATGTTGCACTACTTGAAATTTCTTCTGGTAATCTGTGTAACAAATATATATTTTTAACATTCAGTTATAATAATTATTATTAATTACTATATTACTACAAAAACTAGAAAAATAAATTGTCTGGTTTTGTAAAGTTCTCCAGTTGTTTAAATTTGATTGATTTTGTTTATTTTGGTGTTTCTGACAAAGAAATATTACAAAGATATATTAGCTTTAAAGAACATAAAATTAAACATATCTAATAATAATTTATTATGAAATTGTTTCATTATATTTATGAACACAAAAACAATTCTTATAATTGTAGAACTTGTTATTGACAAAATATTTCAAAATTCAATTTACCCTTTTGTCGCAGAGTGTGCACAAAACACTTTCTTCGTCAATAGTTTTTAGTGCACTGCAATCACTTATCCAATTTTTTTATTAGAGATGACTTCGCTTCAGCTATCTTCGGCATTTTCAAAACTTTTTAATTCACTTTTGTTTCACCAAATAGCACAGACCTTAACACGTTTACGAATGAATAAACTATCAAGGAAATTATTTCTTTTTCTTATATTGATATTAGTCGTACGGTATAATGTACCTGCATTAATAAATACATTTCTGAAAAGAATTTCTTACGTAAGTTCTAATTGCCCTATAAACCGATTATCAGTAGAGTTAAATCCTATTTTTGGGAAAGTCCATCTCATTATTAATGAGATGGACTTTTAATGAGTCATTAATGCAAAGTTGAAGGAATGCAATCCCTTCACGTTTACACAAACAAATTAAATATCTTTAAATATAAGATTTTATTATGGTTCTTATGAAAATGGCGAATATATGCATAAATATGCAAAATAATTATGAAATATGTACATGCATATGCAGTTATAGTAAAGTGTTCAAATATGCATCATATGCACTAAAAATATGGTAAAAACGTATTCTGATGGTGGAAAATGGTTAAGTACACAGTATAGAAGGGGTATACCAAAAAACAACAAATATGCATTTTGCATAAAATCCAGTCTCTAGTGATAACTATCGGACTATATGTGTATCCACTGTAGAATTTAACACATACAGAAGAATTATAGAAAAAATTGAGGCAGTGACTAACAAACAAACTGCAAAATGAACACGTGGCATTTAGAGCACATAGATCAGCAAATGACATGGCGAAAAAGTTAAAAAAAACGACTCAGAACAGAATTTTTTTTACGTAGTATACTATTATCTGATTATCTAAGAGCACAACACGACAAAATAGACAGAGAAGTATTATAAGAAGCAATAAAACCACAAAAAGTGCATAATAAACTTTTAAATGACAAAAAGCATATGCCGGAATAATAAAGAAAATCAATAAAATATATTATAACAAACAGATGGTCTTAAAATTACTTTAATAGCGTGAAAGTAGAGCAGTATACTACTGTAAATAATAAATCTATAATTTGAATATCATTGTTATGTTGATAATTTGTTTGCTAGTCAAACTAACTGCGAACATATTTTTAAATAATAAAATCTCTTAATCTTGTCTATATTATATATTCATTTATTGTCAGTAGACAAACCTACACAAATATGAAATGACACATATTATACATTACTTATAGCTTATAATACTACTTTACAAAGAAAATATCATAAAGATAAATACATATGGTTACTCTCTGTAGTACAAAAATTATATTTATAATTATACTAATTACACTGATGAGAGTTTAGCTACTGCCACGTCGTAAGCATTGCCAAATATAGTCCTTCGCAAAACGAGGACAAACTTGCTAAAATCTCACCAGCACCAGCACAAGCACCTCAAATTCAACTTCACCCGATTGCTAGTTTTGTGATTTTAATTTGTATTGACAAAATTTTATCAAAAAGAGACAATAGCTCAGTAATAGTCACTTTTAAAGTATTAACGTCTTACATGTTTTTGATGTGAAATTTAATAAGAAATTCATAAATGAAATAATATATAGGGTGTTCCATTCGAAAAAATTGACTTTTTTGTAAAAACTTACAAAAGCATATGAAAAAACGACGATAACTCTGTAATAGTCACTTTTAAAGTATTAACGTCTTACATGTTTCTGACATGAAATTTAATAAACAATTCAAAAATGAACTGGTATACAGGATGTTCCATTTAAAAAAATTGACTTTTATACAAAAACGTGTCATCTAATTTTACTGAATGAAATTTAATAAACAATTCAAAAATGAACTGGTATACAGGATGTTCCATTTAAAAAAATTGACTTTTATACAAAAACGTGTCATCTAATTTTAATCCAGTTTCCTGCACATGCAGTTAGTAACTGTAAAAAGAAACTAAACTTGGAGTCTGTGGCTTGAAACTACACAAAAACACTAAAACACCTTCACCACACTAAAGCACAAAAAAAAACAAAAAATGGCTAAATACGTATTTCAACAACTAAGTAGTCATCATCAGTAGCACTGATTAAAAATCGCGCTGTCTACACACCGTAGCGTACAGAACAACAGTGGTGTTGTTCTGTACGCTACGGTGTGTAGACAGCGCGATTTTTAATCAGTGCTACTGATGATGACAACTTAGTTGTTGAAATACGTATTTAGCCATTTTTTGTGCTTTAGTGTGGTGAAGGTGTTTTAGTGTTTTTGTGTAACTGTAAAAAAATAAAATATGCTTCTATTAGGACCTCTTATTGTAAAAAATACTGCAAAAAATTTTGTCCATCTAATACGTCGTTTTCGAGAAATATAATTTTATACAAACATTGAATTTTTCAGAAAAATGGGAATAAGTCAAATACTTTACACTTTAGGCCTATACTATCTTATAACTTTTTGACTAAAAATTATACGGGGAATTCAAAAATGCAATAATATATAGGCTGTTCTATTTGAAAAACTATAACTATGGTTAGCCACCAAGTTATCGAACACTCTGTATAACACAAAATATTATTAAAATGTGCTTCTAATGAACAGCTATCACATGAAAAAAACCGCTTCGAAATATCTTTACACATAAAGGCATAATCGGCCTTACCCGCTTAGATGACTCACCCTGTATATAGTAATGACCTATGATAAAAATGTTGTTATTTCTTGCAAACATGTTTGAAGTATCAACGTATCATTATAATACAAACAAATATATAAAATATACTGTGATGCTATATAACTTAATTTGTTGTTTTAATTTATGTTTCTTAAAATAGCGTAATTAGCAATTGGCTAATTATTTTTATTATTGTAACCTCGCATTCAAATAAACTTAATTTCAAATTGGCACCTCACCAAACTTAGCTTCGTAAGAGTTATTTGTACTTAGTAGTAATTTGCCAATTCAACTGTCATTGTTATCGTCATCATAGTAAAATATTCAAGGTCGAGATGAGTTTTTAAATCTGACGAAATAATATAATATGTTCTGATATTGTTTTATTTCCACCAATTCTGTTGTTTGTTCTTGTAATATAACTGCATATTAGTTCTATAATTAAATAGATTGATACTATCATGTTTTTCCTGTACTAGAACTCATATCAATAATGGCACTGATAGTTTTATTTTTGTAACAATTCCAGTAGATACCATTTTAGTTAGATTAGACAATTCACCAGAGCAGTTACGCTGAAATACAGAATTAAAGTTTTTAATGTTCCTCGAATTGTGTAGAATTTTTCATGCTTTCTACGTTTTCCAAGTGCGTTCGGATTTTGAGGAAACGTGTACGATTTTACAGAAATTTTAATTATTTAAAGAATAATATCAACCTATAACTGCAGAGAAAAGTGTTGTCGGATACTAAGACCAGCAATATCGAACTTATCCTTAGTCAACTGTAGTGCACTTTATGTGTGTGCGTCATAATATGAATAATATAATGTATATGGTTTAACCCGTAACTGGTGACTTAGAATAAAATTACACTAGTGGTGACGTGGAGTCTGGGAGACTCCTTACCAATATTTCATTATTTTTGTTAAATAAAAAGCACAAATGAATAAACTGTAGTTATATTTAGTTGTAATGTTAACATATAAACATCGAAATATTTGAATAATGTTATCAAATAAAAACGTTAATTTGCTTGTATCAGTAAATTGTAAATGTAACTTCGGAAAACAACGGTATCCTTCAAACTTAAAATTTGTCATTTTAGAAGCTTGACATATAAAAAATAGAAATTGAAGGCAATGTAAGTTAATTCATAGACCAAAAAAAATGTCAAGGGTCAAGTCAGTCATTTCTGGCACAGCATTTGGTACACACTTTGTTATCTTCTACATCGATTGGTCGTGTTTGATCTACCTCTATGCTTGCTTCCGGTTCGATATCGTCAAATATTGTAGGTATATCTTCTGCATCCGATACCGATTTTCTGACTCTGTGTCATGAATGGAAACCTCAAAAATGTCATCTTCTATCATTTGTTCGTTATCAGAATCACTTGCAAGTTCGTCAAACCACTTCTGCAGTGTCCTTTCAAAATCTTTGTCTCCATATTTAACTCGTTTTGAAGTTAAAGGCAATTGATCCATTGTGTAAATCCTAAAAAGTCACGCAAAGTTCGATTGTTAAAAACTATTAAAATTGTGAAAAAAGTTACACTTACAGTGACATGGAGTCTGGAAGACTCCGCCTGCACTTTACAAGATTACACCTACACAATTGCAAGCGAAGCAGGACACATGTGCACTGCACATAACTTGAGTCAAGAAATGAAGGTACATAGAATTTGGTGAGGGTTAAATCGGGATTTGTTGAAATACAAAACAGACAAACTATGCACAGTCCACGTCACCAGTTAAGAACAACAAATACCGTGTACCGCTAAATGTTGAAGTAAGAAAAACTAGCATCATTCACAATCATGTATTAGAGATACGAAGAAATTACAAAGGTACACAATAGTAACATTTGTGAATATGTAGACTGTGCTACATATTTTTTTTAAGTCAATATTTTAGCTATGAAGAAGTTTGTTAATTAAACGAACAAAACGTTGCACATGTCACTGAGTCCGTAGACAGTATACTATATATACATATTGCAGTGATCTTGAATTGGTAACAATTTGTGAATAAATGGTTTCTAGATCACTTGTAATTTTATAACTGGTTAAGTAAGAATTTTCTTTTGTGTACGTCCCTGTATATAAATAAGTGTTCAATAAAGGTAAGAATTTTTCTTTATTTATATCTATATATTTATATATCAGCATTTATTAATTTAAGTTTATAAAACTTCCCAACAATATGAAAAGGTGGTTTAAAAACGATGTAAACAGCAATCAAGAAATTTATGAAATGATAAGAATGTGGCAATAAACATTAAATTGTATAAGAAGGATGTAAATAGTGTTACTCACTTACCAAGTAAATGTTTAATAGATAACATCCTGTGCATTACATCTATATTTCACTATTGCTCACATTAATGTTAATTTAAATTTTGTGCAATATAATAAATGTAAACATGTCACTAGCAGAATTTATGTTTATTTATATTTGTCAAATGTAAAGTACATCGAGTGACCGATAGGAGCAGCACCATCGATATGCAATTTTGGAAGTGGTATCGGTATCTGCCGAGGATGACCGTACGTTTTTGTAAAGAAAATTATGCATATAAGGGCCAATGGACAGAAAGTCAGGTCACTTCCCAGCTGGTGAAAACCGCTAATCCGGAAGAGCAAAGGAAGTAGGTGAAAACCACTTCTTCTTTTAGAAGTTTATTCTTGAATTTGAACTTAGAATATTTTCAAAGAGATTTTTCGATACTTATAAAATTTTCAACAAAATTTAAAACTTGTAATATTTTTCGTAATAGTCGTACTGTACAATTTACATTGAGATTTGTAAATATTTTTGGAAATAATTATTTATGTACGGAACAGTTTTATTTAATTATAACTTTGAATTTTTTTTATTTTTCTAGAATGTTTTGTTTTATATGTAGGGTTACTACACCATGCATTATGATAAAACATTTTAGTGACTAATGATTAAGTTGAATAGCGTAATAATTTTTTTTTTATTATAAAGATTGTTCTTTACTACTTTATTTGTCAGATTAGAGGATTTGTGGCTAATAATTTTGTTTTATGTATATACAGAATAATTGAACAGTGATCGATATTTAAATAATGGATGAGTTTGAAGTGATGTACGAAGAATTAAGGTGATTTGATAATGTTTGTTATAAATGTGTGTATAGTGTTGTACCAATTTTTTTTCAGTGGTGTTTTGTATTGGAATCTCAAAAGGAGGTAAAGTTTTATTTTAATATATATATTTTCTTGTATGTATATCAAGTATATTTATAGTACTTGTGTGTTTGATATTAACGTGTTGGGTAATAGATCAGGGATGTGTGCGATGAATTAAGTAGTTGTTTAATTCATAGCATGGAGTCCTGGTGAATCCTTAAAACACGAATTAGTCTTGGTAGTACTGTGTTGGGAGCGAGAAAAGGCGCCAGGCAGAACTAATCAGGGCTGAGTTAATTAAATAAATACACAAAGACTTTTATTTTATTTTATTAAATTTAAAATTTATATATATACCTTAAGGGGTGAGCACATGGTGGTGTATGTTCGGGTTGTGTCCGACGAGTTAAAAAAACATACTCATAGGGTGGAACTTTGGGGTACCTACCAGTGTGAATTTGTTTCCTGATGGTACTGTGTTGGGAGCGAGAAAAGGCGCCAGGCAGGACTAATTAGGGCAAAGCCACTCCCTTAATGTTTATATTTTCTTTGTAAATAATAAATTGCATAATTTTTGGTTATTCATATTCCAGTACAATTCATCATATGCGATAAATTTTATTTTATTAAAGATGTTGATTGTTTACATGTATCTATGACAAATATAAATCATGATAATCACGTTTATATTTAAAATATAAAATTTTCTTGACGTTATGATTTCATTTATTTTAATTTCTTTATTATATTGACTTGTTGATTATGATATGTGTAGTTTTAGATGATGTTTTGAAATATTATTTTTTTTTTTTGTAAATATATATATATTTGTGTAATTTAAAATTTCTCATTCTTTAATATTTATTTTTAATAAATTAGATGATAAGATTTATTTTGCATTTTATTTTCTTTACCTGACCTGGAGATAATTAAAGAGCATTCAAAATCAATTGGAGAATTTATTTATATTTTCTGCCCCTGAGAGAATTTTTTTTTAACCATTCTAAACTGAGCTAGTTAAATGTAAAATTGCTTACCCTACTACTTAGCAGAAAATTTGTTGTATCCTAGTCTAGCATAAGGCCTAGCACTAGGATGCATGCTTGATTCTTACCTACTCATTGATTGAATAATTTAAATTATTTTATATAAACCTCAATTTGTAAGAGTCGCAGCAATATGAATGTATTAAAAGCAATCATTCATCATGGCGCAGCGGCATTATAAAAACAGTTAGTAATAATGAAATGACAAAAAAAGTTTCAATAACCAGCAAAATATAATATAAACTAGGAATGTGTAAAAGTAAAAATGTGAAAATATAAGCATAGAACCATCACTACTATCCACGCAGTTTCATCAAACGGCCTTGATTTATCTAAGATATACATTCAACTGCACCGCACAAATAATATTGACGCAAATTGCACAATTAATAGAGTAGGTAATGTAAAAATTTGGACTAGAGTTGTCGTATATTCACATGGGTCAATTAGGAGGCTTAGATTTATCTTAAGCGAACATTCAAAATCAACACACAAATAATACTGACTATGTGTCAGTATTATATTAGTGTTTAATATGTTAGTAGTCACAGACATATATGTTTCGTATATTCATATGGATCAATTATAACATAAATATATCTAAGCCTTCCAATTCTTTGAAATATTCAATTCGTTCATATAAAGCTTTCAAGAGGCCTGCAGCCTTAGTGATACTGCCACAGTGGATGAAATGCTGCCTTTTAGAGGAAAATGTGGTTTTTGTATGTATATGCAACAGAAACCAACAAAATATGGCATAAAAATTCAATGCTTGGCTGACTTGGCTACATCTTACCTTTATAATGTCTACATGTACACATGAAACACAGCTATTGTGCCGAAAATGAACAAAGCGGTTGTGCTTATATTATCCATGCACGACAAGCCCGAACAAGATAGTGATAAAAATATGTCAGAAATTGCCTATTAGTATAATAAAACCAGTAGCGGTGTGGACCTTATGGACATGATAAGTGCTCTATATTCTTCCAATATTGGAATCAGAAGAATTAGCAATATTTTATTCTGTAGTAAATGTAAATTTCGTTTACATTTTCGTATTATATTTATGTGGTTCTAAAAATCCCACAATGAGAAGCAATTTTACAAAAAGTTTGACTACGTCACTTTTGGAAACACATTTTCAAAGATGTCTGGTAATTCCGAATCTTCCTAGAGAAAAGTTACTAATACGTCAAATAATTCCCGTGGACCTGGAAAATTAGGTGCGATAAACTTCAGAAATGTAAAACTTGTTCAACTGTCCACCTCGTAGGAAAAGTAAGATATGTAATTATCCGATTTGTTTAGAACGTGCAGAAAAGTATGTATTAGCTATACTAGAAAAGAAGTCTAACATATCCGATATTAATTAAAAAAAAAATGTTTTGCTTATTGTGGCCCTATTTTCGTTATATTTTTATATTTTCACTTTGTTCAAATAAATAAATGTTAATTAAAAATAAAACTTACCGTTAAAAGAATTTTTTTTTTCTTGAAAATAATAAAACATATAGGGGAGAGTGGGGTATAATGATCCCTGGAGGTAAAATGATCCCACCTCATATCGGAAAAACAAATAATGCCATCTAGTTTACAGTGACAGAATATTGAAATTTAAGTGTTCTGTACTCACGGACACGCTATGTGATCAGTTCAAGCCTGTTTAAAAACTCGTGGTTTGCAGTTCTGTGTTGTGTGACTTTCCAATATAAGGTAAGTGCTTCGTAGTATCAGTATTAAATCTATGTATTGTTCTTTATCGAATCGAGTTTGTGCACAACTTGTAATGGTATAGTTGGACTTCAAAATCCTTAAGTAGTTAGGGCCTATTTTCTCACTGAAAATTGTCAGGTTAGGTGAAAGTCAGAATGTGCGTTTGAGGTTAAACGATCCCTAATGGGTCGTATAAAATGATCCTAGGATCATTTTACCGCCATTGTTCAGACTTCAGTTATTCTTTTGTAGATTTTTTACTTTTTCGGAATGCCACGTCACTACCAACGAAAAACGCAAAGACAAAGTTGGGATCCAGAGAGTATGCAAAATGCTCTGGATGAGTTTAAAAATGGAATGCCTATCAAAACCGTAGCAAAAACCTTCAATGTTCCTATTATGTCATTAAAACGTCGAGCCAAAAATAAAAACAAAATTGCCACGAGTAGTATAAAACATCTTGGCAGCAAGAAGACGGTCTTTAGTCCGGATCAAGAAGATGGGTTGGTACAACACATTCTTGATCTGGAAACACGAATGTATGGCATCACAACCCTAGATCTTCGTCGTTTGGCCTTTCAGTTGGCCGAAGAAAACAATATACCACATCCATTTTCACAGATAAAAATGGCCGCCGTAAAAGACTGGCTATCTGGTTTTCAAACAAGACATCCAGATATTAGTCTGCGAAGTCCAGAGTCTACTTCTGCCGCTCGCGCAAGAGCTTTCAATAAACCAGTGGTGACGAAGTTTTTTGGTCTTCTGAAAGACTTAAGAGAAGGACATGATTATCTTTCCCACAGAATATTCAATGTAGATGAGACATCAATTTCCACAATTCCTGGAAAAATTCCATTTGCGAAGAAAGGAAGAAAGCAAGTGGCACGCATTACGTCAGCTGAACGTGGAATAACTACAACAGCGGTCAGCAGCTGGAAATTTTACACCACCCATGCTTATTTTCAGCAGAAAACGTATGAAAGCTGAATTAATGGACGGGGCTCCTCCCCTTAAATACATACTTGGACCAAGCTCTTCAAAAATGGATGAACAATCATCCTGGAAGAACTATTACCACGTTTCAAATAAGTAGCGTCTTTTGCGAAGCATACTTGAAAGTTTCTACACCGATAAACGCTATTAATGGGTATCGAAAAACTGGTATTGTCTCATTTAATCCAGAAACTTTACGGATGTCGATTTCATAGCTGCAGACGTTACAGAAGAACCAAATGAAGAACGAAATGCTCCGGTTTTAGATAACTTAGATGTGTTACAAAAAAGACGTCTAGAAAACCCTGTTGCAGGTCCAAGTTCGCATCTAGATAACGTCGTAGAAGAAAAACGTCAAGAAAGTCCTACTCCAGGTTCAAGTTCGCGTCCAGTATCATCATTTTGGAACCCGAATCACAACAGCACAATAATAATTCTTCATTTACTATTACTACTCCCTCCGTTTGTCATCCTCTTCCGAAAATTGACAAGAAAAGAAGTAGGAATAAACGCAAGTCAACTGGTATTGTAATTCTTACGAGCACTCCATACAAGGATAACCTCGAAAAAGAAAAAATGGAAAAATATGAAACCGCAAAAAGGAAGAAGGAGAAAAAACAAGCAAGACTGGGTAAAACTAAAGCAGTTAAGACTTCAAAAAGAACAAAAAAAGTAAAGAAAAAGAAAAGCTCCGGGATAGTAGTGGATGTAGTAGTGACGATTCAGATGACACTGAATGCATATTGTGTGGAGGAAGTTTTAAAAGGTCTAACAGTGGAGAAGGTTGGATCCAATGCACTACGTGTCGCGGATGGGCATATGATGAATGTGCAGCAGTTAGCGACAATGATGAGGATTATACATGTACCAGATGTATTTCGTACTCAAGTAGCCCCTGCTAAACTACAAATTAAATTTTAGTTTGATCATTATTTTATGCCAAGGTTTTCCTAAAGAATATTTTGTTATGTTTTTTCTTTGAGAAAATATATTATTTTTGTATTTGCAGTAAAAACAACTTTATTAAAAATCTTTACTTAATGTGTTGCTATACTTATAGTAACTGTGTCAATCAAAAATGCTATTACTAGGGGTGGGATCGTTTTACCCGCCTCATGGGATCATTTTACCTCTACCCTTGGGACAAAATGATCCTTTTGCGAAGTACCTATACATTGTATCCATTTCTATGAATGGTATTTAATGATTCAACCTTGACGACCATACCAAAGTGCTAAGAAAAGTATGCTCTCTTTCTTAGAATAAATTTAATTTTTTTGGTCGTACCGTACTTCGCCTACGACGTGTTTTGTCTTAGGGGGATCATTATACCCCAGTCTCCCCTACGTATAGTCAGAAATTTCTAATGGCCAGTCTGTGGGGCCTGGTGTTTCTCATTAAATACTACGAGGGAATATCAAAAAATAACGAGACTGGTGCTGTAGTACAAATATGAAACATTTATTTAGAAAACTTCAAAAACTATCCTTGAAAGTACACTCCATTATGTGCAATACACTTTTTCCATCGTTTTGTTCACCTGTCGTAAATATCTGAGAAACCAATTTTTGGGAATCTATCTAGTATACATACACCGTTGTTGAGCTCTCAATTCGACTCAAATTTTCGAACTCTCAATTCTTTTTTGATTTCAGGAAACAAATGGAAGTCACATGAAGCAAAGTCAGGTGAGTAGGGTGAACCATAATTTCCACCTCCAATTCGTCAAGTGTTCGTTGACAAATGGCTGATCTGGGTGCCGGAGCATTGTCGTTATGCAGGATACAACCGTTTTTTCTTTAATTTTGCCTTTAGCCGGCGCTTTTCACATCTTTCACTTTCTGCGGTCTTGGTCTGCCTTTGTGCACTTTGAGATTATCTTTCAGAGTCGTAATGATAAAACCAACTCTCGTCACCAGTAACCACATTATTTAAAATCTGTGGATTATGTTGCAGTTACCTCTTCCACTTTTGGAATTCATCTTGCCACTATCTTCCGGTACCCTAAATCTTCATGAATAATTTTTTGAGTGGAACCATAAGACAAAAGAACTATGCCAAAAATTCGATATATGCTAAACAGACGTATCAAGTAGATCAGGTCCTTAATTTCTGCAATTTTTCAATCAATCCGTGCAATTGGTTGTCGCCCGCATCGAGGTTCATCTCCCACCGATTCACAACTGCCTCTGAATTTCTTATATCAAACACTCTACATCGTGATTAACTATCATCTGGATATGCAGTTTTAATCATTTCAAATGTTTCAGTTGAAATTTTTCTCAAACACAAAATTTTATCGCATTTCTTTGCTCCGCTCAGTAATTAATTTGTAATAAACTTCAGAAGTCAAATCAAAGCCTACTTGCGGATTAGTACATTAGAGATGGGGTTCATGTTCTATTCTTGGTGTTATAAAATTCTAGTTGTGAAAGAATAGCACCAGTCTCTTTATATTTTGAGATACCTCCGTATATATAAGGTTAATATTCATGTATAAATATCGATTTGTTACAATACATACAGGGGCGCGTCCAAGGGGGGTGGCACCGGGGCACGTGCCCACCCGGCGAAATAGCACAATAATAGGAAACAACATTAGAATTATTGAAAGCAGCGGCAAGAATATTAAATATGCTTCAGCCTCTTGCTATTTATACCCATTGTGTTAATCATAGGCTGAACTTAGTCCTGAACAAAGCAAGTGCATTGCCTATTAGAAGAAATACTGTCGTTATAATTACAAGTATAAATAATTTTTTAAGAGAATTCGCCTTAAGTATACAACTTCTAAATACGAAAATTGAAGAAGTTTTACCAACACAAAAATTATCAAAAGCAAAAAAAAAATTTCCAAACTAGATGGGTTGAGATACACGATGAGATTTTACAGTTTTTAGAAATATCACCTGCAGTTGTCTTCACTCTGGACGAGATAGTAATAGTGCGCATGGCTCAAGCAAAGCCCAGTCTCTACCCGCTACAATTTGTGTATTCGAGTGTTTGTTACGTCTTAAAATTTTAACAGCTTTTCTTTGTCAATTATTCTTTCTTTGTCAATCCAGTTGCAGAGCTCTAATCTTGACTACAATAAAGGAATGTCAATGGTTGAGGCAGTAAAATCAGTGTTGAACAGAATACGATAGAACTCTGAAAATCATTTTAAAAATATATTCGAAGAAACAAAGAATATCACTCAGAAAATGTACGTTGAAATAAGGATTCCTAGAATCAGTACTGTTCACCAAAATCGTGCTAATGCTGTGGGCTTTATACGAGTAAACATATACTTACCCTAACTGTATGTTCGTATTTCCGAACTAAATTTCCTCTTTGATAAGCAAAATCATAATATAATAGAGAAGCTTTAGGAAGTACTTCCAAAATTTTATTTTGAATCAAATTTCACCTTCATTGCAGCCGCTCAAAATTACTTATCCGACTTACTCTCTCCAAGTACAGTCCTTTATGGAAAGTTACATTTATGGAAGAAACTATGGATGAAATAATCGCATAAGATTGATAACCCAATAGAATTCTTGAAATTGGCTTCAATTTTTCCTAATATAAAATGCATTTTAAAACTTCTTTGTGTATTGCCAGTGACAACAGCTACTGCGGAAAGATCTTTCAATACTTTGATAAGTCGTTCTTGAGGTCGACTATGGGTCAGGAGCAATTGAATGGGCTAAGTGTGATGAATATAAACAAGGAAATGGTAGCCTTGAAGAGGTTCTAGATTTATTTGCAAAGACACACGCTCGAATATTACAATTAAATTTTATGTAAAACAGGAATGGCACGTGTTCAATGCCTGTCGGAGTCGACAAAATCCCAAGAAGTGAGTTCTGCGAAGAATATTATTATTTTAGTAAAATGTGTTTCCACGAAAAAGAATAAAAACTTTCCACTTTGATCGTATTTTATATTTGTTTATTTTTTTCTTTTACCTTACAGTAAAATCAAACTTTAAAATTAAATCAATTATTTTAGAACTATTGTCTACGAGTTACAAATCAGCAATTTAAATTTCCCTATTTACCAACTAATTGTGAGTAACAAATGAAAAAAACGTTTGATATAAAGTCATATAATTAGCACGACTTTGTACCATATCTGTCAATTTATTCTGGATCCGCGCTTGAATATATAGGCATATAATTATTACAAACCATTTTGTCTCACATACCCACTAATGAATCAACTAATCTTTTAATATACTATAATTTCTTCGTAATTAAAAGTTAAAATCAAACATTGATCAGTTACATCATTATTATCCTCCCACCATATGTATTCATTGAAACTATGATTACTGATAGTTAAATTGCTAATTTTTAGCTTTATAAGAACCCAAAAATTGAGTAAAGCTTTTGGTTTATGAAGGAAAGTTCTTCGACATATTCTCAAGTAAATTTCCTCATCTCTAACCCATCCCTTATTTTTTCTAGAGTGACTGCCTTTTAACATTTATCAGCTGGCAGCACCATATTAAAACATCACCATATAAGTCGTTCAATTTTCTCATAAGATTTTCATTTAACTACTTTTAATGCTTCTGACTATGTAGGTAGGTACTATGTATATACCATCAATATATTGTATTTGAATCAATATTGTAACTTACCCAGCTTTTCAGTTTGTATTGATCGAATGTACCAATGTCCGAAGAGAAATAACTTCAATAATAACTCAAATATGATCAATAAAATGTACTTAAAGAAAAGTTTTAATTTCACTATTATAAAAAAAACACAATATTTATTTTCAAAAAAAATTAATATTCACTTCAAATACTATCTGTTCTTTCAAAATTCACAAAAGAAAGATGATATAAAAATTGTCACTAAATGTCAACTAAATGTTCATTTTATGTCTTCCTTATTACTTATAAGGAAAAATTACGAACACTCTTTTACTAAAAACAGACTATAAAAATCAGCGATTTTCGTGAATCGTTTCCACATCATCTGTCTTAACCGTT
This sequence comes from Amphimallon solstitiale, assembly GCA_963170755.1. Classification (NCBI taxonomy): domain Eukaryota; kingdom Metazoa; phylum Arthropoda; class Insecta; order Coleoptera; family Scarabaeidae; genus Amphimallon; species Amphimallon solstitiale. The sequence goes on along the minus strand of OY720677.1, from coordinate 139,205,117 downwards.
CACGTTGTTCAATACTGACTCGGAACTCATACGGGCCATCCCGTAAAATCAGAGAACCTACTGAGAATGCACAGAAATAGTTTCGAGTTATAAATACATTATAAAAGACTAGTAGTAGACTTTCGAATATATAGGCGCTAGGCGTAAATTTTACATGTTGATGGAACTGTCTCGCCGCCGTCTTCTGCCTCGGAGTTTATTCCCAGGACGTGGGTTAAATCGTGTATTGTTCCTGGGCATTTGTAGTATCATGACAATTGGATTATTTTTTTGTTCGTCGAATTGTGCTGGCAAGAAATGATCTCGTCTTCGTTTATTTGGCCGGGATTATCGGAAAGTCGTGTTTTTTTTCTGTGTACAAATTGTTAGGGAAGAATTGAACGTTGAAAAAATGTACTTCTGTGGGGTGTTTTTCTTTTATTTTTTGTTTTTCCCTCGAGAAATTCAGATCAATATTATATATTTAATACACGAATAATATGGTATAATGTTCAATATGTTACTTCCAGTATAATATTTCATATAGACATTTTCTTCTTGCTATTTGTAACAACATTTTTAATGATTACTCTATTCATTTCTGATAATTAAATAATACAAATTTTGTTGAGTTTCTCAATCGGTTAAAGTAATGCTTTATAGAAATCGAAGTGTCCATGACAAAAAAGCGCAAGCGCCAATGTTTCAATTAAAGTGAAACCAACGAAAAGTGACCCTTCGAGCAGCACTTCGGTTTGTTGTGTATATTCTCAGAAAAAAACTTAGCGCGCCCATATTTAAATGAGTCGTATCATGCCAAATGTTGTTATGTAACGATTACACAACTTATGCACCAACTTGGCCTATTTAGAAATATGTGCTCGACTTCTTATTAATGTCGATTTATCATTTCGGAAGCGTGTTCAAAACTGTTTATAAGTGAAATCATTTGAACATTTGTTGAAATTTTTTTTTATCCATTTCAATGTTTATATATTTATTGTTATTTCATAGTTCCTGCTCCACTAATTACTTATCTATTCACGTAACAGATCCTGTTTCTACTAGAAATAAGTTACTAATTTGTTTGGTTATAAAATTTATTTTTTTGCATGTTTTATGAAATACTTTGCTGGCATGGAATGTATTATGAATAAAATATATTCAATTTTTGTATAAAAATACAGCTAAGTATGGAAATGAGACACTAAATTTATATAAGTAAAAGAAAAGAAGAAGAATAACAGTATATTATATATTTTTGGAATGCAATATTTTATAATCAATTCAAACTCTTTATATAGTAAACAGCTTTTTGACATTTCTCCAGTAAATACAACAATGAAATCTCTAACTTTACTTAGAAACATAAAGTTGGCAAAATTACATCAGAAAATGACAATAGATCAATAATGGTCACTTTAATAGTAGTAATGTCTTACATGTTTTTAGTACAAGATTTAGTAAGCAATTATGTTCTATATGAATAAAAAAACAATTGTCTGCGCATGCAATTAGTAATTGAAAAAAAAAATTAAATATGCGTGTACGTATTAGAACTTTTTTTTATAAACAATACCACCAAAAATTGTGTCTATCTAATACGTCGTTTTCGAGAATTATAACTTTACGGAAATATTGAATTTTTCAGAAATAAACGATATACTGACTGTTATATATGAACAAAATTCCAATTTCCTGCGCACGAAAATAGTAATTGCCAAAAAATTAAATATGGTTATATTAGAACTTTTTATTATGAACAACATTGTCAAAAATGTTGGCCATCCAATACGTAGTTTTGAGAATTATAATTTTACAAAAACATTGAATTTTCCAGAAGAAATTATAAAAAGTCGACAAGGTTAAATTGAAGCGTATACTATCTTTTCTTCGTACATTAAATAACTTGAAACACTTGGCTTGTTTCACTATGAGTTTATTAACATTACTCTGACATATACGTTTCGGTTTTACACCATTATCGAAGAGATATACAAATCTAACTTAAAGTCTATAAACGTTTGTCTTATATACTTGTCTGTTCTTGTGTGTGGTAAGGTGTTATTATGTTGTTAATGACAGTGTCTATGATGGGTGTATTGCCAAATTCTATCTGTGTGTTGGTAACTAATCGTTTTTGTTTTTGAACTTGTTTTATTTCTAATATTTCTAAGAGATCTAATCTTTCGCTTTTTGTAACATTATGTATTAACTCGCAGTTATCTATTTCGGGAAAGTGGTTGTATTCTTGTAACGGTAGGCCCTGTATATCATAAATAAAATATAAATATAATAACATCAAAGCTACTTACGTTAAGATAAAATTACCAAAGGTAATGGTATCATGAAATTAATGTAAAAAAAAAGTGCGTAGATGTATCTATGTAAAAGAAACACATGTGTCGTCAACCTTATCAACGCCAGCCAAGAAGTTATGCGGCGTTGACAGAAACTGCTTTGTGTGCAATCGACACGTGGGCAACCTTGAATGCTAAATAAGCACGAACAAACATTTTACGGAGTGCTTTTGCTCATGAGCAAGTTGGAAAAGAAGTGAAGTCCCTAAGAGTGGCCCGTGGAATCCGCGGAAAGAATACCGTGAGACGCTCCTTAAGCGGCGAAGATGCAGTTAGACGTTCCCCGACTAGTGAAGGAGCAGGTTGACAGGTCCCTCTTGTCGAATAAATAAATCGGCTGGACCCAACCCAGTTAATTATAAACGCATCAGAAGAAATTTCCTGGCGTTTATAATTTGATAGGGAACGATCTCGCAGGTTAATAGTGCTAATAAAAATACAGTAATTTAAAGCACTCCTTAAGAGAAAAGAAAAGCCTAGTGAGAAAATAGATATATAGGCAATAAATCAAATAGTGTGCTACGCGATATAAAAGTAAAATTAAAGCTAGTGTGTGTGCCCCAGTTCGAGGCAAAGAAGACGACATCCATCTATCCTGGGAAGCTGCCCGTATCAACGAATGAAAACACCGCTTCACCTTCATAGCATCATCGTAAAGGTACCCAACGTGTAATCTAATTAGAGGCCTATATAATGCATGCATTTTACGTAACCAATCAATTAACATCTAATTAAATTCACGGTATGTTGCCTCTGTAAAGCGCCATCGTCTTGTTAACCTATTATGTCTGCCTATTTTGTAACTTATGCGTATTTTATATTGATATATACAATTTTAATTGTATTTCGCTTTGTAATATTTGTTTTGTAACCTGATCTTTGTTGTTTGTTTTTTAATCAATATATTCATAGTATTTAAATATCATTTTTGCATTTTATTTGGTTAACATAAAAATCTGAATTGTAAAGATAGTACGTCTATAAAAATAATTTTAGTGTCTTAATACCTGAACCGACTTGAAAATAAGATTCTCATGCGAACCGACATCCCATCTGAGCTAGTATCGAGGAGTGTTCAATAAGTTAATTAATTTCACTATTAAATTTGAGTCTGTGTAAAAACCTAAAATTTCTCTCACAAAAGAACAACTTAATTACTTTATTAATTACAGTCAAGAATAAAGCCGTACTATTACATTCTATACAATGTTGGGCAAAGCCTGTATTTTTCTCACCATATAATATTGATTTTTTTATGTTCTTTGACTTTAGTTTTAATAGCTCCTCCACTTTGCCCGCTATGGATAACCTCACAATCTTTACTTTATTTTAATTTATAAGCTCCTGAATGTTCCATTTTATCTTTGTTGTTGCTAATCATTGTTCCTAAATTTGTTTTGTTTACCCAGCTTATTTTGACATCTAATAATTTCAATATTTTGTTTATTTTGTTAGCAAGTTGGGGTTTTTATTTAATTTTGTGCCATTTTTGTGTATTTTCTGTTATTTTCGGGTATAAGTATTTGTTCTTGCTATTGTGCTTTTCTTTTTGTTTTAACAGTTTTTCTATAATTTTAGGGTCATATCCATTATTCATTGCAATTAATTTAGTTGTGTTTATTTCTATATTAAAGGATCTCTTGTTTAGTGGTATGTTTGTGGCTCTATGTATATAACTATGGTAGGCTGCCAATTTTATTTTCATTGATTATTTAGCATTTACGTGTAATATGTTGTCAATAAAAGTAGGCTTTCTGTAAATTTCAAATGTAAGTTTATTATTATTTATTGTAACGTCTAGAAAGTTTATTTTCTTGTCTTTTTCAGTTTCTATTGTAAATTGTATCTTATGGTTTTTAGAATTTATTACTTTTAGGAACTCCGTTAATTGCCTCTCTGTACCTTTCCAAAGGCAAATTACGTCGTCAACATATCTGACCCAGTAATGAACTTGTTGGATTAGTACTGGGTTTTTCTTGAAGAGTTATTCTTCGAAGTTATTCATGTATATTTATGCTAATAGAGGACTTAACGCGTTTCCCATTGGTAATCCTTCTATATGTTTATATATTTCATTGTTGAATTTGAAGTAATTTTGATCTAGGCATAAATTTAATGTTTCTTTAATATCTCGTTTTTCTGTTTCATAAAGATTATTGTTATTCATTTGTATATCTATCATCTTTTTTATTTCATTTATTGGGATGGAGGTAAAAAGGCTTTTAATATCAAATAAGACTAATTTAGAATTTATAGGTATATGTATGTCTTTTAAGTTATTCATTAATTAATTCTATTGTATTTTTTATTGCGTATTTTGATTTAAAATTTATTTTTGTCGGTAGTTTTTTATTTAAATACTGGCAAAGTTTATACGTTGGGGAATTTATGTATGATACTACTGGTCTCATTGGGGGTTGTCTTTATGTAGTTTTAGTTGGCCATATAGTATTGGTCGTAGGTTCATTATTGTTAGATTTTTATTATTGAGAGTACCGCTGTTTTTAATTAGATTCCAAACTTTTTGTCGGTAATTATTCGTAGGATCGGAATTTAGTTTTTTAAAATCTTCGGTGTGTATTAGTTCATATATTTTCTCATTAAATTCCGATTTTTCTAGAATAGTTACTGTATTACCTTTATCAGCTTTTGTGATTATTAAGTTGTTCTCTTTCAATTTATTTCTTATTGCTCTGACTGTTTGGGTTTCAATATTGTTTTTGGTATTATGCGGATTGGTGTGTTCTGTTTTTATTATTTCCTTTATTTTCTCTTTTTCTAAGTCATGATTTTGAATTGGTTTCAAGGCTAATTCTAAGTCTACTGCTAGGTTTTTAATTTCATTTTGGTGGGTAATGTTTAGATTGTATTTAAAGCCTTTTTCTAGTAGTTTAATTTCTTGGTTTGTGAATTGTGTGTTTGAACGATTAATGAAACGTGGGTAAAAAGTGCTAAAACTAGGTTCATCTTTAGGTTCAATTTTAGCAACATTCAAAGATAACTTACTGTTTTTTAGCTTTTCAAGTTTCTTTAGGTGGATCTTGTGGTATCAAGAGTTTCTATTACATCCGGAGAAATTGTATTGTTTGGTGCGTATTTTAGTCAGGCGGCGTTATTGGGCCATACATCTTCCGAAACGAGAATGACCATCAATGGCGAATGGTATTGTGGCCTCAATTGGATGACATGGACTCGGATGATATGCGGTTCCAACAAGATGGCACAACGTGTCACACATTGAACGTTACATTACAGCAGTTGAAAGAAAAGTTTCCTTGACGCGATATTTCCAGAAAAAGCGATTTGGAGTGGCCCCGAAGATCGTGCGATTTAACGCCCTTACACTTTTTCACTTGGGCTACGTTAAGTCTCTCGTTTATGGCAACAAACCGACCACAATTGGCCGTCTAGAGGGCAACATCATTCAAACCACTGGTGAGATGCAGCCCGTCTTATGCAACAGAGATATACAAAATTGAACTTCTAAACCTAAAGTCATCGCTGATTTACAGCAATAAACCAACAACAATTGACCAACTGGAGGACAACATCGTTCAAACCACTGGTGAGATTCAGCCCGAATTATGCAAGAGATATACAAAATTGGACCTCTCGGACCTAGTCGTCTAAACGAGGTCGCGTCGTGTTCTTTAATCCGCAATAAAGGTTTCCGTCATACCTCACAAGGAACTATTTCCATTCAGTTTTAAATTTCAGACACGCTAATGAAAAACATCTTATTTTCAAATGACTTACTTCAAAAATATCCTTATCAAAGGAATACTGAATTTTTATTATTTACCACAGACTAAACAATCCAGACCGGGAACTTAATCCTATACTCCATGCAGTCTAAGAATGGAGAATTGGGAAAGATAGGGTTTAAAATAAACGTTTGTAATTGGTTGAAATCGAGTGTGTATTTACACCGGCAAAATAATCGCATTTAGCTCGTTCTGTCAAAAATTTGTTTACTGACAGTTTTGTTCAAAGAGTTTGTCGATTTCCGTATTTTACATATTTATTTGTTGTTAATATTCTTAAAAAATAGTTATTCTTAGAACTCGAAAGTGAAATATTCATTTGTTAAGGTATTTTATCAATTTCGTTAACTTTCTTTTCGTAATCGCTAATATTTTATAGTATGGCGGAAGCAGTTTTACCAGGTCCTTCAAAAAAATCGTAAAGGGAAACATATAAGATCTGGAGAAAGGCAAATGGCTCAAAATGTGTACATTAAGCATAAAGACAATATGTCTAAAACAGCTGCAGTCAATCAAACAGCAGAGGAAGTGGGTATTAGTAGGAATACAATGTACTGCATTATTAAAGAAATGGAATTATATGGAGTTCCAATTTCTCCTCCAAGAGAAGGAAATTATCGTGATACTTACAATAAATTGGATGAAGCACAAAAAAGTACAATTAGACGACATGTGCATTCCTTTTTCTTGTGGAATGAGTTACCAACTTGTACAAAAATTTGTGAGGTAATATATATACATATACACATTCTTCTAGCTATCATGTAAATTATGTATGATTATTTGGTTTCTAGGTTATTAGTAATGATGACAGTTTACCTCCAATAAAACGAACATTACTTTGGACAATCCTAAAAAACTAGGATTCAAATGGGAAAAACGCACACGAAACAACATATTAATTGAACGAAATGATATTGTATTATGGAGACGTCGATATTTAAAAAATATAAGACAGTTCCGTGCAGAAGGTAGAAAAATCTATTATTTAGATGAAGCGTGGGTGAATGCAGGTCATACGAAAACAAAAATATGGAAAGATACAATAGTGCTAAACCCAAGACACGCATTTATTGAAGGTCTTTCTACTGGCCTAAAACATCCATCTGGTAAAGGAAAGCGACTAATTGTACTTCACATTGGCAGTGAAGCTGGTTTTGTAGATGGTGGTTTGTTATTATTTGAATCTAAGAAGACGAGAGACTATCATGAAGATATGAATAGTGAGGTATTCATTTAATGGATACAACATATATTACCTTCTCTATAGGTTGGCTGTATCATAGTGATGCACCTTACCATTCAAGTAAAACAGAAAAGTCACCTACTTCATCCTGGAAAAAGGAGGCACTGATTGAATGGCTAACATCAAAAGGAATTTTTGCTGATAGCAGTACGCTAAAAGTTGAATTAATGGAGCTAAGGAGTCTCTTCGAATGCTGCGCACACATTTTGGGGATCGCCTTATTTCGCGTAGCACTGATTTTCCATACCCATCACACTCACCAGACCTCACACCACCTGATAAGTACATATGGGGAATGCTGAAGGAGGCTGTTTTCCGTGTGAACTTGGAGATGAGATGGCGCTAGCGTCAATTGAAATGTTTGTTATGCTGTGGTTATATGTCATTCAGAACTACATTTCAAATTTGACACGTTAGACATATTTTTGCAATCCTTTGCCGTACATCGTATTAATTATATGTTGATACAAATATGGTGTCGAAGTGTTTAGTGTGCGGGTTTGGGCAGGATGAAGTTAACAAAATGCACAGGTTTCCTGCAAATCTCGACAAGTGAGTATAAATATTGTACAGTTGTGCTTTAAATATCTATATTACAAAATTTCTTAGTCATCATATTTATTTTTATAAAAAAATTCAGATCAAGAATATGGCAAAGGCAATGGCGATTTTTACTGGAGAAAACCTCTAGAATTATAGGATTTGTAGTCGTCATTCTAGACCTGAGTTATATAAAAAGAAAATGTTTGTTTTGAAAGGAGATGCTGTTTCTACATTATTTCCAGCAATTCGATATACGCCGCAGGTAGCAATAAACTTAACAGAAGCAGAGTCACAGCTTAGGAAATCACCAACTCTTATAACCACAGGAGACGTTTCAAAGCCCCCGACTTCAGCAACTTTGATGACAAACAAACAAAAAAATCTGTCAATCACCTTATTAATGCTTTTCAGTTTACTTTCCTTTGTGAAGTACATCACGGTTTTATGAAGGAAACTATTGTTAAAAGAGTGTGCAAAATAGGTATCCTTGGTATTGCAAGCGGAAAAATGAACAGAGGAGGCATCTTAGATCTGATGTTCGTACTACATAAAGAAAAATAGCTCAACTAAGAAATGTATAAATTTCTTATAAACATTATTTTGTAAAGTTAATAAGATAAGATTGGCATTTCCTTTGTTTAAGAAGCGCATTTTTGACATGCTCATTGCCTTGCAGGTTTGATACCTTTTGATTTGTGTATTAGTATTATTATTACTATTTTGTTGTTAATTTTATTTTTGGCAATCTGCGTAATATCAATTTTATATATAGTCCGTACCAACTTTCATGAGCTAAAATTCGTGGAAGACCGCTGCGTCATTTCTTGTAATAAAACCGACGGAAGGTTTTACCTCGACTAGATATTTGCAAGCAGTGGCGTGCCTTGTTTTTTCTTGGTATTTTGTTTTTGGCGAAATTTTGTAACCGAACATAAACAATTTAAAATAGATTAGAGTAATAGGTATTTAATTTGTAATGTGTCTCAGATGTTACCAAATAAGATATTATATTGCCATCAATTCATGTAACTCTAGTTTTATAATGACATGTAAAATGTTGAAACTGCAGTCACGTAGTGATTAAAAATAAAGTGAAGATATTTAAAGCTTAATTGAGTGTTTTATTTTACTTATATCCAGTATCATGATTCTTCACAAAGTAACAGCCGAAAGTGTTATATATTTGCTATAATAGTTGTACGGTGAAATACCGCCGCCTATGCGTGCCTTATTCTACTCGAGGGTCGGGTCGATTCCAAGAAAGTGACGTAGCGGTCTTCCACGAATTTTAGCTCATGAAAGTTGGTACGGACTATACTATAGACTTGTAATATTAATTTTCTACACCTGCATATTTTTCTGTTATATATTTCATTTGTTGTTAGTTTAAGGGACAAATTTAAAATCAGCATTTTAGTTATGAACTATTGCTGAATTTGTTCCTTTTGGTACATATTAGTTTTGTTTTCATTTGTAATATTACACAAGATTTGTATTATTATTGTCTTCTCATTACTGGTTGTGTAATTTAATTTTATTATGTTTTATTGTATAAGTATATGTATCAATAAAAACTATTATTATATCCCTATGTTTTCCTTGACAGTTTTCATTTATTGCATTATTATATTCCTCTTAATCTTATATAAAGTAGTAGTTTATTGTGTCTAATAGGTCACTGTAAGGGGGATGTTATAATACATGTAAGTAAAAGATTAATATTTATATTTCGTATCACATATTTAATATGTAACACCACAAAATTACTCATAAGATGCTCAAACTATGGCTATAATTGTTACAGTAAGTAATATTTATTACCATAGTTTTAGTAACTTTTGTGTATGTTTCTGTTACATAAATAACGTATTTAATAAGCGTATTCTAAAAACAAGCTCATTTCAAATTTCGCGCCAATATGCCGCTCGCGCCATCTTTGTACCAAGTTCACTGATGTGTGACAAGGATAGAAGATCTTGGATATTTTTTTTCAAGTAGTTGCCGGTCTGGGTTTTTTTGTCTGTGTATTTACGTCAAAAACAATCCGTCAAAAATTATGTCAAAAGGGCGAACTCGTATCATAGTTATTTGTTGTAACGCGATAGTATCCGCTTCATCGGCTATATTCGTGAATATCTCTTGGTATTATTATTATTCAGCTCTTGGATTCGCCTTTGCAAACCTCATATGCTCGATAGCGTTCATGTACGGTATATCAAATAAATGGTACTGCCTCATGATACCCTACATGATATTCATCATATTAAATTTCGGACAATGTCTGTCTACTCTAGTGTTGGTTTATATGGGACAAGATAAGGACAGAGCGAAAGTGGACATCTTTCTAGTTTACCTGGCAGTGTGGGTCATCCTGATACCGTTTCAATTCTATTGGAGTATGGTATATTTTAAAAGAAAGACCAAAAAGAAATTGAAGACGGTAAGATTCGACGATGTCGTGCGTGTCGAGAGTGTCCACCGACAGCCAAGTAGAGGTTGCTTTCGAATTCCTTTGAGTGGCGATGATCAAGTGGAAGAAGTTTTAAGTGACGTTTTTGAAGTGGAAGAAGCTTTCATTGACCTTGATGAAGGGGAAGAAGCTACAGTAAGCGAAGTAAAATAATTCCACTGACGATTATAGATGTACGGAAGATAAATAATAATTTTAATGCACAATTGTGTATGAAACTTTAACAGTTATGTTTTGTAATAAAGAAGAACCAAAGCATTGAGAAGACAAGATGAACAGATGATACTGCATACTTATTGATACACAATGAAGATGCGAAAATACATGCATAACATGAAAGATCAAATTATTTGCGTCAAAAAAATGAAATCAAGCGCGCAGTTACATTTTAGCTGTGCTCAAAAAATAATGGTTGTATTTCATAGATTTGTTGAGTGCATTTTAGTAAATATTAGAGCATTATAGTTTTTCGTACCTGAAAACATCATCAGATGACTCTGTGTATTACTGTCATCTAAAGTCCCTAGGTATATAAAGTACCGCAATTAGTTTGTCCCATTATAACGGCGCCAAAATGGCGGTGATTTGGTGACTTTTAGTAGTTATTTATTATATTATATTATTCGTATGCATACAGTGGAACAAATGGAATAAATTCATTATTTCGGTTACTGTACATATTTATAAAAAATCCCGAAACATGTCATATTTAATTTATAAATTAACATTCTTTAACGTGAAAATGCGAACCCTACCTTCAACCCCCTTCGAATGACAGGTACAACCCCCATTTTTTTAAATGGGAAGTATAGGCTTGTGATATATCGTTATAAAGGTATCTTTATTCTCTATTCAAAAATGTTATAATTTTCATGTTTTTTGCAACAATTAAGATAGAATAAAATAAAATCATGTTCTTATCGAAATTCGCTACAATATACTCAAAAAATAAAATTTAATGCAAAATGTAAAGAAAAATTTAAAACGCCAAAAAAATATGAATGTCAATGAAGTAGATGTTCAAAATGTTCACCATGAACGTCTTGGCAACATCCTAATCTTAAATAAAACTGTCTTCTAACATTATTTAACATATCAGGCGTGATCGACCTAATCGCAAGCGTTATTCGTTCCCTTAAGTCATTTAAATCCAAAGGTTTAGTTTTGTACACAATGCTCTTCAAATATCTCCATAAAAAAAAATCATGTAAGGTCAGATCAGGTGATCGCGCTGGCCATTCTATCGATCCTCGCCTTTCTATCCACCGATTGGGAAATATTGCATCGAGGTACTGCCGGATATTGCGTTGGTAATGTGGTGGTGCTCCATCCTGCTGAAACCATATCGTATTCATTGGAACTTGAGGGTTTCCTGGATCAGGATATAAATTTGCCAAAGTTGGAATGACATCATTTTGAAGTAGTGCCAAACAACGATCGCCATTCAAATTGCCCTCAATGAAAAAGGGACCAATGATATGGTTTCCAACAATACCTGCCCAAACATTAACTTTTACTAGGTATTGTGTGTGTTCTTCCCTCATCCAGTGAGGATTTTCCGTAGAGCAGTAGCGGCAATTTTGCCGATTAGCATCACCGCTAAGAGAAAAAGTGCACTCATTAGAAAACAAAACGTCTTCTAAATTGATAATATTGTTATCCAGCATGTCCATCATTAGCTCACAAAAATAAGTTCTTCTATCAAAATCGTCTTCCATAAGCTCCTGAGTAGATATCATTTTATAGGGATGCATTTTATTTTATTTTAATATGTTTACTATCGATGTATGGCTAACATTTAATGTTGTGGATGCATGTCTACTCGATGTATGTGGGTTTTTCATAAACTCAAGCATCACATCTACTTTGATTTCATCACTCACTGCATTGGCAGCTGGTTTTTTTATCTGCCTTACATGACCAAACTCTCGAAACTGCTTCTCTATCTTACTTATTGTTCCTTGAGATATAGGCGGTAAATCAGGAAATTTCTCATGAAATAGGCGGGTTACTTCTTGTAGTGTTCGGGTTCTATCTCCGTAACCAATCATTTGTATGACTGTTATTTTATTCATTTCCGTTAATCTAACCATTTCCCAGAATTGCATTTTACGAAATTCAAACTAAAATTATCAAACTGTCAATTTAAATGACAACTTTTAAATACAAAACTATTTACTAAGGCGTTTTAAACAAACTAATGTTACCACGGAAACTTTTTAAAGTATTTTTAATGGATACCATCTAAAAACACATTGGTATGGTTTTTACTCACTTTCTTATTATGAATATTTTTTTTATTTTTTAAGTATATTGTAGCGAATTTCGATAACAACAAGATTTTATTTTATTCTATCTTAATTGTTTCAACAAACATGAAAATTATAACATTTTTGAATAGAGAATAAAGAGACCTTTACAACGTTATATCACAAGCCTATATGTCCCATTTAAAAAAATGGGGGTTGTACCTGTCATTCGAAGAGGCTTGAAGGTAGGGATCGCATTTTCACGTTGAAGAATGTTAATTTATAAATTAAATATGACATGTTTCGGGATTTTTTATAAATATGTACAGTAACCGAAATAATGAATTTATTCCATTTGGCTTATACACACTGTATATACAAATAGACGATAAGACAACTCACATTCAAGTACCCGCGCCGATCTGATAAAATTTTCAGTAAAATCGACATCAGTATATTATCTGATGTAAATACAGAATTTGACTTCATATATGACACTTTACTAATTCAATAATTACTAGGCATCAGCCTAGCATACAACAGACCGCAGCGATTTTTTTTAATCCTTAAAGAAAGTATTTGTTTGCAGTTTTTACTAAATGCTCTTTCATTTTATTACTAAACGGCATTTGGAGTTCGAATAATAACCCAGTTATTACTACATAGATAAATGTACAATTTTGCCAAAATTAATGCAAAACTACAATCCGAAATATTATATTTATAAAGTAACTGAAAAACGTGCGCGTTCTATTTTAATGTAATAAGTGTCTTTGAAGTAAAGAAAGAGAAATTTTATTTTTATTTTTATTTATTTCGAGAAGCACACGCACGTCATCTTCGTATTATAACATAATTTTAATAATAAATGACCACTAACAGAAGGAAGGCCTAGTTGTCCGACCGAAATAAAATTTGGCAGATCACTAAGGAAAGATTATATATCTAGACTTTTTCAAGGATGTCATCTATTATGTTTGTTTTTTGTATACGAGAGTGCGTTCCACAAATTTATATTTTTATTATAATGAGCCGCACTGTGAGCTCTTGATTTGATACAGATATTATAAAAAAAACAAAGGATTTCAATAAGAAACCGCTAGTATTGTGGCGTCGCACTTCTAAATGAAATGCTTTACATTGTTGCAACAACGTCTCTTATATCCCTATTCTATTCGTTTCAATGTGCGTCCCAAAAACCCAAAGGAACATACGAAACTTTTCCGGACTGCAGAGAGATGTTCGGAGCTTAATACTTTTTCTTTCCGATGATGTCAATACTTTGGCAGTAAATAAAGCCGATTTACTAAATCCCATATACTTCTGTACGTAAGTAGTGTTAGGAAACGTTCTTTCCCTGAAAGAAAGTTCTTGTTCATTTTAAAGGATATTACTTCCTTCCGAGACTAAATTTTTCCATTTATGTTCCTCTCCTTCTTTTATCTTGCAAATGTTTTCCTAAAAACGGATATACCTGCATTGTAAATACATTGGCAAAATATGTTAAAGGTATAATTTTAATTATAAGAGCGTGTAAAACTAAAACTGTTATTTTGTTTTGTTATTTCCACATTCTATATACACTAAACATACAAAAAGCAAATGGGAAAAATCATAATTAATGTGAGCAGTTGTAGAGTCCATCCAGGAAGAGAACATGACAAAAATAAAATTTGTAAAATAATTCATTATTTTAATAAATTTGATACTCTCAATTAATTAACAGGTAGTTAGCATTAATAATAAAAAAAAAACATTAGAAACAGTTGCATATTCGTAGTTATAAAAGTCAATGTGGGTATTATAAACATTTCTCTCTAAGAAGTATATGGTATTTGTGCTCATTACTCTTAGAACTTTTTCTTCTTTTATATGCATTTATTATTTATCATTTTTTAAATTGCCCAACAATCAACATGCAGATTAATTAACTTAAAACAACATTTCAATAATTAAATACCATTATATAAATTAGGAAAGGAATGGAGAGAACCTCTTGACTTTTCTAGACTTAGAAAAAGCGTTTGACAAAGTACCGAGGGAAAATGTTTGAAAGCCTAAGACATAAGGTAATATCGACCAATATTGGCACGCATATATAAAATGAAACTCTACTAGCTAGAAACATAAAGATATGTGCAATGAATTAAGTAGATGTTTAATTCATACCATGGAGCCTTGGTGAATCCTTAAAGCACGAATTGGTCTTGGTGGTACTGTTTTGGGAGCGAGCAAAGGCGCCAAGCAGAACTAATTAGGGCAGAGCCATTACCTTAATGTTTATATACTTGCAAACGAGAGGCTACATATTTTTTTGTAATTAATTTATATTTCAGTACAACTCACGACATACAATAAAATATTTTGTTTAAAATATTGATTGTTTACATGTATCTTCGAATAAAGAAAATGATAATTATATTTATTTTTTAAAAATATAAATTTGTATTCGATGTTACTCTTTTTATTAATTATAATTTGTTTATTGTTTTGACTATTGGATCATGACATGCATAATTTTATGTAATATTTAAGATATTTAATTTTGTAAATATACTTGTATGGTTTTTAAGAAATTCTTTAATATCCTTAATAAATCATATCATAAGGTTTATTTTGTATTTTATTTTCTTTAGCTGACCTGGAAATAACTGAAGAACATTCATTTTTATTGGACAGTTTATTTATATTTTCTGCCCCTGAGAGAAAATTTTTCTTTAATAATTTTAAACTGAACTAGTTAAATGTAAAATTACCTAACCTACTATTTTGCAGAAAATTTATTGAATCTTAGTCTAGCATAAAGCCTAGCACTAACATGTATGCTTGATTCTGCTCTTACTTACTGATTGAATAATTTAAATTATTTTTATATAAATCTCAATTTGCAAGAGTCACAACAATATCTTTTCCTAACCTTCATATCATAAACACTTGGATTATAAAATTTAGTTCTTGTAACACTAATTGTTATTATTGAAAGTGATCTTCTACACACTATACAAGTCAAGTTGATAAAACCATGCAAAGCAACTTAATAAATGTTGTGGTTCGGATAGCTTTTAATTACTTTTCTTGTTTTACATAACATACGAGGGTAGTCTGAAAAGTTTCCGACCTCAACATGAAGATGGCAGCATTCGTTGACAAAAGTAGTGGAGCGTGTTTATGCATGTTTTGACATGTACGCACCAAAACTTCAGCCACCTCGGACGCTCAGTTATTTTTTAACAATCGTTTGAGTAAGTTGCTGTGAGTGTTTTTGTGAAAATGGAAAAACTTGAGTATTGAGCTGTGATTAAATATTTATTTTTGAAAGGCAATACGCCTACACAAATCAAGGAAGAGTTGGACGCTGTGTACGGGGACTCTGCACCATAATTTACCACCGTGAAATTTTGGGCAGCTGAATTTAAACGTGGCCGTATCAGCTTGGCTGACGATGAACGTTCGGGACGCCCGAAAACTGCAACCACTGACGAGAACATTGCTAAAGTTCACCAAATGGTGCTAGACAACCGCCGAATTAAAGTTAGAGAGATAGAAGAAGCCATGAAAATATCCAAAGAACGTGTTTGTCACATATTAAATAAAGATTTGATGAGAAAGCTGTCTGCGCGTTGGGTGCCGCGGTTGCTCACGTTGGATCAGAAACGTATTCGAATGAACATTTCGATCGCTCTTTTGGCGCAATTTAGGCGCAATAAATCAGAGTTTTGGCGCCGGCTAATTACTGTTGATGAAACTTGGATACACCACTACACCCCCGAATCACAAATACAGTCAAAACAGTAGACTGCCAAGGGGGAATCGGCGCCAAAAAAGGCAAAGACTGTTCCTTCGGCTGGGAAAGTGATGGCGACTGTTTTCTGGGACAGTCATGGAGTTATTTTTATTGATTATCTGCAAAAAGGGAAAACCATTACAGGAGAATACTACGCATCATTACTTGACAAACTGAAGGCAGAAATTGCGAAAAAACGGCCACATTTGCAGAAAAAAAAATCTTGTTCCACCAAGACAACGCGCCGTCTCACCTCAACGGTTACCATGGCAAAAATCCACGAATTACGGTTTAAACTGCTTGATCACCCACCTTACTCACCAGATTTAGCTCCTAGCGACTTCTTTTTGTTCCCCAAATTAGAAGTTGCACTCGGAGGATAGACATTTTCTTCAAATGAAGAGGCCATCTCCTTTGTAAACAACTATTTTGCAGAGAAAGACGGCAAGTACTATTTGGACGGGCTAGAGAGATGGGAACATCGCTGGGTGAAGTGTATAGACTTACAAGAAAACTATATAGAGAAATAAAAATAATTTTGTAGGAAAAATGTCTTATATCTTTGTTAGGTCGGAAACTTTTCAGACTACCCTCGTATTTAGTCATACGAAATATATAGACATACCTGTTGAACACATAGAAAAAAATGAGAATAACCCAAACTCTGAACCCGAAACAGATTGACATTTCATGTCGGTATTTAATAAAAATGCTGGCTTTTTAATACCATTTCCTTGTTTAGATTTATTTTTTTTTAAACCATGAATACGTTTTTTAAAAAGCCTTTCGTATAATGTTATTTTTTTTTTATTATGCTATATATATGTGAGTATAATAAGGGGAAAAAATAGTAATCCTACGATTCTTCAATAAAACATTTACTGAAAGCTACTTTATCATAGTAATAGCTATATAGGTTATGTTGATATGTAATACAAGGGCAAACGATATGAAAAGCAAATCAAACAAAATATACTCTTATGTAAAATTTAATAGAAAATATCAAAATATATTTCATTTTTTATAAACTTCCGGATTAAATTGTGAGAGTGGGGTTGCGGATATTTCATTGGCTGATCAGTTTCATTCATGAATATTAATCCATTTGAAAGATATCAGAGGACGACACGAAATATTTACAGTGTTCTCTAGTTTGAATAACTATAGTATTAATAAACAACGGTACTGTTAAAAGACAGTGTTGCTAGATTTCTAATTAACATCAAACAATAACTTTTAGCAAGTATATTTAGAATATTCATTTAAAATGATGATTATTCGTTAAATTTTTCCGTTTGCTTCCCTTACGTCTTCAAAAATCATTTTGTTTTTCCTTTTGTCCAAAATAGCTATTTGCAAACGATTCATCTCTTTCAGTTTGATCGAATTCATGAGTTGTTCGATCATCAAGCGTCCGATGCAATCGAACAACCCGTATGAAGTAGAGCACAGATAGCTACATCTTTCCGAGCAATCAACTCCAATAATAATTTGACTGTGTCATGTGACATCATGATTGTCGCACGTACGCATTAATACGTTAATATGGAGCATGTAATAACGTGTTGCCGCTGAAAACAAAAAACCCATCCGTCAGATATGTACGTTTAAAATTGGATTTTGAACGCGGACGAAACAGACTACTACATCATGGCTGACTTCACTCACAGAGCGGCGAAAGGCACGGCGCGCCCGAAATAGAATCAATCCCGTGTGTTCAGGAATGAACGTTAAACTTCAGTTTAGCATATTAAGTCCGCACATTCGACATAAGTATAATGCGTGTGTATTCTTTCAAATACCCTGTCATGTTAAGTGATTTCAATAATAGATAAAGTGTACTAATGGCATCAATTCAATGCGTTTCGAATAATACAAACCATCCCGGTGTTATTAATTTAGTTTATTTGCGTAAATACAACGACTGGTGAATATAAAGGAAGGAATCGTATACAAAATATGTCCAACGTGTACGCTTCGGACCCCGAAGGTTTGGAAAGAAAGGGGCCTAGTTTCTGTACTAGTTTTCTGAAGTATACATGGAAAACGATATCATGCTTGTTTTCGCATATCACGTTAGTGTCCATGGTGGTGTCTTATTGTATAATTGGTGCGTTGACCTTCGAAAAATTGGAAAGAGAGAATGAAATTATGGTACGTATTAGATAGTAAGGTTAACATCACCGGTGTTAGCATACATAAGTTACTCGATATTGAATGAAAGATCGTTTTTACTTTCTTTTACATAGGATAAGGAAGTGTTGTGATGACAATTTTCGACCTCGAGATTTTTGGATATGTCCACGTTTTGATACCGAAATAGTACATTAAAATACAAGTTTCATAAGTCACGTTCTTCAGAAAACTCGGCTAGCGGCTCGTTTTCTAAACTTGAACGCGTGCGCAAAATGTGTTATATGAAACGTGTATTTTATACAAGTTTTTCTATTTCGGTTATTAAAAATTCAAAAAATCTTAAAATGAGACACATGTTTTGTTCAAACATTGTAGAAATTTTGTTTCTTTGAAGTTGATTTCTCTGATTTTTAAGTAAAACATTTTACATATTTTAATATTATTCTTATTATTACATTACGGACATGATTGTCAATTCAGAAAATAGGCAGAAAGCGGTATGGAATGTTATAAAGAGAGAGACTGGTAGAATGGTAGTGAATTGACACGAGAACGTCTTGACTGCGAATGAACTGAACACCTACTTTAGTAGTGTGGGTGAAAATGTGACCACTACAATGCCGGGTCCTGTTAATAGTCCTTCCAGGCTATTGAAAAACCATGCCAATGTGACGACCAATTCAATTTTCATGATGCCAGTTTCGACGGAAGAGGTTGTTGGTGCGTTTCGGGGACTGAAAATGAAATCGACAAAGGACATCTATGGTCTCGATACAAAGATTCTGGCGTCTGTCATTCATATAATAGCAGAACCGATTATGAATGTCTTCAATAATTGTCTTCTCCACGGTGTCTTCACTAAAGAACTGAAACAGGCTAAGGTAGTACTAATACACAAGACTGGAAGTATCGATGACGCCCAGAACTAAAGGCCGATATCAATATTACCAGCGATATCAAAGATTTTCGAGAAAATAACTAGAGACAGGCTTATAGAATATCTGGAACACGTCGGCATGTTTACCAACGAGCAACATGGGTATAGACGTGGGAGATCCACGACTACAGCATTATTAGACCTACTGGATCAAGTGACGGGATCAATGGACGCGAAGCAGAATATGAAGTTGCTTTGCACAGATCTGTCGAAAGCTTTTGACACGGTCGACCATTCGATTCTGATGCACAAGTTGGAGTACTGGGGGATAAGAGGCACAGTCTTAAAATTCATAAAGAGCTATTTAGAAGATAGACAACAGCGGGTTTATTGGGGGAACGAGATGTCCGGCACTGCTGAGGTGAAGCTTGGTGTCCCACAGGGGTCGATACTGGGTCCAGTTCTATTTATCATATATATTAACGACCTCCCTATTAATGTGAATTGTGACAGCACTTTCCTGTATGCGGATGATGCCTCCTTTTTAATCAATGTAGACGGTATTGATGGGGAGGATGAGACTGACAGAGTGGCGAAGGAGGCTCAAGAATGGTTCTGGGCTAATGGTCTGAAAATGAACCAAGATAAACAACAGTCCCTTGTGTTCTCCACTGGTGCTCCGGCAAGTGAAAGTCTAAAATTTTTGGGTGTGTATTTGTCGGGTAATCTTTCGTGGAATGAACATCTGGATCACTTGCAACACCAACTAGCAACATCCATTTTTGCCGTGAGACGAATTAAACAAATAGCAGGTGCAGAGGCTGCAAAAGTAGCATATTATGGCTGCTTTCACAGTAGAGCAACATATGGCATAATTCTGTGGGGTGGTTGTGGAGCAGCTAGGAGAATTTTCCTGCAACAAAAACAGGCTATTAGAGCAATAGTTGGCATCAAAAGATACACAAGTTGCAGAGACTATTTTAAAAATTTAAAAATACTTACCTTACCAGCCATTTACATCCTCGCCTGCCTCACACAAATCCACAAATCAAACAAATACAAAACCCACAGTGATGTCCACAACTACAACACAAGGGGACGAAATAATATAGCTTATCCTTATCACCGACTGGCGAGAACGCAGATGGCAACAAATCATCAGGCTCTGATTTTGTTTAATAGGATGCCCGATACCATTAGACGCCTTGATACAAAGCGATTTAAGAATAGAATAAAAACGATACTGCTTGAAAATGTAATTTATGATATACCGGAATTCATGAACTTGAATTGGGAGAGCTATTGTTAGTTTTAATGTTTTTTCAGTGCTTGTGTTTTTTGTTGTTTTGTTACTTTTACACATACGTGAACATGTCTATATTTTTGATGTAGTTTTACTTGTATATATTATGTTTCGTTTAATATTGTATATATATATTCATGACTATTTGCAAACTTGTACATACCCTGTACATCTTTTTTGAGTAAATAAATCAATCAATCAATCAATCAATCAATCATATTAGTTTCGTATTTTCATTGTTTTGACTGTTAATTACGTACGTCGTCTAATAGTCTGTTTAATACCGGCTTATTGAATCGACTTCTCCCAATTATCTAGACGTAAGTGTGCACTGGATTTCGTTTAGTTTCAATAACATACTCGTACATTTTTAGTTATCATTTATTTAGATCTAGAACGTTGTTTATGTTACTTTTTCTGATATGAAAATGAATTGTCAGTGATTCCGAAATTTATTACAAAGTCTGTAAAATATCGTTACAGAATGCCAAAATATCGCACGTTCGTCACTTAGCTTTGCTAAAACATACACAGAAATAGTTTTAATGCAGAGAATTTCGATAGTTTACAAACTTTCGTTACATGTTTAAATGACGATGGTCGAAGTATTTCTGAGTGCAAGGAACTAACACAAATCCCAAATTTAAAAAATCAGTTGTTATTCCTTCAGGAACACTTTGGAAATTTGCCTAAACTAATCCAGCAAGATGGCGGAAAGTGAAATGTTGTGTTTAAAGTGCAGCAAATTAGTGCAAGAAATCGATAAATTCATTACGTGTAATAATTGTAATGGGTGTTTGCACAGTGCTTGCAGCCCGTACAAACCCACAGAACTGAAATTTATCGAATGTAATTCAGTAAACATTAAATGGTTTTGCGAAAACTGTGGAAGTGTAGCGCGCAAGAGCGAATTGAATGACATACTGGTAGTAGTGAAGTCCCTTGAAATCAAAATTGTAAGTTGTTTAGAACATATATCAGCCCAGGATTTAAGAATAAAGGAACAATCTATAAAAATTGATGAACAAACAAAAACATTAAAAATATTAACCTCAAGAGATAAACAAATAACCGAAAAACAAACTCATACTTATAGAACTAGATCAACAGCAAACTCAAAAACAACAAAAGATGGAGACACGAGTCTAAAACCTACACAAATAGAACAGCAAATAGAAATAAATAGAGAGGTCAATATACTACAGATACATCAGTCACAAAAAAACACCGACAACATAAATACTCAGGAAAAAAAAGACGTAAAAATTGAAAACGAAAATAAACAAGAAGAGTTCACTGAAGTTAAATCTAGAAGAAAGATTATTAGGGGAAAAAAGGAAAATACAAAACTAATAGCGGCAGAGAAAATGAAGTGGATATTTATATCCAATTTGAAAAGTAATACAGCTGAAGAAGACGTCAAAAATTATTTAAAGGAAAACGACATATCTGTCATAGACTGTAAAAAGTTGGATATATTAAACAAAAACATTGCAGCATTTAAAATAGCGGTTATAGAAAACAATGAACAATTGATATTTGATGAAAACTTGTGGCCAAACAACACTATTATTAAACCATATAGATTTTTTCGGAAATATCCGGACAGAAAACAACAGATATAGTAGAAAGAAAATTGTCTAATTTTACCGTTTTACATCAAAATATACAGAGTTTACGAAATAAAACTGACCAATTATCTATATATTTACAGAGTTTGCCATATGAGGTGAATGTTTTAACTATTGACGAACACTGGTTACTACCAGGTGAAGATAAATTTATAAATATCCACGGGTACACATTAATTTCCTCTTACATAAGACCAAATAGAGTGCATGGTGGTTCTTGTATCTTTGTCAAGACTGGCAACACTTTTGAAAGGCTAACCGAACTAGAAAATAAAAGCATTGAATTAAATATAGAATGTAGTGCTGTCGCATGTTTTAGACTAAGAACTATAATTATTAATGTATACAGGCCTCCCTTGGGAGATATCGAATTATTCGAAAATACTCTTGATGAATTACTGGAGGTTGTTGCGACAAGATTCGCGACATATACAATTCTTTTAACTGGAGACTTTAACATAAATTTTTTAAAAACTACAGACACTAGATATAAGCGCTTTATGGATATTGTGTCGTCGTTTAATTTGGTGCCAACAATATCTGAGCCTACTAGAGTAACTGATAAATCCGAGTCCTTAATTGATAATATATTAACAAACTCTCAATCTTATAAAAGCAACGTGATAAATACAGCTTTATCCGATCATAAGGGCCAACAAATAACCTTAATAAATCATCACTCCCCAGACATAGTCAAGAAAAATAGAGAAAAAGTCAGAGTATTCAGCGAAAATAATTTAAATAAATTGACTAAGGAAATAAGTGAAATTGGGTGGTGGTACTGTTTATGTGAACAAGATATTAACAGATGCTTTGATGACTTCTACAAAGTAATTGAGAGTCTTATAAACAACATATGTCCAATCCAATATAAAACATATAAAAATAAGAAAAAATGGCTAACAGAGGAGCTAAAAAACAAATGTAAGTTGAAAAGGCAACTTTATGAGGAAATGAATAGAAACAGAATAACCAGAAAAGAATACAATAGCTATTCGGTATATGTTGGACAGCAGATAAAAAGCGCAAAAAGGGAATACAATACAAATTATATTCTTAAGTCGAATAATAAAACGAAAGCAACATGGAAACTAGTTAAATCAATAACTAAGACTGAAGATAACCAGTTATCGATTCTCGATCACATATGCATAGGAGAAAACAACAAGCAAACAGTTAATTACATAAATAATTATCTGTTAAGGGTGTGCGAGGATTCAAATCAAGATGAAGTAGGTCCCCAAACAAATGAAAAACGCTGTGATGCGACATGTTTTATATTACCGACCAATTCAGCAGAAGTTTACAATATAATTTTAGGTCTTAAAAACACAAATGCCACAGGACATGATGATGTGCCAGTAGCACTTCTGAAACGGGCAGCTGTCTATCTTGCTGAACCCCTATCTGAAATCTTAAATAAATGTATTACGGAAGGACTTTTTCCGAACCATCTTAAGAAAACGATTATCAGACCTATGTATAAGAAAGGAGACAAATGTAATCTAACTAATTATCGACCAATAGCGCTCGTATCAAATTTATCAAAGATCTTTGAGAAAATTATACACAACAGATTAATGGCATTTTTCCGAAAATATGATCTGATAGCAGAAAATCAAAGCAGCTATCAAAAAGGGAAATCAACTACTACGACCATTTATCAAATTATTAGTCAAATATTGGAGGGATGGAACCACAACGAACAAGTTGTTGGTATTTTCATGGACTTGTCTAAAGCGTTCGACAGCGTAAGGCATGATATATTATTAGTTAAACTTGAAAGACTGGGAATAAGAGGAAACACCTGGAACCTGATAAAATCATATCTTAGCGACAGACAATAGTGTGTAACAGTAATAGATAACGAAGGAGAAGAGGTGCGATCGTCTTGGAACACTGTACTGCAAGGTATCCCACAAGGGTCGATACTGGGACCACTTTTGTTTTTGGTCTACATGAATGATTTTCCAGAAGTAATGACTACCTTCATCGCGATGTTTGCTGATGATGCGTCTCTAGCTCTGAGATCACCTAATGTTGATGAATTGAAGGAGGATGTTGCTAGGGCTCTAAATACGGCTGAAGAGTGGTTGGAAAGAAATAGCTTAAAACTAAACGTAAGCAAAACGAACATAGTCCACTTTACACCGACACGGCAAGAAACTCTTGATATTACTTACAAGAATGATATACTTGAGTCATCTTTAACGGCAACATTCCTTGGTTTGGAAGTGGATTCACAACTATCGTGGAAAGACCATGTGCGACACGTAGTGAAGAAATTGTCTCCTTTTAGCTATGCGCTAAGAACTATTGCAACTTCAGTGAACTTGGAAGCGGGTATTAGTGCATATCGGGCGTACGTGGAATCCCGGTTAAGATACGGTATAGTTTTCTGGGGTAGTAGTGTGGATATTGACAGACTTTTTGTTCTACAGAAGCGATGCATACGCAGTGTTTTTAGTTTGGGGTGTAAGGACTCGTGCAAGAACATATTTATTAGCAACAAGATCCACACACTTACTGGATTATACGTGCTTGAGTGCGCTTTGTTTGCTCGCAGGAATGGTGATCGATTCCTGAAAAAGCACATACTTACACATCAATATGATACGAGAGGTAGAAAGAATATTTACCTAAAAGCAACACAAACTAAACTTTCGAAAATACAGAAAAATGCAGTGGAACAAATAATAAAAATATATAACTTCACCCCGCCTGAATTACGTCACCTAAGTGACATTAAATTTAAGATCGCTCTTGAACGCCATCTTTATAGACATTCATTTTACAATTTGCTGGATTTCTTTGATTGTAAAGATTTCCTTTTTAACTAAATATAACTGTTTTTACTTGATAGTATTGTATATTTATGTATCACTTGATGTTTTTACTTGATAGTATTGTATATTTATGTATTACAATGTGTATTTCCTAATTTCTTTTTTGACGTGTTCTATACTATGTAAAATTGAACAAATAAATGACATACATACATACATACATACATAATCACATATTTTGAAAATGGAAATCTCAAATTAAAAGATGGATTAACCACATTAGACGTGGGCTATTAATAATTTCAAAAGTATTCCAAGTGACTTCGGATGTCGCCTTCGGCAAAATTTAGACGCAGTTTTTAATAGGAATCCAGATTTAATAACATTGCGACAATTGTGTATGCTAAATACGCTGAAATAAAAGAATATTTCCAGTACGCACCTATAACCAGTTGCGATGTAGAAAGGACGTTTTCTATCTCCAAGGATGTACTTAATTCAAAGATCACCAGCCACTTGTTATTCAATTATATAAATAAAATTAAAACCTCTTTAAAAATACAACATTTCAATAGTGCGCCCATGGGCGATGAGTCATCAACCGTTCGTGTTCGCGCCCTACATATTACCTACCACACGGTTGAGATGTATCCCCCGCGTGGTATTCAGTTTAGTTTTGCAAAAGTGTGCCTCTTTTATAAAACAAAAGAAAGAAAATTCTACTCACTACAAAGAAACGAGAAAAGTTGAAAACTTCTTTCGTACTTCAAGTAGGTAATTATACACCTATATTTTAACTTGATGGATTTATCGTAAACATCTTAGACGTGAACAAGCGAGAGGAAAAAATTGACATTAACTATGTAACAGAGCAATACCTGTAACTGTAACTGACTTACATCGCTTCTGAGTAATATAACGCAAACTTCCCTCTCGAGTTATTATAAGTTGAGACGCTTAAAGTGGGAGTCCTATTAGAATCGGTTTTTCGTTACTGCCCCAGCCTCTGGTGGAAAGTTTATAGAGATTTAATACTTAATACTTGGTCCTTAATTGCCAACTTTAAAGTTACTCCAGTCGGTCCCCGCTCTTTTATTAAATAAAAGCAAGTTTCCGTTGGGTTCGGATTTCTTAGATATAAGTTTATTTTCCTTTAACTACCCTACTACTTATGTCGGCACGTAAAGTTGCTCTAGTAAAACTTCCAGGTATTGCTTTCTGCATTTTAAGATTATCTTTTATCGATTAGAGCCGTTATTTATGGAAATTGTCGAATTAAAGACCGCAGCAAAGTAACTATGCAAATTTATACTTATATGGTAATCAAATCTGAATAGAAAAGTTGTAGAGGATAAAAGCAACTCTAATGGAACTAGTAAATAGACTAGCTGTCCATCAATCTCTTCGAGCTTGAATCGCCTTTCGCGTCCGCTTACAGTTTATTACAGATTCCTGTAAAACGCTAAAAAAAATCTTATTTTCTAAACTTTTGACACACCTTGTATAGACGCATACTTTTTGCTGTCACGATGACAGGACGAACGACAATATAATTAAGCATATTTACATCAGTTTGACTGTTCATTGTTGAAGTTTTAAGTTTGGGCTTTATTTAGCGTAAAGCTAATACTTGACACTAAAACATTCATACAGACTGACGTGGAAATATCTGTGTTAACATTTTGCTTACATACATTGCAAAAAAGTCCTCTATAATTCATATTTGTTGGGTTATTTTGCGATTCTTATGAAATATTTTATAAAAAATAATACAAAAGGGGAGATTTCATGATTAAAACCAAACTACAAATAATAATTGAATCGGTCGAAATAAGATCGCGACACCAACCTGGTACACGATCATCATAAATCATAGGTGATCTATAATGTTTGTCATACAATATTGGTATAAGTAATGTAGATTAGGTACTCATTTTGTTTTTATTTTTTTTTAATTTAAGACAATTATTCTATTGAACACTCGCTCTTATTGTTATTATAGTGTTTCATTAAACTCTTCGAATTAGAATTGCTTCTTCGCGTCCACTTCTTCTCTATAAGTTGTTCTATAAATGTGCCTCTTTGGAAATGTGATCACTGCCAGACGCAAGGGTACATGAATATTAACACTTATATATTTTTTTAATGTAAGTAAAATGTTATTAATTGCTTTTGACTCCTTTGCCTTATTTTATATAACAATGATATTGGAATCTGTATCTGAGTTACTGTTAATGGAGAGTAATTGCAACTGTAGTTCACTTTGCTTTTGTTTATGAATAAAGATTGAATTTAAACAATATATGTCTAATAATGAATTATACATTATTTGACATTTATAATTTGTGGCAAATGAATTTATTTATTAAGAATTTGCCCATAAAATATATAATATTTCTATATAATTTACTGAACGTTGAGTTGGCATTTAGAACATTTCGTTGAGTCAGGTTTTGTATAAATCGTGTGCAATTAGCGTAAGACTGTCATAGTCAAGTCAGACTGAAGTTAAGATGCTTAGGTAAATGATTGTCATTCCACTTGTCATCGTGACAGCAGTTCGTTGAAGTGTGTTCGTTCATAATAACATGGGAGAACGAAATGTCACAGTGACAGTGCTTAACCAAATTATCTTTCCAATTGTCGTATGAAATTAACAAAACATGATGAACAGAATGTGTTTTTAAATTTGCTAACATTTAAAAATAGGTACTGTCGCTCTTCTATTTTTCAAACGCAATGGAAAATCCTGCTATGTCGTACCATTTAACAGAAAATGTGCCTCTGATCGGTTGATGACAACCAGCAGTCGCATCCCTTAAATGCTTGTTTTTATAACAGAATTATTATTAAACAAAATAACATCCAGTTACATCTTTCTTCCAATTTCCTGTAAAACGCGAGCACTGCCATGATGGTTTTTCTAGTGTCCGTTATCATAAACTTTTGACGAATCCCTATATATACATATATGTTTGCGTTATAATTGTCATCATGAAAGCAGTTCAGATGTCATCACGAACTGAAATTGATCGATCGTTTGGACGTTTGATAGCCTGCAATTGAATTTTCGTGCGACTGCCAACGTTAATTAAATGTTAGACGGATTTTTGCCTGTCAATTGTGACGTTTCCTATAATATTTAAGTCAACCTAATGTGGATGTTAAGTTGTCATTGTCAGCTATGCCGACGTACTTTAATATTTAATACAGACATTTTGCGTAGACCCTAGTTAAATTTATCGGTGTTAGAAACGGTAATAGAAAAATGAACTTGGTGACATAGATGTGCCCGTCAATTATTCTTAATTCTGATCAGCACATATAAAAATCAGCTGGATAGTAATGCTTACTTCATTTTTTTCTGAAGAAGTGATGTTATTGTGTATTAAAGTACTTTGCGATCTTAGAGTAACTAATAATTATTAAATTACCATATATGATGTTTCTGTATCGTATTGTCTTTATATGTAGTAATAGTTCCATTACTAAAATAGTAATTGCCCATTTTACTCTTTAAATCGTTAAATTAAATGTGATATGTATGTATTATGCATTTATGAAAAGTAAAGTGTTACAATTAACATTGATTTTCACGACAATAGGCAACAGAAATAAATTTCTTCTTCTTCTTTATTGTGGCTTTGAGTTAGACTATTTAGTCTTTTACTCTTCATCTGAGAGCGGTGAATCTTGGAATGTTGGAGTTGAATTTGATTAGCTATTGTTTATCTTTATTTTGATTAAGAATTAAAGTAGAACCATTTTAGGTCTTTTGTGTTTGAAATTTTCATTTCCATCATATGCAAGTGCTCTTTTAAGATTTTGATTTGAGTGGTTTTCCATCTGATTTCTTGGACGTAATACTTGTTTGTAAAGTAGAATTTTGTTGTTCGTGTTCAGCTGGCTTTTTCTGCCTATAAGAGGCTATAGTTGACATCTTGTTTGTTTGGTTTTGGTTATCGTTTTTGCTATGTGTGTGTTATAATTGAGCTTTATATCCAGGTATATTCCCAGGTATTTAATTTCTCTACTCCATGGTGTAGTGTTGTTGTTGATGGTTATTTCGTTGTCTGATGTTTTCCGATTCCTTTTGAAAGATTATTACTTGGGATTTGTCTTCGTTTATTGTTGTCCTCCATTGTTTGAACCATTTTATCGTGTTGTCTAGGTGCGTTTGGAGTTCCTGTACCGCGTTCGTCGGACATCTTGATGTTGAGAGCAGTGCCGAAATAAATTTCTATGACGTTCGTTCAAAATAGACAATTACTATTACCTATACTATTTACGGTATTTTAATTTCTATATGAATGAATGACAGTGGAGGATAATTATGTAGTTAACTTTGCTATTGTAATGAATGAAGATTAAATTTAAAGAAATATCTCTAGAAATGGATTATACATTATGGTGGCAAATGAATTTATTTATTAAGACTTTGCCCACAAAGCGAACAATATTCCTATATAATTTAATGAACGCTGATATTTAAATTTTTTTTATTGACATTCAGGTTTTGTATCAGTTGTGTACATCTAGTCCATGGTGAACGTCGACAGATCAAAAAAAAAATTAATTGAATGTTGTTTCACGTTATTAGTTCTATAAAATTGGTACTACGCTTTGTGTCAAGTTTACAATTGAAATAGTATATAATTCAAATTTTCTGACAGACTGTCATCGTAACGATATTTCGATGACAGATACCTATGACAATGAAAAGTCAGACAGCTGACATGAAGATGTTTAACCAAAATTGTCGTTCCACCTGTCATCGTGACAATAGTTCGTTGAACTGTATTTGTTCACACATAAACTTGTGAGAACGAAATGTCAGACTAACTTAATAAAACATGTTTTAAACTTACAGGTCATTGAGAGAATTAATTAATTTTCATATTTATATCTTGCTAGCTCCTATACGGTTGATGCTAGACACTGTCGTACCATTTAACCAAAAATGTACTTCTGATTAGTTGGTGCCAACCAGCAGTCGCACACTTTAAATACTTGCTTTTATAACTGAATTGGTAAACGAAATGACATACATGCTTATGGGAGTCTTATTTGATGTATTTATTTTATTTCGAAGTGCTTCGGACACATCTGACAAATAAAGAAAAGTCGCCCTATTATTTGTATGTAGAGCGATCGATGAGAAATGTTATTAAATGATCCCATTCGTAAAATGACTTAAATTTATATAATAATTATAACTTGAACACTGATACATTTCGAACATTCTGTTGACATTTTGGTTTTGTATAATTCGTGTGCATCTAACGTAATTTGACAGGCCCAAATGGCAAAACTCAGATGGTTCTTCTGTACTTAAGCTTGCTTCAAGTTCTTCGTTGTATGAAATTTACATTTCGATGACATATATAATGAATAGAGTGTCATTGTATTTAACATATCTTAATAAAATATAGAAAGATCGTCATATTTGTTACTGTACTTACGTGCGATAATACACTTTAAGTTTATTTTATCATATCCGTCGGCATTTTGTTCATATATTCATATAGAAAAGAAATAGTAACAATTGATAATAATAACACTAATACGTATCTGAAAGGTACCATGTTTCAATTAAAAATGCACTTCTTCGTAATATCTTTATTTGTCGGCCTTCTGACATTTAAACTTGACAATCGATGGATGAACGTGAATATATATAGTCATTAATGACACGCAAACTCGTCATCGCGAGATTTTTTTACCCTGCAGAAAAGTCTTCAATGAGTCGCACCTTCGACAGCGACAGATTTGGCACGTGGACAGTGCACTCAATCGTCGCGGAAAAGTCCACTCTTTTGGTTTCCAACCCTCTTTCCGCACTCTAAACCTCGACGGCCTGAAATTTCTTCGTCAATGTGACACTTTTACAATTCTTTCGTGCGTGCCTGTCATACCTGACATTTTTACGATTTTGATCGGTTGTCCTGGGAATCGGTCATGACGTAAGCCATTTTTCTGTTAAAACATCGAGTGCAGGCTCCTCTTTAAAAGCCCGTATCTTTACAACCGCTCCACTTGGGAAGAAAAACTCTCCGTCGAGGAACAATTCAAGGTCGTGGGTAAATTCACGCCAAAGGGCAGCTTTCAATTTCGCGTATCCAGAGACGAGTTCTTCCCCCCGCGTACCCAATTTTCGTCGATTTTGACCGGGTTTGGTTGCCATTGACTACTCGGCTTTTAGTATATATAAAAAAATAGTATAGGTGATCTCAATTTTAATTTTATACATACGAATTAACACTTTATACCTATATGGACCGTCAGCGGTCATTATGACCGCCAGAAATTTTACATGTACCATAATGTTTTTGTGAAAAAAAATTCCGCTTTTTGACCATTTTCCCAATTTTTATTATTTTTAACGAATGAAAAAATTAATATTGGTATACAGAAGTCCGCATCATATGGGATTTTTTTTATTAATAGATTTATTCTAAATTTGAGTTTGGCATCAATTTCTGCTTCGATCAAGATGAAAATTAACCAAAAAAATAATAGTCACGTGATTCGCATTATCATTTTTTTCCCAAAAAAAATTCAAAAGTGCGGTTATTTCTCAAAATATCGGAAAAAGTTATTAGAATAAGTTTTTCTAAAAACAATGTTTAGCCCATATGCAAAATTTCAGCTGCATAAGATAATTTAGATTTTTTGCCAATTTTTTGTAAATTGCACCACTGTTGCGAAATAAGACAACGCAACCTACATAAAACTTCTTAGGTTTAACAATGCTTTATTCCAGACACATTTTCTTTAAGGCAGCGCCATATTCAATGTGTGTTTTTCTAAAAAATCCAAATAGGGCTATTAAAATTTGGTCACATGTGATGCAAAGTTTATTTGTTTTTGACCCTGTATAAGGTAACTTCATAAAATAACTATTTTTGAAAATGTAGTTTGTGTCTAAAAGTAATACACATTAATATTAATACAGACAAGTACACAGCGTCACAAGTAAAGTCTGCATTAAGTGGAAAATAAATTTTCGTTTAACTTTACGTAAGTTTAACTAGTTTCAATGATTTAATTTAAAACCCCTTTATTAAAATTTGTTATGGAGCTATGTTATAAAAAGTAAAAATAATCTTTTATTATTTAAGTTCAGTTTCCAAAAAATTAACTAGTTTTGTACCTTACGATGATGCACCAAACACAAGTTGGCCGCAAAACAAATGATAAAAAAGATCAACAAGCCCTTGCTTTATTAATGACAGTCAAATCGCTTTCTGTTTGTCATAGTGGCTTTTAATTAATATTGCGTATTAAATAAAAAAATGTTAACTGTACAGGAAAGAATTGAATTTGTATTAATATGTGGTAAAAACACAAGTCATCGTGTAGCGGCCAACATTTTTAATGAAAGGCATCCAGGCAAAAATGTGCAACAATCTACTGTGAGTAGGATTATGGTGAAATTTAAATCAACTGGATCGGTGGAAAATTCATTTAAAAAACCTCACAATCCTATAAAACATAGTGAAGAAGTCCAATTAAATATTTCCCTAGATATTGTGGAACATGGTCAAACTAGTATTAGACATGTTTCTCGCAGAACTGACGTTCAAAGAGAGAGTGTAAGGAATATTTTGCACAAAAATAAATTTAAGCCGTATAAACCTAAATTTATAAATACTCTTAAGGAACAAGATTTTGACATACGCTTTTGGTACCAGGGGGAAAAAGAAGAAAATGTGTCCTTTCCCTTTCACGTTTTATGGACCGACGAGGCCACTTTCACTTCAAACGGCGTTATTAGCTCTCAAAATTGTAGATGGTGGGCTCAAGAAAATCCAAATTTTATAATAGAATGCAAGAACCAGTATTCCTTTAAAACTAATGTGTGGTGCGGTATTTTAAACGATCAAGTTGTTGGGCCTTATTTTTTTAGAGGCAATTTAAATTCTGAAGAATACCTACGCTTCCTTAACACCGAGGTCATTGAAGTTTTGGACAATATGCCTATTGAAACAAGGCATAATTTGTGGTACCAGTGTGACGGTGCTCCCGTCCATACTGCAAAACGGGTTCAAGAACGCCTCTTGGAAATATTTAGGGGCAAAGTAATTGAGCGTAATATGGAGCAATACTGGCCGGCTAAGTTTCCGGATTTAACCCCACTTGATTTTTTCTTGTGGGGTTACCTAAAACAAAAAGTTTACAAAGAAAAACCTTTCCGTAATGTTGATCATTTGGAAACGGTGATTCGAAACTGTATTTTAGAAATAAGGCCCCTTCGTATCAGAAACTCAATTAGAGATGTATCAAGAAGAACAATTGTTTGTATTGAACGCAATGGGAGGCACACAGAAATGTAATTTTAATTTTTAGGTTTTTCAAATTATGTTTAATTTAATATTCAAATACCAAAAATACATACTGTTATTAATTGAAAAGGTGGAATTTTAAATGCGTTTCATTTTTATAATGTATTATGATTATTTTATTAGAAAATTTGACTTTCCAATTAAACTATTTTCTTAATATTAATGTGTATTACTTACATTTTCAAAAATAGTTATTTTATGAAGTTACCTTATACAGGGTCAAAAACAAATAAACTTTGCATCACATGTGACCAAATTTTAATAGCCCTACTTGGATTTTGTAGAAAAACACACATTGAATATGGCGCTGCCTTAAAGAAAATGTGTGTGGAATAAAGCATTGTTAAAACTAAGAAGTTTTATGTAGGTTGCGTTGTCTTATTTCGCAACAGTGGTGCAATTTACAAAAAAATTGGCAAGAAATCTAAATTATCTTATGCAGCTGAAATTTTGCATATGGGCTAAAAATTGTTTTTAGAAAAACTTATTCTAATAACTTTTTTCGATATTTTGAGAAATAACCCCACTTTTGAATTTTTTTTTGAGAAAAAAATTAAATTTGACAGATAATGCGAATCACGTGACTATTATTTTTTTGGTTAATTTTCATCTTGATCGAAGCAGAAATTGATGCCAAACTCAAATTAGAATAAATCTATTAATAAAAAAAAATCTCATATGATGCGGACTTCACTGGTCACACTGCATAAAAATAT
The DNA here is from genome assembly GCA_963170755.1 of Amphimallon solstitiale. Taxonomy (NCBI): domain Eukaryota; kingdom Metazoa; phylum Arthropoda; class Insecta; order Coleoptera; family Scarabaeidae; genus Amphimallon; species Amphimallon solstitiale. The sequence goes on along the minus strand of OY720677.1, from coordinate 139,170,928 downwards.
AATTTAAAGCAATAGTTAGTTCTATTCAGTTTACGAAATCAAGCAACGTAAATCCTTAGACCATTTATACATATAGACACGCCGTTTTCCGTACCGCCTTGAATACGAACTGAAGCAAACATAACGCAGGTATGTGACGTCACGGGTGGGCTTGTTTCTGCTGTTGTTGTATGTCTAACGTCCGTTTCAACGTTATAGATACAGTGTTAATATTGATTAAATCATTCTAATTTTAATGTGATCGTTCTAATTTTTAGTGTGACATATCACATTCCACATTTATAATTAAAAAAAAAAAACTATAGTAATTTAAAGCAGTATTTAATTCAACCATCGAAAGACTTTATCCATATTTGTAAAATTACTGAAAGCGAAATTCAAATTTTAGATAATGCCAACAAATTAACAGAAAAAAAAATAATGGCTAAATTATGTATAAAAGTTCTGAGCAGTGTTCATGGCACAATTTTCAACAACCACAAAGAATTCCCTATTGAAATCTGATTAGTTTTTTTAGTAGTTTACTTCAGTGAAGAAATTGAATTTTGCCAATATTTCGTCAACTACTAAGTTTAAACAAATTTATAAAGAATTCATACTTACTCAAAATTAAATTTGAGAAAAATTTTATTATAAAAGTTTTTTGAAATTTCTACCGGAAGTAGGTCTTTTACTCTTTTCGAAAATATTTCGCAAACCATGTTTTTTAGACAGGTACGTTACGAGTATAAAAGTTTTAGACCTGTATTTGAAATATCTTTTGTATAATCAAAATTTCAAAATTCTGACCGGAAGTATGTAATACCTTTACTCTTAGCGCGTAGCATTTTCTTGCAAATATCTCACGAAGTATGCATTTTGTGAGAATAAGAGACTAGAAGTACCTAGAATAGGATTTTAAATAATTTTTGTATAAAAGAATTTTCAAAATTCGGACATATTTACTCACAGGCGTATATTTTTAAGAGGATAAATGTATTTAAAGCTTAATTTAGAACAACTTTGCATAATTTGAAATTCATATATGTATAAGTCGTGTGGTGCGCACACCTCATTTTTTCTTAATAATAAATATATACCACAAATTGCTTTGAGTTTTATTTTTCAATAACCAAAAGTAAATGGAATTAACTGGTCTTTACAAAAATTTATTGTTATTTGAGGTAAGTACGATAGGGTACGAGAAACAAAATTTGTGGGTTATATATTCAGATTTTGTTTTACAAATATTCTTAAAATATCAAGATTACAATGTTTTTAAACAAATATTCTTCAAATAAGAAGATTGGGGTTTTTAATAAATTAAAATGAAGGATTTTCTTTACTGTTGTAGTACAAAGTCTAGGTATGTAGTTGCATCATGCCCACCCGTGACGTCATCCGCGAAGAATTATGTTCTTCACTGCTTGATAGTTAATGCGTGTCTATATGTTTAAATGGCCTAAGCGTAAAACGATACGTACGTACTATGTCATTTTACGGATCGTAAACAAATGTGACTACAGCAGCTCATTTTACACAATCTTCTACAACCTTACACAACAACTCTGACTTTTTAAGTTTTTTGACTTTTTGTTTACGTCAAGCAATGCCAAATCATAAATTTTCCCCGTATCATGATACGTACGTAACGTTTTACGTTGCGTGATTTAGCAAACTGTCTAATTATTATATTGTGATTTTAAACTAAATAATGGTTACAACAATAAAAACAAAATAAGTATCATAACAATTTGTATACAAATGATACACGTTTTGGATGTTCGACCTGTGCATTTTCCGCATACCTGGTTGTTGCATCTCGAGCAGGTACAGGCAGTTTTATTTCGGCACTTCGCTATAATTTAACACTGGCGTCTTTTCAAATGTCCTAATTGAACTGAGCTAGGTTCGGATATTCCTTCCTGGTGAATAGTTTTAGTAAGAACATATTGTTCTCTCAGTTCTTCAACTAATTTCAACAGAAATTTATGTCGGCTAATTTTTTCACCGGTAACAGATTTGTAAGTAATCCATGTATTAATACCGGCTAAATCCAGAATATTGAAAAAAACGTGTACCGGCATGGTACACTTGTTGCTCTAACAGTGTATTCGCGCGCCATTTGATCGACAATGTCAACAGCAAACTTGGTAGAGTTATAGAATTTTATGGATTCTGGTAGCTTCTTTTCACCATCTTCAATGTCAACACCAGAGTGTAACGTACTGAGTACCAACACGTTCTTATGCTCTTTGCCTTGGTTCATCACGGTCAGCGTTGGACCACCTGCAGATTTCAATAATACAGACGAATAAAGAGTTGCTTTATAGTTTGCTAACAGCTTAGGAGTTTCTCTTCTTGCCCTGTTCATTGTACCTACCAGGCTTGTTTCTAATACTTTCAGTCTATGGGCCAGTTTCACTGAGGTAAAGAAATTGTATGTTGTAACATTGCGTCCGTTGTTTACATATGGTTCCATAAGTTTCATTACAACATTTTCTGAAAGTGATTGATTTTCTGTGCGATCTGCAGTGTTATATATGTCGCAGGCAAATAGTAATTTCAGGAAAATAGTATCTACCTAGGCAAATAGTATCTGCCTTGGCAAATGGTATTTTAACCTTTATTTCTATTTAAAAGCCATTTGCCTAGGTAAAAGGTATCTGCCGGAGTCGTACGTAGGCAAATAGATTTTTCATTCGTATTTGAGGTTATGTTCACTTAATGTTTATGCTCGTTCAGTTGTTCCATTTATAATCCTAGTTATTTTCCAAGTTTCTCATCAAGTAAGTTATTATTCACTTTATCTAATCTTGTGTAATATCTGCTGTGTTCCTTTTTAGTACATTATTAGTATATATAACATGGTAGATAAAAATGAATTTTATTTACGACTTCATGCAAAGTACGAACAAACCACAACAAAGAAGCCATGGAACCAACAACGAATCGATGAAGTTAATAATGTTTTAAAAAGTTTCCATTCAAAATTACTTCAAAATAATGGTGAAGCCCTCACAGCAAAAGAAAAATACTACGGCAAAACATATGATCTCCACGATATATCTGGGGTAACAAAAGTTATTTTAAAAGCAAAATCGGTTGAGGACGATCTAATTTATGTTACACCAATTGAAGAAATGTTCGATAAAATTGAAGAACAACACAAAGCTACAGGACACGGGGGAAGGGACAAAATGCTTCATAACTTAAAAAAGAAGTGTAATATTCCAAGACTGGCGGTTGAAATATACGCACAATTGTGTAAGACGTGTAACTTAAAAAAAAAAACAGAAGCAGGCTGGTTTGGTTGTAAAGCCAATAACATCAAAAGATTTCAATGTAAGAGGTCAAATTGACTTAATTGACTTTCAATCCTGCTCAGATGGAAAATATAAATGGCTTTTAAATTATCAAGACCATTCGACAAAATTCTTGTATTTAAGACCATTAGAAACAAAAAGGGCTGCGGAGGTTGCCATGGAATTACTGAAAATTTTTCTCGAACAAGGTGCACCAGTGATCTTGCAGAGTGATAATGGACGGGAATTTACTGCACAAGTAATAGAAGAATTGGTTTTGTTGTGGCCAGAATGCAAAATCGTACATGGACGTCCCAGGCATCCACAAAGCCAAGGATCAGTAGAAAGGGCAAACCAAGACGTTGAACAAATGTTAAGAATTTGGATGGAAGAAAATAAAAGTTCCCACTGGTCCATAGGATGTTACTTTGTGCAATGGCAAAAAAATACATCTTACCATCGCATCATTGGAAGATCTCCTTACAAAAGTTTATATGGTGCAGATCCGAAAATAGGTTTAAGATCTACAAATCTGCCATCAGATTTTATTGATAAGATACTGACGGAAGAGGAGTTAAACATCTTAAACACAAACAATGCTGATGGTAACAGGGAATGTTCATTGCATGAAGGCACTGATGGCAGTGTTGCAGCACTAGTAGAAGCAGAAGAAAATTCAAGTGATGCAAAAATGGTAGAAATTGAAAATTATCAAATTGACACCAACATAGAAGATGCCATAGAAAGTATTCCTATAATAATAGATAACGTTGTGGTAAATGCTTCAGACCAAGCTACTAGTCAAGGTTGTGACACAGGCTCTAATGACAAATATTGCTGCGTTTGTGGCAACGAAACCACGAGTGCTCCGACTTGTTTACAGTGCAATAAAATAGTACATGTAATTTGTGGCAGTGTTGATGAAAACGATGAAGGGTCTGGAACTCAAATTATTTGCAGACTCTGCATCAATGAAAAAAATATTAGGATTAATCGAAAACAATCCTATGAAGGACAAACCAAAGCAGCAGAGATAATGAGGAAAAAGAGCAAAACCATTTTTGGCGACTTAGAAACAGGTAAATTTGTAACTGTTGCAATTCCACAATTTGATAGAGGGCCATTAGACAAAAAAAATGTAGAGGGAATTATAATTCATCAGAAGAACGATGTTTACCGTATTGGCACAAAAACAGGCGTTTTGAAGAACTGGTTGACAAGGAGCGACATAACACCTGTATCGGCAATTAGTTTCAAGTCTGAAGATATTCCTCAAGATAGGTTTATTTCTTTAAGAGAAGCCTGCGTTGCGCAATCTATGTTTTCGGGCCAGGGCTTTTCGAAATGTCAATGTCAACCTTCGAAAGCCCAGTGCCGCACTAAACGATGTACCTGTTTCAAGTCCAACAATATGTGCAACAGCAGATGTCATTCGAGCAATACTTGCCAAAACAAGTAGGTAAATACCTACCTACGTATAATAATATCCAGCTTATTTTGTCTGTTTCTTTTGTCAAAATACAATCATTATTGCAAAAATAAAGTCTGTTTTTTTCCCAACATCTTACTGTCACAACCTCACCATTATTTTCACTTAAAAATGTATTTGCCTAAAAGTTACTTAGGTAAATAATATTTGCCTAGGCAAAAACTATCTGCCTAGTCATTTAACTGTTATAGAAACAAATATTCTATTTGCCAAGGCAGATACTATTTGCCTAGGTAGATACTATTTTCCTGAAATTACTATTTGCCTGCGACATATACAAAAGACATTGCAAATCCAGTTCTAAATACTTTTGTACTCTTGATAAATATATATAGAATACATAATTTACGATATCTTCAAAAAATCGCCATTTGATAAAAGTAAAAGTGTTACTTCCGGTCAGAATTTTGAAATTTTTTTTTTATACAAAAGGTATATTTATGTTTTAAATACTTTTATACTCGTAATGTACCTGCCTAGAAAGCATGACTTGCGAGATATTCGCGAAAAATTGATTTTCAATAAGAGTAAAAGACCTACTTCCGGTAGGAATTTCGAAACACGTTCTTAATACAATTTTTCTCAAATTTAATTTTGGGTACATTTGAATTCTGTATAACTTTGTTTAAACTTTGTAATTAATGAAATATTGGCAAAATTCAATTTCTTCACTGAAGTAAACTACTACTTTCGGTCTACCGATTTTACTGAAAAACTAGTCAAATCTCAAGAGGGGGATTATACCGTAGTCGTCAAATTTTAATTTCGGTTTATACTTCTATCCCATGCAGAAGATGACCTTAGCAAGCAGGCATCGCTGCATACAGCGATGCCTGCTTGCTAACAGTGGTGGGAGAGCAACGTAGTGTCGGGGGACCCTCACGCCTTACATTTCATAGGAAACGTTTATCGAGTGTACTATCTTGGCAGCCTCGCTTATGTTTATCTTCAGTTTATTTCGTCGCGCTCTTTTTCTCTTTCTACTTACGTATCATAAATTAACATATGTTGACTACGGTATACGTAAATACAAGATTTGGAATTGATATCTATAGCGGTTTTACCGCTATCGTGGTCACACACAGACATTTTTTAAAAACCACTTTTTTGGTATCAGGAGACTTCAAAACTTGGACATCTGCAAAAATCTCGAGGTCGAAAATTTTCATCATCACAATACTTCCTTATACTACGTATAAGAAAGTAAAAAAGTTAGAACATATTACATCATTACAATCAATACAAATCATCAAACAACTTCTTAGAAAGAATACTTAAAAAAAGACCACAAGAAACTTAGAAAAGGGATTCCGAACTGTTAGCGTTCATTACCGCGATAATTTAGTTGACTTTTTTCCAGTTTTGACACGCTCTGGATAACGTTTACATACCAATTAATTGGCTGCCTTTAGTTGGGTATACCATGGTTAAAAATACGTCTTTCCCATATAGCTTCTTATTTTTATGGCTTTTTATATTAATTGGTCACATTCTCTTGACAGCTAAAATTTCCTGAGGATTGTATGAATATCTACAGTACCTGACTATATGTTAGAGTTATCCCATATGTTGCTCATCAGGGAGCGGTTTTCATTTTGGAAGAACACAAAATTTTACTTATTTAGATTCTTATTTTGTTATGCTGATGAATTTAGTTTTATACAACGGCTGTTTATGTACTTCGCCGGTCGTCACCAAGGGTATGTATAGTCAATTAAGAGTGATACTTTTATTTCATGCATTTGAATATTTCGTTACGGTACTTGTATATTTCTTTCCCTCGATATAGTTTTTTTTTAAAAACATTTTAAAATTTTTTATTGACTAATGTATGGAGTCGTTAGAAGTGGTGATTGCCCAGAAGGTTTCGGATGCCCTTTTAATTTAAAGACAAAATATTGACCAGAAAAAGGATACTAAAGTTATTTAATGAATTAAAGAAAAAAAGTGGGACACGAAACATCAAAAGGTCCGGCAATGCTGTCGCTTCTTTACGGTCGTTGTTCTTTGAATGTATTATGTGTTTTATAGTTAAAAAAGAGTAATTAACGTGTCTTATAACATCTCACGATTATGTGGTGAAATTTTTTTATAATTATTGTAATTTTATTATTATTCTAGGTTAAGTTGAATATTAGCAAAATCAGAAATCACGCATTGGACAAACTCTGGAACATAACTCTTAACGGTTCTGATGTTTTAGTAGAAAGTGAATATATAGGCAATTCCACGCTCATTTTGACTGATTTTGAGAAAGATTTATGGACAGCCATTACTAAACATGGTTGGGACGGTGATGAAAACCCAGAAAAAGTACAATGGAGTTTGGCCGGGGCGTTGTTTTATTCAATAATTGTTATAACAACTATAGGTAAGTTCAATTTTACATAATATGACTTGTTTTAGGTTTTTATGTCCACCAATAGAGTTGTTATCTTCGAAATATTGAACTAAAATGCATGTTTTTTGGTATTTTTTATTTTTAGGATCGTGTTATAACAATAAATTATATTCTATCAACAAAAATAGTCCCTATTTAATAATAAAATACGAATGTCACTGCGTGATTACTTAAGAACTTCTACTCGATCTTCCGTACAAAGCCCCTATATTATTGTAAGGTCGATCGAATGGTCCTCCAGGGCCAATCAGTACACCATTACTCGCTTGATTAGAACCTCCTGAAAAATAATACACATTTTATAATAAATTATACTTTGAGAATATTATTCTAAAGCAACAGAATCACGAGGATATGAAAAATTGTGAAAAATAACAATAATAATGCATTATATGTTATAGCTTCAATGAAGTACAATGTTGCTGTTTATATATTACGTTTTTCTTTTTAATAGTATATTATACGTATATCAAGTTTTATAAACATCATTTCTGTCACGGATTTTGTTAATTACGAGTGAAGCGGAGCGGAGCGATTGTTTAGTAAAACGAGTAATTAATAAGTTTCATACTATACTTTTTTTTAGAAAAGCAAATAATGAAAATAAGTCAAAATAACATGTTTGTTGTTACGCCACTTCGAATTATTTTGACAGACGATGATAAGTGCCAACCAACTTGATTGAGTATAGAGCCCGTTGCTAACTTTAGGTAGTGATTAAAGTGCACGAAGTTACAGTTTGTCAATGTTTATTTAAAAGATCATGAAAACATATGTGACAAATGGCATTTTGAACATTAAAGTAGAAAGAAGGATTTTCAAGAAAAAGTATCTAACGCACAGTAAGATTATTTTCTCTATTAATACTTTATGTAGTATATGCTGGAAAGGCAGATTGTGTCTTTATGAACATGGATTTTCATTTTTACCTGCACATAAAGAGCATTTTTAAAAATCTATGTCGAATTATACAAATTATTCCAAGTTGGTAGCTGTCCATAGTTATTAAAATGAAACGTCCTATTGATTTTCCATATGTAACTCTAGTCAAAGAGTAATAAAGATAGTGTAGGCCTAAAATGGAAAGTCTTATTATCAGTTTAATATTTTTAAACGCCCACAACTTTAGGCGGATTTATTCATAAAACAAACACTTGACACAGGCAGATTTATTTTTTTTACAATTACCAAAAGGATGTGCAGAAAACTGAATTAAACTTATCAATATGAAATATTTTGGTCAAAAAATCATTTTTATATACATCTTACATATCGCACCAAAAACATATAAAAGTTAATACTTTAATTCTGACTATTTCTGAGCTAAGTGCCATTCATTTTAAATGACTTTAATTTTAGAGACGTTTTCGTATATGCTCGACCGTAAGATGTTGGTTGATTTATGTAAAACCAAACTAATGACACATAATCCAGTTTTGTACGTACACAAGAATAAATCGTATAAGGTCACCTAGAGACTTGGAGGCAGGGGAATATAAGTTATGTGGACCAAAAGACAGATGACAATTAAAACGCACATCAAGATCTCTGAACTGCGAAATTCTAGAAATCGTGCTCTGAGAGACTACATATTGAAAAGACAGAACGGTTGAAAATTTAGAGAAAGTCAGTGTTGCACATCCATCAACATTTAAGCAAACCCGATTCTTGATGCACCTCTCGTTATTCAATGTAAGATTTCTTTGCAGTAAAAAGCAATCTGATGGAAAACATATGATATTAAAATAATGTATCTGCATTTGCGAACACCTTACAATCAAAAAGCATCATGAGATTACTTATATACACATGAAATAGTAGTACCTATACTCAGTGGCGATGCGTGGTTCAATACTTTGGGGGTGAAAACCTTAGAATAAAAGATAGTATTGTTGCCAAATCGCCGGAGGTCAAAAATTTCTTGGTAGTCACGCCCAAAAATATTGTAACGAAACAATTTCAGAAAAAAGGCGGCAAAAAAAATACAACGATATAAAAAACGGACAAGGTAGTAAATCACACAACGAAATGTAAATAGCCATTAATCATCTCCACGCAGTACGACGTAAGCGCATAAAAAAGGAATGGAATATCTCTCGTACAATTCCGGAAGAAAGTCAGTGTATTTCCCGTATATTCGAGAATCTTCGCATACGTATATAAAGTAGCTGAGCCTAGTGTTGATTCATTAATTCCGGAATAAGAAAAGTAGTAAGTAGTCTCGTGCGGAACAGTAAGATAAATATAAGAAATAAATAAATAGTTCCTTTAGTGGTAGTTGAAGAGTAAAGACGTAAATATTAGAGTGTTATATAAATAGAAGTGATATAAATATTACAGACTAATAAATAGTAGTGGTAAATAAATACGTGTGTTGATTTTAATTTATTAATAGTAGTTTTAAGTGCATTGCACTTATTTTCCATTTTTATATTTTTATATTGTAATTAATTTTACGTGTATGCATATACAGACTGTTTTAAATAAATAAATTTCACGAGTTGTTTATTGCGAACCCGAAAACGTTACAATATTTTTCTTGGGCTATCAAGTAGTACAAATTAAAGGAACTTATTACGAAATTAGAAATTTAGTAAGTTATTTTGCTGAGTACCTTGGCCCCACCTAACAATTGTTTTTATAGATTAATGTATAATAGGTTTTATATTTCACGTTTTGTATTGAAATCAATTGGTCTCTTTTTTTTAGATAATTTCTTTAATGACCAATTCATTAAAATTAAGAATTTCTATAACTATACTTAAAACAAAGGTTAACATGAAATCAAGAGGGCAAAAAATCTTTATTGTTATTATTTCTCTTTACCAAAATACAACATTGTGTTACGTGATAATTAATTTTTTTTCTTCAATATTTCAATTATACAGTAGCACTTTTATTGGAAATTCCATTTTAGTTTACTTTTAAATTATTTACCCTACCTTTGTACATATGAAAATCTAATTGTTTTTAAAATTATCTCATGTTAAAATTGATGAGAAATGTGGGTTGAGAGAAACACGGAAAATAAAGCTACTTATTTAGCAATTTCTAATACTTTACTTGTACCATAGGTCTAATTTTTTGCCCTTGCTTCTTTTAGATAAACCCTCGCCGTTCACGAGAAATCATAAAAACTATGTCTGCGTGTTGGGCTATTTACTTAATGCAATCCATATAATTTTCTTTTACTTTTTTCCTAAACGTCATATTAGCGAATCTAAATGTATTCAGATGAGTCTCACTTTCGATTAATGCAACGGGGAGGTATAGAAGACTCTTAATGTGGAGAAACGACGTTCCAGTGCACAGATTTCATGTGCGCACGGAACAGCTTAGATTTAATATGCACATGTGCAGTGACCGAAGCGATTAAGCGAGACGGTGGACTCGGGCTCAGTTGGATATTAGTTGGAACCATTTTCATCTCCTATTTTAATTTCTGATCTTTGCGTATTTGAATCAATAGTGTTTTTGGAATTAATAGGCATCTTATACTGTTATTATAAAATCATTTAAAGAATGATAAAATTTAAATATTTTTTAATTTGGTAGTGCACGTGCACGTTATTGAGAAACTTATACTATCTTATTACATTTTGAGTAAGGATTGCATATGAAATAGGTAATTTATAATAATTTACAGGACGTTTAATGTAGTCAGCCGCTTCATTATGTAACACTAAGTATATTTTAAAATACATTTCAGATGTGTCCTTAATTAGCCGATATCATAGGTAAAAAGCCGCTTCAAAAAATTTTTTTGTAAATCCGTAATCTGCTTGCTCCATGGATATGGCTCACCCTGTATATAGAGATATTAACGTAGAAATTTGTATAGACTAATTTTAACGCAAAATGTATACACATACCTATGGGTCTCGGCGGTTTTCCTATTATTCCTGTAGGTCCACCCGGTCCAACTAATATACCGTTGGCCCCATCGTATAGATTAGTATTCTGTGGTCTCTCGTGCGGTCCACCAGGTCCAACCAGTATACCATTTTCGACGGAATGTATTGGCCTGCTGGGAGCTGGTCCCGTCTTTCTGGCGTAACAACAGTACTGTTTGCCAACATCACAATGACCCTATAAATGTTATGAATATAAATAATATACATGATCGGTGATTTTGATATAAAAATATTAGAATTTAAAATATGAAATTTCCATTGTACAAAAGAATTTTATATTTTTATTGAATTCGGAAATAATTCTTATACAGGGTGATTTATGAGCTCACCGACAAACTTTGCCATATGAAAGCGCTCGTTATTTTAACAAAAAAACATTATTGGAACATATGTCCGATTTCAATTATTTAAGGAAATAAAAGACTGCGAATTTTTTTTTAATTTATTTCATAAACACTTACATATTTAAATAAATTGCTCAGTTCTCAAAATCATGTGAATTGTTAATTATATTAAGTGTTCAAAATGTCCTCCTCCCGCTTCAATGCATGCTTCACAACGGCGAACTAAAGAGTTTTTCACCCGAACAAAAAGGTATGGTTCATTTCTAATTTGGGTAGCAGCATTTTGTATTCTCTGTAACAACTGTGGTCGTGTATTAATCTCCTCTTGATGAACAATTTGCTTCAGGTGTCCCCAAAAAAAGAAATCCAAAGGATTTAAGTCCGGTGATCGCGGAGGTCATGCAATAGGACCATTATTACCAATCCATCTGTTTCTAAAGTGCTGGTTTAACCACTCAACAACTACCCGTCCGCGATGTGGTGGAGCACCGTCCTGCTGGTACCGCATAGTTGCAATAACGTTAAGAGGTGTATCTTCAAGAGAGTCATAGATGTTGTTTAAAAAAATTCTGTAAGTATTTGCGTTCAAACGTTCTCCCAGAACATGCACAGGTGATAAGGTATCGTTGAAAATTCCACCCCATACGTTGATATTGAATCTTTGTTGAAAATTACGTTGCCTAATCGCATGTGGGTTTTGTAATGACCAAATATGATCATTAATAAATAATTACCATAAATAATAAACAATTACCATAATGATCATATTTGGTCATTACAAAACCCACATGCGATTAGGCAACGTAATTTTCAACAAAGATTCAATATCAACGTATGGGGTGGAATCTTCAACAATACCTTATTACCTGTGCATGTTCTGGAAGAACGTTTGAACGCAAATACTTACAGAATTTTTTTAAACAACATCTATGACTTTCTTGAAGATACACCTCTTAACGTTATTGCAACTATGTGGTACGAGCAGGACGGTGCTCCACCACATCGCGGACGAGTAGTTGTTAAGTGGTTAAACCAGCACTTTAGAAACAGATGGATTGGTAATAATGGTCCAATTGCATGACCTCCGCGATCACCCGACTTAAATCCTTTGGATTTCTTTTTTTGGGGACACCTGAAGCAAATTGTTTATCAAGAGAAGATTAATACACGACCACAGTTGTTACAGAGAATACAAAATGCTGCTACCCAAATTAGAAATGAACCATACCTTTTTGTTCGGGTGAAAAACTCTTTAGTTCGTCGTTGTGAAGCATGCATTGAAGCGGGAGAAGGACATTTTGAACACTTAATATAATTAACTATTCACATGATTTTGAGATTTGAGCAATTTATTTAAATATGTAAGTGTTTATGAAATAAATTAAAAAAAAAATTTGAAGTCTTTTATTTCCTTAAATAATTGAAATCGGACATATGTTCCAATAATGTTTTTTTGTTAAAATAACAAGCGCTTTCATATGGCAAAGTTTGTCGGTGAGCTCATAAATCACCCTGTATATTTGACATAGTTAATAACCGTACAAACGTTTACGTGACATATTGACAAGCACAATTAATGAATATTTGATAGAAATTATTTTAACGGACGGTTTTTCCAACACCGATTAAAATGCCCGGTTAATCATTGATTATCTCTAACCGACGTTTTTCAATGCAAAGAAATACACCGGTTATCCAAACAGTGTTTAAGGATATATTGTACAAAGTTGGCAACATATTTGCTAGTTCTTTTGATCTAAATTAGTACATTTGCTCTAATAATATTGGCGCCATTTTCTACATTTGAATGTTTTCTTTATGCTTTTTGCCTCATTTTATTTTTTGAGGATCATACTCTACATAATTAGAAATTTCATTTTAGTAAATAAACTGTAGGCATTTAGATTGTGAATACTGCATATGAGAATTTCTATCTGCATAGCACATATTTATAATTTCCATTATGAAATAAATAACAAGATGCAAGAAACTTGAGTGATATTGAAACAAATTTGTTTGTTACTTACTGCTTTTTCAAATACAACAATGTTGTGAAAAAGACATACAATACACATACATATATTCCTATGAAATTAATCCATTAAACCTGCTATTAGCGGAGATTTTTATGGATCATTTAGAAGATCAAATTAAAGAACATCCAAATTTCAAACACTTTGTTTATTGGCATAGATACGTAAATGATATATTGGGTTGTTTCAGTGGAACACAGAGAGAATTAATGCAATTTTTAGAACATATAAATAATCTACATAAAAATATTAAGTTCACGATAGAAAAAGAATTAAACAGTTTAAACTTCTTAGATCTTACAATCTCAAGAGAACACAACAGACATGTTTTTTCAATTTTTCACAAACCATCACATACAGATGTTATCGTTGATAATTGTACTTGTCACCCTTTTAGTTAAAAATTAGCTGCATTCCACTCTATGATACATAGATTGATATCAATTCCATTAAATAAAGAAAATTTTCCTAAAGAACTAAACATAATAAAACAAATAGCGACAAACAATGGATACAGCCCAAATATAGCAGATCAAATCTTGAGAAAAAAGAAATATAAAAAGGCAATAGAAATGGTTTACCCAATAACAAAAGAGAAATTAAGTAATTATAAAGTATTAACTTACATAGGATCAACAAGTAAAAAAATAGAAAAAAAATTACATAAAGTAGATACAAATATAGCATATAAAACAAATAATTCTTTGGGGAAATACATAAAAAACAATAAATCAAAGATAAACAAGGGTAAAAAATCAGGAGTCTATAAATTAACATGTATGGATTGCCCTAAAACATATATAGGCCGAACAGGGAGGTGCTTTGACAAAAGAATAAACGAAAATTTTAAGAGTTTTAGTAATAAAAAGACAGATTCAAGTTATGCAATTCACTTACTAGAAAATAATCATAATTTCGACAACGAATTTGAAATACTACATTCACAAGAAAAAGATTTAAAATTAAATTTACTTGAAGCCTTAGAAATAAATAAGCTTAAATACTCAGATGTACTGTTAAATGACCAGATAGATCTAAATAATTCCCCGCTTTTAAACTGGTACCCTTAAAGACGTAAGTAGTTGTTATTAAGGATATATTTAGAGTACATTTTATATAGTCATTACGAGATTTATTGTAATTAGGTAATGAACAAGTGTGTAGCAAATATGTTGAAAAATCATAAATTTGTAGAATGTATTTAGTAGTAACGCAATACCTGAAGAAGCTACATCGTAGCGAAACATGTCGTATTTTTTAAATAAAATGTGATTATACTGGAAATTAGTTGTAAATTGTATTTTACTTTAACCCTAATTATTATGGAATTACAGCAAGTAACGGCCGATTCAATCAAGATACCTTTATATCTTTTAAACAAAGAAGGTTGGTTGAGAAAAATTGGTTTACACAATTTCAACTTAAAAAATGTTATATTCTGGAGGAATCAGAGTGAATTCAATAGTGCCAGTAATAATTATTAGTGTAGAATTTAACTGCACGTCAACTTTATAATCATGCACATTATTCACCCAAACCCAATTCAGGCAGAACGTACTTAAAGTATCTTGATTAGCTCTCAATGTGAACCTGTCTGCTTCTGTAGACTTTTTTCCAAATTTGAATTCCATTTGTAATTCTTCAATATAGCTTGATATGTTAATGACATATCTAGAGTGAATCCAAAATATGTTCGATTAATATGATATCTTAATAAAGTGCTGTTAAGTGCAATGATAAAGAGGAAAGAGCAACCGCAAGCATAAATAGCCACAGAATCTTAGACTCTACAGGAGATTGAGATACAGTCCCAGAATTGTAGTAGAATTAAAAAACTTCCAAAACTGAATCATCCTCATCAGAAAAAGTAATGGAATTGTGGTTAACAATTAATTTTATATATGTAGTAAGCTAAAAGTTACACATATTCATAATTATGTTATTTTTTGAAGTGAAAACTTCTTTAGGCGCGTTGCGCTGATTGTAGGCACTGAACAAGACTGACTACAACACTCGGATATGTAACGCTCGGATATGTAACACTCGTTCGGGTAAAGTCGGCTAAGCGAACAAGATAAATAAATATATCATATAGAGGTACCGCGCGATCATTTAAATTCTAAATTAGAGCAGCCTGTGAAATTTAAATTAAGTTGGTATATAAGTATTAATTTACAATTTGAATTGTCAAAGTGACGTTTCAAAATGTTAATTAATGAATAATTGACATTCTGGACAACCTAATAAAAAAAATCCCGCCTGCTATAATTTAGAATTTAAATGATCGCGTGGTATTTAATTTCAATTACATTGAAATTTAGGTCGCCGATCACAAATCCAAAGTCAAAATGTCAAAAAAAACAAAATGGCGGACGAGTTTTTTGAAAATTGACGTATGGATGTGAAATTTTAGATACGGGGGTTTTGAGGGTCGCCGATCACGATTCCAAAGCCAAAATGTCAAAAAAAAATGGCGGAAGTTTTTTTTTGAAAATTGACGTATGAATGTGAAATTTTAGATACGGGGGTGTCTTAGGTCGCCGATCACGATTCCAAAGTCAAAATGTGAAAAAAAAAATGGCGGGCGCGTTTTTTTGAAAATTGACGTATGGATGTGAAATTTTAGATACGGGGGTTTTGGGGGTTGCCGATCACAATTCCAAAGTCAAAATGTCAAAAAAACAAAATGGTGGAAGAACTTTTTGAAAATTGACGTATGAATGTGAAATTTTAGATACGGGGGTGTCTTAGGTCGCCGATCACGAATCTAAAGTCAAAATGTCAATAAAAACAAAATGGTGGACGCGTTTTTTGAAAATTGACGTATGAATGTGAAATTTTAGATATGGGGGTGTCTTAGATCGCCGATCACGAATCCAAAGTCAAAATGTCAAAAAAAAAATGGCGGAAGAATTTTTTGAAAATTGACGTATGAATGATACGGGGATGATTGAGGTTTA
Organism: Amphimallon solstitiale; assembly: GCA_963170755.1. Taxonomy (NCBI): domain Eukaryota; kingdom Metazoa; phylum Arthropoda; class Insecta; order Coleoptera; family Scarabaeidae; genus Amphimallon; species Amphimallon solstitiale. Next base: position 139,154,503 of record OY720677.1, on the reverse strand, counting down.
CGTTTTATTTAATACATTACTGAATATTATACGCGTGTGTACATGTGTAAATGTAATAAATGTGCGAATACGTTTTATTTAATACGTTACTGAATATTATACGCGTGTATTTCGTATTATTAACCTCGCCTTGATGAAGTTTTCACTTCTGCCGTGTGGCTTTAAGCACACTCATTCTTCTTGTTATATTTAATTATACTGTTCATTTCATTTATAGAAGAAGCAATACAATTACTAAACCACTGTTAAAAATAATTATTAACTAATTTCAAAAAATACTTCATACAGCATACAAACGATAAATACTCTCAATAATATATAATAAAAATTGAAATTTCTTCGGTTATACGCATGTGTAAGTAACCCTAATCACTGTTTAATATTTTATCATATAATCCAAACACCGTTTTTGTTAGAAAAACCGTCCCTGAATTTAAAAAAAACTTGAGCTAGTATAATTCTGAGCATCCTTTTGTTGTTTTCTTGAAGAAGTATAAAACCTTGCATTTTTAGTTGAGGAAAAATAGATAAACACTAAATTTTACCGCCGTAATGCTTTGAAAAAATATTCATAGATATCATTTTTTGGAGAAAGAAAGCAATGATTTTATTAAAACTAAATTTGAAATAGAAAAAAATATTTAGAAATTACACCAGTTACCTTGATATTACACTCAAGATTTTAAGAAATTTAAAATATTAATATATGTTTATAACACATTGTGTTACAAATGTTAATGTTAATAAAAAATGTGTGACAAGAGTTAATATTTACATAAAATGCATTTATCCAAGGCTATATGATTTCATGCACTTTATTGAGAGATGTTTGTGTCTCTTACGAGAGACTTCTTATGCAATGATATTTTCGTAACATATTAAAATGTCATATATTTATGTACTTGTAATGCGTTTTATGTATGTACTTACATAAGCCACTCCGTAGCTGTTGCAATTGAATCTTTCGGTGCATTTGCAACTATCGAAATATTTGAAAGGTCTGTCTTTGCCGTATCCGGGACCTGTTAATATTGATCCGTCCCCGCCCAAACCAAAATTACCACCGGAATTTGTCGGTCTTTGCGGTCGAAATCCGCCCTGTCCATAGACACCTTGGGGTCTAAAATGATTAAAAGAAAAGTATTAATCGTTTAGATAGATTTAAGGTCTAGAAAAATTTAGGAATTTGAAAGAAATCTGAGTGTTGTGATACAGTAGCTTATAATTGAATGGAACGGTATTAATTACCTTAATTTTCAAATAAAAACCATAGTTAATCAGCTTACTTTCTTTACAAATCAAATAATTTCTAGCTAAAGAAAAACTGGTTGACACGAGATTTACCGACCTGTGAATTTGACGGATGTAGATTTTCATATTTTATAAATAAAAGAAATAAATATAGTTTTAATGAAAATGCTATGAATATCTATCATTCATTCCTTGTTAGACGCCGTAATTTCAAATATCAGCATGTAGTATACAGGGTGGGGCACCTCATTTCCGTCGGTTTATATACGAAAAGCGGTAATATTTTTTATTTTTATTTTTATTAAAGGTTGTGTAGGTTCATTAGGGGCACGTTTTAAAATTATTTTGAAATATACAGAGTGATCCAAAAAAATTTGGCACACCAAAGTTATGAAAATTTAAATGGAACACCCTGTATATTATGGGATATGTTGATGCTATAGGCTAAATTAAGGCCACTTACTGTTATATTCCCTATTCCTAACTCAACCTCTTTTCGAGATATTTCACTATTTTTGAAAATGTAGATCAAAATTTCAGACATTGCTGTCTTCCATATTTGGGCGAATTATTTTAAATTGTATTTATAGTTTACTCAAAGCATTAGACTATAAGATAAGCAAAAGTTGATATCTAAAAATTATACAGGGTGTTTAAAAACTACATTTGTGTTTTGACTAATATTAAATGCAAATAACTTTCATATTTTAAATGGAACACCCTGTATTTATTGCCATATTTAGATTCTAATTTCAATTGTTTTTAAAACTGTGTTAGGGTTTCCTATACCTATCTCTTATAGTTTTTTGGTAATTTAGGATTTTCAGTTTCAAACACTAATTTCTTGCAAAATATTTTTCAAAATGCTAATATTTATTAACCTATCGGGTTGATTGGTTTTGTTTCACATTAATTAAAAGGCGTCATAACTAGGTAAATAAGAAATACATACTTTATTAAACAAACAACAAACTTAAATTTGAAAAGAAAACTAATGTTTTAACAAATGTTCGAAATGATATCCATCTGTTTCAATGCTTAATCGAATTCTCTCTTGAAAGGACTGTTTATGTTTAACTCTTGTTAAAATATTTGGTGTTCTAGAACGAAACACTATTCTTATTCGTTCTCTCATATCGTCGGGTGTGGTTGGTGGCGTATCATAAATGATATTTTGGACATATCCCCACAAGAAAAAATCGGGACTCGTTAAGTCTGGGGATCTTGCTGGCCAATTCTGTGGACCGCCGCTTCCTATCCACCTATTGGGATATTGCCTATCCAATTCATTTCTTACATATACTTGAAAATGCGCTGGTGCACCGTCTAGTTATAACCACATCCTTTGGCGAATTTTAAGTGGTATATTTTCCAAAAGTACAGGCAAATTTTCTCTTAAAAATCGAAGAAACATGGCGCCGTTTAAGTGACCATCAAAAAAGAACAGACTTGCGTTCCAATTATTCTACCCCATACATTGACACACCATCTGTGTTGCCTATTAATAGTTCTAAAAAATGGGGATTTTCGTCACTGTAGTAATGAAAATTATGTTTATTAACTAATCCGTTATTGCGGAATGATGACTCATCCGAAAAAAGTACAAAATCGAAGAAATTTTCATCTTCACTAAACTTTTCTAAAACCCATAAACAAAATAGGAGTCTATCGTAATCTACTTCCAAAAGTTCTTGGTGTAATTGAATACGATACGGGAAGAAGTTGTGCCTTTTTATAATTCTTCTGACGCTCCGTCTGCTTATTCCACTGGCTTCACATATTTTTCGCTGACTTGTATGCGGATTTTCTGGCAGAGATCCGATAACAACAAAATCATTTTCTTCATTTCCCGTAATTGGTCTTTGCTGTTCTGGTTTCTGATAACGCATATTTCCTGTTATTCGGAAAACTTGCAATAAATTTTCTAATGACCGCCTGTCAGGATGACGCCTGTTAGGATATTTTTGAGCATAAACTCTTGATGCTAGCAAGCAATTTTCGCCACACTCTCCGATTTCTAAAATCATATCCACCTTTTCGTTTTCAGAGTAGGTTCTCATTTTAAATAATTAAAATTATTTAAACGACGTCGAAAAGCGTTGATGTCTTAACTAATATGTACTGTCAGTGTCAAATAATTTATCTGTTTGAAAGTTTGAAGTATTAATAACAGCGGCAAAGCCTACTTTTGGAAAAAATTGCAAGAAATTAGTGTTTGAAACTGAAAATCCTAAATTACCAAAAAACTATACGAGATAGGTATAGGAAACCCTAATACAGTTTTAAAAACAATTGAAATTAGAATCTAAATATGGCAATAAATACAGGGTGTTCCATTTAAAATATGAAAGTTATTTGCATTTAATGTTAGTCAAAACACAAATGTAGTTTTTTTCTTAGAGTCTAAAGCTTTGAGTATACATTACATACAATTTAAAATAATTCGCTCAAATATGGAAGACAGCAATGTCTCTGAAATTTTGATCTACATTTTCAAAAATAGTGAAATATCTCGAAAAGAGGTTGAGTTAGGTATAGGGAATATAACAGTAAATGGCCTTAATTTAGCCTATAACATCAAATATTCCATAATATACAGGGTGTTCCATTTAAATTTTCATAACTTTGGTGTGCCAATTTTTTTTGGATCACTCTGTATATTTCAAAATAATTTTAAAACGTGCCCCTAATGAACCTACACAACCTTCAATAAAAATAAAAATAAAACATATTACCGCTTTTCGTATATAAACCGACGGGAATGAGGTGTATATATTTTATACCAAAAACACGTCAAATTGACTAAGTTAACTAATTTTGCCGTAAATAGATACAAAAATATATTATATATTTACTCAATTTGAGTTCGGGAAATACTCCTCCTTTAATTACTTTTTTTGTGATTCATCTCATTATGCATTTATTCAATATGAATTTGGGGAACTCCCTTCTATGAAACACGAGGACTTCCCCTCTTACATGAACACTTTAGTTTGCTTATTATTATTCGGATATTAGTAGTAAAGCGACTAGTTGAATAGCATATTTTATAATCAAAAGATAATTCTCTATTTGCAACTTGTAAATAATTATTAAAAATACACTATATTCATAATAAATATTTATTTATGTATTATACCATAGTCGTCAAATTTTAATTTCGGTTTACACTTCTATCCCATGCAGATGACCTCATAATATGCAGCGATGCCTGCTTGCTAACAGTGGTGGGAGAGCAACGCAGTGGCGGGGGACCCTCACGCCTTACATCTCATACGAAGCGTTTGTCGAGTCTTGGCAGCCTCGCTTATGTTTATCTTTAGTTTATTTCGTCGCGCTCTTTTCCTCTCGCTACTTTCGTATCAGAAATTATAATATGTCGACTACGGTATATTTTTCACAAACTGAATAGGGCTATCATAGAAAAATCTCTTAATGTTGATGAATTCCTACAAAAAATCAACAACGTAAATAAGGACTCGTCTAAGACCAATTCTGATAAAATGAGGTTGAGCTCTCTGAAAGCGAGAACTAAGTTGAGTATTCGGATTCAAATTAAAGCATCGACATCAACAAAAATATTGCATACTCTTTCTGAGTCTGCAGAGGAAAGCGATGTGGTAATATCTGATTAATCGCAAAAATTGAGGTAAAACAACTAAAATTTCTGTTGATGGGACCATATGAGAAGCATTGAATGAATGTGGAAGTAGTGATAGAGTGCTAGTTTCCACTATATTCAAGAACTACCAGGACCAATACGTTTATATAAATATTATGCTAGATGATGTAAGTAGCGCATTTTAGCTGGTAACTGATGAAAGTATTTTGGAACGCATAAAAAAATTGGCACTAAAATAGAGGCATTTCTAATTTTGAAAAAGAGTGGATTATAAGCAAGTCAAAATTACGGGCTTTCCCAGAAATTTTGTATGTACGAGGACGGACACGGGCCATCTCGGCACTTGTAATCCCCGGATTAATTTTTGGACCCAGGCGACTAGCCAACTCGTCACCGGAGGTAGAATCACGAGCGGTCATCTCGTCACCCGAGACTAGCCATCTCGGCACTTTTAATCCGCGGCTTAATTTTTGGACCCAGGCGATTAGCGAACACATATACCTTCATAACCATAACAGATTTGACAAAGTAGTGTAGAAAAATAAAAAAGCAAATCACATCAGTGGTTGTGGGAACCATTATCTAGGATAATGTTTTCCCCATTTTCTGAAATGTAAAATACAACTTAGATGGTCGTACAGTATAGAAAATACAAAAATAGACGAAATGTAGAAGATCATAGCTCAATTTTATAATAAAGGTAAAAGAAAGTTCACACTTGGTTATTTGTTTCACTATAATTTTATTTACAAAATACGGAAAATTGTTTCGAACTTCTCAGTTCATTCTCAACTGAACAAGAAAAGTTTTACTTAAAATTAGAATAGATAATTTGAGTAAAGTGGGAGTAACATTGTGAATAATATAAGGGAGTTATGTATTATGGGGGTTTTCCAAGTAATTAACGAGAAGCAGCCTTAATAACAGGGGAAATTACGAACTCTGTTCATTTACTATATTTAATGATTTGTTTATAGCTTTGGATATTTCCATTATTTCCAAAAGGTCTAATCGTTTACTTTTATTTGCTGAGTGTAAAATTTCAAAATTATTTAATGATACCATGTGGTGTTCATTTATACAATGCTCGGATATACCTGAACATTTCTTGGAATATAAGATTGCTTTCCTATGTTCTTCTACACGTGTGCGAAAACATCTTCCAGTTTGACCTATGTAGAAAGCATCACAGTCTAAACAATTTAATTTATAAACGCCACATTTATCTGCTTTTTGAATTATATCCTTATTATTTGTCCAAAGTTTACCTAGATTTAATTTATTTACTATTATAGTTTTTATGCCTAAATTAACTAATCTATTATTAATTTTATTCGTGGTCTTTCCTATGTAATTTATAAAACGATAATTACTTGGTTCTAATTGGGGGGCTGCATATAAGAATTTATTAATCTGTTTATGTTGTATTAATAAATTCTTATATGCAGCCCCCCAATTAGAACCAAGTAATTATCGTTTAATAAATTACATAGGAAAGACCACGAATAAAATTAATAATAGATTAGTTAATTTAGGCATAAAAACTATAATAGTAAATAAATTAAATCTAGGTAAACTTTGGACAAATAATAAGGATATAATTCAAAAAGCAGATAAATGTGGCGTTTATAAATTAAATTGTTTAGACTGTGATGCTTTCTACATAGGTCAAACTGGAAGATGTTTTCGCACACGTGTAGAAGAACATAGGAAAGCAATCTTATATTCCAAGAAATGTTCAGGTATATCCGAGCATTGTATAAATGAACACCACATGGTATCATTAAATAATTTTATCCAAATATATCCAAAGCAATAAACAAATCATTAAATATAGTAAATGAACAGAGTTCGTAATTTCCCCTGTTATTAAGGCTGCTTCTCGTTAATTACTAGGAAAACCCCCATAATACATAACTCCCTTATATTATTCACAATGTTACTCCCACTTTACTCAAATTATCTATTCTAATTTTAAGTAAAACTTTTCTTGTTCAGTTGAGAATGAACTGAGAAGTTCGAAACAATTGTCCGTATTTTGTAAATAAAATTATAGTGAAACAAATAACCAAGTGTGAACTTTCTTTTACCTTTATTATTTAATATGTTTCACCAAGTGCGTAGCGAGACTTCAATCAATTTTATAACATGCACCGAGAGAACAGTTTATTTTTATAGAAAAAATGCATTTATTTGAGCTCAGTTTCTTTGTATTTAACATGAAAAAGTACGTGCTACTGAATTCGTTGCACATCCCATAATGATATTTCTTGGTAGGAAATATTTAGTTTATTTATGGACAATTTCTTCCATATAAAGAAATACATTACTATTTAATTTTTCTTAAAATTATTTATTTCCTCCAAATAAGGCAATATATTTTCGTTTATCATAGTTTTATGTTCTGGTAAAAGAAAATATTTTTAAAATGTGAGATCACTTCAGCTATATATTAATTACTTAAATAATTCTACTGCTTTTTATTTTGATACAAAACATTTTAAAACTCTTAATATTTTCAAATTTCATAAAATTGCCATTATTTTATTTTTATAGCTACTTTCCTTAAGCAACGTAAAGGGGCCACACACTGCGTTTTTGTTCGACGAACAAGTCTGTTCGAACAAAAACGACGAAAAACCGAAGTGTGTGTGTCGAAAACCGGCGTTGATGTTGGCGTACAAAGCTGCTGAAAATAATCTGGTTCGGCCTGTTTATGTCCGTCGAACATGTTCGTCGAACAAAACCGTCGAACAAATCTGAAGTGTGTGGGGTAAACAGTTTTAAAAGACGACTATTTTTTGCAGTGGTGTAGTTCTATATAGTTCATAACCAACGTTTTGCCGAACAAAACTGTAGTCTGTGGGCAACTCACGTTCGTCTTTTTCGTTCGACAGACTTGTTCGTCGAACAAAACTGTCGAACCAAAACGCAGTGTGTGGGCCCCTTAAGAAAAATTAATTATATTTCCTTTTGAGGACTATATTATTCTACTTCAGTATAAATGTAGTACGTATATATTTTTGTTGAATTATCTTTCATTTTTAATTTTTATTAAATAAATGTTTGTGTAATTTATTGTATTATTTTCTTTTTCTGGATATTACTAAACCCGACAAACCTGGAGACCTTAAAAATATTTAATTTATTAGTAATAAATAAATTAATATACTACCAGTTAACATATATAGCAAAAAGTATTGTTCTCCCGGTGTAACATTTGATTTTAACATATCTCGCCGTTAAAAATAAAAATGTACAAACATGAAAAAAAAACAGTGCTTACTATCGGTATGACATTTTGCTCCACAACTCGATGTAGCACAACTTCACAGATATCTTGCGTTTTTTAAAACCTTCCTCTTTTTAAATTTGAAATCGTTTAACATCAGCATTTTCTGATCTCGTTGGCTGTATATAAAATCGACAACTAGAGCTTCCATTATACACGAGATACCTATGTAACAAGTTGTAGCAAACAAATGCAATCGTTCTACGAGAGAGTCAATTTATAGCAAATTTGATAATATTTTATTCAAAGTTTCATGGTAATAAAGATAATCCTATTAGTGGTTGCTAATAGCTATTTAAGATCACCGGTTTCAAAGGGGTACCTTCAAAGTTACCTGACTTTCTTTGGTGACCAGTTGGCTAGTTTAAAAGGGTAGGGATTAAAAATAGTGACGAGTTCACCGGTGCCCACGAGGACTTTATGAAGCAAAATATTTATTCCTAAGGCTAAATGTCGATTTAGACAAGAGATGCCAAAAAACGTCGAAAAACTTAACATAAAATGTTGGTTAGCGACAGATATAAACAGTAAATATCGTATAAATGGCCTCCCATACTTAGGTAAACACAAAACCTGAGCATCAGTACCTTTGGATTTGTATTGCTCAAACTTGCTCAACCGAATTTAAGGCGTGGAAAAAATATAACCACCGGCAATTTTTTTTCTTATTTTTGCGTCTTTTGGCAATTCCTTTTTGTCAGCACGCATAGTCCCATCTAAAGACTTTCTCTTTGCAAGTAATTTTTTGTATGTATCGTGCACGTGACACATACAAAAAATTACTTGCAAAGAGAAAGTCTTTGGATGGGCCTATGCTTGCTAACAAAAAGGAATTACCAAAAGACGCAAAAATAAGAAAAACTAGCATTAAACCATTCTCTATACTTCTTTACAAATCTGAGTTTTGCGTTCTAACCATATGTATACAAAAGCAAACACCGAAAACATGTTTTAAAACTTACTTCAAAACAAAAGTTTGTAAAAATTAAAGGCAATTAATAATGTCTCCAGGAGAATGTTTAAGATGATAACAAAACCAAATTTAGAGTTCATGTAATTGACTAAAATAGTAGTTTTCAGGTGGCTAAAGAATCTGCCGGTGAAAATATTATCGAAAGCAAAAACATTCACCATTCGTTTTCGCCAATACAAAATAATCAAATTTACGCATATCTGTCAAATCGAAACAACATTAAATTTTTTTTTGAAATGTACAAAATTTTTTTGTGGTAAATGCACATATGCAAAAAATGTAATGTATTTCTTATTTTTAATGATATAAATTATGAAATATGTTAAACTATTTTTTTATATTCAATAATGTTTGTAACATATATTTCTTCCAAATGATTTTGTTCGAAAAAACATTTCAGTAAGAATAGGTATGCAATTTTGTCTGTAATTCTAGTTTTAAATGGTGCTACATATTATTCATCGTTCAATGTATACTTTCTTTCACAGAGCTATGTCAAAATTCATTCTGTTCACATTTATACTCAATTATTTACGCTTTTCCCCTTTCAGAGATTACATGTCACTTTGTCATTCAAAATATAATTTCTATCGAAACAATGAACACATCTAATTATCTGAAAATTTAATATTAACCCTACCCAATCTTAGTAATTTACAGTTAACACTGTATCAAATTTTATATCCTCAACATTAAGTCTTTTGATCTTTTTTTTTAGAACCATTAAATTTGTTTTCTCAATATACAGTCGAAAGCAAAAAAAAAGTAGACAAGAGATATCGTACTTTGTAAACCTGGCTTTATTTACTTGTCATTCGTGTCAAGTCATTATTCTATGGAATATCAAATAATTATCAAAACATCTTCTACCTGATTAATATGAATATAAATACTAATTAAAAGACATCATAGAGAAAACATCTATTAATATCTAGTTATAGAGCCGTTCTTGTTTAAAACTTCTTACAATCTATTTGGAATAATTCACGCAATTAAAAGCACTCGCTCCCTGCGGTCGCTCATGCTTTCAAAGTGCACTCATGCGGGAAAATAGTTTTCCCGCACTTGGTTCGTAAATAACTATTTCCTAAGCAAGAGGAAATTAATTTATATTGTATACTTAGGAAGAACGCAATAACCAGCATGTTTAGAGTAAGTAAGACATTTTTCGCCAATATAATGTGTTAATATGAATTCTGTGACCTTCATTACGTATATAAAGCTCAAAACAAAACAAAATTTTGAATAGTTTACAACGGCAAGACAATACAATGAAGTGAAGAAGAACTTTTGCGATGTTTTTTTCTGTCCATTTCTCGTACTGTGTTCCTGTGTGTCATCCTGCATTGGATAGCATAACGAGGAATCGTATACAGAAGGTGCAAAACTCCTGCTTAAGATATATTTATTGTATACGAAAATATGATTCTATCTCACATACGCTGACCAGTGCAGGTTGGTTGAATATGGAAGACAGGCGGGAGCTAAGATGTTTGGTTATGTACCATAAAATACTTTCTTTGAGGTCGCCGCCATATCTATATAATAAGATACGGTTTAGGACCGACATACACAACCTCACCACCAGATTTAGAGGTAAAATATCTCCGCCGCGGCACAGAACTGCTCTCTACCGGAGGTCATTCACGTTTAATATCTACAGCAGGTACAGCTGCCTTATGAGTTTATTTCCACTGTCACGTCTTTTCGTGGAAAAGTTAAGAGATATTTAGAATCACGGGGGATATTGAAGTGAGCCAGTGGTTAGGAGGTTATATTAATGTTGTGTTGGTATTGTGTTTGTGTAAAGCCGTTCTAGACTGCACAGTAGCTATTTTTGTTCTTTTTGTTATTAATTCTTTTTTATTAAATTGTAAGGGGTATTACTGCAAGATATTACACTTGAATTTGTGGTATCGCTGAAGATATACGAATTGGAATTCAATGTCAGTGATATTTTTATGTATTTGTCTCGACTTTTGTAGTTTTTTGAGCACATGCTTCATAGTTATGTATAATACTGATCAAGGTTAAGTTGAAAAACAGCTTAATGCTGAACTTCGCCTTGGGGTTGATGTCTAACATATTGCTGTGAACCCTCCGTTTAAATAGAATTTTTATAATTTATTTATTAAAGAGTCTATAAAATTGATGTTTGTACTAGCTCTATAGGCAAAACAGCATAATTGATTATCTCTCGTGGGTTCTACTGTGATTTACTTCTTTCCTTACTTGTTTCACTTTCTTTATTATTGTGATGTTGTGTGGGATAGGGTTATAAATAATTATGACACTAGATTACTCGTGTGAAAAATGTATTATATACTTATCAATAACAATAGGTAGAATTTATTTTAGACTGTATATTATTTATTTACAATTCTTACAAATAACAGTTTTCACAATAATATCGTGTTCGTTCACTTAAATATGTATTGAACTAATACAGGGTTTCTCCGCTTTCACTCTTTTCTTATAAAAAGCCTGTATATTTAGGCCAAATTATATTGACTTGATAATGAAGGTACTGACTAATCGGCTTTATGCAAACATTCGCACGTACTACATAAAGCTTGAATCAATCACCACCCCAGATACATTCCTAATGCATCACAAACTAATTGTCTAAACCTCTATTCTCACGGAGACTTTAGATTCTTAGTGCGACGCGTTTAGGCGTTCCTGTTTATAAAAGTTTGAATATTGTTCAAAGCAGAACTTTCTAAGGTCTTTCTTAATGAACACTGGTCCGTTGTGTAAGTATTCGCACACAGTACACTTTTAAGACTAATGTTCTTAATTTTAATTAAAATTGTGTCCCTATATTGACGTTCTATCATTTAAATAACTAAGTATTAAAAGAAATGGAGTGATTAGAGAGAACCTGTATATATTTGATTCAATTTAATAGTTAAAACAATATTATTTACTACTCACTGCGTAGATTCATATAATTCATCGAATTCTTGTTGAAATTGGTTTTCCATATTTGTGGATTCTTCTCTCATTGGAATCTTCTATAAATTAAATGATGACGCTCACTTTTTGAAAATATGGCGACCAGAAACAATTGAAAATTATTCATATAGAAGCGTATATGCTTCTTGTTCGTTTGTGAATTGTTAGGTAATCCTTTTATATTTGTTTTGCGGTAATAATGGTAAGCGTGTAACGACCCCACTTGACCATTATTCGCTCAACACGTAGATGTATTATTTTCTTCAAGAGACTCTATTACTTTGTTGTGAGTTAGAAGTTTTTAATGTAACAGGGACCAGCTAACAACTAAATAACTTTCTGTTCCGACGCGCTTTTTATAGTTGAAAATAAATGCCACACGCTATTTGATTGTTTTGCGGACTTTTATTTTTTTGAATTGTTCATTGTAGCGGATATCTCGGCATTTATGCCTTGTCTCTTCTTCCTCTTGTCGTTTTTAGGTTGGTATTTATTTTGGTATGTTTGATCTTGACATTTGATGTCTTCTACATTCACCAACGACAGTATTTGTTGTTGTTCCATATATTTATATCTAATGTGCAGTAAGTATATTGATATTCACTTTAATGTTTTTCTTACGTTATTTTATTTGTTTATTGCTATCGTAAACATTCATTGTACTTATAAATAAACTCATTGCTACTTTCGTTGTTTCGTAGATACATTCTTCGACCAAGCGCTAACCTTACTCGTATTTTTGTTCTGGTGCTTTTAATCGGAAAGAATGGAAAGAAATTGGATATTGTTTCGATCCTCAGTCCCTCCGTTTGCGGCTTCCCCGTCTGCTCCGTTCTCTCTCTGAACCATCTCATTGTGCGTGGTGAGTTTTGAATATCTAATATGCTGTAATAAATCATTGCATTTTATATTAATGCTGCTTGTTTCTTTGGTTACAGATGTTCGTTTGTATGTGCACTAAGTTTGGAACCATGAAGAAGATTGCAATTACTCGCATTACAATGAGAATTGATACCTTTGTTGTATATATTAAAAATGTTGTACGATTTTGTGATGTTGTTTGTGATATACTTTATCTTAATATCCTTTTCAACGCAAGTGTATGTATTTTATTTCTAAGTTACTTGAGTGCATTAAGCCTCTTCATATACATTACGAGCATATCTTATTTTATTCTCTGAGTATAGTTTAATTGCTTTTAGATGATTGACTCTTAGAATTGTTCCTTCAGTTAACATTACTCTTTCACGGTTGTTGGTCTTAAGAGTCTTTCCATTTTTAAATGTAGGTTCTTTGCATAATATACTCAGAGCTCTTTTTATTCCTAACTTATAGTCAGGTTCTTTATTTTCAAATTTGAATGTTATCTCGGGTTTTTCACTTCTGAAAATAAGCATTCATTTGCGTCATTGACTGTTATTGTTGAGGGTTTTCCTCACTTATTACTAAATGATATGTATATATATAATATTCTTAATTAAAATACTTATATTCTATGTGCATACCTGTATTATCGTATGATCGAATAAATATTTAATTTATCTTATACTAGTTTTAAACTATTACTAAGTACCTTTTTTGTTTGTTTTTTGTAATTTTTCACCCACTTATTTTAGAATAAATATTTCTTAGACTATAAGTGAGTTTTCTTATTGCTAATATTAATTTAAATACACGAGTATATCTTAGTGTCAACGTTAATTATATCTATTTCTAACATTTTATGATTATATACAATATTGTTTTAATTTCTAAAGTAAAGTTCACGGCAATATGTATGTGCTTTTATCTTTTGTTTATCTTGTATTAGTCCTTGTATCATGGTATGTTAATGTATCAATGAAGGCATTTATTATTATTATTAAATATTAATGACAGTATGACACTTAATGATATAACTTAAGACAAACGTTTTACATTCCATGGCAAACCTTTATCAACATAATTTTTGATCCGCTGTATATTAAATTTAATACTTTACCTCTCAGACCAAAATATTCTTATTTCCCCATACATGGTTCGTTAAATCACAATTAATACACCAATTTACAAGATGTAAATAAAAGTAAAATGTCAAAATAATGAATAGGTACGTTTTTTTTGCCGCAAATTTAAAATTAGGAACCTGTAGAGAACACCTTAACTTCGTACATGTATGTATGTAAATAGAACATACATTTTACACATCTATCTCTTTACCTTTGAGGATTGTACAACCCTTGTCCTCCGGGTCTGTACGGTCCGTTTGTTATTCCCGCACCTTGCACCCCGAAAACGGGTCGTCCGGGTCTCTGGAAATCGGCACCGTTCTCAAAAACCTCGTACCTAGCTGCCTCGCCGTCGTCCAATCGAGCGTTCCTGCTGCCATCTCCGGACCAGACCCATTTATCCGGATCCTCGCTCTTGACAGGTCCGACAATTAACACCAGTAATACGACAACGGAGACAATACCTGTAAAATCCAAGCGAGAAACGGAAATATGAATCGATTGTGTTTCCGTGTGTTTGGGTAAGGTATGTTTGTACAGTGTGTAAAAGTCGAAACCGTGCCGGGCTCGAATAAAGATATTTCTGAATATCTTTATTATTAAAAGTTAAATAATATTTATAATAATGATATTTATTAGTTCATGTAACCATAAATAGAACAAGTCAGTGATATAAGTATAAGTATAAAAATTAAATAATACAAACATAAGCAACTAACAGCGTAAAGGCATTAAAATACTATAATGATAATATCAACATCAATAATACTTTTTTGGTACCGATGACCTTCATTATGGGATAAACCATTGGCACATATTGCTGTGACCTTCAAATTAAATAAAAATAAGAATGATAAGAATTAGCTTAGTTGTTAAAAAAGAATATTAATTTTCATTTTAAAACGTTATTTTAAGTTTTAAGCATTAGACAAGACAGGTAACATAAGGGTATAATGGGTTGTCTATATTTAAAGGTAAACTCAGATAAAAACAAATATAATTTTATTAGTATATTTTTTAAGTTGAATAATTACTAAAAATTAAGTATAAAACAAACACAAAATAAATCTATGCAATCTATATCTTTGTAGAAAAGACAAGCGTGAGATATGGTTTGAATACACAGAAACACAACCTAATTTTAACAAGGCGTTAGGATAGCTTTGAGTATCTTGAGTAATGGACCTGAAATAATGGGTAATAAAAGGTACTCAAAGTTAACAACAGAGAAAGAGTTATGTTGAAAGATGGAACGGTAAAGAGAATAAATCATTTAAATGCCATTAAATTATATGAGCAAGATCCCTAATCTGATCGTGCTTATATAATTTAATGGCATTTAAATGATTTATTCTCTTTACCGTTCCATCTTTCAACATAACTCTTTCTCTGTTGTTAACTTTGAGTACCTTTTTGTTTTTAAATAATGGTCCATTACTCAAGATGCTCGGGAAAACTGATGACACGGCCTACAAGGATAATTCTATTGGCGAAACTAAAGTAATTGAGCGGCTTTCCCGTTTCAAAAGAGGTGAAATATCAATTGATATCAAACCTGGTTCTGATCATCCTTCCATGGTCCGAGCCAATGAAAATGATGAAAACATTTGCGAAATCATCCTTGAAGATTGACCATAGACCATTGAAATTGAGGAGCTATTTGTAGCGACTTGAAATTCAGTTCAGGAAATTTTAACAGAAGATTTAAGGATGAAAGGGCCAAATTTCTGCCTCAACTGCTGGCTACTAAACAAAAACAAAGTCGCGTGGAAACATGGTGTGCTTTGAAAGAACGGTTCCGAGATGATCCACACCTTTTTTGTAAGGTCAACACAGGTTACGGATCATGGTACTACGGTTACGTCTTAGAAGCGACCACGCGCTGTTCACGAGAGTCAGTATTCCAAAAACGACCAGCACATAAAACAGCTGTACCTAAAACATTCACACAACCCATAAGAAACCTTCTCTAGTGATAACGCTTGACTTACTGACTCGGTAATGGTAGATCTATATGTCTCTAGCGGCAGAACACGGCATTTTAAAAACTCCACCTACCACAATGTCATATCTGTTTATTTTAGGTATCCTCTCGTAAAACCCAAGTAAATTAGTTTCGTATATTGATGTACATACAAATAAACTTTGCAAATATCTCAGTACAGAACTACAACATATAATTAATATCAAATCTGAGAAAGCCATCAAAAGCAGTATGGAATTAGTTAAATAATTAGAGTATTTTAAAATCAATAGTACTACAAAATTAATTTCTTTTGATATAAAAAGCTTATTCACATCAACTCCAGTAAATGAAATGGAAGAAATCTTAATCAACCTTGTAGATAAAAATCAGTTAGGAGATCAGGAGAAACTACACATCTTGAACATCTTAAATTTATTCATAAAGCAAAACTATTTCAAATTCAATAATAATATCTATACATAAACAAATGGCTTGCTCATAAGGAGTCCGCTAAATCTCTTTTGGATGAAGTATTGATGGCAATTTACGATGAAGAACTATTAAAACCAATAAGAAATGTATTAAACAAATTCAATATTGGGTTGAGGTATTTAAATGATATTTTCTGCGTATGGACAGACACTAAAACACACAGGCGAACGATTCCTTAAAATAGTGAAACTCAATTAACGAAAAATTCAATTTACCATAAATATAGAAAAAGAGGCAAATTGATGTAATTGTTAACATAACATATAGAAAACCTACATCTACTAACACAATCATATCGGATAACACAAAAAATCATGACGCAAGAAAACATAGTTTTGCTAGCAGGCTAATTAAAGTACCGCTTAAACCGAAATATTACAATACAGATACACGTAAAACAAAAATTGTATTCAAATTAATGGATATGGAAAGAGAATAGTAGAAAATATTATTAAAAACAGACACAGAGAAGACCTAAAATACATATTTACCCAAAAACAATACATATGCTATCTCTATCGGAACAAGTGGGAAAAATATTGACAATAGAATAAAAGAGCATGAAAGATCAATATTAAATAATATCAGGAAGTCAGGCTTTGCAGAACAGTGTATTGACAATCTCCAATTCCCCAATATGAATAGCTAGAAGCTCATGCTTAACCAGAACAAAGGCCTTAAACTAAATGTTAGGAATATTTGAAATTAAAACTTGGATACAAAGAACAGAGAACAAAACAAACAAACACACACAGAGAAAAAGATTTTGCAGACACAGACAGAGATACAAAAAAGACGGGAAACACAACCATCTAAAAAACCCTATCTAGAACACTAACCTTTAATTTAGCTTTTAAAATGGTATGAAAATAACAAAACTTAAGTCGGAAAAATATAATAAATAAAATTAGTTGAACATTATTTTAAGTGGTTTTGTTTGAATTAAACACTATATTACATATTATTTAAATCAACCAGTTAAATATACAGTGCTATATACAATATTTAACAAATAAGACAATAAATTATCCTATAAAACCATATACGTTTTAGCCAATATTTGCAGGATTGTTTTAGTGTATAGAGAATAATGATTTTTTACATATTTTTTAAAAATTCTTACCCTCTACAGCAAAAGTTAAAAAATGAGTCTACCCTTCACGTCAAAAAATATGTTATTGTATTAACATGGGCATCTTTTGGTCGATCAGTGGACTTCTCTGGAAGGTTAATCTAACAAACTTGTACGGCATCATGTAGTTGTTGTACGGTCATTGGACATGGCAAAATCGAGAATATTGTCTTTTACAATAGTAGTGTAATAGATGCAACATAAGGATGGGCATTTTTTTATGAAACGTGGCATTATTTAGCCCTTAGATGACCTCAGAGCTTCGTAAATGTACCCAAGGGGATTTAAATACCCTTGAAGGAATGTCTAAAATGCTAATTCCACCCTAAACTATCAATTCTTCAGTAAGTGCAGTCTGAGGTTCTTAGAAATTATGTTGAAATATGCTTAGAAGATCCCTTTGCCCTTTCTTTCTTTTTATTTTATTACATCTCCTGTCATCTACAAGCTATGGGTTTGTTAGTAATTCTAATTTCAACATTCAAATAAAATCCCCAAACACTTCTTTATGCTCGAATTATGTGTTTAATTTTTGGTTTTCTGTATAGATAACTAATTCTCTATTGCTTAGTTTTCGTCATGTGCCATATTTTACTTGGAATACTCAATTAAATTGTTTCAATAGTTTTCTCTTCTAGCTTTGCAATACTCCCTAATCTTGTTTTAAATTAACGTAGTTTGGCAGCTCTGGATAATTTTTTTCACAACATTGTTAATTTCTCCAACGGTTTTATTTCCTGTTACTGTTTTTTATATACCTATTCTCTTCTCTTTTTGACCTTTATTAATCAATATCACGAGTAAGTATTAAGCTGTTTCATTTTTCAATGTTATAATTTTCTATTGAGTCTGAAACACGTGCCTGCGGTTGCACTACACTAGAACATAAGTTTTCAATAATTCATTTTGAATATACATTTTTCTGCCTTATCATCTGTCTATGTTTTGTCATTGGTTACTTAATACATGGATTGGTATTTTCTCCCACTTGGTGAAGTTGATTGTGGTCACCAATAAATTGAGAATTCCCTGAGAGAATCTACAGATCACATCTTACCTGTCTGCTTTTGTTATCGGATTACTATGTTTGTCAAAGAAATCACTAGGTCAAAATAACATTATGATACAGTAATTCTAGTTGAAATGGAAATCAATCATCAAACCAAAATTTTTTTTTTAATAATGAAGAAGCAATTGTATAGTCTTTGTAATTTACTTCTTACTCGTCTTTTTGGCCTAAGTGTGAAATAATAATAAATATTTTAATCTCTTCCATCAAAAGAATACGAATATAGTCCAGAAAATAATATTAACTTTCAAAATATTAACAACTATATGTAAATACCAAATGCAGTTTCCTGTTTCTACATTGCGCAGGTTCTTGAAAATAATATTGAGGATGCTAGTAATATTTAAGCACTTTATCGTCAACAGGACATGGTAATGTTTTCTCCTCCGTCATAAAATGTAAAATTTACCTTTAATAGTTTCATTTCTGATTTTTCCTTCTACTTTAAAGCTATCTATAGTTTGACCAATATAGTGATAGATATTTTATTCGAAATTATTGACCTATAAGTTTTTGCTATTGATTTGTCCAATGCGTTTGAGCTAGTGATTCATGTTTTGCTTCACAAGCTGGAGCAATATGGTATTAGGAGCATTACTAAAGAATGATTTCAATTATCACAAATCATACACAAAGCGTCAAAATAGTAAATTACCAGTTATGCTACATTAATGTTGACAGTGGCATATATCAAAGGTCAATTATAGTCCCAAAACTCTTTTTAATATACATCAACAACCAAACCAAAACCCTTAAATACTTACTGCAAATAGTAATTTAAGCTGATGATGTTAGTTTATTGAAGTGATTGTGGGCACTGAACGAGACTGAGCCGTCACGCTCGGCTATGTAACGCTCGTTCGGGTAAAGTCGGCTCGAGTCGACTAAGGGAGCGAGAGAAATATAGTCAACGCGTCACTGCTATACTCGTTCGTTTTTAGAGTTTGATACAAATCATGATCAGACCGAGC
This sequence comes from Amphimallon solstitiale, assembly GCA_963170755.1. Classification (NCBI taxonomy): domain Eukaryota; kingdom Metazoa; phylum Arthropoda; class Insecta; order Coleoptera; family Scarabaeidae; genus Amphimallon; species Amphimallon solstitiale. Next base: position 139,134,789 of record OY720677.1, on the reverse strand, counting down.
GAAATGTACTAGAATAATGTATACACAATAATAATAAATATATATTTTTTAAATGTAATATAGAACGAAAATGGAAAATGTAAATGTAAATGAAGATAGAACGAAAAAAAAAGTTGTATTTCGTATTATTAACCTCGCCTTGATGAAGTTTTCACTTCTGCCGTGTGGTCTTAAGCACACCCATTTTTTTTTATATTGTAACAAGCGCCACCAAAAAATATCTATTTGTTCTTCATTTCTTATTTCCTGTTGTGAAATTGACGGTAACTTTTTCGATTTGTTATCAATTAGTTATTAATAAAGTCAACAAGTTTAAACGAATTTAACAGTAGAGTGGCGAATACTGACAATTATATTTATGGATTGATGAGCTGTATTAATTCTTATACATATTCTAATCACACAAAAAAGTTGCTGATAATATTGCTTTTCATTAATTATTTATAATTAATGAAAAGCTGAAATGTCTCTCACATGTTGATTACGTCTACAATACTCTATCAAAGGTATGTTTCACACTGAAGCCACTTAAAAGAACATGCAATGTTAAGTATTCGAACGTTATTTCTTGCTTGCGATATTGTATAATACACGGGGATTATCTTCCGAATCTAATAAATTTTATATCTTATTTCTCAAAAAACTTAATGCTTTTCTGTTTTTCGATTGGTTCGCTCAAGCTCTTCTTATCATATCTTTGTCATCGGTCCTATGGATTCCAATCTGGTCGCTTTACAACTACGTCATGTGTTCCGCAGGGATCAAACTTTGGTCCCTTTCTATTCAATATATGTATCAATGATCTTTTAAGCTTCCTTGACAGGTCTGTCGTAGCATATTGGATGACCTAAAGATCTCCACTGATATTAGAAGTGTTGAAAACTGTCATTTACTTCAGGACGATTTGAATATAGTTTATGATTGGTGTCTACAAAATAATATATTCTTAATTGTAGGAAAAATGCAATAGTCACGTACTGTAAAGTCTCCAACCGTATCTTCTTCGATTGACATGCAAATCAAATTACAATACCCAGGCATGTACATTTTAAAGGTTTTGGAGTCCCCTTTGACACTGCTCTCCGATTTACGGACATATAATTTTTCGTTTTGCAGTGCGGCTACTAAATCATTGTTTCCTTATCCACTCAGGCAGGAGTTTCAATAATTTACTGGCTGTGAGGTAGATTTATTACGGCTTCGTTAGAAGTAGAGTAGAGTACGGTGCTAACATATGGTATCCGCACTATTTATACAAAGCGAGTGCAAAGGCGTTTCCTGAAATATATTAGTTTCAGAATTGATGGCATTTATCCTCCTAGAAGCATTGATGACGCTGTTCTTGTTCTTTTGAAAGACATTCCTTCCAGTCTTTAATCCGTAAGGGAAGGAGTAGTAGTGCTAATTTCCTTTTTAATTTAATTAATATCAAAATGGACTCAGCAGCTTTGCTTTCTAAAGTTGATTTTGCTATTCACTCGCAATTGACGCTATCATCTGAGAATTTCCTTTCACCTAGACATAGAACAAACATTTTCGTTAAAGTACTGTATGAAATTTTTAGATTTTTCATTTAATTGCACTGGACTCTGGCTGATTTATTTTATACTATGCTCATTATTTTCTTTTTATACCGTTGTATCTGCACGCCACTGTGTTTTTGATAGCATGCAAACAAAATTCAGCCTCAGCCACAACTTTTATATCAAACATTTTTTTGTATAATAATAACGATGATAAAAGGACAATGCCTATTTCACTTTCTATGGTATTTATATAAGGCCGCGTGCACACAAATTATACAAGATGTTTAACAAACAATTTATTTGAAGCCATTATGTCCTCAGAATTGACAAATTTTTAGTTTATTTACTCGAATTAAACAAAATATATGCAAAAGTAAATTATACATTTATTTGGCATTTATAATTATTGTCTCTAATAAATTTATTAACACACTATTAATTGGATTAATTAGATTAAGAGAACTGTTCATCCAAATAATAAGCACATCGAGCATACCAACAGAACGGCACAAGAGTATAATCATAACAATTTTCAAAAAAGGACAAAAAACCAACCCGGAAAACTTCAGAGGAATAACCCTGCTCTGCACCACCATGAAACTGTTCACCAACATTGTCTAAAGCATCCTCAAAGGCATCACAGAAAATGAAGATTAGGAATAAGGATTTCGGAAGAACATATCGATAACTGATGCTCTGTTCATTATAAGAAAAGAAAGAAGAAGGTTATTGAATTCGATTACCCGGCATATGTGTGTTTTATTGACGTAACAAAAGAGTACATCTGCCCGATATGCTGGATATATTGAGAAAGAAACAAATCTTAGTGTTCATCATAAACATAATCAGAAATCTAAACACAGGTAACATAACAAGAATAAAATTTTCAAACTATAAAAGACATACCAACACTAAAAGGAATAAAACAAGGGATAGCCTCAGCCCCTTCCTTTTTAATCTCGCCAAGGACGAGGTTATACACGATGTGACAACAATGAACAAGGGATACAGACAGAACAACGAAATTATTAGCATGGTATGCTATGCGGGTGATGCAGTAATCCTGGCAAAAAAAATGTGTCAATTTCCATCGATAAAACAAAATGCATTACTTTCTCCAAGGAACCAGTAAGATGTAAGGTCGTAATAGACAAAAAGCCGATCGAAGAGGTAACGAGTTTTCGTTATTGGGAGTGGATATATCAAGCAGCAACAATTCGATAAACGACATCAAAACACAGGTCAATAAAGCTTCAGCAATATTAGTCTCCTAAAGGGATATCATCTGGAAAAACAACCATATGAACATTGACAGTAATGTGCGGATATATAAATCCTGTGTTAGACCAGTGGTATAGAGACTCAATTAGAGATGAAAACTGTAAGGACCACCGCAGGAAAGACACTAAGGGACAGAGTAAGGAACAGCGACATACGAGCGACATGCAGGGTGGGGGGGGCATAGTCAGGTGGGGAAGTAAAGGAAGAAGATATTGGCGTGACCATGTAGATAGAATGGACCAAAACAGACCAGCACAAATTGCTAAAAACGGAAAACCAGCAACTCAACGACTAGTGGGGAAACCACCCAAGAGATGAAAGGACAGCTGAAATTCCGCCTCACAGGATAACCAACCAAATAAAGACAGTCTTCGTCATGAAAGGACTTCTCGAAAAATAAAAAGGAAGAAGAAGAAGTATTAGTTAAGAATTTGCCAGAAACGTGTTTAAAATGTCTTGTATAGGTACCATCCCAATGTTGGGTGACACAATGTAGAGAAACCCCTATCTCTAAATTAAGATATTTAATTTAAAGTTAAACTTTAGAAATAAAATGTAAAATTATTTGTTTTGCCAGCTCAACTCAGATTATCTCAGGGCGATTCGAGTTAATTGAAATGATTAAGTAAAAGGGGTTCCTGCACATTAAAAAAAATTTTTAATAAATCTTATATTAAAATCAATGAATCCTGTATCTGTAATTTTACAAACAACACAAGAAGTAACATATATTTAAAAAGCAATTCTAATACATTTGAATTAGAATTTTTTTTAATAATTCTTAAACTAACATAAACATTTCTGTAGGTCCTTTGTTCGATTCAATCGTAAGCTATAAACGCCAGAATTTATTACATGCATTGCACAATCTATATTATACGTGTTTATATCGATACTTGTGAACATATCAAGTTACTTTACACATATATTTGTTAGACGATATTTATTTAATTACCTTCTGTTTGAATTTTTATTTTTGCAGTCTCTCCTCCTTTATTACATAAAACATTACAGTCATTAAACAATAATCATTTAAATAATACCATATCTAAATTCTTCTTATTCATCTTCTTTTTTGTACTGTTTCCAGCAGGAACTTCGGGCTGCTTATTATCGACGAAATCTTTATTTCTACGATGTTTTCAACGGCATCATCTGCTTGTTCTGCCACTCGAAATACAATCTTTATTTTAACAATATAAAACGTCGCACAATTACTTCTTAGGTACAACTTTGACCACTACTTTACTACGTTTTCTCGGTAGTAAATTATTTATTGAAGTTATATTAACAATGACTCTTATGCGTAGTCTAATGCTAGGAGTTAGCCTATTGAGAGGATATTTAACGTATATTGCTGTCGAGTCCCTCTTTTCTCACGCGTATTTCTCTTTTATATCAGAATGTCTGGGGTTCCCTGCTTTCCACAAAGTTCAGGGGTTCCCATTCACATTTACACGCACATTCACGTTCATTTAACCGTGGGATTGTATATTGCTACTGGAGTGTTTATCACGGTTATATAAACCTTCGGCGTCACCCTTTTTTACTATACACATACAATAACAGATTCATTGACTTTAAATATTATTTCCCTTCAAAATATTAATAAAAAAATATACTTAATTAAATCATTAAAAAAATAATAAAATTTTATAAAATTAATAAAGTGAAATGGGATGTACCATTACAATCTACTTCAAACATTCCTATATATTTTAATTTAATGGGCGCTGACGTACACCAAACATTTTGTTTGACAAATTGTATTATATAATTGATGTACACTCAGCCTAAAGCACTTGCTGTGTTTCGTTTTTAAAATAAATTAGATTTTTCAAGTGGCACCATAACCCACTATTACAATACACATAACAATAGCTTACGTTGCCAGTTGCGTATTCAAAACATATTTTTCAGAAGGAAACTTACTTCATAGTTTGTAAGCTATATAATATGATGCCAAATTTTATTAAAAATATTTCCTATTCTATTATTTTAGAAAATAATTGACGGAGTATTTCTTTGGAACCCCCTACTATTGTTTAGATGAATATTTAAAATCCTCGTATGTATCACTGCCAGTGATGAGCTTCTGGCATATACAGTACTGTATACAGCTTTTAAAATAAAGGTTATTATTATTATAAGAAAAACTAAGTGTTTTTTATTCATTTAATTATTAATGAAGTTCTGTTAAAACCGGTGGATGACTTAAATGTCTATTATTTTTGGAATAAAATTGAAGTAATGGCTCGCTTGAGATCACCACAATAATTTGAGAGTGACTTACATATATACATTTATACGTAAAACGTATATGCATATATGCATGTGTTTGGGATACACACATACAGTAGGTGCCATTGCCGACAATGAGGCCTCAAAGGCCGAAACACCGATGCCTGTGCGTTCGATTGTCAGCAATGGCACTTATTGTATGTGTGCATTCCAAACACATGCATGTATGCATATACGTTTTACGTAATGTAAGTCACAGTATTTATTTACTGCTTGATGTTAGTTTTTAACATTCATGTGTTTAAACTTTTCATTTTCGTTTTAATTTGAGAGTATCATTACAAAAACATTTAGAATAGCCAGCATATATCATGATGCCACTGCATTGATTCAATACAAGTGTTATTTTGTGTTAAATACTATCACTGTCGACCATTGTATTTACAAATATAGGCTTGTGCTCTGTCCACATAAATTTCCGCATTGTTTTCACACTTACTTACTGTAGTTGTTCTCTCAAAAAAGACCAATGCGTCTACCGCGGGCAGGTTCTGGAAAGATGAAGTCCGTTTATACAGCCTTAGCCTATTTTCATCTCATCTGGTATATCGGTTAATGACTCCCGCTGTGTTCGATGAGTGCTCGTTACCGGGAGGAAATTGCGAAAGTTCGGACGTCAACGTTGCTGTGTGCAGTCATTCGGTTTCAGGCGAACGCCAGTTAACGGAAGATTTGCGTTCTGGCTAATTAATGATCGACACAAAACTACAATAGTGTCGGAATTCGTTGCGTGATTGTTGGCACAATTATTCGTAGGAACCGACTATTTACTTTTATTGTAGCATTGTTAAGAACACGACAGGGATTGCGTTGTACAAAACAAAAACAACGAACATTAATTGGGTAAATTTATGTAATTGATTAAATATTACTGCTTGTTTCAAATTTAAGTGTCTTCATGGAGTATTGTGACTGCAAAAATTTATGGTTGAGGACGTCAATTTGGTAATACATTTCGTCTAAAGTATGAAACGCGTAGCAAAACACGTTGGTGTAAGCACGACACGACTTTTCTAAGCGTATGGGTGATCCAAATTCTTTACAGAAATAGGTCAGAATTACGTTTTGAATTAAAAAGATGCCAAACCTGACAAAGTACAAAATGTGGTGTTAGAAAATACTTAAAAAAGATATATCTAAAATGTCTTGCGCAGACGATATCGTGATATTACCTAAAGACTAAGAGATGAATGATATAAATGATTTCCCAAAAAGTAGAATACACATAACACATTGCAAAGACACTTTGAGGATTGTGTAATTTGGAGTAAAATAAATATCGTAATCCTTATTATTAAATAAATATGTATATATGAAAATTATTTCATATAAGGTTTATCCAAATACGTTTGTATAAAATAAAAATACAATTTTGGCGCCCGACGTGGGGCCAAAATTATTACAAATACTGGTATATCCATCACACATATATGACTTATTTATGCTAACAATTATAATTACTATTTGATGTAAATATAACACTACACATGGTATGGACGTAAAGGATGGAAGAAAATAGAAGTATAAATAAACTGTATGAAGTCAGCTACAGGAAGGTCGAAAAAAACATAGCACGAAAAGATAAGAAAAAAGAATCAGAAAAAGAGAAAAATTAAAAGACATAATATGAGAAGACAGACGAAATGAAAAGAAGTATGGAGGAGAGACCATTGAGAGTGCTCAACTCTTATTTTTAGGAAACTGTAAAAGTATCGAATTTTGAAATATTTTTATATAGACGTTATTTCAAAGTAATTCCTAATATTTCTTTATGTTAATAAAAGTGCATGTGCATAATTTATGATATGTTTGCAAACAACTACGTTTTGATATGCGTAAAATTGTTATTTCCGAATTTTGAAAAAATATTATGCAAAAGATGATACAAATTAAATTCAAAATACTTTTATATTTATTCATAATAAATCTGTGCGAGATACTTGGAAGTAGTTGCTTTTTCATATGAGTAAAAGTGTTACTTTCGATTCATCTTTTGGAAAATTATCTAAAAGGAAATTATGTGAAATCATCTTCTCAACACTTTGCTATACCTTAGAAATTAACTATATATTCTAATATATACCTCAAATAGGCATATTATAAACTATTTCTTATACAAAAATTGTTCCAAATCAAGCTGTAAATACTTTTATATCAATACATCCCTCTAGAAAACATAGCTTACGAAGTATCCACAAGAAAAAAAAATGAAAGAAAGATTAGAAATGTTTATAGAGCTGTTCTCTAATTCACTTATGATTTCTTTTTGTATTTTTGGGAACTTATATAAACTCAAATGACGATATATTATACTGCTAAACTTTGCTTTTTTCCTCAAACTGAATGACTACTTCTTGCCTACCTATTTGATATAAAATCTACTCAAATCTTGAGAAGAAGATTATTCTATGAAGTATAAATATTGATAATGACAGGTTTAATTATCTGACCGCCATCATGGTCAGAGATAAGGAGAGGAAAAATAGCAAAGAGCATTTATTTGATAAATTTGATGAAAGAAAAAAAAATATTTCAAAAACAAAACATTTTAATATTATATATCTGTATTGGTATATCTATTTATAGTTTTTCAACATTGTAGAAACCATTGCTCACAATTGCTCAAAATCTCGAAATATAAAATTTCTATTATCTGGCAAACGTTAATATTCGTTACCTGCTGGTTGAACACTACTGTACTCGATACATTAAACTTATTTTGCAAAACTTCTGTTAATTATCAAATTTTTCCAAAGGGTGAAAATGAAAATTTTGGTCAAGTCACCAATTTTAGTGAAAAAAAATGCAGCAATGTTCGAAATAGTGCTGAAACCGAATCGAACATTTAATATGGTTAATGTACTATACATATGCTTCTAGAAAATATTAACATTGGGGAACCATTATCAAATCCTCACAATTGCTTGAAATATCGAAATATACCAATCCGCAATTTTTAATGCGCATATATGCGTAATCTGCCGGTGAAATCTTTTATTTCCTATACTATTAATCCCATTTTGTACAATTTCGATTTTTTGTCATATTTTGAATTATACCTATTAATTAATTAATAATTGTCGTAGGAAAGTGTGAACTATTTTGAATGGTACTAAAAACAAATCTGACATATGAGAATGTATTTACTTTGTATTTGCTTCTAGAGTTCATCGAAACTGAAGAAAATCACATCAAAATAAAAATTAATAAAGACATAAACAACATTACATTGCTGGATTATATTTCGTGTTTCATGAACTCGTATAGAATATATGAAGAACCTCGAGAGTAAGGCGTAGATTTATATTTATTTAAACAGGCAGAAAGAATATCTTTCAAAAACCAGGACTAAAACGTTGCTAAACGCGACACCAATGGCTATTAAAAATCTAGACGGACCCCATATCAGTGTTTGTCAAATTTCTCAAAGACAAGTAAAATATCAGGTAACCAAATAAGTTCATGCGGTTTTTTATGGTAAAATATAAATATTTATTAAGAAACAATAGTACAATATTATTCATCAAAGTAATTACCATCACACTCAATGACCTTTTGCCAACGTGACACCAATTTTTTTATGCCGGTATTGTAGAACTCTACGGATTTTGAATCAAAAAATTGACGGACTGCGTCTATTACATTAACTCGAGTTTTAAACTGCCTATGTCTCATACAGTTGTCAAGAGACAAAAAAAGATGGTAATCACTTGGCGAAATGTCAGGGGAATATGGAGGGTGTGGCAATATTTCCCAGCCAAGTTCACAAATTTTTTCCCGGGTCACTTTTGCAGTATGCGGTTTGGCGTTATCTTGTAAGAATATCACTTTCTTTCGATTGATTAAAGAAGGCTGTTTTTGGATGAGTGCTGCTTGTACTCGCTGAAGTTGTTCACAATACAAGTTCGCAGTGGTTTGGCCCTTTTCCAAAAACTCATAATGGACTATTCCATTTGCTGTCCACCAAACACACAATAAAATCTTGTTTGGGTGCAAGGAAGCCTTGGGAGTGTGAGGTATTGCATCAGTAGGCGACAACCAATGATACGAACGCTTAGAATTTGAGTATAATATCCATTTTTCGTCGCAGGTTAACAACCGATCAAGAAATGGTTCATTATCGTTGCGTGAAATGTTTGCCGAACAAATGGTAAGACGACTTAATTTGTTATCATTTGACAATTCATGTGGAACCCATTTGCTCAACTTCCACGTCTTTCCTAGCTGATGAAGATGCAAACGAATGGTTTCGTCACTCACATTGAACCTTTCTGCAAGCTCTAGGCACGTTGTACTGGAATTTGCCTCCACAACCTGTTGAAGATCCTTGTTGTTAATGATCTTCGGTCTTCCAGAGCGTGCTTCATCGGTTAAGTTGTAATCTCCCGAAGAAAACTTCTTGAACCACTTCTGTGCTGTTCGATCACTTACGACATCATCTCCGAATGCGGTACATATTTTTCGCGCCGCCACTGCAGCTTTAGTGCCATGTTTGTACTCATAGAGTAAACAACCTCGAATTAAAGTTTTATTCGTTTCCATTTTCAACTATTCAAATTAATAATTAAATAATTGTCACGAAATGTGTATGTATTAAATGACAGAAGGATTGATACTAAAGTGGATGACAGATAACAGACAAGTGCTATCGATCAACAACTTAAAGAATATTCATGGCACTCTGCTGTATACAAAAACCGCATGAACTTATTTGGTTACCTGATAATTCCATAATTTATGCAACTTTTTCAATGAAAGTGAACTTAAATCAATGATATGTTTCTTATAATGTTATAATTATATTAAAAATACATGTTCTAAAAATAAATTTAGAATCTGGTGATAAAATCGAAAATTGCCAAACATCTGTTTCTGTAGATTCTCTTATCAAAGAATTATTGAAAAAATCCTCTAAAATACTAATTCATAATCAATGCTATATGTATTACAATTTACTACCAATTAAGCAATTCCTATTATACAAGTTATTGTTCCAATTTGTCTCTGTGCTTGAAAAATACACTACATAAAAGTCTTCGTATCTCATTAAGAATTTATAAAATTGACCTCGTCTCACTTGAGTAAGTTTCTCTTTTTTGAGTGGGTGTAAAAATCGCAAAAAGTCCCAAGTATTTTATTTATGTATGCACACGCACATCAATAAATCAAGATCAACTTCAAATTACGATGTTGATGAATACTTTGATAAAAAGGCTGAATGATTTATTTGTAGGATACGTCTCTCTTTTTCAGATCATTCAGATGTGTTTGCGCACATATAAATAAAGAATTAGTGAAACTGTATGAAGATTTTCTAGTGATAACTGATGGGATATATACACAATAGTACAGTATAAATAAAACCCTTTGAGATATTGATAACAAACAGAAATTGTAAAACACATCTATTAATTATTAAATGAAAATTGATGTATGTTTTATAAGAATGTTCGTTGATAGATGATCTAGGATAAAAAGAAATTTCTTGAATGAATTATACTCATATAAAGGAAGTCTAGATATTTTCCATACAAAATATTTTATGCTATTTGTCGAAGTAATCATAACGAAGTCCATTTAAAGTAAAAGTATAGAAATTAATTTCAAAAAGTCTTTTATAATTTGTACAAACATAATCTTCATACATCAAAAAAATAATAATAACAATAAACTAGTTAGTATCTAATCTAAAACAAAATAACAATTTGATAGTCCTAATAATCCACTTACCAAGCTGAAGACACATTTTAACACGTATAGTTTCGCGTGCACAATCCACCTATGTATTTAATATCTTTTATATTGATGTTCCTAATAAACTGTTAAATAAAAGTAGTGCAACTCTTTTTTTTTTCGTTATTGCTTGTGTTATGCAACTTATTGTGTAAGATTACGGCATAGTCTGGCACATATACATGTATATATACAAAATCTATATTCACTTGTTGACCGAATCGAAAGTGGTGGGCATTTTTCTTCAATGAACGTATTTTTTAAACCCCTCTCACTCTTATTTGGCCGTCTTATTGCATAAGGAAGGTGAAGTAGTGGCTTTGCTATATCCCACACGTGCCTTTACAGATGATTGCGGCTCACGACTTGTAATAGTCGCTAACTTAAGTGAAAGTGTAAGTAATCGACAATTATTTCCCCGGAAAAAAAAAGGAATGATCATTTAATTAAAAAAGTATATAAAATATGCTGGTAATGAAGACACTTGCATACAAAAATATACATATAATACATCAGACATGCATTCCAGTACAAATAAAAGAAAATAATTCGATAAATCAACAGTACAATGCGTAATATATAACACTATATGGTTTAATAAAAGAAGAGAATTTAATATTACACATTACGAGAAAGAAAGCGAAAAACAGGATTTAATACCATACATCATTATATAACGGGTGATTTTTTAAGAGATTTCGGATTTGATTTAAAAAAAACACATAAAATTTAGAGAAATGTATGAAATCTTTATTTGCGTCGATAGAACTATCTATATAATTCAATGTTTAAAGATCATTTCATGTAAATGTTGACCGCAGCTACGCCGCAAATGGTTCATACGCTGGGTTCAATTTCAGAATACTCTTTCCAACATATCGGCCGGTATCTCACGAATAAATTCTTCAATATTGGCTTCCAGTGCGTCAACCGTTGCGTGCTTGTCCCTATAAACATGAGCCGTAACATATCCCCACAAAAAATAGTCTAAAGGCGAACCGAACTCGCCTCTCAATTAGGCCATTGTTTCGCGTGCTGTATGGCATGTGGCACCGTCTTGTTGAAACCATATGTCAGCCAAGTCCAGCTCTTCCATTTTGGGCAAAAAAAAAAATTGTAATCATCGCACGGTAGCGCTCGCCATTCACAGTAACGTTGCTGTCTTCGTCGTCTTTGAAAAAGTACGGTCCAATGATGCCACCGGCCCATAATCCACACCAAATAGTGCATTTTCAGGATGCATTGGCAATTCTTGCAATGCTTCTGGCTGCTCTTCACACCAAATACGGCAATTTTGCTTGTTCACGTATCCATTTAACCAGAAATGAGCTTCGTCGCTGAACACAATTTTCCGATAAAAAAAGTGGATCTTCATCCAACTTTGCCAGCGCCCATTCACCAAAAGTTAGACGTTGCGGTAGGTCTTGTGGCTTCAATTCTTGGAGCGGCTGTATTTTAAAAGGTTTTACACCCAAATCCTTACGCAAAATTTTTTACGTACTGGAGTAACAGAGGCCCAATTGCTGCGAACGGCTTCATCAACAACACTGGCGGATACAGCTGCAATATTTTCCTCTGTCCACACTCTACGCATGCGTGTTGGTGGTTTAAAGTCCAATAATGTAAATTTGGTGCGAAATTTAGTCATAAGATTCAGAATAGCCGCCTCAGAAGGTCACCCAAACTGACCATAAAATGGAAGAAGCACTTTCTTAACCGAGCATGAATTTTGATAATAAAATTCAATAATCTGCAAGCGTTGTTCGTTTGTAAGTCGAGTCATGGTTTAATTATAGACCAAACATGTTTGACAGTAACATGTTAGACGAGAACAGCTGAGCTGCAAAAACAGTGTTGCCAAAAAGATAGTTGCTAAAAAATCACCCATTATTAACCGCAGAGTAGCTATAGACAAAGGCATTTACTATAATTAACAGCAATAATGCAGAAAAATTAATAGCCAAATCATCCCTGCAAATGGCATTGCGATAACTACAGGCTCTATAGTGCGGGGATTCCAGTAAAACACTAGTTTTCGCCGTTGAATAGTAAAACACATTTCCTGAGAGACATGAATATTGAACCACAACAAACATAATCTTCGCTAATAAAGTAGGAATACAACGATAACATTTTCAGCACATGGATCTTGCTTATTATAAAAAATACAGGTCTGGTTAAATTAGATGATTTATTCCTAAGAATTTGTGAAATTATGTCATATTCTCCAATTTTCAAATTTCCATGTATTTAAGGACTAATAGCAAGAAAAAGAAAAACGGCAAATTTCTTTTCCATGTAATAACTTTTCTGTTTTAGTAGACACATAATTTTTATTTTCACTTTCTTGAGGCACTTTTTATGCAGAATTTAAATATCGACTTTGAGTTTTCTTGCATTTTTCATTTTTTTAACTCTTAACTTTAATGTTTCTTATGGAACGTGGCTTTAAAGGAATTCAATGAGTTTTTTTTTGTATCCTCTTTGCAATGATATAGCATATTATGTGCTATTTATTTTTAAAAACAATAAACAAAACATTAAAAAGTATATTTTATTGAAGACTGATACATGTAAACACAATCAAATTTAATATCACTTAAAAATTATTCTGTCCATACTATTTGTGTATTAAACACAGCTTCATTAACTAATAAGTATAAGTCGTGATACATTAAAACACAATCGAATTTAATGTCACTTAATAATTATTCTGTCCAGTGTATTTTTGTGTGGCTTTACTATCTAAAACTGAAAAATTTGATATGTTAAATTTTTACATCCATTGTCATAAAAACAGTGTAGAAGCTGAAATGTACTTGGGGCTGTATCCTGAAAGAAGACAAGCCCAGTGCTCGTACATACAGAAATTTGGTAACTAATTTAGAAGAATATGGGTTTGTTTTAACTAATTGAACGGGATGTTACTTGTTGAAACTCTATGTTAGAATAAATAATAAACGTAAAGATAGTTTCAAATAATTTTTATTGTTTCACTCACAACAATATTGTTTAGCCAAACTTTGGCTTCATCAGGTGATGACGGAATAATGTTTACAAAATCATTACAGCGTTATATATACTTATTTTACATAAATGTCGGGGTTCAAAGAGAGGGTGTTTTAACAAATTTCGAAAGATAGTAGAGGGGAGTGGTTTAAATCTGTTTGTTCGTTTAGTGTCTGACCTACATATTTTCTTATATCTATTAATTTCTAAAGCTTCAAATAAATTAAGTCTTTTTCCTTTATCTTGTACATGTAAAATTTGAAATTCTTTACTAAATTTATGGTTTAGTTCTATGCAATGGTTGGCAAATTTTGAATCCGTCTTTCGTGTTCCTTAATTCTTTGTTCAAAGGTGCGTCCTATTTGACCGTTTTACCCTTTGCTATATTCACAAGTTAACATATAGACTCGTGAGTTCGACTTTCTTTCTATTTTATCTTTGTCATTCCGAATGTATTTTTGTAGCGAGTTATTTGTTTTAAATGATATTAATTCATTGTTGGATTTTTTAATTAGATTTCCGATCTTGACTGAAATTTAACCTAAATATGTGACTGAGTTATATTGGTATTTGTTATTGTTGGTAACTTTAGGATAAATTAGAGATAGAGTTTGCGATCTTTGTTTTTGTGTTAGAAGTTTGTCAAATAAATTTATTGTGTATCCATTATGATATATATTATATATCCTATTTAGTTCTATATTAAAGTTCTGGTTATTCAAAGGTACATTTATTAGTCGATGTATCATAGAATGGTATGCTGTTAGTTTGTGAAAAATTGGATGAAAAGAACTTCTGTGTATCGTTGTGTCTGTGTGTGTTGGTTTATGGTATATAGCAAATTCATGTGTATCTGTTTTGTGGGATATTGTTAAATCTAAAAAGTTGATTGACTTATCTTGTTCTTTTTCTGTAGTGAATTTTATTTTTGGACGAGTGTTGTTAATATGATTTTCAAATGTTTTTAATTGTCTGTCTGTGCCATTAAAGCAAACTAAAATGTCATCTACGTACCTATACCAATAAATACATTTGTTAAATAAGGGATGTTTACTTATCTCCTTTTCTATATGGCTCATAAAGATTTCTGCCATTAGGGGACTTAAGGGATTTCCCATTGCTAGACCCGAAGTTTGTTTATACCATTCCTTATTGAATTGAAAGTAGTTCTGTTTTATGCAAATATTCGCTAAATCTAATATTTCTGTTTTTATAGTTGGGTTAACTTTGTTTTGTTCGAATTTTAGGGAGATTAAGTTTATTACTTCCTCGGGTGGTATGTTTGACCATGCATGGTTACTGAATAAACTTAGCTTCAATGTTCCATGACATACATATCCTCCTCAAAGAGGATGTTTTATTGTGAGGCTTATAGGACTAACGTGCTATATAAATCTCCTATATCTAAATATAACAAACATGTATATTAAGAGACATTTAACAAAATATCCGATATCATCCTGAGATCGGGTATGGTCTCAGTTGGTATACTGTAGATTCTTATTTATTCACCCTTTATTTTACTTTTAAGCACTAACTCCCACAATGTTTGGTAAATTTCAGCTTTTTTGTTGTTTCCCAAAACATTGTCAAACACCATGGACCTCAGGTAACCTTTACCCGCGCTGTTAATTCGCTTTATAATTATCTATCACTTACTATTTCTCTTATCTGAGGTCCAATAAAATATTTACTTTATAGGTTTCCTTCTGTAAATTTTGGGTATCTTTCTCGAGGTATCATACGGTGGTCAATTTTGCTAATCTAGGCGGACAGATATTGTTTATTTTACAATTTTCAGATTACTAGATTGCCATAAACAACATATAAATAAAAAGAAAAGCAAAATTTGAATACAAAAATGTACAATATTTATAACTGAAACATGTAGAAAACACATAATGTGAGTGTTCTACGTGATGCGTTTAAGAAAAAGAAGCTATAATATGCAGATAAACTAACCTCAATACTGCCAGAATTTTTTGATTGATCACTACCAGAACTACACGAATTATGGTTATCAGAACCGTCCGCACTATTAATTGATACAGTGGGAATCTTCAGAAGGGAAACTACTGCAGATGTTAATTTTTAAGAAGGTATTCCTACTGTTTTTCCTAAATTCTAGAGCATCTTCTGCCAATTTCGAGAGAAAAAGCGATGTTTTACTATTATTGATTCATGTACAATTATTTTGTGCATAATTGGAGGTATATAATATTATGAATAGATTTCTAAATATTTATCGAATGTTTGTAGTGCATAGCTATTAAAAGCTCGATTAATTTCGTATCCACATAGAATTGCTTTTAATAGTACATTGAAATTGGATTTTCGTCAATCCCAGTATTTATAAACATACATTCTGTGCCAGGTCCGTAATGTAATTTTTTTATCTAAAAAACAACATAGAAAATTAAATTTTTAATTTCTTCGTTATTGCGGTTTATTTGGGCCTGTTTCTGTACGGATTTTACATACCTGCTACTCCGTCTTTTTATTTCTGGGACATCCTGTATATAACTAAATAAAATATTGAAAAGTATATTCTTTTAATGCGTGTAAACATCACATATTTCGGTATAATTTTTCTTCATATTTAGATTTGTAAAAAGTATAACTATTATAGCATATCCACTTTTAAGTTCTGTTATTTATGCATTCTCAAAGCTCTTTTTAAGCAGAGCCAACGCTTGCTATATTCAGAAGCGGGTAAAACCGTCGCACTCAATTCAAATTCAATTTTCTCCTGGAAGAATTTAATCCAAGAATTCATGTGTTCTGTCCACACGATGAAAATTGCCGCCGGAACCGTAAACTTTCTCATCGAGAGATACAACCAAATAATCATCTAGGTTTATATGGCATTTCCTGTTAACTGCAAACTTCTACGTGCAAGCTACCATAGCATATATTGTTCCAACTAATAAATGTCTTCATTTAGTTCGCACAACGATGGAATTTTCATTACACGTTACTCCTATAACCGGGTGGCTGTAGTATAAGGTATCATGTCGGTAGCATATTGTGTTTCCGGGGTCGTTTGTTTTGCATTTTTTATTGTTGAAAATTCGCCGATGGCTCGTCTCCAGGGGTCGCTAATAACAACAGTCAGCATTTATAGTTGTGAGCGCAAGATAAATGTTAAAGGTATGTGTTTGTGGAAATGTCGCCAAGTTTTCAAATGAAATGCCCCTTCATTAAGACGGGAATTATTTCCTTTATGGGATATGAGGTCAAAGCTTCATATCCACTGTCGGGATATAAAATGGATTTTTTGTTTGTTGGATTGTGAATTAAATATGACGCAGAGATGCAACAGTTTATGAAGAGGTTCTGTTTCGCTAGTGCATTTAATGGTACTACGTATGATACTTCAAAAGGTAATGAAATTATTTGTTCAGAAATACGTGAATGGTTCTCTCGAGCATCTAATAAATCCTATGTTTGTTCATGTAACATTTCCGAATGAAGTGAAAAGAGCTACGATTCTTCCAATTCATACTTACTATAAGAGAATTTTTATATTTCCAACGCTTTCAAAAACATTTGCACAAGCAAGTTGTGATTGTTTGTTCAAGTATGTTTGAAAGAAGATTTATTTAGCGAGGCACAATGCAGTTTTAGGAAGCAGCGATCTACAGTCACAGCAATGATTGAATTTGTGAACGCAGTTTCAGAGGTCTTTGATGAAAAAGGAAACATCAATCCATCAACCTAATTTGTTGTGATCTGTCAAACGTATTCGATTGTGTTTACCTCAACGTTCTTTTGGAGAAGAAGGAATATTACAGTGTGCGTGGCTTGAGTCGCTCTCGCAACCGACATGCGCCACTAACTTAAAATGGCGTCAAATTTGAAATGTTGCAAAATTTTACCTGTCCAGTAATATAACCGACAAAAGCCATTTCAGTACTATCATAAATAATAATATTCAAACACCTTTTGATATTTGTCATAACTATCTTTTGACGTTTCTTATAATTTTCATCTAAATATTTTAAGTTTGTCAACAATGCTTGCCTCCTAAACAGTATAGCCCTACGAGGAAAGAATAGAACAGGCGAGATAATAAAGTGGCTCGGGAATAGGTATTATTTACACGGAAGTTACCACATTAAGGCAAGTCAGTTATGTCAAATTAACGGCTTTAGCTGTCAATGACGTCATCGCGGAGCAAGTCAGATTGAGAGTTCTCATATCGGCTGCATTTTGACTCAGTTTTAAGTTGTTTTATCGTTTTTTAATTTATATTCGATTTAACACGCCTGGTTGTGCGGTATACGGTTGTCGTGAATGCAATTGAAGAAGTAGAGATAGTCAGAATAAATATTACAGGTTTCCCAAGGAAGGGACGATATGAAATGTGTGGTTAATTGCGTGTAAAATGCAGGATTTAATAAATTTGAAGAATGGTATTTCCTAAAATCTGATTTTATCATTGTTCATAATTAAAAAATCAACTTATTTTAGCATGTATCTGTTCCGTTCATTTTAAGCAATCATGTTTTCATACATCACTCCAGCAAGAATTAATGCAATTTTCCAGTATATTATACAGAAATTTAAATTCTGATGCAGTTCCCAGATTTAAACAAAAGATAGTTTGAAGCAATAAACAATTAGTTGAAAATCTTTAAAAAGGAAGAAATATATGCTTTGATAAAACATATACAGGGTGTCCCACCGGGAACCAAATCGATCTATATATGGAAAACCACACATAGGAAAATTTTTAAAATTTGGGGGCATGCGAAAGTCGATGGGGGCAACTCGGCTAAAATATTTTCAAGATGGCGACACTTCCGGTTATACAGGAAGTAGATGTCAACTTTCTTATTTCAAATGGAACACCCTGTGTATTATTGCATTTTTGGAATCTACACAAGATTCTAGGCTAATTTTATTTATCACGTCCTATACCTAAGTCTAACTGTTTTTGACTTATTTAATTTTTTACGTGAAAAATGACGTTTGCAGCATCTAAAATAATTAATATTTTTTCCCATAAGGAAGCCCTTATTATTCAATTTGGACTAGAGTCCTTGTTGAGAAAGACCTACTGAAATAGTTTTTTTATAATATTTTGAAAACTTTTAGTACAGGGTGTTTAAAAAATATGATTAAAAATGAAATTGATAAAAATGCCAAAAATCAATTTTTTCAAATGGAAACCCCCAATTTTTATAATTTTATTTAATTTAGCATTAAAAAATAGTGTAAGTTTGTGTAAGGTTATCTATGCAAAAAATTTTTAGTTTTCGAAATATTGCCAATTTAATATTTCTATTCGGAAATTTTGCTGCGTGAATTTTAAATTCAGTTTCTCTTAGTTGGCTTTGGCGGCATTGACAATCAAATGCTAAAGAAATGTATGACGCTGTCATTATTTGAGAAGTATTATTAATTATTATGCCAGGGCGCTTAAATTACACAAACGAAGATTATTTAAACCTAATTATTATTTATGGAGAATGTAACAAAGTTATATCAAGAACATGTGACACATTTTCTATTCGATATCCGCAAAAACAGAAGCCATCACAATGTACCGTTAAACAAATTATAGAAAATTTCAAGAACTTTGGATCCGTCAAAGCAATGGTGCAAAGAAATAAACCTCTCGTTAATAATGAAAATATCGAAATTGCTATTTTGGGATATTTCGTCGCTAATCCAACAATGTCTGTAAGACAAGCTGCATTGGAGTCAGGATTATCAAAATCAACAGTTCACAGAATATTATTATTGTTTAATTTAAAGAGAACAGCATAATTATTTTTTCAATAAATGTTCAAACTGACGTCCTTGAACTTCCAGACACTTTTGGCATCTAAGCAACAGTTGTTCATGAGTCGCTTTCCTTATTGACTCGGGTGTTAAACTTGCAAATTCATGCCTCACGCGCTGCATACAATCTTCCATGGTTGTTATGGGAGTGTTATACACTCGATTTTTGATTGTACCCCAAATAAAAAAATCGAGCACTGCAAGATCTGGGGAGCGGGCTGGCCAAAGGAAAGGACCGTTGTTGGCTATCCATCGATCAACAAAAGCATTTTGCAAAAAATTGTCAATGAGGTAGCTGCCATGTGGAGGTGCGCCATCATGTTGGTAAAAGAGGTTTCTACGAACGGCGAGCGGCAAATTGTCCAAATAGTCGGTTTCTAAATTCTGTAAAATGTTCAAGTAGCCCTCACCTGTAAGTTAATAAGCACATTTTTACCTAGAAATATTCTAAAATTTCTAACTTACCATTTAAATTTTCTTGATAAAAGTGTAGTGCCACGACGCCATCGTTTCTTATCGCACAATAAACATTAAATTGCCAGGAATCTTGAAAATTCTGCTCTCTAAACACGTGTATATTCGAATCACTCCAATAATGGGAATTATGTCGATTAAATGCACCGTTTTTTGTAAATTTCGCTTCGTCTGTCCAAATGATATTGTCCAAAAAAAAATTGTTTCCTTGCGCCCAAGTTGTAATAAACTCACAGAACGCCACTCGTCTTGGAAAATCAGTTTCTTTTAGATGGTGGACTATGGAAAATGCATATGGACGAAATTTATGTTTGCGTAATATTCTGTGAACTGTTGATTTTGATAATCCTGACTCCAATGCAGCTTGTCTTACAGACATTGTTGGATTAGCGACGAAATATCCCAAAATAGCAATTTCGATATTTTCATTATTAACGAGAGGTTTATTTCTTTGCACCATTGCTTTGACGGATCCAAAGTTCTTGAAATTTTCTATAATTTGTTTAACGGTACATTGTGATGGCTTCTGTTTTTGCGGATATCGAATAGAAAATGTGTCACATGTTCTTGATATAACTTTGTTACATTCTCCATAAATAATAATTAGGTTTAAATAATCTTCGTTTGTGTAATTTAAGCGCCCTGGCATAATAATTAATAATACTTCTCAAATAATGACAGCGTCATACATTTCTTTAGCATTTGATTGTCAATGCCGCCAAAGCCAACTAAGACAAACTGAATTTAAAATTCACGCAGCAAAATTTCCGAATAGAAATATTAAATTGGCAATATTTCGAAAACTAAAAATTTGTTGCATAGATAACCTTACACAAACTTACACTATTTTTTAATGCTAAATTAAATAAAATTATAAAAATCGGGGGTTTCCATTTGAAAAAATTGATTTTTGGCATTTTTTTCAATTTCATTTTTAATCATATTTTTTAAACACCCTGTACTAAAAGTTTTCAAAATATTATAAAAAAAACTATTTCAGTAGGTCTTTCTCAACAAGGACTCTAGTCCAAATTGAATAATAAGGGCTTCCTTATGGGAAAAAATATTAATTATTTTGGATGCTGCAAACGTCATTTTTCACGTAATAAATTAAATAAGTCAAAAACAGTTAGACTTAGGTATAGGACGTGATACATAAAATTAGCCTAGAATCTTGTGTAGATTCCAAAAATGCAATAATACACAGGGTGTTCCATTTGAAATAAGAAAGTTGACATCTACTTCCTGTATAACCGGAAGTGCCGCCATCTTGAAAATATTTTAGCCGAGTTGCCCCCATCGACTTTCGCACGCCCCCAAATTTTAAAAATTTTCCTATGTGTGGTTTTCCATATATAGATCGATTTGGTTCCCGGTGGGACACCCTGTACAGATGGTCAAAGTACTTAAGATCGAGCAGTAAAATGTGTGAAACATCGACATTTTGAAGCTTTTAAAGTGTCCGATACTTACTGATCACCTATGAAAGTGAATTATTTGATTTAATATGGTGGAAACGCGTTACATTCAGTTACACGTCATACTAGATCCATGATGACTCGCCTTGTATATGTTGCCGGATCTATTTTTATTTCTGTCAGTGACATTTGATATAACCAAATAAAGAAATTATTCACAATACATAACTATAACGTAATATATTTAGTAATTGAAATGCTCTAAGACTTCAGTCTTTCTCAACTTATTTATTATATTGATTTAGATTGTCGAAAAACCTTAGATGTTTCATTACGTATCCATAATATAATCTAAAATAAGCAATTCTTACGCTATTCACTTTAAATTTAACACATGATTATAGAAGAGTTTGTAAAAAGCCTCGACTGTTTACAGAAACCTTTCGGCATTATATTCAATGGACCCAAATAAATAATAAATACACTTCTAAGAAGCACCGTTTTTGAACAATTTATATCAAAGCAAAAATGAACATGAAAAATTTGACAGGAAGAATATACACAACGCACGTCTTTTTGACAGATATGATTTATCTGTCAACACCGAATTGAACTATTAGTCTATTAAAAATATGTAATAAAGAAATTTAATATTGAAACGGAAATTATGTGTTTATTTGCCATGAATGCGTATCTTACGATCAATTTATAAATCTTCTATTTAAGCTAATGAAATAAATGCCTTCAAGTATAATTTAACAAAGTGACTTTTTTAGTTTCTCTAATACAGTTATAACAACTTGTAAATGTTATCGATGACGTGCAACTGAACTTAACGCGTCTCCAGTATAAAGTACATTAAAATTTCATACCATAACGCTAGAAGTAGGCGTAAATGAATTTTTTCTTAAAGTTTAATCAAAATCCTGAAGTATAGGAGGAGAAAATCTCCTGAAAAGTCAGTACTACCAACAATATAGTTTATAAGAACCAACAACAACAAATCCATCATCAGGTGGGACACATTTATAATTAATTTCTAAACTATTACCATTTTATATTTCGCAACATGAGGAAGATAAACTTCTTTTATTTTAAGAGACACTTGATCATATTTCGGGTCTATATTACCGCAATGCGCCGGTGTTTTTAGACAGTTTCCTCCTATCCTAGCAGCTACACGCTTCTTTCGGCGAGGTCTGGGTCCGCCATCCAAACATATTTCCCCTTAATACATCGTCTGTAAAATGTGGCGTTTTATCTTATATCGTATTAATCATCGGGGAAAGTGTTCTTTTTAATCTCGGACCCATAAATCTTCCGGGCAGGCCGTCGGGCCCTGTCGACCAAGGGTGCACCGTGTAAACACGTTCCGGGAGAAGATAATTTTCTTCTCTCTGCAAGTCTTATTTTCTTTCGGCTCAGGTCAGCCCGCCGCCGAGCGCAGTTTTAAGTAATTAGATAGAAAATTATGACAAATGTTCGGCAATAAAAATAAATTGGATGTTTTAACGCGGTTTTTATTATTTTATTTATTTTTCGGATCTACTGCGCGTCTAAATAAACTTGCTCGATGGGGGAAGGATGTTCATTAATTATATTCACTTTTCACGCCTCAAATGGTCTGAAAGTGATATATCTTCCACGTGACATACGAGGTTGGTTTTTAAGTGTAGATGGAATGCAACACGGTTTTTTTTCTTTTTAAGAAATACGAGGCAAATCGAGAAACTAAGGGTTGTTTAATTCTTAAAAATTTTTTGTTAATGAAATTCAGAGTGTATAATAAACTATTTTTTTTAATAGCTGCAGCCCTTAAAACGGTATAAAAGCAACTTTCCAAGGTAGTATGTATATATTATGTATTAATGAACAAATTATATATTAATAGGTATTAATGTATAAATCAGTTAAACTATTATAACGCATACTTGCAATTCAACTCCAAAAATCGTATATACTTTATTACTATATTACGGATATTATATTTCGCACATTTCTGTTCTCAATATATCATCACAGTTTATTACATATAAATATGTTATGAAGGAGCATGTGCTATGTGTTAAATATCGATCAATTACCTTCATTGACAGTGCAGCAGAAGTTCATACACCGCACTTACTCATATGTGGGGCGTATAACGTACTAAAGAGATTTCCCTATTTCTCTTTGCACGCGCTGCATTTGCTTGAGTAGATTTTGAAAAAAACATTTGCAGTACTATGTTAGATATTTCACCTCAGAAATGCTGTATATGTGGACGTTCACACAAGCATATTATTAACCGTTAAATTTCTTAATCAAGCTTGATAATCCTGAAAGCTACAGATTTTGTATTTCTTGGGAATTGGGAAAAGAAAGAGTAGAAAAACGAAAACGGAAAATTCAAAATAAGCTTAAAGAAGAAATGGGCCCTTTACTACTTGCTCTTAAACCTTGATATCGAACACCAAATAATGGCAACACCGCTGGGGGATTTTTTCAAAATCTAGCTTTATTTAGTATATTAGCAAGAAAATCCTTTTTAAATGTCTTTTCTCATAATATCACAATCTGCCCTCCCCGCGGAGATGACTCACTCTGTAGATTACATCAAAATATTATTTAAAATGGAAATATCCTTACGCGAAGTTGTTTCCGGTTCCTGATTTTTCCTGTTGTCCATATTTAAATTCTGTACAAGTTTTACATCCCAATCGAAATGTGGAGTATTTTGATAAGTACATTTCCCGCTCATTTTGATTTAAATTGCATGACTCTAGTTAAATAAAGAAATCATTTATTTTTAGTTTATAAATATGTGTTTTTAAGTTAATCTCTACTTTGTTAAAAATATTTTAAAAATACAGTTAATTGTAATAGAAGTTAAAAACTGTTTGCCAAATAAATCTGTCCGTATCAGGTTATTACAATTGTTAAAGTAATATAACCTCAAATAATATTGAATCAGATATAGATTTCTAATATTGGTTAAAGTTTTGAGTTTGTTAACTTTAGATTGCAATAAGTACAAGGTATTTACGTGTTTCATTGAGTTTATGTATCGATTTGGAAAATATAACCAGTAGGGGACTTATGCCGATTCTGGGACACCTCCTCCCCCTCTCACCCAGCTCCCCCTCACCCCCCTCGCCCTAGTGGCGCCCTCTGCCAACCCAACTGATGTGGCGCCCCCTCGCGGTCGCCAACCCAACTAAAAATTACAGATTTCATCATTACCAACCCAACTAAAATTGCAGATTTCATCATTACCAACCCAAGTGATGTGGCGCCCCCTCGCGGCCTCCAACCCAACTAAAAATTGCAGATTTCATCATTACCAACCCAACTAAAAATTGCAGATTTCATCATTACCAACCCAACTAAAAATTGCAGATTTCATCATTACCAACCCAACTAAAAATTGCGGATTTCATCATTACCAACCCAATGTGGCGCCCTCTGACGGCCACTAACCAAACTAAGGAATGGCAGATTTCATCATTACCAACCCAATGTGACGCCCTCTCACAGCCACTAACCAAGAAATGGCATCTCTCATGATTACCATAATGCAGCATCCTCTCACGGTCGCTATCCAAACTAAGGTGACGTCAGACAAAATGGCGGACCATCAAGATGGTCTTTGTTTCTAGAGAATTCCTGAATAAATTACCAGGCTTGCTATCGCGCTTCTCAATGTACTTTAAACAGGTCTAAACATGTTTCCAGCGGAAACCGCAACGGCTGTATGCTTCTGTGATAGCCGCATGCTTGAAATGTATATCTTACTTATAAAATAAAATAAAACAAACAATGTATTTATTATTATTAATTAACAATATGACCAAGTTTCATACCCTCAAGATGGTCGATAAAAATATAAACTTTATATCTAAGATCGGCATACCATTTCAAAATTATAAAATAAATATACAGTATGCTTCTGTGATAGCCGCACGCTTGAAATGCATATCTTACTTATAAAATAAAATAAAACAAACAATGTGTTTATTATTATTAATTAACAATATAACCAAGTTTCATACCCTCAAGATGGTCGATAAAAATATAAACTTTATATCTAAGATCGGCATACCATTTCAAAATTATAAAATAAATATACAGTATGCTAC